>OX352311.1:14340799-16740799 GCA_947086415.1 Pammene aurita | reverse complement strand
ATTTTAGAAAATACTGACGTATCCGTGTTTAAAAGTTTAAACAAGACTTAATATGGGCCATAAACATCTTCCATAAAATTTGAACTTTAAAACATACTTTTTATAAGTTCATACTATAATTAGGAACGATGTATGAAAATCGTTCCTAATTACAAAAAGTATTGATTTGACCGTCTGTATTTTTTAAAGTTCAAATTTTATGGAAGATGTTTATGGCCCATATTAAGTCTTGTTTAAACACGGATACGTCAGTATTTTTTTAAATATAAATAGCATACGCAAAATTTATATTTTTATCAAATTTAAAATGTCATATTTGTATACAGTTGTATGGCAAAAATAATCTTGTCCTTAATTATCTGGCCACGACTGTATGTACCTACATACAAGGTGTAAGAAAAATGCTCGTAATCCAGTTAAGGGCATAATTGGTATCGTATTCTAAGTATGAAACCCTAAGAAAAAATTTCACGCGAAAAAAAAATCGGTTTTGTATGGACGCAAAAAAAAAATTTTTTTGCGTCCAAATATTTTTTCTCCTATTTTTTTCTTCGTCTCAATACGATGAGTAACCTTACCAATTATGCTTTTAAACGGATCCCCACTAATTTTGTTACACCCTGTATACAGGTTGTTTTATCATATCATATATAGTGGTAATTTTTTAAGATGTCGGAATCTTACTAAGGAATTCTATCAACAATACCGAAATCTTAAAGAAATCCTATTATAACTAGCCGTATTATGCAAGGTGATTTGGTAAGCCTTACTAAACAACTTTTACTATTGGACCAACTACGGAATCACAAAAATTTTTTTGGCTGTTTCATACATTTCGGCCGATCAGACGTCGACGTTTTCTATGAGTAGGCCATAAGACTAATAACCCAAGACCCCGCATAGCCGGGCGACCCCCGCTGCCACGCTCGAAGTAATTTCACCCTATAGTATAATAATAAATAATAATAATAAATACTCTTTATTGCACACCTCATACAGTTACAAGCACAAATTTTACAATTAGATAAATTTAGGTAGAGGTAACAACAGGCGGTCTTATCGCTAATGAGCGATTTCTTCCAGACAACCTTTGGGTAGTGGAGACTAGAGAAAAACAATAAGCAGTAGGTGGTGCATAGAACCAAAAGAGACGAAATAGATAACACAGCACATTCATATGAATAGACATACTTAAATAAATACAAAATAAACATACATATACGTACATATATACATATATAATACACACAATAAGAAACAACAGTGTCAACTTAAAAACCTAAGGAAGAGATAAATAGTATTCCTTAAGTTGCGATTTAAAGCTACCAATAGATTGCGCGCGTTTAATGTTGAGAGGGAGAGAATTCCACAAACGAACGGCCTGGAACGTAAATGAGCAATTATAAATTATAGTATAGTGAGACACTAATTTATTGTAAGTGACAGTAAACTTAGTACGTCTCAATGGCAACCATTAAGACGTACCCCTCCCGCGCCCCTTCTTTTTGGCAGCTTAGGTTTCAAAGAAATAACGCGCTAAGCGGAGTATAGAGATATCTTGTATATGGAGTAGGCCAACATTTTTTTTGGGATTTCAGGGTTGGTCTCATAGAAAAAGTTGTTCAGTATGACCTACCTTATCACCCTTCACAATATGGCCAGTTATTGAAAAAACATCCTGTAGTACTCCGTCGGACCAATTTTTACCGGTGAGGTGTAATTCTAGAAGCACATTTATCTCAACAGACGCAATTTACCCGGTTGACCTTAATACACCTTATAAACAAATAATAATAATATTGTATGGATAGTTTGTTTATGGGACACCTTGTATATTTTATCGGTAAAATAACGGTTCTATAGCGTGATAAACTAGCGTGCCAAAGCTCTATCTCGATTATTAATTGCTATAATTCCTACGAGTACAGTTAATTAGAGCTTTATAGGACAACACCAATATTTTTGACATTAAAGCATGAGCCTTCTTGGCACACCTGTTACTTAGGTGGACTAGAGTTGAAAACGCCCGGGAGCCGAGGGCGGACGCACCGCTGGGGGGGTGAAGTTTCGTTCCGCCGCGCGTTCTTTCGGTCCTACTATCATCTTATTTATAGATACTAGGGCATGTTTGGTATCGTTTTCGGATAAATTGAGGATGGCCAATCATTTTTTGTGACATTCATAACATCTTTTCATAGAAAAAAATGAAATACAGGCAAAAGTAAAAAAATCTCAGTAAAAAAAAAAACTTTCTGCAATGATTACGTAAAAACATGCAAGGATTGAGGCATGAAAAAATATGATTATAAAGTCACATTTATGTAGATTCCAAAAACATATAATATATTAGAACAATTTGAAACGCAACTACGTAAAAAAAAGTTTAGAACAGTGACTCGTCCAAATATTATTACTTCATAAAATGAGGACCCCAAAAAACAAATTTTATAATTGCTTGATTGTGTAATGTAACTACTAGCTTCATTGTATATTACGTTGTTAATAGCTGTGTTTACGTTCATTAGCGTGTGTGTTATATTATATTTTGAATTGTGAATAATCTAACCGTTTTATGATCTCAATTGACTGGTACAAAATAAAACTAACAAGTCACAGATCTGATCATATATTATTGTTAATCTGATTATATATACTAAAATTCGTACATATATTTATGTGTAACATGTTCCATCACAAGCACACAACTCGGTGCACTTCAATTTTTGTTGAAAACACCTGCATCTAGCAGCTCATTTCTTTTTGCATCTGCACCTAATCATTTCCATGCAGGCTTCGGCAGCTACTGGCAAGCTAGTTCATGTAGGTTCCCATCTCTCATTAACTTTCGTCCATCCCCAATCAGATGAACTTGGAATATTTTGGATCGGTGACATTTGACCCCATACATGAACTGCTTGAATAACTGCCCGCAGGAAATGCTGGTGCAGTGCATCATTCGTTGGTGGAATATTTTCCAACTGGCGGTCTTTTTTCGTGAACAACTGCTTTCGGCATTCGTTCACAGCCGAAACTGAGCTGGATCTAAAACAAAAATGTTAAATTTATCACAACTACTTACCTACCCTCTAAATTACTCATAGTTTTATGAATAAAGTAAATATTACCTACCCATACATGACGACAACAAACTTTTCCACAAACGCCATTGCATCTTCAATTCTGCCGTAGTATGCTGCCAAGAATCCTTCTGTGGCACTAGGGAGTGCATTCCAGGCTTCGAATGCACTCTTTTTTCCTTTTCCGTTAAAAAAAGAAACTGTGTCACAACCTGTGAAGGCGTGGAACAGAGGAAGAACTTTTGCTTTTTGGAGCCCTGTAAAAGAAAATATGTTTAAATAATTTAACCCAGTCGTAACGTATACAATAAAGATATATTATTTATGACTGTTTTTACCGAGCGCGTTGGCTATTTCTTTACAGCAAAGGTACTGCTGGTGTTTCCCAGTACCAATGTGTACCCATAGTTCCTCTAGCTGAGGTGTTTGTTGCACAGTTGCGACAGCTAATACCACAACATCCTTATCAACAGTACGAATCATGATCCGTGGGGAACCTTGGCTTACAGCGTCAGCTACGTGCACCATCATTCTCGAGTCGGCTTCTTCATGATTACACGGAGCTAAACCTTGGGTGTTCCTGACGCTGTAACCCAAGGTTACACACGGATCGTGATTCGTACCGTTGATACGGAAGTTGTGGTATTAGCTGTGGCAACTGTGCAACAAACACCTCAGCTAGAGGAACTATGGGTACACATTGGTACTGGGAAACACCAGCAGTACCTTTGCTGTAAAGAAATAGCCAACGTGCTCGGTAAAAACAGTCATAAATAATATATCTTTATTGTATACGTTACGACTGGGTTAAATTATTCAAACATATTTTTTTTTACAGGGCCCCAAAAAGCAAAAGTTCCTACTCTGTTCCACGCCTTCACAGGTTGTGACACAGTTTCTTTTTTTAACGGAAAAGGAAAAAAGAGTGCATTCGAAGCCTGGAATGCACTCCCTAGTGCCACAGAAGGATTCCTGGCAGCATACTACGGCAGAATTGAAGATGCAATGGCGATTGTGGAAAAGTTTGTTGTCGTCATGTATGATAGGTAATATTTTCTTTATTCATAAAACTATGAGTAATTTAGAGGGTAGGTAAGTAGTTGTGTTAAATTTAACATTTTTGGTTTAGATCCAGCTCAGTTTCGGCTGTGAACGAATGCCGAAAGCAGTTGTTCACGAAAAAAGACCGCCAGTTGGAAAATATTCCACCAATGAATGCTGCACTGCACCAGCATTTCCTGCGGGCAGTTATTCAAGCAGTTCATGTATGGGGTCAAATGTCACCGATCCAAAATATTCCAAGTTCATCTGATTGGGGATGGACGAAAGTTAATGAGAGATGGGAACCTACATGGACTAGCTTGCCAGTAGCTGCCGAAGCCTGCATGGAAATAATTAGGTGCAGATGCAAAAATAAATGAGCTGCTAGATGCAGGTGTTTTCAACAAAAATTTAAGAGGCCTTATTCCCAAAATGCGCGTAATTTGCGAAATGCATCATTTTCTTCGGAGGTTATAGCGAAAATGCTTTGTGTTTTTAAATTAACTTTTAATGCATATAATAGTCCGTTCCTTTATCTAGACGGCCATGGGAAAAAATATTACATTTTTGAGAAAAAAACCTGAAAAACATGGCTTCTCTTAGCAGGCCTCTTCAGAGTTTGCAGTTAGACGTCTGGTTTTTTTTCAGATTACTCAAATAAAGGGAACCTTTCTCATAAAATTTGAATACAATTCAATTCAGTATATCATGTTCAAGACGGCCATGGTAAGAAAAATTGAAGATTCATCTTGGATAATAGACAAAATACCTTCTGAATATTGCAATTTTTTTGATGAAAACAGGTTTACATTTAATTTTTTTCACGGAAGTCCTATAAATATTCTGCCCTAAAGATATAAATATATTAAAGTTCAGCTATAGATCTACCACGAAAAAAAAAATCATTACTGTAACGCTAAATTTAAATAAAGTGTAATTTTTTGAAGATGACTCTAAATCGGTTAAAAACTTGACAAAACACATCGCGCCGTCGCCTCTAGCTCAGTATGGAACGAGAGCTCACAGACGACGGACCTGTGCTAAATCGTCCTACGCGCATTACGTAAGTTTGCCAGCTAGATACACTAAGAGGCCACTAAAACGGGTAACGTTGTATGAAATCCCCAACACGCAGTGACCGGTTTCCATTGCCCTATAGTTGCGAGAAGTGCGATTGAATTATAAAGATCCTTGAAATAAAAGATTGAAATATTTACTTATTATATTATTATAGTACATTACTTACCAAGGACTGTAAAAGAAAGAAAGCTCGAAATCGCAGGTATTTGTAACCCGAGCCGCAGGCGAGGGTTGTAAATATGCGATAGAGGGCTTTCTTTTTTACTGCCCGTGGTGAGTACACAATTAGCGTAGCGTGCGGTAAAACTCACATTATGGCCAGGTGTGACGTAAAATGATTTTTTATTTGAAAACTAGACAATTTTGTCAATATCGTCATGGTAGTCATTTTCGACTAACTCAGGATGTGCAGAATTTAAAAATAATGGTTATTTTAAAAACAAAGATGGCGGTCATACACTTTATGGAAAAATCGTTATGGTAGTAATTTCCGATTAATTCAGGGGTCGGAAAAAAGGACGGTTTTAAAATCAATGATGGCGGAAACGGAAAATTCTGTCAAAATCGTCATGGTAGTCATTTCCGAATAATTCGGGTAAGCAGATATCGAAAATAATGTCTATTTTGAAATCCAAGATGGCGGTCATACACTTTTTTTGTAAAAATCGTTATGGTAGTCATTTCCGATTAATTCAGGGGTGTAGATTTCGAAAATAAGGTCCGTTTTAAAATCAAAGATGGCGGAAACGGAAAATTCTGTCAAAATCGTCATGGTAGTCATTTCCGACTAATTCGGGTAAGCAAATATCGAAAATAATGTCTATTTTGAAATACAAGATGGCGGTCATACACTTTTTTTGTAAAAATCGTTATGGTAGTCATTTTCGATTAATTCAGGGGTGTAGATTTCGAAAATAAGGTCCGTTTTAAAATCAAAGATGGCGGAAACGGAAAATTCTGTCAAAATCGTCATGGTAGTCATTTCTGACTAATTCGGGTAAGCAAATATCGAAAATAATGTCTTTTTTGAAATCCAAGATGGCGGTCATACACTTTTTTGTAAAAATCGTCATGGTAGTCATTTTCGATTAATTCAGGGGTCTAGATTTCGAAAATAAGGACCGTTTTAAAATCAAAGATGGCGGAAACGGAAAATTCTGTCAAAATCGTCATGGTAGTCATTTCCGACTAATTCGGGTAAGCAGATATCGAAAATAATGTCTATTTTGAAATCCAAGATGGCGGTCATACACTTTTTTTGTAAAAATCGTTATGGTAGTCATTTTCGATTAATTCAGGGGTGTAGATTTCGAAAATAAGGTCCGTTTTAAAATCGAAGATGGCGGAAACGGAAAATTCTGTCAAAATAGTCATGGTAGTCATTTCCGACTAATTCGGGTAAGCAAATATCGAAAATAATGTCTATTTTGAAATCCAAGATGGCGGTCATACACTTTTTTGTAAAAATCGTTATGGTAGTCATTTTTGATTACTTCAGGAGTGTAGATTTCGAAAATAAGGACCGTTTTAAATCAAAGATGGCGGAAACGGAAAATTCTGTCAAAATCGTCATGGTAGTCATTTCCGACTAATTCGGGTAAGCAGATATCGAAAATAATGTCTATTTCGAAATCCAAATGGCGGTCATACACTTTTTTGGTAAAATCCGTTAAATTTGTCACGGTAGCCATTTTCGACTAATTTGGGTGTGCAGATTTCGAAAATGTTGTCTATTTTGAAATCCAAGATGGCGGTTATACACTTTTTTGGTAAAAATCGTTAAATCGAAAATAAAGACCGTTTTAAAATACAAGATGGCGGAAATGGAAAATTCTGTCAAAATCGTCATGGTAGTCATTTCCGACTAATTCGGGTAAGCAGATATCGAAAATAATGTCTATTTTGAAATCCAAGATGACGGTCAAACACTTTTTTGGTAAAAATCGTTATGGTAGTCATTTTCGGTTAATTTAGGGGTGTAGATTTCGAAAATAAGGTCAGTTTTAAAATGAAAGATGGCGGAAACGGAAAATTCTGTCAAAATCGTCATGGTAGTCATTTCCGACTAATTCGGGTAAGCAAATATCGAAAATAATGTCTATTTTGAAATCCAAGATGGCGGTCATACACTTTTTTTGTAAAAATCGTTATGGTAGTCATTTTCGATTAATTCAGGGGTGTAGATTTCCAAAATAAGGTCCGTTTTAAAATCGAAGATGGCGGAAACGGAAAATTCTGTCAAAATCGTCATGGTAGTCATTTCTGACTAATTCGGGTAAGCAAATATCGAAAATAATGTCTTTTTTGAAATCCAAGATGGCGGTCATACACTTTTTTGTAAAAATCGTTATGGTAGTCATTTTCGATTAATTCAGGGGTCTAGATTTCGAAAATAAGGACCGTTTTAAAATCAAAGATGGTGGAAACGGAAAATTCTGTCAAAATCGTTATGGTAGTCATTTCCGTCTAATTCGGGTAAGCAGATATCGAAAATAATGTCTATTTTGAAATCCAAGATGGCGGTCATACACTTTTTTTGTAAAAATCGTTATGGTAGTCATTTTCGATTAATTCAGGGGTGTAGATTTCGAAAATAAGGTCCGTTTTAAAATCGAAGATGGCGGAAACGGAAAATTCTGTCAAAATAGTCATGGTAGTCATTTCCGACTAATTCGGGTAAGCATATATCGAAAATAATGTCTATTTTGAAATCCAAGATGGCGGTCATACACTTTTTTGTAAAAATCGTTATGGTAGTCATTTTTGATTAATTCAGGAGTGTAGATTTCGAAAATAAGGACCGTTTTAAAATCAAAGATGGCGGAAACGGAAAATTCTGTCGAAATCGTCATGGTAGTCATTTTCGACTAATTCGGGTAAGCAGATATCGAAAATAATGTCTATTTCGAAATCCAAATGGCAGTCATACACTTTTTTGGTAAAATCCGTTAAATTTGTCACGGTAGCCATTTTCGACTAATTTGGGTGTGCAGATTTCGAAAATGTTGTCTATTTTGAAATCCAAGATGGCGGTTATACACTTTTTTGGTAAAAATCGTTAAATCGAAAATAAAGACCGTTTTAAAATACAAGATGGCGGAAATGGAAAATTCTGTCAAAATCGTCATGGTAGTCATTTCCGACTAATTCGGGTAAGCAGATATCGAAAATAATGTCTATTTTGAAATCCAAGATGACGGTCAAACACTTTTTTGGTAAAAATCGTTATGGTAGTCATTTTCGGTTAATTTAGGGGTGTAGATTTCGAAAATAAGGTCAGTTTTAAAATCAAAGATGGCGGAAACGGAAAATTCTGTCAAAATCGTCATGGTAGTCATTTCCGACTAATTCGGGTAAGCAAATATCGAAAATAATGTCTATTTTGAAATCCAAGATGGCGGTCATACACTTATTTTGTAAAAATCGTTATGGTAGTCATTTTCGATTAATTCAGGGGTGTAGATTTCCAAATTAAGGTCCGTTTTAAAATCGAAGATGGCGGAAACGGAAAATTCTGTCAAAATCGTCATGGTAGTCATTTCTGACTAATTCGGGTAAGCAAATATCGAAAATAATGTCTTTTTTGAAATCCAAGATGGCAGTCATACACTTTTTTGTAAAAATCGTTATGGTAGTCATTTTCGATTAATTCAGGGGTCTAGATTTCGAAAATAAGGACCGTTTTAAAATCAAAGATGGTGGAAACGGAAAATTCTGTCAAAATCGTTATGGTAGTCATTTCCGTCTAATTCGGGTAAGCAGATATCGAAAATAATGTCTATTTTGAAATCCAAGATGGCGGTCATACACTTTTTTTGTAAAAATCGTTATGGTAGTCATTTTCGATTAATTCAGGGGTGTAGATTTCGAAAATAAGGTCCGTTTTAAAATCGAAGATGGCGGAAACGGAAAATTCTGTCAAAATCGTCATGGTAGTCATTTCCGACTAATTCGGGTAAGCAAATATCGAAAATAATGTCTATTTTGAAATCGAAGATGGCGGTCATACACTTTTTTGTAAAAATCGTTATGGTAGTCATTTTTGATTAATTCAGGGGTGTAGATTTCGAAAATAAGGACCGTTTTAAAATCAAAGATGGCGGAAACGGAAAATTCTGTCAAAATCGTCATGGTAGTCATTTCCGACTAATCCGGGTAAGCAGATATCGAAAATAATGTCTATTTCGAAATCCAAATGGCGGTCATACACTTTTTTGGTAAAATCCGTTAAATTTGTCACGGTAGCCATTTTCGACTAATTTGGGTGTGCAGATTTCGAAAATATTGTCTAATTTGAAATCCAAGATGGCGGTTATACACTTTTTTGGTAAAAATCGTTAAATCGAAAATAAAGACCGTTTTAAAATACAAGATGGCGGAAATGGAAAATTTTGTCAAAATCGTCATGGTAGTCGTCTTCGACTAATTCGGGGGTGTAGATTTCGAAAATGATGTCTATTTTGAAATCGAAGATGGCGGTCATACACTTTTTTGCAAAAATCGTTATGGTGGTCATTTTCGATTAATTCAGGGGTGTAGATTTCGAAAATAAGGTCCGTTTTAAAATCAAAGATGGCGGAAACGGAAAATTTTGTCAAAATCGTCATGGTAGTCATTTCCGACTAATTCGGTTAAGCAAATATCGAAAATAATGTCTATTTTGAAATCGAAGATGGCGGTCATACACTTTTTTGTAAAAATCGTTATGGTAGTCATTTTTGATTAATTCAGGGGTGTAGATTTCGAAAATAAGGACCGTTTTAAAATCAAAGATGGCGGAAACGGAAAATTCTGTCAAAATCGTCATGGTAGTCATTTCCGACTAATCCGGGTAAGCAGATATCGAAAATAATGTCTATTTCGAAATCCAAATGGCGGTCATACACTTTTTTGGTAAAATCCGTTAAATTTGTCACGGTAGCCATTTTCGACTAATTTGGGTGTGCAGATTTCGAAAATATTGTCTAATTTGAAATCCAAGATGGCGGTTATACACTTTTTTGGTAAAAATCGTTAAATCGAAAATAAAGACCGTTTTAAAATACAAGATGGCGGAAATGGAAAATTTTGTCAAAATCGTCATGGTAGTCGTCTTCGACTAATTCGGGGGTGTAGATTTCGAAAATGATGTCTATTTTGAAATCGAAGATGGCGGTCATACACTTTTTTGCAAAAATCGTTATGGTGGTCATTTTCGATTAATTCAGGGGTGTAGATTTCGAAAATAAGGTCCGTTTTAAAATCAAAGATGGCGGAAACGGAAAATTTTGTCAAAATCGTCATGGTAGTCATTTCCGACTAATTCGGGTAAGCAAATATCGAAAATAATGTCTATTTTGAAATCGAAGATGGCGGTCATACACTTTTTTGTAAAAATCGTTATGGTAGTCATTTTTGATTAATTCAGGGGTGTAGATTTCGAAAATAAGGACCGTTTTAAAATCAAAGATGGCGGAAACGGAAAATTCTGTCAAAATCGTCATGGTAGTCATTTCCGACTAATCCGGGTAAGCAGATATCGAAAATAATGTCTATTTCGAAATCCAAATGGCGGTCATACACTTTTTTGGTAAAATCCGTTAAATTTGTCACGGTAGCCATTTTCGACTAATTTGGGTGTGCAGATTTCGAAAATGTTGTCTATTTTGAAATCCAAGATGGCGGTTATACACTTTTTTGGTAAAAATCGTTAAATCGAAAATAAAGACCGTTTTAAAATGAAAGATGGCGGAAACGGAAAATTCTGTCAAAATCGTCATGGTAGTCATTTCCGACTAATTCGGGTAAGCAAATATCGAAAATAATGTCTATTTTGAAATCCAAGATGGCGGTCATACACTTTTTTTGTAAAAATCGTTATGGTAGTCATTTTCGATTAATTCAGGGGTGTAGATTTCCAAAATAAGGTCCGTTTTAAAATCGAAGATGGCGGAAACGGAAAATTCTGTCAAAATCGTCATGGTAGTCATTTCTGACTAATTCGGGTAAGCAAATATCGAAAATAATGTCTTTTTTGAAATCCAAGATGGCGGTCATACACTTTTTTGTAAAAATCGTTATGGTAGTCATTTTCGATTAATTCAGGGGTCTAGATTTCGAAAATAAGGACCGTTTTAAAATCAAAGATGGTGGAAACGGAAAATTCTGTCAAAATCGTTATGGTAGTCATTTCCGTCTAATTCGGGTAAGCAGATATCGAAAATAATGTCTATTTTGAAATCCAAGATGGCGGTCATACACTTTTTTTGTAAAAATCGTTATGGTAGTCATTTTCGATTAATTCAGGGGTGTAGATTTCGAAAATAAGGTCCGTTTTAAAATCGAAGATGGCGGAAACGGAAAATTCTGTCAAAATAGTCATGGTAGTCATTTCCGACTAATTCGGGTAAGCATATATCGAAAATAATGTCTATTTTGAAATCCAAGATGGCGGTCATACACTTTTTTGTAAAAATCGTTATGGTAGTCATTTTTGATTAATTCAGGAGTGTAGATTTCGAAAATAAGGACCGTTTTAAAATCAAAGATGGCGGAAACGGAAAATTCTGTCAAAATCGTCATGGTAGTCATTTCCGACTAATTCGGGTAAGCAGATATCGAAAATAATGTCTATTTCGAAATCCAAATGGCAGTCATACACTTTTTTGGTAAAATCCGTTAAATTTGTCACGGTAGCCATTTTCGACTAATTTGGGTGTGCAGATTTCGAAAATGTTGTCTATTTTGAAATCCAAGATGGCGGTTATACACTTTTTTGGTAAAAATCGTTAAATCGAAAATAAAGACCGTTTTAAAATACAAGATGGCGGAAATGGAAAATTCTGTCAAAATCGTCATGGTAGTCATTTCCGACTAATTCGGGTAAGCAGATATCGAAAATAATGTCTATTTTGAAATCCAAGATGACGGTCAAACACTTTTTTGGTAAAAATCGTTATGGTAGTCATTTTCGGTTAATTTAGGGGTGTAGATTTCGAAAATAAGGTCAGTTTTAAAATCAAAGATGGCGGAAACGGAAAATTCTGTCAAAATCGTCATGGTAGTCATTTCCGACTAATTCGGGTAAGCAAATATCGAAAATAATGTCTATTTTGAAATCCAAGATGGCGGTCATACACTTATTTTGTAAAAATCGTTATGGTAGTCATTTTCGATTAATTCAGGGGTGTAGATTTCCAAAATAAGGTCCGTTTTAAAATCGAAGATGGCGGAAACGGAAAATTCTGTCAAAATCGTCATGGTAGTCATTTCTGACTAATTCGGGTAAGCAAATATCGAAAATAATGTCTTTTTTGAAATCCAAGATGGCGGTCATACACTTTTTTGTAAAAATCGTTATGATAGTCATTTTCGATTAATTCAGGGGTCTAGATTTCGAAAATAAGGACCGTTTTAAAATCAAAGATGGTGGAAACGGAAAATTCTGTCAAAATCGTTATGGTAGTCATTTCCGTCTAATTCGGGTAAGCAGATATCGAAAATAATGTCTATTTTGAAATCCAAGATGGCGGTCATACACTTTTTTTGTAAAAATCGTTATGGTAGTCATTTTCGATTAATTCAGGGGTGTAGATTTCGAAAATAAGGTCCGTTTTAAAATCGAAGATGGCGGAAACGGAAAATTCTGTCAAAATCGTCATGGTAGTCATTTCCGACTAATTCGGGTAAGCAAATATCGAAAATAATGTCTATTTTGAAATCGAAGATGGCGGTCATACACTTTTTTGTAAAAATCGTTATGGTAGTCATTTTTGATTAATTCAGGGGTGTAGATTTCGAAAATAAGGACCGTTTTAAAATCAAAGATGGCGGAAACGGAAAATTCTGTCAAAATCGTCATGGTAGTCATTTCCGACTAATCCGGGTAAGCAGATATCGAAAATAATGTCTATTTCGAAATCCAAATGGCGGTCATACACTTTTTTGGTAAAATCCGTTAAATTTGTCACGGTAGCCATTTTCGACTAATTTGGGTGTGCAGATTTCGAAAATATTGTCTAATTTGAAATCCAAGATGGCGGTTATACACTTTTTTGGTAAAAATCGTTAAATCGAGACCGACCGAAATAAAGACCGTTTTAAAATACAAGATGGCGGAAATGGAAAATTTTGTCAAAATCGTCATGGTAGTCGTCTTCGACTAATTCGGGGGTGTAGATTTCGAAAATGATGTCTATTTTGAAATCGAAGATGGCGGTCATACACTTTTTTGCAAAAATCGTTATGGTGGTCATTTTCGATTAATTCAGGGGTGTAGATTTCGAAAATAAGGTCCGTTTTAAAATCAAAGATGGCGGAAACGGAAAATTTTGTCAAAATCGTCATGGTAGTCATTTCCGACTAATTCGGTTAAGCAAATATCGAAAATAATGTCTATTTTGAAATCGAAGATGGCGGTCATACACTTTTTTGTAAAAATCGTTATGGTAGTCATTTTTGATTAATTCAGGGGTGTAGATTTCGAAAATAAGGACCGTTTTAAAATCAAAGATGGCGGAAACGGAAAATTCTGTCAAAATCGTCATGGAAGTCATTTCCGACTAATCCGGGTAAGCAGATATCGAAAATAATGTCTATTTCGAAATCCAAATGGCGGTCATACACTTTTTTGGTAAAATCCGTTAAATTTGTCACGGTAGCCATTTTCGACTAATTTGGGTGTGCAGATTTCGAAAATATTGTCTAATTTGAAATCCAAGATGGCGGTTATACACTTTTTTGGTAAAAATCGTTAAATCGAAAATAAAGACCGTTTTAAAATACAAGATGGCGGAAATGGAAAATTTTGTCAAAATCGTCATGGTAGTCGTCTTCGACTAATTCGGGGGTGTAGATTTCGAAAATGATGTCTATTTTGAAATCGAAGATGGCGGTCATACACTTTTTTGCAAAAATCGTTATGGTGGTCATTTTCGATTAATTCAGGGGTGTAGATTTCGAAAATAAGGTCCGTTTTAAAATCAAAGATGGCGGAAACGGAAAATTTTGTCAAAATCGTCATGGTAGTCATTTCCGACTAATTCGGGTAAGCAAATATCGAAAATAATGTCTATTTTGAAATCGAAGATGGCGGTCATACACTTTTTTGTAAAAATCGTTATGGTAGTCATTTTTGATTAATTCAGGGGTGTAGATTTCGAAAATAAGGACCGTTTTAAAATCAAAGATGGCGGAAACGGAAAATTGTGTCAAAATCGTCATGGTAGTCATTTCCGACTAATCCGGGTAAGCAGATATCGAAAATAATGTCTATTTCGAAATCCAAATGGCGGTCATACACTTTTTTGGTAAAATCCGTTAAATTTGTCACGGTAGCCATTTTCGACTAATTTGGGTGTGCAGATTTCGAAAATATTGTCTATTTTGAAATCCAAGATGGCGGAAATGGAAAATTCTGTCAAAATCGTCATGGTAGTCATTTCCGACTAATTCGGGTAAGCAGATATCGAAAATAATGTCTATTTTGAAATCCAAGATGACGGTCAAACACTTTTTTGGTAAAAATCGTTATGGTAGTCATTTTCGGTTAATTTAGGGGTGTAGATTTCGAAAATAAGGTCAGTTTTAAAATCAAAGATGGCGGAAACGGAAAATTCTGTCAAAATCGTCATGGTAGTCATTTCCGACTAATTCGGGTAAGCAAATATCGAAAATAATGTCTATTTTGAAATCCAAGATGGCGGTCATACACTTATTTTGTAAAAATCGTTATGGTAGTCATTTTCGATTAATTCAGGGGTGTAGATTTCCAAAATAAGGTCCGTTTTAAAATCGAAGATGGCGGAAACGGAAAATTCTGTCAAAATCGTCATGGTAGTCATTTCTGACTAATTCGGGTAAGCAAATATCGAAAATAATGTCTTTTTTGAAATCCAAGATGGCGGTCATACACTTTTTTGTAAAAATCGTTATGGTAGTCATTTTCGATTAATTCAGGGGTCTAGATTTCGAAAATAAGGACCGTTTTAAAATCAAAGATGGTGGAAACGGAAAATTCTGTCAAAATCGTTATGGTAGTCATTTCCGTCTAATTCGGGTAAGCAGATATCGAAAATAATGTCTATTTTGAAATCCAAGATGGCGGTCATACACTTTTTTTGTAAAAATCGTTATGGTAGTCATTTTCGATTAATTCAGGGGTGTAGATTTCGAAAATAAGGTCCGTTTTAAAATCGAAGATGGCGGAAACGGAAAATTCTGTCAAAATCGTCATGGTAGTCATTTCCGACTAATTCGGGTAAGCAAATATCGAAAATAATGTCTATTTTGAAATCGAAGATGGCGGTCATACACTTTTTTGTAAAAATCGTTATGGTAGTCATTTTTGATTAATTCAGGGGTGTAGATTTCGAAAATAAGGACCGTTTTAAAATCAAAGATGGCGGAAACGGAAAATTCTGTCAAAATCGTCATGGTAGTCATTTCCGACTAATCCGGGTAAGCAGATATCGAAAATAATGTCTATTTCGAAATCCAAATGGCGGTCATACACTTTTTTGGTAAAATCCGTTAAATTTGTCACGGTAGCCATTTTCGACTAATTTGGGTGTGCAGATTTCGAAAATATTGTCTAATTTGAAATCCAAGATGGCGGTTATACACTTTTTTGGTAAAAATCGTTAAATCGAAAATAAAGACCGTTTTAAAATACAAGATGGCGGAAATGGAAAATTTTGTCAAAATCGTCATGGTAGTCGTCTTCGACTAATTCGGGGGTGTAGATTTCGAAAATGATGTCTATTTTGAAATCGAAGATGGCGGTCATACACTTTTTTGCAAAAATCGTTATGGTGGTCATTTTCGATTAATTCAGGGGTGTAGATTTCGAAAATAAGGTCCGTTTTAAAATCAAAGATGGCGGAAACGGAAAATTTTGTCAAAATCGTCATGGTAGTCATTTCCGACTAATTCGGGTAAGCAAATATCGAAAATAATGTCTATTTTGAAATCGAAGATGGCGGTCATACACTTTTTTGTAAAAATCGTTATGGTAGTCATTTTTGATTAATTCAGGGGTGTAGATTTCGAAAATAAGGACCGTTTTAAAATCAAAGATGGCGGAAACGGAAAATTCTGTCAAAATCGTCATGGTAGTCATTTCCGACTAATCCGGGTAAGCAGATATCGAAAATAATGTCTATTTCGAAATCCAAATGGCGGTCATACACTTTTTTGGTAAAATCCGTTAAATTTGTCACGGTAGCCATTTTCGACTAATTTGGGTGTGCAGATTTCGAAAATATTGTCTATTTTGAAATCCAAGATGGCGGTTATACACTTTTTTGGTAAAAATCGTTAAATCGAAAATAAAGACCGTTTTAAAATACAAGATGGCGGAAATGGAAAATTTTGTCAAAATCGTCATGGTAGTCGTCTTCGACTAATTCGGGGGTGTAGATTTCGAAAATGATGTCTATTTTGAAATCGAAGATGGCGGTCATACACTTTTTTGCAAAAATCGTTATGGTGGTCATTTTCGATTAATTCAGGGGTGTAGATTTCGAAAATAAGGTCCGTTTTAAAATCAAAGATGGCGGAAACGGAAAATTTTGTCAAAATCGTCATGGTAGTCATTTCCGACTAATTCGGGTAAGCAAATATCGAAAATAATGTCTATTTTGAAATCGAAGATGGCGGTCATACACTTTTTTGTAAAAATCGTTATGGTAGTCATTTTTGATTAATTCAGGGGTGTAGATTTCGAAAATAAGGACCGTTTTAAAATCAAAGATGGCGGAAACGGAAAATTCTGTCAAAATCGTCATGGTAGTCATTTCCGACTAATCCGGGTAAGCAGATATCGAAAATAATGTCTATTTCGAAATCCAAATGGCGGTCATACACTTTTTTGGTAAAATCCGTTAAATTTGTCACGGTAGTCGTCTTCGACTAATTCGGGGGTGAAGATTTCGAAAATGATGTCTATTTTGAAATCGAAGATGGCGGTCATACACTTTTTTGCAAAAATCGTTATGGTAGTCATTTTCGATTAATTCAGGGGTGTAGATTTCGAAAATAAGGTCCGTTTTAAAATCAAAGATGGCGGAAACGGAAAATTTTGTCAAAATCGTCATGGTAGTCATTTCCGACTAATTCGGGTAAGCAGATATCGAAAATAATGTCTATTTTGAAATCCAAATGGTGGTCATACACTTTTTTTGTAAAAATCGGTCAATTTGTCGTTATGGTAGTCATTTTCAATTCAATCGGGGATGCAAAAAAGTATATGGCCGCCGGCTTGAATTTTAAAACAGAATTTGTTTTTGAAATCGACATATCTAAATACCAACGATTTTTATAAATGAATGACCATTTCTGCCATCTTGGATTTTGAAACGGACTTTAGTTTTGAAATCTACACGCCTGAATTAATCGAAAATGGCTAAAATAACAAGTAAAGTGTGTGATCACCATCTTGGATTTCAAAATAGACATTATTTTCGACAATTACCGAAATAGTCAAAAACGACTTCCATGACGAATTTGAAAATTTTTCATTTCCGCCATCTTTGATTTTAAAACGGTCCTTATTTTCGAAATCTACAGACTTGAATTAGTCGGAAATGGATTTTCACCAAAAAGTGTTTGATCCGCCATCTTGGATTTTAAAACAGACATTATTTTCAAAATCTGCATACCCAAATTAGTCGAAGACGACAACCATGACGATTTTGACAAAATTTTCAGTTCCCCCATCTTTGAGTTTAAAACGGTCCTTATTTTCGAATTATTCATCCCAGAATTAATTAGAAATGACGTCCATTACGATTTTCAAGTAAAAAGTGTATGGCCGCCATCTTGGATTTCAAAATAGACATTATTTTCGAAATCTGCACACCCAAATTAGTCGAAAATGACTACCATGACGATTTTGACAAAATTTACCATTTCTGCCATCTGGAATTTTAAAACTGTCTTTATTTTTGAAATGTACATCCCTGCAGTAGTCTTAAATGACTACTGTAACTATTTTTACCAAAAAGGTGTATGACCGCCATCTTGGATTTCAAAATAGACATTATTTTATCGAAAATAATGATATCGATCTGCTTACCCGAATTAGTCATAAATGACTACCATGACGATTTTGACAGAATTTTACGTTTCCGCCATCTTTGATTTTAAAACGGTCCTTATTTTATAAATCTACCCACGTAAATTAGTAAAAATGACTACCATGACGATTTTTACAATAAGAATGCCTTAATTAATTGTCCTTTAACACCCATATTGGATCTCAAATCGGTCCTTATATCGAAATCTACACCCCTGAATTAATTGAAAACGACTGATGTTGTATCTCTAATTTCCTGGATAGTAATTAATTAATACGACCAGATAATTTATAACCGCAGTTTATTCCAAAGACTATTTCAGTTCTGACAGTTGACAGATAATACGGAATGGCGGGAGACTGCTGTGTTGCCAGCCAGTAGTGACTTATACAACACTCTCCCTCCTCTTACAAAAAAAAAATACGAAAACTTATTCTAACAAAATTTAGCTATTCTAAAGTTTGGCCACATTCGAATAGTTGATTGACATGTCGTTTCCATGTTAGTCCATCTACTTCGACCATATAAGTTACACCTGGAACTAACATATCAATCATTTTTCCTAGAGACCAATTTTTCTGGTTTCTTCGTAGGTCTCGCACCATCACCTTTTCACCAATTGAAAAATATTTTAAAACATCCTTACTTTTTAAAGTTAATTTTACTTGGTCCGAATCTATTTTATCACTAACAGGATTAGGCCTAATCAATGAAAAACGACATCTCAATTCTCTACCATACATTAATTTTGCTGGACTTTGACCTGTGCTTTTATGTATTGTGGACCTATAATCTAAAAGGAACAAATTACATGCATATTCTACAGTATGTCCACTTTCCACAATTTTTACTACGTGAGACTTGAATGAGTCCACAAATCGTTCAGCTAACCCGTATGTAGCCGGGTGATACGGTGGAGTAAATATTTGTTTAACTCCTACTAAATCACAAAATTGTTTAAATTCTCTACTGGTCCATGTTGGGCCATTATCCGCAACAAGTGTCAAGGGATACCCATAACGTATAAAGATATTTTTAAACACATCAATGGTTTTCTTAGCAGTCATTGCTACAGCCTCCGGCCATTTGGAGTCTGCATCTATTATAACTAAATACATTTTTGAAAACAATGGGCCCAAAAAGTCTGCGTGCAACCTATGCCAGACAGCCGGTGGCTGTGGCCATACTGATAGCTTTGCTTTTTCTGGATTTTTATGGTTTTGTAGACATGTTAAGCAATTTTTTGTTACATTTTCAACATCATCATCCATGCCCGGCCACCAAAAATATGATCTAGATATCTCTTTCATCCTTGTTGTCCCTAAGTGACTAGCATGTAACTCCTGCAGTAGGTAATTTCTAATAGTCTGCGGTATTATCACACGATACCCCCATAGTAAACATTCTTTTTCCATAGAAATATCATTTTGCTTTTTAAAATATGGTTCATAATCTTCACCTAAATCATATTTTTGCGGCCAGCCATCTCTACAATATCGTAGAACATCACAAAGTATTTTATCCTTTTTTGTTTCATTTTGGACATTTTTCCAATTTAATGTATTTAAATTTGAGTTATTTATGTAGTTGACAGAATTACATTGATAGTCTTTTTGGATTATGTTAGAGTTTTTAAAATTGTTATCCTGGCATTTTGTAACTCTAGACAAGTAATCAGCGGGATTATTTTGTGATTTGACATGTTGAATTTCATAATCAAATGCACTAAAAAAAATTGACCAGTATTGTAAGCGTCTTGCTGCCATCTTTGGTATGCCATGCTTTGGACCCAATATTTTTGTCAACGCCTCATTGTCGGTTTGTAATATAAACTTTTTCCCAAACAAGTACTCATAAAATTTATTTACTCCAAAAATCACAGCATAAGCTTCTTTCTCAAGTATAGGATATTTAATTTGGGTGTCATTAAATTTTTTACTAGCAAATGCTACTGGTTTTGTGACATTATTTTGGTCCTTTATAGATAAAACTGCACCTACCCCGCTATCTGAAGAGTCACATGTTAAAATTATGCTTGCATTTGGATCGAAATGTGACAGAGAAGATGTGTTTGCAAGGGCTCTTTTTATATTCTGAAATGCACTGTCACATTCTTCAGTCCATACAAACTTATCTTTTCTTAAGCAGTCATACAGTGGTTTCAATATTATTGCCATGTTTTGCAAGAATCTGTTGAAATAATTAACTTTACCCAGAAAAGACTTGAGCATTTTTACAGAGTCGGGTCGTGGTAATGATAACAGAGGCTCAATGTTACTTTTAATAATCTTGACACCCTGTTTATTTACTTCAAAACTAAAAATATTTAACTTTTCCTCAAAAAATTTACACTTTTTTAATTTTAATTTCAAACCTGAATCCAAAAGTCTTTTTAATACCTCCCTTAATTTGTGGTCAGTTTCCATCAAAGTTTTCCCATATACATATATGTTATCAATATACACTATTATGTCCAAACCATTTAGTTTTTGTGTAATTAACCTTTGGAATAACCCTGGCCCGGTGCTGACCCCAAAAGGTAAATATAAATATTTGTATACTCCCTCCTCTGTGACAATGGTTACTAAATTTTGAGATTCTTTGTCTAATGGAGCCTGCAGATATGCCTCTTGTAAATCCAATTCGCAAAAATAATTATTTCCCTGCATTTTCATTAATATGTTATCAATAGTCGGCAATGGATAATGATCAATCTGCAAATGTTTATTTATTGTAATCCGATAGTCCCCACATAACCTAACTGTCCCATCTGGTTTCAACACCGGCACCACTGGGGTACCCCACTCAGAGTATTCCACCGGTTCAATACGCTTTTGTTCAACCAATCTTTTAATTTCTTGTTTAACTTTATCTTTCAATGCATATGGAACAGATCTGACTGGCATAAAAACTGGTTTAGCGTCTTGTTTCATTGACAAATAGATTGGCTCACCTTTATATACACCCATTCCTGGCTCAAAGATAGTAGAAAATTCATTCTTTATGCTTGTAATTAAATTATCTTTTAGTGGTGTGTCTTGACAAACTTTAAGCTCTGTTTGTTCAAGTATCTTTTGTTCAAACTTTGGGGGCCATAGCTGTAATGAAGATAGCCAATCCTTTCCAACTATTTTAGGCATTTCATTTTTCACAACAAATAATCTTTTGTTATTTACTTTTACAGTCCCATATTCTACACATAGATTTTCAATAACACCTAGGGGCATTGAAGTTGACTGATCAAAATTGGTAAAGATTACATTTCGCTGTATAATATCTAAATCTGGGAAAAATTTCTGTTTTTCAGCTAAAGTTATAGTACTTACATCTGCCCCCGTGTCAACTTCAAAATCCAGGGTGGTTCCATTCACAGAAATGTTTAACATGGCGGGTGGAATTTTTCTACTATTGCTAAAATAAAACACATCAAAATAATCAGTATCATCTGAGGTATTTTCTTTTACACCATTGCAATTATCATTTTGTAAATCTTGTGACTCTACTAAGTTTAAATTTTTTACCTTTGCCTGCCTATTTTGATTGCACATTTTAAAAATATGTCCCTTAAGACCACACTCACTACAAAATTTAATTCGCAGGGAACACTCAGCCTTAACATGTCCAGGACGTCCGCAGCAAAAACAAGTCATTCCTGAATCCTGTTTGTTTGTTGATGCTGCACCTTGCCTACTTAGTCGAACTGCACCGCCCTTGTTTCTTGAGAAATTCTTATTTTGGAATTTAAACATTTGGGGTTGTTCCTTTTCCTCCTTCTCCTGGGCAAATGCTAACTTGTATGCTGTTTCAACTGTCTTACCGATGCTGGTCAACATTTCCAATGACTGGTCGGCTTGCTTTAATAGTTCAAATCTTACAGTATCACGATATGTTCCATTTAGCAACCTTTCTTTGATTTCGTCATCTAACTTGGTGAAACGACAGTTTTTAGACAGTTTTTTTAGTTCTATTATATATTGGTCTATGGTTTCATCTGCTTTTTGACATCTCTTTCTAAATTCTGCCTGATGCAGTGCATAGTTTTTAACTGGATTGTAATGTTTCTTTAGCCTATCACATATGTTAGCATATGTTTCATTCACTGGAGAGGTTGGCGTACACAAGGTAATTACTAAATCGTACACAGTTGTGCTTAATTTGGTTATTAGTAGTGGTACCTTTTTGCTCTCCGGAATATCGTTCATAAGTACGAAACATTCAAATTGTTGTTGGTATGCGATCCAGTTGTCTCCGTTAAAGGCTTCCAACGTAGTAATCGATGCCATGTTTGTACTAGGATGCTTATTTCCCACGATTTTAGCGTCGTCCACGAAATCCCGTAGGTACTGCCGAATTTCCTCAATCTTAGATTTTTCGTCCGAAAATATGGGAGTTGGGGCTAACTTGTTAGCTATTTCTATTAATTCTAGTTTGTTCTTTTCTTGAATCCAAGATTTTATTCCTGCTTTAATTAATCTCTTTATTTCTTCCGACATTGAACAGTTTGGAGGTTATGCTACCGCATGTATATCGCGACCGTACAAGGTATAAACTTATTATCACACACTAATTTAATTTATTTATGTGGATCGTTTCGAGCTCGTCGCCAATGTTGTATCTCTAATTTCCTGGATAGTAATTATATAATACGACCAGATAATTTATAACCGCACTTTATTCCAAAGACTATTTCAGTTCTGACAGTTGACAGATAATACGGAATTGCGGGAGACTGCTGTGTTGCCAGCCAGTAGTGACCTATACAACAACTTACATGATGATTTTGAAGTGTTGATGATGAAGTGTATGACCGCGGTCTTGGATTTCAAAATAGACATCATTTTAGAAATCTGCACACCCTAATTAGTCGAAAATGACTACCATGACGATTTTGACGAAATTTACCATTTCTGCCATCTTGAATTTTAAAACGGTCTTTTTTTGAAATATACATCCCTGCAGTAGTCGAAAATGACTACTGTAACGATTTTTACAAAAAAAGTGTACGACCGCCATCTTGGATTTCAAAATAGACATTATTTTCGATATCTGCTTACCCGAATTAGTCGGAAATGACTACCATGACGATTATGACCAAAATTTTCCGTTTCCGTCATCTTTGATTTTCAAACCGTCCTTTTTTCCGAAATCTACACCCCTGAATTAATCGGATATGACTACCATAACGATTTTTACCATAAAGTGTTTAACCGCCATCTTGGATTACTAAATAGACATTACTTTCGAAATCTGCACACCCTACTTAGTCGAAAATGACTACCATGACAAATTTAACGATTTTTACAAAAAAAGTGTATAACCAACATTTCGATTTAGAAATAAACATTATTTTCGATATCTGCTTACCCAAATTAGTCGGAAATGACTACCATGACGATTTTGACAAAATTTTCCGTTTCCGCCATCTTTTATTTTAAAACGGTCCTTATTTGCGAAATCTACACCCCTGCATTAATCGAAAATGACTACCATAACGATTTTTACAAAAAAGTGTATGATCACCATCTTCGATTTCAAAATAGACATCATTTTCAAAATCTACACCCCCGAATTAGTCGAAAACGACTACCGTGACGATTTTGACAGAATTTTCCGTTTCCGCCATCTTTGATTTTAAAACGGTCTTTATTTTCGAAATCTACACACCCGAATTAATCTAAAATGACTACCATAACGATTTTTACCAAAAAAGTGTTTGACCGCCATCTTGGATTTCAAAATAGACATTATTTTCGATATCTGCTTACCCGAATTAGTCGGAAATGACTACCATGACGATTTTGACAGAATTTTCCGTTTCCGCCATCTTTGATTTTAAAAAGGACCTTATTTTCGAAATCTACACCCCTGAATTAATCGAAAATGACTACCATAACGATTTTTACAAAAAAGTGTATGACTGCCATCTTAGATTTCAAAATAGACATCATTTTCGAAATCTACACCCCCGAATTAGTCGAAGACGACTACCATGACGATCTTGACAAAATTTTCCATTTCCGCCATCTTGTATTTTAAAACGGTCTTTATTTTCGATTTAACGATTTTTACCAAAAAAGTGTATAACCGCGATCTTGGATTTCAAATTAGACAATATTTTCGAAATCTGCACACCCAAATTAGTCGAAAATGGCTACCGTGACAAATTTAACGGATTTTACCAAAAAAGTGTATGACCGCCATTTGGATTTCGAAATAGACATTATTTTCGATATCTGCTTACCCGAATTAGTCGGAAATGACTACCATGACGATTTTGACAGAATTTTCCGTTTCCGCCATCTTTGATTTTAAAACGGTCCTTATTTTCGAAATCTACACCCCTGAATTAATCAAAAATGACTACCATAACGATTTTTACAAAAAAGTGTATGACCGCCATCTTGGATTTCGAAATAGACATTATTTTCGATATTTGCTTACCCGAATTAGTCGGAAATGACTACCATGACGATTTTGACAGAATTTTCCGTTTCCGCCATCTTCGATTTTAAAACGGACCTTATTTTCGAAATCTAAACCCCTGTATTAATCGAAAATTACTACCATAACGATTTTAACAAAAAAAGTGTATGACCGCCATCTTGGATTTCAAAATAGACATTATTTTCGATATCTGCTTACCCGAATTAGTCGGAAATGACTACTATGGCGATTTTGACAGAATTTTCCGTTTCCGCCATCTTTGATTTTAAAACGGTCCTTATTTTCGAAATCTAGACCCCTGAATTAATCAAAAATGACTACCATAACGATTTTTACAAAAAAGTGTATGACCGCCATCTTGGATTTCGAAATAGACATTATTTTCGATATTTGCTTACCCTAATTAGTCGGAAATGACTACCATGACGATTTTGACAGAATTTTCCGTTTCCGCCATCTTCGATTTTAAAACGGACCTTATTTTCGAAATCTAAACCCCTGAATTAATCGAAAATGACTACCATAACGATTTTCACAAAAAAAGTGTATGACCGCCATCTTGGATTTCAAAATAGACATTATTTTCGATATCTGCTTACCCGAATTAGTCGGAAATGACTACTATGGCGATTTTGACAGAATTTTCCGTTTCCGCCATCTTTGATTTTAAAACAGTCCTTACTTTCGATATCTAGACCCCTGAATTAATCGAAAATGACTACCATAACGATTTTTACAAAAAAGTGTATGACCGCCATCTTGGATTTCGAAATAGACATTATTTTCGATATTTGCTTACGCAATTAGTCGGAAATGACTACCATGACGATTTTGACAGAATTTTCCGTTTCCGCCATCTTTGATTTTAAAACGGACCTTATTTTCGAAATCTACACCCCTGAATTAATCGGAAATGACTACCATGACGATTTTTACAAAAAAAGTGTATGACCGCCATCTTGGATTTCAAAATAGACATTATTTTCGATATCTGCTTACCCGAATTAGTCGGAAATGACTACCATGACGATTTTGACAGAATTTTCCGTTTCCGCCATCATTGATTTTAAAACCGTCCTTTTTTCCGAAATCTACACCCCTGAATTAATCGGAAATTACTACCATAACGATTTTTACCATAAAGTGTATGACCGCCATCTTTGTTTTTAAAATAACCATTATTTTTAAATTCTGCACATCCTGAGTTAGTCGAAAATGACTACCATGACGATGATCATTTTCGTAATCTACACACCCGAAGTAGTCGAAATTTGCAACCATGACCATTTTTACAAAAAAAAAATTTCAGCCATATTGGAATAAAAAAAAATAAAAAAAATACTACCTATGTATGTATAAGTAATAAATTTTATCTACACTCATATTGTAAGTCCTCTAAAATGCGTTCAAAAACCGTAGGCAATGACCAGCATTACAACAAACGATTTCAATATGATAAGTTTCTTATCTGTGGCAGTACCGCAATTATAACGTTTCATGCTCAATTATTGATGTGCTCTGAGTTTTGCTAACATAATGTACACCTGCACGCGCCCGCGGCCGGCGACACCCGCCCGCGCGTCCGCCGGCACAATCGAGTAGGCCGCGCCCGACACAATCGAGATGGCCACGGCGGTACTGTGGCGGCCATTCTATGGTTTACGAATACGGCATTTATAATAAATAATATGAGTGTAGATAAAGCAGTGTATGCAACTGTACGTAATTAGGCCTTAAAACACTCGTGTGATCTTATTATGAAATTCGCCTGCGGCTCATTTCATAAAACCACACTCATGTTTTAAGGACCCTTATTACGTAACAGTTACATAAACTACTAATTTCCTACCGAATACAGGCATATTGAAGGAGGGTAAAAAATGAAACAAGTATAAAACAGTCTATACAATACTAAATAAACCTTATTTTCGAAATTCGAAATTTATTATACTTTTAATTCGAAAGGTATCTCCAACAGTCCCTACTACATACTTTAATTAGTAGTATCTTCCATATAAAAGAAAATAAATAGCCTGTGTGTAACTTATGCGTAAAAAGAATTTTACTTGTAATTGAAGTTGAAAACGATCAAGATCGTTCGATCGTCGATCATTGCCAGCGGTCGCGTATTGAGCGCTACCGCCATCTATCGAGTAAGATTTCATGAAATTGAGGAACGTTCATGGGAATAAGGCCTCTTAAGTGCACCGAGTTGTGTGCTTGTAATGGAACATGTTACACATAAATATATGTACGAATTTCAGTATATATAATCAGATTAACAATAATATATGATCAGATCTGTGACTTGTTAGTTTTATTTTGAACCAGTCAATTGAGATCATAAAACGGTTAGATTATTCACAATTCAAAATATAATATAACACACATGCTAACGAACGTAAACACAGCTATAAACTAAGTAATATACAATGAAGCTAGTAGTTACATTACACAATCAAGCAATTATAAAATTTGTTTTTGGGGTCCTCATTTTATGAAGTAATAATATTTGGACGAGTCACTGTTCTAAACTTTTTTTACGTAGTTGCGTTTCAAATTGTTCTAATGTGTTATATGTTTTTGGAATCTACATATATGTGGCTTTATAAATATATTTTTTTCATGCCCCAATCGTTGCATGTTTTTACGTAATCATTGCAGAAAGTTTTTTTTTTACTGAGATTTTTTGACTTCTGCCTGTATTTCATTTTTTTCTATCAAAAGATGTTATTAATGTCACAAAAAATGATTGGACATCCTCAATTTACCCGAAAACGATACGAAACATGCCCTAGTATCTATAAATAAGATGATAGTAGGACCGAAAGAACGCGCGGCGGAACGAAACTTCACCCCCTCCTCCCCCCCACCAGCGGGGCGTCCGCCCTTGGCTGCCGGGCGTTTTCAACTCTAGTCCACCTAAGTAACAAGTGTGCCAAGGCTCATGCTTTAAGGTCAAAAATATTGGTTCCCATACATCGATGTCCTATAAAGCTCTAACTAAGTGAAGTATCCATAATTGGATATTGTCTGGAAGTCTGGACTCTGCAAGGTTAGTAGACATCTGTCACTTTCTGATGAATACAGTTAGAGTTAGTATTATGAGTAGTCATAGTGTTGTGTTCCTGCTGGTGAGTAAGGTTGCCAAAGAGCTCAAAGGGGACCCAGTGTGTTGACGACGAGGGACCCTCTTGTTCCTTTAGCCGTCAACAGCAACACAGTGAATCCTCCTTTTTGTAAAGGGTCAGCAACGCGCATGTGACACCTCTGGAGTTGCAGGCGTCCATAGGCTACGGTAGCTGCTTACCATCAGGCAGGCCGTATGCTTGTTTGCCACCGTCGTGGTATATTTTTTTAAATTAGTGATATGCTTAAGCCAATAAGATGCAAAACGGACTGAATACCTGGAGGCGTTTAAGTATTACGTAACGCAACTTTTAAATATTTTTGTTATAATTTTTATTTCTTGAGATTTTGTATTTGATTTCTCGGGGAAGGATATAGAATAGTTTTTATGGTATAGTTTAATAATAACTAATTTTTTAAGGAATTGAAAAAATGGCTAATTGAGAATTCTTTCTTTGACCTTAGAGAATTATGTGACATAAAATCAACTTAATTATAATTGTGTAGCTCTATTGTAATCAGAATTGACATCGTTTGACTTTTGTATTAACATAGTATATTTATTTTTAACCGACTTCAAAAAAGGAGGAGGTTCTCAATTCGACTGAATTATTATATAATAGCTCACTAGTATTAATTTAAGTATTATTTTTTCTTTTGACGTGTATTGTATCTGTGCATTTATGAAATAAATTAATATGAATATGGAAGTTATTAATCCCACGCAGACCAAGTCACGGGCAAAAACTATTTTATAATATTAGTAGACTTATCAGAGATAATAATATTATCTCCGTCTCCGTACAAAGATCCTTAAATAAGATAAAAAGGGGTTCTTTAGGTCATCAGACCATTACCCAACGAAACAAGTTATGCTAAAAATTGCGTCACATCTTATGTCATTTCATTTTAATGGATACTTTTTTTCAAACGCCCTCCTGTTTGTCAAACGCCTCCCGCTGACGTATGTATAGTTTAGTTTAGTTTTTATTAGCTCTTAGATACAATTTTCAAACATAATGTAAGAGTACACAGGCATTAATTATCGTATAGCGTAAAATAATTGTTATAATTAAATACATTATTTATGTTGCTAGTTATAAATATATCTTAACAAAAAAACATTTAATTATTAATGTCAAAATAGTATTTTATACAATCGTGACATCATTAAGAGCTTTTCAGTCGAGTACCGTGTTTAGGCCACGAAGCTTGCTGAGTGGCCTAAGTAAGGTACGAGATTGAAAAGCTTGATTATGTCACTATTGTATACAATACTTTTTCTACGAGTGCTCAATATAGGCAAGCCGGTTAGAATTGAGTTCGACGAAAGACCTGTCGCCTCTATACAATTGAGTAAGTTGCCCGAGCGGCGCGCGGGCTCGGGCAACAGTGTTAAAATATTGTATGAAAATCCTTTGTACCATCGTTGGCGATGCTACAAAATGCGACCATAAAAGCTCTATAGGAAAGTATGCGCTAGTAGTTCGGTCTACACAATCTCAATTGAAGCATTACAGTCGACGAGTAGAAAAAATACTTAGGTATATGAAAGTCAAAAATAACAATTTATACAATGTTAAAAATAATTAATAATAATACCTACTCGTACCCGTACCTGCTATTACAAGATTGACGCGATAATCTGTCCCTTTTTGTTAATAATTGAAAGTCTGTGTGGAAAAAGAGATGCCGTAGAATTAATTAGTTCATATATAAACCATGACACTTCTCATTCCGCTCAAACTATCAGAAGTTCATATCGAAATACTTCTGCGTCAGAATATTCTATAAGACGGGGCCAAAAGGGCCATTATACCAATAGGTCTTACTCCAAAAAGTTTATTCCTTTTATAATCATAATTTTAAACAAAAAAGAACCGACTTCACTTAGCATTCACCTTTCCAAAAGCAAATGCTCGAGCTGTAACAAAAACTAAAATCACTCTAGGTGTGCCTATAATAGTTGAAGAGTTCCCTCGATTTCTCCAGGATCCCATCATCAGATCCTGACCTGGTTACAATGGGACCAACTGTCAAGTACAACTGTAAGTATACTCTTCCAAACAACAATAGATTTTCCAAATCGGTCTAGCCGTCTTCGAATAATCGGTGAACATAAATAAATAAAAAAAAGCAAAAACAAAGATCCCGACGAATTGATAACCTCCTCCTTCGAAATCTTGAAGTCGGTTGAAAAGAACCGACTTCACTAAGACTTCACCTTTCCAATAGGAAATTCCCAAGCTATACTGTAAAAAATATTGAAATTACTATAGGTGTGTATAATATTTGAAGAGTTCCCTCGATTTCTCTAGGGGGGTGTCCATTAATCGCGTCATACGGTTTTGGCTTGTTTTAGACCCCCCCCCTCCCCCATGGTGATCTTTGGTGATATTTTCAGGACCCCTCCCCCCCCTATCCAATATGACGTGTAATTTTTTGCTAACTAAAGTAAGTACAGTTTTCTAACACGTGAACCTACTTACGTAACGTACGTACACGTAAAGGGTAAAAAAATGAAACTATATGTATACATATAAAATAAAATTATCTTTAATGGAAAAAAACCGGCCAATTGCGTGTCGGACCACGCGGTTTCGTACCTACTATCGAAAAAGTAATATCAAAAGGTCGTATCTGCGTATGAAATGAGTTTTTAGGAGATACTCAATAATTCCTAAACCGATAATGTTCTCAATTTTTTTCATATTTTTTGGATCTCCGGTTCAAAAGTGACAGGGGACACAAGTTTTTTAGACTTACGGGGTGATTTTTCCTTAAAATGTTCACTAAATGAAAAAAAAAACAAAAAGTCCTCAATGTTATTTCGAAAGACCTATCGAGTGATGTGCATCATGTCGATATTTGGTAAAAAAATACTTTTTTGAGAAATAATTACATGTATGGTGTAGTGCCCCTCCTTAAAATATCTTTTTCAGCAATTTTACTACAAAACTAAGTAGCGGCATACAAAAATACACCTTATATTTAAATATTTATTAAGTTACGTTATATAGTTTCCGAGTAAAATAGCTGTGACATACGGACGGACGGACAGACGGACATAACGAAACTATAAGGGTTACGATTTTGCCACTTTGGCTACGGTACCCTAAAAACCTACTTCACAAAATAATATGTCAAATGCCATTAAAAATAATTTTCAATCATAGTGCTAGTGCAATTTTACTCTGCTTTTGACAGATTGATTCATTTAAAAGTTGATAATTTTTATTTTATTGACATATACAGTATAGCACAAAGAACAAAAAAATTACACGTGATATGTGTCCAGACCCCCCTCCCCCTGTGGTGATCATTGGTGATTTTTTCTTGACCCCCTCCCCCCCCTATACAATATGACGCGATTAATGGACCCCCTAGGATCCCATCACAAGATCCTAACCTGGATACAATGGGTCCAACTGTCAAGTATACTCTTTCAAACAACAAAAGATTTTCCAAATCGGTCCAGCCGTCTTCGAATAATCGGTGAACATACATTTAGGTTTTATATTGAGAATTCAATAGCTTTTGACAGTTCTTAAGATTTTTCAATTTAACCTTATTGTGTCGACCCAAAAACTATGGTTAAATGTGTAAAAACCGATATAAATTGACGTAATTTTACAATAATATGCGGTATTCATATTAGCATAATGCGGAAGAACAGTACAAACGTCACCGTTTTCGTTATTATTATTGTGAACTACGAAACAAACGTCTTTCCAAACAGCTAACGCTTTTGATTTCGACGAGTTAATGACGGCCTCATTTATAAAATTTAGCAAGCCTATAGGCTTTTGTCTTTTTCTAACAACACAAATGTCAAAATGAAAGATAGGGACAGCGGTTTTACATTGTAAAGAACTTAGTGAACTTATTGTACCCGGGTACACGGGTACATGGATCTTAACTACACGCGGGTCGACCCGTACTTGACATGTGGCGGAGATTCGAGCCGTGCGCTTTTAAAACTAATTACAAATAAAAAAATGAGTTTCTGGTGTTCCAACTTTAAGCATTCGCTCCTAGCTCTTAAACACCACTCGGATGTCCACTACATGGCACAGACGGGTCGGACCGCAGGTAAATAAGATCCAATTTTTCGTGTACCCGTGTCGTGTCATCGTGTACCGTACCCGCGGGTTGGTGGGTTCGTGTAGTTCGGGTTCTTAGCACCGCCGGGCTTAAGAACACGGGTACCGTGCGGGTACGTGTACGTGTACCTGTACTGTAGGTAACAAAACCTTTAAATTTTCAGTCAGATTTCTGATACCTTTGATGTCGACGGGAGACGATTTCCCAAGACGTTTGGTTATAATTATGAAGTACTTACTCAGTTAAGCGCTTTCATCTCCCAATTCGAAGGGCCTCATTCCAGCCATCCTCAAGTCCTCATCGTCTACCATTCACATCAGCTACTAACCTTACTCTTGGCCGCTTAGCCAACTAACGTCACTGGGTATCAACAGTAAACATGCATATTATATTTAGCCGAACGGTTATTTTAAACGCGCCTGTCAAGGCTGCCCGCGTTATTGTTCGGTGGCGTCACAATCATTATGAAAATTGTGTTGATGATTGTCCAGGTAAGTGTTGAGACTGTAGAGCCACGCTCGTTCTTGTGATACGACCAGTCGTCAGATTAGTTCACTAGACCACGGATCACGTCAGAAGACTAAGGACAAAACACTGCCTCTTAATCCAGGACCGGATTAAGAGGCAGTGTTTGTGCAGATCTGGTTCGTCCGGTCAGATCAGTTCAAAGAGTAGACAACAATCGGAAGGTCGCGAGATTCTCTAGTTCAGAAGACATACAAAACGGAGAAAGTTCTCGAGAACCAGACCAGGCAAAATTAGTGACAAGAATGTGATGTGAGAAAACTGAGAATGACCACGGTTTCTGTTATGACACTCATGACAGCGAAGCAGATTTACCCTCGGGATCTGTTCAGAACAAACATGAACCAACGCATTGTTTTTATCTTCCCGGGATATCAGAAAAATGACCAAACCCTCCGGTGTCCGAGGCCAGATTTTTTTTGTTTTGTTTTTAGATATAGACTGAGACCTGTCTCCATTCTTTTCTCAAGACATGTTGAGTATGATATTAAAGCAAAAATTGGCGAGCTTACCAGGTAATGTATTCAGAACAAAAAGGTATTTTAGAAAGAGAAAAGAACCAATCTAACAATTAATTCAATCCAGCACCTTCTCTCTTAAATTACAACAATTTTAACAGAACGATTTCAAGGATAACAATACGTAAACGCAAACAGCATAAACAAAAGATGAACAAGCAGGTCTGTCGAAAGAATGAGACATTAAAGAAGTAATTTAAGAAACGTTACATAGCTGAATAAACCGGTTGTTTGGCAGCCGGCCAAGCTTGCTATCAGCGGTCCGCTGCTATGTCAACGGTTCTGTATTTTTGTCTGCATATAGAACTGGCGGTCTGAAGAACGTCAAGTTAACTACCGAGTTAAATAGGAGCCGAGGAGACTAGAATCTATTTAGTTTGCTAGTAGGAGAAAATATATCAAGTGCGAAATGCGGTCTTTTCTTGCCGTTGGGATGCTTGGGATTGACATGACGTCCCATTCTTCAGGTTATTCTTTGGACCGTAGATCAACAACTGCTGTTACAGTAACTATACAACTTTCAATATAATGATTAATCAGTCTACAGAATGAGACTAAACACGACGAAGCACGGATGGATACTCTTCTTCATCCTTATAAAGATGCAAACGCTGATTGTAATTTACTTGCTATAAGATAGGATCTGCATATAGGACTGAAGGTCTGAGCAGCGTCAAGATAGCTAGAGAACTAGAAGATTCTACCACTTCTATTGACTGTCTGGGATGTCTTCTATTTCATCGTTTTGACTTTTTTGATCTGTCGCGTGCCATGAGAGCATTGTGCTGAATCGAATCAATCGTATTCATGATTGCATCAGAAATGCCATGAAATTTTACGTTTTGTAGGCATTACATAAAAAATTGCATTCAAAATATTGTGAACGAATTATGAAAAATTCTTCCAGGGTATTTTTTACCGTCTTCCACTCTATTAGAGGTTTATAGCTGAACGTAGGGTTGCCAGGTGTCCGGCTAAGCCGGACATGTTTGGCTTTTTACGGGTGTGTCCGGCCAAATAATTCCTTGTCCGGCCTCTCCGGCTTTTGTTAGGCTTTTGTCTGACTTACGCTACGCGCCAGTCACGCCAGTGGCACAATTTTAAAAAGGCATGTCCGGCTTTTGGGATCAAATGTCCGGCTAAATTAAGCGCGGAGTCCGGCTTTTTCAGTTTTGGGCCTGGTAACCCTAGCTCGATCGTGCGCAGAGCGGTGTCCGCCTCCACCATCGACGAGGACGCCTCGACGTGACCACAACCGCTCTGTCAAGAGCGAAACGACAGAGAAGAAGAGAACCCTAGCTGAACGTGACCGGCAGGGGCGACAGATTCTCATGTTCTGTCTCCAATATGAATATCTCCTTATAAATTTTACAAAGTTTTTCAATTGGAAAGATGTATTTAACTTATTTAAGGCATAACAAAATGAGAAAATTGACTGTAATGGCCAACAATCCGTCTCTAGTAAAGGCCAATGCAATGCAATGCATGTATTCGATATCTTTGGTTACGCACCTCGGCATAAACACACAATGTAGGAGACTGCTGTTGCTGTTGCCAAAAATTGTGAAAATTAACCATTAAATCACAAATATCATACAATGTAGGCGTAGAAGCGACCTCTGCTTTCATCCAACTCACAGGTGACTTGATTTGTGGAAATCATCGCGGTCAAGTCCACTTAGTAATATGATGATCTCACTGGACATTAGGAATGAGGATTCTAGAGATGTTTCATTTCAATTGCCTCTTGGAAAGAAAACCTACTGCAGCATAATAATAAGTTAGATGTAACATAATCACGTTAACATAATTAATAGAAGCTTGTCAGTGTCAGTCCTTGACTGTGTTTTGGACAAAACTTATGAATCAATTCAATTCATTTAATCGAAATTAATAAATCGATGGCACTAGTCAAAAAAGCTCAGCGCAAAAGGGCACAAGTTATAAAATGTAAGCACTTAATATGCACTTATACCCCTTTTTGCTGAGCCAATTTGATTTACTTCCCTTTTCACTAGTGACACAATAATGAGAGCAACAAAACCCGGCTGGTTAGATTTCCACACTATCCTTATTGCTAGATCCGGGCATCTGGCAGCTTTAAATGAGTGGAGGTCAGAGAGACAGACTAGGAAGTTTTTTGAATTGGAAAATAGTAATAAGTACCACAATTGGTAAAGTAGGAAGTTGTCTCAGTTATAAAGGACAGGGCCTATAATTTAACATTAGAACAAAAAACATTGCGCGTTATTACGATAAAAAAACAGTAGGCGAAAAACTATGAATTACATTATACGTCGTTTGGCACTACTTTCCCCCAACAGAAACTTTTGGCAATGATATAATCTAATTATTTATATAATTTCTCACAATATTGCATCAAACCCAGAACTCTAGGATTTGTTTTCTTGAAGTGGTTTGCATTCTTTGAATTCCACCACTTTACAGCTGCCAGATGTCCAGATCTAGAAATAAGCATGGTAGAGCAAACTGACCAGAGGGGTTTCGTTGCTCTCATTATTGTGTCATATCTGACGTGGCTAGCCAGCCTAGCTCTCCGTCTATATATAGACAGAAGTATCTCTGACGAATAAAGTCAACAAGTTATTCTGTCTATAAATTGGTAGACCACTTCAGGTTTCAGGTGCTCTCCAAGACCACCGGTTAAGAAATACTATTCTAGATAGAAACCTTGTAAGCGAAGGACGCGCGGCCTACGCACTATCCCAATATGATTAATGTCACGCAAATCTGGCGATGATCCAGTGTCGCGTCAGCACGTAATGTCAACGCCTCTGTGACGTCATGACCTTGGGATATGGTACTCATCTTATTTCTGTTAGTCTTTGTCTTGTAACAGTTCTTCAAGGGTCTCCAGACTTACGGCCCGATGGGCTGACTTCAGCTCGCGACTCCCGCGAGGCTGCCAATTGAAATCGGTTCGGAGAAAAGAGCGAACAGTGGAAGTAATAAGCTATACTCATCTCATTTTTATTGGTGAGGGCGTAAGAAAAACGACAAAATTAGTTTCTCTGTCTATGCTTGAAGTGCGAATCCCTGGTCAGAATATAAATTAAGTACAATCCGACTCTCGAAACGGAAGTGGACGTGGCCCAACCGTGGTCCTTGGACATAAAGTTTAGGGACTCAATGTTTGACAAACATGGAGAAAACAGTTGAGAATTTCGTCTTAACCTTTTGAACACCAAGAACCCCTAAAGGTGTCATGAGTTCTCGTGCCCACAGCGCCAAGAGCCACAATATTGGTTATGGCGTACGCTGTCAAAGTAACCTTCATACTTTCAAGTAAGGTTTATATTGGCTCGCTTGCTCCAGTGATCTTGGTGTATGAGTGACGTTTTTTCTATGACGTATGGCGTTCAAAGGGTTAAAGATAGGGTTTTAAAACTATCGACACTTGATTTGTTGACTGAACAATGTTGCAGTTAAAATTCGTTCGAGTTGTCATATTCCGACTACGTAACACTATGTCCAAATAGAAATAGATCAATACCGAAGACACAGGGCGGACACGTCATACTACAAAACACGATTGAGCGCCTTTGTGTGCACGGCACATCTGTACAAGCTTCAATGTGTGCGTGCGTCTTTAGGGCGCTGTCGTAAATGACGTTTGACAATACACCGACATTTTGCTTTTTATCGATGCGCTGCCAGTCCGCAGTTCGCACGCGGGCCCGCCGTCGGTGTGAATCACCGTATATAATTGACAACATTTCATTTTTTTGAGTGCTACTTTTTATTGTATGGCCCGAAAGAACTCACAATTTTAAGAGACCCGTATTTTTTTATTTTTGCGAAAAACCATGTTTTTTAGTGGAAATATCCGTTTATATTATTACTTGGGCAGAAAGGGCGTATGTAACAGTCGTCGAAGTATCGGCTAAATGACGTCACATGTTGTGTTTCATACACTGAAAAAAACGTTGAAATAGTTACATTGATTGACATTTACGTAAAAACCATAGCGTGACCATAGTGCGCTTAAACAGTTTGACATTTGAAGCACAAGATAAATGTCAAAACTTAAAATATCAAACCGCTAACTTCGAAAGATATCTTAAGGATTGTTGAAAATGCCTTGCATCCAATATTACCTAATGAAAACTTACAATAGCAACACATCTTTATAGCCCAGTTATTTACTGTTCTACCATCAGCTGAGGGAAGTACTATCTGAGACTATATACAGATGGACCTGAGGACTACTGAGGAGAGGCCCATCTTGTTGTTTTTCTTGCGCCGATGTGTGTCATTATGTTGGTTTGTTTATTATATTGTGTGAGAATGTATATTTTATATTAGGCCACGTTTCCACCACAGATGTGCTAGGTATATGAAGGTATCCGCCTAATGAATAACTGAACGAAATTAAAATAATTTTATTATAATAATTACACCTTTTATTTCTCCCCTGATTAACACATGGTGAATTTTACTTCTCCAGTAGTAACGTTCTAAGTTCAGGAAAGATATTTAACTTATTATTGACAAGTCATCAGAAAGTACCTACTTAGGATACAGGTTTAAAAATTACAAATGTCCATACCTACTAATAAAATGAGTACTTTATTTCCTATAAAATGTAATTTATTTACCACAATCCAAAAAAACTTTGGCTCGTGACATTTTAATTGATATAATTTCTCAGTTTTATCTGTACATTTCAACTTGAAAGCCAAATCGTCTCAGATTCCGTTTGGAGAAGCACAAACAGTCATCCATTTTATGATTGTTGGCTTCTTGGAGAAACTCTTGAAGATTTGGGACGTCAGCATCACTTCTGTACTGTTTTCGTTTACAAATAGTAAAGGAACATGAGGCTGCACTTAATAAAGGCCTTTGCCAGTTTGTACATCAGAACTCCGCGAAGATAACGAAGCTTCGGTACCTCTTGTGCCAGGCAAATTATATTTATCCGAGCTTTGCAAAAACTCACACGAGGCAAGCTCCTGCTGTCAGCTTTGACAAATCTTTTTGAGTTTCTCGTGTCCGCTTCGTTGTAGAGGTATTGGTCAATCAATACCCAACCGGGGTATTTTCCGAGGATTCCCTGAATTCCATCGTCAGGTCGTCGTAGAAGAATCCGGGGTCTGTTAGAAAGCGAGTTGTGGTCGTCGTGGAAGAAAGCAGTCCAGAGTCCGTGACAAGTCGCAACACGATAATTAAATTAATCCAAGGAAACGTAAATTACAAGCAAATATTCGAATTGAATGAATTAACTGTCAGCTGTCCTGTTACCGTCAGTAGTGTTGTAATTGTCAAAGTTGTCAAACGGAAACCCGGAAGATAACGTTTTTTCATAGTGGTAGTATTGAATCAGCCGTGTGACGTCATTTTCCGGTTTACATATTTTGGTAATTTTTCCAAAAATTACTGAAATTTTTTTTCTAAAAAAATGGTTTTTGTGTTCTACAAATGTATTACTCGAAATGGTTTTCGATTTATAAAATTTGGAAATTTTGAAATATTGTCAATTCCATGTTATACAGCGCGCCGCGCTCGCTCCGCCGCCGACCCGCGCTTTCGGTGTGAAATGGCCTTAAACAAACACAGGCTGCATATTGTTTATATGTATATTAGAAATGTTAATGAGTTTATTATATGACGTATTTCATATCCCTTACCTAGGCCAATAAACATTCCATAGCCAAATAATTGAAATTCCAATGACAGTGCCAAATGATTGATATATAATTAGATTTTTTAAATGTCTCTAGTATCTTATTAATTATTATTGTTTCACGCTAACCCTAGCGAAGAGAGCAAACTGACGATTGGCATATACAGGGTGACTTCAGGGACATGATCCAGAACCACATTTTCTGGCTCTATAACTGATCAACATTATCATGTTGTAAGTATTTGATTAAAACATAATGATGTGGTTTTTTTTTTCTTAATTTTCAAGGTTAGGTTAGGGGTTAGGTTTTTGGACAAAGCTTGTTGCGGATTTTATCTTGTACACTTTTGACGAAGCCTGTGGCAGATTATTACTGGTGTGGATTGGACGAAGTTTGTTGCGGATGCCGTTTTGTATCTTTTTTGACGAAGCCTGCGCTGTGGATTTAAGTCATGCCTAAGTTGTTTAAATGTCTAATGAATATTTTCAAGTAAAAAGTATGTAAATCACGGTCACTCAACGTCCTCAACGACTTTTGCCATACGCTGTATTGGGAAGCGACACAACGTCACATTGAAAACGGTGATTAAGTTGTATACAAAAATGTATTTTTCCACTAATCATCTGAAACATAATTACCAAATAGTCATTAAGTTGTTTTTATACTACGACGGTGGCAAACGAGCGTAGGTACGGCCCGCCTGGTAAGCCACCGCAGCAAATAGACGCATGTAACTCCAGTTACTCACATGCGCGTTGCCGACCTTTTAGAATTCCGTACACTCCTTCATTGAATAACCCCACACTATTCATCTTTCAATTCTGTATTTCTTTATAGCCTCTTAATCTTGTTATCTTACTCCACGACCCCCAAAACCACTGTATAAACCAAGATGACAAGATACCATATCGATGGCTCTGGCACCTGATAAAAAAACAGAGGAATATATAACGTTTTTGGAGACACGCGATTTTGTGTAGACATTGTCAGTCCAAGTATTTTTGTTCCATGACTGACTGACATGATGTAAAAGGCGGAAAACACACTTCAGCGCTGAATGCGTAAATTTGTCTATGGCGACCGAATTTGTGTATGGAGCCCATACCGAGTAAATAATAGTACTGTACAGAAGTCCCTCTGTGACGTCACGAATCATGTTGTCCCTTCTTAACGCATGACAAGTTCTCTTTCTCACTTAGGCAAACGTATCGGATACTAGTTATAAAACTAATTTTTTTTTTGACAGAGATGCACACCCTTGCCCATAGACCCAATTCAGCCGGAAGTTAGGTCTTTCCGGCTTCCGGCTGATTTCCGTCTATGAGTGCTGAATTCCGCTCTAGTTTGTTGTGCCTAAGTGGCCGTCTGGCCGTATTTCAGGCAACGTACGAATTTATAGTGTAAAAAAAAAACCGGCCAAGTGCGAGTCGGACTCGCGCACGAAGTTCCGTACCATTATCTATAAAAACGGGGAAAAAATCATGTCCGTTGTATGGGAGCTCCCTTAAATATTTAGTTTATTCTGTTTTTCTGTTTTAGTATTTGTTGTTATAGTAGCAATAGAAATACATCATCTGCGAAAATTTCAACTGTCTAACTATCACAGTTCATGAGATACAGCCTGGTGACAGGAAAAAACGGCAAAAAAAACATGTGTGCTGTATGAGAGCCACCTTAAATATTTATTTTATTGTTTTTTTTTCATTTGTTGTTATAGCGGCAACAGAAACACATAATCTGTGAAAATTGCAACTGTCTAACTATCACGTTTCATGAGATACAGCCTGGTGTGGTGACAGACGGACAGCGGAGTATTAGTAACAGGGTCCCGTTTTTACCCTTTGGCTACGGAACCCTAAAAATCTAAAGTGAATGAATCAGTGAAAGTGGCTGCGTAATAAGGAAGCCGGAATATTGCATAACTGCCAAAACTTCCGTTATCTACGTCCTCCGCTTGACTTAGGCGTAAGCTAGAGACAGTAGACAATGTGCTAACAAAATGCCGACGTCATACGAGTATTTTAGGCACGCATACATAAATTATGACCTCGAATATATTATAATATAATAGACTAGTTCGCCTCAAACTGAGAATTCGCAATACATTAAAAAATATAGTACAATCTCGACAATCCGGCACTAATGCTGACACGAACGTTGGTGGAAAATTCGGATTAGTGGAAAAATAGGTAATACGTGTAAAAAGAAATACTTGTTTTTAGGGTTCCGTAGCCAAAATGGCAAAAACGGAACCCTTATAGTTTCGTCATGTCCGTCCGTCCGTATGTCACAGCTATTTTATTCGGAAACTATGAGCTGTGTCTTAATAAAATTTAGTCATAATGTGTATTTTGTATGCCGCTACTTAGTTATGTAGTCAAATAGTAGAAAAAAATATTTTTAGGGAGGCCGCTCCATCGGGGAGCGCCGCGGACGAATGCGCAAGTTATCCCGTGGCGTTCCCCCCTAACGGTAGTGCGGATGACGCCGGTGTGTTTTTAGTGGGTAGGCCTCTCCCCTCCCTCTATCTAGCAGAGGGAGTTAAGGGAGAGGAGAGTCCCACATACCCTCCCCAGGCCCCCGGGGGATGCGTAAAGCATTTTAACACCGACAAAAAAAAAGGGGCCGCTCCATACAAGGAACTAAATAAAAATAAAAAAAATCACCAAATATCAACATGTTGCGCATCAATCAACGATAGGTCTTTAAAAATAACATCGAGTATTAGGAGGCGCCTTATCACATAGGTACTTTACGAAAAATATTTTGAACATTATCGGTTCAGTCATGTTTGAGTTATCTTCAAAAATCTTCTTGCATAGGCATCAGATACGACCTTTTGGTATTAGTTTGGTTCTTATTCCATTGATGGTACGGAACCCTCCATTATGCGTGGTCCGACACGCACTTGGCCGGTTTTTATTACTGATATTACCTACTTTCCTGAGTAGTTAGCTTTTTTCAATTTATTGGCAGAAAACATGATACATATAAGGAAACGACATAAAACTAATATGTGTAGGAAGAAGACTTAATGGTCAGCCGCATCCTTATTTCTCGTGCCGGATTAGACATGTGCGCCGCGCCGCCGCGCCGCCGCCGCCGACAATTTTTCGGCGCCGCCGCCGCCGATGATTTTGACCGGCGTAGAATCGGCGTGGCAATTTTTAAGTCTTTATCTTGTTTTATTGCCCGGAAATGGTAGTGAGTGGCCAGCATACTACTTCTTTTAAAAAAATGCTTTTCCTTCTTGCCGGTGTACCAACTGACGTTAATTTTGCTGTTATTTCGATGCTATCGTAAGATTTACGTCGACGACTTATCGATAATTTATGACAACGACGTCTGGTTTTTAAATAAAGGTTTTATATTTTTATATAATGTGCTTTTTCCGGCTTTTGAATAGTAATAAGCATTTTGATTTACTTACTTTGAACTTATCCTAAAATAAGAGTGAAGTAACACATTTTTATTTATTGACTGACTCCAAAAAGCTTCAGGTTCTCATGTGTTGTTTTCATTTCGCGAAGACGACTGGGTTAGTTTTTTTTGTTTAAATGACCCATTCTTATTAGATCAAGTTTGATTTTGGAATCGAGAGAGATATATATATATATATATATACGTTATTGTTAAGTATATTTGGTGTCGGAGGCCAAGATCCACTTTGGGTCGCTGCGCCACTGCAGTAAGTAAGTAAGTAAGTTAAGTATAGTTACGTAACGTTACGCCTGCAGTAAATTGTAATTTACGCGCTTTTATAATAGCTCGCACATTTTCGCTCTGCTAGTGACGCTTAATATTTGATAGTAAAGTGGAACTGTGGATATCACTATAAAATGATGTCAACTTAAACAATTTGTAAAAGATGGTTCAATTTTGTTTTAAAGTTACTCGTTCTTTCTATCCGATGCTACTGACGTGCGTTAGGCGCATGGATTTATTGTGGTTCATCGATGTTCATCAGCACCCATGTTTTTGCTATTAAAATAGAACTTCACAAGCCGCTCGGATGATTGGATGAAATAAGTAACACAAATAATCGAAAAAAACTGAATTCTGTTAGTTAATCAAGGAATCTAATCCATACTTATTTTTGCATTTTTTTAGAGTGATGCATTGAACATTTCTTCATCTTAGTTACTTGACCCATAGCTTAATTGGGAACATGCGTGAAAATTATTTAATTGAATTTATTCTATAAACACGTTCAACAACAACTCCAGATTAATAAAAAAAAGTGGAAATCTGCAATTATTTTCTAATATTTTTTGTGAAGATATTGCGGTTTAAAAACGTTAATTTTGAGTAATTTTTTAAATACTCCATATATATTTTCAAAACCTCAATTCGATTACTTCTTTCTAAAAAAAGTATAACAACTGTATAAAAACGCATTGTTTCGTGCCCAAAAGTTACAAAAACATTCCAAAAACTTATTTCTTCCAAACAGTATTCCGCAACTTTGAGGCTGGTGACGTCATAAACCTCACGTTTTTTGTATGGGGCGTTTGACGCGCGGCGCAGATGCTTAACGTAGTAATATTTTCGCATTTTTGACGTTTTAAGGCTACAATAGATAGTAGGTTTATTAGAGACTTTTGAATCTAACGGGAAATAGAATCAAATGACGTCTTCCGAAAAAATCATGTTGCGAATCGGTAATGCGATCGAGCCCTGGCAAGGCGTATTGATGTTGGTTCAAGCCCAACTGGGTTTGATTATTTTTAAATTTTTGTATTTGATTTAATATCGAACAAAAATCCAATACATCCATCGAAGAACGATAAAATAAAATGTAGATTTTATTTCCTTAAGAAATTAGGGCTACCGCAAGCATCTTTGTCTTTTACCTATAGAACTTAGAATCAACATTTTCTCTCACAAATTACAAATTGTAAATCAGTCTGTTCTGCACTTTTTAACTTCGGGGCTTTTTGTATTATTATCGTAGTTGATTTTCAGGCAAGTGGTGTACACATTAAACATTAAGTATATACGGAGCTATAAATGTGGATCATAACTAGTCCAGCTTTTGGAAAATTCTTTAAAATCAAGTCTTTTGATTTGAAATGTGCAATGTTTGCGAGACAATCATACGTTTTCAAAGATTAGGTGTGTTTTATTTAAGCAGTTTATCCTTATAAATACGCAGTGGGCTTCAATATAGAAGGTAATTAGTCAAATTCCCCAGGCATATTAAAAATATGTACCACGCCGATTTCACGCCGATGACGCCGCCGCCGCCGGTCAAAAAACGATCGGACGCCGCCACCGATGATTTTTCCATCGGCGCACACCTCTATGCCGGATTACTAGACGTGCCGGTACATCGAAGTGCCGGATTATGGAGATTGTACTGTATAGGGCAATTGGACATACTTTCTTGCGAACGCATTGACCAGTGTAACAAGACCTCAATGATAATCACTCTTGGGTCTTCTAGCTCAACAACCCTTTGATCGATCCAGCTCGCATTTTTAATCAAAAAATATATTACTACCCGAACTACGTTATTATCTACTTGCATTTAAAGGAAGATGGGCAGATTTGTATGGACTGTGGCCTAGAAACCAATAATGACAAGCCATATATCATTGGAAAGGTTTTTTCATATTCTACAACTTTTTGTATGGCAGTAAATCTCGAATCGCTGTGTGATAAATGAGCTAGAATGACACAAAAAACATGAAAATGAAAAAATGATTTGTTGGTTATACATAAGGTTTTCACTAGAAACAAAACAAGAACCTTCTTTTAAGTAAACAAATACTTGTGCCAGAAGGCTCTGCTCTTCTATTAATTATGAGGTAGCAGTTAACCAAATTCTTAATTCTTAAACTTATACATAATATAAGGTAAGATATTCGAATTAGTAACAAGTTTTTTTTTACAAATATTGCCATACATATTTAATGAAAACATGAAAACGCATAAAAAACAAAAAAAATGACATAATCATCGACGGTTATAAAACCTTCATAATTTTATGCCTCGTTAACTTTTTTTACACAAAGATTTGGGGCTACCTAAGGCTAAGGGGATTTGGGGCTATAGTAAAAGTTTTAAAACATAGAATAAGCTATCCAGTGACACATCGCTTGACCTTATTGGTCATTATAGGATAATTTACCCATCCTCCTTTGAACTTCTGTGCGAAAGTTATTGCGGAACAAGCCTAAAGATGCAGAGACATGCCGCTAGCCAGACGAACGGTAGCTACCCTGACCGGTTATGGTATTTTTTTCTATTATTAATTATTTTTTATTTGGTATCAAACATTGCGTCTGCTAACGGTACCACAATGTTTAGAAATAAAGGAAAAGTAGAAAAATCCACTGCCTCAGGCGAGACTGGAACTCGTGACTCTGGGATACATGCCCATCGCTCTGACCAACTGAGCTACTGAGACTTACCTGATGGCTGCGAATTTCTCCACTATACACGGTGCCCACGAGGAAAGGGAAAGATTCCCTTTCCTCGTGGGCACCTTAACTCACTTAACTGGGCTTATTAACTCTGAAACTAGGCGAATTTCATAAAAGTTTATATGACATTTTTGTCTCTAAATAGGATCTATCCTATTTAGTGACAAACATGTCATATAAACTTTTTTGAAATTCGCCTAGTTTCAGAGTTAATACCAATTTATAAAAAATATATTTTTTATTATAACTCAGCACAAAACGCCTTTCTGATGGCGTATGCTTTATGCGTCTTAGGGGGACACTTAGCGACATCTGCCGAAGAAGTCTTACACTTCTCAACCGGCCATCGGAGTCCCAAGTTGTATTAATTGAGAATTCACCGATAACAATGCGCTACCATACTACAATGAATGTTGTATTAAGCAGCCCGCGAGTTCGAGTCTAACCTGAGGCAGTGGATTTTTCTACTGTTCCTTTATTTCTAAAGATTTTTTATTTTATTTTACGAAAGCAGTAAAGCCGTAAAATAACGATAATCACCGTTAAATCCCGTGATTAGATACTATTATTTAATTTATTATGTTGCTGTTATCTTAATGATCGATTATCATTTGTATCTAACTACTAAATTAATATTTTGATAATGATAGGATACGTCTTCCATTTCAGTAGTTTAATAAAAATGACCGGCCAATTGCGTGTCGGACCACGCACATCCGGAGCAGAGCCCGACTGGGGAAGTACCTCCACCTTACGGAGAACCACAGCCAAATATCACTAGACCCTACTAATAGTGTTGTGTTCCTGTGTGTTGACGACGAGGGACCCCCTTGTTCCTTCAGCCGTCAACACAGTGAATCCTCCTTTTTGTGAAGGGTCGGCAATGCGCATGTGACACCTCTGGAGTTGCAGGCGTCCATAGGCTACGGTAGCTGCTTACCATCAGGCGGGCCGTATGCTTAGAAAACCGGCCAACTGCGAGTCGGACTCGCGCACCGAGGGTTCCGTACAAACCTGTAGGTATATAGGGGTAGTAACTTTAAAATTATTAAAAATATTTTTATTATATGATGTAATGTAACTAAAATTTTACGGTTTCGCAATTTTTCCATTATCTGTGCTATAAGACGTTGCTACGTACCAAATTTCAAGATTCTGAATTTCAAGTTTGATATAAATTTCAGCTTGATACCTCCCCTCCACTCGTTCCTGAGAAAAAGGGTCTTGACAGACGGACGGACGGACAACAAAAAGATCCTATAAGGGTTCCGGTTTTTCCTTTCGAGGTACGGAACCCTAAAAAAACAAACGTACCTACAGCCTATTCAATAATAAGTCCACGAAGCTGAGGCAGTCAAATATTAAAAAGCTCGAAAAGTTTACCTAAAAACAAACACCAGAAATGATGAAAGTGGTGTTAAAATTTAAAGCAAAATCTCTATCTTATCAAGTTACGAAACTCGATAGTGATAAGAGATAGCTACATAACCTCCAAATCGGCCACATGCTGACACATAGGGAGCTAACGAGATACCAGCAGGAGAAATAGACTTTATTGCTAAAAGAATAACAGCGTGTTCATTGCGCACGAGTCTGATATATGCGCGAGAGCGAAGCCGAGGGCTTTAATGACTCGGGATTGCAATATTCTTACCCTCCGACCCTCGAGTTACAATGTTACTTGCTAACAAAAATAAAGACAAAGTTACTTAAATTTCCATAACTCCCTTGGGACTTTCACTTTTCTATAACTCCCGCTACGGATGCGAGAAATGGCACGCTTTACAAGCAAGGATGAAAAAGTCTGTTTGACACCTCGCCCGCTAAGCTGTCATATTTTTCAGTCAAAACCATTGAAGTATGTACCATAAAACGACGGTTATCGACGATTTGCCAGGACCACATACTCAATTACTTCGGACACCTCTCACGACGCTCCTTCGGATGGCTTGGAGAGAATCATTATGACGGGAAAAGTTGAAGGCACAAAACATACACTAAGAGGCCCTCCCCCTGCAAGATGGTGTGCCCAAATCACTGCACCCATGCAATTAAAACTGCAAGAAGCCAATGCGCTCAGCAAGGGATGGAAGCCTATGGAGGAACCTGGTCTTCAACAGAAGAACATGATGTCACGATCCTCAGCTCTGAAGGAACGACTACTACCATAATATTGAGAAACAATTATCACACAATAAGTGGCAGTGGTAAGGCGTCGCACAGATCGACTTTTTACTACAGTCATTTTACGGGCGGCTATAGTATGGGAAATTGGAAATAATTCATAATAGCTCATATTTTTAGTGTAACGGATATATCATGATACTAGTATTATATACGCAATAAAATCCTACAAAATATCGTTATTCGCTAAACGCCACAAATATGTACACACATATTACAAGCGTTTTTCTTGTAGGATTTTAATAAATATGTCGTGTTTAAGTTTTTAAAAGTTGTAAGAACAAACTACCACTTATTACTATTTGTTTCTAACGAATTAGGATATATATCGCCCGCGCCGTACATTTAGTAAATTATGTGGTTTTACATGGACACAGTTTCTTGTTTTTCGCTTTCAACAGAATGAAGACTTATAATATCGTCATGTTTACAAATAAAAATAATATATAATATCGTAAATAAAAATGTACAATATTTTTATATATATTTTTTTACCTATTTAACTACTTCCGGGTGAAAAGTTTGTAGGATTTTTGCATATATTATCTATAAATATCCCATAAGAATGAAATATAAAAAAATCAGGCTATTATAAATTAATGTTTGGCGCAACCGTATCTTTACTGTACTATTTGGCGTAAATCGTCGTAAGGAAATTATTAGTCACCAAGGACCGACAAAGCGCTTCGTTAAAAAACGATCAGCGTTGAAAAGCGTGAATGCTACGAATATGGAGGTCAAGTTATACCAGTCATTTATTCGCGATAAAATCTACAGGTTTTGTGAATATAACCCGAACTGTCATGCCAAATTTTCAGGTACATTGCGTTGGTCCGTTTTTCGATTATCTTGTTCAGTCGCCATCAAATATATCGGAGCGGCCACGGTATTCAAAAATATCTGAACATGCACTTATATCGCTTTGATAATAGAGGCGTTGTTTAGATATTTGTAACCACATTGGCCACTCCGATATATCTGATGGCGACTGTATTAAACAATGTGTATGTGATCTTAAAAGGTTGTAACCTTATGACTTATCAGAGACAAAAGATGAGTATTTCAGTGTACAAATTGAAAAACATTGAGTAACTTCGCTTCGTGACTCACATGTCTTGCAATAATGACCTTCAGATGACAGCTAAGGGTGGAAAACTTGTTGCAGTTGCATTTTGCAAGACAATTTCCCAGTATGACCAATTATAACTGGGCACAAACATTTTATCCAGCTTGTATCTGAGAAGAAAATACTTCAATACCAACAATCCTTGTAGCATAGTCTGTGGTGATCATGTCTACATAGCAGGAGGGCCAGGGTTTGAATCCTGGTAATTTATGTTTACTATAAGTATTTGTTCCTGAGTTATGGATGTATCTATATGACTTGAAGAAGACATAAAATTATTTTTAGTAAATTTTGTATATTTTAAGTAGATAGATACACTACTATATCTCTGCTTCTAAGAGTTCCGATTGGAGTTAATAACTCATAATGTTGTACCTTACGTTTGGCTTCTTGCAGAGATTTATTTAAACACAAAAAAAATTTGACATTACCAGCAATGTACATTTATGAAATGTGTATTTTTGTTAAAAAGCACCCGACATGTTTTAAAACGATCACCTCGAGGTCACAAAGAGGGGAACATAGACATAATTTATACACGACAAAGACAAATCTTTCACTGACAAGGAATAACGTTAATTGCATGGCAACTAAATTATTTAATACTTTTACTGATGACTTTAAGGCTCTACCAATTAAATTATTTAGAAATACTTTGTTTAATCATCTAATCCAAAATAGCATTTATTCAATTAAAGAGTTTATGGAAAAATGTCCTTTTTAGATAATGTATAATATATAATTGACATAAAATTTTATTGCAGAAATTTTATTAATTTGATACTGTTTGTTAATACTGAATATTATTATAATTTATACTAACCTTAGTATTGACACGAAGAGTATTAGACATAATTACATAGATTTAGAATATAAGTTAGGATACTAGTTTTATGAACAATATTTGTACGCCATGCATCATGGTAAAAAAAGGCTGGAAAACCACATGTGACATCAATTTATACCCTTTTTTATACAAATAAACTATTCTATTCTATTCTTAGATGACTGGCCAAAATGCGACTTAACATTTACAAAGATTGCATATACCCGGGAAAATTCGACCGGTGCCGCTGTGACCCGGGTAGCCTAGGGATTAGGGCTTCTACCGCGAATGAAGACGCTGGTGCGATCCCAGCCCTGGGCACCAGAGGCCTAGGTCACTTTTTCTTTTGTATATGATATAAATGTTTCTATATATGGTTAAGTATTTATTTATAACATGTGATAGTCTAAATCAAAAGGGACCATTTGGCGGCCAACACTTACGCTTCTATTGCTTGGATACAATATTGAGTCTGTACTACGTAAGAGACTTATTTATTTATTTATAAAAATAAAAAATAAAGATAAATCGCAAAATGTTTGATATGCTTTCCTATCTGAACTGTGTCCTCTAAATTTTAAATGATTTTGTAGTAGTTTATAGTTTGGGCCATGCATCTTTGTCCGTCATATAGGCCTCGATCCTGTAATAACTTTGACATTAAAGTTTTTTACAAATATTTCTTAAGAGCGGGAAATGATAAATTTAAAGCAGCAACGGGTAACTTGTTGTAAATGTAAATACCTTGACCAAAAAATTACTTATATGCTTAGCTTTTTTTGCTTTATATGAAGAAGATTTCACAGAAATATACATAATATGAGTATACAATGAATTAGCGTAACATTTTAGAGTACAGATGCTTCCTTAAACGAATCTCACTGAGAACATAATATACATAATATATAGGTATATGGAAGTTATAATGTAACAGCAACTTTGGTAAATAACTACAGTGCTTATTATTATGCTTCTGCAATCAGTTTGATAATAGAAATCTAGACCAAGTATCTTAAACTAGCAAGTTCATGCTTCTGAAGAACAAATCAAAATATTTTAATAAATATTTCAGTTGTACTGACGGCAACGCCATCTCTATCGCTTTCAATGAACTCCTAAGAGTTCCGATTGGAGGTACGTACTCATAATATTCTACCTTAGATGATTGGCTAAAATCCGCTTTAAATAGCATTTACAAAGATTGCATATACATGGGAAAATTAGACCGGTGCTGCTGTGACTCGGGTGGCCAAGTGGTTAAGGCGTTTGCCGCAAATGCAGAAAACGCTGGTTCGATCCCAGCCCTAGGTCACTTTTTCTTTCGTATATGACATCTATATAAGTTTATATGTTCATGCTTATTAGTGCACTTTCACCAAATAGTACCATTTCCAAAATAGTGTTACATATGTTGATGTATCTCGTCGTCTAGTACCCACAACACAAGCCTTATTGAGTATACCTACTGTGGGACTAGGTCAATTTGCTTTAGATTGTCCCGTAATAGGTATTTATTTAACCACACAGAAAACCACAGCCACAATAACACTAACAAAAATCAATGCTTCATATTATCCAATTAAAAAAACCTAAATTTGAATATTTCCCGTAATTTACTAATGAATCACAACAACAGTATGGCATACCATAACAGGTATATACCTGTTAAGTTATTAATAAACTTCAATATTATTAATAACTTTGTTAAATAAATTAATTCATTTACAGTTCAAACGGCCTCCTAGCCCAGTCGGTAGTGACCCTGCCTACGAAGCAGGAGGTCCCGGGTTCAAATCCTGGTATGGGCATTTATTTGTGTGTTAATCACGAATATTTGTTCCTGAGTTATGGGTGTTTTCTATGTATCTAAGTATATATTTATCTATATAAGTATGTATATCGTCGCCTAGTACCCATAGTACAAGCTTTGCTTAGTTTGGAACTAGGTTGATTTGTGTAAGATTGTCCCCAAATATTTATTTATTTATTTAAACCCCGGCTCGTGCCACTGAGTTTTTCGGAACTTATGTACGAAATATCATTTGATATTTACCAGTCGCTTTTCGGTGAAGGAAAACAACGTGAGGAAACCGGATCTAATCCCAACAAGGCCTCGTTACCCCTCTGGGTTGGAAGGTGAGATGGCAGTCGCTTTCGTAAAAACTAGTGCCTACGCTAATCCCTGGGATTAGGTTGCCGAGCGGACCCCAGGCTCAATGGAGCAAAAAGCTGGGACAAACGCTAGGAGGAAGAAATAAATTAATTTACCAATACATCGAATGAAATCTAACAACATATAGCAATGTTCTAGAGGGGAATCCTATTGGAGTAAAAAGGTAGTCATAAATTTTCAAACAGATAAGGGCAATAATAAGATATGTATTGCAATGTGCGAAGGGCCTCCTAGCCCAGTCGGTAGTGACCCTGCCTATCAAGCAGGAGATCGCGGGTTCGAATCCTGGTCAGGGCATTTAATTGTGTTTATCAAAGATATTTGTTCCTGAGTTATGTTTTCTATGTATTTAAGTAAAGGTTGAACACGCCAAAACCTGGGCATATAAAAATAGCTATAGTTATTCGAAAAATGGAGATATTTAAACTTTTGAAACAACAATTTTCTCACAAGGAACTGGGCTATAAAATGATGATAGTTTTATTTTCTTTTATTTATTCGTTGGCAAAATGTCGAGCGTACAATATCAAAAACGTGAACGCATTTTGCACGAACATGTAAAAAATCCCATGTTAAGCTACATAGATATCGCGAAAAGGCTGAAATATCCACAATCTACTGTTGGTTACGTATTAAAAAGTTTCCGTGAACGCTTGACAATAGATAGAAAGCCAGGAAGTGGTGGGTTGCAGGGAGTCAAGAATAAGAAACAGGAAAGAGTATTTTAAAGATTTTTGCCTCAAATCATACGATTTCATCTCGTGATGTTGCTAAAAAAGTGAAAATGTCTTAGTCCTATGTCCAAAAAGTGAAACAGATGGCAGAACTGAGGAGTTATAAAGCCCAGGCCGCACCAGATCGAGACTCAAAACAGAACTTATCCGTAAAGATACGGTCGCGACAACTCTATGAAGATTTTCTTACAAAATTTAAATACGCGGTGATGGACGACGAGACGTATATAAAATTGGATTGTAAACAAATACCTGGTCAAGAGTTTTATACTAGCAAATCTCGAACAAATACTCCTAAAGATTTTGAATTAAAAAAATGAGGGCAATTTCCAAAAAAATACCTTCTTTGGCAGGCAATATGTAGCTGTGGTAAAAGAAGTCGCTCGTTTATCACCACCGGGACAATAAACGGCGATATTTCTCAGAAAGATTGTTTACAGAAGCGTTTGCTGCCTTTTATAAGACAGCATGCCTCACCACCGCTGTTTTGGCCAGATCTAGCCAGTTGCTAAAACGCAAAATCAGTTATGGAATGGTACAACGCTAACAGGATAATGGTGGTACCCAAAATATGCAATCCGCCAAATAGTCCGGAACTGCGGCCTGTTGAAGAGTACTGGAGTATTATGAAAGGAATTCTAAAAAAGAAAGGCGGAGAAGTAAAATCGGTCCCTGAGCTACAAAAAATATGGACCTGGGCGACAAAAATCTTTTCTAAAGAGATGGTGCAAAGTCTTATGAGCCGTGTGCGTAGAAAAGTTCGATCTATGGCTTACTGTGTAAACATTAATTAAAATTAAAAATGTGATTTTAGAATTCATTAAATTAGTCATTAAATGTGGTATTCATAATGTAGTTATTTATTTTCAAACTGGTTTAAAAACAAATTTTGCGTGCCCAAGTTTTGGCGTGTTCAACCTTTATTTATTCATATCTATTGTAGCATGACGCTACGTTTATCGTACGACATCTGTCGACTTTCTTTAGAACTTCTGTGTCTAAGGGAGGTCTAAGGCTAGGTTGCGGTTGATATATAAAAAAGCGTACATTGTGATTCACGGCATTACGGGTAGATGGCTCTTATATCAGTCCGCATTCTGTGATACACGACTGGCAGTTATAAATTGAGATAATACTCGTTTTACTGCACTATTTATTGTATATATCGTCGGCTAGTACCCATAACAAAAGCCTTATTGAGCTTACTGTAGGACTAGGTCGATTTGTGTAAGATTTTCCCATAATATTTATTTATTTTTATGTATTACTAGCTTTTGCCCGCGGCTTCGCTCGCGTTAAATTCGGGGTAACACGGTTCCCCTTTCATGATTGCCCCCCGGAATGCTCCATACAAACTTCCACCCCCCATTTTAGGGAAGTGGGGGGTTAGAAAGAAACAAAAAGTAGCATATGTCACTCTCCATCCCTTCATCTATCTCCACTTAAAAAATCGCGTCAATTCGTCGCCCCGTTTTGCCGTGAAAGACGGACAAACAAACACACACATACACTTTCCCATTTATAATATTAGTATGGATTTAATGTATATGCAAGCAAATCCATCATCATTAACTTGTCTGTATTGTAACTGTAACATAATTGTGACATTTTCAGGTACATTATTGTCGGTTGTTACTAGAGTTTATTTCCAAATGCCTTTTTATGACTATAACACCTTATTGACAACTGACAATGATGTACCTTTTATTTAAAAACGTCGCAATTAGTTATATAATTTGGCGAGACAAATGATGAATAGATGGAATCACACACACAGGTAAAGTAAATAATGTAGAGAAAATAATTCTACTTTCAAAAAATTCTTTTAAAGAGAAATGGCATCCGCTAGGGCTTTCGACAGACTTCAGTATATGTATAGCATGTTGTACGGTAGAGGCCTTGCTTTTTGCAAGGAGAGCTGCTTCCTACAAACAACACCGGCGCGCTGGCCGGGATAACCAAATGTCTGACCCAAACAGGGTTACACGCGTTTTGAGACTAATTCTTCATTAGATGCACACCTGTTCGTTAGATCACCACACAATAAGCTATATATTACGAACTGAACAACGAAAATTAACAAAAAACAAAAACTATACTCAAGAGACAGCGGCCATATTGGCATCAGAAACCACCATCCTAGCCTAATTTCAAAATCGCTTTTGCCAGTTTCATGTTTACACACACATATAAAAACCTACTTGTGTAAGCTGGACCATGGCCTGTTTTTATGGCCCTATATATATGTATATCCAATATATATGTAAAAAATTATAAGCTTAATTAGCCTTGGTAAATAGGTTAAACACATAAGATTTGAATAGGTACAAAAATTCAAGAGAGCTAGTGGTTAGTTACTAAATAAATATCATTTATCATTCTGTCACCTCAACCTCTACATATTTGACATACAAACAATAGATACTCTCTTATTCACTTATTCATGTCAAATTAGACAAATCAATCTGTATATAAGCTAATAGGTATGTTAACTATCTCTGTATATCTACCTAACCTAGCTCTTGTATGTTTACATTGAATTTTTAGGTTAGGATTTCAATTATTTACACAATATCATTGTTTAAAGATATTTAAGTATGGATTATTATAATATTATCATTTGGAAAAATTATTAAACGTAAGAAGTTACCTTGAGTGGTTTTAATATTTAACCAAATGCAATATTTCAATACCATGCTGCAGTAACAACATGGGTGCAAAGGTTATATTCAAAAATGGTTGCAATATAACCAAAATAATAACCCTTTTTCAACTAAAAGTGATTAAAAACGCATATTATTCCTCAAATAAATAAAACAGGACAGTAGATTCAGCATTAAAAGAAAATGATTCGAAAAATTGTTAAACCGCAATAATTCCATAATCAATATGCCATTTTATCTAAATATTTATAGCTATTATTTGAAATAAAATGTCAAGATAATTCTAAAATAACTAGGTGATAACCATAAATAAAGTTTAAATGATATTTGTGTTGTTTTCATGTATAAGGTACCCTGTTAGTTGTCAATAAGGCATTACTACATTAGAATACAATAAGAAATCACCCTTATTGACTGACATCGGTGACATTGGTACCTTTGGTCTGAGAATGTCATATATTGTTACTCCCTATACTTTTATTGGCCAATTTTTTTAACAATAGGCTTGTTAGATTATAAAATTGTAGACCTAAAGCACAGGAAAACTCTATTTCGTGTCCAGATACTATGTCCAGAATCCAGATACTATTATCTAGTTTAATACAGAAATAACAGTTGAATTGGGCAGATTTGAAGGTAGACAGATTGTGTGAGATGAGGGTAGATTAAGCTGTCATTTTAGAATCTGGAGAAAACAGATTATCTGACAAGATCATTCCCTCTCCTTAAAACACACAGCTGTATCTCAACAAATCACACACACAATGAATAGATAGGCTTTAAAATAATAGCAATAACATAATGATTGCACTCCGGTAATCTATAAGTGCACCCAATAACGAGTTAAAAACCTTTTCAAACATATGATTCACATTTCACTGTATCCATGGTGTAACAGTTTGACTATTAGGATCAAATCTGTATGGCAATGGTAAAAACGGTCATGGATTGTTTTAACTAAACCTTCCATGGCTTTCTTAGATTATGGAACCAGATTGTGTATTTTATTCTAAAACTATAGGTTCTAAATTTCAGTCAAATATGAGTATTTACTGAGAAGAGGCTTAAAAGGAACGAAGAAATAGTAAAATCATAGTGTTGCACAAGTATTGTATAATTGGCAATTGTGAATTAAAGTCTTATCAGACTGAGTGCTTTGTTAATTTGTGGTTAGGATTTGCCAGTTGCATAATACCTGCATAACAACTTGTTTGTTTACATGTTACTGACCTGCCACGGGTTGACCTTCGGGATGGGTGCTTCAACAAATTTCTTCTGGTCCTCATCTTCTTGCTGTGGCTGGTCAGGGTTCGACTGCGCCTCTGTGGACGGCTGAGGCCCTGCCTTGTGCGGCCGTGCTGGCGCTCGGCGCTCCCGCTCGCGGCGCGGCTTGCCGGGCCTTCGCCCATGAGCTATCACGGGCACGAAGCCCTCTTCCTCCTCCACTTCCACTTGCCGCACCACCACCTCCGGCACCTCTCCCGGAGGAGGCGCCTCAATGTTCTCCTTGTTACTTTCGGCTCCCCGAAAGTTTAGCACGGATGCGTACGAGGGCCCGGCGCCCTCGACGGACACGCGCGCGGCCATGCCGCCGCAGCCGCTGCCCTCGTTATATAAGCCCGGGCGCGCGCTCCGCGCCGACCGACGATCACGAGCGCGCCTCCATGCTGCTCAGCACGACGGCATGCTGCCGTCTGTACCGCAGATCGCGACCCGACTCCCCCACAGGACGTGACCCGATCGAACCCGCGGTGAAGGTCGAGAATTTCTCTAGCCACACGCGAGACTGGCGAGCGCGACACAAGAGCACACTGCTTCGAAATATTTAAGAAATCCTCGCGGCGCACCAGACTGACCCTGGATGGGCCCGTATTTACATCGAAAAAATGCACTTCCGTCGTAGAGTTCCAACTTTATTTCGACACTGAACGCTCCGCACACACTTTATCTATCTATACCAAGTATAATTCACTTTCAAATTGGCTATTTAGAACAGAAATTCACTAAAGAACCATATTTTGTTCATAATTCACACATGTGGTCGGACGCCCAAAAAGGGATTTTTCCGCAACACACACGGAACTTGCGGAAGGCTGTGACTTCTAATCTTACATGGCCGACATTTCACCGCTAGATGGCGTTCAAACATAATTTTTGATAGGTTCGTTCATTTTAACATGCATGCACTAATAAAATGCATTACAACAGGTGAATTTCAAGTAGCTATTTTCTCTTTACATTATTAAATAAGCCATTTTACGTTAATTTATGTATCTAATTTAATTATTCATTTTAAATAGATAAACAGCCTTGAACATTTCGTAAAAACCTTGGATAAGAACGCATCATATAGAAAGTCATTTTGGACCGATCATTCAACAGTGCAAAATGCGAAAAATATTGTGAAAATACATCACTAATTCGACGTAAATAATTATTAACTTTATACTAATTACATAATACAAAATACTTTTAGTCATTAAAACTCTTTTATTTAAATATAATTATTATTGTCGTGTCGTGTGATTTGAATTGTCTATGGTAGCAATGAGGCAATGCTGGCAATACCCAAAAGTTATTTCTATTAAGTTATAATTCACTCAAAAATATTCTGAACCTCAATAGGAACTTTATATATACTTAATAAAGAATAATTCAAGGAATAACTGCAGTATTGGTAGGGCAGTACATGCCCAAAAAATAGCGACAACTACCACAATAATGATAAACGTCTTTGCAAGAACTTAACAAATAGGGTAGCGGGGCACATATCCAACAACAAAATAAACAAAGAATAATAGCACATAAATGTGTACACATAGTTATTTTACTAACTACCACGCTCAGTCCTGTGAACCCACATTCTGGGCAGACAATGGGACAAGGGGCGAATCCAAGGTGTCGAAGTCGAGGTGGCGGTGGCATGGCATTATCTACGTATATGTCGAAAGCAGCGTTGTAGTTTGGAGGTGGACAATGAGGCACAAAGGATGGCGATGGTATAAACGTTCCCATCAGTCTTGGTCTCCTCCTAACCGCCATTTGCCTCAAAACGTAAGAATACGATGGTGGCGCACTAGTTAAGGAGTCGGGGGGCGATAGATCTCCTGGTCTGGGCCCAGCATTATTCAGCTTAACGTTCTTATCAAATGAACTATACTGGGATTTAGCCATCATATTGCTTAAAACTGAAATGTTAACTGGATCGCTATTGGTCAATCGAGATAAAGCTTGGATAAATAAAGACTGGGGTTCATTTTCGGCTGAATTTAGCGATTTTAACGGCTGTGAAGAAATTGGAGATTGAAGTTTGAGACCACATCTACGCGAGGCGTGGGTTGCGGGTATTACTATAGACGGCGGTGCACTTATGAAGAGGAGAGGAACAGAATAATTCCTAGTGGCCACGGAAGCTTTTTCTTCATTTACTAGTTCTGGACTTTCATGGCAGGTCGTACTGGTTGGAGATTGGATTTCAGACGATACTTCTAAAGAATGCGTGGCAATTTCATGAGAAGTAGAGGATTCTGTATTTGTTATTGGGAGTTCTATGTTTGGGGGTATTGGACGATCGATATTATCTTCTCGGCTGCATCTGGACGTATTTGTTTCCATTTTCCTAGAAATAAAAACGGTATAAAACATACTAATCACCTGCTTAGTACTTTGTGTCTTTTAATGATAAGCATTGTATGTTTTTGTATGTGCAGTATTGTGTCTATATGGCCTACAGATATCTCCTTGAGAATTTGACGAGCCTTTACATCCCGGTCTTTTAGTATGCTCACATGGGGATGATGGGGATACAGATGCAACACGCAGAGGCCCTTTGGAGAATTTGGCTTTCCCAGAATTTTGCGGTTCCAGCAGGCGTTGGGATGTTGTAAATAAAATGGAAACAGTGATGGGCTATATGTTGAAGTTTAGCTGGTCAAACATTGGGCAATGTTTGACCAGCTATATTGAAAATCGGTCTGGACTCCTGCCATAACAGTGTTTAATTTTATTGTTATTATCTGAAGGTAACGGACGATGTTCGAAAATAAGCGTAATAGTCTAGTACTAGTAAGTAAACTAATAGTTTTACAAGGCAAATCATGTTTTATATTAGAATCTGATACAAAAACTGACCATGGCGAGTTTTAACTGGAATACTTACTCATTTCAGACAAAGTATGCATCGCATAATTGGTTTGGAAAATATGTAAGGTATAAGTGCAAAATTCGAGTAAATTTTTGTTTTGGGGTTGATAAAAAAATATTTAACTGTGTTTGTTTACTAAATGATACAATGACAATTCAAATTAATAATGATATATGCTTGTCATTAACTCAAAAAGGTGATGGAAAGTTTTTTACTGAGCAGAAAGATGTTTGCCTTCGGCACTATGAGATGTCAAATAAGAAAAAAAGAAAACTCTTGTCTATTGTAAAGCTAAATACATGGATCAAATTTTTATTTCCAAAATTTATAGTAAAAATACATTTGTTAAAGTATTTTAAACACGTATCATTATTAATTAGGCAGGTAGTTTATTGTTCGATTGTTATTTACCTGTAATCTCTAAAGATTCATATTTATAATTAATTGGGTTTTATATTTTCTCAACTGGTAACTGTCCTTCAAAGTTTCTGTCAAAATTTTTCAGTTCCGGTCTTTTTACTCCTCCGTGGCATGGCGGACGGTCTGAGCCGCCGCATATAGTGTTTTTTGGAGGAAATTCTTCGCTAAATAGCGAAATGGTAAGTTTATTCTCAAATTACAGTGAATTATATTCTTCTGTTTTCTAAAGTGGCTGGAATGAACAAGTGCAAGTGATATTTTTATTAGGTGTTTCGATGGTGAGTGGTCCACGTGTTTGTGCGCTATTTCGCGTAAAAATCATCAATCCAAGAGTTATGTGCGTATAGTAATTGATAATTATGTTGAGGAAGTGATTAATTTCCAATATTTGAAATGGTTTACTAGATTATATAGCTGGATGACGGAAGTTTACACCACGGCGTGATCACAGCATGAGACCCGACAATGTTTCGAATAAACGTTTGTTTCTGCCTAAATATCTTTTATTATACGTCTAAATTGATAATATTTTAGTTTTATCCTAAATTTCAATAGTTTCTCGGGGCTATTATAGTTTATTTATACTTTGAAATAGATTGTTAAAATTTTGAGGTTAGGTTTGGTTTTTGTTTCCTTGCTCGTCATTATCTTTTAGTTATTTCAGAAATATAAGACAAAGACAGTTTACTATTTATTTTGAAGTGAAAGTCATTCTCTAAGAGCTATAGTTATGAAGAATACTATATAATTGGCAAATAACAGTCATGTTGCCTAGGCTTGCACTTGTTATAAATTATTCACACAATGTAAATCAATCAAACCAAATTCAATAACTTACTAATAATGGATATAGTTAAGCATTTAAATAATAAACTCAATGTTTAATTATGTTATATTACATTTGTTTACCCCCCTTTTGGAAGTTTATGTTTTTTAAGATTGCCATAACCCCAAATATTCACTTTGAATTACAATGTCCTTCTTTTCTAGATATTATTATGGTTCAATATATACTTTGCTATAAAACCAACAGATATAACCCAAAACCAGTAAGCTAGATATTCATCATCATCATCATCCAGGGACCTAAGTTATTAGACCTAGTCTTCAAACTGTCTTATTATATGGGTTTTTATGACTACACACCAATAGTCTAATACCATTTGATAAATCGGCCCTTGTATTAGTATCTGCTCGATGGGATCCTGCCTTTTCGCCAAATAATGTTTTCAAAACTTTTTCATTTGCCTACTGTGTCATTTGGTATACTGCATTTTTTTCTGAAACTAGACTTTTCAGGGTTTGTTTTATAATCATCGTGTAGAACCATGTAGGTTAGGTTTGTCTTATAACAATCCTGAAATTCTTAGTTACAGAACAAAAATACACAGTTGGCAATGTAACAGTTTTGGAAACATTATTCAGCAAAAAGGCGGAGAACACATAGGTGTCTCACAGTGCATACAAAGCTGAATCTTCAGCCCTCATCCAATCTGTAGATTATTAATGTTAACCCCGAACTCTTCCTGGTTGCGCCTTCCTTGGCCTTCCAGGTACATGTAGGGGGATAGTAAAGTTCCCTTAGGAAACACTGCAGACCACCAGGCTTGCAGTGTGTCGACGTGTGGAACACATTTCCATTTTAAATGTGTCAATATTGTTTATCTACACCCATATCATAAATCCTCTATTCTGCGTTCGGAAACCGTATGTAAATCATCTAATGGTTTCCGAACACGTCATTTAGGATTTATAATATGTGTAGATAAAGCAGTGTACGCAACTGTACGTAATTAGGCCTTAAAACACTCGTGTGATCTTATTGTCCACCATCACCGCTCTCGTATTTTAAAGACCCTTATTACGTAACAGTCCACACTCGTATTTTAAGGACCCTTATTACGTAACAGTTACATAAACTACTATTGTCTACAAAGGCCTGCAGATAGGCCATTAGAACTATTTAAGTACATAATAACATTAACAATTACAGAGTCTATCAGTCGCCCGACCGTTGGTGTCGGTCTACTCTGAGAAGAGTGAGCTGGTCTCCGGGGCTTCCCTGCCGCTCCCGTTCGTGTTCAAGGCGCCCATCCGGCCGGACCTCGTCAACAATGTCCACGTGTCCATGTCTAAGAACGCGAGGCAGCCCTACAGCGTCAACAAGGAGGCTGGTTCGTACACTTTTGACTACATTTAAATTTTGTCAAAATAAAACATGAATTTTTAATCCATCCTCGCCCTTGTCACACTTAATTTCATTTTGTACTAGCTTTTGCCCGCGGCTTCGCTTGCATTGTATTCGGGGTAACACGGTTCCCCTTTCCTGATTTGAAACACAGAAGAGAACTCGGAACAGAATTTTATTAAAATTTCACCCCCAGGTTGGGTGCAGATTTCCAAAAAAATGATGCACGATTTTTTTGTTAGTCACAAATAGTCCGCATACCAATTTTTAGCTTTCTACCTTGAAAATTGCGGAAAGCTCCATACAAACTTCCACCCCTCATTTTAGGGAAGTGGGGGGTTAGAAAGAGACAAAAAGTAGCCTATGTCACTCTCCCTTCAACTATCTCCACTTAAAAAATCACGTCAATTCGTCGCCCCGTTTTGCAGTGAAAGACTGACAAACAAACAAACAAACACACACATACACTTTCCCATATATAATATTAGTATATGGATGTATAACACGAAATGGACGGTTCCTTCCCTTCAAAAATATTTAATTGAATATCTACATGATTATTATATATGTGACGTCACCAAAATTGATCCTCCCCCACCCCTTGACCCAACTATGCACACTACGTATCCCATTGAAAAATCAAAAACCTACCGCCATAAATACCTACACAAGATACACCTAGACCGCCATTGGAAAAGCGACAACCTACAGTGATAAATGGGCCAATCAACTTTTCAACTTGTTTTTGCTATTTTTTTTTTTTTTATGTATGTTCACCGATTATTCGAAGACGGCTGGACCAATATGAAAAATTATTTTTTCGTTTGAAGAGTATATATACTTCACAGTTGGTCCCATTGTAACCAGGTCAGGATCTGATGATGGGATCCTGGAGAAAACGAGGGAACTTTTCAACTATTATAGGCACTCCTATAGTGATTTGAGTATTTTGTACAGTAGCTCGAGCATTTGCTTTTGAAAAGATGGATGTTTAGTGAAGTCTGTTCTTTTTTGTTCAAAATTATTGACCGACAGGCTTGAGTGTCTCTTGCGTTACTCAAAATGTCTCTACAGTTACCAAGAAATCGGGCTTCTAATATACATAGTTTCTGTTTATTAGGTTTAACAGTTCCGCCTCGAATGTAATACACCATAAACGGAAGCACAGAGAAGCCATTATTTAAAGGTAAAGATTTACAAGGACACATTTGTGTCGGTCAAAAAGTTGATTCACCCAAATACCTAGCGACCGAGCAAATACCGACAATTTGCACTAAATGTCCACATTCAGCGAGCCATCTCCATGCTTCTGAGTGTTACTGCGATTATAGTGTAACAGCGACGTAGCGACATGGCGTTCTGGGTCCGCTCCGTAGCGGACACGGGTGCAGAGTTGTTACTACACATTCTTTTATTAATTATGCAGCATTGTTCCTGAGAAAGTTGTCAATAGGCGTGTCCACACCTGACGCACCGCCTCGTGAGGAAATTGCCGCGCGAGGCGGCTCGTCTAGTGTGGACGTGCCAATGACTGCCCGATTAGGCTAGCGCATATACGAGGAATGCCGATCTCATGGGGTTTTTTTATCGACAGGTCACCAAACTAGTGCCGAGTCATGGGGTACCGGTCGCGCCGTAGCGCGTATCCCCCGTGTACGTGGTGGTGGTACCCACAGGTAAGGAAACTGTTTGTAATTACATTTTACAGTCACTACCAAAACTGAAACCATCACAAGAAATAACTTCAGTCTTTTAAACTGGGGCGCCAGTGCTGCCCTCAACAATAGGCTACTTTCCTATATGAAGTAAAATCAGCTACTCTTTAGCAACCATCAAAACGATTTGTTACTATGGAGTTTATATTGGAAAACTAATATTGTGACGTTACAATACTATATGATAAATACATCTCTTTTATAAATAAAATAAAATAAAAGTCTAAACCATTATAAAATCACTAGCTTTTGCCCGCGGCTTCGCTCGCGTTAAATTCGGGGTAACATGGTTCCCCTTTCCTGATTGCCCCCCGGAATGCTCCATACAAACTACCACCCCCATTTTAGGGAAGTGGGGGGTTAGAAAGAGACAAAAAGTAGCCTATGTCACTCTCCATTCCTTCAACTATCTCCACTTAAAAAATCACGTCAATTCGTCGCCCCGTTTTGCCGTGAAAGACGGACAAACAAACAAACACACACATACACTTTCCCATTTATAATATTACTAGCTTATTCCCGCGGCTTCGCCCGCGTACTATAAGTACTCAAAAAGGAGGTTCTCGGATAGACTGGTATGTTTGTATGTACCACATTTTCCCCTTTTAGGGGTTGAATTTTCAAAAAACCTGAAACACGTGTTTACTCATTTATCGTTAGGAATACTCCTGTGAAGTTTCGAATAAAATAGTCTAACAAATCTTGTTTCGCCATACAAACTTTGGACCCCCATTTTACCCCCTTAGGGGGTGAATTTTGAAAAATCCTTTCTTAGTGCACCCCTAGAACTTATAAGGAACCTACGTGCCAAATTTGGAATCTCTAGAACCAGCGGTTTGGGCTGTGCGTTGATATGTCAGTCAGTCAGTCAGTCAGTCAGTTTCTTCTTTTATATATTTAGATAATATGGATTTAAAGCATAAACACATGTTACACCTGGATTTTCCCGTGTATTTTTGAAATTTTGATTTTATGAATGCAATGAAACAATTAAGTTTATCTATTAGAAAGTACTCAATTCAAGTATGCTAAATTTGTTTTCATTTTGTAATAATTTATTATGGTAGTTTTCGTATTTACTACTAAAGAAATTTTGCACTAAATGTCCACATTCAGCAAGCCATCTCCATGTTTCTGAGTGTTACTGCGATTATAGTGCAACAGCAACGTAGCGACATGGCGTTCTGGGTCTGCTCCGTAGCGGACACGGGTGCAGAGTTGTTACTACAAATAATTTTTAGGGTTCCGTAGCCAAATGGCAAAAAACGGAACCCTTATGTCTGTCCTTATGTCGTCATGTCTGTCTGTCTGTCCATCCGTATGTCACAGGCATTTTACTCGGAAATTATACGACGTATCTGAATAAAATTTACACATAAGGTGTATTTTGTATGCAGCTACTTAGTTATGTAGTTAAATTTGAAAAACATATATTTTTAGGGGGGCGCTCCATACAGGTAACTAAATAAAATAAAATAAATTAACCAAATATCTACGTGTGACACATCAATCGATAGGTCTTTTAAAATAACATTGAGGTTTCTTTGACTATTTTGTGATAAAGTGAATATTTTCTGAAATAATCGCTTCGAAAGTCAGAAAAGTTGTGTAGCCCTCCCCGTAACTTTTGAACCGTAAGTTCAAAAAATATGAAAAAATTTGAAAACTTCTTCAATAGGCATCAGATACGAACTTTTGGTATTAGTTTGGTTCTTATTCCATTGAAGGTACGGAACCCTTCCTATGCGTGGTCCGACACGCACTTGGCCGGTTTTTTATTAATAATCTTGAGATCATTACTTTTAAAGTTTTTGATATGACGTCATCTAGTTTTCACATCATTCATCATCTCATTCATCTTTGATATAGAACTGTTTTATCTACTATTACGGAAAGGGTAGGCTTATAATTGTACTAAATTGAGATCAAAAGTGTAATTATAATAATTTTAAATAAAAACAAATGACGTCACTTAGACTCCACCTTTCCAATAGGAAATGCCCAAGCCACTCCAGCCGTTGTCGAATAATCGTGGATCCTGGAGAAATCAAAGGTACTCTTTCAACATTATAGGCACACCTATAGTGATTTGAGATTTTTTTTCAGCAGCTTAAGCATTTGCTCTGGGAAAGGTGGATGCTAAGTGAAGTCGGTTATTTTGACGTGACAACGTCTTATAATTCGATGGAGCCGGTTGCACGCACGAAAAAACATGCCTCATGCGGCGTTACCTCGCTCTGAGGCGTTCCATTTAAGGCTTGAAGTGCAAGCGAGAGCGCGGAACGAGCGACAAAGAGGCACAATCGGCTTTCGCGTTCGGCAGCGTTCGACATCTGTCTCACTCCTACTTGAGTGAGCGACGCGTCCGCGTGGACAGCTGCTATACAATAATACATTTACATGTTTCCGTCAAGTATGAAGTGCAGTGAAATTAAAATTTTCTTTTTAAAAATGTAACCATTCCATCAGTATTTTCTTATGACGTTGTCACGTTCAACTATCGTCAGTAAACCGACTTTGCAGACAACCGATTTTTTTTGTTAAAAATTATTTCTATCCGCTTTTGCCGATTCCGCGTCGACAGTTGTGGGGAAACCGGTCTCCTGTCCGGTTGTCAGGTGTAAACATGTAACCGTTCCTCAGATCGGGTCAGGGTGCGTTCGGCAACATGTGCCGCGGGGGGCGCATGTTCGCGCCCACGAAGCCGTGGCGGCGCTGGCACCGCCGCGTCAACCTGCGCCAGCGCCGCGCCGCCGTGGCCGCCGCCGTGGCCGCCGCCGGCGTGCCCGCGCTCGTGCAGGCCCGAGGTGAGTCAGTACACACGCATCACTAGTCACGTGGCGGCGCTGGCACCGCCGCGTCAACCTGCGCCAGCGCCGCGCCGCCGTGGCCGCCGCCGGCGTGCCCGCGCTCGTGCAGGCCCGAGGTGAGTCAGTACCAACAACACACGCGAGCCTTGGCAGGGTAGATGGGGTAGGAAGGTTTCTCCACTCTGCGAGTGTGGTAACGAAGACCAGACCACTGAACATATCTTCCGGCGCTGCCCCCTTGACTCTTATTCTGGACCAGCTGGAGATTTGGTCTCCATCACTCCTGACCTGATTACCTGGCTTGACAACCTTAAGGCTATACCTGATTGTCCTTTAAATGTGCATGCCATACGATCAATAATAACAGGATAGATTAGGCAGCTCCACACTGAACGACGACCACACGAAGCAGCTCGATCAGTGTAGCCGCGGCAAACACGCGCGGCAGTTTAGTCTCGGGCGAGGCGCTTCTCGCGCGGGTTCAGTCTCGGGCGAGGCGCTTCTCACGCGGGTTCAATCTCGGGCGAGGCGCTTCTCGCGCGGATTCAGTCTCTGCCGAGGCGCTTCTCGCGTGGGTTCAGTCTCGGACGAGGCGCGGATTCAGTCCCGAGCGCGTCTCGCGCGGCAATTTCCTTGCGTGGAGGCTCGTTCGGCGTGGACTCGCCTATTCGACTCCGTAAAAATAAATGACCCAACTCTTAGTTATGTTGGTACCCAGCTTCCATATAAAGTTGCCTATGGTCCTTTAACATTTAAGATACACATATATATTATGTTAGTGATCCCTCGAAAGCCTTACTGGCGTCGCCTGGTGCGGCGTGGGTTACGAATGTCGAGGGTAGAGAGAACTTCCCTTAGGAAACATCAACGTAGACTCGAGTCTGTTGGTGTGTCGACGTGTGGAAGACACTTGTCTTTAATAATAAATTGTTAAATATTTCAGACTAGCATATCCTTTAGTATGATGTACATTTTCGAGACTATCTGTAAATTGTCAGTCAATAGGCGTGTACACACCTGACGCACCGCCTCGCGAGGAAATCGCCGCGCGAGTCAGCTCGGCTAGTATGGACGTGCCTCGGCCGAGGCAAACGCACGCGCGGCCGCAATGCCTCGGGCGAAGCATGTCCACACTAGCCGAGCTGTCTCGCGCGGCAATATCCCCGCGAGGCGGTGCGTCAGGTGTGGCTATGCCTAATAACAAATACACAAGTGACATGATCCAAAGCAATTGAGAACATGCGTGAAAAATGTTTAATTGAATTTGTTCAATATACACATTCAACAACACCAAATTAATATAAAAAAGTGGAAATCCGTAATCATTTTCCAATATTTTTGTAAATGTGTTGCGGTTTTAAAACGTAAAATTTGAGCCATTAAACAATACATTTTGGAACGTTTGCCCCGGGTACATACGTGTCGTCGCACTTAGAGGGTTAGGTTTTTGACAAAGCTTGTTGCGGATTTTATCTTGTACACTTTTGACGAAGCCTGTGGCAGATTATTACTGGTGTAGATTGGACGAAGTTTGTTGCGGATGTCGTTTTGACGAAGCCTGCGTTGTGGATTTAAGTCATGCTTGGTTATTTTGCCTAAATAAATTAATATTTGTCATATACAATTTTAACTTAAGAATATTGTATAACAGCCATATCCTGGTTTAATTTACTAAACATCTTCCGTATTCCCAGGCCACATCATCGAGAAGGTCCCCGAGATGCCCCTGGTGGTGTCTGACAAGATCCAGGAGATCAACAAGACCAAGAATGCTGTGATCTTCCTCCGCCGCGTCAAGGCCTGGTCTGATGTCCTCAAGGTAAGTTCAACCTGTAAATTTAAGGCTCCGTTAGACTCGCGCGTTATGTTAGCGGTGCGGAGGTTGGGCGCGGTGAATGCGCCTCAGCATTTACAGATTGCATATATACAGGGAAATTCGACCGGTGCCGCTGTGACACGGGTAGCCTAGGGGTTAAGGCGTCTGCCGCGAATGCAGAAGGTGCCCAGGGCTGGGATCGAACCAACGTTCGATCCCAGCCCTGGGCACCGGAGGCAGTTAATTTTTCCTTTGTTTATGACATCTACACATAAGTTTATAATTTGAAATAAGGTTTATATTTGCTAACTTATATCAAAAATGTGCCTGTGCATATAAAAGTTTGAGCTTTTAAAAGGTACCCATAGAATGTCTGCAGTCATTGACTTGTTACATGAAAACATTAGCTAAAATTAAAGTGGTAACTTTTACAGTTAATAAAATGTGACACTTTATTGGAAAAGGTACCATTGGCGGCCAACAATATTGATTCTGTACAACGTATGTCGTAAGCGCCTTTTTCGAAAAAGTGTCACAAATAAAAGGCACAGAGTATCGTATATTATTAGGTGTCAATTTGTTTCGTCATCCCAATACTTTCCTCTCCCAGATGTGTTAAGTATGTCTGGGGGCTCAAGATTGTTGGGAGATAAAATTCTTTTGACAACAATCGGATTGAATTGTTTCTTCTCCGACATAGACAATAGAAAACATATATTTTTTTTGTATTTTTAAAGGTGTCTGTCAATGTCTAGGAGAGTAAAAAAAAGTTTAACATTTTGAGAGAATTGTGTTGGTATGTCATTACTTGATAATAGGCTAAAATGTCATCTAGCGGGCCCTTGACCAGTAATGGATTTCCATACAACATTGCTGGTCTAAGCTGATTCGTATTTCCAAGCATTTCTTAAAACACATACATAGCGATAAAAGAGGAAAGGGAGTTTCCATAACCCCGAATAAGTTTGTTCGTTCGTTTATTTGCATCACTTTTTTTCTAATATGCAAGAGCGATAGAGAGGGAGATGACGATTTAGATTTTCTACGTTCGCGGTAGGCCTGCAGCCTCCTCCATTAACAATGCATGCCGGCAATCCCGAGTATCCCGGCGCCTGCAGACCGTGCAGTAATGTGTGTGTGTTCGTCAGGTGTACAAGTCCCAGCGCCTGCGCGCCGGCAAGGGCAAGATGCGCAACCGTCGTCGCGTGCAGAAGCGAGGACCTCTCATCGTCTACCACAAGGACCAGGTAATGGAACTAACCAATTATCGACTCGATTTAGGGCCTATGCACACCGTTTTTTTAAGGTTCCGTACCCAAAGGGTAAAAACCGGCCAAGAGCGTGTCGGGCCACGCTCAGTGTAGGGTTCCGTAGTTTTCCGTCTGTCACAGTAAGTGTCCCTACTTAAGAGTTAAAATAACACCGCCATGTAGGATATGATATGAGCGTTCTACGTACAGCGACATCTATCGGCAAATTAAGTAAACTATTGCGCGCGAGCTTAAAGTATGGAAGATGATTTTTATGGGATAATTCTTTAATGCGTGAACCGATTTTCACCGTTTTTACTTTATTTGAAAGCACGTCATTTCATTGTGATTTTGTAGAAATTACAGGTACAATAAACACCTGCTTATACGGTTAAATTACAAACTTAGTTCAGAAATTATTTTGTAATTTTTTTTCAAAAACTATTCAACCTATCAAGTTCAAAATAATTTTCCTAGAAAGTTTATATAAAGTTCTACTTTTGAGATTTTTTTCATATTTTTAAAACTTGTGGTTCAAAAGTTAGAGGGGGGGGGGGGACGCATTTTTTTTTACTTCTGGAGGGATTGTTTCCGAAAATATTTACATTATCAAAAAATGATTGTAGTAAACCCCTATTAATTTTTAAATACCTATCCAACAATATATCACACGTTAGGGTTGAAATGAAAAAAAAAAAAACACTCCCCACTTTACGTATAGGGGAGGTACCCTAATAACCTCCGGTTTTTTTTAATGCGCCATCGATGTAGCTTATAGATATAGACCATTGAATAAATGAATGAAATATGTACATTTATTTTCAGGCTACTAGTGGCCCATAGACCTTAAAAACTAGCATAAATAATACATTATAAACTAAAACTATTACTTTGGTGTCACGACGGTTTTCCGTTGTGCCACTGCTCCGGTGTAATATTTTTTACAGTAGCTCAGACATTTGCTTTTGTAAAAGTGGAGGCTGTCTTGAGTGAATTCGATTATTTTTTGTTAAAAAAAAATAATATTTACTAACATGCGACCAGTTTGTCACTGGCAGATATTATTTACGCCCTCGAAAGCCTTACTCTTTCCGCCGGTGCGGTTCGAGTTACGAATGTCGAGGGTAGAGAGAACTTCCCTTAGGAAACACCAACGTAGACTCTAGTCTGTTGGTGTGTCGACGTGTGGAAGACAATTATTATTGCCTAAAAATACGGAATGTTTAAAGAATTGTTTTTAATTCGGGAATACCTTAAATCTTTAACTTTCTCCCATTCAAGAAACTCTGATTTAATCTTTCGCAAATATGCGTATTCGTGGCACCCTTAATATCCAAACTACAACGTACTTTCGCGAAATATTGTTTAGGGAAATCATTAACTGGTCAGCCAAACAAAAACAATTTTAAACAAAAACAAAAAGAACAGACTTCACTTAGCCTCCACCTTTCCAAAAGGAACTGCCCGAGCTACTGTCAAAAATCACTATAATATTTGAAGAGTTCCCTCGATTTCTCCAGGATGTGAAGTATAATCTTTCAAACAAAAAAAGGATTTTCCAAACCGGTCCAGCTGTCTGCGAATAATCGGTGAACATACCTTGAGAACCTTCTTCGGAATCTTGAAGTCGGTTGAAAATATGTTTTGGTCAGCTGTAAAATTGTATGGTTGATGGGTTAGGTTAGACTTTTACTTCGTGATAGACGTGCCACGATTCCATTGCAACCCCCTTAAGACGATGAAAAGACCGGATGCCCTTGAGGATTCGAGAATTTGGCCCGGCCAATTTTGCTCCTCAGCGCCACTGACAAGTGAGCGGACACTATGCTTAACTACTTGCAGCCGACTAGCGGACGCAGTAAAAATCGATATGGCTCACAACAGATGGCGCTGTACTCCATAGAATTTTTTTTTTTTTTTTTTTTTTTTATACCACGACGGTGGCAAACAAGCATACGGCCCGCCTGATGGTAAGCAGCTACCGTAACCTATAGACGCCTGCGACTCCAAAGGCGTCACATGCGCGTTGCCGACCCTTTACAAAAAGGAGGATTCACTGTGTTGACGACTAAAGGAACAAGAAGGTCCCTCATCGTCAACACACTGGGTCCTCTTTGAGCTCTTGAATTACCATAGATTAAAGAAGAAAATGGATCAGACATCGTAAATAGGAAATTATTTAATAAAAAATATAATTGTACACTCACATAAAAATGTACAAATGTTCTCATAAAATCGTGCGATATATCAATTTCGGTATAATAATCTCCAATTTAACATCGAAATTAAAGCGCCATTTTTATTCAGTGGGAGCAGCTAACGTTTTTGTCGCTGACTGTTCATATCTAAAAAAATGCTATAGTGGAGTACGGGAACGGTAAAATTACCCTTAAAAAACCGGCCAAGAGCGTGTCGGGCCACGCTCAGTGTAGGGTTCCGTCGTTTTCCGTCGGTCACAGTAAGCGTCCCCACTTAAGATTAAAATAACACCGCCATGTAGGATATGATATGAGCGTTCCACGTACAACGACATCTATCGGCAAATAAAGTAAACTATTGCGCGCGAGCTTAAAGTATGGAAGATGATTTTTATGAGATAATTCTTTATTGCGTGAACCGATTTTCACCGTTTTTACTTTATTTGAAAGCACGTCATTTCATTGTGATTTTGTAGAAATTATAGGTATAATAAACCCCTGCTTATACGGTTAAATTACAAACTTAGTTCAGATATTATTTTGTATTATTTTTTCAAAAACTATTCAACCTATCAAGTTCAAAATAATTTTCCTAGCAAGTTTTTATAAAGTTCTACTTTTGAAATTTTTTTCATATTTTTAAAACTAATGGTTCAAAAGTTAGAGGGGGGGGGGACACATTTTTTATTACTTCTGGAGCGATTATTTCCGAAAATATTTACATTATCAAAAAATGATTTTAGTAAACTTCTATTCATTTTTAAATACCTATCCAACAATATATCAAACATTAGGGTTGAAATAAAAAAAAACACTACCCACTTTACGTATAGGGGATGTACCCTAATAAAACGTTTTTTTCCACTTTTTATTTTACCACTTTGTCGGCGTGATTGATATACATAGTAGTACCAAATTTCAGCTTTCTAGTTCTAACGGTCACTGAGATTATCCGCGGACGGACGGACGGACGGACGGGCAGACATGGCGAAACTATAAGGGTTCCTAGTTGACTACGGAACCCAAAAAAGACCAGTAATGTACCATTGGTGTATTATCTGCACTAGTGTCGTAATAATGTTCGAAAATTCATAACCACATCGAATTGGGTAACGCAAAATTTCTTTATGAAAATCCAGCTCTCCTCCCCGATCGTACTTGCACAATCGAGTTGGCCATAGCGGTGCAATGGTGGTCTTTTTAATAGTTTCCGAACACGTCATTTAGGATTTATACTATGTGTGTAGATAAAGCAGTGTATGCAACTGTACGTAATTAGGCCGTAAATTAATTAATTAATTTATTTATTCCGTCATTTGTAAGTTGACAGTACGGAACCAAAACACTTACACGTTACAATACTTACATTACATTTACATTGTCCTATATTTATTATATTATCAATTATCACAGATGTCAAAATTAGAGAAAAGTATTGAGTATCATGTATTTTATCACAGATATCAAAATTAGAGAAAAGCATTTAGTATCATATATTTTGTCAATTTAAGTACTAATCTTATGTCATAAAATAAAGTAAAAATAAAACATTTATTTCAATTGAACCTCAACCGCAATTGTCAAATCACACGTGTGATCTTATTATGAAACTCGCCTGCGGCTTGTTTCATAAAACCACGCTCGTATTTTAAGGAACCCTATTACGTAACAGTTACATAAACTACTAATTAATAATAAAAAATACGTTACGAGATCATCTTGTGATTAGATTTCCCAGCTATTTCTTTTATGGTCAAGACAACGCTAAACCTGATATAGTATGTTATTCAATCAAGTACAAACACTGAAAACATTGAAAAAATAATCAACCCAGCAGGATTTGAACCTCGCATCGATACGCCTTACCGGCTCGATCATTATTGTATGAGTTGATAGCAGCGCCATCTATTATTCCCGTTGTGACACTTGCAATAGGGTCGGCGGGAAGGATATCTAACTCTAGCACCTAGATGTCGCTTACGGCTGCTATAAAGTCGATGCAGATCAAAATAAATGCAAAAAGATGATTGAAGGCATTGAGAATTTCGTCAACTTAGTAACTGAACCCATAGCTTAATTAGTAAAGCGATCGAGCCCCGGTAAAGCGTATCGATGCGAGGTTCAAATCCTGCTGGGTTGATTATTTTTTCAATGTTTTCAGTGTTTGTATTTGATTGAATAACATACTATTGTATGAGTGGAATGCCCCACTTTAAAAACATGTAAAAATAATTACTCAATATAACATTTACAAATACGTAGGCATGGCTTTACTATAAATACAAATATATTTAAGTATGTTTAATGACGGCGTAGGCACTTTGACAGTTGTGACCTGTATCGTGCCTGATAAAGAACCCTGTACATCGTTTTGTCAACTTTTTTCTAATCTCAAAAAAAAATGAACTATATATATGATTTTCACGATAGAAAAATAAACAGTACAACCAGTAATATTTTTTATTTTTTCAAAAATCACTAAAATCTGAGTATTTATCGTGAACATGTAGGTTTCGAGTTGTTTGCTTGTTTGTGTGTAAGCTGCCACCGGAGTCAAGGGAATGTCAGTGGATCCATCTGGTTCTATCACCATTTATGTGTGGATAAGACGTATCTAATAGTATATCTATCTGTCCATAGGCTACGGTAACTGCTTACCATCAGGTGGGCCGTATGCTTGTTTGCCACCGTCGTAGTATAAAAAAAAAAAAAATTAACCATTTTTAAGGGACCATCACCATTGACAATAGTTACTGGGTAAATTGCTATTCTTTATTATGTACTTGTCTCTGGCACAGATACGAGTAATTTGCCTGTCAGGCGGTGTTGTCTTCTGATACTCTTGATCCTGAGGTACATTTCCCAATCTGTAATAAATAAAAGATGTAGTTTTAAATTATTTTTCAAAGCATAACTATATCCAAAACTGACAGAACATGTAAAATTTAAAAGAAGTTGTAATCGTTCGTATGTGGGCCATGCGCTTGTTCGTTACCGTCACGATATAAACTCAACCTATCATCTAGGTAGGTAGTACTGACTCTGAAATTTTATTACATCTATGGCAACGAAACCGTTTCAATGTCATCAACTGAGCATGTTACATTTAAAAGGCATTAATAACCTTTGAAGACGCATTACGTTGTGCATCTTATGTATGTGACAGTAAGGTGTAAAATGAAATGACAATTAAAAAACTGTTACTGCAGGTGGATTATTATGGGTGTTTTATTTAATCGCTTACCGAGTGAGCTTGTTGCGTGATCATTAATACCAGTGTATAGGCGCTTGAAGTTTTACGCGTAATCGTTACGGATCTTGAGTTCACTTTATATTGGTTTTTCAAGAATGATAGTGCAAATTAGTAATAAATAATATGTACGTTATTCTTGGTCAACAAAATTGTTAGATATCTTAGCAATAAAATAAAGTGAATCTACCGCATTAATCTGACTCTACGTTGAGCGCTCTCGAAAGCATACGAGTACGACAAAGGCACTTTCCTCACATAAAAACATAACATTTCATACTCGGCGCGCAAAAAGCAAGCGTTTTGGTAATTTGCGACTAAAATTAACTGAAGTGGAGTTTAACAATTGTAAAACTATACCGACTAATTCACTTGAAGGTCATATTAATAATTAGTAACTTATAATAATCTTACCTTGAAACTTCAATCATGTGTTTCTGTTTGTCCTGATACAAGCGCCTTTTATATATTTTTCACTTTATTTCCCATTATTTACAAATGTACACAATTAAACTAGGTATAATATTTTTACAAGTTTTTTGACACTAACATGATATATATACTATATAACACAAATTATTAATTTAACGACTAGAAAATCAATAAGTTTCCGATATTTTTGATGCGCAGACGAGAAGCATAGGTCCGTCTAGCACGGCGCGTCAACGCGCACTGTCTATTTGTACCGGAGTGAAGGAGAAGCACTGCGAGCGCAAGCCTGCGGCCGGGCCGTAATCGCAAAAGTGTTAATAAAAAAAAAACAGTGCACTTTTTGAGAAATATAAATCTACGAAGTTCTTAGTTTAGTCAAGTAAAAAATTTGATTTTAATTACAGCCATATGGGTCAATAACATAAAGCTATACGACTGTTTAAAGGCAAATTTAAGAGGTAACTTCGGAATTATTTTCTATCGAGCCGATTTCGTCCAACTATGTTTTGAAAGCAACTAAGTTCTTGAAAATATAATAAATTTTAACATATATTTTTCTTGCTCTACCAAACCATTTAGTTTCTTTTAAAAAACTGTTTAAGTAACTTCAATTTGGAGGTCATCGGCAGTATTCATCCTCTTAACGACATGGACGGAAACGCCGAAGGGTTTTTAGTGGGTATTTCCCTCCACTATGGAGGGGCGAGTCCCACATACCCAACAAATAGGATGCGTAAATGTATTTCCCCAGCGTCAAAAAAAAAAAAGTTAACTGACAACAGATTTTTCTACACACTATAGTATTTTTTTGCAGACTAGTTAAATCATATCCATATGTTTGGTACTAAAGTGGTGTTTGTCTGTCCAGGGTCTGACCAAGGCCTTCCGCAACATCCCCGGCGTGGACCTGATCAACATCGACAAGCTAAACCTGCTGTCTCTGGCCCCCGGAGGCCACGTGGGCCGCTTCATCATCTGGACCCAGTCCGCCTTCGACCGCCTTGGTAAGATCCAGCCTCCTAAACATCCTAAGGAAACAGACATTTTTTTTTAATGGCTTTTTACTCCTCGCCGATTTTGGCGAGGTGAATTCTGCCAATGTGTATACTTTTTGTATTTTATTAATCTTGAGTAATATAAATAAAAGCAACGTTGTTCGGTTGAGGCCTTGCTGATTGTAAGGTGATAGCCTCCCTACAAACACGTGGGTGGCCGAGACCCCGGATAACCGTTTGTTCAACTAAAGGGTGGTTACGCGCGTTTTGAGACAAATTTTTCATTAGCCGCACACTTGTTCGTTAGGTCACCGCACAATAAGCTATCAATATTACACACTGAACTACGTAAATGAGCAAAAAACTATTCTAAACACGCTGTCACCATCTTGAGCTCAAACGGGTATCTTCAAACAGACATTTATTGTGGCCGTCTGAAGTGTCATTACTTCATTAGGCGGGTCCGCACCTGACGCACCGCCTCGCGTTTTAGGAGTAGGGGAAAAAATTTTTGGAAGCAAAATAAAATTGTGTGGGACACGTCATCCCAGCCGGCCGACCCTCCATACTAAACCAATTTTTTTTGAAGCAAAATAAAATTGTGTGGGACACGTCATCCCAGCCGGCCGACCCTCCATACTAAACCAATATTTTTTTGAAGCAAAATAAAATTGTGTGGGACACGTCATCCCAGCCGGCCGACCCTCCATACTAAACCAATATTTTTTTGAAGCAAAATAAAATTGTGTGGGACACGTCATCCCAGCCGGCCGACCCGCTATACTAAACCAATATTTTTTTGAAGCAAAATAAAATTGTGTGGGACACGTCATCCCAGCCGGCCGACCCTCTATACTAAACCAATATTTTTTTGAAGCAAAATAAAATTGTGTGGGACACGTCATCCCAGCCGGCCGACCCTCTATACTAAACCAATATTTTTTTATCGCATGAATTTTTTTCGTAATTAAATTAGAATACAATACCAATTATGCCCTACGGATTACTAGCGTTTTTGTTACACTTTGAATATCTACCAATTTGCACTAAATGTCCACATTCAGCGAGCCATCTCCATGTTTCTGAGTGTTACTGCGATTGTCGTGCAACAGCGACGTAGCGACATGGCGTTCTGGGTCCGCTCCGTAGCGGACACGGGTGCAGAGTTGTTACTACACATTCTTTTATTAATTGTGCAGCATTGTCCTGGAAAAAGTTAATAGGCGGTTCCACACATGATGCACAGCCTCGCGAGGAAATCGCCGCGCGATAGTGAGGACGTGCCCCGGCCGAGGCAAACGCACACGCGGCCGCAATGCCTCGGGCGGCAATTACCTCGCGAGGCGGTGCATCGTGTGTGGAACCGCCTATTGTGGGAGTGACATAGGGCACATAAAACAATTAAATCTCTTGCAAAGTTAAAGCAGTATTTTATTTTATTTTATTCCTACTTGTGTTTAATTATTAACTGTCTCTGCAGACGCCCTATTCGGCTCATGGAAGACACCCTCCAAGGAGAAGAAGAACTTCAACCTTCCCCAGCCCAAGATGGCCAACACCGACCTGTCCCGGCTCCTCAAGTCCGAGGAGATCCGCAAGGTCCTGCGCGCCCCCAAGTACGTATACGTATATGATTGTACATTGACACAAACAATGTCATAGGTGCCTGATTTCTTTTGCTACGATTTTGATTTTTATTTAAAGTAGTATGTTTAAATCTTTAACTAGAAGTTGCCAAAAAAAAAACAGCCCGCGAGCTTTAAAATTTGGTCCAGCAGGGTTTTTTTTTATTTTTTTATACCTTTTTGTTCTGTCCAGTCTCCGCGAAGTTTACGGGCGGTTGGATCCGTAGCATCTGTAATTTTTTTTATTTATTTACTTTACTATAATGAAATTAGTGATCTGTAAATTATGTTTGTATGATGAATATTGATGGTTATGAGTGTGATGTGCTTGAGAGTGTATGAAGCTGTTCAGCAAGGTTAACTTACGGTTTAAAATAAGGCGGCGAAGTGCCTATTTTATGGTCAAACAAAAATTAAAAAGTTACAGAAATTGCAGGCTCGATTTCGCGACATAAATGTTGCATACAAATACCATTTTTTTGAGGTACAAACCCGTTTTCCCATAAAAATAAGCGCGTAAACGGGCCAGCTTGTCTAAATAGTAGTTTGAACTAAAATGATGATACTCTCTATCAGAGCATTGGGTTATGACAACCATGATTACTTACACGTTGACACTTTCTGACTTAACCACAATACGTGCTTCGTTACCTCAACTCTGCCACGCAATTCTAACCCCTATTTCAATTGCAGCAAGCGCGTAGTCCGCGCGACGAGGAAGCTCAACCCGCTGACCAACACTCGGGCTATGCTGAGACTGAATCCCTTCTCGGCTGTTCTGAGGAGGAAGGCTGTGCTGGACCAGCAGAGGAGGGCCAACCAGAAGGCGCTACAGCTGGCGGAGAAGCGAGGCGTGAGTATATAGTATATTACATGGTTATATAGTGAAACAAGTGTAACAGCCGAAATGACGGGAAGCCAGGAGCAAACTGGAGAAAAAACGATATTAACCTTTTGAACGCCAAGAACCCCTGACGTATAATGGACTTGTTACTTTTTAACCAGTCTGCCGGGCACTTCCGGCCATGCAGGAACTGGCAGACTGGGTTTTTCTGTACCTACATAAAAATTGCTATTTGTTGCCACAAGTGTCATCTTTGTCTCAAATGACGTAGGTAAATACTATCCATTTTTACACAACAAGTGGTACTTTTTTGTGCTTTCGCGAAATTCTAATTTTTTAAACTATTTTTTCGGCACTCAGCATCACTTTTATCAACATGTGCCATGGAGCTTATCTTTTTACAAGGATGATTAAGACATAGATGGACCATGCCTATACAAAATTGCGTTCCTCTAACCTTCAGGCTATAACGTCTGTTTTCGGTACAATGTGCCACAGCGCCATCTGTTGAGTCTGGAGTCGAGTTATTCTGTCAGCGTTAATCGCCGAACAAAATATTAGAAACTATAATTTATTTATTTAATCATAAAGTAAGTATATGATAGAGGGCCCATGCCTTGTTACAAAATGCAACCGCCTAAAGAACTATCAGCACTAGATGGCGTTACTGAAAATTCACTGTTTACATCTCTCGATTAGAGATGGCGTTACACGTCACAGGGAAATCATAATACTTGCCATGGCTACTAACGACATCTACACGTCTTTATGTAAAATTTCCCTAGATGAAAATCCTTCAACAATACTATTAATCAATAGATGTCGCTTTACAGTAGAAATATTGAGTAAATTGTATTTTTTTTATTTGTTATTTTTTTATATATATATATATATATATATGTAAATCAAATATGAACCCAACGGGCGTCTCCGAAAGTTGTCTGCCGAGCTATGCTACATATATAGCACTCGCGAACAAGAAACGATATTATTAAGTAAGTAAACAATTAATTATCTGCAAATCCTGCAATGAAACAAAAGTAAGATATATTTTTTTCGATACATTAGGCCACGTGTTAAGCAGGGTAAAAAACAAAAAATAAAAACATTAAAATTGTCTGTGATAAGGTTTGAACTCCGGACCTTCGACTCATAAGTCCATATGATTATCTGCTGCACTACGAGGTCTTTAAATTTAAGATGCAAATTCTTAACCACTTCCCTACATTCAAATATTAACCTACAACTGATTTGCGAATGACAAGACGTTGAGTAAGTTTTGTGCGTTGTTGCCAATTCGGCCGCCTGCGACACAGCAAGCTGACAACGTCGCGTCAGGCCTTGGTAACGCGCGAGCTCTGTTAGTTACCTACGTACGCGTCGCGAACCGTCGGGCGCTGAGCTGAAATTCGACTTCCACGTGTGCGTGTCGCGCGTAAACACAAGGAAATCGGCTTAATATGTAATCACAATTTTGTCTTCACTATGGTCTTCAAGGCACCGCGTCTTTTTATTTTATATGTCTATAGTATACCGTTTCATCCTCATGGGTGCCTATATCTAGTTTCAATACTACTAATTATTTATGATTTTTGACGTAATGATTACTGTCAAATTACTGACTCAATTATGAATTGTACTCTAAGTAGGTACCTACCTTCAGATCAGACCGCGAATCGGTAACAAATTTCTGAACTATTTGCTCATAGAAATCTGTCGCTGACTCGCGGTCTGATCTGAAGGTGGGGTCAACCAATTTGATTCACTTCTAGGCCACTCTAGAACCTAGTCATAGTAGCTAGTTTTGTAGCGAATAGGTTACGTTTATACGTATCCAAGGGCAACAGTCATTACGACAAAGTTATTTTTGGTTTTCTGTAACTACTTAGAGTAGAATTCGTAATTGAGTGCAGTGGCGGTACCTTAAAACTTTTAAAGTGGTCAAAGGATGGTATATAATAAAACCTTATCTTATTAACTTCAACAATAGCGTAAAATAAGTACCTATAGATAAAAAAAACATTTAATGAAGATACGATGGTGATGTGGTGGAGATATTTAGTAAAATTACTATATTTAACAGCCTCCTAGCCCAGTCGGTGTTGAGCCTATAAATAATGGAGGCAGTAGACAGAAAGCAGAAAGTCAGCGGGGCGATTTTTGAGATTGGAGCACTCGAATATGACATTTAAAACTGAATAAAACGAAGAAATTATGTTTTAAAAATAACAGCGATAGTAATTAAAGGCTTGGCCAGACACACGCGTTTTGTTAGCGTGGCGGTAGCGGAGCGCGATCGAAGCGCGATGCGAGCGGCGCCGGCGGACGCTAGCCGGAAGCTCGCGTCGCGCCAGAAAAACGCTTTCGTCGCGCCCGCATCACGCTCGCATCGCGCCGGCATCACACTAGCGTCGCGCCAGTATCACGCTCGCGGCCCGCCAGCACCGCGCTCACAGCCCGCGCACTTGATCAATCAGCTTTCATTGAAACTCTTTAGTTATTTCTAAAGACATATCAAATGGTTTATTGTATAATGTTTCATACCTGACACTGGTCCAGTTTAATTGATTTTGAGGGTTCCGTAGTCAGATTCAATATAATTTTCAAGTAATATATAGGACATCAAAATGTTTATGTAAATTATTTGGGTGAGGATAGTGGCAGAATCAAAGAGACATTTTTTTTAATAATTTTCAATTATTATTAAAATAAGTCACGAACTTTTCGCGTATCATGAAGGCTTCCCGAGATACTTGAGCTTGACTCGTGGCGCGTGACAGCGGCGCGTGGGTTTGGAGAGCTGCGGCCAGAGCAGTATTATTTCCACCAGTTCGTACATTCGCACAGCCTTCTTTAGCACGTAAAAAGTTGTGCAAGCAGCACGCTGCTTTCACCACAGCTTCTGCAGTGGTGACAGAGCATTCCATGGCCCTGTGGAAAACTCGCCACTTTTCGGCCAAAATGCCAAAAGCATTTTCGACGACCCGCCGGGCCTTGCACAGCCTTTTGTTAAAATTTCTTTTTTCTTCATCGTGTATTGCTGCCGCTTGAGGAAAAGGCCTCATTAAGTAAGGTTTTAAACCGAAACCTTCATCGCCAATCAACACGTGCGGCATTAATTCATTTGTGCCCGGCAGAGGTTTAGGCGGCAAAAGAGTTTTGCCGACTATAAAATCTTGGTAAAAATCTGAGTTTTCAAAAATTCCACTGTCGCTGAAACGACCGCAGCTGCCAATGTCAACCACAATAAATTTATAGAATGGGTCAACTACAGCCAACAGCACAATCGAAAAAAAATTCTTATAGCAGTAGAATGTTGACCCGCTATTTTTTGGACATTTGATTGCAACGTGTTTTCCGTCGACACTACCCAGGCAATTAGGAAATTTCCATAGTTGTCTATATCCGATTTCTGATTTTCTCCAAGTGTCTTCGGTCGGTGCTGGTAAGTAAATAGGCTGTAGAGAATTCCAAATTGCTGTACACACTTCTTCTACAATACCACCGACTGTTGAACGTCCAAGACGAAAAGAAAACGCGATTGTTTTATACGAATCCCCAGTAGATAAGTACCTAAAAATATACAAAATCGTAATAAATAATTACAATAGGTAAAAACAACACTTAGGTACTATAAACTTGACCAAATAGCACAAGAAAGAACCAAAATTATCCTACACATTGACCCCATCCAGAAGGTTTAGGCAAGTAATAAATAGATAGGTAGGTACCTAACTAGATATATCGCGATGGAGTTACCACGCGATGGATTAAAATTTAAAAGTACGGTCAATGCCAAAAATACGTACACAATTTTGAAGTTTATTATAATGGCCGCAAGATGCAAAAGTGTATATATATTTTGGCGTTGACTGTACCGTCTGTACCTATACCTACTTACTAGTAAACGCCGTGCCTACTTAGACGTAAATACATACAAGCTGTTGCTTGTCGGTACTTCAGTAGGTTAGGACAATTAGTAATCAGACACAATCACATTTTGCAAATCTGTTACTTCTGACCTCCACCCATTAAAAGCTGCAAGATGCCCGGATCTAGCAATAAGGATAGTATTGCAATCTTAACTAGACGGGTTTCGTTGCTCTCATTATTGTGTCATATCTGGCGTGGCCAGCTCTTGGTCCATCTGTCTGTCAGCGGCCTAGCTCATGTAGTATGTGTAGTATAACTCACGCCGACAAAACGGTAAAATAAAAACTGAAAAAACTTTTTCTGGGGTACCTCCCGTAAACATGAAGTGAGGGGTGAATTTATAACTCAAAAACGCATAATAAACGGACGTTAGTGCTGCATTGTAAAATGACGTAAGCACCGCAAAATATCCCTTAATAAACTACTTTTTGAACGGATGCCGGCAACTACGGAACCCTACACTGAGCATGGCCCGACATGCTCTTGGCCGGTTTTTTGTGACACGTTTCGCTTGTCTTGTATTGTAAGACCCCACTTAGGTAGTTATGTTCACAATGTTCACATTAATGAAGTTTCAAAATGTAAAACATATCTTTGCCGCGGTCTGTAGTTACCTATCGCAACATGAACTACATATCAGCCAAAAATATTTCCAAATCATGGCGCGGAAAAAGTCTTATTTTATTATTATTCATATATGTATAAATTATAGCTAAGTTACCTAATCCATCCATACTACGTTATACTATAATTAAACATCGGTATCAACGTTCAAATTTCGTGGCAATGTACGGTTGGCAGAAAAATAAATACAAACAAATCACTTAGTATTTTTAACCTTTATTTTGTATATGTAAATAAAAAAGCCCCTAAATAGTACATTTCCTAATTAGGGTGGTAAAACAAAGAAAGGCCGCGCAATCGCAATTGTTGCGGCCCAAGCTGCAAGCGAGGGACGTAATTATGCGATCGAGGGCTTTCTTTATTACCTCCCGTGTTGGAAAAATATGTGCACATTTGGCCAGAAAGCGGCTCTATCCGTACGCGTAGCGTGCGGAAAAAGCCACTTTATGTCCAGGTGTGGCATACAATATTTTACGAGTTAGAATAGATCACTAAAATTTGTTCCATAGATTTTGCTGTCAATCTTTGACGTCTGTAAGAATATATCCATTTTAAATGACTAAAAGATCTTTCCACGCTGACTGAGGTAATAGGAAGGTATGTCAAGCATTGAAAATTTTGCACACAGTTTTTATTTACACTTTCTGGTATTTCAGCCTCGTTGTTTTTAGATAGTTGGTTAATTATTTGTACAGTCTTATAACCAGGATTTTTCTTTAATACACTTTTTAATTTAAAATAAACTTTTCTGGCATTTTGATGTAACCTTAACGTTGATATTTTTTTTTGCAAACCATGAACAATGTTTAATGATTCTGCTAGACTCAGTTTTGGATCCTCCAATAATTTTATTGACTTAGCAATTATACTAAAGTGTGTATCGACGAATAGTAACTCAGTTTTTAAATTCCGGTTACGGAAAATTTTTTTTGCTTTAGAAATTGCACTCGCTTCACGCGGATTTAAGGCATCGATGACAGATTTGATTTTATCATAATGCATGTGATAATATGAGGCAGCATTTAACCATGTTCCCCATCTTGTTATCACGGGTCGGGGTGGTAGAGGAATATTTACACACATTTGATGAAATAAATTTGTCCTTGAAGGAGCGTTACGAAATATTTTTTTGATACAGTCAATCAAACTGTTTATGGTCGGGTAAAGACTTCTAATTATCTCTGCGACTCGATTACATCCATGTGCTATGCATGTTACATGAGTCATATTTTTATATTTCTGAACAAGGTTTTTAGCTGCTTTTACCATGTAGGAACCGGCATCCGTTATAAAAAATAATAATTTATCCATGTTTTTTTTGTATTCATCGCCCCAAAGATCTTCAAGGGTTTCCTCAACGAGTTTGGTTATTGTCGAATGGTTAGTCGCCTCCAATACCTTAGAAGCAAATAAATGTGGCTGGGTACTAGTTCCATCTAGAGCTCCGATCAAAATATTTGCCACTTTTTTTCCCACGGAATCTGATGTTTCATCAACACTGAGGTAAATCATTTTATTTTGTAATTTCTCTTTCAATTCATACAATTCAGGTAAGCATTTTACTCGTATTTTTGTTTCACTCGGCACAGTAATATCGTTTCCATATTTATGATTTAAAAGGTTTTCTACAAAATTTCTAAATTTAGGATTGTCTAATTTTGACCACGGTATATTCGAACAAATCATAAACTCTGTTAAATCTTTATTGAATTTTTCTTGTGCATTATTTTTATGAATTTTGTTGTGTAAATCTGTTTTTAAATGGCGGTCGATACTAGATTTAGAGGGAAATAATTTCGAATTACACAATTTGCAATATACGATATCGTCTTTAATTTCGAAATCAGCATTATCTCGTATTATATCCTGTAAATGGCAGCGTGAATCAGATAATTTATCTTGATGAGATTTTGATTTCAAATGTTTCTCTATATTGTACCTTTTCTTTTTTATATTCATTTCGCAAATAGTACAGCAAGCACCTTCGTTAGTGAATATAAAATCAGTATACTGCGTCAAATCCATTTTCTCAAGTCTGATAGGGAGTTGGGTAAAGATTTATCAATGCTAAATTGTAGTTGTAAGTGTTTTTAAGAACTATTATCGTTGAAGATTTTACCACATATTATTTTGCATGACAATTAACATTTGTTGCCTATTTGGCATTTAGAATTTTTTTTACAAATGGATAATGAAATGAGTATTGAGGTTCTATGACGTATTAAGAATATAAACCTCTTTAAATATATGTACAGTTTACCAAAGTACGATTAAGAATAAAAATAAATTAAATGTTATTTATTACTAATAAATAAAACAATGATACCTATGTATTTCTTTTTTTGCGACCCTTACCAAGTGCCACGAAATTTGAACGTTGATACCGATGTTTAACTATAATATTATAAATGCGAAAGTGTGTCTGAAAGTAACAGGCACTTCTTCACGTTTAAACCGCTGAACCGATTTAGATGAAAATTCCCTGCAAAGAGGGTAAAAAGGGAGGTGGTTTACTAATTCCACGCAGACGAAGTCGCGGGCAATAGCTAGGTCAGCACCATATACATCCTAACCTGAGAAATTAATTGCATAATGCCTAATAAAACCTACCCACAAAGATCACAAACCTCAAACAAATCGCCAGTCTTTCTCTCGAACTGATTGCCTGTCGCCAATTAGTGTCTTCTTTGATTATTAATGGTCCTAAAATATCATGCAGTTCTTTGAAGCTACTTTTTGACATACGAAAGTATGAAAAAAACTTGTCTTCGTCTGACTCCAATTCTCTGCATAGTCTATTATATTCACCGTATTTTAATCTTTTTGTGTTAATCTCGTGAATCCACTTTCTTTTACGTTTCCTAGAAGCGGTCAGTAACAAAAGGATCTCCTCAATGTCGGAATCGTCTGAATCACACGACATTCTTGTAGCAACACTTCGAAACGAATGATTGACTCCGCGCGTCGGAACACTGCGAAAACAAGAGAGAGAAAGAGCGAGACAGAAAAGGGATCATAGATTAATTACGCACACGAATTTCACCTTTGTGTGATGTCACATATTTAAAAAAAAAAACAATTATGAAAAGAAACATAACAGACCAGCACTTTCCCAAAGAACCTGTATTTACCTACTTTTAGTATTTTATATAAAATCATCAAATTGAAAGTAACACAGTAAAAATTAAAATTAAAATTTCAGTTATCTGTCTGTCTCAGTTTGCGCAAATTTAAAAAGGATTGACATAGAGGCACTTGCAACAGCATTTTTTTTATCCCATAGATACCTATAATTAAAAGCTTTACGTCACATATGGAGATTTCGCGTATCAAACTTCAGCTTAAGCACTGATTTCTAATATAAGATACCCAATCGATAAGCCAAATGTGGTACAGTAAAAGACGTTGCACTACGACAAGTATTGCTGATGAAGTTGCGGCCAGACGGCATACAACAACAGCCCTCTGCCACGAGACCTTGGCAAAAAATAGAGATTTTAAACCGTGTAGCCAGTGGTTGGTGCCCAATTCTACGTGACCTTTAAACGCCCTTGGTGGCTAGGTGTGCTCTGCCAACCGTTGGCAGAAGCGGTTGGTTATGGTTGTCAGCCCTGTAGCCGCTCGTTCTCATTCACAAAGGACCAACAGAGCGTTTTGTTAAATGACCAGTGTAAGCAAGACTAGCGAATAAGCTTAAATGCTACAACTTGAAGGTCAAGATAAACTAGGCCATATAAGGAAAAGTATAAGGTTCTAATAAAATAACTTGACATTTAAGACAAGAAAAATTATATGTATTAAAAATAGTAACCAAAGTAATCATAAAAAACTGCCACGTTTGTAACATCAACTAAAATATTTGTCTTGGACTTCAAAATAGTTATATAAAAAAATAACGCAATCATTTTTGCGCTACCTAATCATAACATTATGATAACAAAAGTAATACTTAAGTTAGTTTAAAAATATAACCCTCTTTGTTTCGGCAGTCGCGTAAAAAACACATATGGAACTTTAATATCAAGTTATATGTAATGTACCAAGATTTTTGGAGATCAATGAAACAGTCTTTACACAATATTTTGGATAAAATAATCCTTTTGCTTTGTGTTATCTATTTTAAACTAAAAATACCTAGGTACTTACACGATTAATAAAATTATGAACACAAAATAACTTGAATTTACTTACAAGTTAAAATATGGCAACATACATGTGTTCCTGCTGGTGAGTAAGGTTACCAAAGAGTTGAAAGAGGGCCCAGTGTGTTGACGATGAGGGAGCCTCTTGTTCCTTTAGCCGTCAACACAGTAAATCCTCCTTTTTGTAAAGAGTCGCGGCAACAAGCATGGGACACCTCTGGAGTTGCAGGCGTCCATAGGCTACGGTAGCTGCTTACTATCAGGCGGGCCGTGTGCTTGTTTGCCACCGTCGTAGTATTAAAAAAATACATTAGTAATATTTAAGTAAATATGTAGTTAATATTAAGTAAATCTAATACCCTGTAACTTGTATCAAGTTATTTGTGATGTACTAATCTATAACACTGTCAGTCTTTAGGTCTTTACACATTATGAACAAATCAAATTATCTATCTATATTAGGGCGTATGTGCATGAGATCTAATTTCAATTTACAATCAGTCATTAATCAATATACATTACTAGACGGAGAGCTAGCCACGACGGATATGATACAATAATGAGAGCAACAAAACCGCTCTAGTCAGTTTGCTATACTATGTTTATTTCTTGATCTGTACATCTGGCAGCTGTAAAGTGGTGGAGGTCAAAGAATGCAAACCACTTCAAGAAAACAAGTCCTAGAGTCCCAGAACTGATGCAATAATATGAGAAATTATATAAATAATCAGATTATATCATTTCCAAGAGTTTCTCATATGGCAAAGTATAGTGTTAAACAAACTACAGTATTTTTGTTTCTGTAGTAATACGCAATGTTTTTTGTTCGGATGTTAAAATGTAGGCCCTGTCCTTTATAAATGAGACAACTTCGGCAGTTTTTAGGCTTGGTCAGACACACGCGTTTTGTTAGCGTGGCGGTAGCGGAGCGTGATGGGAGCGCGATGAGAGCGCGACGAAAGCGCGATGAAAGCGTGATGCGAGCGCGATGGACGCGCGATCTGCGCTTGGACGCAGCGCCCCGCCGGCGCGCCGCGCGCTTCCACCCGCTTTGATCGCGCCCGCGCAGTCAGACACAACACAGCGCGGCTAGCGAGCGGACACGATGGAGCGTATGGACATTGAAAAGCTAATCAGTTTAGTTAAAAGTAACGCGTGTATATACGATTTAAAAAATATAAATTACAAAAATATATTGGTAAAAAATCTAGCATGGGAGAAGATAGGCCGGGAATTAAACTCGGATGGTGCGTATAGATATTCTCTTTTTAATTTGTTTATTTTTTAAACTTTTCATTTCACTCAGCCAGGCCTATGAATCATGCCCGCGCGAGCGAGTTATATACCTACGTTTTGCGCCTCCCTCGAGGGAGCTAAACTCAGTGGGCTACCAACGCCCTCACTGAACGCACGTCGTACCGCGCGAGACGCTACTCGGAACTCGGAACAATGTCATCACGAAAAAAAAAAAATTATTGCGATGTGGTTGGATGTAAAAATAGCAAAGCTAATAAAAACTTATCGTTATTGCGATGTGGTTGGATGTAAAAATAGCAAAGCTAATAAAAACTTATCGTTTTTTTGCTTTGCCGACGGATGGGGAAAGGTACAAACTTTTTTTTATACCACGTTGGTGGCAAACAAGTATACGGCCCGCCTGATGGTAAGCAGCTACCGTAACCTATGGTCGCCTGCAACTCCAAAAGAGTCACATGCGCGTTGCCGACGCTTTACAAAAAAGGAGGATTCACTTATGTTATTATAATAATAGACATGTTATCTTTATTAATCTCTCAAATAACTATGATGATATTGCTAAAAGGCGATTAGAATAAGATTGATATAGCTGTCAATCCATATTAATTTTGACAGTGTGTGGCAAATCTGTCAAGATTAATCATACTCTCATCGCGGCAACAAAATATCAATCAATATTACTCATGTAACTATAATTGTTATGCACCATGCGAACCACTTAAACACTGAATAAATGCAAAATACCTATTTCCTTAACTATAAAACATTTCCAAACATAGGCTAGGCGACCCTAGCAATTGTGCGGGTGCGCGGGAGGTGCGGGGTGCCGCGCGTTGAAGGTCGCTCCATTGTATTATTGCGTAGGTACGTCAACCGTAGGTATTTGCTTTTTCTATGAGTGATTCATATCTGTTCGTAAGAACTATTATATAATCTGTGCCTCAGCCAAATAGTGATACCTAATCAAAAGCATCATAAGCGCGTGTAGGTATAGCCGGTATAGGATAGGTACTATCGTATGTGTATTTATGTAAGTGTTTTATTCCCTGTGGTGAACAATACGTAATTGGTAAACAATAATAAATATTGTCGCGCCACGAGTCAAGCTCAAGCATCTCGGGAAGCCTTCATGATACGCGAAAAGTTCGTGACTTATTTTAATAATAATTGAAAATTATTTTAAAAAATGTCTCTTTGATTCTGCCACTATCCTCACCCAAATAATTTACATAAACATTTTGATGTCCTATATATTACTTGAAAATTATATTGAATCTGACTACGGAACCCTCAAAATCAATTAAACTGGACCAGTGTCAGGTATGATACATTATACAATAAACCATTTGATATATCTTTAGAAATAACTAAAGAGTTTCAATGAAAGCTGATTGATCAAGTGCGCGGGCTGTGAGCGCGGTGCTGGCGGGCCGCGAGCGTGATACTGACGCGACGCTAGCGTGATGCCGGCGCGATGCGAGCGTGATGCGGGCGCGACGAAAGCGTTTTTCTGGCGCGACGCGAGCTTCCGGCTAGCGTCCGCCGGCGCCGCTCGCATCGCGCTTCGATCGCGCTCCGCTACCGCCACGCTAACAAAACGCGTGTGTCTGGCCAAGCCTTTTACCTATTTTGGTATTACTATTTTCCAATAAAAAAAATTTGCTTGTCTGTCACTCTAACCTCCACTCATTAAAAGCTGCCAGATGCCCGGATCTAGCAATAAGGATAGTATAGAAATCTAACCAGATGGGTTTTGTTGCTCTCATTGTTGTGTCATATCTTACGTGGCCAGCTCTTAGTCCAACCTATCACCTTAAAAAATTTAATTTGACATAAATCATCAAACTCAAACTTAACCTGCTGTACTTAAAATGTGTATTTCTGCTTGGCAACAATACAATTTAAAAATAAGTATTTTAAATTTGCAATTTAAATAATCATTAATCATGCAGGGGCTCCAGATTCATTATAATCATCGCGTTCTAAAACCTGGTCCTCGTCCACGGTCACCTCTTCAATACTACGCTCTCCGCTATCGGCGCTACTTATCATGGAATATGATGGTGACGTTAAGTAAAGGACCTGGTTAAAATTTTCTGTTCGTGTCTGGCGTAGTTGGCGCAATTCCGCGTCAGCGAACAGCTTCGCCAACTCTACCTTCAGTTCCGCTTGCAGCGTCGGTGGAAATTTTTTAAAAGTTTCCGCATAACTCTGAAACAGATAATCTGTCCCATCCTTGTTGTTTCTGGGTTTCTTTTCGAGGTAATCTATAATTTGACTGACGGCCGCCTTATCCTCGCGCTCCGTTGTAGCAACTTTACGACGAGCTCGAGTCTCTTTGCCTTTGTCGGTCGTAAGTTGCGGGCGCGGCGAAAGAAGGGTAGGGGGTGACACAGGCAACTGTGAAGGCCCGGCATCGGCAGACTCGGCTTCCGTATCGGGTTCTGAAAACGGTTGCTGGCTCTCTGAACTTTGACTTGAAGATGGCGTCTTTGTGACGTTGGAAGCTCTTCTTCTGTTCGTGTGATAATCATCTAAAAAACGAAGCTGCTCAGCCCAAATGTAGTTAGAAGTCACTCTACCAGAACCGGTACTGCCCTTTATAATTTTTTTATTTTTGAAATATCCGTCTTTTACGGTCTTCCATTTTTTTTTTGTGTTTGCACCTAAAATTAATATAAAATGTTCACCAATTAATTACATCTAGTACAGTATAACGTCTCTAATCGGGACCCCAATAACCATTGGGCATTGTAAAATTTAAAATTCTTCGAATAAAATAGGTGTTTAATTCGGCGAACTACATAAATTATACAAATTACATTGCGAAATGAATGAAATTAAAATAATACTAAAAATAAAGGGTCCTAGTAAGTAAATATTGCAACTATGTAATATTCAATATATGTGGACGGGTTTAGTTAAAGGACCCACTTTTTCAATTTACAAGGACAGCAGGTAGGTACGTAATAATCGAGTAGCCCCTAACGTTAGTAAGTAAACATTTGTACAACTATGTAATATTCAATATATGTCGACGAATTTAGTTAAAGGACCCACTTTGTCAATATACAAGGACAGTAGGTACGTAATTAGTCCCTAACGTTGTCAACAGCCGAGCCGCCGCCACCGCGGTGCGCCTAGCTAGGCAGGCGGTAGGTACCAACCAAAAGCCGACAAAGGCGCCGCCGCGGATATGCTTCGTCCTTGACTGCATGCGGCTTGTAAGTACGTCGACTACAAAAAGATGTATACACTTTTAGACCTTATTACAACGAAATAAGGTGAAAAAGTGTACACATTTCTTTGTAGTCGACTGTACCGAGAAAATTCAAACTGGTAAAAACATTTAGTTATATATTATAGATTACCAGTTGCATTCCCTATCCTATATGAACCTGTAAGTTCTACTTAATAGTGAAATCAATTATGAGGTCAGCAACGATGTAAATAGGATAGCTTTTAGGTACATTTGGGTTTACATAATTTTAGAAGATTTTTGTATTGGAGCAGACCGACTAGGTATATACATATTACAACAACCCACAAAGATATGTACCTTTGACTTTAAAAAATGCAGCGTTATGGTTACATCATTGGGTTTACTTAGATACATTTACGTATTGATACAGAGAGCAAATTCTTTATCACTTTTATCAGCAAACCTAGGTACCTACTATGATTGATGTTACCGCGCAGCATAGGTAGGTAGATACTTAACTCAAATTTTATTGTTATCGTGTGCTATTTATTATTAACTAATTGAATGCGTGTATATAAAATATGATACCTCGTCAATACCTATTTGACTCTAACTCCTACTAGTATAGTGGACGCCTGCAATTCCAGAGGATTCGCATGCGCGTTGCCTACCTATACACTCCTGTTTTCGAAAAAGTACGCAATGTTTTTGGTAAAATATAGGCCCCGTCCTCTATACATAAGACAACTTCGGCAGGTTTTACCTATATTGGTATTACTTTTTTCCAATTGAAAAAATGTAAGTAGGTACTACGTTGCGGTGTGTTGTAATTGTTATAAAGTTGCCAATTCTTAACATTAATGATTACTTATACATTACATTATGTAAAACCAAATAATACCACCGAGTCTGTGGCACAGACGCGAGAAGGCAAACTACAGGTACCTACGAGCTACGAGTATGCACAAGCTCAAAGGATGCCGCCACTGCACTGTTGTCTACGGCCTCCGCCCGACGGTTGGCGGTGTCGAAATGGCATAGGTACCTAAGTAATTAGTGTAATTACTTAAAGTTAAACCCATCAATTTTGTCAGTAGAAAAATGTGCGTTGAAACTGTAGGGGAGGCCTCTTCCCCCAATTAGAGCACTCACTATAGGCTCCTTAATAATAATAATTTCCCCACGCAGGCCTAACAAATTCCATAAAGGAGAAACAAATAAGACGATCCTTCGAGCATATAGGTATTTTTGAAATTTGCCAGATTTTTCTAGACAATATTTATTATTGTTTAACAATTACGTATTGTTCACCACAGGTAATAAAACACTTACATAAATACACATACGATAGTACCTATCCTATACCGGCTATACCTACACACGCTTATGTTGCTTTTGATTAGGTTTCACTATTTGGCTGAGGACTACAACAATGTCCTCCGTCCTCCATCATCTTTGTGAAATGAAAAGTTTAAAAAATAAACAAATTAAAAAGAGAATATCTATACGCACCATCCGAGTTTAATTCCCGGCCTATCTTCTCCCATACTAGATTTTTTACTAATATATTTTTATAATTTATATTTTTTAAGTCGTATATACACGCGTTACTTTTAACTAAACTGATTAGCTTTTCAATGTCCATACGCTCCATCGTGTCCGCTCGCTAGCCGCGCTGTGTTGTGTCTGACTGCGCGGGCGCGATCAAAGCGGGTGGAAGCGCGCGGCGCGCCGGCGGGGCGCTGCGTCCAAGCGCAGATCGCGCGTCCATCGCGCTCGCATCACGCTTTCATCGCGCTTTCGTCGCGCTCTCATCGCGCTCCCATCACGCTCCGCTACCGCCACGCTAACAAAACGCGTGTGTCTGACCAAGCCTTTAAAGTCATGATTATTTATACTATTAATTTTGTGTGCGATTATATTCGAGGTTAAATTCTTTGAATTCGAGCGCTCGAATGTCAAAAATCAGCCCCCTGGTTCGAATCCTGGTAAAGGCATTTATTTATGTGTTTGATCTGTGACAAATACACAAATATTTGTACCTGAGTTTTGGATGTTTTCGATGTATTTAAGTATTTATCTATAGTACACACAAGCCTTAACTATTGATTACTTTACTGTAGGAGTAAGGACGATTTTTTTAAGATTGTACTGTAATATTTATAATTATTATTACCTAGCCGAATTAAATTATTGAGTACAGTCAGCTGTAAAAATATGGGTGTACTCATCTTACTCAAAAATATGTCCCATAGTATCTTATTCCGTTGTAATAAGTGCATAGTACCATATTTACGAGACGATTTTTTCGATTTTCATTGAAAATTCCAATAAATTTTGTTTTTGTTGACCAAAAAGAATTTTTGAGATTTATTTTAGTGACATCTATGAGCTTTTATTATTAAAGAAACTAGCTATATAAAGTGTTACTTCAACATCGAGCTAAACTGTAAAATTATGAGAAACTACAATAGATGGCGCTTAAACTAAAAATGCGATTTTACGTGGAATTGTTTTTTTCTTAGGTTTAATCAGTTTTTTTTATTGGTTTTGTTGTAATCCGTTTTGGTAATATAATGACGTAGTTTTAGATAACTAGGTACTAGATTTCAAATAACATAAAAAAATATTACGAGCCAGTGGTACTCTGAGCGACATCTATTGAAGAACATTGGAACAAAACGAGCGATGTTCCTAGTGAAATATCTATTTAATCTCATTAATCTATGATTTAATCTTAATTGCAAAAAATAAGATGGTACAAATGGCGGATTTAATGCCATAATGCATTATCATCTACCAGTCAACCAATGGGCTTAACAGAAAGGTTAAGTAGGAATTTAGTGTTTGTGGTGACCGATAGATGACGCCTAGTGCTTTAGCCTGAAATAAGGGAAAGCGATTTTGTATAGGCATTGTCAATCCAAGTCTTAATTAGCCTTGTCTTTTTATCACATGACGGCGACGGACGACCGTATGATCTGCCACGAAGATCATACGGTCGTCCGTCGCTCATATTACTAAACCGCTATTAGAATGGGATTGAGATAGCTGTCAATCCATATTAATTTTGACGTAAGTGTATGGCAAATTTGTCAAGTGTAATCCCGTTCTCATCGCGGCTGTCTAATACTATAGTAGTCCGCTCGAACTGAGAACTCGCGATTTGCTTGCAAACTTATAACAAGACCCATTTGAAGATCGTTTCGCGCCTTCTAGCTCCATAAGTCCTTGATCGATTCTGCTCATAATAAACTCTCAAATTTTACTTATCTCTAGTACAACCTCACAAAATTTCATGAAGATCAGAAAGACGTTACTAAAGTTATCGCGGAACAACTATTCAATATCAAAAAGCCATTGAAATGCACAGACGTCTATGTAGCCAGCTGACAGCTCCGTTGTGTCCGAAGTTGTCTGTAAGAACTTCTCTTCGCTTACGCTCCGCTCGTTCGAAAATAGCGTTACACCAAAATTCAAGCTATACCTCTGAAGTGGAGTTATTTTGACAGCGTCAAGGAGCCGAACAAAAAAAATAATTTTATTTTTTAAATTTAAACTGTTTATTTTATTATAATGAAATGGGTTAATAACAATTTCACTTAACTTAGTATTAATCTTTTACATTTAAGATTGTATTACCTAGCTATTATTTTGGGGTTGCAACCCCTTTTAACATAAATTACCTAGTAGTCCGCATCGAATTGAGAACTCGCGATTTTCTTGCAAACGAGTGACCAATATAACAAGACCCTAATGATGATTTTTTCGAGCCTTCTAGCTCCATAACCCCTTGATCGATCATGCTCATTAACGAACTCAAATTGTATTGAGCTCTACTACAACCCCAACAAATTGCATGTAAATTAGAAAAACGTTACTAAAGTTATCGCGCGACAACTATTCAAAATCAAAAAGTCATCGAAATGCACAGACGTCCAGGTAGCCGAAGTTGTTTGAAAGAACTTAACTTCGCTTCCGCTCTGCTCGTTCGATAATGCGGTAGATGACGCTAAAACATTTGTCTCGGCTACGGGAACGCGATTTTGTCTATACATGTCCAGGGTCTGTTATCATTATCAACAAATGGTTAACTATCAGATTGAAGCCGCTCCATAGACATACTAGCCATAGACCTGGGGGTTTAGCCAAGATGACAATCGTTTGTAGAAAACGAATCGAAACGGTATCCGTCTCTCTATTGCACTAATATGGAAAGTTGAGCGAGAGCGTGTAGCGTTTCGTTTCGTTTTCTGCAAACGATTGTCATCTTGGCTACAGGGCCTGTCATGGTAATAACAATACCAAGATCGAACGGGATGGTCTTATTACAGCTATTACACTTTCGATAGGCACGACAGGGAAGGTGCCATTATCGTTGGTCCTTGTCAAAATTCGCGATTTCTTCAAGAATTTCTGTTTACTACGATATATTTTTTAGAAAGTTGTGTGGGCTAAGGAATTTTTTTTAAATTTAATTTAATTTAAAAAAAACGTTTAGAGCCGCTCTCACGTTTGCCGGCCGAGGCCCGTCTACACTGGTCGAAGTGCGAGCTAGACAATCTACCCTGTTTTCAATTCTAAAACGAAATTCTAGAAATTTAACTAAAATGATGATACTCTCTATCAGAGCATTGGGTTATGATAACCATGATTACTTACACGTTGACACTTTCTGACGATAACGACCCGTTATCACCGTCTTCTGTCAACTATGACGTGTTCTACAATTGTCAATGGTGTTTCAGATCAAGCTGTCCGCCGACGATGAAGCGGTCAAGGCACAGAAGCTGAGGGAGAAGAGGACGAAAGCCATCAAGGTAAGAGTGACAACGCGCATGTGACACCTCTTAGTTGCAATCCATAGGCTACGCATTATATATACTTTCCGCCCTTGAATTAAAATATCCTATTTAAATTATAATTTTAGACAATAAAGAACTGACTTCACTTAGCCTCCACCTTTCGAAAAGCAATTTTCCAAAATCACTAGGTATTGTGCCTAAAGTGATTTTGGAAAAGTTGAAGAGTAAGTTGTAATAGTTGAAGAGTTCCCTCGATTTCTCCAGGATCCCATCATCAGATCCTGACCTGATAAAAATGGGAAAAACTGAAATATACTCTTTCAAACAAAAAAAAAAAATTCCTAATCGGTCCAGCAGTCTTCGAATAATCGGTGAACATACATAAAAAAATAATAGCAAAAACAAAGATCCCGGCGAATTGTCACCTCCTCCTTCGGAATCCCCCCCTCCTTGAAGTCACTTGAAAAAGAATTTTCCAAATAAGTCCAGCCGTATTCGAATAATCATATGACCATACCTCCTCCTTCGAGATCTTGAAGTCGGTTGAAAAGGAGGTAAAAGTTATTTGTGCGTATAAAAGAAAAATGCTTTAGTGAAATTATCCCTCGAAAGCCTTACTCTTTCCGCCGGTGCGGTTCGAGTTACGAATGTCGAGGGTAGAGAGAACTTCCCTTAGGAAACACCAACGTAGACTCTAGTCTGTTGGTGTGTCGACGTGTGGAAGACAATTTTTTGTCTAATTGACTGTTCTGTTCAAAGCCAGTCGTTCCAGTAACGTACTCGTCATTAGTGTGGCGAACATGTATTATGCAAAATATGTGGACAGGCGAATGTGTCCGCTTTCCGTCGCGGATTTTTAAAAAATTTATTTTGACACGGCTGGACCGATTTTTTTTTTGTTTGAAAGAGTATACTTCACAGTTGGTCCCATTGCCATCAGGTCAGGATCCAATGATGGGGTCCTGAGAAATCGAGAACTCTTCAAATATTATAGGCACACCTATTTGAGCATTTTTTTTACGTAGCTCGTTCATTTGCTTTAGAAAAAAGAAGGCTCAGTGAAGTCTGTTCTTTATTGTTTAAAATTAATTCGTTGCGTCTTCCGTTTTCGAAAAATTTTGGGCGGCGAACATCATTTCATGACACGACAGGCGTGCTTACGCCATAGAATATGAAGGCACGCCTATCGTGTCATACGCCACACGTTAAAAACATGGATCACACGCCTGTCGTGCCATCCGCACGGAATCGGTTAAATGATTCGCGAAGCCATAGCCACGTGAAAAAGTTCAATTTATAGTTTCTAGAATACTGACTCGTGCTTCAATTCGGCTAATGCTACAGCTGCATTATCGGGCGAAGATTCGTGTCGCGATAAAAACTTAGTGTTACAGTCGCCATCAGATCTATCTGAGCGGCCAAGGTGGTCACAAATATCTGAACTACGCCTATATTGTCAAGGCACAAGGTCTGTATAGTGCAACTTCAGATATTTTCGAGTACCTAGGCCGCTCCGATATGTTTGATGGCGACTGCACGTGGTCACGTATCGGCGCAATAAAAGCTGCGGGCGAACTAAATCCTTATAAATAGATGTTCCCTGTTATGAAATAGTTTTAATCAATAATTGGCAAAACACATAGATTCACAGAAAAATCTTAACACCGCGATCTACGAATCTGCACGCAGGGAACAGCGCCACCTAGCGGGGAATTGGTACACCAGTTTGTGTAGCCACTGGCACGAGTCGCATTATATAGTACATTACTTACCAAGGACTGTAAAAGAAAGAAAGCCCGAAATCGCAGGTATTTGTGACCCGAGCCGCAGGCGAGGGTTGTAAATATGCGATAGAGGGCTTTCTTTTTTACTGCCCGTGGTGAGTACACAATTTTACGTCTTCGTCGGGCCATAATGCGAGTTTTAGCGTACGCGTAGCGTGCGGTAAAAATCACATTATGGCCAGGTGTGACGTAAAATCCCTTTGATGTACAGTATAAAACCGACAGGGGCCCGAACACCGTTCCGTTCGAATTCGCCCGAATGATTCGCGTTACTGCGAACTGCGTGGAACATGTCGCGACAGGTCGACCGCACTTGGCCTCACTTTCCTATCATTAATTATTTGATGTGTATGTAAATGTTTGTCGCAGGCTGCCGTAGCCAAGAAGCCCAAGAAGCCAGTGGCCAAGAAAACCGCGCCGCCCCCGCCCAAGAAGAAGGCCGCCAAGGACGACAAAAAGGCCAAGAAGCCCGCGGCCAAGCCGGCGCCCAAGAAGTGAATAAATGGAGTTTTATAGACCTACCACTTGTTTCATTTATATCTAGTTTGTCTCATTGGAGTTTTTAACTTTTATTACTTAACATATGTTAAGTAGGCGCTAACGTTGTAGTCCTTTTAGGCGCACCACACATTAGAGCGGAATTCAGCTACTCATGGACAAAATCGGAAATTAGTCTATGGCCTCCATACAAAAATTCAGGTACCATAGACCAAGGATGATTAAGACATGGATTGACAATGCCTATACAAAATCACGTTCCCTTATTTCAGGCTAAAGCACTAGCGTCATCTATCGGTCACCACAAACACTAAATTCCTACTTAACCTTTCTGTTAAGCCCTTTCTGTTATTGGTTGACTGTGGTTGACTGGTAGAGAATGCCTTATGGCATTAAGTCCGCCATTTGTACCATCTTATTTTGTGCAATTAAGATTAAATAAATAAATTCTAGTTTCTAATATTAGCGCAATAATTGGAGCATTTGCCTTACAAAAGGTGGAGTAGAAAATGTTTTAATGGTTATTGCTAGGCTATAGGGTGGTTATTAAAATACTAGATTTGAGACCTTGGGGGGGGGGGGGGGGCGTTAGCCGCCATCTTGGTTTAAACGTGCCATAAGTCCGTTTTTGAACCTTGGCGCTTAAACGGTTATCAGTATGCCTAAAATGTCTATGCAACGTATGAAGAACATAAAATTGTCTACAATATTTCCATACACAATACATCTGTAAGTCTTACAGATATAAAGATACAGGGGGTGAAAAAGTGTATATTTTCTTATATCATAAGAATTTTATTTATTAGCTTCAAAGTTTTGTGTTTCGAGATAAGAAAATGAAATCTCTACCACAGTTTTATCATCTTCTAATGATACTTTTAAAAGATATTCAAAAGTTGAATTAACCCCTAGAGCGCTTATAGAGGGGGTGAAAGTAGTAAGTCTCACACACAAAATCAGTGTTCTATTACTCATCATAAAAAACTACTAGGCGTTGTCAGGTATAGCTATTGATCAATTAGGGTATAATTAATTTAGATTTGACAAAAAACATATGCTTTCATACAAAAAATTTTTTTTTTAAAGGAAGTGTTTGAAAATATTTTTATTTTTTTAAACATCATATAACTGTCAAGTTATTATTAAAATATCGTATAGGCTTTAGCATTTTTTACATAATGCTAAACAGTTGACTGTATGACAAAAATGTCTACGAGAAGTATAAAGACAATGAGTATGAGTAATTTTTTCCTTCCTGTAACTTTGTATCTTCTAAGACGTACAGAATAAATACAATTACAAAAAAAAATAGTCTTTATAATTTTCGTAGACATTTTTGTCATAAAGAGAGCTGTTCAGGCATTATGTAAAAAATGCTAAAGCCTATACGATATTTTAATAATAAGTTGATGACAGTTATATGAAGATTAAAAAAAAAATTTGAGTACTTTCTTAAAAAAAAATTCTATGAAAGCGTATATGTTATTTGTCAAATCTAAATTCATTATACCCGAATTGATCGATTGCTATACCTGACAACCCTAGTAGTATTTTATGATGAGTAATAGAACATTGATTTTGTGTGTGAGACTTACTACTTTCCCCCCTCTATAAGCGCTCCAGGGGTGAATTCAACTTTTGAATATCTTTTAAAAGAATCATTAGAATATAGTAGGGTACGCGAACAAAATCAGCTTCGATAACTCACAAGTGGCCAATTTTTTGTAGTCTGTTAGAATACTCTGAGAACTACTCCTTATAAAAAAATATATCGGATTTTGGTGTAGATTTAGGTATAAAGTAGGTATTTGTTAACAGGCCTTCTCAGTTCAAGGTAAGATTATACAAATGGCATTTTTCTTCATGACATAATAGTATTTGACTGTTTGAACACCGGCTGTCATTTAATAACGTATTTTTCAACAGCTTAATTCAGTATAATGTAAAACGTAAAAAAAAATCATATTTCCACAAAAACATTTTTCAAGTGTTTTATGATGACTGCATTGTATTGAAAGCTATGTAAAGTAACTATCATGTTTAATTTATAATAGATTAATCAATATATTGATTTTATTACAGCATTTGAATTTTAAAAGCGTTGTCTTGACCATAAAAGAAATCTCCGAAATTTTCAAGTCAGCGTGTTTAGTTTATTATTATTATAGTAATGTTTATTAAAAAGAAATAACGAATTTATCAATCGCTGTAAGTATGAACTTATCAGTTCAATTCGTAATTTGAACGCATGGAGATTTGCGCGGGAGTCTTGTGCGCAGGCAGCGCGAGCGTGTCCACCAATCACGACGCGCCGTGTCACTGTCTTTGTTTGTGTTTAACTCTCACCGCTCAACCGCGATGGCGATGATCCTCTCAAACAAAACAAAATGTCGAAGATAAGTGCATTTTGTGGTCAATTATTGAAGTTTACATGGACATGTATATTTATGTTTTGTGCCGAATTCAAATAGCTGTCTGTGGTGTTGTGGATTCAAATAGCTTTCATATACGATATGAATATTACATTACTTATCCCAGTAGTGGATCGACAAGTTTAAAGAAGTAAATTGTAAGTCTTATCGTTTATTGATGTTTTTGTTAAGTATATTCTCACCTGTCTCCACCTGTGGTCACGTGGGTTAGGCACAGATGGAAAACAAATTGTTCCCTTCGGTCCACGGTGGGCACAGATGGGAAAAGTTACATTGAAAGGCTGTTATCGTTTATTAATGAATGTCTTTGATTAGATGTTTAAATTAAATAACTTATTCCAGTGGATTGACTAGTTCAACTAAATAAATATGAAAGACTGTAATCGTTAATTGATGCCGTTACTTAAGATGCTCCTTAATTTGTACAGTCAGCAGCAGAAGTAGCTTAGCGGGGAGGTGTTCAAAAATTTCTTGACACTACTTTATTGTTAAGAGAATTAGAGTGAGTGAACGTAATTTTGAACACCTCACCCACTAAGCTACTTCTGTTACTGACAACGCCAGTTGTAAATGACTTGGTCAAACAAATAAATATGCAAAGTTGTTATCGTTCATTAACTAATGTCTTCCTTTAGATATTACATAACTTCGAGTGGTTTGTTTAGTTAAAAATAATAAATAAGATAATTTATTGTGTATCTTACAGTAGCTGAGCTAGTATCTCGTTAATATAAATATTTTTGATACTTGCATCAAGAGATACTGCTCTTCCACAGATGGTAGGTTACAATGATAATGCAATATAAAACAGTAACTTGCAAAATTAAAACAATAGAAAAAATTAAATTAAATTGACTAATTCTAACATTCAAATTTGCATGCTAAATAAAACTAAACAAATCATTAGAATTTACAGGAAATTATTATATAAAGCAAAATTTCTTTCATTTCAGTATATTCAGAGCAATGACGCGTAGTTTCAGTGACCGCGAGGCAACCGGATGGTTCGCGGTATTTAAGCTCCTGAAGTGATGAGGAACCGCCCTGTGCAACCCGAACTGATCCAACTTGGACTGGAGAGGAAATAGAGGGGGGGGTGCAAAAAATTATTTTTTATCGCGAGGCAACCGATTGAAACAGCGGTTGCCTGAAAGAATGTACCCTGGTTATATAACAAAATTTTAATGCCATCCCTCCTGGTTGGAGAGGGATGAAGTTTCATAGGAGAGGGATGGCATTTGGGCATATCGTTTTCCACATCATACAAAACTCATAAAACAAATGCCATCTGATTTCAATGATTGTAAGTGCGTTTTTCCTAAGTTCTCCTCCACCGATCGAAAAATTCACCTTTCGTCCGACTTCCAACTCTGATGGTTCGATACCTGCCCGGCCTGGATGGATGGCAATTTGTTTCCGGTGTCTGTAGTGATGATGTCTGTGTGTGATGAAGAACAAGCATGCTAATTTTCAAGCGGTTGCCTGACAATTTTTTTTTTCTTCGCTCTCGTACAGGGAACCAGTCCAACCAGGAGGGATTGCAATAAAATTTTGTTATATAACCAGCGTACATTCTTTCAGGCAACCGCTGTTTCAATCGGTTGCCTCGCGATAAAAAAAAAATTTGCACCCCCCCTCTATTTCCGCTCCAGTCCAAGTTGGGTCAGTTCGGGTTGCACAGGGCGGTTCCTTATCACTTCAGGAGCTTAAATACCGCGAGCCATCCGGTTGCCTCGTGGTCACTGAAACTACGCGTCATTGCTTTAACTAGTAGTCCAGGGACTAATGTACGAAATAATTGGGTGTGAGAGTAAATTAAAATAAATAAATATGAAAGACTCTGTTATCGTTTATTGATGTCGTTACTTAAGATATTACATAATTTGTACAGTCCGCAGCAGAAATAGGTAAATGGAAAAGGGATTCAAAATGATCTTGACACTACTTTATTACATAACTTGTACTCGTACCAGTCGTAAATTGGCTAAATCAAACAAATAAATATGAAAAGTTGTTATCGTTTATTAACTAATGTCTTTGTTTAGATGTTACATAATGTATTCCAGTAGTGTATTGACTAGTAAAATAAATCAATATGAAATACTTATCGTTTATTGATACCCTTATACGCTGTATTCCTATCGGTTCGTCACATGTGGTGTGGAAAAATGGAAATACACTCTTAGTTTAGATGTCACAAAACTTGTTCGAGCAGTAAATAATAAATCTATACATATAATAATAATAAATATTATGGGACAACCTTACACAAATCAACCTAGTCCCACAGCTTACTCAATAAGACTTATGTTGTAGTTGTAGTTACTAGGCGACGATACGAGTATATACAACGTGTTACTTGAGCCACTAAAAACCCCAGACCCCCCAAATGATTTTTATTATTGCTAATTAATCTCGAGTATTTATTTTTCAACCAGTTACTTATTTTGAAAGATATTCGTATGTTTCGTTTTCCTTGCAATTCTATTCAATTGTTAACTATACATTTGTTGCGCTGTTGTCACATCTCTACATGTGTCATGTCATGTCAACCTATCAACCTACTTTGTCAATTTGTATGACATGACATAAAATGATATACTTTGACAATTATGTTTTTGTTTATTTGTTTGTTTGTTTATTCCGTACAATATACATTGTGTTGAATATTACAATAATCTTAACCTAACATAGAACTTAACCTAACAATAAATAAAAATCAGAAGAAATATATACAACAGAAAAATAACCATAATCACGTTTTACTCTATGTCTAGTATATGATACAATTACAACCCATATGACACTATGTACAGTGAAAAAACAAGTTTGTCAAAGCTGCCAGCCTTTATTAAATAGTCAACCTCTATCTCCTAACCTCTCGATAAAAAAGTAAACTGTAGTATTAGAAACTTTTAGACTCAACGCGTATAAAATTGGAAAATTAAAGAAAAAGTATACCCATGTTAAGATATACTGCAATCGATTCCACTCTAGATTCTGAAAAAACAGTTTTTAGGTTTCTAGTCTTGGGTATAACACGTTGTATAATAGATAAATACTTAAATACATAGAAAGCATCCATAACTCAGGAACGTGATAAACACGCAAATAAATACCTTATTCAGGATTCGAATCCGGGACCTCCTGCTTCATAGGCAGTGTCACTACCGACTAGGCTAGGAAGCCGTTAAAGCAGTAAGTTGATTAAATCATACTAATTAATATAGATGGCCGTTATTCGTTTACTGATATATTCAGAGCAATGCCGCGTAGTTGCAGTGTTCACGAGGCAACCGGGTGGCTTGCGGTATTTGAGCTCCCGACGTGTTGTGGGACTGTGCAACCCGAACTAACCCCACTTTGACTTTTTTTAATTTCCAGTGTATTCGTGTGATGAAGACCGAGCATGCAAATTGCCATTCATCCTGGCCTGGTCAGTCGATCAATCCGTCAGTGTTGGAAACCGGGAAAAAATAAGAGAGGGGGGAAACAAAGTACAAGTTGGGTCAGTTCGGGTTGCACAGGGCGGTTCCACAACACTTCGGGAGCTCAAATACCGCAAGCCATCTGGTTGGCTCTCGGACACGATAACTACGCGCCATGGCTTTAACTAATATCTTTGTTTAAAATGTTACATAATCATGTTTCCATCTGTGCCCGCTGGGAACCGATGGAAATATTTCCCTCCATATGTATATAGGAAGGGGTAAAAAAAAATTTCCATCTCGCACATAAAAAGCCATATGGGAGCAGGTGAAAATGTTTTATTCCGCTATTAGATGTATTCCCATCTGCCCCGGCCTCGCATGACCAAGGACATAGATGAGATGGGAACAACTCCTCTCGTTCGACGTCAGTACCCGCCGGGAACGGATGAAAACATAGGTAGCTATTCCCACATGAGCCCGCTAGGGACCGATGGGAATAGTTCCCTTCATGTAAAAATAGTAGGAGGCAATATAAACTTTCCATCTACTCCCACATGGATAGTCATGTGGGAGCAGGTGGGAATTTTTTATTCTCGTATTAGATTTATTATCTGTCCCCACCGCGCATGACCTTCATCAAGGCCAGCGCACATGCGAATGACTCCTCTCGTTCCACGTCTGTACCCGCCAGGAACGGATGAAAATACACCTATTTCCATCTGTGCCCGCTGGGGACCGATGGGAATATTTCCCTCCATATAAATATAGGAAGGGGCAAAAAACTTTCCATCTCCTCGCACATAAAAAGCCATATGGGAGCAGGTGGGAATGTTTTATTCTGCTATTAGGTGTATTGACTGTTTTTTCCTTCCCATTCTTATTTGGTTTCACCAAATCATTATAAATGTAAATATATAGTTTCAAAGTCACTTATAACTCAGAGGGATTGAAATATCGCAACTTCAAAAATACCAGTTTTTTACATTTTATACCTAAGCCAGCAATGTGTTACTCAACCAGTTTGACATCATACTCGAGTACATGCATAAGAGAAAAAAAGAACGTGTCATCATGAAAGAAGAAGTGACAATATGACTAGTAGATACATACGGGAACGCCTTTTAACGTATAAAAATGAAATAACTCACTGAGCTGTTGTAATACCTTTATATTATACTCTCCAACTAAAAAATTAAATCGTTATCAAAGCTCAAAACTGTTCGCATTCTGGGCAGTACTATTATTTACTCTGTGCCCTAAACTAAACCAAACGTCCAGATACAATATTCACGTACCTACTGGTTTACCATGGAAACAGCGCAGCGGCCGGGCAACGGGGCACAGCAAACAGGCAACGTCGCGTGCGCGTAATGATTGGTCCCGCCGCTAGCGCCATGACGGCTGCCATAATCTCCGCGCGTTTAAATTAAGTTAAGAACTGATAAGTTAAAAAAACTGGGAGCGATTGATGGATTTGTTAAAATTTTGGTGCAAGTTTTAGTAAAATGATAATGAACACAACGCGTTGACTTGAAAATTTTGAGATTTCTTTTATGCCTATTAGAACGTTTTTAAAATTCAATTGTTCATTAAAATTTAAGCGATCGAATAATGTGTTATAAATCAAACCCATTACTTGCCTTCGATAGTTTTTAATATATTTCAGTTGCCATATAACACTTTAATTATCTTTTGGAGGAAGTATATATTTTTTATTTGTTTTAAAAACGGCTATCGATAAATCTGTTAGTAAATGTCAGGGGACATTCATATAGTTAAATACGATAATCTAATGAAAAGAAATACCACACGAATTATCTTTTGTTAATCCTATAAATGTCGCTAACAAATTTACTTATAATACCTACAGCGCCCTCAAAAACAGTTAGAAAAAAGTTTTCGCCATTAGTGCTCAGTGTACTCTTGCTGATACCAAAAAAAATCGGACTTGTGAGTTATGTTTTTTTCAGGGCAATTTTACCGTTCCCGTACTCCACTAATATGACAAAACTGTGGTAGAGACTTCATTTCCTTATCTCGAAGCACAAAACTTTGAAGCTAATAAATAAAATTCTTATGATATAAGAAAATATACACTTTTTCACCCCCTGTATCTTTATATCTGTAAGACTTACAGATGTATTGTGTATGGAAATATTGTAGACAATTTTATCTTCTTCATACGTTCCATAGAAATTTTAGGCATACTGATAACAGTGATAACCGTTTAAGCGCCAAGGTTCAAAAACGGACTTTTGGCACCTTTAAACCAAGATGGCGGCCGCGCCCTCCCCCCCTCAAGGTCTCAAATCTAGTATTTTAATTACCACCCTATAGCCTACCAATAACCATTAAAATATTTTCTACTCCACCTTTTGTAAGGCAATGTATGGAGATGATTCCCCAATGATTGGATTATATTTTGTTCGGCGATTAACGCTGACAGAATAACTCTACTCCAGACTCAACAGATGGCGCTATGGCACTTAGTACCGAAAACAGACGTATAGCCTGAAGGTTCGAGGAACGCGATTTTGTATAGGCATTGTCATGTCTTGATTATCCTTGCCATAGACGAATTAAGTATAATTTCCAGTGATCGGAATTGGTGGTGCCATTTCACGGGACTTCGGTGCGTAAGCTTAGTATGGATATAGTTTTTAACCCCAGGACAGGATTTGATATGAAAATTTTAAAGTTTGTGTTTGGTTTAAAAAATGTTTTTAAGAACCGCGGGCCTAACGTATGAAAAATGTGGTTTCAGTAAGATATTGGACGTCAAAAGAAATAGATTGACAGTAGAAAGTATTGAAAAAATATGGTATGCTACTATAATTTCAAAGAAAGTAATAATTTAATTATGTTCATTTAATATAATGATTTTGATGTTTCGTGTTTTATTTTATGATTGTATTATTGTTAAACGAAAGTATTTATAATGACTTTTTTTTACTTTTGCGTTTTGAAGAAAATTTTCTGTGAGAAATACGAGTCGAAGAATCTCAAGTCTTATCCAAGTTATGTACAATGTTTAAGGTCATTCACCCGAAATGGCACTACCTATTCCGATCGCTGATAATTTCTGTTCATTTTCCTATGAATTGAGATGAAGTGTGTGAAGCACCTTAAAAAGTTAAATTTTGAGCGCCTACTACCAGGGCAGTAGCCAGAATTGCAGTTAAAGGCCCTGTTACACTATAGTTTTTTTAATGTCCTAACTAGGATCCTAACTAGGTTTCATAGTAAATTTACTTGCTAAATGCGATTACACTTGACTAAATTTAGAAACTCTCATTTAGGAAGCCGTGCCAATGAGCTCCCGCCACCCGCGTGAGAAAGAGACAAACTGTAATTTTCTAACAATGAAAGTGACAAAGATGTAATGATTGTCAAAATAGATAAACAAGTCAATCGTTGCTAGGTTATGAAATAATTCTGGAAGTATTTTTCAGGGACCGGTCCCGTATCCCCTTCGAGGGTTTTTGAAGGGGTTTTTCGTTCGGCTTTGCTAACCAAAGCCGTTCCCCTCTAAAACCCGTTCATAAGGCTTTTTAAGCGCTTTTTGATACGGATATCAGTATACTAAACGGATACTCGATACCCTTAGCTAAGCGCTTAAAAAGCCTTTCGAATTGCTTACCTCTTGAAGGGGTTTCCCTTAAAACGCTTATGCCATTTTTATCCTTCTGGTCATAAAAATAAGAGCAATATTTCAACGTGGAACTGAATGTGACTCGATGTTTTACCGCGCGGTTTGTCGGCACGCGCTTTGACGCCCTTTGATAATATGCCGCCATAACTTGCGATCGAAAATACCTTATCAAATCGTGATAAGGTCTGATTTTGTATGACAAAGGGTGCGTGCGTGTGTGTGTTGCGTCGTTTTGTTCCGTGTCCGTGTTGCGTTTGTTTATATTTTGACTTTTTCATTTCTGACGCGATCAGCAAAGGATCAGCAAGTGAATTAGAGAATTTAGAAAATTGCATTAATAGTTGTGCGCGTTAATTGTGTTTTTATATACGCATTAAGTACTTAGGTACACAATGCCACAATATATACTAATAGTATGGCTTCTTTATTCTTAAATTGTCAGACAGGGTATACGTACATACTTAATTAAAATGTTGAGTTAAAAAAACTTGGTAAGTAGCGCATTAAGCATTTCTTCTTTACAGAACCACGCTTTTATAGTGGGGTTGTTTAGCGACATAAAAACGTCGAACTTCAAATTTTGATGCACAAGTATAAAATTTGGCACAGTTGTTTCTTGTCCCTAGACAAGCTGATTAAGATCGGTACCCCAAGGTACCGCCCCTTCTGGCGCCGGGGAGGGGGGGTTAAAATACCACTCCACCCGGCTTCATTAAAAAAATTCTAACTGTTCACGTTTAGCTAAGGGGGCGTCCATTAATCGCGTCATATTGTATAGGGGGGGAGGGGGTCAAGAAAAAATCACCAATGATCACCACAGGGGGGAGGGGGGTCTGGACACGTATCACGTGTAATTTTTTTGTTCCTTCGTGCTATACTGTATTTCAAATATAATAAAAATTATCAACTTTTAAATGAACCAATCTGTGAAAACCAGAGTAAAATTTGCCTCGTAGTTGGACTTCTGCGTTTAGTTGAGCGGGCGAGGCGTTGCTCTGCTTTATGCACGAGATCACTTAGATTGATCTCATTTTTATCAAAATCAAATTCTAATGACGGGATCCATGAGGAATCAAGGGAACTCCTGAAACCTTATAAGGAGACGTATAGCGATTTTTTAAAATCTAAAAACCAAACAATTGCATTTAAATAGTGCTATTTAGTTCCGTAGCCAAAATGGCAAAAACGTAACCCTTATAGTTTCGTTATGTCCGTCTGTCCGTCCGTCCATTTTTCCGTCCGTATGTCACAGCCATTTGACTCGGAAACTATAAAACGTATCTAATACATATTTGAACATAAAGTGTATTGTTGTATGCCGCACTTAGTTTTGTAGTAAAATTGCTGAAAAAGTCAAAGGGGGCACTCCATTTATGTAACAATTTCAATAATCACAACCAAATATCAATAATCACCCCGTAAGTCTAAAAAAATGTGCCCCCTGTCACTTTTAAACCGGAATTATTAAGTTATCTCCAAAACACGTATTTCATTGGCAGATACGACCTTTTGATATTACTTTTTCGATAGTAGGTACGAAACCCTCCATTATGCGTGGTCCGATACGCACTTGGCCGGTTTTTTTCTATTAAATATTATTTTAATGAAAATAGTGAGATGTGCATACATGTAGTTTCATTTTTTTTACCTTTCACGTGTACGTACGTTACGTTTTCACGTGTTAGAAAACTGTACTTAATTTAGTTAAATTACACGTCATATTGGACGAGGGGGGGAGGGGTCCTGAAAATATCACCAAAGATCACCATGGGGGAGGGGGGGGTCTACAACAAGCCAAAAACGTATGACGCGATTAATGGACGCCCCCTAATAGGTCAAGTTTGGTATCAATTTCGGATAAAACGACCATTTAAAATTCGTTTCTGGTATTAAAAAATGCAATTTACTCAGTAATATTTTAAAAAATATATGAAAATCGAAAATCTCAACTATTTTTTTTATATTCCAGTCATCATAAATATTAATTTGCTAGTTTTTTTCATACACTAAAAAGCATATTTCATGTAGATTCAAAAAAATATAACATTTAATAACCATTACTAACAGTAAATGGCATTTAAAAAAAATTGCGTCGTGCGTCGTGAAATTATTTTTACCGCCGTCGGCATCCGCGGTCAAAATATCTAAATAACGGACTGTAGATAGGTACCATGTAAACTTGTTATTTATTGAAATCGATTATATATATAACAAAGATAAAAACCGTACCTGAAGGAATGTGGCATTCCGTCAGAAAAGGGACCTTTATATAGGATTTCAGTGCGCAACCTCTTTTTCTTGTGCTAAGCCAATTTATAATAAGAATAAAAAACCGTTACTTATTTAAGTTTAAGAAATGTGGACTTCTGTTAAAAAGGTAACGTGGTGCTTATATTTGTATAATAGTATTGCTTAGCGTCAGTCATTATATAGCTTCAATAAGTCGCTTACCTGTCATACAAAATCATCACATATTTTTGGCTTCTGCTATTGCTCCATCTTGAAGTAGTTTAAATTCTTGTGTGGCCGGGTTAAAGGCGCTTCAAAGGCACTTTTCTTACCTCTTCCAATTCTTCCATTAAGTAAGGATACCGTGTCGCATCCAGTGAAGGCATGGAACACGAGCAAGACTGACGCTTTGTCAGGGCCTCATAAAAACAAAATAGAGTAATCTGTAACGCAAAGCTCCTGAATATGCCTTCCAAGAACCGGCCACGTCTCGCTTCCGTATATTAAGACCGGTCGGATGATGCACTTGTACACCTAGCCCCTCAGTCTTAGCGGAATTCTGCGATTGCAGATAACCTCCTCCTCCTGTGACCTCTCGCTATTTAGACCAAGCTGCGCTGATTCGGGCTCGGATGTCGTAGTCAATGGACCCGGACTTATGCAGTACGGATCCCAGGTACTTAAACTTGTCCGTTTTCACGGAAAGTTCGTTACCTATTTTGATAGGAACGGGATCAGTACTTCCGCAGGCCATGTATGCGGTCTTCGAAACATTTAGCTTTAGACCACCGTTCTCTAGCGATCCCTTCCATAGGTTCACCTTTCGCTCTAGTTCCTGTTTGTCCTCGTCTGTCAGTGCAATGTCATCTGCATACATGAGCAGCCTCGGCGGCAGGTCCTGGATTTCCGCCGTAACAGCATCAAGCACAACACTATACAGAAAAGGACTAAGGGCCGAGCCTTGGTGCATGCTAACTGATCGGGAAGGGTTTAGTGTCGCCAACAGCGGCCCTCACTAGAGAAACCGAGTTACGGTACATATCCCGGATAATGTCAACATAGACTTGTGGCACGTTCTTCACCTTTAGTGACCACCAGATCATCTGACGAGGGATGCAATCGAAAGCCTTTTGCAGGTCAAGAAATGACATGTAAAGTGGCCTAATGCCGGAAATATTTATTTACGAAAAAAGATCGTCAGTATGTCTTTGTGGAGGGCACTATGATGAAACACAAAATGTATAATTAAATAATCAAATTGTAGTCAACTCTCTTATTATTTTTATGCTTTATTTTGCGTTTCTTGTTGAAGTGTGACTGTCCACAATCTGTGAACGACGCTTCCGAAGTTACTTTGACCATATAATGAGAAGCGAGGACGAAAGTTTGGTAGGTCACGGGGCCGTTCACCAGCACGATGGACTGACCAACTCAAAGGTGAGGAACCCTCTTAGAAGTTCTACGATGTGGTAAGGAAAGCGATGGACCGAAATCGATGGCGAGAGTGTGTTCGTGCCAATCGTGCCCTAACAAAACCCACCAAACACGATCATCTGTCATGATGGATGCGACCAAGAAGAAGAATGCGTTTCTTGAGAATACGCGAAAAATATATAATGACTGACGCTAGGCAATACTATTATACAAATATGAGCACCAATCTTTTTACGTTACCTTTTTAACGGAAGTACACATTTCTTAAACTTAAATAAGTAACGGTTTTTTATTATTATTATAAATTGTCTTATTTTAGCACAAGGAAAAAAGGTTGCGCACTCAAATCTTATACCAAAAATCCCTTTTCTGACGGAATGCCACATTCCTTCAGGTACGGTTTTTATCTTTGTTATATAAATAATCGATTTCAATAAATAACAAGGTTACATGGTACCTATCCACAGTGCGTTATTTGGATATTTTGACCGCGGATGCCGACGGCGGTAATAGTACATTACTGCAGAGACCAGTAAGTGAGCTTTCCTGGCTGAGTATTTAGTAGCCGTCCGAGTCGAAGACGAGGACGGCTACAATACGAAGCCAGGTAAGCTGATTACGGTCGAAGCATGTATAGTGCTTTTCTCAAACATGTAAGGAAATAAAATTACTTGTTTAGTGCTTCAGTTACTGGCTGAGTGATTTAATGTTGTATGAAAATCCTTTACGTACGTCGCGCTGAACCTGCCTTGGAATAGAGTCCCTACTGGTCTCTAATTAATTACTAACGTAACAGGAACATTTCCGAGCATGTTTGAGAAAAAATAATTTCACGACGCGTGACGCAATTTTTTTTTAATGCCATTTACTGTTAGTAAAGGTTCTCAAATGTTATACTTTTTTGTATCTACATAAAATATGCTTCAATATTGTATTTTTTGTGTATGAAAATAACTAGCAAATTAATATATATGATGATTGGAATATGAAAATATTAGTTGAGATTTAATCAGCTTGTCTGGGGACAAGAAACAACTGTGCCAAATTTTATACTTGTGCATCAAAATTTGAGGTTGTGCACTTAACACCCCTACTATCCCGGGCAGGCGTATGGCAGTGGGCTGCCGCTCGGCTCGCACGATAGTCGTGTCACGTGGCGTTCGCGCAAAATTGAAAATACACAATGGCTTCGAAAATCTTGATGTAATCCGTATAAAAGATGTCTTTACGGATGTCTGAATAAACGGAAGATTAAGGAAGCAGAAATAACATTTTTAAATTCCGGACGATATTGAAGGTCCCGCAGTTCCCGCACTTACTTAGTAATAGTTAAAATTAACATCCTTAATTTATTGAAAATTGTTGCCCAAAAACAATATTAGGAACTGACCGACATATTTTCAAAGGAATACGGCTGTGGCATACCTACTTCCGTGAGAATCAGACATAATCTCTATAAAAAAATTCTATCTCCGGATAAAAAATTATGTTTACAGAATCAACGTTTGTAATTCCTACATATTTATCTTAAAAATAATAAATCAGTAGGTATAGGTACAAAAACTTGTCAAGTGACAGCCCCGTGCCGACGCTCACAGCTCGGTCATAAAACTGCGGCGTACAAAGAAGATTCACGCGGTTGGTTATAAGTTTCAATTTTGCTCGCAGGCGGCGAGTATAGGTATAATTTTATACCTAAATCTGAGTTTTGTGAAGGAGTGAATTTTCTGTACGGTAGTACTATTAGTTATCCTGTGGGAATAGTTATCACGCACTTTGTTATAGTATAGGTACACAAATATATACAAAAAAATTTTCGATGTGAGTGTTTTTCTTTGATACACGCGAGCAACGCTAAGGTTCACAATTAATAGGCAATTCACGACCTTCACGTACCTGCAATAGACAGCGACAAAAAAATATGCCCCACCTAACGAAATCAGACCGAAGTAGGTACTTATAAATCTCAAGGTAAGGGAAAGAAAGGGATACCCGTTCCAAAAGCTAAGCAAGTCTTGTCGGCTATCCAATATACAACTAAGCCGTTCCCAGAGCTTATTTCTAGAAAGGGAAACCCCTTCCTACAGTTATGTAGCCGCGTAAGGGAAACCCCTTCCTACAGCTCAGCAAAATGAATGGGAAAGCAATTCAAACGGTGAGCAAGTCGTTTGGGCTATTCAACGAAAGGGGAAAGCCGTTGAAAGGCTTTTGTCTGGGAAGGGGTTGACCGGTCCCATTTTTTCTGCTCATTTTGTTAAGAGTTAATAGTAAATAATTAAATATCATTGATAAGACCTCCGTGAGCGTGACTTAAGTACTGCTGTGACGAATTTGCAAATTTTTTGACTTATTGTGTTATACTTTTATGGCATACCTAACTATGAGACACTTAAATATGAATTTGCAGTTAGTTTTAAAATGTTATGTGCCTACCGAAATGGTCTTTTTAGTATGTAGTGTAGGTTATTTGCAGTGGACTTTATCGTATGTCAGAAATTGGAGCGGTAAGCTAAATGATAAATTAACGTTATTTCTTCGTATTTTCAACTTGACGCCATACATGCCAGCGCCCATTTAAGACCTTTAAGACTTGTTTTCATGATCTCCAAGATGGGCTCTACAACGCTATATGAAGCCAAGCCATAGCCAAGCGGTAAGAATTTGGATAAAGGCTCGGCCAAACTGCTAGCGTGGCGCCGCGCCGCTGCACATGTTAACAGGTTAGCGACGTCAAACAGACTGCGTCCCGCCGGCGCCGCGCCCCGCTTCTGTCGCGCCCCGCGCCGCGCGGCCCCTCGCGTCCACGCGGCGCGGGCGCAGCGGGACGCGGCGGCACGCTGCGCCGCGCTGGGTCACATCAGTCGGACGTTAGGCAGCGCGGTGCGTCGTGCGAGCGTAGCAATAGACTGTGATTGTGATTATGGATATAGAAAAATTAAATCTTGGCTTCGGAAGGAATGAGCGACCCTCCTTGCGCGCATGCTGTATCGGGCGCGAGTCACGCCAGCATCGCGCGCGCCCGCGCCGTGTTCGCGCGCGCGATGAGGGCGTGTTGAGAGCGCGAGGCCGGCCCGATCCGCGCACGCCCAGTTTGAACAATCATCGCGTCGGCATCACGCGGCGCGGACGCAGCGGTACGTCACGCTAGCAGTTTGGCCGAGCCTTAAATTTACAGTAAAAGCCCTGTTACACTTTACTTTTTTTAGTGTCCTAATTAGGATCCTAACTTTTTTCAATAGTAAATTTACTTGCTAAATGCGGCTAGATTTGACTAAATTTAGAAACTAAATCATTTAGGAAGCTAACTAGGACAAGTGTAACAGGGCTTTTCGGGCTCCAGGTTAATATAAAAGCCCTGTTACACTTTACTTTTTAGGGTTCCGTACCTCGAAAGGAAAAAACGGAACCCTTACAGGATCACTTTGTTGTCCGTCCGTCTGTCAAGACCCTTTTTCTCAGGAACGGGTCGTGGAGGTATCAAGCTGAAACTTATACCAAATACTCAGGTCTCCTGTCCCTTGGGCTGTGAAAAAATCTAACTTCTAAGCCAATACAACCTACAGGTTTGTACGGAACCCTCGGTACCCGAGTCCGACTCGCACTTTTCCGGTTTTTGTAGTGTCCTAAGTCCTGACTAGCATCCTAATTAGGATCCTAACTCTTTTTCACAGTAAATTTACTTGCTAAATGCGGTTACACTTGACTGAATTTAAATCATTTAGGAAGCTAACTAGGACAAATATAACGGCTTTTAATACAAACACACACACGTTTCTTCTTTCCTTAGTAAAAGCCTTGTTACATTTGTCCTAGTTAGCTTCCTAAATGATTTAGTTTCTAAATTTAGAAAAGTGTACCTAACCGCATTTAGCAAGTGAATTTACTATGAAAACTAGTTAGGACACTAAAAAAAGTAAAGTGTAACAGGGCTCTAAGTATTATATTCTTTGTTCAAAACCTAATGGCATGTCAAAATACGTCAACCGGACGTGTGCGTGTAATGGTGAGTACACACCGGGCCAACGAACGCGAAGCACTTATGCGGCAACTATTTGTTAGAATGAGATAGATAGCCCTTCGTTGGCCCGGTTTGTACGCACTAGACATGTGCGCCGCGCCGCCGCGCCGCCGCCGCCGACAATTTTTCCACGCCGCCGCCGCCGATGATTTTGACCGGCGTAGAATCGGCGTGGCAATTTTTAAGTCTTTATCTTGTTTTAATGCCCGGAAATGGTAGTGAGTGGCCAGTATACTACTTCTTTAAAAAAATGCTTTTCCTTCTTGACGTATTCCTTGCCGATGTACCAACCGATGTTATTTTTGCTGTCATTTCGATGTTATCGTAAGATTTACGTCGACGACTTGTCGATAATTTATGACGTCTGGTTTTTAAAATGATAGTATTTTATTTTTATATAATTTTCTTTTTCCGGCTTTTGAATATCATGAGCATTTTGATTTACTTTTAATTTTCCCTAAAATAAGTGTGAAGTTTTTTTTTGTTTAAATGGCCCATTCTCATTAGGTCAAGTTTGATTTTGGGATCGAGAGAGAGATATAATATTTACGTTAATGTTAAGTATAGTTACGTCACGTTACACCTGCAGTAAATTGTAATTTACGTGCTTTTATAATAGCTCGAACATTTTCGCTCTGCTAGAGACACTTAATAGTAAAGTGGAACTGTGGATATCACTATAAAATGATGTCAACTTATTGGAAAATACATATTACATATTTGGAAAATATGGTTCAATTTTGTTTTAAAGTTACTCGTTCTTTTAATCCGATGCTACTGACGTGCGTTAGGCCCATGGATTTATCGTGGTTCATAAATGTTCATCAGCACTCATGTTTTTGCTATTACCATAAAATAGAACTTCGCAAGCCGCTCGCAGCGTGGATGATTGGATGAAATAAGTAACACAAATAATTGAAAGAGCTGAATTCAGTTAATTAATCAAGGAATCTAATCCATAATTATTTTCATGAGTGATGCATTGAACATTTCTTCATCTTAGTTACTTGACCCATTGCTTAATTTAACACATTCAGCACCGAGAACCCGACTGTCGGGTTCTCTCTTCGTAGCTACTACGCGCTACATACGACATATACGTGGCTACGGGCTACGAGCGTAGCGCGTAGCACTAGCTGGTACGGAACGTGTTAATTGGGAACATGCGTGAAAAATATTTAGTTGAATTTGTTCAATAAACACGTTCAACAACAACACCAAATTAATTTAAAATAGTGGAAATCCGTAATAATTTTCTAATATTTTTGTAAAGATATTGCGGTTTAAAAACGTTGAATTTGAGCAACTTTTTTAAAAACCCCAAATATATTTTCAAAACCTCAATTCGATTACTTGTGTTCTTACAAAAAAAAAGTATGACAACTGTATAGGTAAAAACGCATCGTTTCGTGTCCATGAGTTACAAAAACATTCCAAAAACTTATTCCTTCCACACAGTTTTCCGCAACTTTGAGGCCGGTGACGTCAGTAACCTCACGTTTTTTGTATGGGGCGTTTGACGCGCGGCGCAGATGCCTAACGTATTTTCGCATTTTTAACGTTTCAAGGCCACAATAGATAGAAGGTTTATTAAAGACATTTGAATCTAACGGGAAATAGAATCAAATTAAGTCTTCCCAAAAATTCATGTATGTTGCGAATCGGTAAAGCGATCGAGCCCTGGCAAGGCGTATTGAAGTTGGTTCAAGCCCAACTGGGTTTGATTATTTTTCAATTTTTGTATTTGATTTAATAACAAACTAGAATCCAATCCATCCATCGAAGAACGATAAAATAAAATGTAGATTTTATTTCGTTAGCAAATTCGGGCTACCGCAAGCATCTTTGTCTTTTAGAACTTAGAATCAACATTTTCTCTCACAAATTACAAATTGTAAATCCGTCTGTTCTGCACTTTTTAACTTCGGGGGCTTTTTGTATTATTATCCTAGTTGATTTTTAGGCAAGTGGTGTGGCTAGTTCTACATAGATAAAACATTAATTACGGAGCTATAAAGCACAAAGTTAATTACTTTTAACTGTAAAAATGTAGTGAGGTCAATCGAATGTGTGAGAAGATTGTGTAACATGGCGGATGTGATAGCGCTGCAGGAGACCTGGTTGCTTCCGCACGATCTAGCGTTCCTGGGAAACATAGATGACCGCTTCGCGGCAACAGGTACGTCAGCGGTTGACACGTCGGCTGGTGTGCTGCGGGGGCGTCCCTATGGCGGAGTCGGCCTACTATGGAGAAAAGACCGGTTGCCTAATGTGTGCGTCTGGCCCTATCAAGGTACTGTCGAACAATCGTTCTGTCTTAATATTTTCAGTGTACATGCCCACCGCTTGTAACGATAACTTAATTGAATTTAAAGAATGCCTAAGTGAAATAAGTGCCATAATTGAAAGTCAAAGTGTAGAATCAGTGTTTATATTAGGCGATTTTAACGCGCACCCTGGAGAACTTTTTGCTACAGAACTTATGAATTTTTGTGAAGAACAGTCTTGGTCGTGTATAGATATTGAAAGCCTGGTGCCCAGTACATACACGTTCGTGAGTGATGCGCACGGGTGTCAGCGGTGGCTGGACCATTGTCTTGCCACCAACGCTGCGTGTCAAACAGTGCACAGCGTGTCGGTGTTATACGATACATACTGGTCAGACCATTACCCTCTCCTTGTGGAATGTAATCTTGCCATAATAAAACCTAAGATTGTCAATCATATTCCTATTATTAATAAGGTTGCATGGGGGGAGCGTGATGAGGCTCAAATTAGACAGTTCAGTAGAATATGTGATTGTAAGCTGCGGGAAATCGATTTTCCTCCAGAGTTAAGTGGATGTGCACATAAAATGTGCACGAACAGCAGTCATAAAACGACTTTGGAAAATATGTACAAAATTATTATAGGCACATTAATTGAGGCATCAATGAATAGTTACAATACTAAGGTCGTGAGACGGGGTAGGTACATTACGGGCTGGAACAAGCATGTCCGGGGGGCTCATGGGAAGGCTAGGCTTTGCTTTCAGACCTGGGTATTGCATGGCAAGCCTGCTGCCGGTCGTATTTATGAGGAAATGTGTGAATCCAGACGACATTTCAAATCAAAATTAAAGTGGTGTCAAAATAATGAACAACAGATAAAAATGGATATCATTGCCCAACACCATTTTGATAAAAACTTTGGAAAGTTTTGGAAATCCACTAACAAACTCAACCATAGGTCCGGGCTTCCCGTGAGCGTCGCGGGTGTGACTGATCCTTCCGAAATAGCAAATCTATTTAAGAGTCATTTGGTTCAATCGCCACTGGGTCTAGCGTCACAGGTGTTTAGCGCTGAGGACTTCCCCCCGAGCTGAGTGTATCATTCACCGCTAAGCAAGTGTCATCAGTGATCAATAATATGGTCCGAGGTAAATCGCCGGGGCATGATGGACTCAGCGTTGAGCACCTGAAGCACGCTGGAAAACATCTGCCCAGAGTACTTGCCATGTTTTTTACGCTCTGTCTGAACCATTGTTATCTGCCCGATGAATTAATGCAGACTGTTGTAGTCCCAATCGTTAAAAATAAAACAGGTGACGCCTCAGACTTGTCTAACTATAGGCCTATATCCTTGGCCACCACCATTGCCAAGGTGCTGGACGGTCTACTTGATGCCCAACTAGATCAGCATATCCAGTTAAATGACGGCCAATTCGGCTTTCGGCGAGGGCTGTCCACAGAGAGTGCTATCTTGGCCCTCAAGAATACCGTTCAGTACTACACCAGTAGGAATACACCGGTATATGGTGTGTTCCTGGATTTATCAAAGGCATTCGATCTTGTATCATATGACATTTTATGGGCCAAGTTACGAAATGAGACAAGTGTACCTAGGGAAGTGATAGCTCTGTTTAAATATTGGTATTTACATCAAAATAATGTTGTAAGATGGGGTAACAAAATCTCGAGTAACTATAATTTGATGTGTGGGGTGAGACAGGGTGGGCTGTCTTCCCCCAAATTATTTAATTTGTATGTCAACCAACTCATCGAGGAGCTGAGCAGTACCTATGCCGGATGTCGCATTGACGGAGTCGCCGCCAACAATTATAGTTACGCTGATGACATGGTGCTGCTCGGCCCTTCAATCTACGCCATGAGAAGGCTGATAAAAATATGCGAGTCCTATGCTGTGGCCCATGGACTCAGGTATAATGTCAAAAAGAGCGAGGTGATGATTTTTAAAGCTGGTAGAAAAAGTTATCCGACTGTACCGCTAGTGACACTCTACGATGTCCCCTTAAATTTTGTCACTAAGTTCAAATACCTGGGTCACTGGGTAACAGACGACCTGAGTGATGATTTGGACATTGAGCGAGAGCGTAGGTCGTTGGCTGTCCGATGTAACATGTTCGCCCGCAGGTTCGCGAAATGTACTGTACAAGTAAAGACTACACTTTTCAAAGCGTACTGTCAGTCATTTTACACATGCAGCCTGTGGACCAACTATACGCAGAGGGCATACAATGGCCTACGTGTCCAATATAATAACGCGTTCCGGGTGTTGATGGGGCTGCCGCGATTTTGTAGTGCCTCTGGTATGTTTGCGGAGGCACAAATTGACAGCTTTGCAGCGATAATGCGCAAGAGGTGCGCTTCACTGATGCGTCGCCTGCGCGGCAGCCCCAACAGCATTCTGAGCGTGTTTATGGAGCGCGAAAATGGCCCCACGCTCAACCGTTGGCAGAGACTGCATGCAGTCGCCGTTTAGTTTTTAGTTTTAGTTAGGATTTTAGAGTAGCATGTCGTACTAACACTAGTAATAAGATTTTAATGTTTACTAACCATGTATGGACTTTTAAGTCTGAAATAAATGATTTTTATTTATTTATAAATGTGGACCATAACTAGTCCATCTTTTGGAAAATTATTTAAAATCAAGTCTTTGATTTAAAATGTACAATGTTTGCGAGACAATCATACGTTTTCAAAGATTTGGGGTGTTTTATTAAAGCAGTTTATCCTTATAAATACTCAGTAGGCTTCAATTTAGAAGATAATTACTTTTTACTCACATACGTTTTTTAATAAAGTAGGTATAACAATTAAAGTTACTTATAAATATAAGTTACTTATAAATTAAAATTAGTAGTCATTCGGCTTTATTTATTTTAAAATTTTGTTTGATGGTTCCTAAATTTACTTACTTGCTCCGTTGCTGCCCTATCTGGAAATTCGCTAGTTTAGTTCAACCTATCGATAGTCTTCTTAGATCACAACTGGAGTCTATTTTAAATGTCCGCTTCAATGAACAGGCATGGATCCAGGCTTCTTTGCCCATTAGGTTTGGCGGTTTAGGAACACGTAAAATATCAAGTGTCGCTCTGCCAGCATTCTTGTCCTCCATTCATAGCACGTCTTATCTCGCAGGTAAAATCCTTAAAGCCCTACCGGCAACAAACTGCGAGATCGCGTGCCTGGAGGAGGCCAAGAATGTCTGGTTAACTAAGGTGAATCTAAATATACCAACTAGACCTAAGGGGCAGAGAGCTTGGGACAACATAGCTTCGGACGTCGTCCTAAAAACTCTTATCCACACGTCCTCGGGTAAGGACCGCGCAAGGCTCCTTGCGGTAACCCGACCAGAGTCTGGACAGTGGCTACATGCCTACCCATCACCATACACAGGCACATTTATTGATCCGGGGACTCTTCGAATTGCCATCGGTCTCCGAGTGGGGGCTGATGTTTGTGTTGACCACAGATGCGCCTCTTGTGGGACCACCGTAGATCGCCTAGGTCACCACGGACTTGCCTGCTCTTCGGGCGCCGGCCGCCTATCCCGTCATGCGGCACTTAACGACATCTTGAGAAGGGCGCTCGTCAGCGCCAACATACCCGCAGCTCTGGAGCCCCAGATCGTGCGGGATGATGGCAAGCGCCCCGACGGGATGTCGTTGATCCCCTGGCGGATGGGCCGTGCGCTGGTATGGGACGCTACCTGCACCAATACGCTGGCAGCGTCCTATATATCGGCGACCAGCAGGAATGCCGGGGCGGCGGCCGACACCCGAGAGCGCTATAAAGTCAACAAATATAGCTGTCTCGGCACCAACTACGAATTTGTAGCTTTTGGTGTCGAGACACTAGGTCCGTGGGGCAGGGGTGCGCGTGGGCTCCACAAGGAGCTCAGCAAGCGGCTGCGGGAAGCAACGGGGGACCCTCGCGCGGGCAGCTTTCTCGCACAAAGGCTTGCCATCGCGATACAACGCGGGAATGCTGCCTGCGTGATGGGCACCCTGCCAAGAAGCCAAGGTTTGTTTTAGGTATCTTTATTTTTTCTAGTTAGGTTTAGTTTTAGTAGTTTTAATTTAGAAGATAATTAGTCAAATTCCTCAGGCTTATTTAAAATATGTACCACGCCGATTTCACGCCGATCACGCCGCCGCCGCCGGTCAAAAAACGATCGGACGCCGCCGCCGATGATTATGCCATCGGTGCACACCTCTAGTACGCACCTTAAGGTACGTTTCACCGAATCAGCCAGCCGTGTCGTCCACCGGACGTGTGCTTTGACCCTAGTACTCCTAGTGAGTATTATATTATTTGCCCTAGTACGGCCTTAAGGTCACTGACAATTTGGAGCAATTTGAAAACCCTAGATCAGAGAAAGAGGGAAGGATAGAATGAAACAAAAGTCAAATCGGGTGTCGTGCACCCGAGAGTGAGAGGGAATGATGGTTAGGATGAGACAAAAGTTATCAAATTGGGTATCATGGTATATATCGATATACGATTTGATATGGGCTTTCCATTTTACGAAAACATTTGTGTTTACAGTAAAACTCACTTAAAGGTGGATACACTCCGGGCCAACGAACGCGAAGCACTTATGCGGCAACTATTTGTTAGAATGAGATAGATAGCCCTTCGTTGACCCGGTGTGTACGCACCATAAGACGAATTTGAAGGGACCCAGCCAGAAATTAACGCGTCTTAAGCGGGAAAGCGAATTATGCGAGACTGTCCCGCAGGACCTCAACTTGCAGGGACTGATATAAAATACTAGGTAATTGGTTGAAAACATGCGTGAAATGAATCGTCAAGTTGAGATGGCTTGTCCTTGCGTAATTGGGTTTTCTTGTCCTCAAAACACTTTTGAGGACCAGAAGACCCAACACAACACTAAACAAACACTTCTTCACAATAGGTAGGACAGACAGCCCCATGTGCAGAGCATGCATGGACGGGGATGAAACAACAAAACACATTCTGCTAGATTGCAAACAGGTAGTAGTAAAAACGGCTATTAGACATGGCCATTTGTAGGGCCCAATCTGTTGTGTTGGGAGGTGTAATAGGAGGTTGGGCCTGTAGGGAGCTGAAGGAGAGTGAGGGAGAGGCAGGGTACACAACAGGTTGGACCCTACAAATTGCCCTGTCTAATAGCCGTTTTAACAGAACTAAACACCTAGGGACCCCACGCACCTTGCGCAAGTCGGCAGGCAACCGGAAAGAATGCTGGGCTTTGTAGAGGAGCTGGGGTGGTTGGAATAATAGTACTACCCCCACGCGAAATAGGCACACTGGATCATGGATGTCGACTTGTGGAAAAACGCCCAGGATAACTAACTAACCTTGAAATGTTGCGACGTCGTCTTGACGCCAAATCTTGACGTGAGTAGACCGCATTACGTGAACTTCAACGTCACTGTCAAGTGTCAAGTAAGGTCAAATCTATGGATCTATGTTATCTATGGTCAAGCGAGTGTCACTGTCACTTGGTTATGGTGAGAAACTTTGTTAACTTTGCATAGTTTGCTTTGCACGCTAAAAGTAAGTGCGCACAAGTTTTGCTATAAATGTTGTCTGGAATCCTGATAATTCAAGGTATATATGGTTTATATACATCTATATTGTAGTTTAAGATACCTAAATTTGAAAGTACCCACTAAAGTGCAAATTGCGAAGTAAACAAGTTCATTCATGTCTAAACTAGTCTGATAAAAAGAAACGCGCGGGGTGCACTCGTGCAACATTATTGCTGATTTTCATATTTCGTGTATATGTAATACATACATTGTTTCTTAATTGTTTATGTTTCTAAGCTTACATAATGGGTATAAAAACTGACTACTGCACCTTATAATTTGTAGTATTTAATTCAGTTCAAAAGTGATTGTAGACAATCTCATATATTGTGTCCTCTTTGCTGTGCTTTTCTCTAATATGTGAGGTTATAAGTAAAGTGTTTAAAAGTCAGCAGACTTGTTTAAAATTTGGTACTACATTGTAATTTACGACTGATTGTTATGTTTCGTCTCTCATTTTAACTTGGTGAAGTTTTTAATTACTTACTGAAGTATTTATATATTTATTTATTGTGACTATAAGAATATATTTTAGGAGGAAGTAATTTATTTTTATCCTGTTGTTGTGCAGGTAGGTATCATAATCAATAGGTATTTAGTTGATTTTTGCTTTCTCTTATGTATTTTAGGTTATGATACTTCATCTTGGACCCGGGTATGTCCTTAAACTACGTTCGGACACGGGTATGTCATTAAACTATGTCGAAAAGAGAGGTATGGGTACTGCGAATGTCATCTCGCTATGTGTGGTAGGGCACAGCACAGCGAATGTCATCTCGCTCAAATCTAGAGCAGAGCCCGGGACTGGGGAACTGAAGGGGAACTGGGGAAGTACCTCCACCTTACAGAAAACCACAGCCAAATAGCACTAGACCCTACTTATAGTGTTGTGTTCCTGCTGGTGAGTAAGGTTGCCAAAGAGCTCAAAGAGGACCCTGTGTTGATGACGAGGGACCCTCTTGTTCCGTCAACACAGTGGATCCTCCTTTTTGTAAAGGGTCGGCGACGCGCATGTGACACCTCTGGAGTTGCAGGCGTCCATAGGCTACGGTAGTTGCTTACCATCAGGCGGGCCGTATGTTTGTTTGCCATCGTCGTGGTATAAAAAAAAACTACTTATGATATTTTTACAAGCTTTAATTTAACTCTTGTGTTCATCAGCTATTTGCATACCTGCGTAATTTGGAAGATACTACTTAATTTTGGTATGATCGAGCTGGTCTGATGATGGAGACCGAAGGTAGTCATAAGAACTCTATAAGAACTAGATAAAACGATGGAAGTTCATTGTGTTTGGGTGTTTTAGAATAGAATCACCGGGTGACCAGCTGGCTTCTAAGTTGGCATTATGCGGAGTTTGATGAATTTGTGATGCACCTTCATTTCTTATTTTCTTTGTTTTTATTTTCTATTTACACCGTGGGCCCTTATAATCATATTTAGATACTAAAATGTCCTATGAACTTTTTTGGAATAAGCCTAGTTTCAGAGTTAATACCAATTAAAAAAAATCACTATTTATAATAACTCAGCACAAAACGCCTTTCTGATGCCGTTGTTGCCACTATTGGGCATAGTTTACACGTCCTTATTGACAGATATCAAAGTGACCAGGAAAACTATGCAAAAACTAAGTTTAAAAAAAAAAAAAAATTTTTCCTTCTTTTGGTCTCAGAAATTAGTGGTTAAGATCTGTCGGATTATTCATGCCCACGGTGTATATGGACTAACAGCTGGCCATATCAGATATGACAATAATGAGAGCAACAAAACCCGTCTGGTTAGATTGCTTTACTATCTTTATTGTTAGATCCGGGCTTCTGGCGGCTTTTAATGGGTGGAGATCAGAGTGACAGACTAGCAAAATTTTTGAATTAAAAAATAGTAATAACAAAATAGGTAAAAACTGCCGTAGTTGTCTCGGTTATAAAGGACAGGCCCTATATTTTAGGATTATAACATTTATAACAATACAGAAACAAAGACAGTAGGCGAGAAACTATGAATTACATTAGGTATATGTCGTTTGGCACTACTTTCCCCGCGACAGAAACTTGGCAATGATATAATCTAATTATTTATATAATTTCTCATAATATTGCATCAAACCCAGAACTCTAGAATTGGTTTTCTTGAAGTGGTTTGCATTCTTTGACCTCCACCACTTTACAACTGCCAGATGTCCAGATCTAGAAATAAGCCTATGCTTATGCTATTACAGCAAACTGATTAGTGGCATTTCGTTGCTCTCATTATTGTGTCATATCTGACGTGGCTATCCGTCTACCTATATATCACTATAGCCGAGTAACGCAACGAAATCAATACTTGCGACTTTACTAAGTTTGCGAGATAATGCTTAAACTCAGTCGGACGCATCGAATTTCAAGAGCGATGACCGGCATGACCATAGAAACGGGGCGCGCGTGCGGCCGTCTCCTGTTCCAAAGTCACGTCAGCGTGTTTATGCTGACGTCGCCGATCAGCCAGTCGTAGTCGTAGCTAACCGAGTCATCGTTACTGGTTCAGGAAAAACTCCTGCACTGATGTGGATAAGGAGGGATTGAGACTGGTGGAGCGGAAGAGCAAGACGCGCAGGGCGCCCCGCAAAACTGTGAGGCACTGCCGAACCAATTAATTCTGGTCTTCGGTTTGCGATACTGAGTAAGGTCCGCTGGGCATAACCAGCCGTGGCCGATCTGGAAAGCCTTAAACAGATTGCGTTCCCAGGTCGGCCGTAACAAGGAAAACATGCTGAAGTGGGGCGCTCTAAACGGCTCAGACGCCCAATGTCCATGTGGAACGGTTCCCCAAACGATGAAGCACATGCTATCATGTCCAGCGTGCCCGCACGCCTGCTCCGAGCGGCACCTCCGTGATGCGACAGACAGGGCGCTAAGCGTCGCTACCTTCTGGGGGCCAATTCTCGGGCCGGGTGAGATGATCTCTACTAAACATATCTTGAAAAAAAAAATGGCGGATGTCGAACGAAAACTAATTTGCGTATTCTCGAAATCTCACACTCGAGATATGTCTACTCCCAGCGTTCGGGATTCAACGAGTGGTCGTAGCGATCGAGATGGTGTTATCGTTATCACTGATTTTTTTGACATTTGATCTGCGATGGCGGGAAATTTTGAGAGGTTAGTAGTTGGCCGAAAGTGAAATTAAGCTACGCAAAATAAATATGTTATTAAAATATGTCGCTCTACGCAATGGAGTTAGTTGAAAACGTTACAAACGTCGGCCAAGTTTAGACGAATAGACGCACTTTTTGAACTGCTGAGGGATATGTCCTTTTTTTGCCACTTCCATATTATTTTCACAAACTAATAACTCAGTAAGGAGACACGAACTACGTTATCGTTTGGCTAGCCAAGCTGTCAAATAAAAAAAGGCGCGATTTTGCGCTTCATTTCTCGTAGGTGTATCGCGAGCAAACACTTAAATATATTTGATGTCAATGATGCACTTCAACACACCATACCAATGCATTATATTATTGTAAATTAATAACACTTTTGGTTTTGGTATAAAAATATTTATTTTATAGAATGTTTTACACTTGATTGAAAACAAACACAATCGAGAAAAACGGAACGCGTATTGTAATAGACATTGAGATCGCCATTCCTCAGAATACGAAATTTTGCATCCTTCGAGATTTTGGTGAGATTTTTCAATAGACATTACGTTCTTCGAGATCATTTCGAAGAGTGATAATTTCGAATGGCCCGTGAATTAGCCTCCTGGTCCCACAGTCTGAAACCCGCGACAAGAGAAGAAGAAGACTGAGTAAGGCGCTGCACGTGTCGCGCTTGCATCACTCCGCCGCGGAAGACTGGTTTCTCGTTGAGGGTGCACCAGATGCGGTCGCGCCTCTACGTGCACTTCAGCTCGTTAGCACGGCTGCTGCTGCTGGACGCCATCGCAAGTGTTCTGGCCGAAAGGTCTCGTGTTTCGACGTATCAGGGGCTATCTGTCGAATCCTTTACTAGATCATAAATACGCCACGGAGCCACGCAATTACTCGTACGTCGTCTAAATCATATTGTGATGTGACGTGCTGTAAAATGTGCGACCATAAAAATCGATCCACCGGGAGATCGAAGTTAGTAAATTACTAAGTTGTAAGGCATTCGCCGAGCTTAATTCCTACCGGCTTGCTTATTTTGAGCACTCTTAGAAAACGTATTGTATAAAATGTCAATTTATGATACAATTTAATTATAAGTAGTATTTTATACAATAGTGACATAATTAAGCTTTTCAATCTCGTACCTTACTTAGGCTAGCTTCTCAGTCGAGTACCTTACTCGAGTACGGTACGAGTAAGGTACTCGACTGTAAGGTACGGTACGAGTAGACAATGACACAATTATGAGAGCGACGAAACCCCTCTCGTTCGTTTGCTGTACTATACTTATTTCTAGATCTGGACATCTGGCAGCTGTAAAGTGGTGGAGGTCAAAGAATGCAAACCCTTCAAGAAAACAAATCCTCGAGTTCTGGATTTGATGCAATATTATGAGAAATTATTTATATAATTAGATTATATAATTGCCAAGGTTTCTGTTGGGGGAAAGTAGTGACAAACGACGTATAATGTAAATTCATAGTTTGTCTAGTACTTACTGTTTTTGTTTCCGTAATAAAGCGCAATGTTTTTTGTTGTAATGTTAAACTATACTCCCTGTACTTTATAACTGAGACAACTTCGACAGTTTTTACCTATATTGGTATTATTATTTTCCAATTTAAAAATTTTGCTAGTCTGTCACTCTTATCTCCACCCATTAAAATCTGCCAGATGCCTGGATCTAGCAATAAGGATAATATAGCAATCTAATCAGACGGGTTTCGTTGATCTCATTATTGTGTCATATGTCGATTTTTGCTACCGAATAAATCATTTTTATTTTTATTATTTATTTATTATATATCTGACGTGGCCAGCTCTTAGTCCAATACAGGAAGCGGATATCCGGATAATAGCACCACCGGATGTCTGATAACGGTATCAGGACAAATGACTGTCAATTGTATCTCTAATATTTATATTAAAATTTCCAAGAAGTGTGATTGACGCAAATAATTCTTAGAAATGAAAAGCATACGTCTTATCTTTATATGAAGACTTCCTTAGGTAATCATGTATATACCTATATATACATATAGGTATATATATCACTACTATCACTAGTGCATTCTATCTAATAGTAATATTCAATCTAATCTATTCTATCAATCATACACCGATTCATTCGTACGCAAAATGGGCTTAGGCGGCATTTCTACTAGATATGAGCGAGGATGCGTTGCGAGGAATGTGTTTCTTAACACTTTCGCAACCAAAAACCCGCCTGGTAGGCACTCGTAATGTTTGCTCAGATGCCGGCTAAGCCCGCTAGGCGGGTAGTACCTATAAACCTACACGCCACGCCAAAGAGCCCGCCTGGCGGGCACACATTGCATCTTCGCCACCACAGGGCTGACACTAACAGAAACGTTTTAATACTTCTGATTATTATGCATGTACCTATGTGATCGAAAAGTTGATTTTTAAATATACAGGCAGTGTGTTTATACTTCACCTAATGCGATTTAAAAATAAAAATTCTTATCAGTTGGTGTGTTACATTCAATTGCATGTAATCAATAGGAGTTAGAGTTTCGTGAAACGTAAAGCCTAATTTGTGTTTACGAATATTTAGTAACTATTGCTTTTATAAAAACGGGTCTTAATCGCGTACACTTACGTTTTTATTTATTTCCTATTCCCATAGGATGATTTGTAAAACAACATTCGGGGAAAAATAAACAAAGAAATTTAACTAAGTAACAAGATTCTAACTTCTAAGCGGCAGTTCTAAGTAAAAGATAATAGAATTGCAGTCATAAAATGCATTACGTTAGTGTTGTGGCACAGAATAACTAATAGTATTACCGTACAGAAAATTCACTCCTTAACAAAAGTCAGATTTAGGTATAAAATTATACCCATACTCGCCGCTTGCAAGAAAAATTGAAACTTTAACCGCGCACGAACCGTGAATCTTCATTGCGCGCCGCAGTTTTATGACCGAGTTGTGAGCGTCGGCACGGGATTGTCACTTGACAAGTTTTTGTTACCTATACCTACTGATTTATTATTTTTAAGATAAATATGTAGGAATTACAAACGTTGATAATGGAAACATAAAATTTTTATCCGGAGATAGAAATTTTTATAGAGATTATGTCTGATTCTTACGGAAGTAGGTATGCCACATGCCACAGCCGTATTCCTTTGAAAATATGTCGGTGAGTTCCTAATATTGTTTCTGGGCAACCGATATTCAATAAATTAAGGATGTTTATTTTAACTATTACTAAGTAAGGACCTCGGGAAGGCGGGACCTTTCAATATCGTCTGGAATTTAAAAATGTTATTTCTGCTTCTTTGTTCTTCCGTTTATTCAGACATCCGTAAATACATTTTTTATACGAATTAGATCGAGATAGGTTTCGAAGCCATTGTGTATTTTAAATTTTGCACTCGCGCCACGTGACACGACTATCGTGCGAGCCGAGCGGCAGCCCACTGCCATACGCCTGCCCGGCAATATATATTGTAAAATTCCTGTGTAGTGGTTCTTCTAATCTAAGCACGTCAACAACGAAACCAGTAATAATATCGATATCTTATTTTGCAATCACTATTGTTTTTTTTATTATTAAGAAACAAAGTCTTATAAAAACATATCTGTAAATTATCTAAAAGCTATTTTTACTATTTAGACCTATAGTTTCCTGTATTTCTTAACAGTAAAAAAAATTATAAACATTTCGCTATGAAAAGCATTGAAAAGTTTTTTGTTTTTGGAGTTTTATCGTGCTTCATTGCGGTGGCACGTCAAGTTGCTTCAATGCTTGGCGTTCAAAAGGTTAATTTTATTCACGTATACGAAAGTTACTTGGCACAGCCCTGAGCGTCAGCCTAGTGCCCGCCTAGTAGGCACGCGGCGTGCGGCATTGCGTTACACCGCGTTGCCCGCCTAGCGAGTTCTCTCGGTTTATGGGGTATTGTTTAAAATTATGCCCGGTTGCGAAAGTGTTAAGAACCAATACTAGAGCTGCGTTGTGCGAGGATAGGTTAATGAAGTGATTCTATTGGTTCGTAAATAGGTTTTTTCAAAAAAATATTTTTTTTTACATTTTGAACGCTAAGCATCGGATGGAAAAATCGTGCCCTCAGCGCTAGCGCAAGGCAAACCGGTTATATTTTGGACGTGATATCACGTGCTGGCGCTGCACTGGGGGCACGACTTTCCGTGCGCGTGATTCGACGTCTTGCAAAAATTATCTACTGCTCAACGAGCTAATTCTATCAATCCCAAATACAATGCTTCCATTCTTTCAACACAGAGTTCTTATATCTCGGTCGCCGTGATCAGACTCAAATTTCAGCTTTATCGGACATGAGCGTTCAAATCTGTTCCAAGATTCTACCTGCGATATAACCTGATTCTTACATACAATGAAAACTTTGAACTTTGAGAACACACTTTCTGTTTGGCCCTATGGTTGACTGGTAGAGAATGCCTAAAGGCATTAAGTCCGCCCGTTGTACTTTTTTATGTGCAATAAAGTAAAAAAAAACACTAATAAACTAACTGACAAACACTGAGTTAAGGGGATGACAACAACTGCATTCCGTCTCTATCTTTTTAAGCGCGAGTGAAAGAGAAACATTGTGTTACGCTTAGTATGGGAGCTCAATTCAAATTCTGCAACATGACGAATTAAAAAAAAACTACACAGTAATTGAAAAATATAAAACAAAAAAATATTTAATATTAGTGAATTAGAATTTTGTTCTTAATTACGTAAGTAAAGAACTTTCGTAAGACTAACATATTAAAAATATTTATAACCGGTTACTCACGTAATTTAAGTCGATTTTTGCTCGACATGTTTCGATCAATTTACGATGACCCGCCACCGCCGCCTCCTCGCCATGCGCGAAGTAGCCGGCGCGCTGCCGTCGCAGAAGGCCGCTCGTGAAAATGATCATCGTAAATTGATCGAAAACATTTCGAACAAAAATCGACTTAAATTACGTGAGCCCGTTATAATTAAAAAAAAAAATGTAATTCAAGAAGCTAAGTACATAAAACTGTTAAAGCTAATTTTAAGATGTAACTTCGGAATTATTTTCTATCGAGCCGATTTCATCCAATCGCGTATCGAATTTAACAAAGTTCTTCAAAACCCGGGACCCGGGGTATGTCCTTAAACTACGTCCGGACTTGGGTATGTCCTTAAACTACGCCAAAAAGAGAGGTATGGGCACTGGGAATGGCATCTCGCTAAGTGTGGTAGGGCACGTTCAGCGAATGTCATCTCGCTCAAATCTGGAGAAGAGCCCGACTGGGGAAGTACCTCCACCTTACAGAAAACCACAGCCAAATAGCACTGGACCCTACTCATAGTGTTGGGTTCTGCTGGTGGGTAAGGTTGCCAAAGAGCTCAAAGAGGACCCAGTGTGTTGACGATGAGGGACCTTCTTGTTCCTTTAGCCGTCAACACAGTGAGTCCTCCTTTTTGTAAAGGGTCGGCAACGCGCATGTGACTCCTTTGGAGTTGCAGGCGTCCATAGGTTACGGTAGCTGCTTACCATCAGGCGGGCCGTATGCTTGTTTGCCACCGTCGCGGTAAAAAAAATGAATATTAACATTTTTTTTACTCTCCCAAAGCAAATAGTTATTGTCAAAAAACTGTTATAGTCAATTTCAAGGTCATCGGCTGTTGTCAGCCTCTTAAATAAAAGCTTGTAAAATACATTCCTCGCAACTCTTTCTCGCTCATCCCTGGTGGAAAGGCAGCCTTATGTTGGAGTCACAGTTTTGTCTTGGCCAATTACCTAATTTATGCATTGCTAGCTTTTGCCCGCGGCCTATGTCACTCTCCATCCCTTCAACTATCTCCACTTAAAAAATCGCGTCAATTCGTAGCCCCGTTTTGCCGTGAAAGACGGACAAACAAACAAACACACACATACACTTTCCTATTTATAATATTAGCATGGATTGGGGCGCTGGTGGCCTGGCGGTATGACGTCAGACTTTCAATCCGAAGGTCTCGGGTTCAAACCCCGGCTCGTACCACTCAGTTTTTCGGAACTTATGTACGGTCACCGGCAATAGTATCTTCCTACACGAAGGCCGCAAAAATATGTGACACGCTCTTATGGCCCCACAAATAAAAGCGTGTCACATATTTTTGCGGCCTTCGAGTAGGAAGATACTATTGCCGGTGACTACCAAATATCATTTGATATTTACCAGTCGCTATTCGGTGACGGAAAACATCGTGAGAAAACCGGATCGAATCCCAACAAGGCCTAGTTTCCCCTCTGGGTTAGAAGGTCGATAGCAGTCGCTTTCGTAAAAACTAGTGCCTACGCCAATTCCTGGGATTAGGTCGCCGAGCGGATCCCAAGCTCAATAGAGCAGAAAAGCTGGGACAAACGCTAGAAAGAAGACGCATTATTCCAAGACTATTATTTATAAAATGAACTACATATAACTTACGTGGCCTTTTGTATCTCTAGAACCGGAAATGGAAGCCGCAGGCCACAAAATAAACAATTAAGTGAAGTTTATCGGTTTAAGGATAGTTTTTGCGGTTAATTAGGTATAGTTAATTAGATGTTTGTTTTGTTACAAATTTAAGCAATCAAGCAGGAAATAATGAGTTATATTATAGTCTGGCCAGCCAACGAACGCAGTAGCAATGTACAGCGAACAAAAGTATGACAACACTAAGAATCAGTGAAAAAAGCAGCAATGATCATCACATTTTAGGTTTTTAATTTTAGGTGGTATTTCCGCCCCTTTCATTAGGTGACATTTACGGTGTGTAAAAAGTAGACGGATATGACAACCTTGGAGCAACGAAGGCAACGCGGTGACTTGATAGAAACGTATAAAATACTCACAGGACACTACAATGTACCCGCATTAGCCGATATTTTCACTCGAAACATGAATGAAAGACTGAGAGGACACTGTCTGAAACTTACATTGACGCAGAGTAGTAGCAACCCCAGACGACACTTCCTGTCTAACTAACCGCGTAGTGAAAGTGTGGAACGGTTTGCCCGAATCAGTGATCAGTGCGCCCTCAGTGAACTCATTTAAAAATAGACTAGACAAACATTTTCAACTGGACTAAACTCAAGTGGACATTGATATGCACGTATCAGCTATAAGCTGCCTGTGCATTCATAAATAATAAATATATTTCGTCTGATCTGTCATCAACTGCAACAGATAATCTGGTTGAGACCATTGACATATGGCTGAAAAATGAATTTAAATTTAATTGGGAACGTTTCAGGAGTTCTATCTCACTCGCGCTTAAGATGAGAGAGTGAAATGCACTAGGAACAAATTCAATGTAAATTGAAATGTTCGTCATGAAATACGGTGTCTCATTACAAAAGGTTGCCACATGTACGTATTTTGAATTTGCCGCGCGTTTCTACTGACAGAAATGGTTTGCCAGACTATAACAGTATTGAAGAAATCGCTTTGATCGAGTTAATCAAACGCTTGTTGTGAATAAATATTATGAAGACCCGAGTGGCCAATTGTTTCAAAAATTGCTTAATCCAATACTGATTCTAAAATGGTATAACACTTAGAGCTGGTTCCCACTTGTCGGGTGGCGGAACATTTTATATGAAGCAAGGATGATACGAGGGTTGCTACTTATATATCCGGAAACAAAAAAACAAACAAACGTACACGGCTGAAAATGGTTTCATTGTTTTTCAAAGTATTCCCCTTGATGATCTATGCACTTTTGCATTCGCGTGAACCAATTTTTAAAGCACTTCTGCCACTCCGCCTGAGGTACCTCCATAACGTGTTGTTTGAATGCGTCGACAGCATCTTCAGCGGTCGAAAATCGTTGACCGCGTAATTTATTCTTTATATTTGGAAATAAATAAAAATCGTTGGGTGCCAAGTCAGGGCTGTACGGCGGATGACCCGTTAATTCCACATTTTGACCCTCCAAAAATAGAGTTGTTTCGCGTGACGTATGACAGCTGGCATTGTCATGATGAAGAATGATTCTTCGTCGCTGGTTAGTTTTACGAATTTGTTCAAATACTTCCGGTAAGCAAATGGTCGTGTACCACTCTGAATTAACCGTTCTACGGTTTTCTAGTGGCACTGTAGCTACATGGCCATTAATACCGAAGAAGCAGGCCACCATTTGTTTCAATGTACTTTTTGCACGAGTAACTTTCGTAGGGTTCGGCTCATTTTGAAACACCCATACCGTTGATTGTTGCTTCGTTTCGGGATCGTATGCATAGATCCAGGATTCGTCACCTGTATAGATGTTATAAACGGCTTTTGAGTCACCACGGTTATATTTTTTTAACATTTTATTGCACCATTCGACGCGAGCATCTTTTTGCTCTTTTGTTAAGTTGTGGGGTATCCAACGCGAACAAATTTTTTTTACAGCCAAATAATTATGTAATATGCTATTAATGCTGGTCATAGAAATACCCAGAGTCGCCTCTATCTCGCGGTACGTAACATGTCGGTCGTCCATTATAAGTTTTCGCACAGCCTCGATATTTTGTTGTACAACGACCGATTTCGGGCGACCTGCCTTAACTTCGTCCGTAAGCATACTACGTCCACGATTGAACTCACTAAACCAGTGATACACAGTAGTTTTAGATGGGGCTTCATCACCAAAAGTTGAAGTTAGTTGATCTATGCACTGTTGTTGCGTTAAACCACGCCGAAAATCATAATAAATCATAGCACGAATATTTTCACGAGTGAGTTCCATTCTTGCTGCGAGATGACATTTAAAACCCGTCAAAAACAAAACACGAGCATTAATAAGAAAGAAAAAATATACCGGCCAGTACTTAAAAAAGTTCAAATTTTACCATGGAGGTCAAATATGCTATTTAAGAAGATTGTAATCCCGGTTTCCGGATATATAAATAGCAGCCTATGTATAGACATGGATGGACAATACCTATACAAAATCGTGTTCCCTTATTTCAGGTTAAAGTACTAGCGTCATCTATCGGTCCCACCAGACACTAAATCCTAGTTTCTAATACTTTGTTCGTCGCTTAACGCTGACAGAATTACTCGACTCCAGACTCGACAGATGGCGCTGTAGCACTTCGTACCGAAAACAGACGTATAGCCTGAACGCGATTTCGTATAGGCATTGTCAAACCATGTCATCCTTGATGCCTATAATAAATCGCGTTCCTCGAACCTTCAGGCTATACGTCTGTTTTCGGTACGAAGTGCTACAGCGATCTGTCGAGTCTGGAGTAGAGTTATTCTGTCAGCGTTAAGCGACAAATAAAGTATTAGAAACTAGGATTTAGTGTCTGGTGTGACCGATAGATGACGCTAGTGCTTTAACCTGAAATAAGGGAACGCGATTTTGTATGGGTATTGTCCATCCATGTCTATATCATCCTTGATATGAAGCTATTCACACTCGGCCGACAACGATTTATATAAAATGTCCTGTCACTGGAACATCCGATTATAATCCGCGCCCGATATCCGACAAGTGGGAACCAGCTCTTACCATCAACATCCTTAAAAAAAGATATTGCTCTTAATATTCATTAGGAATTTTGCTCTTGACTATGAATATTTTTGGGCATTTCTTGACATTTATTATTTAATATTCAATACTTTACTATTATTCAAGTAAACCGCCACAGTGACAACCCATCATTAAAATTATTGCCAGTGTAAGAAATTAGTTCCACTGAAATTCCGCAACATGGCGCATGATCATATATTTCTGGTCAGGATTTAAATTTTATTCGTTTTATAATATTGTTAATGCACTAAGCTTTGGAGGCCGTAGTAACCTGTTCCACACAAAATAATGCCTAACAATAGTTATAACATTGCCAATAAATTCAATACAAACTTTACAATAAGTTTTCGACAAAAAAATTTTATTTAATACAAGTTTTTAAACGCCGACTGTACTTTTCTTGCAAAAGTCATCTACTGCTCAACGAGATGATTCTAACAAGCCCAAACACAATGAGCTTCCATTGTTTTAACACACAGTTCTTATGACCATCTTCGTCCTTCATCGTCAGACCAGCTCGATGGTACCAAAATATTGAATTGTCGTCCAAGTGAAGGTGCGACCACACCGCTGCTTAAAATACGGTGACGCTACGGAATCGCAGTGACGCATCGTATTCGTACCGTTTTAATCGCATGCCCTCCACACCGCTGCTCAAAATACGCTGACGGTACGGAATCGCAATGACGTGCCGTAAACGTCACGATTTTAACTCATGCTCTCCACACCGCTGCTTGAAATACGCAGACATTGAGCTGCGTCAAAATATTTAGTATGGGGCACGCCACGGCGTATAGTTCGAGAAATATGAATTGAACATTTACTTTTTGCACTAAAATCTTTTTGTAAATATCAAATAAAAGCTAGTTGTAAAAGTGCCCCCGTGCTTCAAACAACACAGCGGACCGAATCTTGATATTTGCGTCACGATTGCGTATCACAATTTTATTTGAAAAAGATCACAATTTTAATTAAAAAATAAAATGTCCAATAGGTAATGATATTTTTTTATTAGTAAAAATGTATAGGATAGTAACCTTTTACAATATTTCATTCATCCGAGTCACTACTACTTGAACTTGTGGAACTATCATCATTTTGCCCAACTTCGGTTATTAAGCGTGGGTGAATTCGTGGCTCTCACAGCTTCCCACGGTTTCCCATGGACGAAACATTTTTTCAATTTATATCAATCACTCTCAGCACACGTTCTCTGCATAACTAACCAAAATTGACACGATAGATGCTAAACTACCCACATAATATCACAAAAAAAACTTAAATGTTTTATAATACTTAGACCCCCAAAAGTAAAATTATTTTATTTAGATTACTGTCTGCACCCAAGTGAAGAAGATAAAACAAATAGTATCAATATTTTTCAATCCATGAGTAGTAGCCATTTCTGCACCCGAGTGTCGAAGCGACTCATAATTAAGCGTTTGTTTTCAATTCAAGGCTATACGTCGTTGACAATAAAGATAAAAAAGATAAAATATATTTATTCTTAAATTTAGGCACATTACGATGCACTTATGAACGTCAGAGAGAAAAAGAAAAAACTACCACCGGTTCTAACCCTACACCTCTGACCCGAGAAGTATTATTTATGACCGGCAAGAAACTCGGCGGGACTTATTTTTTCAAAACAGTAATACAGTAATATTATATCTTAAAGATACACAATAATGCGTAGTTCTATAAGAAGACATATCAAAACAGCTTGAGAGACATACAATGTACGTATTGCTTAATTAAAATAAAATAATAATAATAAAATCCAAATCTGATTGCTTCACAAAACGTTTGATATGCTTTCCTATATGAACTGTGTCCTCTAAATGTTAGATGATTTTGAAGTAGTTTCTGGTTTGGGCCATGCATCTTTGTCCGTCATATAGTCCTCGACCCTGTAATAACCCTTTGACATTAAACTTTTTTTCAAATACTTCTTAAGAGCGGGAAATGATAAATTTAAAGCATCGACGGGTAACTTGTTATAAATGTGAATACCTTGACCAAAAAATGACTTATATGCTTTGCGGATACGACTACTTCTGATAACAAGCTTGTTTTTATTTCTAGTGTTATAGCTGTGGATGTCAGAATTTTTTTTGAATGTATGTATATTCTTTACAACAAAAATAATATTGTCATAGATATATTGGGAAGCAACAGTTAAAATATTAATTTCTTTAAATAGTTCAATAAGTAGTATAATCGCGTGTAAAAAAATGCACTTTTAATAGTCATTCGGGCTACCAAGTGAGGATTAGTGCTGTTATGAACAATAGATCTGGGTGCTCGACTTCGCATTGTCCGGTAAGTGTTTACGCCGAACAAAAGATCGCAAAGTAGATAAGAAATTACCAATTCATATTTCTCGAACGTTGCATCTGCGTATTTCGAGCAGCGGTGTGGAGGGCATGCGATAAAAACGGTACGCATACGATGCGTCACTGCGATTCCGTAACGTTGCCGTATTCTAAGCAGCGGTGTGGAGGGCATGCGATAAAAACGGTGCGGATACGATGCGTCACTGCGATTCCGTAACGTCGCCGTTTTTTAAGCAGCGGTGTGGTCGCACCTTTATGCAGGTATGCAAAATTTCATCCCAATCGGACATTAGGAACTGGTTCAAATCTGGTTTACATTAACAACCGAGATACCGAAATTGAATACCGGTTAATTTGTATGAAAATAATACCGTTATTCGATCCCTGCTTTTAACATTGTTGTTTCGTTAGCAGACGTTCTGCTTAATAATGGCTTAATATAACTGCTTAATATAATCAAATTAACTGCTAAAAGTGATAAACACTGAGCTGAGTTAAATAAAAGCTTATTAAAAGTCAGCAGTCCGTGTAATAATAACACTTCCCGTAATCGAGGGACACGTCATTGTTTGTTTGTTCATTAATTACTAGCTGTGCCCACGCTACGTTTCAAACTACATGGGATTTGATTTGTATCATTTTCCTTCCTTCCCGTAAGGAGGAGGGGAGAGGTTATCAAAAACTAAAGTTGCATGTCCACATGACAACTTGCTACTTTTCGGTTAAAATTTCAGTAGTTGAACCGTAGAAAAATTAAAAGACAGTTGCTTTCGTATTTGGGCCTATCAACATTTTGACCGACATAAACCTGTCCTCAACTTTTAAATTTCGTTGTAAAATTTCACCTTTAAATAATGGCTTTTCTGTGTTTCAGTTTATGGTGTATGTTTAAACATTCGAGCCCCCAACTGTTAAACCTAATAAACAGAAACTATTGTATATTAGAACCCCGATTTCTTGGTAACTCCAGAGATATTTTGAGTAACGCAAGAGACACTCAAAACTGTCGGTCAAAAAGTTGATTGGGCCCATTTAAGAGATTAGTAGGCATGAATGTGAAATGAAATATCTGAGTATACATGTGTCCAGTCAGAAGCGCTGGCGGTAAGTCGTCCGACTTTAAATCCGGAGGTCTCGGGTTCAAACTTCGGCTCGTACCACTGAGTTCTTCCAAACTTAGGTATCTACGAAAATCATTGATATTTACCAGTCGGTTTCGGAGAAGGAAAACATCGTGAGGAAACCGGACTTAATTCCAATAAGGCCTAGTTTGCCAACTGGGTCATGTTCAAGGCACTCGCTTTCTTAAAAGCTAGACTGCGCCAATTCATGGGATTAGATTGCCAAGCGGACTCCTGACTCAATTGATCCATGGCAAAGGTTCTCCTAGTGGGTTTAGCAATCTACCCTTTATCTCACCCTGGCGTCCAATTCAATTCCCTTTCAGTAACATTGTAGTATTTGTAGGATACTGTGATGTGAGCTCAAAGAGGACCCAGTGTGTTGATGATGAGGGACCCTCTTGTTCCTTTAGCCGTCAACACAGTGAATCCTCCCTGTAAAGGGTCGGCAACGCGCACACACCTCTGGAGTTGCAGGCGTTCATAGGCTACGGTAGTTGCTTACCATCAGGCGGGCCGTATGCTTGTTGCCACCGTCGTGGTATTAAAAAAAAACTTCTAGACATCCGATATTATGATTGTTGCATTAATATTAACATACAGAAATATACGAAATATTAAATTTAAACTTTCGTGAGACATACTATCACTATAAAATATAACGGTGGAGACCTAAGCTCTCCGAAACATGTCGCGCGAAGTGACTGAAGTGACGTGAGTGTAACCGTTATATTTTATGGTGATCATCATCATCATTATCCTTGCCTTATCCCATTTACTTGGGGTCGGCACATCTAACACTCTGGCGCCATTTTAGGCGGTCTTTGGTCATATTCGGCGTCAGGCCTTTCGTCAGTAAGCCGTTTTTGATGGTCGAAGTCCAGTTTGTCGGCGGGCGGCCCCTTCCCCTTTTGCCTTCATGATCAATGGTCACACTCTTTGTGATATGGTCGCCGCTACGACGTTGTACGTGCCCGAACCAACGTAGCCTGCTTTCGCGCATTTTGTTTCGGATGTCCGCAACTTTAAAGGTGCCTCGAATATAGGTATTTCTTATTTTGTCCAGCCTTGTAACTCCCCCCGACCAGCGCAACATTTTCATCTCCGCTACGTGCATTTTTTGCTCCTCCTGTTGTCTCACGGCTCAACACTCGGATCCATAGAGCAGGGCCGGTCTCACTGCTCGCTTGTATATGGTCCCCTTTGTTTTGATTGGGATTTTGGGGTCACACAGGACGCCTGTGAGGGCTCTCCATTTCAGCCATCCCGTTCTTGTTCTGTTTTCGACATCGAGCTCGGTTTTTGCTGTTGACGTGATCAGAGATCCAAGATATTTGAAAGACTCTACCTTCTTCAATGGCACTCCGGAGATGGTAATAGATTGGGATGAGGTTTTGCCCGTGAAGTTACAGTGCATGTATTCGGTCTTTGATCTGCTTACTCTTATGCCCCTTGACTCCAAGGCAGTCACCCACCGATTTAAGTCTGATTGGATCCCGGGCAACGCTTCGTTTATTAGAACGACGTTGTCTGCATACAAGAGATTCCACGGTGCCGGTTTTTGTATACTTTTAGTGATGTAGTCCATGACCAGGTTAAAGAGTAAAGGACTCAGAGTAGAGCCTTGATGCACTCCAACATTAACTTCAAATGGTGCGCTAGTTCCCGCGGGGGAAATAACCTGGGTAGTGATACCCCTATACATGTCTCGGATCAAATTTATATAGAAATCCGTAAGTGCAGTCCAGATTAGTTGTCTGGGTATTCTGTCAAATGCCTTTTCCAGATCCATAAAGACATAGTGGAGGTCCTGCTTTAGTGTTCTATATTTCTCGCTTAAGATCCTAACTGTGTGGATGGCATCGGTAGTGCCCACCCCACGAGTAAATCCGCATTGGTTTGGGGTGATATTTGTAAGGCTATTCAGTTTTTCTATTAGGACACGTTCCCATACTTTAAGAGTGTGTGGGATCAGCTTGATCGCTCTATAATTTCCGCACTCGGCCACGCTTCCTTTGTTCTTGTAAAATGGTATCATGTGACTAGTCCTCCATTGGTCTGGCATTTTCCCCTCTGCAATGATGTTGTTGAACAGATTTGTGAGCCATTGAATCCCTGGCTTGTCGACTTTTTTCCATATTTCGACTGGGATTTCGTCAGGACCCGTGGCTTTTCCGTTTTTCATTCGGGATATCGCATTTTTTACTTCTAGGGGTGTCTATAGGGCCAGAAGCCAAAGGCAGGTCCGGAAGTTGGTCCTGTGGGAATTCTTCATTAAGAAGGCTATAGAAGTAATCGTGCCATCTCCTGTTTATATCGGCGTCAGCGGTTAGTAGTTTACCGGTCTCGTCGTTAATGTATTTATTTTGTTTGAAATCTTGGGTTTGTTTATTGCGGAGCTTGGCAACTTTAAAGATTTCATTTTCCCCTTCACATTTCTCCAAACGTTCAATGAAATCTTCCGCAGCCTGGGCTTTTGCTGTAGCCACTGCTCTTTTAACCTTTTTTCGAACATTGTGGTACAATTCCTCATCTTGGCGATCTTGTGTTTCTTGCCACTTCTTAAAGTATTGTTTCTTCTCTTTAAGCATTTCTCTGGAATCGTGTGACCACCAGCTGCCATCTTTCCCAGATTTCAGTTTTCCTTTGGTTACCCCAAGCAGTTCCTTGGCGTTGGTGTGGGTAAATGAATGAAAGCTATTCCACATGGTGTTGACGTCTCCTGGATTTTTACTACAGTCTTGGAGCTCTTTCGTGAGATATTCTCTTAATTTGCTAGTAAAATCCCTGCCTTGGGCATTGTCTAGGTTAAACCATTTGATGCGGGGCCGGGGCTTTATTTTCGATTGGGATCTCCAATTTGGTAGTTTTAGACATGCTACAAGCATCCGGTGTTGGGTGGTAAGTGGTTCCCCTGGAATGACTTTACAGTCTCTGAAGTATTTGCGCAGAGAGGCATCACACATGATATAATCTATCTGTGTAGCAGATTTACCACTTTTGTATGTGATGAGGTGTTCATTTTTCTTTTCGAAGAAAGAGTTAATAATGGGCATCTAGAAGTTAATCGCAAGTTCGAGTATTTCTCTACCTTGGTCATTTAAATTTCCGTATCCAAAGCCCCCGTGCATGTCACACCCATTGCTAGCGTCTTTGCCGATATGCCCATTTAAGTCGCCCGCCAGGATCTTGTTTTCTGTGCCCGGTATGCTCTGAATGGTTTCCTGCAACTCTTCCCAGAATACTTCTTTTTCTTCTCTGCTACATCCAGTTTGAGGGGCGTAAACTGATAGAATATTTAAACAGGGTTGATTGTCTAGAGCTAATTTAACATACATTATTCTATCACTGATTCTGTCAACTTTTATGATTCTACCCTTAAGATTCTCATCTAATATTACACCGACGCCGTTTCTAGTAGTAGATGACCCATGATACAAAAGTTGATAGTTATGGCCTATATCCCTTGACTTCGAGCCTTTCCATTTTAACTCTTGGACACAGTTAATGTGTCTTCTGTTTAAAATCTCCGACAGTTCTTGGCTTCGTCCAGTCATGGAACCGATATTCCAAGTCGCTATTCGCAAGTTTGTTTCGCTGCGTCCTAAACCGTCGCTTATGGGGGACGCCCTAGCATGTTTCGCAGGATTATATCGGGATTCACATGGGCCGTCGCTTACAGGGTACGCCTTAGCATTTATACTTATCTTTTTATTGTGTACTTCCATATTGAGTGTTAGATGTAGAGTTTTGGCGGGTTGTTTTTACGGCCGGTTGCCACCTGACGCCAAGGACGAGGCTTTTCTGAAAAGCCGGAATCGCCGCCGTTGACCATCTTGTGGTTCTTCCGCCGCCGAGACTTCTGCCCGCCCCGTCCTGAGCGCACAGCACTCCCGCAGCCCCTTCTCCGAATATCCCGGATAGGCCTGCCAGAAGGGGTTATTTTGATATGGAGGTTAGCCTAACTCCAGTTTTGCCATGTTGGTGTGACTCTTCCGCCTGTTCCGCCGTTCCAATGGTTTCCATATCCGCCTTCACAGCCGTTGAGCTCTTCACCCGTAACCCCGGGCTAGGGTTCCACGTTATACCCCGCGGGTTTGGGTCCCTGTCCGAACTCAGCCATCTACTCGCCCCGGCCTACTGAAGCGAGAGATGCCCGCCCCCGCGGCAAGGACGCGCCAGACAGGAATTACCCCAGTGGAGAACTAGAGAAGATGACTCTAGTCTCCCTGAGGCCGGGTTAATGGTCTCGTATTTGCCCGAGACCAAAGGCCCTATATAAAGGCTATATTTTATAGTGATATACGAAATAATGTATTTAGTAATTAATTGAAGCATCTTTCATGGCTGCATGTGCCGACACAAATATCTTACGGGCAAAATGTTGAAGACACACCAAACATGTAGTCAAGGCCCTCAATAATGAGGAAGTGAGGAAGATATTATTTTGATATAACGTGTAGTTGTTCTGTTTGTCCGCAGCACAAGATGGGCGCATCGATCGAAGTGGAGCCTTGTGCTAAAGGCTCTGTAGCTGGCCGTGTAGTCATCGACGCGGTCGGCATGGTCCAGGGTCTGTCTCAGCTCGCCACTTTACCAGACCCCCCAACAGGAGCCATTAAAATGCTCCTCTCCAGCGTCCAGTTTGAGCAAACTAACCAACCAGAATCAATAGCAAGAAAGCGTTCAGCAGGACTGAGTGGAAGAGACATGATAAAAGAGAATACCACATTACCTGTACAATGTGATCTCTGCCCTCGTACTTACGTTAACAAATGGAATTTGGCAAGACATGTCAATACCGCCCATGCAGCTAAACGTAAAAGGCTCGTGGAGACGGAAGTTTTTGAATGTGAAGAGTGTGATTATATGTGCGCCTCTCAAGCGGCACTTGAAACCCATGTACATAGTCATAGCACTTCCACAGAAGCCACGAAGTCTCAGAGATACAAGTGCGCTTTCTGCAACAAAGAACTTGCAAGTATTTATACCCATTACGCCTCTAAACATAGGATAGAATTCCCCGAACAGATCATGTTCGATGACGGAAATGTGCTTGTTTATTCTTCTATAAATCCAGACGGAGGAAAGGCTCCATGGTTTTTAAAAGAAAAGGAAAAATTGAATCGGTACACTGACGTTACTTGTCGGTTATGCGAAGCTGAAACATGCTTTGATGATGCGGAAAAATTAGCAGTCCATTATGTGATGGACCATATGGTTGATCCGGGAATTTTAGACCACCTCAAACGAGTGTTTAGGGCAGAAAAGGGTGTTCATTTGAATGATTTGCCTGCGTCGCAGGTACCTAAACGCAAACAATACGGTATCGTAACTCCAGTTAAACAGAAAGTTTCGCGTACGGAAGAGAATGGACATAGCAGCAAAGTTTATTTGAAAAAACAGCTCGAGGATCAGGCGTGTAAGAAACCGGAACATATTGGCATGTTTAATTGTAAAGAATGCGATCAAGTGTACACCACGGGAGCGCTTTTAAATAAACATATAAATGACAATCATGCTCCTAAAATTGGAGACAAGGCAAAATGCCAGAAGTATAAATGCTGTTTGTGTAACAAAGATCTAATAGGCATTGACAAACACTATGGAATGGTACACAAAATTGAATATCCGGAGCAAATGATGTTTGAGAACGGAAATGTGCTGGTGCGTACTGATATTAACTCCAACTGCGGTCAAGCTCCGTGGTTTAAAAGTCAGAAAGAGAAAGCAGAAAAGAAATATACATCGAGCACATGCAGATTATGTGATGTTGACTTTTATGGCACAGGCATAAACCTGGACAGACATTACCTAATAGAGCATAAGGTTGAACAGGATACGTTGAAAAGGCTTAATAATCTTCGGTGCTTGTTCAGAGCTGACAAGGGGGCACATTTGGTTGATATGCCCACTAGCCGGCCTACTAGAAGAGTTTCGTCATACCAAAGTACATCTCGTCCAGTCTCTGAAAGCAAATCTGATGAGCGTATTCTGAAAGCAAATCAGGTTGAGCAAGATATGGATGGGTTGATCATATACCAATGCGTGGAGTGCGGAGTAGCCACGACCACGTGTGATGCGTCTATCGAACATGCGCAGCTACACCACTTTGCTGGCTACAAGGCTATACCACAAACCTGTGGCGTCTGCAAATTCTCATTTGAAGCTGAATGCTTCGCTGACCACTCTACAAACCATCTCAAAACCAATGAGTACAGAATAGTAAAGTTTGATCCTTCCAAATTGCTGGATAACTGGTCAGTCTTGTTTCAAGGTTTGTCCGAAAACCACGCAGAGAGAATTAAGTCATCTAGTACTTATCGGCACACGAGAAGGGTTAAAATGAACTCGAACATGGCTTCAGGAATACCATTGTATCAATGCGGTAAGTGTGAGCTATACGTTCGTCCAAAAGATGTTGAAGGACATTGTTATAATCATAATTGCATTGAAAATCAGGCTCCAGGCCACTTTTGCCCCGATTGCGAAAAATATTTCTACACTTCCGTTGCTCTTACGGAACATGAGAAAGACCATAAGGCTTATGGAGCTGATTCCTTTAGAATAGTTACTTTTAACTGTAAGGAGGATGAACCTATTAATAGAGCTTTGCAAAACCTCCAAAATAATTCAAATTCGTTTAAGGTAGCTTCTCAACGAGAGGCGTTAGTGTCAGAAGAAACACAACAGAGGATAAGAGGAGTTAAAATTCTCAAAAATTTTGTAGTCAAAAGATTTTGTGTCCAATGTAAACAATCGATCTTTTATTCAGAATTTGATGCTCATGCAGCCTCACACAGAAACAATCAAAACTCAAAAGTCGACATTTCACCAGGTGAGGTAAACGAGAGAGTTCAGGAAGAAGGATCCCAGGAACGAAATAGTGGTGTCTCCAATGATAAAGCTAATCAAAATCCTGGAGAACGGCTTCAAACAAAAGAAACCGAAACAGCGGCGAATAAAGAAGGAACAGTGGAGTTATGGAGTAGCGATAGTGACTCTGTCAACGGCCTCACGCCACCTGTTTCTTCCTTTGAAGTGCAGGTAGAAGTTCATGTACAGAAAGAAGAAGTAGATGATTTTCGTGATAACCAATGTGCTGATAATATGCAAGAAGATGTGCAATGTATTTTTGAGGAGTTTAGTGAGGAAATGGAAAATGATTTAAAAAAGGATATACAACATCTTGGTGTTGAGCTTTTTGGAATGACTTACATACCAGATGAAAACTTAGGGGAGCAAGATATGTTGGAACTAAAGAAAGAATTAACGGAACTCAAAGAAACAAGTAATGATGATCGCCAGGACAAAGATAATAATAAAGCTAAACTAGTGACAGACAATAGTCTTTCGCAAGATCCTACAAACGAAAATGCATTTAAGAATAATGGAAAACAAAATGCAAACAATCAAAACGATATTATTGTAATTGAAGATGATAGTGATGAAGAAATTGAATTTCAAGAAGTTACAAATAATTCTAGAATGTCTTCAAGGGATATTTTAACTAGAATGTTGTCAAAATAGGAACACAGTTAAAGAGAGAAGAATAACATAATATAATACTAGATAATCGATGGAGAGTGATTAGTGAGATTTTGTGGATCTGAGTTATGATATGACGTTCAACTGTGATTCACTTTGGCTAAAATGATGTACCTATTGTTTTTATACTATTTGAAGTACTTGTAGTGTTTAAGATGCCGTGAGTTCGAGAAAAATATCGTATGACACCGAGCGGAAATATTGTTATTAATTTTAAATAGTGTGGTTTTAATTTTTGTCTATGGAGTAAAAGTGTTTACGCCTCAAAATATGTTATCCATAGCCCTCAAAATTGTTATCAATATTTTTTGCAAACCAAATTATTTATAAACATGCTACGATTTTCTATAACTGTGTTAGAAGAAGCTACTGTGCCTTAAATGTTTGTTTTTATTAAAACATTAGTAAGTAATGTTATATGTACAAGTTATTTTTTTTTTAATGTACACCAAAGGAATTATGTGCATCAAATTACCAATAGAGCAGGAATAGGTAAACCCGCGAACAGAGAGCCATTTTTTTTGTTAAGTTTAATAAAATAAAATAAAAACTACATTGAGGTGCCTTACCTACTGCTTGCTATGATGGTATTTTTAAAAGGATATTATTTTTATACTTAAGTTGGTATTTTTATTTTTATATTCATTATCTAGACAATACAATCCATACTAATATTATAAATGGGAAAGTGTGTGTGTGTTTGTTTGTTTGTCCGTCTTTCACGGCAAAACGGGGCGACGAATTGACGTGATTTTTTAAGTGGAGATAGTTGAAGGGATGGAGAGTGACATAGGCTACTTTTTGTCTCTTTCTAACCCCCCACTTCCCTAAAATGGGGGGTGGAAGTTTGTATGGAGCATTCCGGGGGGCAAAGGGGAACCGTGTTACCCCGAATTTAACGCGAGCGAAGCCGCGGGCAAAAGCTAGTAACTTATATTATAATAACGTCGGATAAAATCTTAAGAAGTACAGTTACGTAAAATAAGACGAGTTGTTTTGTATAGAATTTTGTGCATTACAGCAATTGAGAAGTAATTTGGAAAGAGTGCGATAAACGGGGCGAGCGAGTGAGGCCGTTTACTGACACGAGGCTGGGAATTCCTAGTGTTATGTGTACGGTGCCAATATGTTTTGATAATATTTATGCCCGTGTTAAGAAAGAAAGCATTTTTTATATATTGGCTCTCTAATTATTATATTACTGTTTTAAGTGAGATTAAATTTGTGCCAATATCCAGTCGTAGTTTCAGTTTCAGTAGTTTCAGTGCGTCTAGAAACAACATCAGTAACCTTTGACCGCCAAGAATCTGACGGAAAAATCTTCCGAGCGCGCAAGGCAAACCGGTTATATTTTGGACGTGATATCACGTGCTGGCGCTGAGGGCACGAGTTTCCGTGCGCGTGATTTGACGTCTTTGGCGGTCAAAGGGTTAATTTGCACGGAAAGAAACAAAATTATCATGCAGAAGAGTGCTAGTAGCCTTGTGCCAAGGCGTGCGACTTTCAATCTGGGGGTCTCAAGTTCGAATCACGGCTCGTACAGTCGCCATCAAATATATCGGAGCGGCCAGAGTACTCAAAAATATCTGAACATCCACTTTATCGCCTTGTCAATTGAGTCGTTGTTCAGATATTTGTGACCACCTTGACCGCTCAGATATATCTGATGGCGACTGTACCACTGAGTTTCGTGGAACTTAGTGGGTACGGAATATCTTTTTAACAAACATGCAATCAAATATGGTCGTTACGTTCATTGTAATAGGCTCGGAACTATCTTGTTTCTAGCGCAGAAACTCGAGAGGACTGTATGTAATTTCGTCATCTTGCATCAAAGATGGCGGCCGATTTTATTTTACGAACGGATGATTTTATTTTGTATCTTTTCTCGTGATATCGTTATCGTATCTGAAGTGGGAATAATAATAACACGAGTAAACTAGTATGCTTTATGAACGGAACCTTTTTTATAAGATTCTTTATTTCTTTGCATATTTGAGAAATAATACATACCTCGGCGTGAAAACGGATTCTTCCTGTTCTCCCGCACTCTGTTGTAATGTACAGTCAACGCCAATGATATGTAAACATTTTTGAACCTTACAAAGGAGTAGTTACAGATGCAAAAGTGTAAACATATTTTGGGTGTTGATTGTAAACATATTTTGCCTATATTGCTTTTAGTCTACATCGCGAACGGTCTAGAACGTAAAATGACCACTCATAGGTAGGTTAGGTTTGTTAGTTATCTTCTAATGGCCGAAGGCCAGCACAGAAATAGAAGCCGCGGGAGCAGAGCTCCGTCGACATCGCTAACGTGTAGATAAAACGAAGAAAATGATGTAGACATTTTGCGTTCTCGACCGTTCGCGATGTAGACTAAAAGCGATATTGGCAAAATATTACACTAGTCGTATTGCGCTCTAGACCATCCGCGAATAACCCCATCAAATATATCGGAGCGGCCAAGGTACTCAAATTACCTGAACATGCACTTTAACGCCTTGAAAATAGAGGCGTTGTTCAGATATTTGTGACCACCTTGGCCGCTACGATATATCTAAAGGCGACTGTACTAGTGCTTTTTTCCCCCATTTCTGAAATGTTATTTAAGTTTTTTTAATGTGGTCATTTGATCAAGTATATGTATTATACGTAACTATATAAATAGATTGTAGTGTTGTATGTTAAGTAAGGAAATGTGACATTTTCAGACAAAAGGCCGATATCACATAATTGGTTGTTAAGGTTAAATTCAATTTAAATATTAATGGCATCACCGCCTTGGACAATCAACAAGTGCCCTTTTAAACTTACATATAAATAAATATATGTCTTATAATACAAAGGAAAGTCCGTTTTTAGGGTTCCGTAGCCAGAATGGCAAAAACGGAACCCTTATAGTTTCGTCCTGTCCGTCCGTCCGTCAGTCCGTTCGTATGTCACAGCAATTTTTCCTTTGTATTATAAGACATAGGCCTATTCGAACGAGCGAAGTGAGTTCTTACAAACAACTTCTGGCTAGTGGGACGTCTCAGCATTTCGATGGCTTTTTGATTTTGAGAGTTTGTTCCGCGATAACTTTAGTAACGCTTTTCTGATCTTCATGAAATTTGTTGGGGTTATAGCAGAGATACATATAATTTGAGAGTTCGTATATGAGCAGGATCGACCAAGGGGTCATGGAGCTAGAAGACGCGAAAAAAACATCATATGGGTCTTGTTATATTGGTCATCTCGTTTGCAAGAAAATCGCGAGTTCTGAGTTCGAGGCGGACTACTAGTTATTAAAACAATTTGATTTATTATCTAAGTGCCCTTTTGCTCGAAACCGTCACAAATAGACAGACTGGTGAGTTTCTTCCGGCGTTTCTTCTCATCAGATGTCATAGTTTCCGAAGCGCTGGTAGAGACGGACATGTATGTAAAACGGCCGTTCACCCTTGTCGGTTTGTTTAAATTTTTATTCTAACAAATTAAAAATAAGTAGTAGTAATAGTTTGTTTTTCTTTCATTTCATAACCCCGATTTTATAACCCTTTTTTAGGGTTCCGAACCCAAAGGGTAAAACTGGACCCTATTACTAAGACTCCGCTTTCCGTCCGTCCGTCTGTCACCAGGCTGTATCTCATGAACCGTGATAAACAGTTGAAATTTTCGCAGATAATGTATAATATATGATATATGTTGCTGCTATAACAACAATTATCGAACGAGCGAAGTGAGTTCTTACAAACAACTTCGGCTCCCGGGACGTCTCGGCATTTCGATGGCTTTTAGATTTTGAAAGTTTGTTCCGCGATAACTTTAGTAATGTTTTTCTGATCTTTAAGAAATTTGCTGGGATTGTAGCAGAGATACATATAATTTGAGAGTTCGTATATGAGCAGGATCGGTCAAGGGGTTGTGGAGCTAGAAGGCGAAAAAAAATCTTCAGCAGGGTCTTGTTACATTGGTCGTCTCGTTTGCAAGTAAATAGCGAGTTCTCAGTTCGAGGCGGACTACTAGTTAAAAAATAATCGAACGAGCGAAGTGAGTTCTTACAAACAACTTCGGCTACTGGGACGTCTCGGCATTTCGATGGCTTTTTGATTTTGAGAGTTTGTTCCGCGATAAAACTGTAGTAACGTTTTTCTTATCTTTATGAAATTTGTTGGGGTTGTAGCAGAGATACATAAAATTTGTGAGTTCGTATATGAGCAGGATCGTTCAAGGGGTTGTGGAGCTAGAAGGCGAAAAAAAATCTTCAGAAGGGTCTTGTTATATTGGTCCTTTCGAGTGCAAGGAAATCGCGAATTCTGAGTTCGAGGCGGAGTACTAGTAAAATAAATATTTAAGGGGGCCGCCATACAACAACATCTTACAAACAACTTCGGCTACTGGGACGTCTCGGCATTTCGATGGCTTTTTGATTTTGAGGGTTTATTCCGCGATAACTTTAGTAACGTTTTTCTGATCTTTATTAAATTTGTTGGGGTTGTAGCTGAGTTACATAAAAATTGTGAGTTCGTATATGAGTAGGATCGTTCAAGGGGTTGTGGAGCTAGAAGGCGAAAAAAAATCTTCAGAAGGGTCTTGTTATATTGGTCGTCTCGTTTGCAAGAAAATCGCGAGTTCTGAGTTCGAGGCGGACTACTAGTTAACCCTTTGACCGCCAAAGCCGTTCAAACACGTCAACGAAAAGTCGTGCCCTCAGCGCCATGACGTGTTAAAACGTCCAAAACGAGAGATCAAAATACTCCTTAATAAACAACCTTTATAGAAATATTTTTGTATATTTATTATAGCTCTACCATTCCCCTATCTTCTTAGTTAAAATTTCATTCAAAATAACCCGTAACTCAAGAAAAAATTAGAAAATACTTCAAAGCTATTTAAAAGAACAAAAAGGCACTGCCCTCCTCGCCGTTGACGGGTAAACACTATAAGACGTTGCTTCGTACCAACTTTCAAGATTCTGAGTTCACGGGAAGTACCCTGTAGGTTTTGATTCCCTTGCGAGTTTCGAAAATTTGCGGCGTAAACGGCTGTATCTTTTGATTGCGTTGGCTTAGAAGTTTGATTTTTTGACAGCTCCAAAGGAAAGTAGACCTGAGTATTTGATATAAATTACAGCTTGATACCTCCACGCGTTCCTGAGAAAAAGGGTCTTGACGGACGGACAACAACGTGATCCTATAAGGGTTCCGTTTTTTCCTTTCGAGGTCCGGAACCCTAAAAACGACTTCGCGCCATACAAATTTAGCTATTCTAAGGACCAATATTGGAGACGTCACTTTGACAATTGCCTTCCCCTTTCCACGCAGACGAAGTCGCGGGCACAAAGTACATAACAAGTACTCGTAATTTAATCACATGATAGAGGGCCCATGCCTTGTTACAAAATGCAACCGCCTAAAGAACTATCAGCACTAGATGGCGTTACTGAAAATTCACTGTTTACATCTCTCGATTAGAGATGGCGTTACACGTCACAGGGAAATCATAATACTTGCCATGGCTACTAACGACATCTACACGTCTTTATGTAAAATTTCCCTAGATGAAAATCCTTCAACAATACTATTAATCAATAGATGTCGCTTTACAGTAGAAATATTGAGTAAATTGTATTTTTTTTATTTGTTATTTATATATATATATATATATATATGTAAATCAAATATGAACCCAACGGGCGTCTCCGAAAGTTGTCTGCCATAGCTCGGCAGACATCGGCTACATATATAGCACTCGCGAACAAGAAACGATATTATTAAGTAAGTAAACAATTAATTATCTGCAAATCCTGCAATGAAACAAAAGTAAGATATATTTTTTTCGATACATTAGGCCACGTGTTAAGCAGGGTAAAAAACAAAAAATAAAAACATTAAAATTGTCTGTGATAAGGTTTGAACTCCGGACCTTCGACTCATAAGTCCATATGATTATCTGCTGCACTACGAGGTCTTTAAATTTAAGATGCAAATTGTTAACCACTTCCCTACATTCAAATATTAACCTACAACTGATTTGCGAATGACAAGACGTTGAGTAAGTTTTGTGCGTTGTTGCCAATTCGGCCGCCTGCGACACAGCAAGCTGACAACGTCGCGTCAGGCCTTGGTAACGCGCGAGCTCTGTTAGTTACCTACGTACGCGTCGCGAACCGTCGGGCGCTGAGCTGAAATTCGACTTCCACGTGTGCGTGTCGCGCGTAAACACAAGGAAATCGGCTTAATATGTAATCACAATTTTGTCTTCACTATGGTCTTCAAGGCACCGCGTCTTTTTATTTTATATGTCTATAGTATACCGTTTCATCCTCATGGGTGCCTATATCTAGTTTCAATACTACTAATTATTTATGATTTTTGACGTAATGATTACTGTCAAATTACTGACTCAATTATGAATTGTACTCTAAGTAGGTACCTACCTTCAGATCAGACTGCGAATCGGTAACAAATTTCTGAACTATTTGCTCATAGAAATCTGTCGCTGACTCGCGGTCTGATCTGAAGGTGGGGTCAACCAATTTGATTCACTTCTAGGCCACTCTAGAACCTAGTCATAGTAGCTAGTTTTGTAGCGAATAGGTTACGTTTATACGTATCCAAGGGCAACAGTCATTACGACAAAGTTATTTTTGGTTTTCTGTAACTACTTAGAGTAGAATTCGTAATTGAGTGCAGTGGCGGTACCTTAAAACTTTTAAAGTGGTCAAAGGATGGTATATAATAAAACCTTATCTTATTAACTTCAACAATAGCGTAAAATAAGTACCTATAGATAAAAAAAACATTTAATGAAGATACGATGGTGATGTGGTGGAGATATTTAGTAAAATTACTATATTTAACAGCCTCCTAGCCCAGTCGGTGTTGAGCCTATAAATAATGGAGGCAGTAGACAGAAAGCAGAAAGTCAGCGGGGCGATTTTTGAGATTGGAGCACTCGAATATGACATTTAAAACTGAATAAAACGAAGAAATTATGTTTTAAAAATAACAGCGATAGTAATTTAAAGTCATGATTATTTATACTATTAATTTTGTGTGCGATTATATTCGAGGTTAAATTCTTATAATTCGAGCGCTCGAATGTCAAAAATCAGCCCCCTGGTTCGAATCCTGGTAAAGGCATTTATTTATGTGTTTGATCTGTGACAAATACACAAATATTTGTACCTGAGTTTTGGATGTTTTCGATGTATTTAAGTATTTATCTATAGTACACACAAGCCTTAACTATTGATTACTTTACTGTAGGAGTAAGGACGATTTTTGTAAGATTGTACTGTAATATTTATAATTATTATTACCTAGCCGAATTAAATTATTGAGTACAGTCAGCTGTAAAAATATGGGTGTACTCATCTTACTCAAAAATATGTCCCATAGTATCTTATTCCGTTGTAATAAGTGCATAGTACCATATTTACGAGACGATTTTTTCGATTTTCATGGAAAATTCCAATAAATTTTGTTTTTGTTGACCAAAAAGTATTTTTGAGATTTATTTTAGTGACATCTATGAGCTTTTATTATTAAAGAAACTAGCTATATAAAGTGTTACTTCAAGATCGAGCTAAACTGTAAAATTATGAGAAACTACAATAGATGGCGCTTAAACTAAAAATGCGATTTTACGTGGAATTGTTTTTTTCTTAGGTTTAATCAGTTTTTTTTATTAGTTTTGTTGTAATCCGTTTTGGTAATATAATGACGTAGTTTTAGATAACTAGGTACTAGATCTCAAATAACATAAAAAAATATTACGAGCCAGTGGTACTCTGAGCGACATCTATTGAAGAACATTGGAACAAAACGAGCGATGTTCCTAGTGAAATATCTATTTAATCTCATTAATCTATGATCATAGTTACTCTGCGTCCGTAGGAAACACCTACACGTGATGCCTGGGTGGTGCTAAAAGAGAAACAAACTTGGCGGCTGCACTGTCCCATTTGGACTTCGCAGCACTCACTGGATTTTCATTATTATCTGCTTTTCCACTACTACTACCTCAGGGAAGAAATGCCTATCTATATCCAGTGACATGTAGCCATACGATAAATACAATCAAAGTTAAACTTACTAATCAAACTCCAGTGCAGCCAAGCACAGAGTTTTACAGCACTTACCTACTGATAACTTATCTGCGATAAAACTCTTGTTGGGTGCAAAGTTTTCTAGTTGGTAGTTGCTATTACATACGTCATGTGATATAGCAATTATAGCATATAGCCCGCCCAATGAAGGAAAACTTGGAGGAAATTTGGTGTATAAGGGTAGGCACCTTGCTCACCCTGCTCAGTGATGGCTAATTACTAGACAAGTGAAATTTCGTATGAGTATGTGTTTTAATTACGCAGACAAAGTTTTAAAACAAAATCTGAAAAAATATTTTTTTTTCGGGTACCTTCCGTACACATGGAGTGGGGGGGGGGGGGGGGTAAATATTTTTTTTACTCCAACCCTAATTAATGTGTGGCATATCGTTGGATAGGGCTTTTGAAAAAAAATTGGTTATTTGAAAACAATTTTTGTAAAACTAATACTTTCGTAAAATAGCTCCGAAAGTTTAAGAAAGTGTTTATCGTATTTCCTCGATATCTCATCATCATTAAACATTGATCCCAACAACAAAAGTGCAAACAATCTTTTTTATAGAAAATTATATGTGGATGAAATTTTTTTCGTATGAGCCACCGTTACTGAGCTATTTGGACGGGACCTATACACAAATTATTTCCCCTATCAGGCAGTTAAGCGTCTTCGTTTGTTGAGCTAATATGTGATATTGGCGTCTTGGGAAACAAATTAGTCAAAATCTCATTTCCGTTATTTTTAGGTAATTGGGCGAATAAACTTTTTGACCGACACAAATCTGTCGTGAGATTTTAAATTTCTTTGTAAAATTTCACATTTAAATAATGGCTTTTCTGTGTTTCAGATTATGGTGTATGCTAAACATTCGAAGCCCCAACTGTTAAACCTAATAAACCGAATCTATGTAAATTAGAAGCCCGATTTCTTGGTAACTCCAGAGACATTTTGAGTAACGCAAGAGACACTCAAAACTGTCGGTCAAAGTGTTGATTGGGCCAATTAATACCGATATTAGACCTAGCAATGTGTAGGGCCCAATCTGTCAGGTTGGGAGGTGTAATAAGACGTAGGGCCTTTAGGGAGCTAAAGGAGGGGAAGGGAGAGGCAGGGTACACAACACAACAGATTGGGCTCTACAAATTGCAATGTCTACTACCCGTTTAATGTATACAGTGGAATTTTGCTATTTAATTCTAACAGGCGTATCAGGCACTGAAGGCTCAGTACAAGGTTCAATTAAGGATCATACATGGTAACTACTCACATAAAAGAAGCATATTTATTTACACAGTTTTTCTTGAATTTGTGGCCATTTCACTTTCCTTTATCGCAGGGTTTCCCAACTAGTGGGGCGCGCCCCACTTGGGGGTGGCGTAGAGAGATTTAAACTGTAAAAGGTCTGTACCGCGGCGCGGACTATGCCCCATTTCAGCACCACGTAGTATTGTAGCATAACGTTGGGTCAGGCAGGCATGACGTCACCGCTTTTATTGAAGTGAACACTTCTTTCTTCGTACAATCTTCGATAGCGCTATATGTTAAGATTCTGTGACGTAATTCCGGGATAATCGGAAATGCAGGGACGTTATAGTAGCCAGCTGACAGCTCCGTTGTGTCCGAAGTTGTCTGTAACAACTTCACTTCGCTTACGCTCCGCTCGTTCGATAAGTTTGACGGTGTGTTTTTGAGAAAACCACGGAAACGCATGGTGACTCTTTTTTAACTGACTTCAAGATTTGAAAAGAGGAGGTTCTCAATTCGGCGTGTACCTATGTTTTTTTTTATTTTTGATTTTTTGATTTTTTATGTTTGTTACTCCATAACTCCGTCATGTCTGAACCGATTTTGAAAATTCTTTTTTTGATTGTAAGTATATATATACAGATTGGTCCCGTTTTTGTCAAAACGCAGTTCTGATGATGGGATCCATGAAGAATCGAGGGAACTCCTCAAATCTTAAGGGCTTTCACATAGTGATTTTTGTATTTTTATCAACAAATCAAGCATTTTCATTCAAAAGAGTGACATTTGATGAAGTGGAACTGCTGATGATGAACAGAACGGAACTCTTCAACGACGCATAGTTCATGTTTGGCGATTCTTCCTCTTCGCTATGTTTGTTAAGCAAGTTAGATTGTCAGGACCAATTTTCGTCAAGCTCAAGTTCTGATGATGAGTTCCACGAGGAATCGAGGGAATTCCTCAAATCTTAAAGGCATACATAAAGTGACTTTTGTATTTTTATCAACAAATCAAGCATTTTTATTCAAAAGAGTGACATTTGATGAAGTGGAACTGCTGATGATAATCAGAACGGAACTCTTCAACGACGCATAGTTCACGTTTGGCGATTTGTCCTCTCCGCTGCGTTTTTTAAGCAAGTTATTTCATTGTATGGAATCTAAGGGCACCATCTACAATAATCCTTCACCGGCTACCCCCATTGAAGTCGGTTTTTTTTTCTTAAAAATTATGATGTATAGGCCTCAGATTCAACACCGCACCGTATACCTGTAATCCGTATCCTGTATCTCGTATATAAGTTATAGTTCGAGATTTCTCGATTCCCATTTGAATGGCTTAGGTAGGTACTCTTGGTCCCAATTATAAAACAAATACTTATGAACATTCTTATAATTCCTCCAAAGACATTAAGATACGAATTCAAATTAGGTGTTGACTGTAGATATGTCTATGTATTCAGCGCGTCTACGTGCTACGCGTCAGCGTCACCAGCTGTGAATTCTTTCTAATCACCTATTAATTAGAATTTAGTCATTTTGTTCGTAATATATCAACATAATGTACCTAAATTTAGGCAATCGCTAGTAGCTTGTATCAGAACTTGTCGCATATTTGCAGCAAGTAGCACGAACAACTGAAGAAGAAATCAAATTATTTTAATAAATATTTTGATTTGTTTATTTTAAGTTGTACTGACGGCAACGCGGCTCTCTCGATGATTGGAGGTACGGACTCATAATGTTCTACCTTAGATGATTGGCTAAAATGCGCCTTAGCATTTACAAAGATTGCATATACACGGGAAAATTCGACCGGTGCAGCTGTGACCCGGGTGGCCAATTGGTTAAGGCGTCCGCCGCGAATGCAGAAGACGCTGGTTCGATCCCAGCCCTGGGCACCGGAGGCCTAGGTCACTTTTTCCTTTGTATATGACATCTATATAACTTTATAAGTAGCACAAACATACAATATATTGACGAAAGCTACTTAGTGCAATAGTTTTAGGGTTCTGTAACAATAAACTTTAGGAATTTTATAGCTTCTTCGCCCCATTCTTTAGCATGCTACATCGTTAGTATTGTTAGATTTATTTAACACGCGGTGTCAGCGATAAGACTCATAACAATGGTAAAGATGAAAGAAATTGAAAAAAAAACTCCTAAATTTTTTAATTTTTTCCTACTCGTCGACTATAATACACGGTGCCCGTGAGCATTAAGAGAGATATTAACCACGCATTTCTGAGGTCAAAAGAAGGAAAAAACATGTAGAGTTGTAAAACGCCATAAATTTTTTTTTCTTTTTTTTTTACTATTTTGGAATGCTGTTCTACATAAAAAGTAAATGTCAGTGGAAAAAAGTAACGAATAAAATAAATTGCTACATTTTTCCTCGTAAAAACTAGTTCATGCAAAGTGTTTCTTAGGTCTTGATATCTTGACAGATTATTGACATAAGAGATGTCGACTATGCCCCATACTGGTGAGATCGCCATCAAAAAATCATTTTACACTGAGAACAATCAAAAATGTTATTTTTTGTAAATAGTAAATATTTACTCTGAAACAATGGTGAATTTCGGACAAGTTTATAGGACATTTTTTTCTCTAAATATGATCATGAATGCTGTTAAAGTCTCTCGCAACTCGCAAATGCTCACGGGCACCGTGTATAATGCTTGAATTCACATTTAGTAGACCGAAGTACTAGGTCATACTTTTCGATGGAAATTTTATGGTCGCATATATTGGCATCGTCGACTATGCTGAAATGGTTTTTCATACAATATTATAGCATGGTCGTTAAAGTCCTGACGTTTACGGCGCGTCATTGCGATTTCATACTCGTACCGTCAGCGTATTTTGAGCAGCGGTGTGGAGGGCATGCGATAAAAACGGTACGGATAAGATGCGTCAATGCGATTCCGTAGCGTCACCATATTTTAAGCAGCGGTGTGGTCGCACCTTAACCTAGCACTAAACACATTACACATGGACGCACGGTAATGAAATAAAACATAAACACTGGTTTAACAACTGTATTGCATTTCTCTCTTCTCTTCTCATCTTTTTAAAACCAGATTATGGGAAGGGCAATAAACTACAACTGGTTCGGAAAGGAGCCTCAACCGAGAAGAATCAGCGTAAGAAACTCAGCGGGACTTATCGTTTGTCACCTGAAACATTGCCAGACATAAATGTGACAGATTACACTATAACGCAAACACATAGACTACTTTCTAATCACAAAAGGCTCTTAAACACTTTAACTGTAGAAACGAGGAGAGTTCCTAGCTTGCGTCCGTGCTACACAAAATACCACCTGTTCCTATACGACTGTCCACAAGTCACAACTAAGTCGATACTGACTGCTCGACTGTCAAAGGAATCATCAATCATCAGATCGTTCCGATCCGTTCAATTCTTTTAAACTGTCCCCAGGTGCGTAAATCTAAACGTGAGTTTTAATGACTACCGGCGCGTTACTTACTTCAAAAGTGGGTAAATCTAAATGTTAGTTTTAATGACTACCTGCACGGACCCAACTAAGACCACTCCCGAGAAAACATAGCTCGTCGTTTCCCAATTTTTTTACTAGTTCGACAAAGGCAACTCATTACTACAACAAGATATCATGTGTTCGGCGTAGCTCTGCGACAAGCCGCTGCCTTCTCCCTCCGTCATATATGTATAGTGTGTAAATTTTATACGGGCGTATATTGTACTGGCGATTAGTATTGGACCTAGGGAACCTATTTACATTTATTTCTTTATGAAAATAAGGATTTTATTTCATACATAATAATTCAGCCCGCAATGTATTGCATCCATGAAAATTAACTTACCGATGCGTCATGTCAGTTGTCAGTTATGTCAGTTTTAAATCAGTTGGATAGCGTACATTGGTGCCCGGTAGGACTTTAAAAAATCGTTACACATAATTAATAACACTATTTAACAAAATGATTATACGATATGAGTCTTATTGCTGGATACTATAGGTGGATAAAGTATACGCCCGTATAAAATTTACATGCTGTATATTAAATTCGCACTGCTGCCATGCTTATGATATTTTTTTTTCATGTATCAGTTCGGATTCATGCTTTGGGCATCGATTAGGCGCATCAAACACTTGAGCGGAATCGTAGCGGTCGATCATAGACAAAAATCAGCTGTAAGTAAGAAAAAACCCAACCCATGGCTGAGTTTTGTTTGTGACTCAGTCACCATACAAAAATTAACCGGAATGGGCTAAGAGCTGGCCACGTCAGATGTGACACAATAATGAGAGCAATGAAACCTGTCTAGTTAGATTGCTTTACCATCCTTATTGCGTGATTCGGGCATCTGGCAGCTTTTAATGGGTGGAGATCACAGTGACAGACCAACAAAGTTTTTAAGTTGGATAAAAGTAATATCAAAATAGGTAAAAACTACCAAAGTTGTGTCATTTATAGAGGACAGGGCCTATATTTTAACATTAGAACAAAAAACATTGCCTATTATTGCGGAAACAGAAACAGTAGGCGACAAAATAAAAATTGCATTTTACATCATTTGGCACTACTTTCCCCCAACAGAAACTTCTGGCTATGATATAACCTAATTGATTACATTATTTTCCATAATATTGCATCAAACCCAGAACTCTAGGATAAGTTTTCATCAAGTTATTTGCATTCTTTGACCTCCACCACTTTAAAGCTGCCAGATGTCCGGATCTAGAAATAAGCATAGTATAGCAAGCTAACGAGAGGGATTTCGTTGCTCTCATTATTGTGTCATATCTGACGTGGCCAGCTCTCCGTCTAGAAGTTAGGTTGTTTCCGATGTCCGGCTGATTATTGTCTATGATCGTCTGAATTCCGCTCAATTGTGTGATGCACCTTAAGTATATTAAGAAAGCAATTTTTTTACAAGCTTTTATTTAACTCACAGTGTTTGAAGTAAAGTACAGTCAGCCACAAAATAGTATATTCTCAAAAACCTGTAAACTGATTTAGAACCAATTCCATCTAACCGATATTAGAATAAATAATAAGTATTTAGATGATTATCTAAAGAAAAGTACAGTCAGCCACAAAATCATAAACAGTCAAAAACTTGTAAACTGATTTAGAACATCTTCCTCCTAACCGATATTAGAATCGTCTTAATACACCGAGAGTCTTGGGCGAGAAGTTCTCGACGAAAGCACACCATGTACACACTCGTTGCGTCATTTGAACAGTGGATATCGGCCACGATGGACCTAGAAACTGCTGCTGCCGTTTGTCTTTGTGCTGTTCGTTATTATAATTACTTACACATATATCATGTGTGTGCTCAAATAATTTAAACTTGCTAACACAACTTCCTGGTAGAACAAGAGAAGTCCCAGATGTTTTTCTAGCAGACGGAGCATTTGCATTAACGACTCATGTGATGAAGCCATATCCTGGAAGGCATAATGAACAAACTGCAAAACGTATATTTAATAAGAAACTTTCGTCTTCACGCGTTGCAGTTGAAAATGTGTTTGGGATACTAGCTTCAAGATTCAGAGTATTTCGAAAACCTATACTTCTGAACCCAGAAAAAACAACTGTGATTACTATGACTTGTGTACTATTACATAATTTCTTAAGAAAGAGTATTACTTCATCGTCAATATACACACCTCCTGGTACTATAGATGTTTACGACCAAAACAATGAACTGGTATCGCCGGGGTCATGGAGGAACGAAATTGAAGACACATTGCCATCAGACCCTTACAACTAATACCAAGAAGATCCTCATTGAATGCAAATCAGATAAGAGATGAATTTACAAATTATTTCTTCAACTTGCACATAAATAATGCTAATTAACTTACTATAGAATTTGTGGAATACGGTTTCCTTCAAAAACGAGTCCATATACTCAAACGCAAACCATATAGATTTATACACGGAATCAGCACTAGCTCCGGATTGAATGGATGCCTTAATTTTTATTTTATGGCCCCGGTACGTGTTGTTACATGGTTGGTGGCATGTTGCTTATTCGGACCCAAGCATCATGAATAAATTTTTTGTCTTTATGTTTTAAATGCTTTGGATCCCAAATCACAAGTTCATTTTGATAGCATTCTAAAAATTCTATTTCACGATCGTTCGACCACATTTTTAACCGATAGCGAACACGTCTTTACACAAATACAGTAAGCGGGCAACTACATGAACGAGTGTGTACATGCTTGGTCTCGTTTAACTCGCGAGAGCGGACGAGACCCTTTGACTCGGCCGCAAAAAACCGACACGCGGCCGAGGCGAACCGAGGCGAGAACCGAGCGGGCGAGACAAGGCGAGAGCATCATGTACACACTCGTTCTCGGTCAGTCTCGGGGTGTCTCGGCGAGTGTGTACAGCCGGCATGAGAATACAAAGTTAACATTTCTTTTCGGTCCGAATTGTATTGAAAAGTTTGTTTAGATAATAGTTATTTGTTATACAAGGGTGCAAAGTTATATTTTAACCGCAAGTGTGAAATTGAAGCACGAGCTAGAGAATGGTTCAAAAATAGAATCCTGAGAGTAGTGAGTGTTGCAACACACGAGGCGTAAAAATACTACATAGGTACAAGAAAAACAACTGGAATATGTAAAATCAATTAAAATGGATTGATCAAAATAAAATTTCTTGTCAGATTTTAAGCGTTTCATGGTAAAATCATGTAATAAAATTGTTTACACTTAATGTTTTTATATAAATATAAAATTATTTTTGCGTCCACAGCACCCGATTTGATCAGACAATTTAATCAGATGGGCAAACATTATCCTGTCTGGTGTGGCCTTTACGTGTTATTATGTTTAAAAAAAGTAACTAATAACACGTTCGAATTTCAAATATTTTTTGCATTCTTGAGAATAAAATTCAGTTTTGCTGCGAAAGAATAAAAAAGGGCTTTCCGAGCGAGTGAGGTGAAAAATATTATTGTCATGTTTTCAAATTATAAATAATATTGTATTTTCAGCATGAATCGTCATATTTCAAATAAAACAATACAAAACCAGGATATTTTACTGTGTTTTTCTTTATTTTTAATTGATATGATGTAAAAAAACCGGCCAAATGCGTGTCGGACCACGCATAATGGAGGGTTCCGTAGTTCCGTACCGTCAATGGAATAAGGACTAAACTAATAAAATACCGGTTGATGTGTTTGTTTCGAGTTTGTATTAGCTTATTGTGCCGATATTATCATTAACAATGAAATGAAATGAAAAGAAAATGATAATATTTATTCGTAGAAAATGGGTTTACACAAAGGATCTTTGTGTATCCATTTATTATTAATACCCAATATATAATAATGACAGATGGGTTATGTACGCTCCAAAAGTGAAGCACTTAACATGAGTGAATTCAAACAATTGTCGCTAGTCGCGCACCGGCCAGCTTGAGATGCGGACGTGCCAATGAGCTCCCGTCACCCGCGCGAGAAAGAGACAATCTGTAATTTTCTAACAATGAGAGTGACAAAGATGTTGTTGTGTGCAGACCGGATTTCCACGTCGAACCAAGCAGCGCTGACCCGCTGTACCATTTACCAGGTCATGTAGGGAGATGAATAAAAACACTTATTTAGAATTGTAAAACATTTGAGCAATGTAGTTGCAGGTGTTTCCCCGCTGGGAGTAGTTGTAGAAGTGAGCGGTGAGAAGTGAATGAGCAACGAGTTTTTTTTTTTTTTTTTTTTTTTTTTTTTTTTTTTTTTTTTTTTTTTTTTTTTTTTTTTTTTTTTTTTTTTTTTTTTTTTTGAGCCTGACTTGGGCTTTATGCTTCTGGAGCGCTAAAGCGGGCGGACTGTTTGGTGGGATGGTTGCCGGGGGAAAATCCAGGACCCTTCCGCGACCTAACGTGATGAGTTTGCTACGCTGGAATGCTCCTACCGAGCTTGCGCTTCCAGCGAGATCAGTTGAAGCGAGTTCAACCTGATCTGGGTGAGTGGGGGGGGATCGAGCTAATGGGGGTTTTGTCGCTGGTTCGCTACTCCTAGCCTAGCTGAGAAGACTCCAGCAAGAAACTCAGCTAGGCCCGACGACTGTCGGGGTGACTCTATCCGGTATGCGGCGGTACCGGGTGGATAAGGGACTGAACGTGTCGATGTGGTCGCGACTGTTCCGAGGTGGGCGTCCCCGCCGGCGGGGGCGCCGCAGTGTACATGTGGGGGAGGGCGCACGCACAGCGTTCCATTTCTCATGAATGGCCGCTGTGAGTGCGTCGTCCTGGTCCGTGACGTAGTGCCTAGGCCGCCGAACCGAGCGGCCCCTAATCAGTGACTTCCGTGTTAAGAGTCCGAGGGGGGGAGGGTTGGGAATGTAGTTCGCAGCCTTCCTAACTAGCGGATTACTACTGTGCGGAGCGTTGTCAAAATAACGCCGGGCAGTCTGCTTAAAGAAACCATAAAGGGAGTCAAGCCCCGCGTCATGGTGCAAACTGAGGGTCGTCTGGTACCACGGGGCCCCAGTCGCCCTACGGAGGAAACGATTCTGAACGACCTGAAGCGGCTCGAGACTTGACATACCCACGTGGGTAAAAACCACACTTGAGTATGCCATGATTGGACGAACACAAGTCTTGTAGAGTGTCAGCTTATTTCTAAGTGACATTTTACTAAACTTGTTAATCATCGGCCCTAGCCTTCCTAATACGAACAGTGCTTTGTTGCGTACCCTACGGATGTGGCTTTTGAAAGTCATACGACGGTCGAGAGTGACGCCTAGATATTTGACCTCGTTAACCCACGGAATGGGCTGGTCAAAAAGCCGGACCGGAGCCACCTTCCTGCCTGTCGGACCTATGGCAGTAGGGTGGAAGATAATCGCTGCGCTCTTGTCCGGATTGACTTCAATACGCCAAAGACGAAACCATTGACCTAGGCCATTGATTGCCTCTTGGAGGTATTTCCGAACAAGAATGTAGCGATTGTGCGTCGTAAAGAGCGCGGTGTCGTCCGCGAACAACCCTAGTTCGACACGCGGGTGCCTAGGAATGTCGTTCGTGAACAACGAATAGAGTGTAGGCGAGAGGACGGAGCCTTGCGGGACTCCTGCCCTAATAGGATGTGGAGGTGAAAGCGTTCCCTCCAGTCGGTAGCAAAAGCTTCTGTCCGTAAGGAAATCTCGTATTATGAGTACGAGTCTGTCCGGCATACCGATCTGATATAACTTGTATATCAACCCGTTATGCCAGACCTTGTCGAAGGCTTTCGCCACGTCAAGAAAGATCGCTCCCGTCTTCAACCCTGTTCGACGCGAGAAGCCGTCCAGCACGTGCTCCGTGATGCGGTGCACCTGTTGGACGCACGAGTGTCCGGCACGAAAGCCGAACTGCTCGTCCGTGATAATTGAATTCTCAGTCGTGAACCTGAGAATCCGAGCGAGGATGATTCGCTCATACAGCTTAGCAAGCGAGCTGAGTAAGCTGATGGGCCTGTAAGAGGCTGGCGAGGCCCGGGGTTTGCCGGGCTTCGCTATTCCGATGACCGTGGCACGTTTCCACGCGGCTGGAAAGTGACTATTGGACAGGGCGGCATTGAAGATGCCGACCAGAATGAGTAAGAGATGTTCGGGCAGAAGTCTCAGCATGCGGTTGGAGATGCCATCCGCACCCGGGGACTTCCTTACTCGAAGATACCTTACTCGATCGTGGACTTCCTTAACCGACACCGGTACGAGAGGTGAAGTTACGGGGAGACGCGATCTCCTGTCCACCTCAGAATTTACCCTCTCGACATGGGCTTCATCGGCAGGCAGGAGGCTGGGCGAACATTGAGACTCTAAACTATTGGCGAGACATTCTGCTTTCTCGTCGTCCTCGAGTGCGCGGGTTGGACTACCGGGGCGTTCCAAAGGGGGGATAGTCCAGACGGTATCTGATTTGAGAGATCTAGCTAGTTTCCAGTAAGCCTGGTGACTAGGCTTTATCTCCCCCATCAGATCCCTAAAAGAGTTCTCCCGAAATTCGGCAATTCGCTGTTTGGACTCGTGACACAAGCCCCTTCGGATTTGACGATTTTCGGGGGAAGGCCAGTTTGAGTAGGTCCTAATGGCGCGATTTTTCCTAGTCAGCAACTCTCTCAGTTCCCTAGGCAGGGGGCGGCGTTGGATTTCCTCGGCCGACACCTCCCTAGAGGCTTCGCTTTTGACAGCGTTGAGGTAGTTGGTGAATAGGTCGATCGCTTGGTCAGTCTGTTGAGTTGTGGTAATAATGTCAGGTATGTCTCTAAATATGGGGGCGTCTGTCTTTAGGAGACCTTGTTGCACCTTGTCCCAGTCCACGAGTGTCCTGGTAGGAGGGGCTTGATCGGAGTGAGGGCCCAGTCGCAAGAGGACCGGCCTATGATCTGAAGTTAATTCGTCTAGCACTTCTATAGAACGCAGAGTGAGCGCTACGTTCTTTAGAAGGGCTACGTCAAGTATGTCTGGTCGGTGTCCTTCAGTATGGGGGTAGTGGGTTGCTTCAAGGGGAGGGAGGATATCGAAAGGGAGGCTTTCGATCAACAGACGATTGAGCAGCCTACCGTTGGGGTTAATCGCGACGCATCCCCAGTCGACGTGTTTGCTATTTAGGTCCCCGGCCACGATGACCGAGGGGCCTAGGGCTGCTAAAATATCTAGGTCAGTCTGTAGTATGTTAAGTGATGGAGAGATGTAGGCTGACGCAATGAGCAACGAGTACGAGTGCTGACCTCTTTTATGGGTTTTCTAGCGTGCTCGTACTAGTGGCTGGTATGTGCCGTGTAAGTCTTTCGTTTATTTGCCAATAATCTTAAACTATTACATGGTTGTAGGAGGGTGTAAATCTATATTATTATGGGACATTTCTTCGTAGTTAAGTACAAAATTCTTACAATCTAGACATTTTGGGTATTACGACACAATTTCAATAAAATTAGACACAGATAATACTTAGGAACTAGACACAGAAACACAATATTTATACACGTTATTAAAACAAACAAATTGGTATAAATCGAGAAAATGATTAACTTAGATCTAGTTACACAAAAACAACAGTAATTTTAAGCTATCTGAGACAATTCTCCCATACGTGCGTCAGCACCGTCGATTGGTGTGGAGCAGGTGAGGATGAGTCTGGAAGCCGGGCGGCGGACATCTTCTACGTGAGTTTATATATGTACAATGGCTACTCTTATTGGTCATCGGGACCGGGAAAGAGTTGTGCGATTTCGCCTCTAGACCATGTAACTCGTGGCGTAGTACCGGCGGCTATGTCGCCTACGTGTAGCTTCGTAGACCTTTGTTGAGCACTGGATCGCTGCATCAAGTTGAGGCGATATTCTCGTATCCAGCGCTTCCATACCTGGTCGTCAGGCGGGATCTTCTTCTGGATCAGGCGCCGTTCTGTCATTCGGGCAGAGAGTTAATTGCCTCGGATAATTCCCGTTCTGTGCCAAAAAGGTTCGTGGCATTGTCTGAATTTAGAACGGTAGGCGCACGGCTCTGAGATATCATTTTACGTAGCGGTAGGGAGGTAGAGGGCGCCGATAAGGAGGCGGCTGGCTCTAGGTACATCGCTCGTGTGATGAGACGTGTGTACAGTACGTTCCCTCGCTTTTCTCTGCGGTGGCCGTCATTTTCAGCTGCGGCGGTAAGCGGCGGTTGATTCGCTATGAGCCTCTCTTGCGGTAAGTCGCCTACGGGAACCGTGAGGTTGGCCCCGTTACAGGTCCGACACCTTTGGCACTTATTCGTCAGATAACGAATGCTACCGCGCAGTCTGACAAAGCATGCAGTATTTTTGCTTCAACTCGTCGAAAATGGTCGCGTGATCGTCATGGTTGGACACTTTGTGGAAATGGCGGATCAATAATTTTGTGAATCCATCTTCAGCATGCAGGACGGGTATATGTGTTCCGTCTCTGTCTGTCACTATCACGCCATCTCTATCCAATTTCACGTCGACTCGATGTAGTGAAGACTTCTCAGGCAGCGCGCGCCCGACTTCCAGCCGTCGTATTTCTTCGGCGTACGATTCATTCTGGCTCCGTTTGATCAATAAAGTTTCTGCCAAACTTATGTGATTGTCGTTCATTTCTGTATCTGGATTTCTAACAGACAATCTGGCTTTGAAAACCTCGGCGGCAACGAAAACTCGGGCCGTAGCGCGGACTAACTTCGTATATTTCGAAAACCTACTTACGTCGGGTAGGTATTCTGACCTTTTTTGCACGTTATATACGGAACAAACCGGTTTGTTTACGCGTTCTGTGCCCGTTTTCGCGACGGGTTCTACCGATTCTACTGGCGGCAAACCTATTGTGCGTTCGCTTTCGCCTCCCCCGCTGAGGGACGTACCCTCTTTACACTGGACTAAACTTACGTCCGAGATTACGTTCGGGTTGTCGGAGGCGAATCCGTTTCTAACTATGTCTGATTTTATATCCTGCTCGTTTACGGGAGCTAGGACTTCGTCGTCCGTCGTTCGCGGCACCATGTAGCCTACGAACGCTACAGTCGGATCCGACGATTGATGTGGTGTATCTAGCGGACGTGTCGCATCTATGGACACTTCCCCCAAATACGTAGGCGGGATGGCAATTGTGTTAATATTGCTAGTAATATTTTCCACGGGCGCAGTTGCGTTCAAACCGTGTAGCAATTTATGGTGCCCAGCTTCGCATCCCTTGACGCCACAAGCTACGTACTTGCACTTGAAGCGACCATAGTGCGACGCGTCCAGACACTTGTAACACAACTTTTCATTTTTAACCCAATCCCAACGTTCGGCTACCGATGCATTCAAAAATTTAGTACACGCTTCTATTTTATGTTCGTGATTATGACATATTAAACACTTATTGCGAGACATAAACCGTGCTGGCACCGAATGTTGTTTGGGCTTCGTTCCCGTATACGCGGGCTCTTTAGCCTCGCGGGGCTTTGTTTGAGCTACCGTCGGCGACCTATGCTCCGACACGCGAGCTTCGACTTCATCGCTTCGCGGGCGAGTGCTCTGGTAGCTATAATTTGAGTCCGAATCGCTCGAAGAATCGCGGGAAAACACGGGAGCGGGAGCGTGGGCGGGGGCGTCACGACGCCCTGACCTGCTTTCCGGCTCAAAGGATATCGAGTTTACGCGCGACTTCGTATATCTACTTCGATTCCTTCTTTTAACCGCGGAACTGATTTCTAACAGAAATTCTGAGATCGCGACTAAATCGGGCGAGTCCAAATTAGCTTGTTTGAACTTGCCCCATTCGTACCTAACAATGAGGTTCAATTTATCGACGATCTTGTTGACTAGCTCTGGCGCATACAAATATTTTTATCTACACTCATATTGTAAGTCCTCTAAAATGCGTTCAAAAACCGTAGGCAATGACCAGCATTACAACAAACGATTTCACTATGATAAGTTTCTTATCTGTGGCAGTACCGCAATGTTAACGTTTCATGCTCAATTATTGATGTGCTCTGAGTTTTGATAACATAATGTACACCTGCACGCGCCCGCGGCCGGCGACACCCGCCCGCGCGTCCGCCGGCACAATCGAGTAGGCCGCGCCGACACAATCGAGATGGCCACGGCGGTACTGTGGCGGCCATTCTATGGTTTACGAATACGGCATTTATAATAAATAATATGAGTGTAGATAAAGCAGTGTATGCAACTGTACGTAATTAGGCCTTAAAACACTCGTGTGATCTTATTATGAAATTCGCCTGCGGCTCATTTCATAAAACCACACTCATGTTTTAAGGACCCTTATTACGTAACAGTTACATAAACTACTATTCTTGTTTTAATGATTTTATCGTCGCTACTGCATTTGCGACGTGCGCAGCAAAAGACACAATATTGCTGTTATCTTCAGCTAGGCGCGGCATGCGTTTAACATTATGTAGCTCAGTCAACACGATCTCTTCAGGATCCCCGAACTGCCTTTCTAAGGCTTCCATTATTTCGTACGGGTCCTTGACGGTATACACGATGGATTTTACCGCGGTACGCGCCTCGCCTTTTAACGCGCGCCTAAGCCTACTGACGTTATTCACGTGACTAAACATCGGCGCGGTATCTTCAAATTCGGCACGGAATGCGATCCACTCGGTGATATTACCGTCGAAAGTGGGTAATTCTGGGGGCCTATGCAAAATGGGAGCGTAATGAGTTGGAACTTCCATTGCAGCCGCTCGGGCGGCAGACGTGTGCTTATATGCGACTCGCGGGGCGCGAAATTACGCGTAGCGTGTGCGGCGGACGCTTCAATTTTAGTTATATAATTGCTTTGATCTAGCTGGGACTGTCGTTCTACCCAATTTCTCACACGTTGCTCGTCTTTATCGACTACAGATTCGGTCTTACCGCTAACAGATTGCGCCTCCTGCTGGGCAATCTGTAGCCTTAACTTGGCAGTTTCCGACTGTTTATTAGCAACGGCGAGAGCGGCTTTATGAACCTCGAGTTCCGCTAGTAACAAAGCTAACTTTTCGTTGCACTTTACACTACTCGCACTACGATTTTCGCGCACTTCACTATTAACGCGGTCGCGGCACTGAGAAACGCGGTCCTTTTCACGGACGGACGTGTTAACTTTACACAATGTCCCCGGAGGACTCCTATCTGGCGTTTTTCCTACTTCGTCTCCCGATATATCCGAATACGCGGGCGCCAGCGCCTATGCCGGCGGCGGCTCGACGATATGGCCTTCGTTATGGTTGCCGCTGGTGCCTATGTCCCATGTACTAGTTTCGCCGGAGGTTGTTTTACCAGACGGCGGGGTAATGGCTCTGGCAGGTTGTCCCTTGTGTGAGCGAAGAGACATCTTGATTGTATGGTCGGACATCTTCTTCTTTCTTCTTGACGCACGTGGGGTTCCCTAACCTTATCTACCTAATACCTAATGGCTGACACTGCCTAGTGCAGTGAAAGCGGCCCTACGTTCACTTTACTTACTCTTGGGCGTAAATCCCTGATGCACTGAATCTCGCGCAAAGGCTAAGTGCAAGTGCCAGAGCGTCCGAAAGCAGTGTGAAGATGTCAACCATGTGACGTTGCAACGAAAGTTGCCAGGACACGAACGTGGAGTATGGCCTCTACACGAGCGGTCCGTCCAGCAAGCTGGTAAATAGCACTGGGATCTTCCGCGAAAGCGGGCAGGTGTATCAGCGGTTAAGCCGGACACCGTATGGAGATTCTGAGCGAAATTAATCCAGCTCAGCGCGTACTTGTTTCTTTCTTCAATTGGCCGCAGTTTTCTGATATCCGGCTCGAAGGACCAGCTGTTGTGTGCAGACCGGATTACCACGTCGAACCAAGCAGCGCTGACCCGCTGTACCATTTACCAGGTCATGTAGGGAGATGAATAAAAACACTTATTTAGAATTGTAAAACATTTGAGCAGTGTAGTTGCAGGTGTTTCCCCGCTGGGAGTAGTTGTAGAAGTGAGCGGTGAGAAGTGAATGAGCAACGAGTACTTCTTCTTTGGTGTCGTCCGCTGCTCCTCTTATGATGGGGGCAGGGGTTGGAGTGCCCGCATTGCTGCTATGACTCCTGTGTCATGTCGCATCCCACTGCGGTGGGATGGTCGCTCGTCGTCTTTTTGGGGACGACTTGACGTCTGGTGTGGCTGCGGCGGGCCCGATGGCCCTGCCGCAGCGATGGTGTCAGGTGTGGTCCGCGGCGGGCCCGATGGCCCAGCCGCGGTGATGTCATCTGCTTCGACGCGAGTCCCGGCGTGCCGCGGCGGGCCCGATGGCCCAGCCGCGGTGATGTCATCTGCTTCGACGCGAGTCCCGGCGTGCCGCGGCGGGCCCGATGGCCCAGCCGCGGCGGCGGTGTCCGCGGCGGGCCCGATGGCCCAGCCGCGGTGATGTCATCTGCTTCTAATTCCGGCGAGCCGCGGCGGGCCCCATGGCCCGGCCGCGGCGGGCCCGATGGCCCAGCCGCGGTGCTCAACAAACGAGTACGAGTGCTGACCTCTTTTATGGGTTTTCTAGCGTGCTCGTACTAGTGGCTGGTATGTGCCGTGTAAGTCTTTCGTTTATTTGCCAATAATCTTAAACTATTACATGGTTGTAGGAGGGTGTAAATCTATATTATTATGGGACATTTCTTCGTAGTTAAGTACAAAATTCTTACAATCTAGACATTTTGGGTATTACGACACAATTTCAATAAAATTAGACACAGATAATACTTAGGAACTAGACATAGAAACACAATATTTATACACGTTATTAAAACAAACAAATTGGTATAAATCGAGAAAATGATTAACTTAGATCTAGTTACACAAAAACAACAGTAATTTTAAGCTATCTGCGACAATGTAATGATTGTCAAAAAAGATAAACAAAAGAGAATCGTTACTAGGTTATGAAAAAACCTTGGAAGTATTTTTTCTGATCATTTTGTTAGAGTATAACCCATCCATAGTATGTAAATATCATTGATTAATACATGGTATACCATCTGCCTGTGACAGACAATAAATTGAATAGGCTTATGACTATATTTACAGATAGGTACTTAGTTGTATTTAAAATCAATATTACTTATACATATTTAGAATTACAATAATTAACAAGTTATTACAGTACATTCTATCTAAACACCAGCAAAACAATTTAGTTTTAAATTGCGGTAGATCTAATTTTTTCAGGTATTTAGGAAGGTTTTTATTCATTTTTACGCACATATATATACAACATTTTTGTTGGCAAGGGCAGTGGTTGTTTCCGGGTAATGCAGATTTAATGCACGACGGGTGGAGGAAACTCTACAAAATGAGTTAATGTTTTTTTAACACGCTTTTATTAGTTAGGTCGAACTGTATGTGACTAAATAACTATGTAATGGAACCAAGGTAACTAATTTAACCATCTTCCAAGGGTCGTAGCGTAATGAAAATTGGCAGCTGTATGTAGTTCTGATGACAATACAATAATATGGTACTGTCGAACTGATCTGATGATGGAGCCGGAAGATATTAATCATCTGAACTGGAACTTCATGATGGAAAATCGTATCATAGCTGTTTTGGATTTCATAGAAAAGTCTTGTAATGAACTTTGACCACGATTAGGTTTCAAGGTCTGATGATAAAGCCTGAAGATAGGCACTGGCATAAAGGGCCGGATCTAGGGGGGGGGCAGACCGGGGCCCATGCCCCGGGCGGCAAGTTCAGGGGGCGGCAAATTCGAACTTCTTGGCAGACGAATACACGGCTCATCATCAACGCAACCTGGACCACTGAGACAGGTGTCCATTCGCGGGGCGCGTAGGCGCAGGTCAACAACCACGCTCGCCCGCGGGAAATGAAACGCGCTCTCATTTGAGGGCGGTTAGGGCGCGTGTCGACGATGCCGCCACTCCGCCACCGCACGCCTGCGCTGTGTATCATCATCGGCCTTTGCGTCTATTGCAGACAATTTAAACAGGAACACTGTGGAGACAACGCCTTTGGTGGCTATAAAGACCGATACGGGAACGTCACCATTTTCCACATTTCTGACAGAAAAAGTTGACGCCGCCACCGTACCTCTGCGGTGTGTATACGAGACCATACGAGACGCGTAAAGCCCGTCGCCGCGCCGCCGCTCCTCTGCGCTGTGTATGCGAAAAACAAAAGCCCGCGGCGGCGGCGCGGTGGCGGTCTTTACGCATATCGTATACACAGCGTAGATGTACGACGGCGGCGCGATGACGGCGTGGCGGCGGCATCGTGTACACACGATACCCGCAGTAGCAACGCAGCGGCGGCGCGGGGGCGGCATCGTCTACACGCGCCCATAGCCTGAATGAAAAAGATGAAGGTATATTTGGTAACTCCTTCATCGGTATTTCAGGGCCGTGTGTTGTTGTCAAGCATTTAAATCAAGTATTGGATAAAATCAATAGTTTCGTAAACAATAGCTCCGAAATTAAAAAAAAAGCGTACCGTCCTCCAACTTATGAACCCAAAAAATATGGAAAATTCATAGATGTCTAAATAAAAGTTCAATGAAAACTGTATAGAATATAATCGGCTGAACCGTTTTTAAGTTATCGCAAAAGTTGTAAATTCATGGCAAAATATCCTAAAAAACGGCCCGCAGCTACGGAACCCTACAGTAGTCATGGTCCAAGATGCTCTTGGCCGGTGTTAACTAAAATTATTTTAAGGGAAAGGGAAACTATGGTAGCCGAATAAAACATGCGAATAAAGCCAGTGCTCGAATTTGCACTGACACCATAGATAATACGAGTAGTTATTTATTATAATTATTATACAAGGGGGCAAAATTGATGTTTTCCTCTCGTGCTTTACTGGGACCCGAGCTAGCGAAAGATTCCAAAATTGAGCCACAAGCGTAGCGAGTTGTTCAAAAAATGGAATCTTGAGCGTACGAGGGCCTCAAGGCAAGGGAGTTTGAACAAACTTTGCTGCCGAGTATAATACAAAATGTTTCACCACACCACCTCAGGAATAAAAGCTATAAAATATATATATATATATAAGCAATAATAAATCGAAGCCAAATGAATGCTTTCAAAATTATATAATTCAAAATCATCTCTTTAAAGTCCATCCTGCCAGAAAAAGTACCCCAAAAATTGAACCAGTAAAAGCGTCCGAAAACGGAACGGACCAGGCCGAGGGCTGTCTGACCAAAAATATTGAAAGAGCATCACGTTAGCTATCAAATGAGGTTGGTTTCATCCTGCTATTCGATGAGATAAAAACACCCCAAAAATGGCACCACTAAAAGTGTCCGAAAACGGAACGGACCAGGCTGAGGGCTATCCGACCAAAAAATATTGAAATAGCATCACTTTAGCTATCAAATGAGGTTGGTTTCATCCTGCTATTCGATGAGGTAAAAACTTCGATTCTTCGATATCAAATGAGGTTACAAACTGCTTCTCGATGAGATTGTGATCATACTATGACCGCCCGGTCCATATTTACGACGCACGGGGGCGCAGAAAAGGTTTAGATAGAAGCGAAATGTTTTCCGTATTTGCCGTATAAGTAAGTTATCCTAATTAAAGTAACTACTAAGTATTCGAAAAAAAACACACGAAAATGTCTCATTTAATTGAAAAACTAATATTTTGACTTCCATACAACATATCTTTGAAACAGATGACTCCTGTTGAAAAACCTATAGAATAAAAGTTGTAGAGAATATAATTTCGCGTTATATCGACATCTCAATTTTCAAATATAGAGATTTTGAAAGACTAAATTTGGCATGAATTTAAAATCAGTTTTTGTATAAACTCTTCTGAGTTGCATATTTTCCATAAAATATGATGTGTGACGCCTACATTTAATGCATCGTTACAACTAAGAATATTTCAGTGCAAATTTTTAAAACGTACCCAATCAGAAAACTATTTATACACGGTGTTTTTTTTATTATTTCTAAACTCCAAGGATACATTCCTGAGAACCCTGAGCTCAACTTAAGCATATTTCTTAAAGCGCCAGTGCCCTAATTTGCTACAGTTCTGTGGTAATCGATATTTCTTTTATGTCTTTCTGATTGTGTAAAAAATCAATAACTGCTGAACCTATTTAGATGAAACTTAGTATAGGGTGTAGCATGACGCTACGTTTATCGTACGACATCTGTCGACTTTCTTTAGAACTTCCGTGTCTAAGGAAGGTCTAAGGCTAGGTCGCGGTTGATATATAAAAAAAGCGTACATTGTGATTCACGGCATTACGGGTAGATGGCGCTTATATCAGTCCGCATTTTTGTGATAAACGACTGGCAGTTATAAATTGAGATAATATTCGCGCTAATTTTGAATATGAATTTTTGAGGTATTCCAGATTGTCAAAAAAAAAAAAGTTGATTTTGATTGGGAGTGTCAGATCGACGGAGAGATTTTTAAAGAAAAAACACAGGAATTATTTGCAAATTGTCCTGTGCAAATCCTTTTTTTTGTTCCCGGAAAGTGTTTACCACAGTTACTCAATTCTCTAGAAGAGGGTGGCCGTCGGTGTAGGTTTTCCAATACCCAGTGCTCCCCTTCGACCGTGTCTGAGGGTGTGGGTAGCGCCTGCCGAGGCCGCCAGTGGGACCGCCTGAGCCGGAAGGACTCCGGAGGGCGCTTGTGGGTGCCGGACTTGCGAGACGATCTGCAACCGCCGCGTGTTCAGCGTGGTTCTTCACCGTCGTCGGAGAATTAGAGCCCGCATCCAGCGGGCTCTCCAAGTGAGAAAGAGGGTTCAGCGAGCTGTTGGGTCCGCCTAAACCAAAGGGGGCGCCTGCCCACTCTATATAAATTCAGTTACAGTTTTGACCATTTTCTGACTTTCGAGAATATCATTTTATTTACATTTTTTTTAAACGTTATAAATCCGATTCCTTTTTTTGTATCCAGTGTTTTTGTGCCATAATAGCTTTTTTGTTGTTTTGCCAAAATATTCCCAAAATTCTAATTGCCTCATTTGACGGGCGTACAAAGACCTGGCTCTTTAATTTAGGCTACGTTCAGCCAGCGAATCACCTGTCACCATCCATATCACCCGCCTCATTAATCCATTATTTTCCTGCAGCCAAATTACCAGCCGAGTCTTTATTTGTACTTACTAGTTTTGCTAGTACTCCCTCCTTTTTATTTTCCTTTTGTGCGGAAAGTAGACGTTTACGATACTAAGGTAACTATTGAATGTGAAATATCCTTATATAGATACCGTTATCGTCATTTTTATGTGAAGTGCTGATATTAAATATTCTGATTATTGTAATTTAATTACATTCTAACCACTAAGGAAGTTATTGAATGTGAAATATCTTTATATAGATACCGTTATCTTAATTTTTACGTGAAGTGCTAATTTTAAATAATCTGATTATTGTTGCTAATTTTAAATCATTTACTTTATCTTCAAAATTAAACGTGTTAATGCAATTCTAGAAGCGTTTTACTGCAAATTGGCGCCCGATAAGGTAAATAACTCTGGATTTACTTTTAATTATTGTATTTAAATTTTTTTTTTGGATTTGTGAGACGGTGACCGTAGACCGGTCGCGGTTCTATTAACCTTAATTTTGGTTTGTTTCAGCCTGCTGCCTCCTTACGTCCCATCATTAGCCCGAATTCCGTCATATTGAAATATTGCTTTTTTTTATGTTAAAAAGAAACGAATTTATCTGTTGACCTTTACTTATGCCTTTTTCTCAATTACCCGTAACATATCCCGAATACCTTATTTCATAGTTTGAGTCCTGTAGTAAGAGCCCGTAGACGTTAGGAAAATTCGCAGGTAAGTCAGACATTGAATGTATGATTTGCGTTTTGTTTTTTTTTTCAGAAACTGAACTTGTTTTTTTGAATTCGAACTCTAACTTAGCATTTAGACTTCGAGTTTTATTTTCTTTCTTTGGCTTAAGCGCTTGGTTTAGACCACTAATATACTCGAACATCGGATTTTAATTTTGAGGCCGATTAACTTTATTTTTTGTTTGAACTTGCAACGCAAGACAACATTCGACTTTTCGCCATGTCGCACTTAAGTAATGAAGGATCAATTGCTGAGACGCCTCATGCGCACTTATCTTTAAACTCGCATGATCCGAGGATTTTAGATCCAATGGCAAACGATGAAGAACAGTTTTTTGATTCTGAACCACGACCCCAGGTGATGCATATGTCCGGACTTCCCCCGCCTTTTCCTTTCAAAGATTATTCACTTACGAAATGGAACTTGAACTTTTCCGGGGACACTTGTGTTCGCGAATTTTTCTTTCGAATCGAGGAAGAAGGTATGGCGCGTAACGTCAATCCTTCATATGTTGTCAGACGTTTCCATGAATTGTTGTCAGATAGTGCCTTGAAACATTTTAGGGCAATCAGATATCCGGGTCTTACTTACGCGGAATTAAAGTCTGAATTCGTTAAAACCTTCGACGTAGCCGATTTCGATTTCAAAGCTTGAGAGCCAACTTCGCGCTTTATCACAGAAGGACAACCAGTCAGTGGTTGATTTTGTTATTCAGGCGCGCGATCTAAACGCAAAGCTTCGTACACCGGTTTCCAAAGACAACCTGTTTAACATTATTAAATATGGAATGAATCCTAGATATCATCCTTGTCTTGCAACTAACGTGGTTAGGGATATTGATGGTTTGTTAGAAGTCGCGAAAAATTTTGAAGCCTTTCAAGGTTCACGTCCAGCACGTTTGGCTACTGCACCGATTAGTGCTCAAGTTGTAGGTCAACCCGTTCTATAGTGTGTATGAAGTGTGATGCAACTGGTCACAACTATCGTAATTGTCCTTACGTTTCAGGGGCAGTGTGCTTCAAGTGTAAGCGTGTTGGTGCAATCACCCGCGATTGTCCTAGTTGTAATTCTGGTCCGTCAAAAAACGAATAAGTGGCGCACTGAGAGGTCCATCGGTGTCGCCCGTTTATATTAATAATTCCCCGGATAACAGACTTTTTATTGATGTTTTAGTTGCTGGCTCTTCGGTAAGAGCTCTTTTGGACTGTGGTGCTCAGGTTTCACTAATTGATATATCCCTCCTATCGGAGCTCGGTATAACATATCACGAGGATATCCGGCCTTATGTTATGGCGGTTTGGACGTCCCATTCTTTTTAGTGGCATTCGCGTTCTGCACCCCTGTCTAGTGAGCAGTATTATTATACTTATTGAATTGAAGGTTAGGTCATGAAAGTTGATTTAAAATAGGGTCGTCACGGTTTTTTGGGTACATTTTTGGGTTAGTTTTGGTTAATTGCCATCTATTTCAAAAGTTTCACCATATCAAAATCCATTACAATATTAAAATACTAGCTTTTACCCGCGACTTCGTCTGCGCGAAATTAACATGAGCGATATGGAATTACATAATAAAACGCAAAATAAAAGTTACTAGTTAGTAAAATCTAAGAGCAAATATAAAACTAGCACGTATGCTATTTCAAGTCAACAGGGAGCAACAATTCCATATAAACTTCCATTCCGTTTTCACCCCCTTATACATATCAAATTTCATCTAAATTAGCTGAGCGGTTTAAGCGTGAAGAGTTAACAGACAGACACACTATAATATTAGTATGGATACGTCCATATAATATATCTCTTCAAGTAGGCTGGGGAAAAAAAAAGAATTATATCCAAAAGCGTTTTTTTTAATTTTTTTAATTTTGAAACATCTTGTCTTTCCACTGTCAATATTTTTAACTCACTCGTTTTTGAAAAGTTTGAGAAAATGCTGAAAGGTTGACATGAACATAATACAGGCGGTTTATAATTATATCTATTATTTGAAACCGTGCATAGTGTGGTTATGCTAGTTTCCCATCCGGGTTGCCGTCCACCTAATTAAACTGCTACAAATTTATTGGACTAAGAGCTGGCCACGTCAGATATGACACAATAATGAGAGCAATGAAACCTGACTATTGTGTCATATCTGACGTGGCCAGCTCTCCGTCTACATGGAAAAAACTTTTTGAGGTCAAATTGGCCATTGATAATAATTATTTATTCTTTAATTGATATATTAATTATAAGCTTTTATTTGAAAATCAATATATCAATAAGTATGGACGGAAAACTAACACATACTCCACTTTTACAAAAAATGTTTTATTATAAAAAACCTTTCGAGTATGATTTATTTTCGTATAATATTAATCTAAACAAGATCATATAAGCTCTAGAACGATAAGTAAGGGCACTTCAAAATTTATTATTGCATTACAAAGCTGGCAAAATCGATAAGTGGAAGAAAACTAGCACCTAAAAACTTACTAAGAGTACATTTTATTGAATAGTCCAATCTTAACTAGAAGGAGTAGATTTTGAAAATTTATACAGGACAAACAGCTTAGGTACACTTCATACTGATTTGAAACAAGGATTAATATTTTGAGAAATTTTTACAAAGGTAAAGCATAAAAGTCAGCCCTGAAAGCTGACCAACTAGTTCAAAAATGGTCCGATCTTACCCCATCGTACCTTACGAGTACTTATTGGTTTTTTCATTTTAGGGATTGTGAGAAATTATATTGGTATATATACTTATACGATTAAATTAATTCCATATCTACTTACCTACCTAATAATAATATTAATAATTCACTATATCTTTTAAATCGTACGAAAACGAACATACAATAAGCCATATAAACCTAATGGCGCGACCAGACATCGCAGAGTACCGGGACAGCTGAGCCGATTGTTTCTTTTCTTTCTTATTCCATAGTAAAGAGAGAGATATATAACCTATCACGATGATGTGGACAAATCATTGACAAATGCACGAATGTGTTTCAACTTCAAGCGCATTTGATTCTATTCAATGTATCCGTCATTCATATCATAATATAGATCTAGCGTGCAACAGCGCAAAGCAAGAAGCAAAATGAGCAAATGAAAGTAAGCTGGCAACGTCGCATATGAGCAGGATCGTTCAAGGGGTTGTGGAGCTAGAAGGCGAAAAAAAATCTTCAGAAGGGTCTTGTTATATTGGTCCTTTCGAGTGCAAGGAAATCGCGAGTTCTGAGTTCGAGGCGGAGTACTAGTAAAATAAATATTTAAGGGGGCCGCCATACAACAACAACTTACAAACAACTTCGGCTACTGGGACGTCTCGGCATTTCGATGGCTTTTTGATTTTGAGGGTTTATTCCGCGATAACTTTAGTAACGTTTTTCTGATCTTTATTAAATTTGTTGGGGTTGTAGCTGAGTTACATAAAAATTGTGAGTTCGTATATGAGTAGGATCGTTCAAGGGGTTGTGGAGCTAGAAGGCGAAAAAAAATCTTCAGAAGGATCTTGTTATATTGGTCATCTCGTTTGCAAGAAAATCGCGAGTTCTGAGTTCGAGGCGGACTACTAGTTAACCCTTTGATCGCCAAAGCCGTTCAAACACGTCAACGAAAAGTCGTGCCCTCAGCGCCATGACGTGTTAAAACGTCCAAAACGAGAGATCAAAATACTCCTTAATAAACAACCTTTATAGAAATATTTTTGTATATTTATTATAGCTCTACCATTCCCCTATCTTTTTAGTTAAAATTTCATTCAAAATAACCCGTAACTCAAGAAAAAATTAGAAAATACTTCAAAGCTATTTAAAAGAACAAAAAGGCACTGCCCTCCTCGCCGTTGACGGGTAAACACTATAAGACGTTGCTTCGTACCAACTTTCAAGATTCTGAGTTCACGGGAAGTACCCTGTAGGTTTTGATTCCCTTGCGAGTTTCGAAAATTTGCGGCGTAAACGGCTGTATCTTTTGATTGCGTTGGCTTAGAAGTTTGATTTTTTGACAGCTCCAAAGGAAAGTAGACCTGAGTATTTGATATAAATTACAGCTTGATACCTCCACGCGTTCCTGAGAAAAAGGGTCTTGACGGACGGACAACAACGTGATCCTATAAGGGTTCCGTTTTTTCCTTTCGAGGTCCGGAACCCTAAAAACTACTTCGCGCCATACAAATTTAGCTATTCTAAGGACCAATATTGGAGACGTCACTTTGACAATTGCCTTCCCCTTTCCACGCAGACGAAGTCGCGGGCACAAACTACATAACAAGTACTCGTAATTTAATCACATGATAGAGGGCCCATGCCTTGTTACAAAATGCAACCGCCTAAAGAACTATCAGCACTAGATGGCGTTACTGAAAATTCACTGTTTACATCTCTCGATTAGAGATGGCGTTACACGTCACAGGGAAATCATAATACTTGCCATGGCTACTAACGACATCTACACGTCTTTATGTAAAATTTCCCTAGATGAAAATCCTTCAACAATACTATTAATCAATAGATGTCGCTTTACAGTAGAAATATTGAGTAAATTGTATTTTTTTTATTTGTTATTTATATATATATATATATATATATGTAAATCAAATATGAACCCAACGGGCGTCTCCGAAAGTTGTCTGCCGAGCTATGCTACATATATAGCACTCGCGAACAAGAAACGATATTATTAAGTAAGTAAACAATTAATTATCTGCAAATCCTGCAATGAAACAAAAGTAAGATATATTTTTTTCGATACATTAGGCCACGTGTTAAGCAGGGTAAAAAACAAAAAATAAAAACATTAAAATTGTCTGTGATAAGGTTTGAACTCCGGACCTTCGACTCATAAGTCCATATGATTATCTGCTGCACTACGAGGTCTTTAAATTTAAGATGCAAATTGTTAACCACTTCCCTACATTCAAATATTAACCTACAACTGATTTGCGAATGACAAGACGTTGAGTAAGTTTTGTGCGTTGTTGCCAATTCGGCCGCCTGCGACACAGCAAGCTGACAACGTCGCGTCAGGCCTTGGTAACGTGCGAGCTCTGTTAGTTACCTACGTACGCGTCGCGAACCGTCGGGCGCTGAGCTGAAATTCGACTTCCACGTGTGCGTGTCGCGCGTAAACACAAGGAAATCGGCTTAATATGTAATCACAATTTTGTCTTCACTATGGTCTTCAAGGCACCGCGTCTTTTTATTTTATATGTCTATAGTATACCGTTTCATCCTCATGGGTGCCTATATCTAGTTTCAATACTACTAATTATTTATGATTTTTGACGTAATGATTACTGTCAAATTACTGACTCAATTATGAATTGTACTCTAAGTAGGTACCTACCTTCAGATCAGACCGCGAATCGGTAACAAATTTCTGAACTATTTGCTCATAGAAATCTGTCGCTGACTCGCGGTCTGATCTGAAGGTGGGGTCAACCAATTTGATTCACTTCTAGGCCACTCTAGAACCTAGTCATAATAGCTAGTTTTGTAGCGAATAGGTTACGTTTATACGTATCCAAGGGCAACAGTCATTACGACAAAGTTATTTTTGGTTTTCTGTAACTACTTAGAGTAGAATTCGTAATTGAGTGCAGTGGCGGTACCTTAAAACTTTTAAAGTGGTCAAAGGATGGTATATAATAAAACCTTATCTTATTAACTTCAACAATAGCGTAAAATAAGTACCTATAGATAAAAAAAACATTTAATGAAGATACGATGGTGATGTGGTGGAGATATTTAGTAAAATTACTATATTTAACAGCCTCCTAGCCCAGTCGGTGTTGAGCCTATAAATAATGGAGGCAGTAGACAGAAAGCAGAAAGTCAGCGGGGCGATTTTTGAGATTGGAGCACTCGAATATGACATTTAAAACTGAATAAAACGAAGAAATTATGTTTTAAAAATAACAGCGATAGTAATTTAAAGTCATGATTATTTATACTATTAATTTTGTGTGCGATTATATTCGAGGTTAAATTCTTTGAATTCGAGCGCTCGAATGTCAAAAATCAGCCCCCTGGTTCGAATCCTGGTAAAGGCATTTATTTATGTGTTTGATCTGTGACAAATACACAAATATTTGTACCTGAGTTTTGGATGTTTTCGATGTATTTAAGTATTTATCTATAGTACACACAAGCCTTAACTATTGATTACTTTACTGTAGGAGTAAGGACGATTTTTGTAAGATTGTACTGTAATATTTATAATTATTATTACCTAGCCGAATTAAATTATTGAGTACAGTCAGCTGTAAAAATATGGGTGTACTCATCTTACTCAAAAATATGTCCCATAGTATCTTATTCCGTTGTAATAAGTGCATAGTACCATATTTACGAGACGATTTTTTCGATTTTCATTGAAAATTCCAATAAATTTTGTTTTTGTTGACCAAAAAGTATTTTTGAGATTTATTTTAGTGACATCTATGAGCTTTTATTATTAAAGAAACTAGCTATATAAAGTGTTACTTCAAGATCGAGCTAAACTGTAAAATTATGAGAAACTACAATAGATGGCGCTTAAACTAAAAATGCGATTTTACGTGGAATTGTTTTTTTCTTAGGTTTAATCAGTTTTTTTTATTGGTTTTGTTGTAATCCGTTTTGGTAATATAATGACGTAGTTTTAGATAACTAGGTACTAGATCTCAAATAACATAAAAAATATTACGAGCCAGTGGTACTCTGAGCGACATCTATTGAAGAACATTGGAACAAAACGAGCGATGTTCCTAGTGAAATATCTATTTAATCTCATTAATCTATGATCATAGTTACTCTGCGTCCGTAGGAAACACCTACACGTGATGCCTGGGTGGTGCTAAAAGAGAAACAAACTTGGCGGCTGCACTGTCCCATTTGGACCTCGCAGCACTCACTGGATTTTCATTATTATCTGCTTTTCCACTACTACTACCTCAGGGAAGAAATGCCTATCTATATCCAGTGACATGTAGCCATACGATAAATACAATCAAAGTTAAACTTACTAATCAAACTCCAGTGCAGCCAAGCACAGAGTTTTACAGCACTTACCTACTGATAACTTATCTGCGATAAAACTCTTGTTGGGTGCAAAGTTTTCTAGTTGGTAGTTGCTATTACATACGTCATGTGATATAGCAATTATAGCATATAGCCCGCCCAATGAAGGAAAACTTGGAGGAAATTTGGTGTATAAGGGTAGGCACCTTGCTCACCCTGCTCAGTGATGGCTAAGTACTATACAAGTGAAATTTCGTATGAGTATGTGTTTTAATTACGCAGACAAAGTTTTAAAACAAAATCTGAAAAAATATTTTTTTTTCGGGTACCTTCCGTACACATGGAGTGGGGGGGGGGGGGTAAATATTTTTTTTACTCCAACCCTAATTAATGTGTGGCATATCGTTGGATAGGGCTTTTGAAAAAAAATTGGATATTTCAAAACAATTTTTGTAAAACTAATACTTTCGTAAAATAGCTCCGAAAGTTTAAGAAAGTGTTTATCGTATTTCCTCGATATCTCATCATCATTAAACATTGATCCCAACAACAAAAGTGCAAACAATCTTTTTTATAGAAAATTATATGTGGATGAAATTTTTTTCGTATGAGCCACCGTTACTGAGCTATTTGGACGGGACCTATACACAAATTATTTCCCCTATCAGGCAGTTAAGCGTCTTCGTTTGTTGAGCTAATATGTGATATTGGCGTCTTGGGAAACAAATTAGTCAAAATCTCATTTCCGTTATTTTTAGGTAATTGGGCGAATAAACTTTTTGACCGACACAAATCTGTCGTGAGATTTTAAATTTCTTTGTAAAATTTCACATTTAAATAATGGCTTTTCTGTGTTTCAGATTATGGTGTATGCTAAACATTCGAAGCCCCAACTGTTAAACCTAATAAACCGAATCTATGTAAATTAGAAGCCCGATTTCTTGGTAACTCCAGAGACATTTTGAGTAACGCAAGAGACACTCAAAACTGTCGGTCAAAGTGTTGATTGGGCCAATTAATACCGATATTAGACCTAGCAATGTGTAGGGCCCAATCTGTCAGGTTGGGAGGTGTAATAAGACGTAGGGCCTTTAGGGAGCTAAAGGAGGGGAAGGGAGAGGCAGGGTACACAACACAACAGATTGGGCTCTACAAATTGCAATGTCTACTACCCGTTTAATGTATACAGTGGAATTTTGCTATTTAATTCTAACAGGCGTATCAGGCACTGAAGGCTCAGTACAAGGTTCAATTAAGGATCATACATGGTAACTACTCACATAAAAGAAGCATATTTATTTACACAGTTTTTCTTGAATTTGTGGCCATTTCACTTTCCTTTATCGCAGGGTTTCCCAACTAGTGGGGCGCGCCCCACTTGGGGGTGGCGTAGAGAGATTTAAACTGTAAAAGGTCTGTACCGCGGCGCGGACTATGCCCCATTTCAGCACCACGTAGTATTGTAGCATAACGTTGGGTCAGGCAGGCATGACGTCACCGCTTTTATTGAAGTGAACACTTCTTTCTTCGTACAATCTTCGATAGCGCTATATGTTAAGATTCTGTGACGTAATTCCGGGATAATCGGAAATGCAGGGACGTTATAGTAGCCAGCTGACAGCTCCGTTGTGTCCGAAGTTGTCTGTAACAACTTCACTTCGCTTACGCTCCGCTCGTTCGATAAGTTTGACGGTGTGTTTTTGAGAAAACCACGGAAACGCATGGTGACTCTTTTTTAACTGACTTCAAGATTTGAAAAGAGGAGGTTCTCAATTCGGCGTGTACCTATGTTTTTTTTTATTTTTGATTTTTTGATTTTTTATGTTTGTTACTCCATAACTCCGTCATGTCTGAACCGATTTTGAAAATTCTTTTTTTGATTGTAAGTATATATATACAGATTGGTCCCGTTTTTGTCAAAACGCAGTTCTGATGATGGGATCCATGAAGAATCGAGGGAACTCCTCAAATCTTAAGGGCTTTCACATAGTGATTTTTGTATTTTTATCAACAAATCAAGCATTTTCATTCAAAAGAGTGACATTTGATGAAGTGGAACTGCTGATGATGAACAGAACGGAACTCTTCAACGACGCATAGTTCATGTTTGGCGATTCTTCCTCTTCGCTATGTTTGTTAAGCAAGTTAGATTGTCAGGACCAATTTTCGTCAAGCTCAAGTTCTGATGATGAGTTCCACGAGGAATCGAGGGAATTCCTCAAATCTTAAAGGCATACATAAAGTGACTTTTGTATTTTTATCAACAAATCAAGCATTTTCATTCAAAAGAGTGACATTTGATGAAGTGGAACTGCTGATGATAATCAGAACGGAACTCTTCAACGACGCATAGTTCACGTTTGGCGATTTGTCCTCTCCGCTGCGTTTTTTAAGCAAGTTATTTCATTGTATGGAATCTAAGGGCACCATCTACAATAATCCTTCACCGGCTACCCCCATTGAAGTCGGTTTTTTTTTCTTAAAAATTATGATGTATAGGCCTCAGATTCAACACCGCACCGTATACCTGTAATCCGTATCCTGTATCTCGTATATAAGTTATAGTTCGAGATTTCTCGATTCCCATTTGAATGGCTTAGGTAGGTACTCTTGGTCCCAATTATAAAACAAATACTTATGAACATTCTTATAATTCCTCCAAAGACATTAAGATACGAATTCAAATTAGGTGTTGACTGTAGATATGTCTATGTATTCAGCGCGTCTACGTGCTACGCGTCAGCGTCACCAGCTGTGAATTCTTTCTAATCACCTATTAATTAGAATTTAGTCATTTTGTTCGTAATATATCAACATAATGTACCTAAATTTAGGCAATCGCTAGTAGCTTGTATCAGAACTTGTCGCATATTTGCAGCAAGTAGCACGAACAACTGAAGAAGAAATCAAATTATTTTAATAAATATTTTGATTTGTTTATTTTAAGTTGTACTGACGGCAACGCGGCTCTCTCGATGATTGGAGGTACGGACTCATAATGTTCTACCTTAGATGATTGGCTAAAATGCGCCTTAGCATTTACAAAGATTGCATATACACGGGAAAATTCGACCGGTGCAGCTGTGACCCGGGTGGCCAATTGGTTAAGGCGTCCGCCGCGAATGCAGAAGACGCTGGTTCGATCCCAGCCCTGGGCACCGGAGGCCTAGGTCACTTTTTCCTTTGTATATGACATCTATATAACTTTATAAGTAGCACAAACATACAATATATTGACGAAAGCTACTTAGTGCAATAGTTTTAGGGTTCTGTAACAATAAACTTTAGGAATTTTATAGCTTCTTCGCCCCATTCTTTAGCATGCTACATCGTTAGTATTGTTAGATTTATTTAACACGCGGTGTCAGCGATAAGACTCATAACAATGGTAAAGATGAAAGAAATTGAAAAAAAAACTCCTAAATTTTTTAATTTTTTCCTACTCGTCGACTATAATACACGGTGCCCGTGAGCATTAAGAGAGATATTAACCACGCATTTCTGAGGTCAAAAGAAGGAAAAAACATGTAGAGTTGTAAAACGCCATAAATTTTTTTTTCTTTTTTTTTTACTATTTTGGAATGCTGTTCTACATAAAAAGTAAATGTCAGTGGAAAAAAGTAACGAATAAAATAAATTGCTACATTTTTCCTCGTAAAAACTAGTTCATGCAAAGTGTTTCTTAGGTCTTGATATCTTGACAGATTATTGACATAAGAGATGTCGACTATGCCCCATACTGGTGAGATCGCCATCAAAAAATCATTTTACACTGAGAACAATCAAAAATGTTATTTTTTGTAAATTGTATTTACTCTGAAACAATGGTGAATTTCGGACAAGTTTATAGGACATTTTTTTCTCTAAATATGATCATGAATGCTGTTAAAGTCTCTCGCAACTCGCAAATGCTCACGGGCACCGTGTAATGCTTGAATTCACATTTAGTAGACCGAAGTACTAGGTCATACTTTTCGATGGAAATTTTATGGTCGCATATATTGGCATCGTCGACTATGCTGAAATGGTTTTTCATACAATATTATAGCATGGTCGTTAAAGTCCTGACGTTTACGGCGCGTCATTGCGATTCCATACCGTCAGCGTATTTTGAGCAGCGGTGTGGAGGGCATGCGATAAAAACGGTACGGATAAGATGCGTCAATGCGATTCCGTAGCGTCACCATATTTTAAGCAGCGGTGTGGTCGCACCTTAACCTAGCACTAAACACATTACACATGGACGCACGGTAATGAAATAAAACATAAACACTGGTTTAACAACTGTATTGCATTCAAATCTTTTTAAAACCAGATTATGGGAAGGGCAATAAACTACAACTGGTTCGGAAAGGAGCCTCAACCGAGAAGAATCAGCGTAAGAAACTCAGCGGGACTTATCGTTTGTCACCTGAAACATTGCCAGACATAAATGTGACAGATTACACTATAACGCAAACACATAGACTACTTTCTAATCACAAAAGGCTCTTAAACACTTTAACTGTAGAAACGAGGAGAGTTCCTAGCTTGCGTCCGTGCTACACAAAATACCACCTGTTCCTATACGACTGTCCACAAGTCACAACTAAGTCGATACTGACTGCTCGACTGTCAAAGGAATCATCAATCATCAGATCGTTCCGATCCGTTCAATTCTTTTAAACTGTCCCCAGGTGCGTAAATCTAAACGTGAGTTTTAATGACTACCGGCGCGTTACTTACTTCAAAAGTGGGTAAATCTAAATGTTAGTTTTAATGACTACCTGCACGGACCCAACTAAGACCACTCCCGAGAAAACATAGCTCGTCGTTTCCCAATTTTTTTACTAGTTCGACAAAGGCAACTCATTACTACAACAAGATATCATGTGTTCGGCGTAGCTCTGCGACAAGCCGCTGCCTTCTCCCTCCGTCATATATGTATAGTGTGTAAATTTTATACGGGCGTATATTGTACTGGCCATTAGTATTGGACCTAGGGAACCTATTTATATTTATTTCTTTATGAAAATAAGGATTTTATTTCATACATAATAAATCAGCCCGCAATGTATTGCATCCATGACAATTAACTTACCGATGCGTCATGTCAGTTGTCAGTTATGTCAGTTTTAAATCAGTTGGATAGCGTACATTGGTGCCCGGTAGGACTTTAAAAAATCGTTACACATAATTAATAACACTATTTAACAAAATGATTATACGATATGAGTCTTATTGCTGGATACTATAGGTGGATAAAGTATACGCCCGTATAAAATTTACACGCTGTATATTAAATTCGCACTGCTGCCATGCTTGTGATGTTTTTTTTTCATGTATCAGTTCGGATTCAGGCTTTGGGCATCGATTAGGCGCATCAAACACTTGAGCGGAATCGTAGCGGTCGATCATAGACAAAAATCAGCTGTAAGTAAGAAAAAACCCAACCCATGGCTGAGTTTTGTTTGTGACTCAGTCACCATACAAAAATTAACCGGAATGGGCTAAGAGCTGGCCACGTCAGATGTGACACAATAATGAGAGCAATGAAACCTGTCTAGTTAGATTGCTTTACCATCCTTATTGCGTGATTCGGGCATCTGGCAGCTTTTAATGGGTGGAGATCACAGTGACAGACCAACAAAGTTTTTAAGTTGGATAAAAGTAATATCAAAATAGGTAAAAACTACCAAAGTTGTGTCATTTATAGAGGACAGGGCCTATATTTTAACATTAGAACAAAAAACATTGCCTATTATTGCGGAAACAGAAACAGTAGGCGACAAAATAAAAATTGCATTTTACATCATTTGGCACTACTTTCCCCCAACAGAAACTTCTGGCTATGATATAACATAATTGATTACATTATTTTCCATAATATTGCATCAAACCCAGAACTCTAGGATAAGTTTTCATCAAGTTATTTGCATTCTTTGACCTCCACCACTTTACAGCTGCCAGATGTCCGGATCTAGAAATAAGCATAGTATAGCAAGCTAACGAGAGGGATTTCGTTGCTCTCATTATTGTGTCATATCTGACGTGGCCAGCTCTCCGTCTAGAAGTTAGGTTGTTTCCGATGTCCGGCTGATTATTGTCTATGATCGTCTGAATTCCGCTCAATTGTGTGATGCACCTTAAGTATATTAAGAAAGCAATTTTTTTACAAGCTTTTATTTAACTCACAGTGTTTGAAGTAAAGTACAGTCAGCCACAAAATCATAAACTGTCAGAAACTTGCAAGCTGATTTAGAACCTCTTCCTCCTAACCGATATTAGAATAATATTCTTTCAACATGTTTTCAAATTATAAATAATATTGTATTTTCAGCATGAATCGTCATATTTCAAATAAAACAATACAAAACCAGGATATTTTACTGTGTTTTTCTTTATTTTTAATTGATATGATGTAAAAAAACCGGCCAAATGCGTGTCGGACCACGCATAATGGAGGGTTCCGTAGTTCCGTACCGTCAATGGAATAAGGACTAAACTAATAAAATACCGGTTGATGTGTTTGTTTCGAGTTTGTATTAGCTTATTGTGCCGATATTATCATTAACAATGAAATGAAATGAAAAGAAAATGATAATATTTATTCGTAGAAAATGGGTTTACACAAAGGATCTTTGTGTATCCATTTATTATTAATACCCAATATATAATAATGACAGATGGGTTATGTACGCTCCAAAAGTGAAGCACTTAACATGAGTGAATTCAAACAATTGTCGCTAGTCGCGCACCGGCCAGCTTGAGATGCGGACGTGCCAATGAGCTCCCGTCACCCGCGCGAGAAAGAGACAATCTGTAATTTTCTAACAATGAGAGTGACAAAGATGTTGTTGTGTGCAGACCGGATTACCACGTCGAACCAAGCAGCGCTGACCCGCTGTACCATTTACCAGGTCATGTAGGGAGATGAATAAAAACACTTATTTAGAATTGTAAAACATTTGAGCAATGTAGTTGCAGGTGTTTCCCCGCTGGGAGTAGTTGTAGAAGTGAGCGGTGAGAAGTGAATGAGCAACGAGTTTTTTTTTTTTTGAGCCTGACTTGGGCTTTATGCTTCTGGAGCGCTAAAGCGGGCGGACTGTTTGGTGGGATGGTTGCCGGGGGAAAATCCAGGACCCTTCCGCGACCTAACGTGATGAGTTTGCTACGCTGGAATGCTCCTACCGAGCTTGCGCTTCCAGCGAGATCAGTTGAAGCGAGTTCAACCTGATCTGGGTGAGTGGGGGGGATCGAGCTAATGGGGGTTTTGTCGCTGGTTCGCTACTCCTAGCCTAGCTGAGAAGACTCCAGCAAGAAACTCAGCTAGGCCCGACGACTGTCGGGGTGACTCTATCCGGTATGCGGCGGTACCGGGTGGATAAGGGACTGAACGTGTCGATGTGGTCGCGACTGTTCCGAGGTGGGCGTCCCCGCCGGCGGGGGCGCCGCAGTGTACATGTGGGGGAGGGCGCACGCACAGCGTTCCATTTCTCATGAATGGTCGCTGTGAGTGCGTCGTCCTGGTCCGTGACGTAGTGCCTAGGCCGCCGAACCGAGCGGCCCCTAATCAGTGACTTCCGTGTTAAGAGTCCGGGGGGGGGGGGGGTTGGGAATGTAGTTCGCAGCCTTCCTAACTAGCGGATTACTACTGTGCGGAGCGTTGTCAAAATAACGCCGGGCAGTCTGCTTAAAGAAACCATAAAGGGAGTCAAGCCCCGCGTCATGGTGCAAACTGAGGGTCGTCTGGTACCACGGGGCCCCAGTCGCCCTACGGAGGAAACGATTCTGAACGACCTGAAGCGGCTCGAGACTTGACATACCCACGTGGGTAAAAACCACACTTGAGTATGCCATGATTGGACGAACACAAGTCTTGTAGAGTGTCAGCTTATTTCTAAGTGACATTTTACTAAACTTGTTAATCATCGGCCCTAGCCTTCCTAATACGAACAGTGCTCTGTTGCGTACCCTACGGATGTGGCTTTTGAAAGTCATACGACGGTCGAGAGTGACGCCTAGATATTTGACCTCGTTAACCCACGGAATGGGCTGGTCAAAAAGCCCGACCGGAGCCACCTTCCTGCCTGTCGGACCTATGGCAGTAGGGTGGAAGATAATCGCTGCGCTCTTGTCCGGATTGACTTCAATACGCCAAAGACGAAACCATTGACCTAGGCCATTGATTGCCTCTTGGAGGTATTTCCGAACAAGAATGTAGCGATTGTGCGTCGTAAAGAGCGCGGTGTCGTCCGCGAACAACCCTAGTTCGACACGCGGGTGCCTAGGAATGTCGTTCGTGAACAACGAATAGAGTGTAGGCGAGAGGACGGAGCCTTGCGGGACTCCTGCCCTAATAGGATGTGGAGGTGAAAGCGTTCCCTCCAGTCGGTAGCAAAAGCTTCTGTCCGTAAGGAAATCTCGTATTATGAGTACGAGTCTGTCCGGCATACCGATCTGATATAACTTGTATATCAACCCGTTATGCCAGACCTTGTCGAAGGCTTTCGCCACGTCAAGAAAGATCGCTCCCGTCTTCAACCCTGTTCGACGCGAGAAGCCGTCCAGCACGTGCTCCGTGATGCGGTGCACCTGTTGGACGCACGAGTGTCCGGCACGAAAGCCGAACTGCTCGTCCGTGATAATTGAATTCTCAGTCGTGAACCTGAGAATCCGAGCGAGGATGATTCGCTCATACAGCTTAGCAAGCGAGCTGAGTAAGCTGATGGGCCTGTAAGAGGCTGGCGAGGCCCGGGGTTTGCCGGGCTTCGCTATTCCGATGACCGTGGCACGTTTCCACGCGGCTGGAAAGTGACTATTGGACAGGGCGGCATTGAAGATGCCGACCAGAATGAGTAAGAGATGTTCGGGCAGAAGTCTCAGCATGCGGTTGGAGATCCCATCCGCACCCGGGGACTTCCTTACTCGAAGATACCTTACTCGATCGTGGACTTCCTTAACCGACACCGGTACGAGAGGTGAAGTTACGGGGAGACGCGATCTCCTGTCCACCTCAGAATTTACCCTCTCGACATGGGCTTCATCGGCAGGCAGGAGGCTGGGCGAACATTGAGACTCTAAACTATTGGCGAGACATTCTGCTTTCTCGTCGTCCTCGAGTGCGCGGGTTGGACTACCGGGGCGTTCCAAAGGGGGGATAGTCCAGACGGTATCTGATTTGAGAGATCTAGCTAGTTTCCAGTAAGCCTGGTGACTAGGCTTTATCTCCCCCATCAGATCCCTAAAAGAGTTCTCCCGAAATTCGGCAATTCGCTGTTTGGACTCGTGACACAAGCCCCTTCGGATTTGACGATTTTCGGGGCAAGGCCAGTTTGAGTAGGTCCTAATGGCGCGATTTTTCCTAGTCAGCAACTCTCTCAGTTCCCTAGGCAGGGGGCGGCGTTGGATTTCCTCGGCCGACACCTCCCTAGAGGCTTCGCTTTTGACAGCGTTGAGGTAGTTGGTGAATAGGTCGATCGCTTGGTCAGTCTGTTGAGTTGTGGTAATAATGTCAGGTATGTCTCTAAGTATGGGGGCGTCTGTCTTTAGGAGACCTTGTTGCACCTTGTCCCAGTCCACGAGTGTCCTGGTAGGAGGGGCTTGATCGGAGTGAGGGCCCAGTCGCAAGAGGACCGGCCTATGATCTGAAGTTAATTCGTCTAGCACTTCTATAGAACGCAGAGTGAGCGCTACGTTCTTTAGAAGGGCTACGTCAAGTATGTCTGGTCGGTGTCCTTCAGTATGGGGGTAGTGGGTTGCTTCAAGGGGAGGGAGGATATCGAAAGGGAGGCTTTCGATCAACAGACGATTGAGCAGCCTACCGTTGGGGTTAGTCGCGACGCATCCCCAGTCGACGTGTTTGCTATTTAGGTCCCCGGCCACGATGACCGAGGGGCCTAGGGCTGCTAAAATATCTAGGTCAGTCTGTAGTATGTTAAGTGATGGAGAGATGTAGGCTGACGCAATGAGCAACGAGTACGAGTGCTGACCTCTTTTATGGGTTTTCTAGCGTGCTCGTACTAGTGGCTGGTATGTGCCGTGTAAGTCTTTCGTTTATTTGCCAATAATCTTAAACTATTACATGGTTGTAGGAGGGTGTAAATCTATATTATTATGGGACATTTCTTCGTAGTTAAGTACAAAATTCTTACAATCTAGACATTTTGGGTATTACGACACAATTTCAATAAAATTAGACACAGATAATACTTAGGAACTAGACACAGAAACACAATATTTATACACGTTATTAAAACAAACAAATTGGTATAAATCGAGAAAATGATTAACTTAGATCTAGTTACACAAAAACAACAGTAATTTTAAGCTATCTGAGACAATTCTCCCATACGTGCGTCAGCACCGTCGATTGGTGTGGAGCAGGTGAGGATGAGTCTGGAAGCCGGGCGGCGGACATCTTCTACGTGAGTTTATATATGTACAATGGCTACTCTTATTGGTCATCGGGACCGGGAAAGAGTTGTGCGATTTCGCCTCTAGACCATGTAACTCGTGGCGTAGTACCGGCGGCTATGTCGCCTACGTGTAGCTTCGTAGACCTTTGTTGAGCACTGGATCGCTGCATCAAGTTGAGGCGATATTCTCGTATCCAGCGCTTCCATACCTGGTCGTCAGGCGGGATCTTCTTCTGGATCAGGCGCCGTTCTGTCATTCGGGCAGAGAGTTAATTGCCTCGGATAATTCCCGTTCTGTGCCAAAAAGGTTCGTGGCATTGTCTGAATTTAGAACGGTAGGCGCACGGCTCTGAGATATCATTTTACGTAGCGGTAGGGAGGTAGAGGGCGCCGATAAGGAGGCGGCTGGCTCTAGGTACATCGCTCGTGTGATGAGACGTATGTACAGTACGTTCCCTCGCTTTTCTCTGCGGTGGCCGTCATTTTCAGCTGCGGCGGTAAGCGGCGGTTGATTCGCTATGAGCCTCTCTTGCGGTAAGTCGCCTACGGGAACCGTGAGGTTGGCCCCGTTACAGGTCCGACACCTTTGGCACTTATTCGTCAGATAACGAATGCTACCGCGCAGTCTGACAATGCATGCAGTATTTTTGCTTCAACTCGTCGAAAATGGTCGCGTGATCGTCATGGTTGGACACTTTGTGGAAATGGCGGATCAATAATTTTGTGAATCCATCTTCAGCATGCAGGACGGGTATATGTGTTCCGTCTCTGTCTGTCACTATCACGCCATCTCTATCCAATTTCACGTCGACTCGATGTAGTGAAGACTTCTCAGGCAGCGCGCGCCCGACTTCCAGCCGTCGTATTTCTTCGGCGTACGATTCATTCTGGCTCCGTTTGATCAATAAAGTTTCTGCCAAACTTATGTGATTGTCGTTCATTTCTGTATCTGGATTTCTAACAGACAATCTGGCTTTGAAAACCTCGGCGGCAACGAAAACTCGGGCCGTAGCGCGGACTAACTTCGTATATTTCGAAAACCTACTTACGTCGGGTAGGTATTCTGACCTTTTTTGCACGTTATATACGGAACAAACCGGTTTGTTTACGCGTTCTGTGCCCGTTTTCGCGACGGGTTCTACCGATTCTACTGGCGGCAAACCTATTGTGCGTTCGCTTTCGCCTCCTCCGCTGAGGGACGTACCCTCTTTACACTGGACTAAACTTACGTCCGAGATTACGTTCGGGTTGTCGGAGGCGAATCCGTTTCTAACTATGTCTGATTTTATATCCTGCTCGTTTACGGGAGCTAGGACTTCGTCGTCCGTCGTTCGCGGCACCATGTAGCCTACGAACGCTACAGTCGGATCCGACGATTGATGTGGTGTATCTAGCGGACGTGTCGCATCTATGGACATTTCCCCCAAATACGTAGGCGGGATGGCAATTGTGTTAATATTGCTAGTAATATTTTCCACGGGCGCAGTTGCGTTCAAACCGTGTAGCAATTTATGGTGCCCAGCTTCGCATCCCTTGACGCCACAAGCTACGTACTTGCACTTGAAGCGACCATAGTGCGACGCGTCCAGACACTTGTAACACAACTTTTCATTTTTAACCCAATCCCAACGTTCGGCTACCGATGCATTCAAAAATTTAGTACACGCTTCTATTTTATGTTCGTGATTATGACATATTAAACACTTATTGCGAGACATAAACCGTGCTGGCACCGAATGTTGTTTGGGCTTCGTTCCCGTATACGCGGGCTCTTTAGCCTCGCGGGGCTTTGTTTGAGCTACCGTCGGCGACCTATGCTCCGACACGCGAGCTTTGACTTCATCGCTTCGCGGGCGAGTGCTCTGGTAGCTATAATTTGAGTCCGAATCGCTCGAAGAATCGCGGGAAAACACGGGAGCGGGAGCGTGGGCGGGGGCGTCACGACGCCCTGACCTGCTTTCCGGCTCAAAGGATATCGAGTTTACGCGCGACTTCGTATATCTACTTCGATTCCTTCTTTTAACCGCGGAACTGATTTCTAACAGAAATTCTGAGATCGCGACTAAATCGGGCGAGTCCAAATTAGCTTGTTTGAACTTGCCCCATTCGTACCTAACAATGAGGTTCAATTTATCGACGATCTTGTTGACTAGCTCTGGCGCATACAAATATTTTTATCTACACTCATATTGTAAGTCCTCTAAAATGCGTTCAAAAACCGTAGGCAATGACCAGCATTACAACAAACGATTTCACTATGATAAGTTTCTTATCTGTGGCAGTACCGCAATGTTAACGTTTCATGCTCAATTATTGATGTGCTCTGAGTTTTGATAACATAATGTACACCTGCACGCGCCCGCGGCCGGCGACACCCGCCCGCGCGTCCGCCGGCACAATCGAGTAGGCCGCGCCGACACAATCGAGATGGCCACGGCGGTACTGTGGCGGCCATTCTATGGTTTACGAATACGGCATTTATAATAAATAATATGAGTGTAGATAAAGCAGTGTATGCAACTGTACGTAATTAGGCCTTAAAACACTCGTGTGATCTTATTATGAAATTCGCCTGCGGCTCATTTCATAAAACCACACTCATGTTTTAAGGACCCTTATTACGTAACAGTTACATAAACTACTATTCTTGTTTTAATGATTTTATCGTCGCTACTGCATTTGCGACGTGCGCAGCAAAAGACACAATATTGCTGTTATCTTCAGCTAGGCGCGGCATGCGTTTAACATTATGTAGCTCAGTCAACACGATCTCTTCAGGATCCCCGAACTGCCTTTCTAAGGCTTCCATTATTTCGTACGGGTCCTTGACGGTATACACGATGGATTTTACCGCGGTACGCGCCTCGCCTTTTAACGCGCGCCTAAGCCTACTGACGTTATTCACGTGACTAAACATCGGCGCGGTATCTTCAAATTCGGCACGGAATGCGATCCACTCGGTGATATTACCGTCGAAAGTGGGTAATTCTGGGGGCCTATGCAAAATGGGAGCGTAATGAGTTGGAACTTCCATTGCAGCCGCTCGGGCGGCAGACGTGTGCTTATATGCGACTCGCGGGGCGCGAAATTACGCGTAGCGTGTGCGGCGGACGCTTCAATTTTAGTTATATAATTGCTTTGATCTAGCTGGGACTGTCGTTCTACCCAATTTCTCACACGTTGCTCGTCTTTATCGACTACAGATTCGGTCTTACCGCTAACAGATTGCGCCTCCTGCTGGGCAATCTGTAGCCTTAACTTGGCAGTTTCCGACTGTTTATTAGCAACGGCGAGAGCGGCTTTATGAACCTCGAGTTCCGCTAGTAACAAAGCTAACTTTTCGTTGCACTTTACACTACTCGCACTACGATTTTCGCGCACTTCACTATTAACGCGGTCGCGGCACTGAGAAACGCGGTCCTTTTCACGGACGGACGTGTTAACTTTACACAATGTCCCCGGAGGACTCCTATCTGGCGTTTTTCCTACTTCGTCTCCCGATATATCCGAATACGCGGGCGCCAGCGCCTATGCCGGCGGCGGCTCGACGATATGGCCTTCGTTATGGTTGCCGCTGGTGCCTATGTCCCATGTACTAGTTTCGCCGGAGGTTGTTTTACCAGACGGCGGGGTAATGGCTCTGGCAGGTTGTCCCTTGTGTGAGCGAAGAGACATCTTGATTGTATGGTCGGACATCTTCTTCTTTCTTCTTGACGCACGTGGGGTTCCCTAACCTTATCTACCTAATACCTAATGGCTGACACTGCCTAGTGCAGTGAAAGCGGCCCTACGTTCACTTTACTTACTCTTGGGCGTAAATCCCTGATGCACTGAATCTCGCGCAAAGGCTAAGTGCAAGTGCCAGAGCGTCCGAAAGCAGTGTGAAGATGTCAACCATGTGACGTTGCAACGAAAGTTGCCAGGACACGAACGTGGAGTATGGCCTCTACACGAGCGGTCCGTCCAGCAAGCTGGTAAATAGCACAGGGCTCTTCCGCGAAAGCGGGCAGGTGTATCAGCGGTTAAGCCGGACACCGTATGGAGATTCTGAGCGAAATTAATCCAGCTCAGCGCGTACTTGTTTCTTTCTTCAATTGGCCGCAGTTTTCTGATATCCGGCTCGAAGGACCAGCTGTTGTGTGCAGACCGGATTACCACGTCGAACCAAGCAGCGCTGACCCGCTGTACCATTTACCAGGTCATGTAGGGAGATGAATAAAAACACTTATTTAGAATTGTAAAACATTTGAGCAGTGTAGTTGCAGGTGTTTCCCCGCTGGGAGTAGTTGTAGAAGTGAGCGGTGAGAAGTGAATGAGCAACGAGTACTTCTTCTTTGGTGTCGTCCGCTGCTCCTCTTATGATGGGGGCAGGGGTTGGAGTGCCCGCATTGCTGCTATGACTCCTGTGTCATGCCGCATCCCACTGCGGTGGGATGGTCGCTCGTCGTCTTTTTGGGGACGACTTGACGTCTGGTGTGGCTGCGGCGGGCCCGATGGCCCTGCCGCAGCGATGGTGTCAGGTGTGGTCCGCGGCGGGCCCGATGGCCCAGCCGCGGTGATGTCATCTGCTTCGTGTCTTGGCCCTGGTGTGCCGCGGCGGGCCCGATGGCCCAGCCGCGGTGATGTCATCTGCTTCGACGCGAGTCCCGGCGTGCCGCGGCGGGCCCGATGGCCCAGCCGCGGTGATGTCATCTGCTTCGACGCGAGTCCCGGCGTGCCGCGGCGGGCCCGATGGCCCAGCCGCGGCGGCGGTGTCCGCGGCGGGCCCGATGGCCCAGCCGCGGTGATGTCATCTGCTTCTAATTCCGGCGAGCCGCGGCGGGCCCCATGGCCCGGCCGCGGTGCTCAACAAACGAGTACGAGTGCTGACCTCTTTTATGGGTTTTCTAGCGTGCTCGTACTAGTGGCTGGTATGTGCCGTGTAAGTCTTTCGTTTATTTGCCAATAATCTTAAACTATTACATGGTTGTAGGAGGGTGTAAATCTATATTATTATGGGACATTTCTTCGTAGTTAAGTACAAAATTCTTACAATCTAGACATTTTGGGTATTACGACACAATTTCAATAAAATTAGACACAGATAATACTTAGGAACTAGACATAGAAACACAATATTTATACACGTTATTAAAACAAACAAATTGGTATAAATCGAGAAAATGATTAACTTAGATCTAGTTACACAAAAACAACAGTAATTTTAAGCTATCTGCGACAATGTAATGATTGTCAAAAAAGATAAACAAAAGAGAATCGTTACTAGGTTATGAAAAAACCTTGGAAGTATTTTTTCTGATCATTTTGTTAGAGTATAACCCATCCATAGTATGTAAATATCATTGATTAATACATGGTATACCATCTGCCTGTGACAGACAATAAATTGAATAGGCTTATGACTATATTTACAGATAGGTACTTAGTTGTATTTAAAATCAATATTACTTATACATATTTAGAATTACAATAATTAACAAGTTATTACAGTACATTCTATCTGAACACCAGCAAAACAATTTAGTTTTAAATTGCGGTAGATCTAATTTTTTCAGGTATTTAGGAAGGTATTTATTCATTTTTACGCACATATATATACAACATTTTTGTTGGCAAGGGCAGTGGTTGTTTCCGGGTAATGCAGATTTAATGCACGACGGGTGGAGGAAACTCTACAAAATGAGTTAATGTTTTTTTAACACGCTTTTATTAGTTAGGTCGAACTGTATGTGACTAAATAACTATGTAATGGAACCAAGGTAACTAATTTAACCATCTTCCAAGGGTCGTAGCGTAATGAAAATTGGCAGCTGTATGTAGTTCTGATGACAATACAATAATATGGTACTGTCGAACTGATCTGATGATGGAGCCGGAAGATATTAATCATCTGAACTGGAACTTCATGATGGAAAATCGTATCATAGCTGTTTTGGATTTCTTAGAAAAGTCTTGTAATGAACTTTGACCACGATTAGGTTTCAAGGTCTGATGATAAAGCCTGAAGATAGGCACTGGCATAAAGGGCCGGATCTAGGGGGGGGGCAGACCGGGGCCCATGCCCCGGGCGGCAAGTTCAGGGGGCGGCAAATTCGAACTTCTTGGCAGACGAATACACGGCTCATCATCAACGCAACCTGGACCACTGAGACAGGTGTCCATTCGCGGGGCGCGTAGGCGCAGGTCAACAACCACGCTCGCCCGCGGGAAATGAAACGCGCTCTCATTTGAGGGCGGTTAGGGCGCGTGTCGACGATGCCGCCACTCCGCCACCGCACGCCTGCGCTGTGTATCATCATCGGCCTTTGCGTCTATTGCAGACAATTTAAACAGGAACACTGTGGAGACAACGCCTTTGGTGGCTATAAAGACCGATACGGGAACGTCACCATTTTCCACATTTCTGACAGAAAAAGTTGACGCCGCCACCGTACCTCTGCGGTGTGTATACGAGACCATACGAGACGCGTAAAGCCCGTCGCCGCGCCGCCGCTCCTCTGCGCTGTGTATGCGAAAAACAAAAGCCCGCGGCGGCGGCGCGGTGGCGGTCTTTACGCATATCGTATACACAGCGTAGATGTACGACGGCGGCGCGATGACGGCGTGGCGGCGGCATCGTGTACACACGATACCCGCAGTAGCAACGCAGCGGCGGCGCGGGGGCGGCATCGTCTACACGCGCCCATAGCCTGAATGAAAAAGATGAAGGTATATTTGGTAACTCCTTCATCGGTATTTCAGGGCCGTGTGTTGTTGTCAAGCATTTAAATCAAGTATTGGATAAAATCAATAGTTTCGTAAACAATAGCTCCGAAATTAAAAAAAAAGCGTACCGTCCTCCAACTTATGAACCCAAAAAATATGGAAAATTCATAGATGTCTAAATAAAAGTTCAATGAAAACTGTATAGAATATAATCGGCTGAACCGTTTTTAAGTTATCGCAAAAGTTGTAAATTCATGGCAAAATATCCTAAAAAACGGCCCGCAGCTACGGAACCCTACAGTAGTCATGGTCCAAGATGCTCTTGGCCGGTGTTAACTAAAATTATTTTAAGGGAAAGGGAAACTATGGTAGCCGAATAAAACATGCGAATAAAGCCAGTGCTCGAATTTGCACTGACACCATAGATAATACGAGTAGTTATTTATTATAATTATTATACAAGGGGGCAAAATTGATGTTTTCCTCTCGTGCTTTACTGGGACCCGAGCTAGCGAAAGATTCCAAAATTGAGCCACGAGCGTAGCGAGTTGTTCAAAAAATGGAATCTTGAGCGTACGAGGGCCTCAAGGCAAGGGAGTTTGAACAAACTTTGCTGCCGAGTATAATACAAAATGTTTCACCACACCACCTCAGGAATAAAAGCTATAAAAAAAATATATATATAAGCAATAATAAATCGAAGCCAAATGAATGCTTTCAAAATTATATAATTCAAAATCATCTCCTTAAAGTCCATCCTGCCAGAAAAAGTACCCCAAAAATTGAACCAGTAAAAGCGTCCGAAAACGGAACGGACCAGGCCGAGGGCTGTCTGACCAAAAATATTGAAAGAGCATCACGTTAGCTATCAAATGAGGTTGGTTTCATCCTGCTATTCGATGAGATAAAAACACCCCAAAAATGGCACCACTAAAAGTGTCCGAAAACGGAACGGACCAGGCTGAGGGCTATCCGACCAAAAAATATTGAAATAGCATCACTTTAGCTATCAAATGAGGTTGGTTTCATCCTGCTATTCGATGAGGTAAAAACTTCGATTCTTCGATATCAAATGAGGTTACAAACTGCTTCTCGATGAGATTGTGATCATACTATGACCGCCCGGTCCATATTTACGACGCACGGGGGCGCAGAAAAGGTTTAGATAGAAGCGAAATGTTTTCCGTCTTTGCCGTATAAGTAAGTTATCCTAATTAAAGTAACTACTAAGTATTCGAAAAAAAACACAGGAAGAGCATCGCTTGACGGGGCGTTGTGACGTTCTTTCCGTTAATGACTAATAGTAGGCGTCTGTTGGTCGAAATTATATGATAGTTAATAATTGTAGGCCAAGCAAATAAGATCTATAAAAAGTGTTTTGAGGAATTAATTCCCAGCAGGCTGGAAATCGCTTTAATACCTGTATGTGGTCCTAATTGCATGTAATCCGAGTTTACCCAACCCCACGAGGTGTGCATAACTTTATAGCGAAATTTTTGTTCTTTGTCAGTTTTTTGCTTGTAGCTCGAAAACGATACGTCCGACGGAAAATGTCATGCATTTCAATATTAAGGAGGGTTAAATTCTGCGTCGATTGAGAAACTTATCTTTTCGTTCGGTTCAGTGGTACAGTCGAAATCAAAAGTTATAAACCGGGAAAATGTCTCATTTAATTGAAAAACTAATATTTTGACTTCCATACAACATATCTTTGAAACAGATGACTCCTGTTGAAAAACCTATAGAATAAAAGTTGTAGAGAATATAATTTCGCGTTATATCGACATCTCAATTTTCAAATATAGTGATTTTGAAAGACTAAATTTGGCATGAATTTAAAATCAGTTTTTGTATAAACTCTTCTGAGTTGCATATTTTCCATAAAATATGATGTGTGACGCCTACATTTAATGCATCGTTACAACTAAGAATATTTCAGTGCAAATTTTTAAAACGTACCCAATCAGAAAACTATTTATACACGGTGTTTTTTTTATTATTTCTAAACTCCAAGGATACATTCCTGAGAACCCTGAGCTCAACTTAAGCATATTTCTTAAAGCGCCAGTGCCCTAATTTGCTACAGTTCTGTGGTAATCGATATTTCTTTTATGTCTTTCTGATTGTGTAAAAAATCAATAACTGCTGAACCTATTTAGATGAAACTTAGTATAGGGTGTAGCATGACGCTACGTTTATCGTACGACATCTGTCGACTTTCTTTAGAACTTCCGTGTCTAAGGAAGGTCTAAGGCTAGGTCGCGGTTGATATATAAAAAAAGCGTACATTGTGATTCACGGCATTACGGGTAGATGGCGCTTATATCAGTCCGCATTTTTGTGATAAACGACTGGCAGTTATAAATTGAGATAATATTCGCGCTAATTTTGAATATGAATTTTTGAGGTATTCCAGATTGTCAAAAAAAAAAAAGTTGATTTTGATTGGGAGTGTCAGATCGACGGAGAGATTTTTAAAGAAAAAACACAGGAATTATTTGCAAATTGTCCTGTGCAAATCCTTTTTTTTGTTCCCGGAAAGTGTTTACCACAGTTACTCAATTCTCTAGAAGAGGGTGGCCGTCGGTGTAGGTTTTCCAATACCCAGTGCTCCCCTTCGACCGTGTCTGAGGGTGTGGGTAGCGCCTGCCGAGGCCGCCAGTGGGACCGCCTGAGCCGGAAGGACTCCGGAGGGCGCTTGTGGGTGCCGGACTTGCGAGACGATCTGCAACCGCCGCGTGTTCAGCGTGGTTCTTCACCGTCGTCGGAGAATTAGAGCCCGCATCCAGCGGGCTCTCCAAGTGAGAAAGAGGGTTCAGCGAGCTGTTGGGTCCGCCTAAACCAAAGGGGGCGCCTGCCCACTCTATATAAATTCAGTTACAGTTTTGACCATTTTCTGACTTTCGAGAATATCATTTTATTTACATTTTTTTTAAACGTTATAAATCCGATTCCTTTTTTTGTATCCAGTGTTTTTGTGCCATAATAGCTTTTTTGTTGTTTTGCCAAAATATTCCCAAAATTCTAATTGCCTCATTTGACGGGCGTACAAAGACCTGGCTCTTTAATTTAGGCTACGTTCAGCCAGCGAATCACCTGTCACCATCCATATCACCCGCCTCATTAATCCATTATTTTCCTGCAGCCAAATTACCAGCCGAGTCTTTATTTTTACTTACTAGTTTTGCTAGTACTCCCTCCTTTTTATTTTCCTTTTGTGCGGAAAGTAGACGTTTACGATACTAAGGTAACTATTGAATGTGAAATATCCTTATATAGATACCGTTATCGTCATTTTTATGTGAAGTGCTGATATTAAATATTCTGATTATTGTAATTTCAACAAACGATTTCACTATGATAAGTTTCTTATCTGTGGCAGTACCGCAATGTTAACGTTTCATGCTCAATTATTGATGTGCTCTGAGTTTTGATAACATAATGTACACCTGCACGCGCCCGCGGCCGGCGACACCCGCCCGCGCGTCCGCCGGCACAATCGAGTAGGCCGCGCCGACACAATCGAGATGGCCACGGCGGTACTGTGGCGGCCATTCTATGGTTTACGAATACGGCATTTATAATAAATAATATGAGTGTAGATAAAGCAGTGTATGCAACTGTACGTAATTAGGCCTTAAAACACTCGTGTGATCTTATTATGAAATTCGCCTGCGGCTCATTTCATAAAACCACACTCATGTTTTAAGGACCCTTATTACGTAACAGTTACATAAACTACTATTCTTGTTTTAATGATTTTATCGTCGCTACTGCATTTGCGACGTGCGCAGCAAAAGACACAATATTGCTGTTATCTTCAGCTAGGCGCGGCATGCGTTTAACATTATGTAGCTCAGTCAACACGATCTCTTCAGGATCCCCGAACTGCCTTTCTAAGGCTTCCATTATTTCGTACGGGTCCTTGACGGTATACACGATGGATTTTACCGCGGTACGCGCCTCGCCTTTTAACGCGCGCCTAAGCCTACTGACGTTATTCACGTGACTAAACATCGGCGCGGTATCTTCAAATTCGGCACGGAATGCGATCCACTCGGTGATATTACCGTCGAAAGTGGGTAATTCTGGGGGCCTATGCAAAATGGGAGCGTAATGAGTTGGAACTTCCATTGCAGCCGCTCGGGCGGCAGACGTGTGCTTATATGCGACTCGCGGGGCGCGAAATTACGCGTAGCGTGTGCGGCGGACGCTTCAATTTTAGTTATATAATTGCTTTGATCTAGCTGGGACTGTCGTTCTACCCAATTTCTCACACGTTGCTCGTCTTTATCGACTACAGATTCGGTCTTACCGCTAACAGATTGCGCCTCCTGCTGGGCAATCTGTAGCCTTAACTTGGCAGTTTCCGACTGTTTATTAGCAACGGCGAGAGCGGCTTTATGAACCTCGAGTTCCGCTAGTAACAAAGCTAACTTTTCGTCGCACTTTACACTACTCGCACTACGATTTTCGCGCACTTCACTATTAACGCGGTCGCGGCACTGAGAAACGCGGTCCTTTTCACGGACGGACGTGTTAACTTTACACAATGTCCCCGGAGGACTCCTATCTGGCGTTTTTCCTACTTCGTCTCCCGATATATCCGAATACGCGGGCGCCGGCGCCTATGCCGGCGGCGGCTCGACGATATGGCCTTCGTTATGGTTGCCGCTGGTGCCTATGTCCCATGTACTAGTTTCGCCGGAGGTTGTTTTACCAGACGGCGGGGTAATGGCTCTGGCAGGTTGTCCCTTGTGTGAGCGAAGAGACATCTTGATTGTATGGTCGGACATCTTCTTCTTTCTTCTTGACGCACGTGGGGTTCCCTAACCTTATCTACCTAATACCTAATGGCTGACACTGCCTAGTGCAGTGAAAGCGGCCCTACGTTCACTTTACTTACTCTTGGGCGTAAATCCCTGATGCACTGAATCTCGCGCAAAGGCTAAGTGCAAGTGCCAGAGCGTCCGAAAGCAGTGTGAAGATGTCAACCATGTGACGTTGCAACGAAAGTTGCCAGGACACGAACGTGGAGTATGGCCTCTACACGAGCGGTCCGTCCAGCAAGCTGGTAAATAGCACAGGGCTCTTCCGCGAAAGCGGGCAGGTGTATCAGCGGTTAAGCCGGACACCGTATGGAGATTCTGAGCGAAATTAATCCAGCTCAGTGCGTACTTGTTTCTTTCTTCAATTGGCCGCAGTTTTCTGATATCCGGCTCGAAGGACCAGCTGTTGTGTGCAGACCGGATTACCACGTCGAACCAAGCAGCGCTGACCCGCTGTACCATTTACCAGGTCATGTAGGGAGATGAATAAAAACACTTATTTAGAATTGTAAAACATTTGAGCAGTGTAGTTGCAGGTGTTTCCCCGCTGGGAGTAGTTGTAGAAGTGAGCGGTGAGAAGTGAATGAGCAACGAGTACTTCTTCTTTGGTGTCGTCCGCTGCTCCTCTTATGATGGGGGCAGGGGTTGGAGTGCCCGCATTGCTGCTATGACTCCTGTGTCATGCCGCATCCCACTGCGGTGGGATGGTCGCTCGTCGTCTTTTTGGGGACGACTTGACGTCTGGTGTGGCTGCGGCGGGCCCGATGGCCCTGCCGCAGCGATGGTGTCAGGTGTGGTCCGCGGCGGGCCCGATGGCCCAGCCGCGGTGATGTCATCTGCTTCGTGTCTTGGCCCTGGTGTGCCGCGGCGGGCCCGATGGCCCAGCCGCGGTGATGTCATCTGCTTCGACGCGAGTCCCGGCGTGCCGCGGCGGGCCCGATGGCCCAGCCGCGGTGATGTCATCTGCTTCGACGCGAGTCCCGGCGTGCCGCGGCGGGCCCGATGGCCCAGCCGCGGTGGCGGTGTCCGCGGCGGGCCCGATGGCCCAGCCGCGGTGATGTCATCTGCTTCTAATTCCGGCGAGCCGCGGCGGGCCCCATGGCCCGGCCGCGGCGGGCCCGATGGCCCAGCCGCGGTGCTCAACAAACGAGTACGAGTGCTGACCTCTTTTATGGGTTTTCTAGCGTGCTCGTACTAGTGGCTGGTATGTGCCGTGTAAGTCTTTCGTTTATTTGCCAATAATCTTAAACTATTACATGGTTGTAGGAGGGTGTAAATCTATATTATTATGGGACATTTCTTCGTAGTTAAGTACAAAATTCTTACAATCTAGACATTTTGGGTATTACGACACAATTTCAATAAAATTAGACACAGATAATACTTAGGAACTAGACATAGAAACACAATATTTATACACGTTATTAAAACAAACAAATTGGTATAAATCGAGAAAATGATTAACTTAGATCTAGTTACACAAAAACAACAGTAATTTTAAGCTATCTGCGACAATGTAATGATTGTCAAAAAAGATAAACAAAAGAGAATCGTTACTAGGTTATGAAAAAACCTTGGAAGTATTTTTTCTGATCATTTTGTTAGAGTATAACCCATCCATAGTATGTAAATATCATTGATTAATACATGGTATACCATCTGCCTGTGACAGACAATAAATTGAATAGGCTTATGACTATATTTACAGATAGGTACTTAGTTGTATTTAAAATCAATATTACTTATACATATTTAGAATTACAATAATTAACAAGTTATTACAGTACATTCTATCTAAACACCAGCAAAACAATTTAGTTTTAAATTGCGGTAGATCTAATTTTTTCAGGTATTTAGGAAGGTATTTATTCATTTTTACGCACATATATATACAACATTTTTGTTGGCAAGGGCAGTGGTTGTTTCCGGGTAATGCAGATTTAATGCACGACGGGTGGAGGAAACTCTACAAAATGAGTTAATGTTTTTTTAACACGCTTTTATTAGTTAGGTCGAACTGTATGTGACTAAATAACTATGTAATGGAACCAAGGTAACTAATTTAACCATCTTCCAAGGGTCGTAGCGTAATGAAAATTGGCAGCTGTATGTAGTTCTGATGACAATACAATAATATGGTACTGTCGAACTGATCTGATGATGGAGCCGGAAGATATTAATCATCTGAACTGGAACTTCATGATGGAAAATCGTATCATAGCTGTTTTGGATTTCTTAGAAAAGTCTTGTAATGAACTTTGACCACGATTAGGTTTCAAGGTCTGATGATAAAGCCTGAAGATAGGCACTGGCATAAAGGGCCGGATCTAGGGGGGGGGCAGACCGGGGCCCATGCCCCGGGCGGCAAGTTCAGGGGGCGGCAAATTCGAACTTCTTGGCAGACGAATACACGGCTCATCATCAACGCAACCTGGACCACTGAGACAGGTGTCCATTCGCGGGGCGCGTAGGCGCAGGTCAACAACCACGCTCGCCCGCGGGAAATGAAACGCGCTCTCATTTGAGGGCGGTTAGGGCGCGTGTCGACGATGCCGCCACTCCGCCACTGCACGCCTGCGCTGTGTATCATCATCGGCCTTTGCGTCTATTGCAGACAATTTAAACAGGAACACTGTGGAGACAACGCCTTTGGTGGCTATAAAGACCGATACGGGAACGTCACCATTTTCCACATTTCTGACAGAAAAAGTTGACGCCGCCACCGTACCTCTGCGGTGTGTATACGAGACCATACGAGACGCGTAAAGCCCGTCGCCGCGCCGCCGCTCCTCTGCGCTGTGTATGCGAAAAACAAAAGCCCGCGGCGGCGGCGCGGTGGCGGTCTTTACGCATATCGTATACACAGCGTAGATGTACGACGGCGGCGCGATGACGGCGTGGCGGCGGCATCGTGTACACACGATACCCGCAGTAGCAACGCAGCGGCGGCGCGGGGGCGGCATCGTCTACACGCGCCCATAGCCTGAATGAAAAAGATGAAGGTATATTTGGTAACTCCTTCATCGGTATTTCAGGGCCGTGTGTTGTTGTCAAGCATTTAAATCAAGTATTGGATAAAATCAATAGTTTCGTAAACAATAGCTCCGAAATTAAAAAAAAAGCGTACCGTCCTCCAACTTATGAACCCAAAAAATATGGAAAATTCATAGATGTCTAAATAAAAGTTCAATGAAAACTGTATAGAATATAATCGGCTGAACCGTTTTTAAGTTATCGCAAAAGTTGTAAATTCATGGCAAAATATCCTAAAAAACGGCCCGCAGCTACGGAACCCTACAGTAGTCATGGTCCAAGATGCTCTTGGCCGGTGTTAACTAAAATTATTTTAAGGGAAAGGGAAACTATGGTAGCCGAATAAAACATGCGAATAAAGCCAGTGCTCGAATTTGCACTGACACCATAGATAATACGAGTAGTTATTTATTATAATTATTATACAAGGGGGCAAAATTGATGTTTTCCTCTCGTGCTTTACTGGGACCCGAGCTAGCGAAAGATTCCAAAATTGAGCCACGAGCGTAGCGAGTTGTTCAAAAAATGGAATCTTGAGCGTACGAGGGCCTCAAGGCAAGGGAGTTTGAACAAACTTTGCTGCCGAGTATAATCCAAAATGTTTCACCACACTACCTCAGGAATAAAAGCTATAAAAAAAAATATATATATAAGCAATAATAAATCGAAGCCAAATGAATGCTTTCAAAATTATATAATTCAAAATCATCTCTTTAAAGTCCATCCTGCCAGAAAAAGTACCCCAAAAATTGAACCAGTAAAAGCGTCCGAAAACGGAACGGACCAGGCCGAGGGCTGTCTGACCAAAAATATTGAAAGAGCATCACGTTAGCTATCAAATGAGGTTGGTTTCATCCTGCTATTCGATGAGATAAAAACACCCCAAAAATGGCACCACTAAAAGTGTCCGAAAACGGAACGGACCAGGCTGAGGGCTATCCGACCAAAAAATATTGAAATAGCATCACTTTAGCTATCAAATGAGGTTGGTTACATCCTGCTATTCGATGAGGTAAAAACTTCGATTCTTCGATATCAAATGAGGTTACAAACTGCTTCTCGATGAGATTGTGATCATACTATGACCGCCCGGTCCATATTTACGACGCACGGGGGCGCAGAAAAGGTTTAGATAGAAGCGAAATGTTTTCCGTATTTGCCGTATAAGTAAGTTATCCTAATTAAAGTAACTACTAAGTATTCGAAAAAAAACACAGGAAGAGCATCGCTTGACGGGGCGTTGTGACGTTCTTTCCGGTAATGACTAATAGTAGGCGTCTGTTGGTCGAAATTATATGATAGTTAATAATTGTAGGCCAAGCAAATAAGATCTATAAAAAGTGTTTTGAGGAATTAATTCCCAGCAGGCTGGAAATCGCTTTAATACCTGTATGTGGTCCTAATTGCATGTAATCCGAGTTTACCCAACCCCACGAGGTGTGCATAACTTTATAGCGAAATTTTTGTTCTTTGAAAATAGATGTCATATACTTCAGAAAAAGTGACCAAACCCTCCGGTGTCCGAGGCCAGATTTGAACTGGCGTCTTCAGCTTTCGCGGCTTTTGTTCTTTGTCAGTTTTTTGCTTGTAGCTCGAAAACGATACGTCCGACGGAAAATGTCATGCATTTCAATATTAAGGAGGGTTAAATTCTGCGTCGATTGAGAAACTTATCTTTTCGTTCGGTTCAGTGGTACAGTCGAAATCAAAAGTTATAAACCGGGAAAATGTCTCATTTAATTGAAAAACTAATATTTTGACTTCCATACAACATATCTTTGAAACAGATGACTCCTGTTGAAAAACCTATAGAATAAAAGTTGTAGAGAATATAATTTCGCGTTATATCGACATCTCAATTTTCAAATATAGTGATTTTGAAAGACTAAATTTGGCATGAATTTAAAATCAGTTTTTGTATAAACTCTTCTGAGTTGCATATTTTCCATAAAATATGATGTGTGACGCCTACATTTAATGCATCGTTACAACTAAGAATATTTCAGTGCAAATTTTTAAAACGTACCCAATCAGAAAACTATTTATACACGGTGTTTTTTTTATTATTTCTAAACTCCAAGGATACATTCCTGAGAACCCTGAGCTCAACTTAAGCATATTTCTTAAAGCGCCAGTGCCCTAATTTGCTACAGTTCTGTGGTAATCGATATTTCTTTTATGTCTTTCTGATTGTGTAAAAAATCAATAACTGCTGAACCTATTTAGATGAAACTTAGTATAGGGTGTAGCATGACGCTACGTTTATCGTACGACATCTGTCGACTTTCTTTAGAACTTCCGTGTCTAAGGAAGGTCTAAGGCTAGGTCGCGGTTGATATATAAAAAAAGCGTACATTGTGATTCACGGCATTACGGGTAGATGGCGCTTATATCAGTCCGCATTTTTGTGATAAACGACTGGCAGTTATAAATTGAGATAATATTCGCGCTAATTTTGAATATGAATTTTTGAGGTATTCCAGATTGTCAAAAAAAAAAAGTTGATTTTGATTGGGAGTGTCAGATCGACGGAGAGATTTTTAAAGAAAAAACACAGGAATTATTTGCAAATTGTCCTGTGCAAATCCTTTTTTTTGTTCCCGGAAAGTGTTTACCACAGTTACTCAATTCTCTAGAAGAGGGTGGCCGTCGGTGTAGGTTTTCCAATACCCAGTGCTCCCCTTCGACCGTGTCTGAGGGTGTGGGTAGCGCCTGCCGAGGCCGCCAGTGGGACCGCCTGAGCCGGAAGGACTCCGGAGGGCGCTTGTGGGTGCCGGACTTGCGAGACGATCTGCAACCGCCGCGTGTTCAGCGTGGTTCTTCACCGTCGTCGGAGAATTAGAGCCCGCATCCAGCGGGCTCTCCAAGTGAGAAAGAGGGTTCAGCGAGCTGTTGGGTCCGCCTAAACCAAAGGGGGCGCCTGCCCACTCTATATAAATTCAGTTACAGTTTTGACCATTTTCTGACTTTCGAGAATATCATTTTATTTACATTTTTTTTAAACGTTATAAATCCGATTCCTTTTTTTGTATTCAGTGTTTTTGTGCCATAATAGCTTTTTTGTTGTTTTGCCAAAATATTCCCAAAATTCTAATTGCCTCATTTGACGGGCGTACAAAGACCTGGCTCTTTAATTTAGGCTACGTTCAGCCAGCGAATCACCTGTCACCATCCATATCACCCGCCTCATTAATTCATTATTTTCCTGCAGCCAAATTACCAGCCGAGTCTTTATTTGTACTTACTAGTTTTGCTAGTACTCCCTCCTTTTTATTTTCCTTTTGTGCGGAAAGTAGACGTTTACGATACTAAGGTAACTATTGAATGTGAAATATCCTTATATAGATACCGTTATCGTCATTTTTATGTGAAGTGCTGATATTAAATATTCTGATTATTGTAATTTAATTACATTCTAACCACTAAGGAAGTTATTGAATGTGAAATATCTTTATATAGATACCGTTATCTTAATTTTTACGTGAAGTGCTAATTTTAAATAATCTGATTATTGTTGCTAATTTTAAATAATTTACTTTATCTTCAAAATTAAACGTGTTAATGCAATTCTAGAAGCGTTTTACTGCAAATTGGCGCCCGATAAGGTAAATAACTCTGGATTTACTTTTAATTATTGTATTTAATTTTTTTTTTTGGATTTGTGAGACGGTGACCGTAGACCGGTCGCGGTTCTATTAACCTTAATTTTGGTTTGTTTCAGCCTGCTGCCTCCTTACGTCCCATCATTAGCCCGAATTCCGTCATATTGAAATATTGCTTTTTTTTATGTTAAAAAGAAACGAATTTATCTGTTGACCTTTACTTATGCCTTTTTCTCAATTACCCGTAACATATCCCGAATACCTTATTTCATAGTTTGAGTCCTGTAGTAAGAGCCCGTAGACGTTAGGAAAATTCGCAGGTAAGTCAGACATTGAATGTATGATTTGCGTTTTGTTTTTTTTTTCAGAAACTGAACTTGTTTTTTTGAATTCGAACTCTAACTTAGCATTTAGACTTCGAGTTTTATTTTCTTTCTTTGGCTTAAGCGCTTGGTTTAGACCACTAATATACTCGAACATCGGATTTTAATTTTGAGGCCGATTAACTTTATTTTTTGTTTGAACTTGCAACGCAAGACAACATTCGACTTTTCGCCATGTCGCACTTAAGTAATGAAGGATCAATTGCTGAGACGCCTCATGCGCACTTATCTTTAAACTCGCACGATCCGAGGATTTTAGATCCAATGGCAAACGATGAAGAACAGTTTTTTGATTCTGAACCACGACCCCAGGTGATGCATATGTCCGGACTTCCCCCGCCTTTTCCTTTCAAAGATTATTCACTTACGAAATGGAACTTGAACTTTTCCGGGGACACTTGTGTTCGCGAATTTTTCTTTCGAATCGAGGAAGAAGGTATGGCGCGTAACGTCAATCCTTCATATGTTGTCAGACGTTTCCATGAATTGTTGTCAGATAGTGCCTTGAAACATTTTAGGGCAATCAGATATCCGGGTCTTACTTACGCGTAATTAAAGTCTGAATTCGTTAAAACCTTCGACGTAGCCGATTTCGATTTCAAAGCTTGAGAGCCAACTTCGCGCTTTATCACAGAAGGACAACCAGTCAGTGGTTGATTTTGTTATTCAGGCGCGCGATCTAAACGCAAAGCTTCGTACACCGGTTTCCAAAGACAACCTGTTTAACATTATTAAATATGGAATGAATCCTAGATATCATCCTTGTCTTGCAACTAACGTGGTTAGGGATATTGATGGTTTGTTAGAAGTCGCGAAAAATTTTGAAGCCTTTCAAGGTTCACGTCCAGCACGTTTGGCTACTGCACCGATTAGTGCTCAAGTTGTAGGTCAACCCGTTCTATAGTGTGTATGAAGTGTGATGCAACTGGTCACAACTATCGTAATTGTCCTTACGTTTCAGGGGCAGTGTGCTTCAAGTGTAAGCGTGTTGGTGCAATCACCCGCGATTGTCCTAGTTGTAATTCTGGTCCGTCAAAAAACGAATAAGTGGCGCACTGAGAGGTCCATCGGTGTCGCCCGTTTATATTAATAATTCCCCGGATAACAGACTTTTTATTGATGTTTTAGTTGCTGGCTCTTCGGTAAGAGCTCTTTTGGACTGTGGTGCTCAGGTTTCACTAATTGATATATCCCTCCTATCGGAGCTCGGTATAACATATCACGAGGATATCCGGCCTTATGTTATGGCGGTTTGGACGTCCCATTCTTTTTAGTGGCATTCGCGTTCTGCACCCCTGTCTAGTGAGCAGTATTATTATACTTATTGAATTGAAGGTTAGGTCATGAAAGTTGATTTAAAATAGGGTCGTCACGGTTTTTTGGGTACATTTTTGGGTTAGTTTTGGTTAATTGCCATCTATTTCAAAAGTTTTACCATATCAAAATCCATTACAATATTAAAATACTAGCTTTTACCCGCGACTTCGTCTGCGCGAAATTAACATGAGCGATATGGAATTACATAATAAAACGCAAAATAAAAGTTACTAGTTAGTAAAATCTAAGAGCAAATATAAAACTAGCACGTATGCTATTTCAAGTCAACAGGGAGCAACAATTCCATATAAACTTCCATTCCGTTTTCACCCCCTTATACATATCAAATTTCATCTAAATTAGCTGAGCGGTTTAAGCGTGAAGAGTTAACAGACAGACACACTATAATATTAGTATGGATACGTCCATATAATATATCTCTTCAAGTAGGCTGGGGAAAAAAAAAGAATTATATCCAAAAGCGTTTTTTTTAATTTTTTTAATTTTGAAACATCTTGTCTTTCCACTGTCAATATTTTTAACTCACTCGTTTTTGAAAAGTTTGAGAAAATGCTGAAAGGTTGACATGAACATAATACAGGCGGTTTATAATTATATCTATTATTTGAAACCGTGCATAGTGTGGTTATGCTAGTTTCCCATCCGGGTTGCCGTCCACCTAATTAAACTGCTACAAATTTATTGGACTAAGAGCTGGCCACGTCAGATATGACACAATAATGAGAGCAATGAAACCTGACTATTGTGTCATATCTGACGTGGCCAGCTCTCCGTCTACATGGAAAAAACTTTTTGAGGTCAAATTGGCCATTGATAATAATTATTTATTCTTTAATTGATATATTAATTATAAGCTTTTATTTGAAAATCAATATATCAATAAGTATGGACGGAAAACTAACACATACTCCACTTTTACAAAAAATGTTTTATTATAAAAAACCTTTCGAGTATGATTTATTTTCGTATAATATTAATCTAAACAAGATCATATAAGCTCTAGAACGATAAGTAAGGGCACTTCAAAATTTATTATTGCATTACAAAGCTGGCAAAATCGATAAGTGGAAGAAAACTAGCACCTAAAAACTTACTAAGAGTACATTTTATTGAATAGTCCAATCTTAACTAGAAGGAGTAGATTTTGAAAATTTATACAGGACAAACAGCTTAGGTACACTTCATACTGATTTGAAACAAGGATTAATATTTTGAGAAATTTTTACAAAGGTAAAGCATAAAAGTCAGCCCTGAAAGCTGACCAACTAGTTCAAAAATGGTCCGATCTTACCCCATCGTACCTTACGAGTACTTATTGGTTTTTTCATTTTAGGGATTGTGAGAAATTATATTGGTATATATACTTATACGATTAAATTAATTCCATATCTACTTACCTACCTAATAATAATATTAATAATTCACTATATCTTTTAAATCGTACGAAAACGAACATACAATAAGCCATATAAACCTAATGGCGCGACCAGACATCGCAGAGTACCGGGACAGCCGAGCCGATTGTTTCTTTTCTTTCTTATTCCATAGTAAAGAGAGAGATATATAACCTATCACGATGATGTGGACAAATCATTGACAAATGCACGAATGTGTTTCAACTTCAAGCGCATTTGATTCTATTCAATGTATCCGTCATTCATATCATAATATAGATCTAGCGTGCAACAGCGCAAAGCAAGAAGCAAAATGAGCAAATGAAAGTAAGCTGGCAACGTCGCATATGAGCAGGATCGTTCAAGGGGTTGTGGAGCTAGAAGGCGAAAAAAAATCTTCAGAAGGGTCTTGTTATATTGGTCCTTTCGAGTGCAAGGAAATCGCGAGTTCTGAGTTCGAGGCGGAGTACTAGTAAAATAAATATTTAAGGGGGCCGCCATACAACAACAACTTACAAACAACTTCGGCTACTGGGACGTCTCGGCATTTCGATGGCTTTTTGATTTTGAGGGTTTATTCCGCGATAACTTTAGTAACGTTTTTCTGATCTTTATTAAATTTGTTGGGGTTGTAGCTGAGTTACATAAAAATTGTGAGTTCGTATATGAGTAGGATCGTTCAAGGGGTTGTGGAGCTAGAAGGCGAAAAAAAAATCTTCAGAAGGATCTTGTTATATTGGTCATCTCGTTTGCAAGAAAATCGCGAGTTCTGAGTTCGAGGCGGACTACTAGTTAACCCTTTGACCGCCAAAGCCGTTCAAAATTCTATCTATATCTATCATCTAGATAGGAAATTTCCTCCAAGTTTTCCTTCATTGGGCGGGCTATATGCTATAATTGCTATATCACATGACGTATGTAATAGCAACTACCAACTAGAAAACTTTGCACCCAACAAGAGTTTTATCGCAGATAAGTTATCAGTAGGTAAGTGCTGTAAAACTCTGTGCTTGGCTGCACTGGAGTTTGATTAGTAAGTTTAACTTTGATTGTATTTATCGTATGGCTACATGTCACTGGATATAGATAGGCATTTCTTCCCTGAGGTAGTAGTAGTGGAAAAGCAGATAATAATGAAAATCCAGTGAGTGCTGCGAGGTCCAAATGGGACAGTGCAGCCGCCAAGTTTGTTTCTCTTTTAGCACCACCCAGGCATCACGTGTAGGTGTTTCCTACGGACGCAGAGTAACTATGATCATAGATTAATGAGATTAAATAGATATTTCACTAGGAACATCGCTCGTTTTGTTCCAATGTTCTTCAATAGATGTCGCTCAGAGTACCACTGGCTCGTAATATTTTTTATGTTATTTGAGATCTAGTACCTAGTTATCTAAAACTACGTCATTATATTACCAAAACGGATTACAACAAAACCAATAAAAAAAACTGATTAAACCTAAGAAAAAAACAATTCCACGTAAAATCGCATTTTTAGTTTAAGCGCCATCTATTGTAGTTTCTCATAATTTTACAGTTTAGCTCGATCTTGAAGTAACACTTTATATAGCTAGTTTCTTTAATAATAAAAGCTCATAGATGTCACTAAAATAAATCTCAAAAATACTTTTTGGTCAACAAAAACAAAATTTATTGGAATTTTCAATGAAAATCGAAAAAATCGTCTCGTAAATATGGTACTATGCACTTATTACAACGGAATAAGATACTATGGGACATATTTTTGAGTAAGATGAGTACACCCATATTTTTACAGCTGACTGTACTCAATAATTTAATTCGGCTAGGTAATAATAATTATAAATATTACAGTACAATCTTACAAAAATCGTCCTTACTCCTACAGTAAAGTAATCAATAGTTAAGGCTTGTGTGTACTATAGATAAATACTTAAATACATCGAAAACATCCAAAACTCAGGTACAAATATTTGTGTATTTGTCACAGATCAAACACATAAATAAATGCCTTTACCAGGATTCGAACCAGGGGGCTGATTTTTGACATTCGAGCGCTCGAATTCAAAGAATTTAACCTCGAATATAATCGCACACAAAATTAATAGTATAAATAATCATGACTTTAAATTACTATCGCTGTTATTTTTAAAACATAATTTCTTCGTTTTATTCAGTTTTAAATGTCATATTCGAGTGCTCCAATCTCAAAAATCGCCCCGCTGACTTTCTGCTTTCTGTCTACTGCCTCCATTATTTATAGGCTCAACACCGACTGGGCTAGGAGGCTGTTAAATATAGTAATTTTACTAAATATCTCCACCACATCACCATCGTATCTTCATTAAATGTTTTTTTTATCTATAGGTACTTATTTTACGCTATTGTTGAAGTTAATAAGATAAGGTTTTATTATATACCATCCTTTGACCACTTTAAAAGTTTTAAGGTACCGCCACTGCACTCAATTACGAATTCTACTCTAAGTAGTTACAGAAAACCAAAAATAACTTTGTCGTAATGACTGTTGCCCTTGGATACGTATAAACGTAACCTATTCGCTACAAAACTAGCTATTATGACTAGGTTCTAGAGTGGCCTAGAAGTGAATCAAATTGGTTGACCCCACCTTCAGATCAGACCGCGAGTCAGCGACAGATTTCTATGAGCAAATAGTTCAGAAATTTGTTACCGATTCGCGGTCTGATCTGAAGGTAGGTACCTACTTAGAGTACAATTCATAATTGAGTCAGTAATTTGACAGTAATCATTACGTCAAAAATCATAAATAATTAGTAGTATTGAAACTAGATATAGGCACCCATGAGGATGAAACGGTATACTATAGACATATAAAATAAAAAGACGCGGTGCCTTGAAGACCATAGTGAAGACAAAATTGTGATTACATATTAAGCCGATTTCCTTGTGTTTACGCGCGACACGCACACGTGGAAGTCGAATTTCAGCTCAGCGCCCGACGGTTCGCGACGCGTACGTAGGTAACTAACAGAGCTCGCGCGTTACCAAGGCCTGACGCGACGTTGTCAGCTTGCTGTGTCGCAGGCGGCCGAATTGGCAACAACGCACAAAACTTACTCAACGTCTTGTCATTCGCAAATCAGTTGTAGGTTAATATTTGAATGTAGGGAAGTGGTTAACAATTTGCATCTTAAATTTAAAGACCTCGTAGTGCAGCAGATAATCATATGGACTTATGAGTCGAAGGTCCGGAGTTCAAACCTTATCACAGACAATTTTAATGTTTTTATTTTTTGTTTTTTACCCTGCTTAACACGTGGCCTAATGTATCGAAAAAAATATATCTTACTTTTGTTTCATTGCAGGATTTGCAGATAATTAATTGTTTACTTACTTAATAATATCGTTTCTTGTTCGCGAGTGCTATATATGTAGCATAGCTCGGCAGACAACTTTCGGAGACGCCCGTTGGGTTCATATTTGATTTACATATATATATATATATATATATAAATAACAAATAAAAAAAATACAATTTACTCAATATTTCTACTGTAAAGCGACATCTATTGATTAATAGTATTGTTGAAGGATTTTCATCTAGGGAAATTTTACATAAAGACGTGTAGATGTCGTTAGTAGCCATGGCAAGTATTATGATTTCCCTGTGACGTGTAACGCCATCTCTAATCGAGAGATGTAAACAGTGAATTTTCAGTAACGCCATCTAGTGCTGATAGTTCTTTAGGCGGTTGCATTTTGTAACAAGGCATGGGCCCTCTATCATGTGATTAAATTACGAGTACTTGTTATGTAGTTTGTGCCCGCGACTTCGTCTGCGTGGAAAGGGGAAGGCAATTGTCAAAGTGACGTCTCCAATATTGGTCCTTAGAATAGCTAAATTTGTATGGCGCGAAGTAGTTTTTAGGGTTCCGGACCTCGAAAGGAAAAAACGGAACCCTTATAGGATCACGTTGTTGTCCGTCCGTCAAGACCCTTTTTCTCAGGAACGCGTGGAGGTATCAAGCTGTAATTTATATCAAATACTCAGGTCTACTTTCCTTTGGAGCTGTCAAAAAATCAAACTTCTAAGCCAACGCAATCAAAAGATACAGCCGTTTACGCCGCAAATTTTCGAAACTCGCAAGGGAATCAAAACCTACAGGGTACTTCCCGTGAACTCAGAATCTTGAAAGTTGGTACGAAGCAACGTCTTATAGTGTTTACCCGTCAACGGCGAGGAGGGCAGTGCCTTTTTGTTCTTTTAAATAGCTTTGAAGTATTTTCTAATTTTTTCTTGAGTTACGGGTTATTTTGAATGAAATTTTAACTAAGAAGATAGGGGAATGGTAGAGCTATAATAAATATACAAAAATATTTCTATAAAGGTTGTTTATTAAGGAGTATTTTGATCTCTCGTTTTGGACGTTTTAACACGTCATGGCGCTGAGGGCACGACTTTTCGTTGACGTGTTTGAACGGCTTTGGCGGTCAAAGGGTTAACTAGTAGTCCGCCTCGAACTCAGAACTCGCGATTTTCTTGCAAACGAGATGACCAATATAACAAGACCCTTCTGAAGATTTTTTTTCGCCTTCTAGCTCCACAACCCCTTGAACGATCCTACTCATATACGAACTCACAATTTTTATGTAACTCAGCTACAACCCCAACAAATTTAATAAAGATCAGAAAAACGTTACTAAAGTTATCGCGGAATAAACCCTCAAAATCAAAAAGCCATCGAAATGCCGAGACGTCCCAGTAGCCGAAGTTGTTTGTAAGTTGTTGTTGTATGGCGGCCCCCTTAAATATTTATTTTACTAGTACTCCGCCTCGAACTCAGAACTCGCGATTTCCTTGCACTCGAAAGGACCAATATAACAAGACCCTTCTGAAGATTTTTTTTCGCCTTCTAGCTCCACAACCCCTTGAACGATCCTGCTCATATGCGACGTTGCCAGCTTACTTTCATTTGCTCATTTTGCTTCTTGCTTTGCGCTGTTGCACGCTAGATCTATATTATGATATGAATGACGGATACATTGAATAGAATCAAATGCGCTTGAAGTTGAAACACATTCGTGCATTTGTCAATGATTTGTCCACATCATCGTGATAGGTTATATATCTCTCTCTTTACTATGGAATAAGAAAGAAAAGAAACAATCGGCTCGGCTGTCCCGGTACTCTGCGATGTCTGGTCGCGCCATTAGGTTTATATGGCTTATTGTATGTTCGTTTTCGTACGATTTAAAAGATATAGTGAATTATTAATATTATTATTAGGTAGGTAAGTAGATATGGAATTAATTTAATCGTATAAGTATATATACCAATATAATTTCTCACAATCCCTAAAATGAAAAAACCAATAAGTACTCGTAAGGTACGATGGGGTAAGATCGGACCATTTTTGAACTAGTTGGTCAGCTTTCAGGGCTGACTTTTATGCTTTACCTTTGTAAAAATTTCTCAAAATATTAATCCTTGTTTCAAATCAGTATGAAGTGTACCTAAGCTGTTTATCCTGTATAAATTTTCAAAATCTACTCCTTCTAGTTAAGATTGGACTATTCAATAAAATGTACTCTTAGTAAGTTTTTAGGTGCTAGTTTTCTTCCACTTATCGATTTTGCCAGCTTTGTAATGCAATAATAAATTTTGAAGTGCCCTTACTTATCGTTCTAGAGCTTATATGATCTTGTTTAGATTAATATTATACGAAAATAAATCATACTCGAAAGGTTTTTTATAATAAAACATTTTTTGTAAAAGTGGAGTATGTGTTAGTTTTCCGTCCATACTTATTGATATATTGATTTTCAAATAAAAGCTTATAATTAATATATCAATTAAAGAATAAATAATTATTATCAATGGCCAATTTGACCTCAAAAAGTTTTTTCCATGTAGACGGAGAGCTGGCCACGTCAGATATGACACAATAGTCAGGTTTCATTGCTCTCATTATTGTGTCATATCTGACGTGGCCAGCTCTTAGTCCAATAAATTTGTAGCAGTTTAATTAGGTGGACGGCAACCCGGATGGGAAACTAGCATAACCACACTATGCACGGTTTCAAATAATAGATATAATTATAAACCGCCTGTATTATGTTCATGTCAACCTTTCAGCATTTTCTCAAACTTTTCAAAAACGAGTGAGTTAAAAATATTGACAGTGGAAAGACAAGATGTTTCAAAATTAAAAAAATTAAAAAAAACGCTTTTGGATATAATTCTTTTTTTTTCCCCAGCCTACTTGAAGAGATATATTATATGGACGTATCCATACTAATATTATAGTGTGTCTGTCTGTTAACTCTTCACGCTTAAACCGCTCAGCTAATTTAGATGAAATTTGATATGTATAAGGGGGTGAAAACGGAATGGAAGTTTATATGGAATTGTTGCTCCCTGTTGACTTGAAATAGCATACGTGCTAGTTTTATATTTGCTCTTAGATTTTACTAACTAGTAACTTTTATTTTGCGTTTTATTATGTAATTCCATATCGCTCATGTTAATTTCGCGCAGACGAAGTCGCGGGTAAAAGCTAGTATTTTAATATTGTAATGGATTTTGATATGGTAAAACTTTTGAAATAGATGGCAATTAACCAAAACTAACCCAAAAATGTACCCAAAAAACCGTGACGACCCTATACACGACACGATACAACTAATCCATACTAATATTATAAATGGGAAAGTGTATGTGTGTGTTTGTTTGTTTGTCCGTCTTTCACGGCAAAACGGGGCGACGAATTGAAGTGCTTTTTTAAATGGAGATAGTTGAAGGGATGGAGAGTGACATAGGCTACTTCTTGTCTCTTTCTAACCCCCCACTTCCCTAAAATGGGGGGTGGAAGTTTGTATGGTTTGTTACCCCGAATTTAACGCGAGCGAAGCCGCGGGCAAAAGCAGGTATTATATGTTATTAACTTACTCGTGCTGACTTTTCGTGTTTTTAATTATTTTGTGTAATTTCAATTTATAACATGACTGTAGATAAAAGTATTGGTGTTTTACGTACACGTACAAGGGCCAAGCTCTTAAATATATCATGATGTATATCGTACATTCTCATGATCGCATGATATTCAAAGTTTATTGATTACTTTCCCTAAAAGTGATAAAAATATTGCTAGGTAAATATTGATATATTACGGTAAAACTGAATGAGTGTTTCGCACATTATTCACGTGCGTAGCGCAGGTACTTGATACATTTAAGTAGGTTTGATTCAAAGTACCGCACGTTCATCCACGTGCGTTTCATAGGTACTAGATTATTAAGGTAGGTCTGAATAAAAATCCCGCACGTTCATTCACGTGCTTCACATAAGTAGGTTATATAGGTGAATAGATCTATTTAGGTACGCCTGAAAAAAGGTCTGACATGTCCATTCACATTTGTTGCATTAACCCCACCATATGCGTGGTCCACTTCATACGTGTCACCTCAAACATTTGGCTTTACATAAGAATCATATAAGTTTTTATTCTGCATTTGACTCTACATGTCATTTTTCGTCTCTACGCGTTGAGTCTACATCGATTCCAAATGTGACTTTAAATTTCGACATTATACGCGACTACATATCGACTCTACATGTGACTCTAAATATCGACTCTACATATCGACTCTACATAGCGACTCTACACATCGACTCTACACATCGACTCTACACATCGACTCTACACATCGACTCTACACATCGACTCTACACATCGACTCTACACATCGACTCTACACATCGACTCTACACATCGACTCTACACTTCGACTCTACACATCGACTCTACACATCGACTCTACACATCGACTCTACACATCGACTCTACACATCGACTCTACACATTGACTCTACACATCGACTCTACACATCGACTCACATCGACTCTACACATCGACTCTACACAGCGACTCTACATAGCGACTCTACATAGCGACTCTACATAGCGACTCTACATATCGACTCTCATTTACTATTTTATTATTAAAGCTCGTCAATTATCATTGTAATATTTTGTATGTATGCCTAACAAATATCAGACGTTAATTTAATCGTTTATGCAGTTTGAGAATTTTAATTTAATGAAGTGCAATACCTATTTCTATAAATTATCTACCTACATTTAACCTAATAGTAAACTTTGACGACATTTAACATGAAAGCTGGGTAACAGGGAAATCCCTTTTACTAACTCGGTGAATGCATCTCTGAAAAGTACATTTTATGAATCTTTTTGAATTTAGTATACTGAGCTAAACGTACAGTTAGTTAAAAGAATATAGTAACTGTAATAAACATAAGAAGATAAATTAAAGGAATTAAACATTATATTTAATATTATCCGTACAGTCAAAATAATATAGTAACAATAATAAACATAAGAGAAATAAATAAAGGAGTTAAACATTATAGTTAATATTATTCGTTATCATGTTATGTCCTGAGGTCAATGACAAAAGGGCAAAATTAGGTTTGTTAAATTCATGTATCCAGCTTTAACTTTCTGCGACTAATGCAGAGTGCAAATTGAGGTTCGTAAGGAACTAGCATAATAAAAACTTTGCAAAACCACATACTTAGTACTGCTTATTTACATTAGTTAAATATTGGTGAAACTGGTTCAGTAATTATTTTATTTTTCAATTCATTGGTTAAGGCGCTGATTTTTTTAGTAAAAATAGGATAATGACGACACAATGTTTAGCTTGCTTTCATCGCTACTAAACAAGTTACTTATTATTATAATATAAGTATTTCACATATATATATATATATATATAAGTTCATAGTACCAGACCACTAAGACTGATTTATTATCACATTGGATAATGTTAGGAATCCAGCAATACGAGATCATTTTAAAGAACTAATTGATAATATATCAAAGTTCATTGTACCAGACCACTAAGACTGATTCATTATCATATTAGATATTGTTAAGAATCCAGCAATACAAGATCATTTTAATTAATTAATTATTCATTTTAATTATAAGTTTTGACATGTAGTTTTAATGATTTCGGTTTTTTTTTGACTGACAAAAATATATCTAATCTAAATAGTCTTATTAAACATAAATAAATATTATTTATTAATTCAAACATCGATACAAATATGATAATTAAATTATGATTAATAAACTTGTATAAAAAAAAATATCTTAGCGCGGTTAAGTAATCGTGACAAAGTAAAATTAACACAAAATAAATTGTCTATATGTTTTAAAAATCAAAGTCAATAATATACTTACAAAATAATAAGTTTGCCTTACTTTAGCATTGCCTTATTGACCTTTTAGACAATTATCGGTAGATAACATTAAAACGTATATCACTATACTTATTAGATAACTAACCACAGTAGAACACTTCGAAGTTCAACTTAAAATAAATGAAACCAAATTAAAATAAATTAAAACAACTCCGCGCTTGAAAAAAATATGTTAATCCAAAATAATCTTAACGCGTCAAGTTTTATATTATTTTGTTTGATTAGCAAACGTTAATCAAACAAAAGTTACTTACTTCATAATCATAATCATTTATTTATTTAATAGATAGGTAATAATATTTAATGCTTAAACTTATACTTTTAAAACGTAAATAAACAATTACATAATTGTCATTATAATATTTAGGTAATCATACATGTTGAAATGTGTATATGTTGAAAATAACAAGACTAAATTATTAACGTTTCTAAAGAAAGTGTTACAAGTTTCAGACTGATGACCCAAGAGCGTCCAGGTAAAAGGGCCAGGGTTTGGTATTTCTGTACCACCCAGGAGTGCCCAGGTGAGAGGGTCGGGGTGTAGAACACTTCCGACCCAGGAGCGCCAAAAAACCAAACGGCATGCCATTTATATTGTTTCTAGCATAAGTTTCATATGTAATTATTTTGTGCAATTTAGTGTGTTAATGTATATTGTTTTATTATTTTTTAATGAATAAACACAATATCTTATTATATACAATAACTCATTAGACTATGTCCAATGTTTATTCTTAGTGCCGTCCCCCTTCATGTCTGTTCCTCCGGATTTTCTCATATCGTCGCCCAAACCGTTCAACAAACACCGAGTCCACGATTTTGTTTATTTCCCTTATTCCCCGTATCGTTATGTTGTAGAAATTGTAAATAAGAAAATAGATAATGTTTATGAGCATAAAAAAATTAAACAGCCTATATCTTATGCAATCATGGATCAGATTCCACCAATGTGGCTTGCTAAATTTTCAGAAAATAAATTTATTCTAAATATTGTTTCATACAATGATACCGACTTTTTAATTGTCGATGCATTCATGATTGATGGTCAAGAAACTAGCGATTTGACACTTGAAAAGAAAATTATACAGTTGAGAAATTTTATAAATACTGAAGATACTGGCGTACGGTTATTGAATAATGAAAAAATGACCATAAGCCCTAGTAATAAACAAACATTGATTATCAAAGAATTGCATACCGAAGAGTCTTGTCATATCGAATACAAATTGGATGAACCAAGTGAAATGGCTATGTATTATGTCGTTGGTGAAGGTAATCAAAGTGTAAGTAAAACTTTAAATATTAAGCAAGCAGAATATACAGAAGAATCAGTGATCAGTCATAAAGAGTTGATTGAAAAAATTCTAAATAATTTAGATTTATATGATGAAGATTTGTCTTTTGTAGAAAACTTGAATAAAAATTTGAATCAATTAATTGAGGCCAGAAAGAATAAGGATACACGAAAACTGTTTAAATATAATCACACTGAACAAATCTATTTAATAAGTTCTAAAGACAACGTTATATTTGGATATACAACACTTAATTCTCTAGCCAAGAAGAAGCAAAAGATGCTGCTGCCTACAGAGTTTGGTGATCATGCTCAACAATACACATGGATTAACCAGCAGACAGACTCCAGGATTGATAATATAAAATATTACAACTCTGTATGTGTCGCTGCATTTAACAAGCCAGAGTATAGACGCAACAACTCTATAATGAAGCTTTCGATGAATAGGATTGTTGCTAAAAATAATGATAATTTTGAAAAGCTTACCATAGACACTGTGCCTGCTTTGAGATTAAAGAAATCAAAACCAATTGAGAATGCCAACATTGCCGAACTGGTGTTCGCACTTAAAAATAAAGTCCAAGAACTAGAGCCTGAACATGTGTCAGATGTACTTAGTTTGGCACATGAATTAAAAGTCACAAATCATGAGTTTACACCAGGAATACCGACACTCAAACTTAGACTGAACACCGACACAAATGTTCAAACATAAATTATTTAAGATTGACAGTACCCCAAATAAAACAAGTGTCTTGAACAAGTGTCTTGGTCGGTGTGATGAAATATCGTCTACATAATAACACTGTCACTGACACAAATGTTCAAACATAAATTGTATCCCAGAGTTAAATCATGAAAAAAAAACAAGTGTCTTGGTCGTGCCAATATTAATGAGCCCTTAAAAGTAAAGTCTTACCGTCTCGTGGATAAAACGAGTGCCTTAGTCACCGTCTCGTGAATAAAACAAGTGTTGTTCGGTGTTATGTATCGTCTATATATCCTAGATTTAACATGCGTCAGTGCCTATTTGTTGCATTACGACAGGTCCACGAATGTTATTAGATGGCGGTCGTAAAGTGCATATTTTGTTGGGTTCTTGCACGAGTTATTACTAATATGCGTATTGTCGATAGTTAAATTGAATATGCGTATTGTCGATAGTTAAATTGAATATGCGTATTGTCGATAGTTAAATTGAATATGCGTATTGTTGATAGTTAAATTGGTAATAACGGTTATTATTTTTCGAAAATGTCCTATGTTAAGAAATATTTTAAATACAATTAACACGGGAAACCCAGCATGCAATAGTATATGTAAATTCTATTGCCCTATAACGAGTATAATATGGTCTGTGATCTACTTTGTCATTCATACAATTCGGGCCGCAAACATGTCAGCCTTTCAACTATATCAATCAAGCTACGTCAGCGTGTGACTGGTGAGTTTAAGTTTAAGTTCTCTATTTTGTTTGTTTTTTTTATTTGTTTGTGTATGCAATAGAAATGCGATCTCAGCCTTTCAACTATATCAATCAAGCTACGTCAGCGTGTGACTGGTGAGTTTAAGTTTAAGTGCTTTATTTAAACATAGAATAAACACAAAAACTAAAAACTTGTAATAAAAATGTGCTACGCGTCCTGGTCTTTAAAGTTCTTTATGAAAACAGATATTTTATTGCAAGTTTTTGTGTTTTGGTTTGGGTATTGGGTAAAAAAATACATTTGGGTATTGGGTAAAAATATATATTTTTAATGAAATTTTACAAGTTTAAAAAAATCTGGGCACAATACTGGTTAACAATATTGTTTACACAGTTTGAAATCTTAAATTTAACAAGTTTATTTATAACATTAAAATACAGTTTAAAATCTAGGCATAATACTAGTTACAGTTTAAAATCTAAATACAGGTTGAAAAACTATGCATAATGTGGTTACAAAACAGGTTACAAAGATGCACAATACTGGTCAAAGAAGTATAAATTAATGTTATGTTTATTAATTTTGCTACATTTATTAATTTTCACTTCTTGCCAATAATACACCGCGTGTAAATCTGTTTTGTCCCGTTTAGTACTATTTATAAGATTAAGACTATCTAACACACACGATGATGATACACTAGCACTGGAGCGACATGTACCCATGTCCAGCCCTAGAGCGTCTATACACATGCGTACGTCGTCAGAGTCGTAATCTGGATCGTCTCGATAGACTGCTTCTAGGACTTCTTGTTGTATCGTGTAATCACTGTCGTCGCTGGATGTCACTTCCGACATTAGACGTTCCAGGTGTATTTTCCATTTTGCATGGCCATAGTCTGTAGTCAGGTTGAATCGCCGTTCATAGGCTTCTCTCATTTCATACTCGACCATGGCCAATATTGGAGTTGGCACTTCGTAGCTCATATTAACGAAATGATATGCCTGGCAACTCAATTTCATTAAATAAAAATGTTCCTTGCAGTAGTTGTGAGATGCCAAGACATATCTGTTACACGGCCTGTCGTATGTGAGGGCTATGCATCGGTGATAATCTCTGGACTTGCATTTTTGGAGAAATCCAATTAGCCTGTCCAGAGTCTTGTTCCATGACGGGAGACAAAGTGATTTGGCCTTGCGGAGTAATGTTGTGGTGCACAAAGTGATGGTACTGGTGGTCAGCAGAGTGAGAGTGATGAATGGCGTGGACATTGCCGTTTTCACGACATTGCCCAGGGACTTTGCGGTTTTCTTGAAGAATTCCATGGTAATTATTATAAAACTGGGGACCGGCTGCAGCGAGGACTGCTGTGGAGCTGGATGTTGCTGTGTTATGAATCATAGCGTATGCACGTTGCTCTTTTATACTTAAAATTGAAAAGGGAAAATTTAAAAGGTATTTAAACTAATAATTCTTACTGGTACGACTTCACAATTTAATTGTAAATTAATACAAATTTATTAGAAATTTACATGAAAATTAATAGACATTTTAAACCTCCCTTCCCCCTCCATAGTCCTAGATAACAATAGCTTATAAATTCATAAGCCTCATACAGTAAGCTCATTCTTCGTTATACCGTACTAGTAGTCACACGGGTGGAAATACGATTATTAACAATGGCGTCCGTCGCTAGTAATTTATACAACCCATCTATATACGGGTCGGAAAGTGTAAGAAGTGTCCAGCCGAGCGAACCCCGCCAAGCCTATCAACCATCACCTATTGTGATTTCAAAGTATGCAGTCATCAAGCAATTTCAAGACAAGACGGGAAAGACGAAGAATAGTTACCACTGCAAATCGTGTGAAGTAACAACAAAACGTCGAGCCCGTATGGAGGCACATATAATTGAAAATCACTATGTGCCTAAGGATTTTATTATTGAATATACACCATCGGCAAAGGCAGCAGAAGCCGTAGTTCAAGTCACCGAAGCAGCTGAAACAACTTCACTTGTAGGCCAATACTTTAAAAACTATAATGATGAAGACGAGATAGACGTTGCTATTGAGTCTATAAAAAATGACTCGCTTCATTCTTGGGTGCCTACTGCAGTACAAGCCACACTGAAAAAATCGCTTATGAATACTGAGGTGGAAGAAAACATGGTACAAAACATAGAAAAGTTGCCGCACGTGGAAAAAGTCATACTACAACACATGTCACCGCAAATGGAAGAAGTTCAAGAAGAAGTCATCATACAACACATGTCACCGCAAATGGAAGAAGTCCAAGAAGTCATTATACCACAACACATGTCACCGCAAATGGAAGAAGTTCAAGAAGTCATCAAACCACAACATATGCAAATAGGAGAAGTCCAAGAAGAAGTCATAGCACAACACAAGCCTAAGCACAAAGAAATCATAAAGCCTCGACAAGAAGACCTCAAGCGGCGTAAAGTTGTAAAAGATGAAGACACAACTGACACTGAAATGGAGGATGAGTATGAAGATAAATGTATAAAGAAGAGAAAGATAATGAAAAAACAGGAGACTAAAAAAGATGCAGTAAAAACTGAAGATACAGTAAAAGCTAAAATTATAGTAGAGGTAGGAGCCAAAGATAATAAGTCTAAAAATACTGTAGAGCATAAAAGTACATCTAACACAAATAAACCTAAATCTAATACGTCTAAATCTAGATTAGAGAATAAAAGTACATCTAACACAAATAAACCTAAATCTAATACGTCTAAACCTAGAGTAGAGAATAAAAGTACATCTAACACAAATAAACCTAAATCTAATACGTCTAAACCTAGAGTAGAGAATAAAAGTATGTCTAAACCTAGAGTAAATAAACGTACGTTAACTATAAATGAAAAACCCAATAAAAAAGCAAGTATGCCCGACTTTGACAAAGAGTTAACAGGCAAAGTTGAAATGAAGTACACTAAATGTACGGCTAATGATGACATACAAATATTATTAACTGAAAAAGGGAAACGAAAAATTGACCATATGTCTTTAATCGCTGACAAGGATAGCAAGTCCGAAGAATATGTCAACACTTTTGCACCAGAGTCGTTAGACTTGTTGTACGAAATGGATAGTTTGTATGACGCCATTCATGATTTGTCTGAAGCACATGCTCAGAAAATTTATGATCTAAAGAACATATCGAATAATTCTGAGCGTAGGATGGAATATTCAAAGTTGAATAAAGAATACAAAAGCCAACTAAAAGATATATCGAAACGTAATGACAAATTATTAAAGGATTATGTAGATCAATTGAAAACTAAGGAAAGGGAAATCTTTCAAGATTATGAAATAAGTAAAAATAAAGAAATTGATAAAATTTGCAACACTTTTGACCTATCGGCTCAATTAATGGTTTTTGAAAAAGAGTTAGGTTGCACAAAAGACAAGAAGGAAGTTAGGGCTAGAATAAAGAAAATTAAAGAAGACATTAAAAAGGAGAAAAAGAAATTTAAAGCAGAAATAAGTCACTTGGAAAGGGAAATTGTAAAAAGGCGTAAACAATATAAAAATAAAATAAAGCAATTGAGCCAGGCTCATACTTATAAGATGTCGACATATGCTAAATACATTACAATGATTGATGATCTTATAACATCTGGTTATGAAGAGACTAGTAGAGTAAAAGAACTTTTATTAAATAATATAATAAATATTAAGTCAACGTTTAACTTGATAGTCGAATATTCTGGAAAGTCAAAAACATATGTAAATAACGTCTGTAGCATTAAAATTGTTAGGTATATTACATTATTAGCATAGGAATATATACAAATAATTAATTATAAGGTCCTTCACCAAAATTTGGCTTTTAATAGTTGTAAAATCACAAACAGGCCCATTATAGCGTCTTTGCAATCGGGTGCAATCACTAAGGAATATTTTTCAGACAGTAAGTTAATTTCAGTTTCCAATATGATTACAAATAATAGGATTGAAAAGATAATTAACAAACTGTTATTCGATTTAAGTGGAGTTAAAACTTTAAAAGAGGCTAAAACATCTTTGGTTGACAATAAATTTCTTAAACTTATATATGGCACAACGTATTCCAAGGATTATATCGATAAGTTAAAGTTATTGTATGTAAGGTTTATTATAATAACATGGACCATTATTCATAAAGAGTGGGTCGATGGGGACACATATGATGAAAATGATGTATATGCCTTAATACATGCGAATAAGCATACCTATGATATGGAGGAATGTGTAGGCAACCGGAATATGATTGTGGATATCATAGAATCGGCGGATACAGACTCTGAGTCTGATTCGGATTCGGGTTCTTCGAGTTCTGATGAATAAGCGTAATAGTTTTAAGATTAGAAGTTTTTTGATTGTACGGTATTAGTTATGACGTGAATGTGTATTATTTAGATATTAGTTATATGTATTAGATATTAGTTATTAATATGTATTATTTAGATATTAGTTATATGCATGTTATGTATGTTTTAAATAAAAAATATACCTTATTTTTGTTTTTCAATTATTGGCCTGTGGACTGGCGATTGCACAGTCTAAAAGTGACAAATCTGGTCTAGGTTCAACTCTGACAATGGATTTGATATTTCCTTGCTCATCAATGTTATTGAAGTAGATTTTACATACGATCGAGTTGACTTGTTCAGAGTCGATCACTAAGACTAATGTCGGGTTGAAATGGATATCATTAATAAGCTTGGCATAATGAACATGACCATGTTGTAGAAAAATTGCAATATTGGAATGGCCCATTTTGCATTTATATACTGGTAAGTATATGGAATATAACGAGTCTGAGTAGGTTTTTATTATACCGTTTTCTATTAGTTTTTGAGAATTAGTGTCATTTAGGAATATGGTTTCGTATCGATCATTATATATGACATCATACTTGGTCATATTAAACTTGTACTTTTTAATGACTCGTTCATATAACACGTTAGGTTTACGCACAACTATACCATCTACATACGAGTTTTGTGTAAACTTCCAGTATTCGATGTATTGATTTATACTATGAATATTGCCAAATATCTCAATATTAGTTGAACTATTACAGAGCATTAGCATATAATCTAACCGATTTACATATTGGTATTTAAGTAAATTTACTCCGTTAAATATAAATAAATCTAATAAAATCGGTTTAACAATTTTGTTATATTTTGATACGTCTATAATTTTTTTATTAAATACACCAACAATTATAAATTCGCCACTGAAACTATGCTCTGTGTTTATATATAAATTTGGGATCGTAATCTTATGCCCATGTTTATTGAATACATATACCTTGGAATCAATTTTGCATATATTGACTCGCCAACCATTATAGTTAGGCTGTATTATACATTTTTCTTGTATATTATCTAATAAATCTGTGTCATGCTGCGTATCTGCTAATCTAAATGGAGATACAACAGTAGTATCACACATGTATACACTTTTTAATTTGTGGAATTTATGAATATTAGTGATGACATATAGAGGTGTGTCTGGAACTATATCTGTTATATTTCGTGTGACAGACTTGTAATATTCGGGTAAAGTTCTAATAAAGTCGTGCACATGAATAATGTGTTTAGCATAAACTAATGTGTAAATTTCAATAGGACAATAGTAGGAGGAAATGACAAAAATAGGTCAGTGTTGGTCATATTTAACATGTCCCTTAGCGGTTTAGCATTTTCATGTAATTTATTCTCAGGCATGGTCAAATTTGTAAGATGTGTCCTATGAATATGTTTTATTAATACATTAGAAGATGAAATTTCGTTTGTACTAATTTTAGAATCTACACATGATAAATTCCGTGTCGATTTAGTATGAATACTTGATTTTAGGGAATAGGTGTTACATTTTGCAATGCACGGTAAAAGATCTAATATATTTGCAGATTCAAATAATTCATAGCATTGACAAGATGCATGTTTATTTCTCAAAACTCCATCTTTAATAATTTTTAAATTTTTATTCATAATAAATTTTACAAATGAATATTGGCATCGTAACGTGAATTGAAATAACCACAATATTATTACTTCTGGATTGATCCTTCCGCTTTCTGAGGCATTATTTAAAAGAAATGAATATAAGTCTTTCAATGTAAGAATACGCATGAAATCTAAAAAATAAAATGTGTTTAAATCAAATCTTTGACTAATATATAATCATATAGTCTATAAAATTCGCGTTTAATTCTATATGATTTCAATAATTTATGAATCTTTTTTTCAGTCTCTTTCATTGTTTCTACTGATATTAGCAAGAGATATTGAAAATCCTCATAATTTGCAGTATTCAATTGTTTTATCCTTCGCCTAGGTTTTGTCGTACAGCCAATTTTATAAATACCACGCTTCATGAAGGAAGGCGTAGACGCTACATAAATATAACCCATCTATGTAGACAGCAATAACTATAACATGTATACGACAATGACTATACATATTCATCAGAATCAGTGTCAAAATCATACAAATTAGCAAGTTCGTCTTCATTTATTATACCTATAAACATTAAATTTCCAAATTTATCATTGCTACGAATATTGTAATCGGATAACTCAATATTATAAAATCCATACTTATTAAATATTTCACTAATATCTCTTAATTCAGTTTCAGTCAAATCGGCAACATTCATTTTTGTGGCTATTATATTACTAAAGTTGGGAACATTTAGAATATGGTTTTTGGTATAAATCCAAAATACAAGATTATTTATATAAAGGTATGCTGACCTACTATCTACTATAATAAATTCTTCTGGCATTATATAATGTACTTTTTTATCATTATCAATTGAAACGCTTTTAAATACTTCAAACCCGCGATATGTTGTTTTGCCATGTACAAAATTTTCAGTTTCACGGTGTTGAAACTTGACATATGGAACTATGTTAATTGTCATGTTGTCTATACTGCCACTCATTATAAAGTTATCCCTACTAATATTTAATTCGTGAACATAGATGCGGTCATAGTGGTCTAGTGCCTCGGATATTGAATCGTAAACACTAAGCAAAATGTATGGTTCATTATATCGTTTAGTGTACATGAACTCAAAACCAAATTCTATGCCAATAATTTTTATTCTTGTGTCTATTACAGACAAATACGAAACATCCAATTTTATGTCACTATAAATATAAACTCTACACGTATTTGATACAACCCTGTCGCTATTATTTTTAAGAACAAAATTTATCAAATCTTTGGAATCATCATATATATATAATATTAAATCGATTACATTGTCTGGTTGAATTTGCATTTTCAGAGGTTGAACAAAGGGCTTATCCGATTTTGTAATGTATGGGAATTTATATATATACATTTTATTATCTACGTAATAGATATAGACCTAATACTTGGACTATAGTTGTGTTAAATTTATAATATGATTGAGTTATTATGTCTAAGCAGATGTCAAAGTATATTATGTTGCAAAATCAACTGACCTAGCAGAATTATTGAGTAACATTAATATGAAAATATCGCATATTGATTTCAAAATATATATAACCAATAAACAAAATGCAGTTTTACTCATTTGTCTAGAATATAAGAGATATTCGTAATACTTCATTCTATTTACTCAATCCCATTACATACAATGATCTTATGTGTAATTGTAATAATTGATAGTATGATTCTGTGCAGTGACTTAAGTGATGAAGAAATTAAACAGTACATCAAAGTTCTCATTCTATTTGGAGCAAAAAAAAGACCTAGTTTAAAGAACATTGAAAAATTAAAACCAATAGGATCATGTAATACGACTTGCAAAAAATCACACACTTCCGATTTGCGATTGAAGTAATTCCATTATAATTGGATTTTTTATAATTTCTAATAAATCAGGAGCAGAATATATACCATACTCGGCGTTTATATTTTTATACACTTTGGGTAATAAATCATTTAGCAGTAAGTCTTTTAAAGGTATGGCTTGTGATTCCAAGTCTTTCATCATTTCTATATCATCTACATTGGCATGTGCACCTGCTCTACTAATTTTGCGTCTATATTCTGTCAATTCCACCTTTCTTTCTCGTTTACCATCTTTATTAATCATTTTCTTTAATCCACTCATTATCAAGTAATCTATTCTATTTTTTTGACTAAATTTATAAAGAAGAACATGCGGATACATTAATATCTCACATACGTGCCTTTCAACCAATTTTGCTTCGTAATCTTTTATGTCTAAAAGTGAATTGTACCGTTTAAGAAATGGAAACTTTGTAAGGTAATCATTGTATAAATCCTTTGCCATTGGGTTACGACCTTTAACATACAATTCTGTGCTACATCTATCTGTAATGACGTTAAACAGAAGAGATACTATAGAATGCATGAGCATATCGTCATTTGCTATACATAAAGTGTCATTAAATTGAGAATTATTTATGAATAAAATTTGGATAATAAAGAACAGAACATCAATATTTGCGTTTATTGATCTATAACAAACCAATGAATCATGATAACATGTATATGCATAAATATATGACATGATTTCCTTTAAATATTCCCTAGTATTGTTCAATTGTTCAAACTCTAATAATGTCTGTTTTGATGATTTAATCCCCTTCTCCATTTCTGAAACGTCCAAATCATTCAAAACTGAGCTTAGTAAATTAACCATCATCGTAATGGTAGAATCCGGATCAGAACCATTAGATAGGTTTAAAAGCTCAGTACCTATCATTTTGATAGTTTCATTTATTGATAAATTTGGTGGAATGTTTGTAAATTTGACATTATAACTGGATATATTGACAAAATATTGAATCAGTTTTATTGCAATATCTTTGGGTATAACCGCAAATTGCTGGCATGGTACATCATCAAATTCGTAAAGATTTTTGTGCTTCCTCATTGACAAAGTGTGTTCATATACTACATATACAATGCCGTTATAAATAAATTCAAAGTTTTCATCGACATTTAAAAGTTGACCATTTACTTGTACAGCATTAGATTGAGGAATGATCTCGAATTGGTTAAAGTGCATATCTACTAAAAGCGAACTGTATCTATGCCAATATAGTATGTAGCTTATCATTGAAATAACCTACCAGCATATACCATGAAATTTTTAACATTTCTAACGCACTCAAGTCTTTGTTATTGGCTCTATATGTAACAAAATAGTTTGCAAAATATACAAACACAAAAAGATAGATTATTGAAATGAGCAATATCATTATTAAGAGCGTAATTACACAAAAAGAAATCATGCTAACAGTACTAATAGGTTGTTATGAGTAAAGGTATTGTGTATATGTAGATATCATGATATGAGTATTTCGAATGATCAATTACCTGGTGCAATGTGCCAGATTTATGATGAAATGGTGCTTTTAAAAGTGATAAAACATGAAAAAAAGACATTACATAAAAATGATAGCATATGGATTGACTTGAAGATGTTAAACTATTTCGGGTTTATTATTATATATGAAAGTGGTAAATTCGCATTCCATCATATATCAGAACCAATATTTAGTGAACACTGTGCATTGGTAGAAGATGAAAATGTACCAATCTCAATTCTAGAGACGTTTATTGACAAACGAAATGATACTTTCTTAGGTTCTAAATGGAAATAACAGTTTTACGATTAATTTTTTCCTGTTAGCCTCTTTACCGTTGCATCAATTTGTCTCAATTCGCTAGCACACCGATTAAAGTTTCTGTCCAATTCGCGATTCAATGAATCAACTTTACTCCTCAGTTCTCTAACTTTATTATCATAGTCTGCGTTCATTGATTTATCTTTCTTAACTTGAGAACGATAAACCGAAAATTGGTTTTCTAATGCTTTTATTTCAGCATCTATCCTTCGTTTTTCACTTTCATACCTATTTTTAATGACTGTAGCTTCGCGACTGTAAGAGTCAAGCTTGTTACGTAAATCCATATCGTATTGTTCAAACGACAAACGTATTACAATAGACTACCATAAAACATAATACATAATGGACCAACTCTATTGCATTTGTGAATCTGCTGGGGTAGACTCGTGTCTCTTAAGAAATTACAAGAAATATATTGAAAGAAGAAGGATATTATCTAATGAAGAAATGAAAAAACTTGAACTATTTTTGAAAATTAACAGCTTTAATGTTATGGGTACATTTTCAATTGACAAGGCTAATGTGCCAATATATAGAAATATAAACAATAACAAACTTGCAATGTATACTTCGATACTATGCTGCAAAGAGTTTGTAGACTTTATTGAAAAGCACAAAATTACGATTATTGGATCGAATGATGGTCAATACAATAAATTAGTTGAAGAGGCGACTTCAGTGTTCAACCATTTTTAATTCGTATACCATATATACTATATGATAAGTTTGCTATAGTAGTTGTCTACAACAAACAGTATAAATATCACAAACGGTATAAAGCATTATCATTATCTTGTCGACTCTTGTCAGAGTATAAGTTATTCGCAGTAGTTTAAAGACACTTGTCCATTGTCATACGTAAAAACCATTTTTTTAGACACATTTAATATATTTGGGTGATATACTTTTATATCATTGCAATTATTTTTATTAATAAAAATAAACTGAATCGGTGGAAAACATTGCATTATATTTAACATGAATGTCCAATCTGGAGGATCTCTCAATTGCCCCATTAAACCGGAAAATTCTGAAGGTGTGGATATCGAAGAGGAACGATTTAATAAGGTTAGTTCTATAATATAAGTTTGTACATTAATTTGTTTGTCTAATTCTTGAAGTAGTTTTTGGCACATTAAATATTTATATGTATTAATTGTTATAAAAACTGAATAATTCTTAAGAGACATGTAATCTTGCATATATTCTATACACTGAGTTTGCATAAATTTCAGGTTTTCATCAATTTGATCTTGTCCAATTTTATTAACTTTTATTATGCTATAATTTTCCGACTCATTATATATATTTAAATCACTGGGTATATTGGATAATTCCTTTTGTCTGAGTAAATTAATCATAGTTTCCATTTGTTTGTTTCAGGTATTTGCAAAATTTGTAACCAGTCAAAAACTATATGTAATAATTGCACAATTGACAAAGGCTGCAAAAATTATAAATATGAAACTACAGGAAAGAAAATTCAAAGGAGAAGACTTTGAACAGACAAATGCAGAATCTAAAAGAACTAAACGAAACTCGCAATATCAGAGTATGGCCACTAATATAATTTGGTATCTAGCTTATGTATTGTGCTATAATAAGGAGCCGGAAATGATTAAAATTGACGAGCAATATGTTTATGATAATAGAAACAAGAATAGGTATACTGAATCATATATGGATAAGCGTATAAAAGCGGATTGGGATATTGCTATGGTGCGTACTATAAAACGTTACATGATACTATTAATTAAGAGATTTTATGATTTATATAATGAAAAAAATATAGAGTTGCAAAAAACTAAGATTGATAAAAATATTGACCGTCAATTGAATATGCATACAAAGTTATATATGGCCGTTTTAACTGAACTAGACCAAGAGTATTTGCATGTGTATATTCGCCAGTTGCTTGAAAAATCCTATGTAAAGGTAACAATCATTGAAATTTTAAAATGTTGCATAGACAGAACAATAAAAATGGTATGCCCAAAGAAGCAGATAGATGCGACATGTTCGATTAATCATGATATTCTTAAAAATGAAGAGTTTTCAAAAATTAATGACATGATGATCACTTATGCTAAGGAAATAAAATATAATAAATATAAACCAAACATTGAAAAGAATGACGATGACATTAAGCCATTGGATATGCGTAGGTTTCCTTTGATGAGTAGATATAATTATGATTTATATACATATACGTCAAAAGAACCTTTAGAATTACAAATTGAAACGTTTCAAACTAGTAAACAGAAAACATATCGCATTATTAAATTTATCCAATCATCGAATACTCATATATTTGATGTTTTGTCTTGCGGTAATAAAAAATTGAATGATATTAGTTGGCAAGAAAGATTGAATATAATCGATGTTCATGAATTGACGGCTGACTATAGAGTAATAAATATTCGACCGATTGAATTCGAAATGATCCAGTTTAATACACTTACTTCAGACAATGATTCTAACTATCAATATATAAGAACAAGCGGCTTGGGATTTGGCACTCTGTTTATAAACGTTGGAAAGCAAGCAAAGAAAAATCGGCTTACTTCTAGCATAAATAAGAGACATAAGAAGGTTAAAAGGGAAGATTTGGAGCCATGTGCTGGGTCATCTAATATGCCAGCTTCATGTAACTTGAATATTGAAGAAGTGGACTTGTCAACTCTTGTAAAACCTAAAAAGGAGCCTATTATTGAAGATGATGATGACTTTATGGATTAATGAATAGTTTTATTTTTTAGAAATGGCTGAAGAATATAACATAGATAATTATATGCCCTTAACTCAAACGCCATCTTTTGTCGAGATTGTACCAATTAATTTTCTATCTAATAATTTTTTCAATGAGTTGGAGAAGAATGCGAGTAATGAAGATTGTACTGTGATCCAGACTAAGGATGTCGAAATGACTGATCAATGTGCTACAGGTGCGGAACAAATGGTGGAAAACAATAGATTACCAAAGCCCAGAAGAATAAGACATAAATTTATAAGACATATACATAAGCCATTAAAGGGAAAAGTTAAAAATTTTACAAAGCAAATGTACCGCTGAATTCAACACATTTATCTCATCTCCATATTCATAAACAGCGTAGGATCAAAAGTAAATAAAATTGGTAATAATGGTAAATTGGTAGTAATGGCACGCCTACTTTTAATACTTTTTTGTCTGAATCTTGTACATCAGTACCCAATGACAGAAGAAGACTAAGAAAATTGTCCCACTCTTCTTGTGTTTTAGCTGTAACCATGTCTATTATTCCATTGTTGTTGTATTTATAAAACATAAATCTCAAGTTTTTACCCTCTGCATTATGTTGTATTAATTTGGCATTATTTGTGTATTGAAGTAAACTGTTTATTGTTTTATACAAAATTATTGGTTTCATTCCCTGACAAATATCCCAAGATTCTCGACCCCATAAAAATCGTGTTGGTAATATTTGTTTATAATATAATTTAACATTATTTGAAGTATAACTATTGCTAGATGTAGATTTGTGTTGGACTAGTGAATTATTATATGTTACTCCTGGTTGAGCATACCAACCATTTATATCTGGTACTGTGTTAAAGCTTTGTGGTTTGAAACTACCAGGAAACACTAGGTCATTGGTATGTAAAGATAAACAATATGTCTTGGTCGGGTTCAATTCCAGTTTATTAAATATAGTTTCATTATCATTGTACTCGAAACATACCGCACCACTCTGAAAATCTGAATTGACCATTTGCCCATATACATTAACATACTTGTATTTTATGTCTAAAACTGCATCAGGCCCCAGTGTACCTTTTAATAGTCTGGTAGTAGAGTTTCTACGTATGGGTATTCCTCGGGTAGAATTTTGTTTACACTGAAACCCATGATTTGACTTGACTATTATACCGCCTACATAATTACCAGTAACTGGACAATTTGAACATGGATTTTTGATCTTTTGCCCCTTGAAATTGCCAGATATTGTTGTGTTGTAATAGGATTTCTCAATGGCATCTGTTATTACTAATTTGTCATAGTCATCATATGTTTGTACTACATCTATCTATCTACATCTATCTATCTACAAACGAAATGATACTTTCTTAGGTTCTAAATGGAAATAACAGTTTTACGATTAATTTTTTCCTGTTAGCCTCTTTACCGTTGCATCAATTTGTCTCAATTCGCTAGCACACCGATTAAAGTTTCTGTCCAATTCGCGATTCAATGAATCAACTTTACTCCTCAGTTCTCTAACTTTATTATCATAGTCTGCGTTCATTGATTTATCTTTCTTAACTTGAGAACGATAAACCGAAAATTGGTTTTCTAATGCTTTTATTTCAGCATCTATCCTTCGTTTTTCACTTTCATACCTATTTTTAATGACTGTAGCTTCGCGACTGTAAGAGTCAAGCTTGTTACGTAAATCCATATCGTATTGTTCAAACGACAAACGTATTACAATAGACTACCATAAAACATAATACATAATGGACCAACTCTATTGCATTTGTGAATCTGCTGGGGTAGACTCGTGTCTCTTAAGAAATTACAAGAAATATATTGAAAGAAGAAGGATATTATCTAATGAAGAAATGAAAAAACTTGAACTATTTTTGAAAATTAACAGCTTTAATGTTATGGGTACATTTTCAATTGACAAGGCTAATGTGCCAATATATAGAAATATAAACAATAACAAACTTGCAATGTATACTTCGATACTATGCTGCAAAGAGTTTGTAGACTTTATTGAAAAGCACAAAATTACGATTATTGGATCGAATGATGGTCAATACAATAAATTAGTTGAAGAGGCGACTTCAGTGTTCAACCATTTTTAATTCGTATACCATATATACTATATGATAAGTTTGCTATAGTAGTTGTCTACAACAAACAGTATAAATATCACAAACGGTATAAAGCATTATCATTATCTTGTCGACTCTTGTCAGAGTATAAGTTATTCGCAGTAGTTTAAAGACACTTGTCCATTGTCATACGTAAAAACCATTTTTTTAGACACATTTAATATATTTGGGTGATATACTTTTATATCATTGCAATTATTTTTATTAATAAAAATAAACTGAATCGGTGGAAAACATTGCATTATATTTAACATGAATGTCCAATCTGGAGGATCTCTCAATTGCCCCATTAAACCGGAAAATTCTGAAGGTGTGGATATCGAAGAGGAACGATTTAATAAGGTTAGTTCTATAATATAAGTTTGTACATTAATTTGTTTGTCTAATTCTTGAAGTAGTTTTTGGCACATTAAATATTTATATGTATTAATTGTTATAAAAACTGAATAATTCTTAAGAGACATGTAATCTTGCATATATTCTATACACTGAGTTTGCATAAATTTCAGGTTTTCATCAATTTGATCTTGTCCAATTTTATTAACTTTTATTATGCTATAATTTTCCGACTCATTATATATATTTAAATCACTGGGTATATTGGATAATTCCTTTTGTCTGAGTAAATTAATCATAGTTTCCATTTGTTTGTTTCAGGTATTTGCAAAATTTGTAACCAGTCAAAAACTATATGTAATAATTGCACAATTGACAAAGGCTGCAAAAATTATAAATATGAAACTACAGGAAAGAAAATTCAAAGGAGAAGACTTTGAACAGACAAATGCAGAATCTAAAAGAACTAAACGAAACTCGCAATATCAGAGTATGGCCACTAATATAATTTGGTATCTAGCTTATGTATTGTGCTATAATAAGGAGCCGGAAATGATTAAAATTGACGAGCAATATGTTTATGATAATAGAAACAAGAATAGGTATACTGAATCATATATGGATAAGCGTATAAAAGCGGATTGGGATATTGCTATGGTGCGTACTATAAAACGTTACATGATACTATTAATTAAGAGATTTTATGATTTATATAATGAAAAAAATATAGAGTTGCAAAAAACTAAGATTGATAAAAATATTGACCGTCAATTGAATATGCATACAAAGTTATATATGGCCGTTTTAACTGAACTAGACCAAGAGTATTTGCATGTGTATATTCGCCAGTTGCTTGAAAAATCCTATGTAAAGGTAACAATCATTGAAATTTTAAAATGTTGCATAGACAGAACAATAAAAATGGTATGCCCAAAGAAGCAGATAGATGCGACATGTTCGATTTATCATGATATTCTTAAAAATGAAGAGTTTTCAAAAATTAATGACATGATGATCACTTATGCTAAGGAAATAAAATATAATAAATATAAACCAAACATTGAAAAGAATGACGATGACATTAAGCCATTGGATATGCGTAGGTTTCCTTTGATGAGTAGATATAATTATGATTTATATACATATACGTCAAAAGAACCTTTAGAATTACAAATTGAAACGTTTCAAACTAGTAAACAGAAAACATATCGCATTATTAAATTTATCCAATCATCGAATACTCATATATTTGATGTTTTGTCTTGCGGTAATAAAAAATTGAATGATATTAGTTGGCAAGAAAGATTGAATATAATCGATGTTCATGAATTGACGGCTGACTATAGAGTAATAAATATTCGACCGATTGAATTCGAAATGATCCAGTTTAATACACTTACTTCAGACAATGATTCTAACTATCAATATATAAGAACAAGCGGCTTGGGATTTGGCACTCTGTTTATAAACGTTGGAAAGCAAGCAAAGAAAAATCGGCTTACTTCTAGCATAAATAAGAGACATAAGAAGGTTAAAAGGGAAGATTTGGAGCCATGTGCTGGGTCATCTAATATGCCAGCTTCATGTAACTTGAATATTGAAGAAGTGGACTTGTCAACTCTTGTAAAACCTAAAAAGGAGCCTATTATTGAAGATGATGATGACTTTATGGATTAATGAATAGTTTTATTTTTTAGAAATGGCTGAAGAATATAACATAGATAATTATATGCCCTTAACTCAAACGCCATCTTTTGTCGAGATTGTACCAATTAATTTTCTATCTAATAATTTTTTCAATGAGTTGGAGAAGAATGCGAGTAATGAAGATTGTACTGTGATCCAGACTAAGGATGTCGAAATGACTGATCAATGTGCTACAGGTGCGGAACAAATGGTGGAAAACAATAGATTACCAAAGCCCAGAAGAATAAGACATAAATTTATAAGACATATACATAAGCCATTAAAGGGAAAAGTTAAAAATTTTACAAAGCAAATGTACCGCTGAATTCAACACATTTATCTCATCTCCATATTCATAAACAGCGTAGGATCAAAAGTAAATGGTAATGGCACGCCTACTTTTAATACTTTTTTGTCTGAATCTTGTACATCAGTACCCAATGACAGAAGAAGACTAAGAAAATTGTCCCACTCTTCTTGTGTTTTAGCTGTAACCATGTCTATTATTCCATTGTTGTTGTATTTATAAAACATAAATCTCAAGTTTTTACCCTCTGCATTATGTTGTATTAATTTGGCATTATTTGTGTATTGAAGTAAACTGTTTATTGTTTTATACAAAATTATTGGTTTCATTCCCTGACAAATATCCCAAGATTCTCGACCCCATAAAAATCGTGTTGGTAATATTTGTTTATAATATAATTTAACATTATTTGAAGTATAACTATTGCTAGATGTAGATTTGTGTTGGACTAGTGAATTATTATATGTTACTCCTGGTTGAGCATACCAACCATTTATATCTGGTACTGTGTTAAAGCTTTGTGGTTTGAAACTACCAGGAAACACTAGGTCATTGGTATGTAAAGATAAACAATATGTCTTGGTCGGGTTCAATTCCAGTTTATTAAATATAGTTTCATTATCATTGTACTCGAAACATACCGCACCACTCTGAAAATCTGAATTGACCATTTGCCCATATACATTAACATACTTGTATTTTATGTCTAAAACTGCATCAGGCCCCAGTGTACCTTTTAATAGTCTGGTAGTAGAGTTTCTACGTATGGGTATTCCTCGGGTAGAATTTTGTTTACACTGAAACCCATGATTTGACTTGACTATTATACCGCCTACATAATTACCAGTAACTGGACAATTTGAACATGGATTTTTGATCTTTTGCCCCTTGAAATTGCCAGATATTGTTGTGTTGTAATAGGATTTCTCAATGGCATCTGTTATTACTAATTTGTCATAGTCATCATATGTTTGTACATTTTGGATTTGACAAACTGGCGTATTATTTTGTTGGATTGCATTAAATCCTAGAGGACAGTCGCATTGGATTTCGTCAAAGGGTACGTTTATGTCTTTAATCTTTCCGTCGCAGATGAATGGAGTTTCACATGCACCAAGTAACGTTGTATTTCCAATGTATCCTGGATTAATGCATGAACATATTAACGCTGAATCATTAGTTTCAGGATTAATAGTTACTAATGTTAAATAACCATGATACGGATTACAACTTTGGACCATGACTGACACAGGTAGACAGTATCCGTCGTTGTCAGTTTCATTTTTTGGAATCGTAATAATGTTTCCGTATTTGGTAACGTGCATTGTATCAGATTTAAAGTGTACGCATCTTGCTGTCAAGTTTTGGCATCCGAAACATGACACTTGGTTATCGACTTTGCAAGGTCTTAAAGCTTCTGCTGTACACTCATGCTCATTTGTTATGTCAATTGTTGTTGGGAAAGCATCGAAATATAAATCAATGGAAAAGTTTAAAAGTTCCTCACTACTCGAATCTATAAATTTCGTGTTAAAGTGTTGCATTGAGACGTTTAAAAAGTTTAGAAATATTAAAATTATGATAAAAATAATGGTATATAATATAATTGACATTTCTATTGGTATAGGTCTGATGATGGTTCATTTGATTTATTATTATTATGACAATGTTACCTAAGATTATTATGGTTATGAAGGTGTGTGACATTGACTATATGCCGGTGGAAATATAGCATCAATACAGTATAGAAAAAGAAGCAAGGTCATTAATCTAGTATTGAAGGGGGGAGAGTTTAATTTTATATATTATATTATATATAATATATAAGATACCGCCCATGCATAACACCCATACAAAACGATTCGGACACATGCCTCCGGCTCGGCCAGACTTTCAGATCCGGAAAGGGGGCGTGGCTTATGTAGTTGTCATACTTCTAATTGATGATGCTTTAATTTTTAATTTTATGCAAATTACGTAAAATTTTAGCCTACCCTCCCTTCTTTAGATCCAAGAAAAATTACAACGGATCCCCTGTAACGCAACCAACCCATTCACTACGCTTACGCTAATCTCACTGGTCCAATCTCTGCTAATAATGATCCATGCATATGGCCTTGTATACCCATCCCCCCGACAAGCGAACATCATAACGCTATACAACTCCGCTCGAATCATTCGTCGAAGAGATCACCGACATGAGACATGAACATGACCTGGCTACGTTACAGACTTCCGACCATGGCTTTGGGACTATGCCAGTTTCCTGATTTTGTCCCAAACTCCTTGAACCTTGTCAATCGTACACAATTCCGTGATGAGAGCACTAGATAGTCGCACATGTCGGCACTTAAAGTCATCTTGGAGCTAATCTCCGGTGACCGAGGAGCCATCAGCCATACGGGATTATTGTGCTGTGATAAATTGAATAGGTGAAAAGCTTGAATGGGAAATATCATGGCAGAAATAATAAGATGCACATGATATATCGAGTCATCCAGATTACCCCACATTGATTATCATTCATATGAATAAATGACAATCACTATGAACCAATCATCTCGACCATTCGCACGAATCACCATCACCTCACACAATCCCTCGTCAGCGTCCTTCAGGTGTATTAATCATTAGAATCGTAGAGACCGAATCAAGCATCACTGTATTTCGAATACTCAAAACGCCATGATCCTTCATAATACCCCATCACTAGGTTACATGACAGTGTGGCCCATTACGAAAAAGGGTACATTTGACATGGAACTGTAATTGCGGATTCTAACTAAGAAGGATAGTGTTGGTTTGTATAGTGTATGGGTGTTAGGCTGATGTAGGATCATGACGTATGGGGTTTGTTTAATTTATATGAAAAAATAAAATTTACACATCTTTATCAAGTTTATTTTACTGATTAACAACCAACTTTTCGGAACCATGCAAATACGTATCAAGCTCATTTTTACTAAATTCATCCATCTTTTCAAAGTTTTCAAACTTTATTCTTTTTCGTTTTACCAATGGTTCTGAAGATTCATCAGTCTTAGCCCTTTCAATGATATTGGTCCAATCCAACGATGGATTCGGACGCTTGCCAATGAACTTGATTCTGGCAGATTGCTCTTGTTCATGGATCTTTACCATTCTTTTTACATAATCACGTTGTCCTTGAATTGTATATAATTCTGTACCACCGGATCCATCATCCCTCTCCAATATACACAAGTATGGATCTTGTTTAGGGTTTTCAGGAAAAGTAACAGCTCGTTGGTTTAGATCGGAAATTTGTTCATTTTTGGATGACAATTCAGTAGCAACCTTTTCCATGAATGATTTGAATTCTTCATTTTTACGTTGCATTTCCATGGTTTGTTTTTCAATTTGCATATTTTTGGAATCTATAGTCAGTGCCAGCTCTTGATTTTTGAGATGGCTAGGGTTATGATATTCTTCTTCCTCAAGAAAGGCATCATCTTCACCTACATCTTCTCTGACGCTACGCTCTCGAAAGAATGATAATGGTCGTCACGGCATGTGTAGTGGTATGGTTCAGAACGCTACGCCACTCTGCACGACTCTCCGCTGTCGTTATGTATTCAACTACGTTGTGAGTATTAATAAAATTGGTCTGAATCAATCATGTGGTTATACATGTGGTGTTGTGCGATATTCATGTGAAAGTGATAAGTATTATGTTTTTTGTATGTATTTTACGTTATAAAGTTTTCTTCTAATTTCAATTTTCAAATGCATTAAACAGTAATATTTTATTCAGTAACGTAAACAATAATTGCGCTTTCAAATTAACTATTGGTTTGATCTTTGCTGCTGTATAGAAATGTATCAAACTTAATCGTTATTGATATTATTTAACCTTGATGATGAAGTCATCTTAATTAAATATCATGAAAAATAGCTATTGGTTTGATCTTTGCTGTATTGATATATCAAACTCTATCATTATTTAATCATTTTAACAACTGTGTTACACCTTATTGGTATTACTTAAGCTTGATGATAAAGTCATGTAATTAAATATTATGAAGAAGAATTATTATTATGACCTTTGACTTGTAAGGATAACTACTTTTTATTTAGCATCATCTTAAAATACTGTCAATTGACTATTCCTTGTTGCTCGTTCCCGCCATTTTGATGTTATAAAATGACGGGTATATAGCTGCGGCCGCCATTCGGATCTTGACCAGATTGTTGTAAAGACGTCTTGAACATATTATTGTCATATAGTGTAATTTATTCATATTTAAACCTTGTAAGCAACGAATACAAGTGTAAATACTGGTAAAGTACTGGTTTATTTTATAATCCTAGTCATATCCCCTACATATGCGGCTTATTCGTAAGGTTCGTGATAGGTTGAAAGAATACGTTCGTGATAGGTCTTACGGTTAATTTAGATAAGTGCGAGTTTTGTAAGTCTGAATTGAAGTATCTCGGCGACATCGTCAATGAGCGTGGTCTTCAAACTGATCCGAAGAAATTAGAAGCTATTAGGGATTACCCTACCCCTTCTTCTGCCAAGTCTCTACGTGCTTTCATTGGTATGTGTTCGTATTATCGCCGTTTCGTGGATGGTTTTTCTTCGATTATTGCTCCTCTGACGGCACTTATCGGTAAGAGAAAGGGACGTGATCCCATCGATTGGAACGATAGTGCTAGTGAAGCTTTTTCTAAATTGAAGGATGCCTTGATAAGCGCTCCGTTGATGGCTTGCCCGGATTTTTCGAAACCTTTTATCCTTCAATGTGACGCTAGCCAGGTTGGCTTAGGCTCGGTCCTTGCTCAAGAGTTGGACGGCGTTGAACATCCAATTGCTTATTATTCTCGTTTATTCACTAAAGCTGAACGTGGATACGGGACAACCGAACATGAGCTTCTCGCTGTTGTTGATTCCATAAAGCAATTCCGCGGGTATCTCGATGGAATGAGGTTTAAGATCATTACTGACCATATTGCTCTTAAATGGTTGATCACCCTTGATAATCCTACCGGACGCTTGGCTCGTTGGGCAACTTTGATTTCGCAATATAACTTTGAGATTGAACATAGAAAAGGTGTCCTTAATGTTGTTCCTGACGCCTTGTCCCGCGCTCAGGTTGGGCTTATCTCATTTGCGCGTGGCGTGGCTCCTTCTGGAGATCCTTGGTATGAACGTATTTACCAGGGAGTTTTAGACAATCCTCAAATGTTTACAGCATTTGCTCTTCGGGATTAGGGTTTGCAAGATCCGTCAGTTTTTCGGATCCGGATATTTCGGATCCAAAAAATAGTCGGATCTGGGTATCCGGATAATACGGATATTACGGATCCGAAAAATTAAATCTTAAATTCTGACGTTACGGGAAACGATTCCGTTAATTAAATGATGAAAATCATTGGTTCAATGGGATTTATTACTTTTTCTAAAATCAATATAGAAAAAATTATCAATGTCATCACAAATAATACAATTATATGATATAAACACTCGGTAAAGTCTGGTCTTTATTAAATAATAACAATCAGTCTAACTTAACAAAATAATCTTAATAATTAACAATTTAGTAGCGTAGCTAAGCCGTTACATGTAAGCTATAAAAAATAAAATCATTTACATTACATATAATCAACATCTTACAATATCATAAAGAACAATTGTATATGCTCGTTTCTAAGTTAGAAAGGACTGTACTGATTAAATTAATAAAACACGAATCGTGTGTTATTTATTTAATCAGTACAGTACTTACCACAACATGATCTTAAACTAAACCATTAAATTAATAAACAAGTGCTAGAATATGGATATTGCATTGAATGGTTTGCTTACATTGTTCGCAATTTCAATTGACAGCGACTTTAGAAACACTTTTGCAGCCCTCTGATTTCACCTAGGTGATTCCTATTATTTTACAAACAATATAATAAACAAAAAAATACGAATAGTACTTACTCAGTATCACGTGTTAATTTTTGAAAGGAAACAGGAGACGACAAAACCGATAAGGTCACACACGCACGACTGCTCGTTACTAGCACTTTCCAGGTAGACGACCCAAAGACGACTGACACTGAGTGATTAGCAAAGTAAAGGTTTCTTTTCTCTTAAAACTTTTAAGTTAAAAGTAATAACAGTTGGAGCAATCCCTAGATTGAGATGTGAAATGTGCGGTAAGTGACAAGTTTGAGTACTCATACTTCATAATATGCAGCAATAGCAATAGTAAGAGTTATTTATCGGAAATTACGTGTTCAATTTATTTTATATGGGGTATATAAGGTATATTCACACAATGTAGACTGTAGAGTAATATATAGTAATCGAAAACAAAATATGAGCATAACGAGTTATGAATTAATCATTTTAGTGATAATAATTGAATGGATCCGTAGTATCCGTAATATCCGGATCCTGAGACGTAGGATCCGGATCCGAAAGTGAGCGGGTATCCGAATATTTCGGGTATCCGGGTATCCGGATCGCAAACCCTATTCAGGATGGTGTCTTAATGCGCAGGGTATCTATCGAAAACCCTTTAGCACCTAATCCGTGGCGTATAGTTCTTCCTGCTTCAAGGACTAGAGAGGCGGTTGCTGAAATTCATAATGGATTTCCCAACGTTCATCCTGGTATGAAGACGTATTTAAAAGCTCGTGATGTATATTATTGGCCGAATATGTACCGTGATGTTACCAGGTTCCTTTCCGAATGTCAGGTCTGCAAGTCTTTTAAAATTGCAAATTCACAACCTCGTGGCCTTCGTTTGTTCCCTTGTCCTGTTGCTGCTCCAATGGATCTTCTTTCCATTGACTTAATTGGTCCATTACCTATTAGCCGTAGTGGTTTTCGTTATATTTTGACTTTGGTTGACGTTTTTACCAAATTCGTTTGGTTGGTTCCGTTAAAGTTGGTGAATGCGAGATCAATATCGACGGCATTAGAGTCGGAGGTTATTTTGCGGTACGGTGTTCCTACTAACATTCTCTGTGACAACGCTACAGTTTTTCATAGTCGTCAATTTCTGGATTTCCTGGCGAGCTATAATATTCCAGGTCCGTGTTATACCCCATATTATTCGCCACAAGCGAATGTTGTGGAGAGATATAACCAGGTCGTGATTACTACTTTGAGCATTTTAGTTGAAAATGACCAACGCAGTTGGTCGGCTCATTTACATCGGGTCGCTCTCTATTTGAATTCTTGTATAAATTTGGCTACTGCTTATACACCGAATTTTTTGATGTACGGCCGCGAGTTGTCAATGATTCGTGAACGTGTTGAGAATCAGGTTGTGGACCAAGATGTGGGACTCAGCCGGATGGAACGCGCTTCGAATCTTCAGACGCTTCGTGAGGTGTACGATAAAGTTTCTGATTCGATAGCTTTGGCCTTTCATCGTAACGCCGCCAAGTTCAACACGAACCGTTCTTCGCCAAGAATCGTTGGTGACCAAATCGTTTGGCGCCGGAATTTCCAGCGTGGCTCCGCTGATCCTTTTCGAGGCGGTAAATTCGCTCCACGTTTCGTTCGGTGCCGTGTGGTTAGGGTGTCTCCACAGGTATATGTACTGGCTGATACCGATTCCGAGCACATCGGTACCTATCATACTAAAGATATCTTGAAATAGTTTCTTCTTTCGGCCCGTTCAGTTTTCTCAAAATTCTAAAATGCGCTTTAGTCCGCCCTTCCCTTATCGGTAATCCTTGCTTGATTCGTTTCTTATCGTTTTTTTGTTTTCGTTTAAGCGTTTCCTTGCTCCTTTTTCCAGATTTGACTTTTTTACCGTTGGTGCTTAAGGCTTCGTTTATCTTTCCCGGTCTATGATAGCCTGGTTGTGTAATTTGATGACTCGATGTGAGGGATTAAGATCTGTGGCAAGGTGCAGTTTCTGTCCTATCCCGGCCGTCACATCTTGGACCGCGTGACGCGTTGGTTGGCGTTTTGTCATCTTGTTAATCTATTAGGTTAGTCTTTAGGGGTAATGTTAATAACTGGTTGGTTTTGTTTTTGTGGAATTCGTTTAGGGTTCTCTTGTTGTACCTTTTTTGGGCTTAGCATTAAGTTGTGCGTGTTTTTTGTTTTTTTTGTTGCTTAGGGTTAGTTTTTTTGTGTTTTCTTGTGTTATTGTTTGTTTGTTTCTTTGTTTGGTAGGGAGATGCTGTAGCATGACGCTACGTTTATCGTACGACATCTGTCGACTTTCTTTAGAACTTCCGTGTCTAAGGAAGGTCTAAGGCTAGGTCGCGGTTGATATATAAAAAAAGCGTACATTGTGATTCACGGCATTACGGGTAGATGGCGCTTATATCAGTCCGCATTTTTGTGATACACGACTGGCAGTTATAAATTGAGATAATATTCGCGCTAATTTTGAATATGAATTTTTGAGGTATTCCAGATTGTCAAAAAAAAAAGTTGATTTTGATTGGGAGTGTCAGATCGACGGAGAGATTTTTAAAGAAAAACACAGGAATTATTTGCAAATTGTCCTGTACAAATCCTTTTTTTTGTTCCCGGAAAGTGTTTACCACAGTTGCTTAATTCTCTAGAAGAGGGTGGCCGTCGGTGTAGGTTTTCCAATACCCAGTGCTCCCCTTCGGCCGTGTCTGAGGGTGGGGGTAGCGCCTGCCGAGGCCGCCAGTGGGACCGCCTGAGCCGGAAGGACTCCGGAAGGCGCTTGTGGGTGCCGGACTTGCGAGACGATCTGCAACCGCCGCGTGTTCCGCGTGGTTCTTCACCGTCGTCGGATAATTAGAGCCCGCATCCAGCGGGCTCTCCAAGTGAGAAAGAGGGTTCAGCGAGCTGTTGGGTCCGCCTAAACCAAAGGGGGCGCCTGCCCACTCTATTTAAATTCAGTTACAGTTTTGACCATTTTCTGACTTTCGAGAATATCATTTTATTTAAAAAAATTTTAAACGTTATAAATCCGATTCCTTTTTTTGTATCCAGTGTTTTTGTGCCATAATAGCTTTTTTTGTTGTTTTGCCAAAATATTCCCAAAATTCTAATTGCCTCATTTGACGGGCGTACAAAGACCTGGCTCTTTAATTTAGGCTACGTTCAGCCAGCGAATCATCTGTCACCATCCATATCACCCGCCTCATTAATCCATTATTTTCCTGCAGCCAAATTACCAGCCGGGTCTTTATTTGTACTTACTAGTTTTGCTAGTACTCCCTCCTTTTTATTTTCCTTTTGTGCGGAAAGTAGACGTTTACGATACTAAGGTAACTATTGAATATGAAATATCCTTATATAGATACCATTATCGTCATTTTTATGTGAAGTGCTAATATTAAATATTCTGATTATTGTAATTTAATTACATTCTAAGCACTAAGGAAGTTATTGAATGTGAAATATCTTTATATAGATACCGTTATCTTCATTTTAATGTGAAGTGCTAGTTTTAGATATTCTGATTATTGTAATTTAATTACATTCTAACCACTAAGGAAGTTATTGAATGTGAAATATCTTTATATAGATACCGTTATCTTCATTTTTATGTGAAGTGCTAATTTTAAATATTCTGATTATTGTAATTTAATTACATTCTAACCACTAAGGAAGTTATTGAATGTGAAATATCTTTATATAGATACCGTTATCGTAATTTTTACGTGAAGTGCTAATTTTAAATAATCTGATTATTGTTGCTAATTTTAAATAATTTACTTTATCTTCAAAATTAAACGTGTTAATGCAATTCTAGAAGCGTTTTCCTGCAAGGGATAGTAATCCACTCCCCTTTTTACCTCTTAGGGATGATGTCTAAGATAAAAACTATTTCCTTTTCCAGAACTTAAACTATCTCCATACCAAATTTTATCTATGGACTTAAATCAGTTCAGTGGATATTACACTATCCCTGAAAGGTGTGAAAAGGGGGCAAAAGTTCTTTGTATGGGGAATCAATATCCACTGAACTGATTAACTGGGATAAAAACTCCCCAGAACTCAAACTACTTTCATAGGTACCAAATTTCATCTAAATCGGTTTAACTATATTAATAACTCTTCATACTAACTTCTTACCCACTTTTCAGTCCCTTAAGAGTTGGTATTTTGGGGTGAACACTACTTTTTATGTACTTTTTACGGACTCAAATTATCTCAATCTCTATACAAAGTTTCATCTAAGTAGGTTCAGCAGTTACTGATTGATTCCTCAATCGGTCCCTAAACCAAACAATTGAAAACTAGACATGTCAATGTAATTCAATTTCAAACATTAACAGCCTGAGATACACAGGAAGCATATTGTATTGACTTAACACACAGGTGCATCATTTTGTAGCGGGTGCTCAGAGTAAAAAAATAATTTAATGTAGGTTTACACAATTAGAAAGACATGAATGAAATATCGATTACCTCAGAACTGGAGCGAATTATGACATTGGCGTCTTTGAGAAATAAACTTAAGTTAAGCTCAGAAGTATGTCCTTGAAATTACCGGAATAAAAAAAAACACGGTGTATAAATAGTTTTCTGATTAGGTACATTTTAGAAATTTACACTTAAATGTTCTTAGTTGTAACAATGCATTAAATGTACGCCTCACACATCATATTTATGGAAAATATGCAACTTAGAAAGATTTAGAAAAAAAACGATTTTGAATTCATGCCAAATTTAGCCTTTTAAATTGACTGAATTTGAAAATTGAGATGTCTATATATCGTGAAATTGTATTCTCTTCAACTTTTATTCTATAGATTTTTCAAGAGAAGTTATCTGTTTCAAAGATATGTGGTATGGAAGTCAAAATATTAGTTTTTCAAGTAAATGAGACATTTTCCCGATTTATAATTTTTTATTTTGGCTGTACCGCTGAACTGAATTATATGTTAAGATGCTCATTCGACGCGGAATTTAACCATCTTTAATATTGGTATACGTGACATTTTCCTTCAGACGTACCGTTTTCGAGCTAGAAGCAAAAAACTGACAAAGAGCAAAAATTTCGCTAAAAAGTTATGCACACCTCCTGAGATTGGGCAAACTCAGATCAGATCCCATGCATTTAGGACCAGGTGGTGGTATTAAAACGATTTCAAGCCTGCTGGGAATTAATTCTTCAAAAAAGTCTAATTTTCTTAGCCTATTAAGGCAAAAATAGAATACATATCAAATATATGCAGGGGTGGGGGGCGGCATTTTTCAGATTTTGCCCCGCCTCGAAAAAGTTCTAGATCCGGCGCTACTGTCGTTGTCTAAAATGTCGTTAAGAAGACTCAGAGCTTGGTGTAGGGGTGAGTGGGACAGAGCACAAGTTTACGCCGACGGAACTGCAAACAGTTGACGGCGACGTGGCCGGAGCTGAACACCCGTCACTGGAGCCAGACGCAGTGACACGAGGGCTGACAATGGAGGGTTACAAGTTTGGCCACGTATTAATTGAAAGAAATATCTCATAAGATAGATATTTCTCCTGACCTCAAGGGAAGTGTAGTTCACCATCCCGAGTATACATACAGTTAGGTGCATAACTGAGTCAAAATTAGTACCTTAGTAAAATGTAAATAACTTGATAACAATCAAAGTTACATAAAAGTTCTAAACGTAAAATATTAATCCTTGGGTACCGCTACAAAACTGCTTCACAAATTATTTTCTTCCGACTTATACATTTTTCTCAATTTCATACCGAAAACTGTGAAATTTCACCTAATTTATTTTTCCCATTATTTCATTTTTTCTTAGGCATTCCCAATTCAGTAACTCATTTAAAGTAAGGAATTCCACGACCATTATTTTAGTTATCAAACATTTAAATCAGGCTTATTTTTGTAATTAGTTACTGGCAATGTATTGTCAGGTGCAAAACTGAGTCAAGGCAAATGGCCGAACAACTTTCTCGTTAGTTAATTTTTGTAGCGGACTTCATTCTGAGATAACCATAAAAATACGTGAGTGATATAAAAGTCATACACCTCATTTTAAAGAGCATATAATGTACTATTTCAACTAATTGTCTTACCTGGTTGTGTAAAAGAAAAATATCAATATCGGGTTAAATAAAAAAAATGTAGTTTAACGGTTTTTGGTTCAAAATCATGGACGAATAAAAAAATCAAGATTGTGAATGCAATGAATCGAAATTGGCTTTCATATGGATACATAGCTGACACCGAGACGAACAAATATAACCTGAAAGTTTTTATTTTTTTCATAATTGATAAGACTTATCTTCATTTAACGATGTCGGTGCAAAACTGAGTCAGTACCAAATATTATCTAATAGAGAAAATGTTTATTTTTATCTACAATAACATAATAGGTCAGTAAGTTTATTAGCGTTGTTACCAATTAATAATAAAATAGTAACTTAATAACTAGCCTCTTCTGAAATAATGAAAGAAACATGTCAAAGTGATGCACATTGGTTCAGTTATGCACCTAACTGTATATAGCGTAGGGTACAAGTGAGGGTAGTACCCATAGAGCTTTCGGAAGAGAAAGCGAAGAAAGATTTTCAGTATCCTCTCTAGCATTAAGGTATACTGTTGTTCATGGGGACTCCAGATTAAATGTATTGCTTTCTAGTCGTTAACAGTCAATAAGCTTTTCTTAGTCAAGAACCTTCCCTATGGTGTTAATCTACAGCATTTTAATTTTAGGGTATTTTAGAAACCGGTGGATTTATATATCAGAGCAATTCGATTCGACACAAAAAATTAAGTTATTTTCGCGAATATAAATAAAACCTACTTCCCGCCAAACAAATTTAGCTTATTAACGGCCTCCTAGCCCAGTCGGTAGTGACCCTGCCTACGAAGCAGGAGGTCACGGGTTCGAATCCTGGTCGGTGCATTTGTTTGTGTGTTTATCACAGATTTGTTCCTGAGTTATGGATGTTTTCTATTTATCAATATGTATCTATTATACGTCGTCTAGTACCCATAACTCAAGCCTTATTGAGCTTACTGTGGGCCTAGGTCGATTTGTGTAAGATTGTCCTATAATATTTATTTCATATTTATTATTATTTATTTATTTAAGGACCAATTTTGGCGATGTCACTTTGACAGTTGCCTTCCCCATTATAGCCAGTTATTATTAGTTATTAGGCAGTAGCCAGCTGGCAGTTCTGTTGAAGTTGTATGTAAGAACTCCGCTTCGCTGCGTTAGCTCCTTCGATAAACTTACTAACTTACTAAGGATTTTAAAATACAGGATTTTTTTTATTTTTATACCACGACGGTGGCAAGCAAGCATACGGCCCGCCTGATTGTAAGCAGCTACCGTAGCCTATGGACGCCTGCAGTTCCAGATGTGTCACATGCCCGTTGCCGACCCTTTACAATAAGGAGGATTCACTGTGTTGACGGCTAAAGGAACAAGAGGAAGCACATTTTTTATCCTTACTCATCTTACTCGTTATCTTATTTTATCAGAAAATCGAACAAAACTTAGCAAAAATATGGCTCTTGAAAATATGTAACCGAAAGGTTGGCCGAACGTTAGTGCAGTTAATTAAAAATTACAGATTTTATTTATCGTATGGCGACTTGTCACTGGATATAGATAGGCATTTCTTCCCTGGGGTAGTAGTAGCGGGAAAGCAGATGATGAAGAAAATCCAGTGAGTGTTGCGAGGTCCAGATGGGACAGTGCAGCTGCCAAGTTTGTTACTCTTTTAGCACCACCCAGGGATCACGTGTAGGGTTGTCTAAGGTGTTTCCTATGGACGCAGAGTGACATTGATCCCCGAATTACAGATTAAAGCACGTTAGTAAAATATGAAGATTAACAGTTCAATGCAAATTGATTTAAATTAGAATTGATAATCAATCTGTTACAAATAACTAATAATTGAAAATAAATTTTAGTGTATATTGAGCGATGTGATTAGGTAGGCAAATACTGAACAACTTTTACCTTGGGACCCTTTTTTATGGGACCAACTGCGAAATCGCTAAAAATGTTTTGGTTTCCCCATAGAAAACGACAACATGTGATCGGCCGAAATGTATGAAACAGCCAAGCTTTTTATTTTCGCTATTTCGGAGTTGGTCCCATAATAAAAGTTGTTCAGTATAGCCTACCCATATACAAGATATCTCTATACTCCGCTTAGCACGTTATTTCTTTGAAACCTAAGCTACCAAAAAGAAGGGGTGCGGGAGGGGAACACGCAATACTAAGACAGGGAACGCGCCATTGTTCCGTGGGGCGTAAGAGAGAGTCAGATATTAATGGTAGCCATGGAGACGTACTATGTTTACTGTCACTTATAATAAATTAGTGTCTCACTATAGGGTGAAATTACTTCGAGCGTGGCAGCGGGGGTCGCCCGGCTCTGCGGGGTCTTGGGTTATTATAGTCTATGAGCCTACCTAATCACCTCGCTTAATATGAACGGTGGTTAATATTTCACCTGTATAAATGTACCTATACCTATATTAAATTTACTTACTAACAATTAATCGCTAAAATAAAACTTCGAACTAATAAATAAAGAATTAATAAGCGATGAAGCGATAAACCTTATTCTTATAAGGTTTATCGCTTATAAGAATAAGGTTTAACCTCTAACTCTTGTTAGAGGTTAAGAGGTTTCCAAAAATCTATATTTTATATCGAGATAAAGTTCGATCACCCTCGTGCCTTAAATTTCAAGTTTTTTTATGATACGACGGTGGTAAACAAGCATACGCCTCGCCTGATGATAAGCTACTGTAACCTATGGACGCCTGCAACTCCAGATGAGTCGCATGCGCCTTGCCGACCCTTTAGAAAAGAGTATACACTGTGTTATTTTTAATCGTATGGCAAAATACAGAAGCATACTCGTATACTATATTCAATAAATTAGGCATTAAATGTCAACACTAAGACCAGTCAGCCACTTGATGGCTTCGTTGCACAAGGTGATCAGATCATCTGGAGGACCGGCGGTATAGCGTGATATGGGGCAGTCCTCAATTATGTGCTGGATGGTTTGAGCCACGGTACAGCATGTGCAAGCAGGAGAGTCCACCCATACATACACACCAAATACGTCTATAGTATAGACGTATTTGGTGCTATACACTGTGTTGACGGCTAAGGGATAAGATTGATTGATTGGGGAAAGACTATCCTAAAATTAATAGATATTTTTTTCGTTCTTTTATAATTGCAATAAAATGCACAGATAGTAAATGGTCCATACTGTCTTTTTTTAGACACTCTAAATAAATATGTTTAATATTTTCCGTACTGCAGTTCGCTACGAGCGTAGCGCGGATTCCAGTGTTTTCCCGCTATGTAGCGGAAATCTGCTACACGCAGAGAACCCGCCTAACGACCTGCGGGCCTACAGCGAATTCGAAAATCGAATTTTAGTTATCTCCATCTCTATCGCTCTTGCACATTCGAAAGAGAGTGATGCACATTGACGATTCGACGAACGATGTGGTTCGCGGTTATAGGCCTGGTTAGCTCACCGAACGACGTCCACTAACTGCCGAATAGGGGGAATAATCCGTGTATAGGCGAGTTTTGGTATAGTCCTAGGTAAAGGTGTCTTAAACAACATTCTAAAAGGAAAAGTACATTTTTTGAATGAGCGACCGTTTGTGAGTTATTTGCGCTTCACCCCCACCCACCAGTACTTTTAGTATGTTGTACTAACGACTATATAATTTTTAAGAAAAAAAAACCGACTTCCATGGGGGTAGCCGGTGAAGCATTATTGTAGATGGTGCACTTAGATTCCATACAATGAAATAACTTGCTTAACAAACGCAGCGGAGAGGACAAATCGCCAAACTTGAACTATGCGTCGTTGAAGAGTTCCGTTCTGATCATCATCAGCAGTTCCACTTCATCAAATGTCACTCTTTTGAATGAAAATGCTTGATTTGTTGATAAAAATACAAAAGTCACTATATGTATGCCTTTAAGATTTGAGGAATTCCCTCGATTCCTCATGGAACTCATCATCAGAACTTGAGCTTGACGAAAATTGGTCTAACTTGCTTAACAAACACAGCGAAGGGGACGAATCGCCAAACGTGAACTATGCGTCGTTGAAGAGTTCCGTTCTGATCATCATCAGCAGTTCCACTTCATCAAATGTCACTCTTTTGAATGAAAATGCTTGACTTGTTGATAAAAATACAAAAATCACTATGTGTAAGCCCTTAAGATTTGAGGAGTTCCCTCGATTCTTCATGGATCCCATCATCAGAACTTGAGCTTGACGAAAATTTGTCCTGACAATTAAACTTGCTAAACAAACACAGCGAAGAGGACAAATCGCCAAACGTGAACTATGCGTCGTTGAAGAGTTCCATTCTGATCATCATCAGCAGTTCTACTTCACCAAATGTCACTGTTTTGAATGAAAATGATGGTTTTGTTGATGAAAATATAAAAATCACTATATGTATGCCTTTAAGATTTGAGGAGTTCCCTCGATTCCTCATGGATCCCATCATCAGAACTGCGTTTTAACAAAAACGGGACCAATCTGTATATATATACTTACAATCAAAAAAAGAATTTTCAAAATCGGTTCAGACATGACGGAGTTATGGAGTAACAAACATAAAAAATAAAAAACAAAAAATAAAAAACAAAAAAAACATACACGCCGAATTGAGAACCTCCTCTTTTCAAATCTTGAAGTCGGTTAAAAAAAATACGGATATACACGGATTATTCCCTCTAAGTTTTGCTTCGTTAGGTGGGCTATGGTGCGGAAAGTGTTAAAAAAGATCCCGGGCCGGGCACCTTAGAAAAAAAAATTGTATATTACCTATACCTGTGACAATGTATGATCAATACAAATAAAGAATATGAATATGAATATTTAATTGTTATTTAGGTTTTCACTTGACGTCATTAAAGGGATTTTCCCTGGTAGCTATTAAAAACCCCGCCCGGGCGTCCGACTGGTTTCTAATTACGATAATTAATTGGGGTAATCCAAACGGGTAGCAACAAAATGTTTATAAGATAAAATGATGTTTAAGCATCAAAGTACGCAGAATTAGAATCAACAATTAATCTAAATATAAATTTTCTTCTTTCAGTGTCCTAATTAGCATCCTAATTAATAATCCTGACTTAACATACAATTAGTCGTAAACCTTGCTAAATGCGGTTAGATACACTTATTATTTATTTATTTATTTAAACTTTATTGCACAATAATACAAAGTACAAAGGGCGGACTTAATGCCAGAGGGCATTCTCTACCAGACAACCATCAGGCCAAACAGATAAAAACAATAGTGCGGGGAACGGGTAGCAAACAGAAGACTAAAATCCGAAATTACATTACGTATAACTAAATATAAATTTATTCTACATAAATACAATTATTATGTATAGATATATATATATTTACTTTACACATTACTACATATAATATATAACCTGCTACTAATCTATTATGAGCCTTAGTTAAAAGACTTTTCTGTAAGACACACACACACACTTACTTTTCTGATACACTTGATTATATCAAGTGATTAAATACTTTAGGACATGTGTAACAGGGCTGTTACACAGGTATACGTATACAGTATGTGGCCTGTAATCCGAGCAAAACATTAAAACGAACATTCTACTCCTCAAACTATAAAACTTTTGTTCAACAACATTAAAAAAATATGGAGTCTTTAGATTGTATTTTTTTCATACAAACTAAATAGTATTATCAATGTACTTTAAAATCCGTCCAATTGACATTGCTTGTCAGTCTTGTCACACTACAGACATAATCAATTTCGCAATACATTGCGTAATCGAATAAACTTTAAAGTCTACTAAAATCAAACCACAAGTTAATTTTTAAAGTCGCTGAACTGAACAAACGTTGTCTAGTTTGAGGAGTAGAATCTACGATTTCATTTTTTGCTCGTGTTATAGGCTAGTAGGCTACAAACGGTATACCTATGTATATAAATCTATAATAAATAATAATAATAAATAAATATTATAGGACAATCTTAAACAAATCGACCTAGGCCCACAGTGAGCTCAATAAGTTATGTTATGGGAACTAGACGACCTTGGACGAAAAAAATTAAAGGACGGAGCATGGCTGTACAACAAACTGTGACGCAAGATGGCGGCTGGTTTGAATGTGTGTGTCCAGACGAGTGTTGCCATGTAATACAAATTTTCCCGATTAAGAATACAGTATCTTTGAATAAAAAAATAGATTATTAATATATATATTTAAATATAATTAATAAGCACCTGTTTTAATAAATTTGATGAAATATATTTCTGAAGAGGCGACTAAAAGGTAAAATTAAAAAAAAATCTAAATAAACTATTTATTAAAATTACACGACTACTGTTGAGTGTGGTGGCCTCTCTTGTCGTCCCCAATACTATTATTTAAGCATACTTTATACCTTTTTTAACTGGAGGCACGGCAGTGCCCTCGCTAAGACGAAGAAAACTAAAAGTGTAATTACGTATTCATTTATTACGTAACACGATTTAAGGAGGGAGGGTAATTGACCTTGTCTTACTTCTACTGCAGAGAGGATTACTTTTTTTTTCTTACGAAGGGGCGGAAGGGTGTCTCTGGCAAAAAAATTCTTACGTAATCAATGAACAACGCCTTATTTTATACTAAACCTTGTTTGGAATGTAACAAATACTTTTTGAAAACTGCATTAAAATCGGTTCAGCCAAGCGCGAGATAATCGTGAACAAACATACAAACATACAGGTTAAATTGAGAACCTCCTTTTTTTGAAGTTGGTTAAAAATGCTCCTCGATCGATCAACACAATCGGTTTGACTTAAGAGCTGACCTCTCATTCTAACTATAGTTCCATCTCGTTCTAATCGCTTGACCAGTCGATTACTGAAGCCGCTCAGAGTGCGAGGGAGCGATAGTTAGAATGAGACGAAAGTTTGACAGATCAGTAGTGGTGACATAACTTCGCGCGTTCAATCTACGATTAGATATGGGCTTTTTGTTTTAAGAAGTTTTTGGAATAATTTTAAGAAATATATAATTATGTTTAATTATAAATTTTATTCAAAAAATAATAAAGAATAATTTGCTCACAAAAGCATAAAAGTTATTAACTATTAGGTAACGTTTTAATATTCGTTGAAAACGTGCGTGAAATAAAACGTATAGTTAGTAGTGTGGACGTCAATGTCGTATTGACAACATATCGCGGCGATTATAGACCCCCTTACGTTCGGGAAGTTTCCCTATTCAACCACCTGGCAACACCGCTACCATGAAGTTAATAGTTTACGAAATTACTGATTTTTAATGTGATTACGCAATGAATTGTTTACTTAACGGTGAAAAGTTATCCCATCCGTTTTTTTCTTTCGACCGGTGGCATTTCTGCAGCATTTCACAACGCACGACGGCATGTTTTTATTATTTTTTAACTGCTCTTGACTGCATAGACGTTTGGACACGAATGGCGGGGGAGCGGCTCATTATTGCTGTGCGTATGTGTGTGTAGTGCGTAACGACGAGGACACTGGCTCTTTATGGAATCACAAAATTTTGTTAGCCGCACTCTATCTGGGACTTATATAATCTATGTAGACGACGATATATATAATAGATAAATATGGATAAATACTTAAATACATAGAAAACATCTATAACTCAGGCACAAATATCTGTGACACAAATAAATGTCCTGACCAGGATTCGAACCCGGACCTCCTGCTTCATAGGCAGGGTCACTACCGACGGGGCTAGGAGAGCGTTAAATTAATGATGAATTAGGATGAATTAATTATGTCAGCGGCCGGTTCAGCGTGGTCAAAACACGGCGCGTTGTGCAAATATTGGCATTCGAAAAACATTCGCATTATTTGATGCGAATGCGAATGTCAAAAATGACGCAAAAATTCGCATTATACGAATGCGAATACGCATATTCGTGACATCCCTATAACAGACGGACAGTTTTAATGAATTCTTCGCGTTACCCTTGGCAGTTTAAAAAGTAGCTATCACGTTCGATTCTAATATTTTTCTCTTTTTACTTTGAAAGACGTTTTATTTATTATGCGGACCTTAAGGAATAACAATCTCGTTAATTCATCACTGCGTAGGTATTTTTTTAATCCCTAATTAGTAAAAAATTCCCAGTTTAATTCTTGGACGGGTTTAATTAGTACGTTTTTAGAATTGTAGTATTTTGTAGGTTATATTCTTATATTTGACTTGGGTTGAAACGTGTAGGCTTTGTGTAATGTTTTTGTGGATAACTAGGTATTATAATTTAGTACTAAGGGAACTATAATATACGGGATGGAAATTTAATCACCACATATTAAGTGAGGTGATCGGTAGGCTATACTGAACAACTTTTACTATGGGACTAACTCCGAAATCGCAAAAAAAATCGCTTAAATGAAGCTCCAAATTATATTTTCCTGCATTTGCAAAGCCTATTACATTTAAGCACTAATGTTTTCATACTTTTATATTAGAATTATTATGTTTTAGAATTTTCTCTTCTTGTTCGCATGTGTGTATGCGTTAGTAGCCTAGCATTAGTTTAATTTAGACTATATTGTTATTACCTGTGAGTTCCTTAAGACGATTGTCGCCGGAGTGCCCTTGAGCGTTTGGGCGCTCTCTACCCGCGCCACCCGCGTACCCTTCTCATTGCGATCGCGCATAAATCCTCCGCGATGCACCGCAATAATGTTCAAGGAATATGACTTTACTCAGAGGCGCGCGGGCAGATTTATAATAATCATACCTAATCCTTTTGTGGATGTTTTGTGATTTTAATACTGTGATTAAGTACTACGGTGACATTTTTTAGGAATGCTACTGTAAAGGTTGTCTACCTTTACAACCTCTCTTCTCAAACACTGTCTGGCACGGTGTTATTCAAATTAAGAATTACAACGTTCTATGTCAGACGTTCAGGATTCTTTGAGGAGTCTCAAAGGGACAGCCTAAACCGATAGTCGATTTTGATGTACTAGCTAATAATATAAAAAAAGAAAATAAATAACTATCAAGTATATTTTGAGAGTATTAATTAAGGATACTCTTTACACTACTAAATAAGATAAGTAATAAGTAATAACGATCTCGATTAGTAGATTTTTATGTAAAAAAATGAAAACCTAGATTTTGAATTTGAAGGACAGTGAGCGGCAAAATATTTATGAATTTACGAAATATGGTTAAAAATATTCCGCATATCAGAAAAAAATAAAAAAATACAGACTAGTACAGCAAAAAAAACTGAATGCTCATCAAAGCGGTGTTTTCATGTGAATTTGGTTTTTTTTTGCTGTGCAAGTGAGCTTAAGAGATGGTTATTTTTTTGGTGCGATTTTAAATATTAACCGTAAAAAATCACTTAATTACGATAAATTAACAAAACTAAGCCTGTTGCGAGTTGCGAATAGTAAAAATGCACATGTAAGGAGTGGTATTTGTGCACGAAATCATCATAAAAATGAGAGCTGTAAGGCCATTAAATTTAGATCTTTAAAATATAACACAGCGCAAACACTTCTTAGGATTCCATAGCCAAAATGGTAAAAACGGAACCCTGAAAAGTTTTTTGAAACATGTCCGTCTGTCCGTCCGTATGTCACAGCCATTTTTATTATAAAACATATATTACTGAAATTTTATCTAGAGGTGTGTTTCATGTGCCGCTACTTAGTTTTCTGGCTAAATTGCTAAAAAAATCTTTTAGGTGAGGCACTCCATACATATGCCAAACTAAATGTCAAAAATATTTTTTTTGTAAATATGAACATGTTGTACGATACGGCTTTAAAAATATCTTATATATATGTATATAAGATATTTTGTAATATATATATATAAATATATATATATATATATATATGTATATAGTATAGTATTTTTAAAACTTTTTTATTAAGTCAATATTTCCAGAAATAATTGCTTCGAAAGTCTAAATATAATAGCCCCCATCTAACTTTTAATCCGTAAGTCTACAAAATATGAAAAAATACCAAGAAGGCTTAGTACTTAATTTTCTACGAAAATTATTTCACATATAATCGGTTCATCCGTTTTTGAGTTATCTCCAAGAAACTACTTTCTACGGAACCCTACATTATACATGGTCCGATACAAACTTGGCCGGTCTTTTAAAGATATTTGATAGGTAGTATTAACCCTTAGTAGTAATTTATTTATTCACTTGTGTTGACAATTAATATAAAATTTGTATTTATTTGCATTTCACCGACATAGTAAAGTTTTTTTAGGGTAGTCAACGCGCATGTGAATCTTATGAGGTTGCAGGCGTCCATAGGCTTTATAACTGCTTTCAATCAGGCGGGTCGTATCCTTGTTTGCCAGCGTCGTGGTATAAAAAAAAGCTTTATTTCCTTTATTCTTGCATACATTGAACTCTTAAATATCAGCAATTTTTTATTAGATTCTCAATCAGGCTTTGCTGAGTGATGATGAGTTTTAATTACGCCTACAAAGTGGTAAAACAATAAGTATCTGAAACCCATTGTTGGATAGGTCTTTCAAGAAGAATATGCCTTAAACAACTGTTGGATAAAACGAATACTTTCGTAAATAATAGCTTCGAAAGTTAAAATGCTCTTTGATTTTTGAACCGTGGGTCCAAAAAAATTGGGAAAATTCCTGGAAGTGAGGCCATTGAAATACTTATCACGTATTTTCAATAAAAACTATATGGAATACAATCGGTTGAGCCGTTTTTGAGTTATGCCTATGGTAAAATAACGTAAGTGCCACAAAATATTTCTTTATAGACTACCTTTTGAATGGATGTATTGTAACAGGCCGGCAACTACGGATCCCTACACTGAGCATAGCCCGATATTCTCTTGGCCGGTTTATCTGCAATCCTTTGCAGTTTACTTCGCAATTTCTAGATTTGAGGAATTAGTATAAAGTATAACATTAAAGATTGTGTTTAATCTTAAAATAAAACGCATATTACATTCGTTTAGAACACGGTATTCTTAAATAAATATGTTTAAATAAATTCGGTTCTTTGGAGTTTTTTATTAAATTAATTATTAGTGTATTGTATTGCAGCACTAGCAGATTTCCGCAACTCGACGACTAATGCCTATTTTGCGTGATGCATGCGTCTACTAAAACATAATAATTTTAGTTTACTTACATGACCAAATTTGTTTTCAGAGCAATGTGAGATTCATGATTTTTGTTTTTTCTCCATTTTTATTTCATTTGTTTTTTACTTGTATTATAATCTAAATAAAATACACTTTTTATACGAACGTACATAAACATGCATACGAGTACATTATCTTAAAAGATAAAACGTCTATACATTATTGATTCCGGGAAGACACGTTATATCCGCACCGCATGAACCCTCTGCAGTTATTTAGTCTTTAGGCACAGTAAGTCCGATATTATTGCTCACGGGCCAAGCACAAGTATATGTAGTACAAGGGAAGCACGGAGCGACGAGCGACACAGCCTCCTCGTCTCAAAGCTAGCTCACGACTGCCAGCAACGCCGTTTTCGAGCTAATAACGCACGAAATGTGGAATTATGATCAAGTTGTTTAAGAAAATTTAATCAATTTAAATATCCAACGTTGAGTTTGTAGTGTTCTGTAGTACATATTTTTTAGTTCAACAATATTTTAAATCGAATGAGCCGTTCAGTAGATATAAGCAAAATTAACCGTAAAACGACATTTCGTTACATTTACATAACGGAGAAACTATACGTTACACGAGTTATTCAAACATTGACAATGTTGTACATGAAATGGTAAATAACATATATTTTTTTCAAAATTTTTGAATGACCCGTCATTGAGATATATCGCTTAGAAAGTAACAGTTTTCGGCCACCATCAGCGCCTAGCGCCTTAAATTGGCTTTCTGTGTATTTTTGATTGTATAACTGTGACTTAAAAGCTGTTGGTTCTCCTTAACATAAATAAATGCACTGCGATAACAAAAACACAAAGACAAAATTCTTTATTTCATACATTGTGGTAGCTATACCAAATGATCTAACGGATGGAGCCGTCCGGTAAGCATTAAAATGTCTGTGTTGGAAGACACCGCTCTTCCATAGGCACCATGTTTAGAACATTGAGTAACAGGAGATGACATCCCTAAGAAATTTTTTTGTCCCAAAAGTTGTAGTGAAAATCACTATAAGTCTATACTACTCTTCGATTCTGTCATAGCTGTCAACCGCCAAACATGGCGCACAAAATTTGTTCTAGATGTCACGTCTAGTATAATACATAATAAATCAATGGTTTAGAATTGAATACTGCTAATATTGTATTATATTACATTATAACTAATACTATGACATACTAGGTAGGTAGGTACACTATACTAACACTAAGACTATGCTACAAACTATGTAAATAAAATAATCTATACAAACAGAATATTAGATAACAACGTGTATCGTATGTTGTTTTCGTTTATTACTTTCTAAACGCTTGTTGAGGATGATCTTGCGCCGACGTTGCGAGCGTATTGGTTCATGACACGAGCGATGTCATGTCTACTAAACTATCTCAACACTGAAGTTCTGGCCCAGGGATCGAATACCGGTATTATTTTCATACAAATTAACCGGTATTCAATTTCGTTATGTCGGTTGTTAACTTAGAGAATTTAACCAACTGGAGTCGCCATTGACAGGCGTTTCCCTCTGCCGAAAACATATGACCAGTGATCATACACATGTATGGACTGACGTTTATCTGACGTAGCTATTTGTACGTTACGTACGAATAGCCATACATTTGACGTTCCCCTCCCCCGCAAAAATAGGCAGACTGTTTTTGTATAGAAAATGACCGACATGGCTACTCCATCCGGGTTGAATTCTCTAAGGTTGTTAATGAATATTTTTAGATGTTTTTTCGGATAATCTGATAATTTATTACGTTTACCTAAATCACATTTCAGAATATCACGTAAACATTGCAAAAGTCGGGCGCTATTTTGATTTTTAGTAATACCGGTAACGATCCCCGTTCTGGCCATGGATTAGGGGTGCGGTTCAATTTTCATACAAACAAAATTCATATTTTCAGTTACTATATTAAATAAAATCGGTTGAGCCGTTTTTAGTTAAGTAAAATGACGTAAGTGCTGCAATATATCCCATATAAAGGACCTTTTCAACGGATGTTTTGCAACAGGCCGGCAACTACGGAACCCTACACTGCGCTTGACCCGACATGCTCTTAGCCGGGTTCTTTTAAATTACTTTTAGCTACAGAAGAAAACAAATTCGGTGTCAATGTTTATATTTATCTGTAACAAGGTGGCCAGAACGGGATTCATCTTTTCTTAGACTTTAAAAAAATCCGGGTTGAAACGCTTGAACCAATTTTGGCTACTCTTATTGACACAATGCATTAACCGTCACCATTTTTTTCCGCGGCTTTTGTCGCATTTCTCATTATTTAGAAATAATATTTCCAAGTATTGACTAATTTGGCGGACAGAAAAACAACAGAAAAATGGCGGAAAACAGTTTTTATTTTCTACAACTTTACACCTATAAAATATGAAAGATTTCCTGCGAACTATGATTAATAACGTTTACGATGCTTTTCGACTTTTACGACCTCCAACGTTCTATTTTGTTTTGGTGAAAACTTTAAGGGACAAAGAGACACATACAATGAGAGAAAGAGACAGAATATGAATGGTCCTTAACTAACAGTATGCAGTCAAAAAGCTTTTCTTAGGCAAAAAAATAAAATGTTGTAGATTAATGCCATAGGGAAGGCCCTATGGCAATAACGTACAGCATTTTGATTTTATTGTATTTCAGAAACCGGTGGATTTCAATTTCGGAGCAATCCGAGACAAAATATGACTCATTTTCGCGAAAATAAATAAAAACTACTTCGTGCTATACAAATTTAGCTTTTCTAAGGACCAATGTTGGTGATGTCATGTCACTTTGACAGTTGTCTTCCCTATTTCAAATAGATCTTTATAGAAAAGGGGGTTATCATGTTTGGTGACGCTGACGTCACAGTGAGAACTCTGTTTAGTAACTACTAGTATTCCGCCTCGAACTGAGAACTCACGATTTCCTTGCAAATGAGTTTACCAATATAACAAGACCTTTATGATGATAGTTTCGCGCCTTCTAGCTCCATAACCCCTTGATCGATCCTGCTCATATACGAACTCTTAAATCGTGTTTATCTCTGCTACAATAACACCAAATTTCATAAAGATCAGAAAAAAGTTACTAAAGTTATCGCGGAACAACTATTTATAATCAAAAAGCCATCGCAATGCAGGGACGTCTAGGTAGCCAGCTGACAGTTCCGTTGTGTAGGAAGTTGTCTGTAAGAACTTCACTTTGCTTACGCTCCGCTCGTTCGATTAATTGGCTCATTCTACTTTTTAGTGACCATTAATTGGCTCATTCTACTTTTTAGTGACCATTAATCTATTGCCCGAAAACAGTATTACAGTTGTTACTAGTAGTCCGCCTTGAACTGACAACTCGCGATTTTCTTACAAACGGGTGACCAATATAACAAGTCCCTAATGATGTTTTTTTCGAGCCTTCTAGCTCCATGACCCCTTGATCTATCATGCTCATGAACGAACTCTCAAATTGTATTGAGTTGTACTACAACTCCAACACATTTCATGTAAATCAGAAAAACGTTACTAAAGTGATCGCGTGACAACTATTCGTTATCAAAAAGCCATCGAAATGCACAGACGTCAAGGTAGCCGAAGTTGTTTGAAAGAACTTCACTTCGCTTACGCTCCGCTCGTTCGATTAATAAACTAAGCTATCGGGATTGATAGCCTAATTAAGCCTCTTTCTCTGTCACAAAACAGCAAATGAAAGTAATGGCCAAGTATTCTAAAATATGCATTCGAAAAAGAGTCAAAAACTTATACTGTCCGTTAAAAACGAAACGTAGAATGCCACAATTACTCTCTGGCGAAGTTTGCGTATTTCCGTAATTACGATTAACTCACAAATGGAGTCGTAAACACTTTGTAGTGGGGTCCAATGGGAAGGCTGACCTTGGTAAGTAATTAATTCGAATACCTCAGCCATAAAACGCACGCTACGAGCGGGCACTATCGACTCGACGTTCTTTAGTAAAGCGATCTTCTGACGTAAGCAACTAGTCAACTGATAAGAATGAGAAGGTGCGATAGTTAGAATGAGACTGAAAGATTGGTCGTGGTGGCATAAAACCGGTATTAGACTTTGCAATTCGTAGGCCCAATCTGTCAGGTTGGGAGTCGTAATAAGAGTGGCAGGGTGCACAACAGATTGGGCCCTACAAATTGCAATGTCTAATACAGTTTAACTTTGCGCATTCAACCTGCGACTTGATATGAGCTTTTCGTTTTACGAAATTTTTGTAAATCTTGTAAGAAATAAATAATATTGTCTATTTACAAATTTTATTTAAAAAGTTGGCTGTACAGAATATAATTTGTTTACAAAAAACATATTAGTTATTACTTATTAACTATTAGGTAATGTGTTAAAGCCCTGTTACACTTTGCTTTTTTTAGTGTCCTAACTAGCATCCTTATTAGGATCCTAACTACTTTTCATAGTAAATTTCCTTGCTAAATGCGGTTGCACTTGACTAAATTTAGAAACTAAATCAATTAGGAAGCTAACTAGGACAAATGTAACAAGCCTTTTAGACTTGACTAAATTCAAACTTGTATGTAATTCATTTTCAATAGTCAGATTTGGACTCATCTTTTTTTTTTTGTGGGATTTTTCTTAAACTATAACCTATTGTTGGTTAATCTAACCTTGGTTTGATATGTTTTCTTATAGAACAACGCACTTATATGTATTGTTTAGTTTTGATGTACTGTTGTTTTGAAAAAATAAGTCCCGCCGAGTTTCTTGCCGGACATAATTCTTCTCGGGTCAGAGGTGTAGGGTTAGAACCGGTGTAGTTTGATTTTTTTTCTCTCTCTTTTACTTTGACGTGTAAAAGTGCCCTTGTGGCCTACTTACTGAATAAATGTTTGAGTTTGAGTTTGAGTTTAGAAACTAACTCATTTAGGAAGCTAACTAGGACAAGTGTAACAGGGCTTTTAATGTTAGTTGTAAACGGGCGTGGAATTAAACGTAAATTTGGGAGTGGGGATGTTAACTGTGACGTCACCAATAGTGTTGACGCCATAACGCGAGTGACTCACCCATTCACCTACTCGGAATCCACGAATTTTCGAACGCTGCTCGTTTTACTAATGTGTCCTATTATCACAGAATAATATAATAGTATTTCATACTATTATTCAATTCAATTCAATTTATTTTATTTCAGACAACACAGTCCATACAGTTTGTTAGTAAAATTATAAAGATCTTATTCGCTAATGTTAACGTTTATAATCTAAATTTATATGTCATAAAGAATAGTAATTAAACTAAAACATAAAAATATTTTTAGCAATACTAGGCAACGTGCATAGCCGTCCACCGGGACCACATAGGGCTGTCCCAGCGGTTAGCAAACACGCTCAGGATGCTGTTTGGACTACCGCGCAGGCGAGACAAAATCGAGGCACACCGCTATTATGCAGTAGCTGTATACATCAGCGTTTGCGTCAAATCCGGTAGTTCTGATTTTTTTGCAGACTTGTTCGTGATGTTGGGCCGAATGAATAATCCAAGTTTGTGACCTCGAGCGCCGGAAAACGAAAAATCCGTTTTTTTAGATTTTGGCGATTATAATCCTAAAAGACTAGTTCTTGACAGTAACTTCTTTCATTAAGTCCGCCTTTTGTACTTTTTTACCTACCTACCTACAACCTACCTTAATACTAGTACTAGTACGAAAATTATTTTGAACATTATTGGTTCAGCCATTTTTGAGTTTTATCGAAAAAAACTACTTACATTCTAAAATGACGAAAGTGTCGACTAGATACGCCCTTTTGGTGAACTTTTTCCTACTACGTTTAAGGTACGGAACCCTCCATTTTGCGTGGTCCGACACGCATTTGGTTGTTTTTTTTTGCTATTAGATACAGGTAAGTATGTACGTGACTGTACATACTTACCTGTATCTAATACAAATACTTAGTGCAAAAATACGTATCGAAAAAATCGTCTCATAAATATGGTACTACGCACTTATTACAACGGAATAAGATACTATGGGACATATTATTGAGTAAGATGAGTACACCCATAGTTTTACACTTGACTGTACTAGCGACAATATGCATAAGTACTTAGTCTTATAGATACATTCTTAGATAGGGGGCAGAGCGTCCATAGAACTCAGTTTCCATCGGCTTCCCTAATTTTCATCTAGCTGAGTACCAACTTTTAACATGGCTCTATAAGAAAAGGTTACTCATACCCATAGATTATATAAGTCCCAGATAGAGTGCGGCTAACAAAATTTTGTGATTCCATAAAGAGCCAGTGTCCTCGTCGTTACGCACTACACACACATACGCACAGCAATAATGAGCCGCTCCCCCGCCATTCGTGTCCAAACGTCTATGCAGTCAAGAGCAGTTAAAAAATAATAAAAACATGCCGTCGTGCGTTGTGAAATGCTGCAGAAATGCCACCGGTCGAAAGAAAAAAACGGATGGGATAACTTTTCACCGTTAAGTAAACAATTCATTGCGTAATCACATTAAAAATCAGTAATTTCGTAAACTATTAACTTCATGGTAGCGGTGTTGCCAGGTGGTTGAATAGGGAAACTTCCCGAACGTAAGGGGGTCTATAATCGCCGCGATATGTTGTCAATACGACATTGACGTCCACACTACTAACTATACGTTTTATTTCACGCACGTTTTCAACGAATATTAAAACGTTACCTAATAGTTAATAACTTTTATGCTTTTGTGAGCAAATTATTCTTTATTATTTTTTGAATAAAATTTATAATTAAACATAATTATATATTTCTTAAAATTATTCCAAAAACTTCTTAAAACAAAAAGCCCATATCTAATCGTAGATTGAACGCGCGAAGTTATGTCACCACTACTGATCTGTCAAACTTTCGTCTCATTCTAACTATCGCTTTTAGGGCGGAGGCGGGTCCATATGCAAGATATAATTTGCGACCGGTCGCTACTTGTGATGGGTCTGTCTCTATGGTAACTACCTGTCCGGTAGTTAACATGGTGAAGGGCCTCGGGGGGAGCTCACAGTTGCCGAGAACCCCGAGGCAAAACTGGTTGTGCCCCTTCCCGAGGTTACTGCCTGTTAACTGCCTGGTTCTATCGTAGAAACAGGCAGAACGGAAACAACCAGTTGAGCCACTTCGGGGCGCATTTGCAAAGGGTCGAATGTCATATTCGAGAATCGGTGGCGACATCCGCTGTCGAGGACCGAGTATGGTAGGTGACTCAGTGCAAAAACGCCTTGCCTAGGAATCCCAACACATCCCTATCCCTGAGATGGGTCATTACTTGTCGGGCCCCTGCCTGCCTGCCTTCGTGTGCGCGTCCCTGGGGAATCGACTGCTGATAATTCATCGGTCGAGTCTTTCGGGGGCGGATCCATGGAGGAAGGGTGGCGGGAGCTCGTGAATAATGACCTATATCCTTTATAATCAGCCGTAAGCGATGACGTGGCATGTCGCAGCGGGCTCTCCATCCACAAAGAAGGATGGTTAGCGGTAGAATGCCACCCGCGTGTTTGTGCCGTGCGCGGGGACCCGTACGGGTGGAGAAGGAGATCCTGGGAGCGGGTTTTTCGAAGCGGGGGTCTGCGGTCGTTTTCCCTGTTAGACGAAACTCCTTTGGCTCTTGATTCATCTCACACGGGAGGTCCTGAAATAGCCAGTCAGGATCAATCGGCTGTCGTGTCCAGTCTGATGGCCACATGGTGAGTGTCCTGGGGTGTGGGGTGCATAATCGGCGGAGCACGATTCCTGAGTCGGCTGTGGGAGTTGACGATGGTTTTGGCACCGTGCGGATTCATGCATAACACACTTTTGGGGCGCTATATTAGTCTGGTATCCCTGGTGCGTCAAAGCACCCCCAAATGTGAGGGCTCCGAGGAGGGTGGGGAGCCAGCCTAATGAAAATTTTCAATGGAGGTATTATGGACACACATTTACCTAAAACGACGGAAGGGAGAAATGCCGGACCCTTAAGGGATGAGGCTATGGCGCAGAGCGCAAAAGCGGGACCAGCGGGTCGTGTACCTGTTCAGAACAGGAACGCGGGAGCTGGGAAAGCGATAGGGTCTGCTAGGACTGACGCGGCGCATACCGCAACGGACAGGGGCTGGGGTGGAGCAACCAGTTCCAAAGGTACCGTCCAACCTTTTCCCTCAGGGTTGAAAAGTGGACACGCTCAGCAAGCTCCCTTAGGGAAGCCGACTGGTGCAGGTACTGGAGGAATGGGGGGCGGAACTGCAGCCACCTGTGATAGGCGGGCAGGAGCACCGCTTCCAAATCCTGCTGGAGCGGCACCGGTCGCCCTTGATAGCGTGGCCAACCCCCAGGGTTCGGACTCGCAGTCGGGTGGAGGAGCTGCTCTTACCAGGAGGCAGAAGAGGCGTGCTAAGCTGCGAGCAAGGGTGGGAGCACAAAATGATGTGCCCACAGCGAGGGTTGAAGCAACCCAGAAGAAGAGGCCATTGAGAGAGAGTGGCGAATCTTCCCTGCTCGCTGGCGACCACAAGAGACCGAAGGTCGGTGGCTCGTTCGCTGAGGTCGCTGCGAGCGAGAAGATGGTCATTGTCCCAATGGCCTTTCCGGCCGAGAAGATCTTGGTAGGGCAGGTAACACCGATCCAGACAGCCATTATAGAGCTCATGGTGGAGAGCGCTGTGGATCCCCTACCAAGGGTCTCCGTCGGAAACGTCGTGGGGGGCGCCCTCCACGTTAACTGCGTAGGGAGGGAGTCTGCCACATGGCTCAGCTCTGTAATCGGGGGAGTGGAGATTGCCGGGCTGCGCCTTAGGGTCATGGCCGTCAAGGATCTTCCAAAACCAGTCAAGATGGCCTGGAAAACGAAGATTCTTGCCGGCGTTGACCTGAAACTATTCTTCCGTCTGATGCAGAGGTTTAATCCTCGGCTCCACACGAAGGAATGGAAGATAGTGGATACCTTGGCGACGGACACCGGTACCAGGAGAATCGTTTTGATGGACCGGGTGTCGGCGGACGTCATCAAGGAATCTGGCTATCAACTACACACAGGGATCGATCTCAGCTCATTCAAGCTCCTTGAGGATGCGGAGGGAAAGGGGCATGGAGGGGCTGGGAGCGGTCCCTGTGTGACGGTAGGGACACAGCAGGCGCCTGTGGAGGCAGCCGCAACGGCCCCTGATTCAGCGGAGCCACCTTCTGGTGGCGGAGCAGTTCAGGTGGCAGAGGGACAGTCGGCAGAGGGGGCGGGCATGGTGTGCTCAGGGGGGGGTGATGCCGGACCACGTATGGCTCGCGAGTCGTCACCGTTGTCGTCGGTGGCTGGCTCGGAGGAATTACGTGGACTGGCGGAGCTCTACCTGGAGAACGCCCTGTCACCCATGTCCTTTGACGACACTGTCCAGGAGGTGGCTGCTGATCTCAGCACCACCAAATAATAAGAGGACTCATGGAGGGCCTAAGGTGTGTACAAATAAATCTACAACACAATAAAGCGGCCACTGCCCTTCTGGCAAGGCAGCTAAAATGCGATAAGTTTGATATTGCTCTTATTCAAGAACCATATATTTATAAAGGTGAGATAAGAGGCTTAAACGGTACTGGAGGGACAATAATATACCTTTGCCCCGAAACTAATATGAGGACATGTATATATGTTAAAAAAGGCGTTGATTTTATGATCTTACACGCTTTCTGTTCCAGGGATCTGACCACGGTCAAGATCCATAACAAGGGGGGGGGTACGGCACTCATCATCTCATCAGCCTACCTTCCCTATGAGGCAACAGATCCAATTACACCACAACTGCGAGATCTTGTTGCGTACGGCAGCCGGGCGAACACCGACCTGATAATTGGCTGCGACGCTAATGCGCACCACGTCATCTGGGGCAGCTCAGATGTCAACAGAAGAGGGGAGAAAGTACTGGATTTTCTGGTGAGTTCTTCTCTACAATTACTAAACAAAGGCAATGAACCGACATTCGTCAACGCTAGACGAGGTGAGGTTATTGACATAACGTTAGCTTCTAACAATGCTAGTAATAATACTAACTCATGGCATGTATCTCAAGAAATTTCTTTATCAGACCATAGATATATATGCTTTAAGTACAAGACTATAATCCCAGTAGAAACTGTACGTAGACGGAACCCCAGATACACAGACTGGTCAGCTTTTAGGAGCGACCTGAAGGCGGATCTAGGGGATCCAAAAGGCAAGCTAAACTCTATTATTGACATAGAATTCGAAGCGGACAAAATCGTCCAAGCTGTGTTAACGGCATGGACCAGCAACTGCCCGGAAAAGAAAAACCTGGCTAAGAAGATACCGTGGTGGAATCCAGAGATCGTAAAACTCAGGAAAGAAACACGGGCCATCTTTAACGATGCTAAAAGAACTAACAACTTTGAGCATTATGCACGCAAACTCACGGAATTCAACAAAGCCGTGAGGAAAGCAAAAAGGAAAGCGTGGAGGAACCACTGCGATCAGATAGAGTCTTTACCGGAAGGCATGAGATTAACAAAAGCGCTAGCCTCGACAAAGTCAGTACCGCTCACCTCAATCAGAAGAAGTGACGGACTGATGACAGAAACGGGGTTAGAAACTCTCAAAGTAATGTGTGAGACACACTTCCCAGGCTCGGTAATACACCAGGGCGAACCAGACGAAAGTACAATTAGTGTCGTAGAACAGTCAACGAGAACTACTAGACACAATTGGGACACGTCAAAGAAGGTAGTAGATCACAACAAGCTAAAATGGGCGCTCTCGACATTTCAGCCCTATAAAACCCCGGGCCCAGATGGAATCTACCCCATCCTACTACAAGAAGGCGCCAATGAACTCATACCACACTTGAGTAGACTGTACAGGGCGTGCATAGCCTTCGGACACGTTCCGCGTGTTTGGAGGATGGTAAAAGTAACGTACCTACCTAAACCGGGCAAGGCAGATTACACAGAGGCCAAATCATATCGGCCAATAAGTCTTTCATCATTCTTCCTCAAGGCGTTGGAAAAACTGGTGGATAGACACATAAGAGATGGTCCGCTCAAAAGACATCCTCTGCACCAGATGCAATGTGCTTATCAGGCCGGCAAATCAACTGAGACAGCACTGCACCTGGTGACGACCAGAGCAGAACAGGCAATAGAAAACAAAGAACTATGCCTTGCTGCTTTTCTAGACGTAGAGGGAGCGTTTGACCGCACCACCTACCAAGCAATTAGTGTTGCAGCATTAAAACACGGCATAGAACCGACCATATGTAAATGGATAGGCAACATGCTAAATAGCCGACTTATTAAGTCCTCTCTTATGGGTGACGAAATTATTGCAACGGCCACAAAAGGTTGCCCACAGGGAGGGGTTCTCTCACCAACTCTTTGGAGTTTGGTAGTCAACTCGCTCTTGGAGGAACTGAATAAAGGCCCAACTTATACGGTAGGGTATGCAGATGATTTAGTGATACTTGTTAACGGGAGATTCCCCAGCACGGTATCAGAAATCATGAACGGAGCACTGAGGCTTGTGGAGCAGTGGTGTAATAACCACCAACTCTCGATCAATCCAGGCAAAACAGTGGTAATACCATTTACCAGGAAAAAGACCCTGAATGGTATGAAGCAACTAAGACTCTACGGAAGGGTACTAGAAATATCCAATGACGTAAAGTATCTAGGTCTGACACTGGACAAAGAACTAAATTGGAAAAAGCATGCCGACCTCACCATAACTAAGGCTATGAGAGTGTTTGGCATGTGCAGGTCAGCATATGGCAAAACCTGGGGCTTAACCCCGAAGGTACTGAGGTGGATCTATACCATGATGGTAAGACCTATCATACTGTACGGGAGCCTAGTCTGGTGGCCAAGGACACTAAAGAGCACATGCAGAGAAGCCCTAACGAAAATACAAAGAATGGCATGCATGGCTATCACCGGCGCATTCAAAACAACGCCAACGGCGGCGCTAGATGTATTACTTGATCTACCGCCGTTACACTTAGTGCTACAGTCTGAAGCGCGCAAATCGTTACACAGATTGGCTGTTGCAGGCCTCTGGGACGACAGCAAGCCGAAGACCAAACACACAAGAATGGAATCTGACAATTTCATGGATAGGCTAACAAGCATGGGCTGTGACAAGATGCAACCCAAGTTTGTTTTCCAAAAGAATTTTAAAGTAAAAATTCCCACAAGGGCCGACTGGGCCGAGGGTCTTGAACCACCAATCTCTGATGGTGAAGACAGCATATGGTACACAGACGGTTCCAAAATAGGATCGAGTACGGGAGCTGGCATTTATGCAAATGACTACAGTAGTAGTATAAGCATGGGCAATTATGCAACAGTGTTCCAAGCGGAAACGTATGCTATTATTGCCTGTGCACAAGAGAATATAGATAGACAGAGCCGGGGAAAGAATATCTATATACTCAGCGACAGTCAGGCAGCGCTTAGAGCACTTATAGCGTCCAAAGTGGAGTCCAGACTGATATTCAATGGTATCCAAGTCCTCAACAGGCTTGGAAGGCAAAACAAAGTGCAACTGATGTGGATCCCAGGGCACGAGGGCTTTATCGGCAACGAAAATGCTGATGAGCTTGCTAGAAGGGGCTCTATGAATAACTTCTTAGGCCCGGAACCATTTGTGGGACTCTCAAAGGGAACCATAACAACGGCCATAAAGGACCACACCAAATATAAACACCAACAAGAGTGGGGTAGTTTGACAGGTCTAAGGCATTCAAAGCTCTTCATGCACAGAGTTGACTCGAGCTGGAGCAAAAAGCTTTGGAAACTTAGTAGAAAAAGGCTCCAAATCATAACAGGAGTTTTTACAGGCCATTACGCCGTGAAAGGAGTACTGGCTAAAATGGGACTGTCAGACAATACTGATTGTAGAATGTGTGGCGAAGAGGAAGAGACAATAAAACACTTAATGTGTGAATGTCATGCTCTTGCCAGACTAAGAATGAGGGACTTTGGAATCGGCTATCCAGATCCAGAGGACCTCAAAGCACTGCCCTTGAGCTCCATCGCCCAACATATGGAGATGGTTGAAAAAGCTCTTGAGTAAGTGTACTAGGGGGCAATTACACAAAAGATCCCTTTGGGTCGAAGTGTATCCATATGGGCCCCCGAGCCAAATAAGATAAGATAAGATAAGATAACTATCGCTCCCTCGCACTCTGAGCGGCTTCAGTAATCGACTGGTCAAGCGATTAGAACGAGATGGAACTATAGTTAGAATGAGAGGTCAGCTCTTAAGTCAAACCGATTGTGTTGATCGATCGAGGAGCATTTTTAACCAACTTCAAAAAAAGGAGGTTCTCAATTTGACCTGTATGTTTGTATGTTTGTTCACGATTATCTCGCGCTTGGCTGAACCGATTTTAATGCAGTTTTCAAAAAGTATTTGTTACATTCCAAACAAGGTTTAGTATAAAATAAGGCGTTGTTCATTGATTACGTAAGAATTTTTTTGCCAGAGACACCCTTCCGCCCCTTCGTAAGAAAAAAAAAAAAAATCCTCTCTGCAGTAGAAGTAAGACATGGTCAATTCCCCTCCCTCCTTAAATCGTGTTACGTAATAAATGAATACGTCATTACACTTTTAGTTTTCTTCGTCTTAGCTAGGGCACTGCCGTGCCTCCAGTTAAAAAGGGTATAAAGTATGCTTAAATAATAGTATTGGGGACGACAAGAGAGGCCACCACACTCAACAGTAGTCGTGTAATTTTAATAAATAGTTTATTTAGATTTTTTTAAATTTTACCTTTTAGTCGCCTCTTCAGAAATATATTTCATCAAATTTATTAAAACAGGTGCTTATTAATTATATTTAAATATATATATTAATAATCTATTTTTTTATTCAAAGATACTGTATTCTTAATCGGGAAAATTTGTATTACATGGCAACACTCGTCTGGACACACGCATTCAAACCAGCCGCCATCTTGCGTCACAGTTTGTTGTACAGCCATGCTCCGTCCTTTAATTTTTTTCGTCCAAGCTCATACCTAAAATAGTGTTGTGTTTAGGGTTGCCAACTTTTTTTGAGAGAAATATAGTATTTTCCAAACCTACATGAAAAAAATATAGTACACCTTGTTGTTACCTCATGAGACGTCCCAAAAATATAGTATTTTCGACTTTTTTGCATTTTTTTAACAGTACACCAAGTCAAAATATATTACAATACTATATATTATAGTACGGTTGGCAACCCTAGTTGTGTTCCTCCCGGTGAGTAAGATCACCAGAGAGCTCAAAGAGGATGCAGTGTGTTGACGACGGGGGACTCGGTCCTTTAGCCGTCAACACAGTGAATATTCCTTTGTATTAAAGGGTCGGCAACGCGCATGTGACATCTCTGGAGTTGCATGCGTCCATAGGCTTACGATAGCTGCTTACCATCAGGCTGGCCATCGTTGTGGCATACCGGAGTTAACTTGGTTTTCCTTAGAATCCAGGCAATTTGGTGCTAAACGCGTTCTTGGACATTCGTAACGCAGGGACAGATATATATGTAGTAGGTATGTGGGCCACGTCATTCATACATAACATTAGAGAACCAAAACTCACTAATTGTGGAAAAAATATCGAACGAAAATAGTAGTTTATGTAACTGTTACGTAATAAGGGTCCTTAAAATACGAGTTGGTTTCTAAATAAGATTACACGAGTGTTTTAAGGCCTAATTACGTACAGTTGCATACACTGCTTTATCTATATAGTTCTATACACATATTATTAATCCTAAATGACGTGTTTGGAAACCATTAGAATGACCGCCATGGTACCACCATGGCCAACTCGATACGGTCGGGGAGGAGGACAACCGCGGTAGGGGAGGAGAGCTGGATTTTAATTGCGTTATCAAATTCGATGTTCCAAATTTGATACTCATAACTTAACAATATTTGAGCATGTAATGTTAAAATTACGTTACTCTCACAGATAAAAACTTATCATTGTAAAATCGGTTGTTGTAATGCTGGCCATTGCCTACCGTTTTTGAACACATTTTAGAGGACTTACAATGTAAGTGTAGATAAAAAAGTAGGTTTACGATCGAGATGTTTACGTGATAACGTCTAACCGCTCGTGAGGATTCCGCGTGACAAGTTTCACGGAATGACTGGCAGCGCTCGAGATGAGACGGGAGATCGGTCCGTCTCTCTCTCGTTATACCTGCGATCGCGCTCGTGAGGTTTTGGTGTGACACAAGTTTCTGAACATGTCACCCGACTAAAACGATTTTAAAGACGTTATCACGTCAAAAACTTTGTACTAATACGGTGTATTATAGCTATGAACTTGTGGTAGTCTTAGACGGAGAGCTGGCCACGTCAGATATGACACCATAATGAGAGTAACGAAACCCCTCTAGTTAGTTTGCTATACTATGCTTATTTCTAGATCCGGACATCTGGCAGCTGTAAAGTGGTGGAGGTCAAAGAATGCAAATAACTTGAAGAAAACAAATCCTAGAGTTCTGGGTTTGATGCAATATTATGAGAAATTATGTAATTAATTAGATTGTATAATATCCAGAGGTTTCTATTGGGGAAAAGTAGTGCCAAATGATGTATAATGCAATGTTTAATTAGTCGCCTACTGTTTTTGTTTCCGCAATAAAAGACAATGGTTTTTAATCCAATGTTAAAATATAGGCCCTATCCTCTTTAAATGACACAACTTTGGCAGTTTTTATCTATTTTGGTATTACTTTTTTCCAACATAAAAACTTTGTTGGTCTGTCACTCCGACCTCCACCCATTAAAAGCTGCCAGATGCCCGGGTCTAGCAATAAGGATGGTAAAGCAGTCTAACTAGACAGGTTTCATTGCTCTCATTATTGTGTCATATCTGACGTGGCCAGCTCTTAGACCATCTAATTATTAAGTTTATTAATTTTATTATTAATATTTCATCTAGACCTCGTTAGACAAAACAATTGTATAGGTCTATTTATAGACCATTTCTCTGAATGTGGTATGTTGGTCAGAGAAATGCCGAAGTTGTAAACATATCATTAATAATATTATATCACGTTATCGGTGCGCGAGCGAGATAGCGCTCTGCATGTGTATAGCGCTGTCACGCTTGCACACCATCGCCGCATCCCGCATCGCGGCGCCAGTATGATAATCGCCGTAATCATAACGTGGTCGTAAAATAGGCCACAAATACAAACATGACGTCATGTTTTTTACTGGAAAGACCCACATTCCTTTACGGAAAGTCTCGTAATCATTCTACAGAATGTAACAAAAATACTGAAAATCAATTTAAGGGCATAATTGATGTCGTATTGCGACTAAGTAAAAGTACGAAAGAAAATGCTTTTACGCAAAAAAAAATGTATGGGACACGTGGTCCCAGCCGGCCAACCCTCCGTACAAAACCAGTTTTTTTTCGCGCAAATAATTTTTTTCTTACTTTTAAGGGTTCCGTAGCCAAAAATAAAATAAAATCCTTTCTCATTTTCTCATGGGTTGGCTGGAAGAGATCCCTATCAGGGATAAGCTCGCCTTTGTGCATATCTTTTATATATGTTACTGTTGTATTATGTTATACCTACTTGTTTATGTGCAATACAGTGATACATACATACATACATACATACATACGTACAAAATTTGATACATTTTTCAAAATTTCATTACTTGTGTTCTAATTGTCCGAAATGCGCTTGGCTGATTTTTGACCGAACAAGCGCGCGAAGCGTAAGCGTTGTTTCGGACAAAAATGCTTCTACCGCTCGAATTTCACAACCAATCAGCAACATGCATGAATTTTTTGGAAGACGTCATTCGATTCTATTTCCCGTTCCAAATATCTGTAATAAATCTACTATTGGACTAAGGGCTGGCCACGACAGATATGACACAGTAATGAGCAACGAATCCCATCTGGTTGCTATACTATCCTTATTGCTAGATCCGGAAATCTGGCAGCTTTTAATGGGTGGAGGTCAGAGTGACAGACTAGCAAAATTTTGGAATTGGAAAATAGTAATACCAAAATAGGTAAAAACTGCCGAAGTTGTCTCAGTTATAAAGGACAGAGCCTATATTTTAACATTAGAACAAAACATATTGCGTATTATTACGGAAATAAAAACAGTAAGCGACAAACTATGAATTAAGTTATACGTCGTTTGGCACTACTTTCCCCCAACAAAAACTTTTGGCAATGATATAATCAAATTATTTATATAATTTCTCATAATATTGAATCAAACTTCTTGAAGTGGTTTGCATTCTTTGACCTCCACCACTTTACAGCTGCCAGATTTCCAGATCTAAAAATGAGCATAGTATAGCAAACTTGTGTCATATCTGACGTGGCTAGCTCTCCGTCTATAACAATTTCAATCATCAACGAATCGAAGAAACAGTTGCTTTGTTTTTAAATTTGGAACCTTGAGTTACTAATATAAAAGTTCAAAGTAGATTGTAGAATATGTATGTACCTACACATACGAGTATAAACGAGGGGCCTTGCTTGGAGGATAGAGATATTATATAAAATATATATATGTTTGCGCTTAGCTTTATCGTACATGATGTTATGCGTCACTCGCTCATAAGAATGAATGTATGAATGAATGATTTTGTTTGAATTGAACAAGTAGGTAGTACAGTCGCCATCAGATTAATCGGAGCGGCCAAGGTGGTCACAAATATCTGAACAACGACTCTATTGTCAAGGCGATAAAGCGCATGTTCAGATATTTTTGAGTACCTTGGCCGCTCCGATATATTTGATGGCGACTTGTGGTTGCGTTGTTTTTGTGGCTTATTTTGCTTTATTCTTAATACGACCAGCTCCGGCTTCGCACGGGATATAAAAATGGTTATTGTGGGTTATCCCTAAGCGATAGACATATACCATCACGGACTTTTTTGTAGACCTTTTTAAGATGTACAATACTGTAGTACATTATTTTGATGTATCTCGTAGGGCTCAGCCAGCATTTGCAATGTAAGCGCAAAAAATGTGTTTATTTACGACATCACATTAGAAACCTCTAAAATTGTCAGTGTTTCTCTACTATGTTATGCATGTATCATACATATGAACCTTCCTCTTGAATATCTATAAAATAAAATCCTCTTGAATATCTATAAAATAATATAAAATAAAATAATATCTATAAAATAAAACCGCATTAAAACCCGTTGCGTAGTTTTAAAGGTCTAAGCATACACAGGGACAAACAGCGGAAAGCGACTTTGTTTTATACTATGTAGTGATAATGTGTCAGGACAGTTATAGTGGAGTCGTTAATCACGTATAGTACAGTCGCCGTCAGATATATCAAAGCGGCCAAGGCAGTCACAAATATCTGAACAACGCCTCTACTGTCAAGGCGATAAAGCGGTTCAGATATTTTTGAGTACCCTGGCCGCTCCGATATATTTGATGGCGACTGTACGATGAACTTCATCGACAATTCATTGCCATACCTATTTTTTCTCAACCATTTTGAAACTGCACCCCCTTAAAGATTTATGGCATCAAAATCGGCCGCACTTGGTTATTTTAATTTACCCAGGGCCGTCTTAACCATATTGGGCGCCGGGGTGCGAAAAATCGCCCGGCACCCCGCCTCAGCAATTATTTTTTAATTTTCCTGTTTTATTTGTCTACTATGTTTTATTGCGCTTGAAGGTTTTACCACCAGGGAATTGAGTCATCTATAATAAGGGAATTGACACATCGGATGTATTGTTTGCGTTATTAATGCTTGGAAAACTTAACAGTTTAAAAACTGGCCGAGTGGATGTTGGACTCGCGCCCCGAGGGTTTCGCACATCACACAATTTTTAAGAATGTTTTTTTTTTAAAGTCCACCAAACACTTTTTGTATTACTGCCAAAGGTTTTCCTGCCAAAAGAATACAGATAAATAACATTTTTGGTAAAATGTTCCGAGATAAGGGAGGCGAATGGTCAATTTTCGCCTTTTTAGGTACTTATAAAAATATTGAGATCCTGCAAACAATATTATACTCGTACAATTTACCTAGTTAGCAAACCTTTTTCTTTTTCAATTTTTTAATTTAGGTACTCCCCAAAACAAGACATCACTTTTCATGACAGATTTTTTCAAAAATCCCAAACATCTTCAAAATACATCATAGTAATGAATTTAAAGGCGCATTATTTGTTACGATAGCCCAAACAATTTAGAACCTTAAATTCAAAGACTAAGGTTGAAATTCAATTGACACGGATGTAGTCGATAAATCGTACTACGCCTAGAAAAGATTAATTACATTGATTAATTACACGTCCACCTTTGGATCACCGATTTACGTATGTGTACCAAATTTCAACACAATCGGTTTAGTAGTTTCAGCAAATTGGCTGTGACAGACGGAAATACAGACTTCTTTTTAGGGTTCCGTAGTCAACTAGGATGCCTTATAGTTTCGCCATGTCCGTCCGTCTGTACGCGGTCTAGCTCAGTGACCGTTAGTACTAGAGAGCTGAAAATTAGTATGAGTATGTTATTAATCGCTCCGACAGAGTGGTAAAATAAAAACTGAAAATATATTCTTTTTTAGGGTACCTTTTTCGCTCCAACCCAATCGTGTGGGGTGTCGTTGGATAGGTATTTTAAAAGAATAGGGGCCTCCTAAAACAATTTTTGGATAATTCTAATAGTTTCGTAAATAATAGCTCCAAAAGTTTTAAAAAAATGCGTCCCCCCCGTAACTTTTGAACCTAGATATTTCAAATTTGGCACATTGGTTCCTTATAAGGTCTAGGGGAGCACTAAGAAAGGATTTTGCAAAATTCACCCGCTAAGGGGGTAAAATGGGGGTCCAAAGTTTGTATGGCGAAACAAGATTTGTTAGACTATTTTATTCAAAACTTCACAGGAGTATTCCTAACGATAAATGAGTAAACACGTGTTTCAGGTTTTTTGAAATTCAACCCCCAAAAGGGGCAAATGTGGTCACAAAGTCTGAAAATCAACATGGGTATCGTATCCTTTTTGAGTACTTATAGTACGCGGGCGAAGCCGCGGGAAAAGGCTAGTTGAGTTATAAATGCCTAGTAAAAAGGACGTAAGTGTCGCATAGTTAAATGACGTAAGTGCTGCAACATATATAAAAAACTACCTTTTGAGCGGGTGTATTGTGACGGGCCGGTAACTACGGAACCCTACGTTGAGCATGGCCTGACATGTTCTTGGCCCGTTTTTGAGGTACGGAACGGAACCCTTGAAAAATTGAAAAATAATACTATGACATTGACGGCTTGGCTCTTTACCTACACAAAATGCACACAAAATATTACACTTTCACTGCACGGATTGATGAAGTGTTGTTTGAATAAAAGTGGTGATCAACTCGGTACATGTTTTTACACGACTGCCCTAAAAAGGTATGTATTGTATTGTGTTCATTATTTAAGTGAGATGAAATGAAATATCTTCTTAGGGCAGAGTAGTTTTTACAACTAAAGTTATTCATTTGAGCCTATAGCATTTGATAGCTTGAATGGTTCATTATCAGCAACAAAGAGAATAGGAAACCCGTATACGATACGACGGTTTATGGTTCATAATGATTTGTTTATGTTAAACGTTAAGTGTTAAGATCTTTTGTCGGTTTGATACGGATTTTTTCAATGTAAGATGTGAAAACAACTTTTATGTCTACAGTAATAAGGTTTATTTTGTCTTGCATTCTATACATCAAAAGTCAAATGAGCAAAGGAATGTGCCGATAGCTGCGTATGGCAAATTTCAAAACAATGTTGGTGCCTAGGTTGTGATATAAATTTTACTAACGTTCTTACTAAAATATTTTGTTTTAGTTTCGGGTAATCGGTGGGCGCCCCCTAGACCCTGGCGCCCGGGTGTGACGCACCCCTTGCACCCCCGGGTTAAGACGGCCCTGAATTTACCACTATCTGGAACATACCCCAAATTGGAAACAGACATGCATTAAAAATGAAAAAAACAACCAAATGTGTATCGGACCATGCATAATGGAGGGTTCCGTACCTTCAATGGAATAAGAACCAAACTAATACCAAAAGGTCGAATCTGCTGCCTATGAAAGAAGTTTTTTGGAGATTACTCAATAGCTGAACCTGTAATGTTCAAAACAATTTTCGCAGAAAGTATGTGATAAGGCGCATTTTCTCAAAATTCATATTTTTTGGACTTACGGTCCAAAAGTTACAGGGCCGAGAATATCCAATAAAATAGGCCGAAAGTAAACGAAAGATTCATTGATATCGGTATTTTTGTTGGTGAGCCCTGAATGTTCCGAGCTCCGAGTCAGTCAGTTCAAAGGTCGTCGGCGTAGAGGATAGACGACTCTCCAGTGAGTCAATATTTATTAGTAAACACGAAACAATTTTAAGCGCGTGTGTTTGTTCGGCCGGTACTTGGACTTTTTTCGCGTTACTTCGGAGCCCTACAACTTCTACAAAGCTCTACAATTTGTAAGGTAACTGTGTAGGAAGGCGTTTTTGCGTTAACTCTCATTTTTTAAATCAATCCCACATAGAAACGTTTACAATTTATGAAATACAGTTTACATACTCGTCATAAGCAGTTCAGATTTGGCTCGCGGAGGTAGTAAGGTGTGTTTTTAAGATTGTGAAAATCCCGATCTAGTTACAAATGACGCGTAGTTACAGTTGTCCGGGCAACCGCATGGCTCGCGGTATTTAAGCTCCCTACGTGTTGTGGAACCATCCTGGGCAACTTGAATTGACCCACTTTGGACTTTGTTTTTCATCCTCTCCGCCCCCCCCCTCAATTTCCAGTATATGTATGTGATGAAGAACGAGCATGCAAATTGCTATTTACACCAGCCGGTCGGTAATTGATCTGTCAGAGTTGGAAGCCGGAAAAAAATGAGAGGGGGGGGAGTCCAACGCGGGTCAGTTCGGGTTGGACCGGGTAGTTTCATAACACGTAGGAAGCTTACTTAAATACCGCGAGCCATCCGGTTGACTCACGGACACTGAAACAACGCGTCATTGCTCTGAATAATCGTTTATATAGGCCGCAGATAAGAAAAAAATGGGTTTACCCATACTTAAAAAGTTTTGTACTAAAATAAGAGTTGGACTGGGTGATTTGTATTAAAATAACTGAAACAGTGGGCAGGGAGAACGCACAATAATTTAAGTTTGTAATTCTTAAATATTTTATAGACGTAACTGTTGGGGAAAGGAGTTTGGATTTTGCCTAGTTTTCGGAATATAATCAAATTAAATGATTTAGATATTACTTACAGGTATTTTTAATTTTTTTAACACCACGATGGTGCCCGCCTCGTGGTAAGCAGCTATCGTAGCCTTGCCGACGCCTGCAACTCCAGAGGTGTCACATAAGCGTTGCCGACCATATGAAGAAGGATTAAATGTGCTGTCGGCTAAAGTAACAAGGCGGACACCCGTCGTCAACACACTGGGTCCTCTTTAAGCTCTTTGGCAACTTTACTCACCGGCAGGAACACAATTAACATTATGAGTAGGGTCTAGTGCTTTTCGGTTGTGGTTTTCTGTAAGTACCCCAGTCGGGCTCTGCTCCAGATTTGAGCGAGTTGATTTTCGCTGAGCAGTGCCCTACCACACTTAGCGAAGTGAGCGAATTCACGTTCAAGCGCAAGCTCCGCAAGTATCTTTTTGATAACTCTTCGTATTTAATTTAGTAGCAGGTAATTTATATATTTATTTATTTGTATTTATTACGTATCTTTTAATTCTTTATATCTTTTTAATATATATTTATTTAAGTATATGCTTATTTATATTAGATAACGTTTTTGCAATTTTAGTTATTAAATAGTTCTGTGTTCTTTACATACCATGCACCAATGATCTTCTCTGTTTGGCCTAAAGGTTGACTGGTAGAGGCCTTACGGCATCAAGTTCGCCTTTTATAACTGTATATTTTAAACTGTGCAATAAAGTTTAAATAAATAAATAAGTGACATTCGCAGTGCCAATACCTCTCTTTTGGACGTAGTCTAAACGGCTATTAGACATGGCAATTTGTAGGGCCCAACCTGTTGTGTTGGGAGGTGCAATAGGAGGTTGGGCTCGTAGGGAGCTGAAGGAGGGTGAGGGAGAGGCAGGGTACACAATAGGTTGGGCCCTACAAATTGCCATGTCTAATAGCTGTTTTATACAGAATGTTTTCCAATATTGCCTGCTCACCATTGTAATTTATTATTATTTTATTTATGAAAACATAAAAATACAATATTAAATGTTTACGTTGCTCCACAAAACTACATATACTTAGTTTGACTGTGGAGTTAGGTATCAGTCTCGGTTTTTAACATACTATGTATTACAGTAAGTACTGGGTATTTTTTTTTGTCTTCTAATAATCACGACTACGCTCTGTAAAACTGGAAATGCACTGTGAGAAAAAAATATCATAGCTAGTTAAGTTAGTCTGAACCCTTGCTGTAAATAAGCCAGAAATGGCTTTAGCAGTTAAGTACCCATGAAACTCTGCGATTTAATTAATTATTTTGATCTTTAATAAATAAAAAAATAAAAAAACATTACATACAAGATGTAACAAAAATAGTAGTGATCCGTTTAAGGACCAAATTGGATCGTATTACGACTAAGAAAAAGTGGAAGGAAAATTTTTTGGACGCAATTTTTTTTGTAAGACACGTCATCCCAGCCGACCGGCTACATACAAAACCATTTTTTTTTCCGCAAAAATTTTTTTTCTTAGTTTTTCATAATTAGAATACTATACCAATTATGCTCTTAAACGAATCACTAGCATTTTTGTATGTTAAAATACATATTACAACGTACATATAAAAAAAATAAAGACAATTTGGGCAGTAGGATATGTCGATGGTAGTAGGTATGATCTGTACGCTTCATAGGAGTACAATTCCCGTACGAAGCATCCAAGAGATACCTATTTAGAAGGTTTTCAACCGAGTAAACCTTCTAAATACGAATAATCAAAGCAAAAACAAAAATCCCGATGAAATGAGAACCTCCTGCTTCGAAATCTTGAAGTCGCGACTTCGACTTATTCGAAGACGGCTGGACCTATTTGGAAAATTATTTTTTTGTTTGAATGGGTATACAAACAAAAAAAACCGGCCAAGAGTGTGTCGGGCCACGCTCAGTGTAGGGTTCCGTAGTTTTCCGTCCGTCACAGTAAGTGTCCCCACTTAAGAGTTAAAATAACACCGCCATGTAGGATATGATATGAGCGTTCCACGTACAGCGACATCTATCGGCAAATTAAGTAAACTATTGCGCGCGAGCTTAAAGTATGGAAGATGATTTTTATGGCATAATTCTTTATTGCGTGAACCGATTTTCACCGTTTTTACTTTATTTGAAAGCACGTCATTTTATTGTGATTTTGTAGAAACTACAGCTACAATAAACACCTGCTTATACGGTTAAATTACAAAATTAGTTCAGAAATTATTTTGTATTCAACCTATCAAGTTCAAATTAATTTTCCTAGAAAGCTTTTATAAAGTTCTACTTTTGAGATTTTTTTCATATTTTTAAAACTTATGGTTCAAAAGTTAGAGGGGGGGGGGACACATTTTTTTACTTCTGGAGCGATTATTTCCAAAAATATTTACATTATCAAAAAATTATTTTACTAAACCCCTTTTCATTTTTAAATACCTATCCAACAATATATCACACGTTAGGGTTGAAATGAAAAAAAAAATCACTCCCCACTTTACGTATAGGGGAGGTACCCTAATAAAACATTTTTTTCCACTTTTTATTTTACCACTTTGTCGGCGTGATTGATATACATATTAGTACCAAATTTCAGCTTTCTAGTGCTAACGGTCACTGAGATTAATCGCGGACGGACGGACGGACGGACAGACATGGCGAAACTATAAGGGTTCCTAGTTGACTACGGAACCCTAAAAAGAGACAGTTGGCCCATTGTCATCAGGGCAGGATCTGACGATGGGCTCTTGGAGAAATCGAGGGAACTCTTCAACTATTATAGGCACACCTATAGGGTTTACAGCTATTTGGGCATTTGCTCTTGGAAAGGTGGAGCCTAAGTGAAGTCGGTTCTTTTTAGGGTTCCGTACCTCGAAAGGAAAAAACGGAACCCTTATAGGATCACTTTGTTGTCCGTCTGTCTGTCTGTCTGTCTGTCTGTCTGTCTGTCTGTCTGTCTGTCTGTCAAGACCATTTTTCTCAGGAACGCGTGGAGGTATCAAGCTGAAATTTAGATCAAATACTCAGGTCTATTGTCCCTTGGAGCTGTGAAAAAATCAAACATAAAAGCCAACGAAATCAAAAGATACAGTCGTTTATGCTGCAAATTTTAGAGTTTTCGGCACTCGCAAAACCTACGGGGCACTTCCCGTGAACTCAGAAACTTGAAATTTGGCACGAAGCAACGTTATATAGCATAGACAATGGAAAAATTACAAAAAGTAGACATTTTTAGTAAAATCACACAAAAAAATATTTTTTTAAATTTTAAACTTACTACCTTTTTTCTCATAAACGCGTGGAGGTATTAAATTGAAATTCATGTGAAATACTCAAGGCTATAGGACATTTCAGATGTAGCAAAACCAAACTTTTATGTCAACGCAATCAAAAGAAATAGCAATTTACGTCGCATATTTTGAAACTGAGTACTCGCAAGAAACTCAAAACCTAAAGGGTACTTCCCGTAAACTCAGAAACTTGAAACTTGGCACGAAGTAACTTCATATAGCACAGACAAGGAAAAAATTACGAAAAGTTGTCATTTTTAGTAAAATAGTACAAAAAATATTTTTTTAAATTTTAAACTTACTACCTTTCTTCTCATAAACGCGTGGAGGTATTAAATTGAAATTCATGTCAAATACTCAGGGCTATAGGACCTCTCAGATGTAGCAAAACCAAACTTTTATGTCAACGCAATCAAAAGAAATAGCAATTTAAGTCGCATATTTTGAAACTGAGTACTCGCAAGAAACGCAAAACCTAAAGGGTACTTCCCGTAAACTCAGAAACTTGAAACTTGGCACGAAGAAACTTTATATAGCATAGACAAAGGAAAAATTACGAAAAGTAGACATTTTACTAAAATCATACAAAACATATTTTTTTAAATTTTAAACTTACTATGTTTTTCCTCGTAAACGCGTAGTGGTATTAAATTGAAATTAGTAATAAACATACTACAACTTTTGCTTGTTATACGGTTATACTTGGTTTGTACGGAACCCTCGGTGCGCTTGTACTCATTGTTCGCGGTCAATATTTCGGATAGTCAGATAAAAAAAAAGATAAAAGAAAATTTATTCTTCAATTTAGGCACAGTACAATGCTCATGAATGTCAGAGAGAAAAAAACTACCACCGGTTCTAACCCTACACCTCTGACCCGAGAAGTATTATGACCGGCAAGAATCTCGGCGGGACTTATTTTTTCAAAACAGTAATAGGTACATTATATCTTAAAGATACACAATAATGCGTTGTTCTATAAGAAAACATATCAAAACGGCTTGAGAGACAGAAAATGTTTTGTTTAATTAAAAACCTATTTATTAATTAAAAAGAAAAAATAAATCACTACATACAGCCTTGGCCAGAAGTGTTGAGCATAGCAGTTTTTAGGGTTCCGTAGTCAACTAGGAACCCTTATAGTTTCGCCATGTCTGCCCGTCCGTCCGTCCGTCCGCGGATAATCTCGGTGACCGTTAGCACTAGAAAGCTTAAATTTGGTACTAATATGTATATCAATCACGCCGACAAAGTGGTAAAATAAAAAGTCGAAAAAATTTTTTTATTAGGGTATCTCCCCTATACGTAAAGTGGGGAGTGATTTTTTTTTTAATTTCAACCCTAACGTGTGATATATTGTTGGATAGGTATTTAAAAATGAATAGGGGTTTCCTAAAATCATTTTTCGATAATGTAAATATTTTCGGAAATAATCGCTCCAGAAGTAAAAAAATATGCGTCCCCCCCCCTCTAACTTTTGAACCATAAGTTTTAAAAATATTAAAAAAATCTCAAAAGTAGAACTTTATAAAAACTTTCTAGGAAAATTATTTTGAACTTGATAGGATGAATAGTTTTTGAAAAAAAATACAAACTAATTTCTGAACTAAGTTTGTAATTTAACCGTATAAGCAGGTGTTTATTGTACCTGTAATTTCTACAAAATTACAATGAAATGACGTGCTTTCAAATAAAGTAATAACGGTTAAAATCGGTTCACGCAATAAAGAATTATCCCATAAAAATCATCTTCCATACTTTAAGCTCGCGCGCAATAGTTTACTTAATTTGCCGATAGATGTCGCTGTACGTGAAACTCTCATATTATATCCTACATGGCGGTGTTATTAACTCTTAAGTGGGGACACTTACTGTGACGGACGGAAAACTACGGAACCCTACACTGAGCGTGGCCCGACACGCTCTTGGCCGGTTTTTTGTTTACAGTTTTGATGTTAAGTATTATTTCCCCATAATAACAATGTACGGTGACGTAAAATGTTATATTTTATTGATATATCTAGAAAACTTCACTTAATAACGATTTCAAGGTACCTATATGAATGCGAGCTCCAGCTCAATAAAGGAGTTGATGTGTTGTGCCTGACGGAACACTGGCTTCGAACAGACCAAATAACCTCTGTCAATGTAATTAATTACAGACTACGTGCCCACTACTCAAGAGCTGATCGACACGGAGGAGGAGCCTGTATATACGTGAAGTCTGACACATAGTTATATAGGTAAAGGACTTATCAGTGGAGATGCAATTTGAGTCTTCTGCTGTTGAGTGCATCGGATTGGAGCTCATTTTTGTATGTATTTATAGACCTCCTAGTGCAGATATCAAGTTATACTTGTCGAAATTGGACCAATTACTGAACTTACAAGCTATTCTAAACTACAATATTGTGATAGTTGGGGACATGAATATAGATTTACTGGTTAAATGTAAAAATACGAAATCTTTAATGAATACGCTAAGACAGTCCGGCTTTAAATCTATAGGCAGCTCTCCTACTAGGATTACAAACAGATCAAGAACCTGTATCGACCACGTATACTCGAACATGCTTAAACAAAATATAAAAGACGTATGTCGATTTGATCTGAATCTCTCTGATCACTTGTGCATAAGTGTAACCGTACAAGTAAAAAAGAGTAAACCGTCTACTAGACACGCCTTAAGACGAGTGGTAAGCTACTGTAACAAACGACCCGTGTGTACGTGTTTTGGACCCGGGGTATGTCCTTAAACTACGTCCGGACTTGGGTATGTCCTTAAACTATGCCAAAAAGAGAGGTATGGGCACTGCGAATGGCATCTCGCTTAGTGTGGTAGGGCACGTTCAGTGAATGTCATCTCGCTCAAATCTGGAGCAGAGCCCGATTGGGGAAGTACCTCCACCTTACAGAAAACCACAGCCAAATAGCACTAGACCCTACTCATAATGTTGTGTTCCTGCTGGTGAGTAAGGTTGCCAAAGAGCTCAAAGAGGACCCAGTGTGTTGACGATGAGGGACCCTCTTGTTCCTTTAGCCGTCAACACAGTGAATCCTCCTTTTTGTAAAGGGTCGGCAACGCGCATGTGACTCCTGTGGAGTTACAGGCTTCCATAGGTTACGGTAGCTGCTTACTATCAGGCAGGCTGTATGCTTGTTTGCCACCGCCGTAGTATATATAAAAAAAAAACGCGGTTTTACCTTTAGCCTTAATAATCACGATTGGGATAATTTGTTAAACCAGTATAATTGTCCACAAAAAAAACTTGATTCTACATTACATGTTATGAAGCAAATCAAATTATTTTGTTCAATATTTTTTGATTTGCAATTTTTTAAGTAGTTACACTACTATATATAAACTGAAAATAGATGTCATATACTTCAGAAAAAGTGACCAAACCCTCCGGTGTCCGAGGCCAGATGGAGGGTTTGGTCACTTTTTCTGAAGTATATGACATCTATTTTCAATAGAGGCGTTGTTCAGATGTTTGTAACCACCTTGGCCGCTCCGATATATTTGATGGCGACTGTACTTATATGATAATGTATTTGTTACAGTAAAAAGCCTCTTATTTTTCCTACATGTTTTAACAAGTTATCCTTATTTTTGAAGGCGTGCAAAGGACAACGTTGTTTTTCCAAGAACTCTTCGTTTTATGTTTTCCCATTTTACGAGAATAAGGCCTTATCGGCGCGTGGGTGTCTATAAAACGTGTACGTGTACGAGACCAAGCCCTTAGCGGTGTGGGTGTGTTGGTGTGTTTTATGATCGAGTAGGTCAAATTTATGCGGCAAACCTTGAGGGAAGTATGCGTAGGAAGTAACAAAAGTTATTTTATCTACACTCATATTGTAAGTTCTCTAAAACGTGTTCGAAAACGGTAGGCAATGGCTAGCATTACCACGACCGATTTTACTATGATAAGCTTTTTATCCGTGGCAGTAACGTAATTTTAACTTTTCATGCTCAATTATTGATGTGCTATGAGTTTTGATAACATAATGTACCTACACCTGCACGCGCCCGCGGCCGGCGACACGCGCCCGCGCGACCGCCGGCACAATCGAGTTGGCCATGGTGGCGGTGCAATGGCGGCCATTCTATGGTTTCGGAATACGGCATTTTGGATAAATAATATGAGTGTAGATAAAGCAGTGTATGCAACTGTACGTAATTAGGCCTTAAAACACTCGTGTGATCTTATTATGAAATTCGCCTGCGGCTCATTTCATAAAACCACACTCATGTTTTAAGGACCCTTATTACGTAACAGTTACATAAACTACTATTTGCAACTTAACCATAATGGATGAAAACCGTTTGATTAACAATGGATGGGTTATACTCTAACATAATAAACACAAGAAATACTTACAAATTAATTTCATAACCTATAATTATTCTGTTATTTTATAGTATAGATATATTGACAATCATTACATTTTTGTCACTCTCATCATAGATTAATGAGATTAAATAGATATTTCACTAGGAACATCGCTCGTTTTGTTCCAATGTTCTTCAATAGATGTCGCTCAGAGTACCACTGGCTCGTAATATTTTTTTATGTTATTTGAAATCTAGTACCTAGTTATCTAAAACTACGTCATTATATTACCAAAACGGATTACAACAAAACCAATAAAAAAAACTGATTAAACTTAAGAAAAAACAATTCCACGTAAAATCGCATTTTTAGTTTAAGCGCCATCTATTGTAGTTTCTCATAATTTTACAGTTTAGCTCGATCTTGAAGTAACACTTTATATAGCTAGTTTCTTTAATAATAAAAGCTCATAGATGTCACTGAAATAAATCTCAAAAATACTTTTTGGTCAACAAAAACAAAATTTATTGGAATTTTCAATGAAAATCGAAAAAATCGTCTCGTAAATATGGTACTATGCACTTATTACAACGGAATAAGATACTATGGGACATATTTTTGAGTAAGATGAGTACACCCATATTTTTACAGCTGACTGTACTCAATAATTTAATTCGGCTAGGTAATAATAATTATAAATATTACAGTACAATCTTACAAAAATCGTCCTTACTCCTACAGTAAAGTAATCAATAGTTAAGGCTTGTGTGTACTATAGATAAATACTTAAATACATCGAAAACATCCAAAACTCAGGTACAAATATTTGTGTATTTGTCACAGATCAAACACATAAATAAATGCTTTTACCAGGATTCGAACCAGGGGGCTGATTTTTGACATTCGAGCGCTCGAATTCAAAGAATTTAACCTCGAATATAATCGCACACAAAATTAATAGTATAAATAATCATGACTTTAAATTACTATCGCTGTTATTTTTAAAACATAATTTCTTCGTTTTATTCAGTTTTAAATGTCATATTCGAGTGCTCCAATCTCAAAAATCGCCCCGCTGACTTTCTGCTTTCTGTCTACTGCCTCCATTATTTATAGGCTCAACACCGACTGGGCTAGGAGGCTGTTAAATATAGTAATTTTACTAAATATCTCCACCACATCACCATCGTATCTTCATTAAATGTTTTTTTTTTATCTATAGGTACTTATTTTACGCTATTGTTGAAGTTAATAAGATAAGGTTTTATTATATACCATCCTTTGACCACTTTAAAAGTTTTAAGGTACCGCCACTGCACTCAATTACGAATTCTACTCTAAGTAGTTACAGAAAACCAAAAATAACTTTGTCGTAATGACTGTTGCCCTTGGATACGTATAAACGTAACCTATTCGCTACAAAACTAGCTATTATGACTAGGTTCTAGAGTGGCCTAGGAGTGAATCAAATTGGTTGACCCCACCTTCAGATCAGACCGCGAGTCAGCGACAGATTTCTATGAGCAAATAGTTCAGAAATTTGTTACCGATTCGCGGTCTGATCTGAAGGTAGGTACCTACTTAGAGTACAATTCATAATTGAGTCAGTAGTTTGACAGTAATCATTACGTCAAAAATCATAAATAATTAGTAGTATTGAAACTAGATATAGGCACCCATGAGGATGAAACGGTATACTATAGACATATAAAATATAAAGACGCGGTGCCTTGAAGACCATAGTGAAGACAAAATTGTGATTACATATTAAGCCGATTTCCTTGTGTTTACGCGCGACACGCACACGTGGAAGTCGAATTTCAGCTCAGCGCCCGACGGTTCGCGACGCGTACGTAGGTAACTAACAGAGCTCGCGCGTTACCAAGGCCTGACGCGACGTTGTCAGCTTGCTGTGTCGCAGGCGGCCGAATTGGCAACAACGCACAAAACTTACTCAACGTCTTGTCATTCGCAAATCAGTTGTAGGTTAATATTTGAATGTAGGGAAGTGGTTAACAATTTGCATCTTAAATTTAAAGACCTCGTAGTGCAGCAGATAATCATATGGACTTATGAGTCGAAGGTCCGGAGTTCAAACCTTATCACAGACAATTTTAATGTTTATATTTTTTGTTTTTTACCCTGCTTAACACGTGGCCTAATGTATCGAAAAAAATATATCTTACTTTTGTTTCATTGCAGGATTTGCAGATAATTAATTGTTTACTTACTTAATAATATCGTTTCTTGTTCGCGAGTGCTATATATGTAGCATAGCTCGGCAGACAACTTTCGGAGACGCCCGTTGGGTTCATATTTGATTTACATATATATATAAAAAACTAACAAATTAAAAAAATACAATTTACTCAATATTTCTACTGTAAAGCGACATCTATTGATTAATAGTATTGTTGAAGGATTTTCATCTAGGGAAATTTTACATAAAGACGTGTAGATGTCGTTAGTAGCCATGGCAAGTATTATGATTTCCCTGTGACGTGTAACGCCATCTCTAATCGAGAGATGTAAACAGTGAATTTTCAGTAACGCCATCTAGTGCTGATAGTTCTTTAGGCGGTTGCATTTTGTAACAAGGCATGGGCCCTCTATCATATACTTACTTTATGCTCTCATTGTTAGAAAATTACAGTTTGTCTCTTTCTCGCGCGGGTCACGGGAGCTCATCAGCACGTCCGCATATCTCCCTTGCTGGTGCGCGACTAGAGTCAATTGTTTGAATTCACTCGTGCATACCCCATTTGTAATTATTATATATCATAGTTGATTAAGCGATGTATAAACAAGAACTTTATGATGATAGACAGATAGATAGATTTATTTATTTCTTGTAGAAAACCACACAGTATTTTACATCATAAAATAAAATGGATTCACTAAAAGATCGTCACTGTCACACATACAATAAAAAATAATCAATCAAAAAAAAGTACAGAAAAAAATAGTCACTACAAAGAGATGTACCTGTCCACTACAATGCAATAAGCTAATAAAGTGGATACATTTCTTTGTAGTCAGTGTACATCATTATCATTTAATCATTTATTCAAAATAACACATAAGTTCACAGTATTTGACAAAACACTTATATGCTAATACAATATCTATATAACTCAAAGGTGACTGACTGACATAGTGATCTATCAACGCACAGTCCAAACCGCTGGTTCTATAGATTCCAAATTTGGCAAGTAGGTTCCTTATAAGGTCTAGGGGTGCGCTAAGAAAGGATTTTTCAAAATTCATCCCCTAAGGGGGTGAAATGGGGGTCCAAAGTTTGTATGGGGAAACAAGATTAGTTAGTCTATTTTATTCTTAACTTCACAGAAGTATTCCTAACAATAAATGAGTAAATACGTGTTGCAGGTTTTTTGAGAATTCAACCCCTAAAAGGGGGAAATGTGGTCAAAAAGTCTGAAAATCAACATGGGTGTTGTTTCTATGGTTTATCGGGTCGTTGATTACGAAAACAACAACGATTTTAAAATTCGACGTAGCGGACGTGAAATACCATCTCCCCTGTTAGGGTACAATGGGGTTGAAATGTCTAAATATCCATATGGGTGTCGTTTTTGTGATTTTTTGGGATGTTAATGAAGAAAATGGCATCGATTTTGAAATTTAATATTGTGGACATGAAAATTCTTGAAAGGCAATCTTCTTCTAAATATATAAAAGAAGAAACTGACTGACATATCAACGCACAGCCCAAACCGCTGGTTCTAGAGATTCCAAATGTGGTACGTAGGCTCATTATAAGGCATTAAAAATTTACCTCCTAAGGGGGGAAATGGGGTTCAAAGTTTGTATGGGAAACGAGATTAGTTCAACTATTTTATTCGGATACTTTACAGGAGTATTCCTAACGATAAATGAGAAAAAAAGTGTTTCAGCTTTTTTGAGAATTCAACCCATAAGGGGGAAATGTAGTGACAAAATTTTAATATCAACATGGGTATTGTTTCTATGGTTTATCGGGTCGCTGATTACGAAATCCACACTTAAGGGGACGAAATGGGGGTTGATAGTTTGTATGGGGAATTTTTAAACGTTGAACCAATTTAGATGAAACTTGGTATAGAGATAGTTTGTGTACCGGGAAACGACATGGGACAGTTTTTATCTCGAAAATCAATCTTTAAGGGGGTGAAATGGGGGTTGGAGGTTTGTATGGAGATTTTTTTACCGCGAACCGATTTAGATAATTTTGTTGTGGATATAATTTGAGTCCCAGGAAACAATATAGAATATTTTAAGCCGAAAATCAATCTTAGAGGGATAGAAAACATGTTGGTAGTTTGTATGGCGAATTATTAACCGCTGAACAGACGATTGAAATGAAACTTGGTACATATTATATAGATTGAGTCGCGGTAAACAATATAGGTTAGTTTTTATCTCGAAAATCAACCCTCCAGGGGGTGAAACGGAGGTCGAAAGTTTGTATGGGAAATTAATAACCGTTGAACCTATTTAGATAATCTAGTATGGAGATATTTTGCGTTCTGGGGAAGGATATATAATAGTTGTTATCCCAGAAGTCATTCCTTAAGCGGGTAAAAAGGAGGGTGGATTACTAATTCCACGCAAATGAAGTCGCGGGGATAAGCTTCTATTCAAGAGTAGAAATCTGTATTAATCATAATCTCTCAGTAGTAAGTCGTTGATGGCGTAACAATTAAACAATTATTGCAACAATTTCTTTGAAATAAAAAATGAGGGAACCGCCGTCTTCAAAACGTGGTATACCGAAACCTCCAGAATGTAACGAATACTTTTCCGAAAACCGCTTCTAAATCAGTTCAGCGAAACGCAAGATGATCGCGGACAAACATACATTCCCACATACAAACATACGAGTCTAACTGAGAACCTCCTTTTTTAGTACTTTTAGTACGCGGGCGAAGTCGCAGGAAAAAGCTAGTACTATATAAAATTGGTATAAACTACAAGAGAAACATAAGAACAATAAACACAGTATAAAATATGAAACAAACACAACAAATACAAGTTTTACCATTATTGTACTACGAGTAGATACCAACTACATTCATGCTAAGACTTTATTGCAAAATACACCAATTCGATCAGCGAAGATATCGATATAAGATATATAGATATATAACTGTAATAAGGCTTTGTCGATAGATTGATATCGTGATATCGTTATAATAGGAAGTCTCTAGGACAATTTTATTTTTGCCATTAAAAGTTCCATAATAGACCAACACGATCAAACTAAATTCACCAAAAACATGGCTCGGCTCAGTCAATCCGGACAATCCGTTTATATCATAGCAACTATCCTCTTTATTATGGGTATTCACCAAACCTATTACCCTAGTTATAAAAATACCCTACCCTAATTACTTATAGTAAAGATACGGTTGCGTCAAACATTAATTTATAAATACTTAATGATATTTTAATTTTTCATACTTATGGGATATTTAAAGATAACATAAGGAAAAATCTTCCAAACTTTTCACCCGGAAGTAGTTAAAAAGGTAAAAAAATATGTATAAAAAAATTTTGAATTTTGAATTACAATAATATCTATTATTTTTATTTGTAAATATGACGATATTTAAGTCTTCTTTCTATTGAAAGCGAAAAACAATAAACAGTGTCCATGTAAAGCCACATAATTTACCTACAAAATGTACGGCGCGGGCGATACATCTCCTAATTCGTTAGAAACAATAGTAACTAATAAGTGGTAGTTTGTTCTTACACATTAAAAAACTTAGAAACAATATATTCACTAAAATCCTGCAAGAAAAACGCTTGTAATATGTGTTAGCATATCATAATAATTGCATTGATATTTGTTTAAATTAATAAAATTTCAGATTTAAATTTCTATATATTTTGATAAACAGTGTTAAGATTGTTTATCAAAATAAATCAAGCAATTGATAGTAACACAATCAAAATACGACAAAACTCGAAATCCGCCGGACAGTTTTGAAATTTGGTGTGTATGTTGATTAGAGGTCCCATTTTATTGTCCACACCATTTGACATTTGAGGACCTCGAGGAAGCGCTAGCACCTTGGAAAATGTCCTCCATCCTGAAGAGATTCGCTTTTCCCTCCGAATCTACGCACTCTATGAAAATATGATCTTGGACAATATTAAAGCTCATTAAATTCTACATAGAAACATGCGTACTCTTTTGCTGAAAATTGCACCTACTTAGAGATATCACTTGAGGAAGTGAAGTGTATCGTCAATGCCTTTCCAGGGGATATTCTCATGATATGAAACTTGTGAGAATACAAAGTTAACGTTTATTTATAGTTTTGTATGTCAGCTACACCAATATCAACATTTTAACCGACTGCGACAAAAACAGTAAGTAAGGTAATGGTTTCAAAACTAAAAACTGAATACACCCTGTAGCCTAGGATGTTCAGCGGATTTCTACAAGTGACATATTTCTTAATTCTTGATCTGAACAATGAATCCACACTTATATATCTAAAAAAAACAATATGGCGGCCGCAAGAGGTCACCAAATATGACATCATTATTTTTCCTTGGTGCCTAAACTATTGCGCGGATTTCAATGAAAGATACACCAGGAGGTCTGTAATCAACACACCAGTGCCATGCAATGCAAATTTTCTAAAATGTATGAAGGATAAATCACTAAGACTAAATAATTTGATGATATAACGCTATTTTTGCTCTTAATTAGAGGTCAATCAATAGTGGCAACAATGGAACTGGACACCTATATCTCTGGGATCCTAGTATGCATGTCTGAAAACAAGAGCTTCGAGAACCACCGGAGTCGGTTGCCATCATGCAAAGTATATCCATTTTTAGTTTTTTTGCACGCTTACAAAAAATTTAATCGTTATGCAATGAATGTGCATGGCAAACGAAACTTAATTAAATTCCACACAAAAAAATGTACGACAATAAAAAGGGACCTCTAATCAACATACTTACACACCAAATTTCAAAACTGTCCGGCGGATTTCGAGTTTTGTCGTATTTTGATTGTGTTATAGCGTAATTTTGCTTTGTCAACTCCAGCTGTCTCCCTATTGGTCACGCCATCTGGACTTATGATATTTCCGGTTGGTCAAGATGGCGGCGGACGAGCTTGACACGGGGATACTTCAATTCTACGTACTGTTTCCTGTTGGTGAGATAGGATTTAAATAGTTGCAGTACAGTATCTCTAACGCCATAATGCTCCAATTTGCGCAATAGGATATTATGATCGACCATGTCAAATGCCGAGCTGAGGTCCAAGAAAAGTCATGCTACTTTTTTGACGTGACAACGTCTTATAATTCGATGGAGCCGGCTGCATACACGAAAAAACATGACTCATGCGGCGTTACCTCGCTCTGAGGCGTTCCATTTAAGGCTTGAAGTGCGAGCGAGAGCGCGGAACGAGCGACAAAGAGGCACAATCAGCCTTCGCGTTCGGCAGCGTTCGATATCTGTCTCTCTCCTACTTGAGTGAGCGATGCGTCCGCGTGGACAGCTGCTATACAATAATACATTTACATGTTTTCGTCAAGTATGAAGTGCAGTGAAATAAAAATTTTCTTTTGAAAAATGCAACCATTCCATCAGTATTTTCTTATGACGTTGTCACGTTCAACTATCGTCAGTAAACCGACTTTACAGACAACCGATTTTTTTTTATCATTAAGCTTAGTGACAACATCATTAATCAATGTTTCGATTGCCTCACTTTACTTTTTTGGTACCCAAATTGACGGTTGTTGAGCACGTTGTTACGAGTAAGATGCCTTATTAGTCGAGCCTTTATAAGTTTTTCAAAGATCTTAGATAGAACTGGCAGCAGCGATATTGGTCTGTAATTTAAAGGATCACTTAGTTTGCCCTTTTTATGTATTGGCAAAATTTTTGCAATTTTAAACTGTGCCGGGAAAACACTTAAATCGACGCACTGATTATATAAGGTCGCTAGTGGCCCAGACAACAGGTCCACATTATCTTTAATCACGGTTATTGGAATCTCGTCATGACCTACCGATGACTTTGATTCCATGGCTCTCACAATCCGGCTTATTTCAAGTGGAGTTGGTTGCTCAACCCTATGCGTGTTTTCTAATGATGTTCGAGTGTCTCCTACGAAAACCCCTTTACCATGATCAAAAACACCGGAGAAGAGATCAGCCTGCTTCTGGGGATCACTTATCACCTGGTCGGTTTTAATTATACGGTTGCCTATGCCTATTGATTCAGGGGCTTTTTTGTTCCTGTGCCTATTTATCACTTTCCATATTTATTTAGAAGATTTTTGTGCCTTTTCAATTTCTAATTCTACAGCATATCTTTTTGCATGTCTCAACACGCGCTTGTAAATTAAATGATATTTCTTCCGATAATTTAGGATCGATAGATCACAATAACTTATATGACCTGAATTAAAAAATCGCTTCATATTACTGGCAACTTTAATGCCTTTCGTGATCCATGAAATTTTTAATTTTTTTGTTACCAGTTTTATTTTCCTTTTTTTAAAACAGTTTTTGTACAAATCACTGAACTTAAGGAGAAAGTTATTAATGCCAATGCCATTCCAATTGAGATTGAGCTCTTGTCTAAAAGTTAATTTATTTTTATTATTTAACACGCGGCGTTCTGTGTAAATTACAGGTTTGTCCTTCCTATCACCCAGTCTCCCTACGACTAAGTCACAGAATAGACCAGCATGACCGTCTGCTAAGCAATTATGATCCACTAAGACATTATTTATTAAGTTTGTTGGTAAGTTGGTTAAGAAATTGTCAATGCAAGACTCGGAATCTTTGCGTTTAAAGGTAGGATCCTTAATTAGCGGCCTAAAGTTGTAACAGTTAAGGAGATACAGGAACTCAGCTGATTTTTTATCTGAGTTCAGTAGGTCAATATTGAAATCTCCACATATTATGCATTTTTTGTCGAATACATGGCCTAGTAGTATATTTTACACGATTGCCCAAAAAAGGAGTGTAATATTGTTTTCAGGGTTCATGTGTGTTTGTGGGTATGTGAGCTTCTTTATCCAACCAGAACTATTAAATGCCTGAACCAATTTAGATGTATGATTAAGAAGATTGGTCACCGCTCACCAACGGACCGTTGACAACGGGACGCGCATAAAAATAAGTTGTAATGAACATGTTTGCTTTTTTCAGGAAAGGGCCACTATGGTCATGGCTGACGACGAGGATGATAGCGACTACGACCCTCATCGTCTTTGCATAGACGAGAGTCCCATAGAACTAGACAACCGAGGCTCACGGCACAACACATATACACAAGATGTGCCTACCAGCACCGGCACCAGAAACGAACTGCCCAAGAATTCGGCGGAAGTACCAATCGACTACATTTTTCAGGAAATCGCCACTATGGTCTTGGCGAACGACGACGCTGATAGCGACTACGACCCTTATCGTCTTTGTATAGACGAGAGTCCCATAGAACCAGACAACCAAGGCTCACATCACAACACAAATACACAAGATGTGCCTACCAGCACCGGCACCAGAAACGAACTGCCCAAGAATTCGGCGGAAGTACCAATCGACTACATTTCCCCCATGAAGAATGTAGAGATCTTAAAAAACATTCAATCCCTAAATCCAGATATAGCAAAAGGCCAAATACTTAAAGAAAAACACACTGCCAAAATTACTGCCAAAGACTTTTCTAGAAAGCCTTTCGATACAAATGCAATATTACAAGAATCTGCTTTGTGTCATTATATGACTACAAGTAATGCAATGCTTCCAGAACAAGAAAATACCTTTATCCCAAATGGAAGGAATCAGAATTATTCCAATTTGGAACATGGACAGTTATTAGACCCACGAAGTCGACCACATACTAATCCTTATACATCTACACCTGCGATCACAGATAATCGAACAGCTAGCACACACAGCCACCCACGATATCATAGCCTTCCACCTGTTCATAATGGAAACCAAAATCAGCATGTAGCAGCGGCGGAATATTTTCGACAAACGATGACTTGTACTCAAGAAGCCGTGACTTATGGAACAGCCGATTTTAACGCGGGTATTGCAAAAACAGTTCAAATGCCCAATTTTCCTTTACCACCTGAATCCAGCTGCAGGGTTCCAGGCCCAATGAACATGCCTCTTGCGAATACTCCATATCCACCAATTACAGATAACGTATTGCTTCCGAAACAAGCATGTACCGTTACCCCAAATGGAGGGAATCAGAATCATTGCAATTTGGAACATGTACAGTTATTAGACGCACAAAGTCGAGCACAGACTAATCCTCATACATCTATAAATGCGATCACTGCTAAACGACCAGCAAGCACACACAGCCACCCACGAGATCACAGCCTTCCACTTGTTCATAATGGAAACCAAAATCAGCATGTACCAGCGGAATATCTTGAACAAACGATGACTTGTACTCAAGAAGCCGTGACTTATGGAACTGCCGAATTTAGCGCGGGTATTGCAAAAACAGGTCAAATGCCCAATTTTCCTTTAGGACCTGAATCCAGCTGCAGGGTTCAAGGCCCAATGAACATGACCCATGCACATACTTTATATCCACCAATTGCAAATCATTATCCTACTGGAAGGACAGCAGGGCCTCAATATCCTCAACATCAGTCGATGAATCCTGTTTCAAATTATGACCTCAATGGCGGTACACAAGGACCTATGGATATACCTTATTTAAACCCACAACATCAATCAATGAATCCTCCTAATCTTAATTGGATGGCAAACGAATGTATGGGCATGTCTCATTTCAATTATCAACAATCAACCTTCATATCAACGAATACATCTCAACAAAATTTAACGTATCAAAGTCAATCAATGAATCTTTGTATGAACTCTCACCTCGTGCCTATGAATCAGGCACAGAATCATTTTTTAAATCCCCAATTCCAATCTATTAACCATTACTCAAATTATGGAAGAGGAGGAGGTGAAACGGACATGCTTTCTTCAAATGCACATCATCAAAATATGAATCTTACTTCAAATCACCAACACAATGGCCAGTCAGGAGGTCCAACGACCATGCCTCCTTTAGGTCTTTATGACCAAAGAACGAACCATTCTTCCAATTGTCAACCTATTCTTAATTCCAGGGGGCTTCCATACAGTACGTGTTCCACAGGCTTTCCACTCTCCACACAAAAAGGACTAGCTTCATCATACCCTAATGCTCAAACAGGAGTTTCAATGACAAATTCGGTAAGAGTTCCTGAGAATTACGGTAGCCAGGCCTATAACAGAAGCGGTATTACGCCACGATATCCTGGAAATACAGATAAGCAGATTAAAATAGCAGCCTATTGCAATTTCTTGAGATCACAACGTTATCCAGAGACTGCAATTAAAAATATACTTAAAACACATTTCCCTGACAACAATGTGCCAATACCAAACACCACAGCGAATATACCAGCTCATCATGTAAAATCTTCAAATAACGTTAACGCTGGTTTAGTAGGAAGACCTATCTATAATGATTGTTCGTTTGTCCCTACTGGACCCTATCCTGTACTGAAGTGGGCTGTCGGAAACCAACACACTGTTACAAAGAAACAAGCTGTTGAATCAAAAACAAGAAAAATAAAAATGTCGACGGCTAAAAAAACTCAAGAAACACGTGCTCAGTTAAGAAACCGACAAGCATATCCACCAATGAAAAATACTGAGATACCTCATATTGACTTAACTAAGGATTTAATCCAGGATACAAATACGAACATTATTCCTAATATAATGCCAGCGTCGCTAAGCACACAGGCTCATAAGCAAACAGTTAATATGACAATTGACACAACACAAAGTAATATAACAACGAAAGTCCAAAATATTAATACAATCAACAAAGTACAAGTTTCACTGGGCGAAGGTAATCAATCAAAACCAATCACCATGACTGTTAATAATAATGAATTACTAACTCATTTGATGGAAGACCGTAGACCGCAAAAAATGCCAAGTATGGATATCAATAAAGCAGCAAGAAACATAGAGCAACCTTGGATAAATATACAAAGCAATGTGGAACAAATCCCAATGATCATAAATGAGCAAGACATGAGCGTGAAACACAATGAGCAGACGAAAACACAGTCCAGTGTTATCAAAGCAACAACTAACACGATTACTAAAAACGTTCAAAGTGAAGCCTGTGTACAACAATCAAGCAACAACATGGACGTTGAGACTGCACTTGCTCTGCTGCATGCAGATACCGAAGACGATAAAACAAATGTCACACAAACTTCTAAAACACAAGTTCAATCAACTTATACTTATGAACGTGTATCCACGACTTCTGTGTCCACAACCATCGTGTACCAAACCGAAACCCTCCTAGATATTTTGGGTAACGTAAAACAGGAAGAATTTCATGACAATATTTCCACCAGCAATGCAGCACAAATAATAAATGCTGTTTATGAAGAGAATAGTGTATTACTTCAAGAAAAAACAAATAATGATATCGATCAAGATAATAATGAAGACATGAACCACGAAAAACAGAACAAAAATAGAAAAAGCGTTAATGCTGAATATGCACCCAGTAAAAACCCAGAATCACAAAATATAAATACTAATAATGTATCAGATAACATCGACATGAACCTTGAAAATCACACCAAGGAAAAAAAAAGCATTCAACCAAGTGGAAGCAACAGTCTTAATGATGAAACTACTGTCAGTAAAAACGAAAACCTGCTAAAGAGAAACCCAAAAATACAACCAATAAAACTGAAATTACGACGCTCATATTGTGTAGTCGACAGTAGTAACAATAATAATACACAACCATGTAACTTAAAAATAAATCTAGCTTCAAATAATGAAATAGACATTAAAGTAGAAAGAGGAATTGATGATTTAATCAATTGCTTTCAGGCTATAAAGGATAATAATGTTGAAACAGTAAATGAAGAAATAAGCAAAGAAAACGATAACTTACCCCAAGTGAAAATTACTGGTAAAAAGGAGAAAAAAACTCAAAACGGTCGGCTTACACTTAGACACAAAAGGGAATACACTTGTCTGCATTGTTCTTGTTTTTTTGAATCTCCACACTCTATTAAAAGCCATCTGACTGACAAACACCAAATCACTAATATTAAATCAGATGACTACAAAGAGAAGATTAAATGTAGGTATTGTGATATCGACACTTACTTATCAAAACAATATTACAATACGCACATCGAAACCCACCATGTTGATAAATAAATACACAGACCAAGTAAAGAATAAATACGTTTTTCTCAAAAATATCATTCTTTAATACGAGCTTTAAATGCCAACTGTTCTTGCAAAAGTTATCTACTGCTCATCGAGATGATTCTAACGAACTCAAACTCAATGAGCACCACCTTCGGTCCCCATCATCAGACCAGCTCCATGTCATCATAATATTGCATCGTCACGCCATATACATATGCGTGCAAAATTTCAGCTTAATCGGACACCGGGAAGCGGGTGAAATTTAACTTGCAAGATTTGATTGCAGACGTCGGGACAGGTGAAACTAATTAAAAGCTTCTAAAATATATTTAAAAAACCGGCCAAGAGCGTGTCGGGCCACGCTCAGTGTAGGGTTCCGTAGTTTTCCGTCCGTCACAGTAAGTGTCCCCACTTAAGAGTTTTTGAACGCACGTGATTTTATTGTGATTTTGTAGACATTACAGGTACAATAAACACCTGCTTATACGGTTAAATTACAAACTTAGTTCAGAAATTATTTTCTATTTTTTTTTCAAAAACTATTCAACCTATCAAGTTCAAAATAATTGTCCTAGAAAGTTTTTATAAAGTTCTACTTTTGAGATTTTTTTCATATTTTTAAAAGTTATGGTTCAAAAATTAGAGGGGGGGGGACACATTTTTTTTACTTCTGGAGCGATTATTTCCGAAAATATTTACATTATCAAAAAAATGTTTTAGTAAACCCCTATTCATTTTTAAATACCTATCCAACAATATATCACACGTTAGGGTTGAAATGAAAAAAAAAATCACTCCCCACTTTACGTACAGGGGAGGTACCCTAATAAAACATTTTTTTTCACTTTTTATTTCACCACTTTGTCGGCGTAATTGATGTACATATTAGTACCAAATTTCAGCTTTCTAGTGCTAACGGTCACTGAGATTATCCGCGGACGGACGTACGGACGGGCAGACATGGCGAAACTATAAGGGTTCCTAGTTGACTACGGAACCCTAAAAAGCACCAGATTCAAAACACTTCACCATATCGAAGTTAATCGGAAAGCTGGATTCTTTTTGAGTGCGTATACTGTTTAAATAATTTAAGTCCATAAAACATTATATTTAACATCAACCAATCAGGATGCAGTAATGTTAAAATGGACCAGTCAGATAACTTAATTTATTTTTCAAAAAATGAGGTATTTTTTGGTTCCTACTTCACAATCATTACAAAAGATGTACTTAATTGGAAGTGCTGTAAAGAAATAGTAAGAGCGCTAATTATACCGTCGTCTGTGCCATTTATTACCGGTGTTTATATTTTATATCTATGTCTAAGAAGTTCAATAAAATAAAAAGACCGTCAAGTTAAACCATAATTTCACCTTAGTTTAGTCATTGTGCATAAATTATAAGTATTTTATAAGCTTTTATTTAGTTTCACCTGTCCCTCTGTCTGTAATCAAATCTTGCAAGTTGAATTTCACCCGCTTCCCGGCTTCCAACTGTTTATCTTATTTTTTTTATTCCCGCAATCGAAGTGAAATAGTTATTTGTGCAACAAGAGAAGAAAGTTGATTTTTCTTGCGACTGTTGATTTTGACTCCCGAGTAAGCGAAAGACACTATAATTGAATCACGAGCTAAGCGAGTGATTCTAAGTTAGAATCTTAAGCGTAGCGAGGGACTCAAAAACACGAGATGTAAAATAACTTTGCTCTCGTGTGTCACATACAACTTTTCACCTCAGTAGTGAGAACATATTAAAGGTTAAAAATATGTTTTTCGAATTTGTAATAAACCCCGAAGTATGAAGAAGTATGGCAGTTCATGGCCTTCACTAAATTAAAAAAGCTATTTTGTCTCACTCCCTGGAGTGACGAAAGTCGCACTTTCGCACTGTCGCGTTTTTTCGCAGGGAAGTAGGCTTGTTCAAGCTGCTGAGGTGAAAAATACTATGTATTACTCTGGTCTACTTACTGGTCTGGTCTGGTGGTTACTTCGTCCGAGAAAATGGCCATCTTGGTAATATGGGTACTTTAGGCCCTTGTCAACCAATGTACTTTTATTCTGTGCAATAGTTGACGATTTTATGCAGTGTGTAAATCCAATACGAACAATAAATTAAATCAGACAAAGGATTTAATATTATAATCATTAATTATGAAGTTTTTTTTAGTTTAACTTAATTATGTCCTCGTAATTATTTTTTTAATTTACCAAACAGCTATGTAGGGTAATTGTGCTAGTTTGTCGTCCAGGTCCAGTTTACCGTCCACTTAATTAAACTGCTGCAAATAAATGGGAAAAACTTTTTAAGGTCAATATAGTTTATATTTATAGTTTATTCTGTAGTAGATTTTTTAAATTTTAAGCTTTTATTTTGGGAAAAACTTGAAGATTAACATATAAATAAGTATGGATGGAAAACCGACAAGAGTGGACGAAAACTAGCACAATCACCCTACCTACTGGAAACATGAATGAAGTAAAGTAACTGTCAATGTGTGCGATCTTGTATGTGTTGCATTATATAACATTCCGGGGCGAATTATTTTGTATGGTTAAAATTTTCTTGGTAATTCTAAGCAAAAGTTATTTAAATATATTTCTGATGTCCTATGCGAACTGTTTAAAGATATATTAGATGTATTACAGACTATAAGCATAAAAGTTATGTTGTTATCGCAAATATTTAATTATAAAGAAGAAACAGTGATTGTGATTATGAATTTAACTTTAAATTAAGCTTTAAATTCCTTTAGCTTTCACTACGTGAACTCAAATCTCTGTAAGACCTTTAAGGCTCCGTCAAACTAGCGTATTTTGTTAGCGGGGCGAAAGCGAAGCGCGATCCGCACGTGGACGCAGCGCCGCGCCTAGGCAGACAGAGACAACCATATGTAACTGCTCCTTGAGAGAAAGATGCGCGCGAGTTGTAAGCGCGGCGCTGCCGGCCAGGGCGAATAATCTTAGTACTACGGACATAATAATAACAACCCACATATTTATAATGTCAACAGTATAACCATGCCAAGTTATGTATGAAGTTATGAATAAGTAAATACATAGTTTTAAGTTATTCCAAATTTGACAGCATTATTACTAAAAACTTCTTTACTTTCGATTACAGATGTCGCGATAAGCGCTAAAATCATGACATTGTAAAAAAATAATTATATTGTAATTATTTTGTCGTAACAGGAAATAATTTGCTCAATATAAATAACTAAAATTAGCAAATAATACGCTGCTTTGGAAATTATATATATTTTTTCTTTTGGCAACACTACTTATCGCGCAGCCGCAGAAATTCGTCGCTCAATGGCCGTAAGTCATTTAAACGCTTTTTGGACAAAATTATGAACAAAGGACAACTTTATGTTGAAATTCGGAAATGTCTGATAAAAAGTGTTGTGTACCTGGATGCACACCACAGGACGGTATGTATACAATCTAAACCTCGCCTATATCACTGCAAAATCAAGATACAATTTTGGTAGTCTCTGCGGGAAGAAAAGTGTCGTATTGTGTCGTATAATGCATGAGCTCCTACATAAAACCATACTTAATCAAGATTGTACCTATTTTTACAAGTAAATTAAATGAACAATTATAAAAGCCCATCGCAAATAACACTTCTCTTTTTGCGTCGGCGGTAATTTTCCCCTTAACATAGCCGCAGTCTGAATGTCTATAGGGTGATTGTGCTAGTTTTCGTCCACTCTTGTCAGTTTTCCGTCCATACTTATTTATATGTTTATCTTCAAGTTATTCCCAAAATAAAAGCTTAAAAGTAAAAAATCTACTAAAGAATAAACTATAAATATAAACTATGTTGACCTTAAAAAGTTTTTCCCATTTATTTGCAGTAGTTTAATAAAGTGGACGGTAAACTGGACCTGGACGGGAAATTAGCACAATTACCCTACCTCGTTTTTTCAGATTAGAAAAATAACAGTCGATTTCGCCAATCTATCTTTAGGGCCGATTCTTATTGGAATGGCAGCGGCCAGTAGCGTAGCCCGCCGCCGGCCGCCAGGGCCGCGCGGCGCTTCTTGTAGCTGCCAGCGGCCGCCGCCTTCCGACTCCGCTCGCCTAGTCTCCAAGAGGAGATGATCAAGAGATCAGTTTAGTGTCTACATGCGTCGTGTGACGCTGCCGTCAGCCGCGGGCAGAACCGCCGACAAGACGCGCGCAGCCGCAAGCCCGCTCGTATTGCACATTTTTTTCACTTTTGTACTGAGGGAAAACCCTACTATTTGTACTGTTCATGTAGCTGAAAGATTGGACTTGTTTTATTTAAAACATTATTTATTTTGTGTTTGTTTATGGTTGATTATGTCTGTTGAAATGTATATTTACTTAATAGTAAATTCAAAATAACATCGAATGGGGTTATACGATGGGGTTAAAAATGGATGGAGTTAGTCATTTTAGATAAAATAGTTGTAAACTTAGGTTATTAACTCGAGAATATTATGGAAGTTACAAATCAACTGTGTTTCATTTATTTATTTGAATATACCTATAGGTACGGTCGGCGTTACTTTACACTAGCATTTTTAAATTTAAAAAAGATTTCATGTGTTTTTAGCGTTTCGTTATTTTGAAACAAGAATTTAACATTAAATGACATTTTCCGTTAATTAAAAGTGTACAGAAACTGCGACTGCTTGTAATATTTTATATAGAGTATGCTTATACATAAATATAAGGTATTTAAAATTGAAAATAGAAAGTCTTTCAGTATGCCAATGCATACTTAAAGATTGCCCCTGTTGACCCCCCCCCCCCCCCCCCCTGTATCCGCGCCTGGATATATCACATTTCTAAATTGATATGACTGAGAAATGTGATAATGTGATCTTCCCATGACAAGCAACCTTGTATAGTGTATTTTAGTATTACGTTTCATCATCAACAAATTTTAATCTACCTATAGTACCGTAAAATGGGGTGAGTAGGGACAAAACCGAAGTTTAAACCTGGATAAAAGTATATTTTAATATGTGGCACGTTGAAAAAATAGTCCTATACATAAAAAAAAGTGTCGGTTCATTCCATAATTTTAATGATAAACACAAAATAGTGGGAAATGCCACCTCACTCCGTTGTTGGGGTTGGTAGGGATAGCAATGAGTTGGACATATTTCTAGGATTAACATTTTTGGATTATGAACATTGCAATAGCTTGACTTGTCAAGATAATATTATATTTACGTAGCGATTTGGTCTGAAAACACCAACTCGCCCCTTTAGTATCTTTACTCTCCCCATTTATGACCTAACCGCCCACACGTTATCCCTTCTTATCCCGTTTAGTATACAGTATGTTACGCTATGTCCGACGACTGCTATGCATTTATTTAGTGGGAATTGTTTCAACACTATGGTAAGATTTTTTTCACCTCAGCAGCAGGAACGAGGGTTCTTTGATACCTAAAAACAGTGAGCAAAACTCAATTTTGCTGCGAGCGTGAGACAAAATGACCTTGTTGACCTTGGAATTACAATGTCAATCCGCGCGCGAGGTCTAATACAAATTCGAAATACTCGGAAGCTATTCGTGTTGTCTTTTTCACGTCATTAGTAAATAGAGAGAGACAGAAATATTTTAAACGTCATTCAATCAACTTTTATGTAATTTTAATTTGTATTCTGAATTTTGATTTGACCCCTGAAACAGAGTCAGAACGAAACGTTCCGAAATGCGCAGAAGTACTAATTTGTAAATATAATTTGAACAAATTTTAATTTTGAAATGTTTAACCATACAACACCTAAAATAATTTACGTTCTGTATTTCAAGATCAAATAAGTATAAACGGAAAAATTACAAGATTATCATGTGAAAAATATTATTACTTACAACAATCTTTCGTATTGTGATCAAACAGTAGTTACGGAACGCAGATAAAAAAAAGTTGACAAAAGTCAAAATGGCGGTATAGACATTTTAAAAATATTTAATTTATTTTGATTATTTTTTGTGTTATTAACTTATAATTGAGGTTTTTGAACTCAAATGTAAGAATATTATAATAAATACAAGTGAAAAAAGTGACAAAGAAGATTAAGCATCACCCAGGTTGTATTTTTCCATGTCTTCTCACTGCTGAGGTGAAAAATAGTATGTTCAACATGAGAATAAAGTTATTTACATCTTGTGCTTTTGAGTCCCTCTCTACGCTCAAGATTCTAAATTAGAATCACTCGCTACGCTCGTGATTCTATTATAGAATCTTTCGCTTGCTCAGGCCTCAAAATTAGCACTCGAAGTAAATATGAACTTTCTTCTCTTGTTGTACAAATATCTATTTCATCACGCCCGCTCGGAAAGGATCACTTTATTGTTTAATAAGTGTGTGGAAAGTTGCGTTTTATCCTCTACAGTGGAAAGTAATTAGATACAAGTTTTGACTTGTTTTTCATGGGTCAGTGGTCAGTGTGGATATACTTTTATGCGATGATTTTGAACGATAAATACCATTAATTTTGGTTAGGTACATTTGTAATATTTTACTGCTTGTATTTTCCTCGCGTTGGTGTGGTGAAAAAATGTTGTTTTACACTCGTGAAAAAATGTTGTTTTTACACTCGTGAAAAAATGTTGTTTGAAAAAATGTACAATCGGCAACAAAGTTTCAACATGTCGTGCTTTGAGGCCCTCGTACGCTCAAGATTCCACTCGCTACGCTCGTTGGTAAATTTTACAATCTTTCGCTGGCTCGGGCCTCAATATAAACGAGAGGTTAAACAACAACTTTGTTCCTTGTATAATAAATAACTCTTTTCCATATTTTTATTGTGGTAATTTAAGACAAGTTCGTCTATATTAATAAATTGTAGTATTGTAAGTTAGTTAAGTGAATGTGACATTTTCGAAAAGGTCGATGCCACATAGGTAGTTGGTTGTTAAAGTTAAATTTAATTTAACTCTTCATGGCATAAGCGCCTTGGACAACCGACAACAAGTACCCTTTTGATTGGAACTGTCACAAATAGACAGACTGGTGAGTTTCTTCCGGCGTTTCTTCTCATCAGATGTCATAGTTTGCGAAGCGCTAGTAGAGACGGACATGTACATAAAACGACCCTTGGAGCCTAGACGGCTTATTTAAACTTCTATTATAATATAATATAAATATAATTTGTATTTTTATTTCATATACCCGATTTTTGAAACATTTTTCCACATAAATAAAATGAAATAAATAAATACTATAAGAACAATCTTACACAAATCGACCTAGGCCCACAGTAAGCTCAATAAGGATTGTGTTATGGGTACTAGACGACGATATATATAATATATAGACATAGATAAATACTTAAATACATAAAAACATCCATAACTCAGGAACAAATATCTGTGATAAACACACGAATGCCCTGACCAGGATTCGAACCCGGGACCTCTTGCTTCGTAGGCAGGGTCACTACCGACTGGGCTAGGAGGCCGTTGAAGGCATATTACGGGCTATCGAACACATATGTGGGCGTCATTGGACTTCTACTTGCAATACCGAAAAATAGTGTCCGTCCGAAACATGTTTTTTTGCTGAAACCGAAACAGAAGGTTCGGCTCTGAATCCAGTTTTGGCCGAAACCGGAACCGAAACTTTGATGGGCATGTTTAAATCGTACAAATTCCAGTTACATCTTGATACAATTGTAAAGGGTCGGCAACGCGCATGTGACTCCTTTGGAGTTGCAGGCGTCCATAGGTTACGGTAGCTGCTTACCATCAGGCGGGCCGTATGCTTGTTTGCCACCGACGTGGTATAAAAAAAAAAAATTCGGTAAAAAAAATTGAAATTTTAGTTACATGTATTGCGACCCCCTAAAAATATTTATTATGTAGTTAAATAACTAAATATAGACAATATAATCTTCTTCTTCTTCTACCTAGCGTTATCCCGGCTATTGCCAGGGTCCGCTTTCCTGCTCGCTTTCCTCCACTTTGCGCGGTCCTGGGCATCTTCTTTTACGAGCCCGTTTTCGCTCATGTCGGCCTCCACGACATTCAGCCAGCGCTTCTTCGGTCTTCCGCGACCGCGTCGATGACCGTCCAGGGCTAGATCAAGGCATACGTTCCCTATGTAGTCTGCTGGCCTGCGAGAAATGTGACCGAACCAACGAAGGCGACATTCTTGGAGCTTCTCCGCTACGTCACGAACTGCGAGGCTGCCGCGTATGTACTCGTTACGAATGCGATCAGCACGTGTAACGCCGCACATCCACCGCAGCATCTTCATTTCTGTAACGCGAAGCTCCTGAATATGCCTTCCAAGAACCGGCCACGTCTCGCTTCCGTATATTAAGACCGGTCGGATGATACACTTGTACACTAGCCCCTTCAGTCTTAGCGGAATTCTGCGATCGCAGATGACTCCTGTGACCTCTCGCCATTTAGACCAAGCTGCACTGATTCGGGCTCGAATGTCGTGGTCAATGGACCCGGACTCATGCAGTACGGATCCCAGGTACTTAAACTTGTCCGTTTTCACGGCAAGTTCGTTCCCTATTTTGATTGGAACGGGATCAGTACTTCCGCAGGCCATGTATTCGGTCTTCGAGACATTTAGCTTTAGACCACCGTTCTCTAGCGATCCCTTCCATAGGTTCACCTTTCGCTCAATATAATAAATAGACAATATAATAAATAATAAAAATAATAATAAATACTCTTTATTGCACACCTCATACAGTTACAAGTACAAATTATACAATACATAAATTTAGGTAGAGGTAACAACAGGCGGTCTTATCGCTAATGAGCGATTTCTTCCAGACAACCTTTGGGTAGTGGAGACTAGAGAAAAACAATAAGCAGTACACCTTATATCTTTATACCTCCTTATATACACCTTATGTCTTTATTTTATTAAGATACGTTTTATAGTTTCCGAGTAAAATGGCTGTGACATACTGACGGACGGACGGACAGACGGACATGACGAAACTATAAGGGTTCCGTTTTTGCCATTTTGGCAGATTAAGTACAATGTTAAGTTTCGGCACGGCCGTAAGGTTCGGCCATTTTCTGGCCGAAACCGAACCTTGGGCCGAAACACGTTTTTTTGGCAGAAACCGAAACCGAACCTTCGGTCGGACACTACCGACAAACCACTATCACCACGCAAAGTGGCATTGTAAAAGGTGTCCTACACGACTCCTTTTATTGAAGCGAGCCGAACGTTATAAGGTTCTATTATCTTCTTTGTTTACGGTGGGCTTCTTTGTCATACAGAATTCATACTTATCGTGTTAACAAACACTTCTCCGAGACATTATCACACTTTTATCTGGGATTCTCACTTAAAATGTTTGTATACTTAAAGACACTCACGTAGTATTGAATTCAACTACGACTAAGTGTAACTACTAAGAAATACAATTTCTAATAAAGTTTTCTTCAATAATCAAAGTAACGAATGAATTACCTGAAAAATAAATGACATTACGAGGTCTAGATTGACACATGTTTGTTTACATAATAAAACAAGGGCATGTATTTAACCAAGCAGCTAAATAATTGTATTTAGGCATTGAGTAACAGGAGATGACATCCCTAAGATTTTTTTTGTCCCAAAAATTTTAGTGAAAATCACTACAAGTCTATACTACTAGTACTCTTTGATTCAGTCATAGCTGTCAACCGTGCTATGGTCTCTTAGAACTTTGACAGGAGCGTTGATATTTTTATACTTTCTGCGCCATCTACAAACTGCGAGCTACTTGTGATTTTGGTTTTTCTAAAGTACGCTAGATAGCGCTGTGCAGCATGTGACGGCTGTGTTGCTGTTTGAAAAACATAGAAGTTTTAAATATTCTGGGTTTAAGTTTTGTTAAATTAGTTTATTATTGAAACATGTTTTTTTTATGCCATTTATTATTTAATTACGGTTAAATAGTGCTATAGTTTGTTTCTTCACGATTTACATAGATTTTTAAAACACTAGTAGAAAGTAGTAGATATTGTGGCAACATTTGTGCTAAATAAAAAAAATCGGGATCATGATGGCGGCGAAGTCAATTTTTCTTTCTTTCTTTTAGCGCAAGCTTTGAAGATAGTGACAGTTGTCTAAAATAATTAAATAGTTTCTGGGTGCAGGGTAATTATTATATGAATTATCATATAAAAATGTCGCTTCCAAATTGCTGCGTGCCCTTGTGCAATAATCAACAATCAGGAATTCAAATGCATGCATTCCCAAATCCCACCAATCTCAGGAACCCTTCAGAACTTGAAAGGTTCCGAACGTGGGTAATAAGGATCGGTGGAAATATTGTGGGCAAGGCGGACACGGCGATCTACAGTAATGCGCGGGTATGCCATCGCCATTTTGAGGCCAAATATATTTACCCCAATGGGCGCCTCAACCGCTTGGCTATACCAACGCTTCATTTACCAGGTTAGTTTTAACGCTATAATGTAATCAGCTTAATTAGAATCACCATCATCATAATTCGACTAGCGTTCGTCTTGTTGCGGTTTTTTTTGCTACGGCTCTGAGCCTGGGTACCGTCGGCAACCAAAACCTATGAACTAGTGCGACTGCTAGTTTTTACCCAGAAGGAGGTCCGATTTCCTCACGATATTTTCCTCCAGAAGAAGAGCGAGAAGAAAAGCGACGGGTAAATCAAATTACATTTTGTACAAAAATTCATAAAAACGCAATCGAGTCGGGGTTTGAACCCGAAAGCTCTGGATTGAAAGTCAGACATCTTACCGTCAGGCTACCAGCACTTCAGTGTTCGCTATAAGGATGTGCATGACTAAATTAGAGAAATTAGAATTGTTCCCATTAGTGTCAAAGCTATTGAGGCTATGGGATCAGGAATCATTGTGTTTATACTATACTTCGTTTTTTTTTGAGATTAGAAATTGAGTAAACATAGAAACAGTAGTTGCCAACCTGTTCTAAATGTTCAATTTAAACACACTGCAAACACACCAACAAGCGATTAGTTAACATGATTAAGAGTTCACATTTGTGAATAAATAATAACAATTTGCAGATTAAATAATCCAACACAACAATAAAAACACAATTTCGTTTTGATTATCACGTAAGAGATAACGGGTGATAACAAAAAAATGAGAATTCTTTCAGAGGCGAAAAAAAAAATCTTCTCTACCTTTTTTTGAGTTTTGGATGTTCTTAGGCAATTCACACATAATAGTTATTTACAAAACCATCAATGGACATAAGAATAGGGCCCGTGGTCAGCTGTTCGTCAAAGTACAGACACAATGTCCGAACAAGATCGTTGGACGGCATGTTTTTCCCTTTTGTGCACATATTGTAACGAGCTCCGACTGAGAAGCCCTAGCCTAGCTTAATCTACCTTATCGCCAGTTACCTTAGGTCCTTATAGTGAGTCTTCTCGAATCGGCCAGTGATCGTCTATTCCTCTACGTTGTGTTTGAAATAACCAGGTTCAGCACAGAGAAAGCTCGCCCGTGCTCCTCCCGTCCCTCATCATGCTTCCTCATCGACCTCCTGTTTTTTAAAGATTGTATGACAAACGGCCATTAAGTACCCCTAGACCTATATGGGAATATTTTCATGAAGATTGTCTTTGAACGGTGTCAGTTAGTCCGAGTAAGTATAGAACAATGAGCTTAAAGTAGGGAGGGTACGTTTAGTGTATCGAATTGTCCTTTCTCAGTCCTTTTAGCTATTTGTATGTCATAAACCCTAGAATTGATGGGCCCATTAGAAGAATACCTACCTTGTCGCTGTGAAGTGCTGTCATTATTAAATAGGTATATTATAGGTCTCATTTAAGTATCATCTTTATATTACCGCTGTCTATATATACTTGCCTAGTTACAAAGTCAGAAATACCGGTTTCGCAGAAAGTCCACTCTAGCACTCAAATGTTAGTAAGGAATGTAGTTAGGGACACAGGGAGGGCCTTTAACATTAGATACACACAAACACATCAAATAAAATAACTTTGGTAAATCGGGACATTATATAGTATTTAAAAGATTAATAAAAATAGGAATGGAGGTACTTAACTTATAAAAGCTGGAGTAATCCTTTATGTTCATTTTCTATACGTTATTATACGCATTAGCTCTGCTTTACACATTTAAATACACTTATAAAAATACATTTCATTGAATTGGATGCATTCGTGATGTTGACAGTTATTTCAAGCAATTCCAATGTCAGTGATTTTATATTTGAAATTCTGAGAGTATTTATTCTTCTAAGGCATAGACAACAGTAGAAGTAAAAAGGCTGATATACACTATATAACCAAGCAGTTTGGTTCCTAAAAATATAAGGTAAACCTAAAATATAATTTAACAATTATAATTATTTGAACGGGTAAGGACGGCCCGTTACACACTACCCCCAAATTTTGCGAACATAGACACATCTGGGTCATGGAAAGCAAAATTTCAATAACTATAAAATTTTAAAAGTACTTATGAAGAAAAGAAAAAAGCTTTATGAATTCATCAGATACACGGTGTATACTAAGTAGTTTTTTTTTTAAATATACTTTTAAGAAAAAAAGTTTTATGAATTTATCAGACACACGATGTATACTAAGTAGTATTTTTTTTTAATATACTTTTAAGAAAAAAAAGTTTTATGAATTCATCAGACACACGATGTATACTACCCCCCCAAATTTGCATGGACGCAATCAAGTAATGAAAGCAAATATTAAACTAAATAAAACATAACCGATTGATTGAGAAAGAGAAAAAGATAAACAGGCTTATGCTTTTTTTTATTCATGACACTAATTAAAAAATTTAACAGGCTTATTCTACTACCACACTACCCCCAAATTTTTCGAACATAGACACATCTGACAAGGTGTCTCATGGAAGTAAAAATTTTAAACATAAATAGATTGGTAGCATAAGTTTTTTTGGAAAAACAATACATTTTTAATGAGAGATCTAAGTTCATTGGGATCTTTCCATTTAGCGTAGACGTTTTTTTTTTATAATCCTCTTATGTGGTGTGTATTTTAACCAAACCAAGAGTGCTGGCGTATATAAAGTCAAGTTTCCAAGTTCTCATATGTATGGCATGAACTTTTACAAGCCTCCACAGATAATCCTCACTCAAGCAAAGGAATCCCGGGTTGTGAATCCAGAATCAACTCTAGCCGTATATGCAAGGACACTTCCGACCTCATCCTGCTTTGCTTATCGGATAGGGAAAGGAAATCAATGCAGCCCTTGTAAAGTGAGACTTCTCCAGGGTGGGTTCCTACCGTTAAATGTTCAATTACCAACACTAAAACCTAGGCTTCACTAGAATACGGACCACTCTCAGCCGGGAGTATGTTCAGCAAATACATGATGTCTTTGGCTATTTAGCCATGTCATCTAGTCTTGACCAGATGTCATAAACAATAGCTATTAGGCCTTATTATTTATTAGCCTTTATAAGCTTTATTGAGCTTATATTGATGGTTGACCAATTTGTGACCGACCCATAATTTTCAAATATTACTTATTTAATATTAATATTTGTGTTATTATTTAAAACAATTTAAGTTTCTCCTACTTTAATTGACATCACGTAATTGTTGATGTGTAGATTTAACAGGGGGGCATCACACACCTGCTGGTAGTGTTAGCTTCTTGTGGAGTAGAACCCACTTTGGATAACAGTTACGGAAAACTGCAACCTGTCAGCTTGAGATGACACTAACTAATAGCAATATCCAAAATGTTCCTTGTACCGTAAAGTGTAATAGTGAGATGACAATGAACTTTAATGTTTATATCTTAAGTCCAATTCCATTGTAGAGGCTCTACACACTGTCAGGTCTCAGTCGTAGTCGGTGACACCACTGGTATTATGATCATGACGCTCTCTCACAGTCAGTTATAACTTATAAATGTTATTTTACATTAACTGTCTTTGTTATACAATGTTTTATAACCGCTGTGTAAGTGCTCCACCACACCAGTTAGTCTCTCTCAGTTTTAATTCATGCATCACACAATCATCATTCCTCACCATATTCATCACTCGCTCATACATTCGTCCAAAACAATGGAACAACACGTCTCGATATAAACTTCGTAAAATAGGCCCTAGCGAAACCCAATTAAAATTGTAAAAAAAAAGATTTTTTTTTACAAATTCTATTTAGTGTAATTAATTTGTACAAAACCCCAACTTTGTTAATACTAATAACGTATTATTACGCATTTAAAAATAATTTAATTTCAAAATAATTTTATTTTATTTTATTTCTGTAGACTTGTTTTCTGCTGACTGTACCTACATAGTAATTTAACCTAAAATATTTCTCAAACTTACCGTAGGCGTAGAATGCCCTTGGAAGCTTTGTATAATTATCCCTAGCATGTAGGTTTTTGGAACCATTTTAAAATGCTGGAAAAAAAATCTATGTTCCTATGACATGAGTCGATCGGACACCAATATCTCAATTGCCATTCTTGTAAAATAGAAATAAATATACATAATGGAACCAGCTAAACGGCTGGTCGATGTCACAGGGGACAAACGAGCTGGCAGCTTCCTCGCTCAACGCATAAGTATTGCAATTCAGCGAGGAAATGCTGCCAGCGTCCTCGGCACGATGCCACAGGGGCCCATTTTAGAGATAGATTTTTAGTTTTTAGTATTTTTAAGTAAGTTAATTTTAGGTTATTTACATAGTTTATTTAAGTTTCTACCTATTTAATCTATTGTGAATATACATAATAGATATATATATAATATATAATTATATACCACACACACCTTTTTGTATGAATGTGGCAAGTATCAGAATTCTGTTTTAGTAATTCTTAATACATATACTCGTACCACAGACACCTTTTTGTATGAATGTGGTAAGAATCAGATTTTTTTCTCATTCTTAAAATATACACAGACACCATTTATTGTATGAATGTGATAAGCATAAGAATAAGAACCCTTCTGGTTCTAATAATGTGCACAAACACCATTTATTGTATGAATGTGATTAGAATCATTATTTATGATTCATAGATGGAATAAATAAAATATATACGTAATACCTTGCCTAATTAAAATTGGTTGGTGGAAGACATGGCTGTGCTTAGAAGTAGTTAACGTTTAGGTTCTGACCTAGGTAATCAGAATTTAGTGAATTTACTGTCTACAAAATGGTTCTTAAGTCTTTACAGAACAGGACAAGTCATCGGTCTCTAGTAAAGGTTACGGTATTAGTAGATGCTGGTACTAAAGACAGATGTAAGTACTTAATCTTAAATGAAATTACTGCATTTTGAATAACCTATCCTATGGCAACCGTAATAATAATAATTGAACTGACAGCTTTGCATAAAAACTATATATATATATCTACTATATAATAACTATATTAAATATTGACCGGTCATTCTACTGTAAACTAAAAGCTTTCTATAGTTAATAAGTACTACTAGAGCGATAAGGCAAAGTCTATTATAAGAAGCACAGCATACAAAATAAGCAATCAGTTCAAAAAAATGCCAGATTGTCGTGGAACACTCGGTTGGTACGAAGTTATGTTATTTAATTTTTGACCTATTCGTATTTTTTGTGGTTGTAATGTTTTTTTTTGGCATTTTAAAATTTTTTTTTTTTTTTTTAATATTAAAATTTTTTTTTTTTTTTTGAAATTTTGATTTTTTTTTCAAGTTTTTGATTTTTTTTGTATTTTTTGATTATTTTGATTTTTTAGATTTAATTTTTTTTCTTTGATTTTTTATTTTTATTTTTTTTTTTAGATTTTTTTTTTATTTTTTTAATATTTTTTATTTTTTAGTTTTTTTTTTAGTTTTTTTGTTTTGTTATATTTTGTAATTTTTTGTTCTTTTGTAATTTTTTGTTTTTTTTTAGTTATTTTTTTTTTAATTTTATTTTTTTTTATTTTTTAGATTTTTTTTTTATTATTTTTTTAATTTTGTAGATTTTTTTAATTTTTTAGATTTTTTAAAATTCTTTTTTAATTTTTTTTTTAATTTTTACGAATTTTTTGTTTTTTTTTTACATTTTTTTTTTTAAATTCCTTTTTTATTTTTTTGAATTTTTACCAATTTTTTGTTTTTTTTTTCCTTTTTTTTTTTGAATATTATTTTTTAAATATTTTTTTTTTTAAATATTTTTAGATTTTTTTTCCTTAATTTTTTTAATATTTTTTTTTTAAAAATATTTTTAGATTTTTTTTTTCCTTAATTTTTTTTTTTAGATTTTTTTTTTATTTTTAGATTTTTTTTTTAAATTTTGTTTTAATTTTTAGATTTTTTTTTATATTTTTATTTTGAATTTTTACGAATTTTTTGATATTTTTTTCTTTGTGAAAATGAGAATTGACAAAGTGTCACTTTTCAGTACACTTCACTTAAATTTATTATATTTTTTAATTCTTTTTTCTTTTGATTTTTTTTTACACTTTGTCCAATTCCATTGTAGAGGCTCTACACACTGTCAGGTCTCAGTCGTAGTCGGTGACACCACTGGTATTATGATCATGACGCTCTCTCACAGTCAGTTATAACTTATAAATGTTATTTTACATTAACTGTCTTTGTTATACAATGTTTTATAACCGCTGTGTAAGTGCTCCACCACACCAGTTAGTCTCTCTCAGTTTTAATTCATGCATCACACAATCATCATTCCTCACCATATTCATCACTCGCTCATACATTCGTCCAAAACAATGGAACAACACGTCTCGATATAAACTTCGTAAAATAGGCCCTAGCGAAACCCAATTAAAATTGTAAAAAAAAAGATTTTTTTTTACAAATTCTATTTAGTGTAATTAATTTGTACAAAACCCCAACTTTGTTAATACTAATAACGTATTATTACGCATTTAAAAATAATTTAATTTCAAAATAATTTTATTTTATTTTATTTCTGTAGACTTGTTTTCTGCTGACTGTACCTACATAGTAATTTAACCTAAAATATTTCTCAAACTTACCGTAGGCGTAGAATGCCCTTGGAAGCTTTGTATAATTATCCCTAGCATGTAGGTTTTTGGAACCATTTTAAAATGCTGGAAAAAAAATCTATGTTCCTATGACATGAGTCGATCGGACACCAATATCTCAATTGCCATTCTTGTAAAATAGAAATAAATATACATAATGGAACCAGCTAAACGGCTGGTCGATGTCACAGGGGACAAACGAGCTGGCAGCTTCCTCGCTCAACGCATAAGTATTGCAATTCAGCGAGGAAATGCTGCCAGCGTCCTCGGCACGATGCCACAGGGGCCCATTTTAGAGATAGATTTTTAGTTTTTAGTATTTTTAAGTAAGTTAATTTTAGGTTATTTACATAGTTTATTTAAGTTTCTACCTATTTAATCTATTGTGAATATACATAATAGATATATATATAATATATAATTATATACCACACACACCTTTTTGTATGAATGTGGCAAGTATCAGAATTCTGTTTTAGTAATTCTTAATACATATACTCGTACCACAGACACCTTTTTGTATGAATGTGGTAAGAATCAGATTTTTTTCTCATTCTTAAAATATACACAGACACCATTTATTGTATGAATGTGATAAGCATAAGAATAAGAACCCTTCTGGTTCTAATAATGTGCACAAACACCATTTATTGTATGAATGTGATTAGAATCATTATTTATGATTCATAGATGGAATAAATAAAATATATACGTAATACCTTGCCTAATTAAAATTGGTTGGTGGAAGACATGGCTGTGCTTAGAAGTAGTTAACGTTTAGGTTCTGACCTAGGTAATCAGAATTTAGTGAATTTACTGTCTACAAAATGGTTCTTAAGTCTTTACAGAACAGTACAAGTCATCGGTCTCTAGTAAAGGTTACGGTATTAGTAGATGCTGGTACTAAAGACAGATGTAAGTACTTAATCTTAAATGAAATTACTGCATTTTGAATAACCTATCCTATGGCAACCGTAATAATAATAATTGAACTGACAGCTTTGCATAAAAACTATATATATATATCTACTATATAATAACTATATTAAATATTGACCGGTCATTCTACTGTAAACTAAAAGCTTTCTATAGTTAATAAGTACTACTAGAGCGATAAGGCAAAGTCTATTATAAGAAGCACAGCATACAAAATAAGCAATCAGTTCAAAAAAATGCCAGATTGTCGTGGAACACTCGGTTGGTACGAAGTTATGTTATTTAATTTTTGACCTATTCGTATTTTTTGTGGTTGTAATGTTTTTTTTTGGCATTTTAAAATTTGTTTTTTTTTTTTTTAATATTAAAATTTTTTTTTTTTTTTTGAAATTTTGATTTTTTTTTCAAGTTTTTGATTTTTTTTGTATTTTTTGATTATTTTGATTTTTTAGATTTAATTTTTTTTCTTTGATTTTTTATTTTTATTTTTTTTTTTAGATTTTTTTTTTATTTTTTTAATATTTTTTATTTTTTAGTTTTTTTTTTAGTTTTTTTGTTTTGTTATATTTTGTAATTTTTTGTTCTTTTGTAATTTTTTGTTTTTTTTTAGTTATTTTTTTTTTAATTTTATTTTTTTTTATTTTTTAGATTTTTTTTTTATTATTTTTTTAATTTTGTAGATTTTTTTAATTTTTTAGATTTTTTAAAATTCTTTTTTAATTTTTTTTTTAATTTTTACGAATTTTTTGTTTTTTTTTTACATTTTTTTTTTTAAATTCCTTTTTTATTTTTTTGAATTTTTACCAATTTTTTGTTTTTTTTTTCCTTTTTTTTTTTGAATATTATTTTTTAAATATTTTTTTTTTTAAATATTTTTAGATTTTTTTTCCTTAATTTTTTTAATATTTTTTTTTTAAAAATATTTTTAGATTTTTTTTTTCCTTAATTTTTTTTTTTAGATTTTTTTTTTATTTTTAGATTTTTTTTTTAAATTTTGTTTTAATTTTTAGATTTTTTTTTATATTTTTATTTTGAATTTTTACGAATTTTTTGATATTTTTTTCTTTGTGAAAATGAGAATTGACAAAGTGTCACTTTTCAGTACACTTCACTTAAATTTATTATATTTTTTAATTCTTTTTTCTTTTGATTTTTTTTTACACTTTGTCACTTCACTACAATTCACTTCACTTCAATTTATTCTATTTGCTTATTCCATTTAATTTTACATGTTTCTCAATCGTATGGCTTTGTGTCGCGTTTTCGTACGTGACGCTTTTTCGTGACGGATACTCGACCTCCTTTTCGCCTAGCCCCCATCCGCGAACTGTCCGATAAGGAACTTCGTTCAAAAAAAGGTTGGCCTAAATTTTGAAGGAATAAATGAACTCACATGTTATTATATAGGGTATACACGGTGGAACTCCACGAGGGCCCTTTATGAAATGGGAGTTAGTTTAGCCTTAGCACTATATTTCCCTCACAGAAACTATGTAGATGTGTGTAACCGTGTCTAACTTATAGCCTTATTAGTACAGGAAAGATACGGTTGCATCAAACATTAATTTATAATAGCCTGACTTTTTTATTATTCATTCTTATGGAATATTTATATATAATATATGCAAAAATCCTACTAACTTTACCCCCGGAAGTAGTTAAATAGGTAAAATAAAACATATTTTTTTGTATATTTTTATTTACAATAATATCAATTATTTTTATTTGTAAATATGACGATATTGAAGTCTTCTTTCTGTTTAAAGCGAAACACAAGAAGCCGTGTCCATGTAAAACCACATAAATAACAAAATGTACGGCGCGGGCGATATATATCCTAATTCGTTAGAAACAAATAGTAATAATTGGTAGTTTGTTCTTACACATTTTAAACGACTTAGAAACGATATACTCATTAAAATCCTACAAGAAAAACGCTTGTAATATGTGTGTACATATTTGTGGCGGTTAGCGAATAACGATATTTTGTAGGATTTCATTGCGTAAATAATACTTGTATCATGATATATCCGTTACACTAAAAATATTAGCTATTATTAATTATTTCCAATTCCGCATACTAGCCGCCCGTAAAATGACTGTAGTATATAGCTCAAAGTAGTGAATTTGGTTTTATTTTTATTTATTTTTTATTTTCTAACTATTCCAAATCTACTCAAACGATTCAATACTTCCGGGAAGATCCGTTGTCACCTGCCACCCTGTATATCTGCCTCAGCAAAGTTCATGATTTCAAGTTTATCATAGTCAACCCGCAATAATGAAGTTGCCGTACGAGTGTTTTTTTTTTATATACCACGATGTTGGAAAACAAGCATACGGTCGGCCCGATGGTAAGCAGATACCGTAGCCTATGGACGCCTGCAAACCCAGAGGACTTATATGCGCGTTGCCAACCCTATAAGAACCTATATACTCCTTTTTTGAAGAACCTCATACGAAGAAATTGACAATTTACGATTTCTTAGTTTGACTTTAGAGCAGCCTGTCCTGTATGTTATTTAATGTCATGAAAATATACATACAGCCTCATTGAACAGTATAAAACCTTCTTTACCCTATTTGGTCATCTTTTTTATTCATGACACTTATTACAAATTTAACAAATGTCTTATGTGACAAAGTGTGTGATGGCAACTGCCAACATCAACACTCACATACAAGCATATTGCGTTGCTCTGACGTGTCACTAATATGTTTCTGTCAAAAATTGTTACAATTGTTCCGTCCACTAACTAAGGTCACACTGTATATACTAAATTTATATATGAAGTTTTTTTTATTATTATATCTCGTAGGTTTTAAGCATTTTAAGGATAGGAGAGGCACGAAACAAGCTCTCCACTATGCTATCCACTTCAACAACAACAAACTGTGGCCTAAAGCCACTTTTTTGACTCACACAGGTAAATACAAGGAACTGGCGATAAAAACATCATAGGTACGCTGAATATGGAACACATGCAGGTCACGGCAATCAAACTGTAACGAGCTCGGGCTGAAGAAGCCCTAGCCTAGCTTAATCTACATTATCGCCAGTTACCTTATGTCCCTATAGTGAGTCTTCTCGAATCGGCCAGTGATCGTCTATTCCTCTACGTTGTGTTTGAAATAACCAGGTTCAGCACAGAGAAAGCTCGCCCGTGCTCCTCCCGTCCCTCATCATGCTTCCTCATCGACCTCCTGTTTTTTAAAGATTGTATGACAAACGGCCATTAAGTACCCCTAGACCTATATGGGAATATTTTCATGAAGATTGTCTTTGAACGGTGTCAGTTAGTCCGAGTAAGTATAGAACAATGAGCTTAAAGTAGGGAGGGTACGTTTAGTGTATCGAATTGTCCTTTCTCAGTCCTTTTAGCTATTTGTATGTCATAAACCCTAGAATTGATGGGCCCATTAGAAGAATACCTACCTTGTCGCTGTGAAGTGCTGTCATTATTAAATAGGTATATTATAGGTCTCATTTAAGTATCATCTTTATATTACCGCTGTCTATATATACTTGCCTAGTTACAAAGTCAGAAATACCGGTTTCGCAGAAAGTCCACTCTAGCACTCAAATGTTAGTAAGGAATGTAGTTAGGGACACAGGGAGGGCCTTTAACATTAGATACACACAAACACATCAAATAAAATAACTTTGGTAAATCGGGACATTATATAGTATTTAAAAGATTAATAAAAATAGGAATGGAGGTACTTAACTTATAAAAGCTGGAGTAATCCTTTATGTTCATTTTCTATACGTTATTATACGCATTAGCTCTGCTTTACACATTTAAATACACTTATAAAAATACATTTCATTGAATTGGATGCATTCGTGATGTTGACAGTTATTTCAAGCAATTCCAATGTCAGTGATTTTATATTTGAAATTCTGAGAGTATTTATTCTTCTAAGGCATAGACAACAGTAGAAGTAAAAAGGCTGATATACACTATATAACCAAGCAGTTTGGTTCCTAAAAATATAAAGTAAACCTAAAATATAATTTAACAATTATAATTATTTGAACGGGTAAGGACGGCCCGTTACAATATGACCTTGATCCCCTCTATCAACTGGGTAAAATTTTCAGCTTTCCGATTGTTTAAATACTAAATTACGACATGACTAAAAAATATTTAGCATCCAGCCACGTTGTGAAAAAAATTTGAGGTATCGGATTTTCACTCGACGTCTAAAATTAATGATTTTCATGTGTGATTTCGAATCGTCTAGCGACACTGTGATATAAAATGTATTTTTGCTGATCTATGTATTCTAGTAATCTTATCTGCTAGCGGCATTCTAGACCTATCTTTTTAAACATCAACAAATGTAGGTACCGTTGGAAAACTTGAAATTTTTCTTGGCAACTCGTTGGCTGGTGGAATCATCATCATTAAAGATACAATTCTGTTTGTCCAGTCTTCCCTTGGTCATTATGTTTGCTAATCTCCCGCAACCATTTCTGTAAACTACAGTCATGGATGTAAGAATTCTACAAATAGCAAGATACGGGTACATTTTCCTTTACTAAAATGACATACACAGTGGTTTTTGTCCATGTTTAAGTTTGAAATATAAAAAAGTACAAGGGATTTTCGCATGGCTTCTTGTTTCGACACCATTTTTTACTAATACAAGTGCTAGAAAAAATAAAATAAACAAAATTAAAGAACCTCTAAGACACCGCCACAACTTCATAAACAAACGATTTTGTTTACGTAAATAGTTAAATTTTTATGTCTAAAGAAAATGAGTCTCATTTTTTTGTTATCACCCGTTACTTACGTGAAAATTTAAAAACAGACAGTGAAGCATGTACGTTCTAAAACGAAAACTTAACGTCTAGTTCTTTATCAGTATTCACGAAAATTATTTAATTGACAATCATAATATGCACTTATTAATAAAATTTCGTAAACAAAAGTTCTTCTAAACGATATTTAATCGTTTTATTATATAATACTAAATAATAAAACAATTGTCTTAGGTGATGGTAAAAGATTTGTTGGACTACGAGGTGGCTTTTATTGTTGTATGCCACTCGGACCTGCCTCTGATTGCTCCATAACCCTCCAACCAATCGCACAATAATAGAACAAGCAAATACCTTTACTATAAGCTTTAACATTAAAAACTATCCAGATATGTCTGAGAGATACGAATGACAGATGACGCGAGAAAATATTTAAAAATCTAACCATCCGTCTCGAACCTCTTCTTCTATAGGTTTTATATTGTGCAACATTTACAAGAACATTAAAAGTGTTAATAATAAAATAATTCCAAAAAATAATTACTATCAAAATATTGTTAAATACTCAATATAACATGGCTTTACTACAAATACAAATATATTTATGGCCTATTTCACAATCTCCAGTTAAAGCATATCTGTCAGATAAATGTTTGCTGTCCTTTTCTTTTGTATGACTGGAGAAAAGGATAGCAATAATTTTCACTGGCAGATAACTTTATCTGGAGATTGTGAAACAGGCCCTTAGTATATTTAATGATGGCGTAGGCACTCTGACAGATGTGACATGTATCTTGCCTGATAAAGAAACCTGTACATCGTTCTGTCAACTTTTTTCTAATCTCAAATAAAATGAACAATAGGAATAAGTAAACTGTTTGATTGAACCAAGGTTGATAAAGGTGGGAGTTCAGCACAAAATAATAGTAGTTTATATAACTGTTACGTAATAAGGGTCCTTAAAACATGAGTGTGGTTTTATGAAATGAGCTGCAGGCGAATTTCATAATAAGATCACACGAGTGTTTTAAGGCCTAATTACGTACAGTTGCATACACTGCTTTATCTACACTCATATTATTTATTATAAATGCCGTATTCGGAAACCATAGAATGGCCGCCATTGTACCGCCGTGGCCATCTCGATTGTGTCGGCGTGGCCAACTCGATTGTGCCGGCGGTCGCGCGGGCGGGTGTCGCCGGCCGCGGGCGCGTGCAGGTGTACATTATGTTATCTAAACTCATAGCACATCAATAATTGAGCATGAAAAGTTAAAATTGCGGTACTGCCACAGATAAGAGCTCAAAGAGGACCCAGTGTGTTAACGATGAGGGACCTTCTTGTTCCTTTAGTCGTCAACACAGTGAATCCTCCTTTATTGTAAAGGGTCGGCAACGCGCATGTGACTCCTTTGGAGTAGCAGGCGTCCATAGGTTACGGTAGCTGCTTACCATCAGGCGGGCCGTATGCTTGTTTGCCACCGTCGTGGTATAAAAAAAAAAAAAAAAAAAAAAAAAAAGATAAGAAACTTATCATAGTGAAATCGTTTGTTGTAATGCTGGTCATAGCCTACGGTTTTTGAACGCATTTTAGAGGACTTACAATATGAGTGTAGATAAAGTATATATAGTCTCTGTATGTATGTCCTTTTTAGGGTTCCTATAGGAACTACTACAGGAACCCTTATAGTTTCGCCATGTCCGTCTGTCCGCGTTAGTACGAAAATAAAAAAAAGTCATAACAGTCAAAAAAGTCAAAAAAGTCAAAAAAGTCAAAAAAGTCAAAAAAGTCAAAAAAGTCAAAAAAAGTCAAAAAAGTCAAAAAAGTCAAAAAAGTCAAAAAAGTCAAAAAAAGTCAAAAAAGTCAAAAAAAGTCAAAAAAAGATAAGAAACTTATCATAGTGAAATCGTTTGTTGTAATGCTGGTCATAGCCTACGGTTTTTGAACGCATTTTAGAGGACTTACAATATGAGTGTAGATAAAGTATATATAGTCTCTGTATGTATGTCCTTTTTAGGGTTCCTATAGGAACTACTACAGGAACCCTTATAGTTTCGCCATGTCCGTCTGTCCGCGTTAGTACGAAAATAAAAAAAAGTCATAACAGTCAAAAAAGTCAAAAAAGTCAAAAAAGTCAAAAAAGTCAAAAAAGTCAAAAAAAGTCAAAAAAGTCAAAAAAGTCAAAAAAGTCAAAAAAGTCAAAAAAAGTCAAAAAAGTCAAAAAAAGTCAAAAAAGGTAACAAAAAAAGAGTCAAAAAGTCATCAAGTCGTCAAGTCAAAAAAGTCAAAAAAAGTCAAAAAAAGTGAAAAAAAGTCAAAAAAGTAAAAAAAGTCAAAAAAGTCAAAAAAGTAAAAAAAAGTCAAAAATGTCAAAAAAAGTCAAAAAAGTCAAAAAAGTCATAAAAGTCAAAAAAGTCAAAAAAAGTCAAAAAAGGTAAAAAAAAAAGTCAAAAAAACGTCAGTCATAAAGTCATCAAGTCAAAAAAGTCAAAAAAAGTCAAAAAAAGTCAAAAAAAGTCAAAAAAGTCAAAAAAGTCGGAAAAGTCGTATACGGTCACGATATAAAATCGGAATTGCGAGTTATTTCATTTTTATAGGTTAAAAAGGCGTTCCCGTACTGAACTTTTAAGTCCTGTTACTCGCGTGTTCTGAGTATGTTCTATAAATATCTTGCAGATGTGCCACTGCCAATGGAAGTGGCCGTAGCAGGAGTCAGTAACGTTGTTCCCGTGTCTACTGTATCTTCTGCAAAGCCTACGCCTGTTCAAGGTAAGACATGAAATTAAATTATTATTTAAAAATAAACAAGTTTTAAAATTAAGCCTAAATCTAAACTATATCACAATTAAAGTCTCCATGCTTATATAAAAAGTAGCTTGTTAAAAGTTGGATTGTTTTAAAAGTTTATCCTCCATAAACTCTTGGATGGAATAGTAAGCTTTTTTTAATAGAAGAGACTTCAGCTTAGTTTTGAAAAGGTGTGTTTCTTCAATAAAATTTCATTTGGAATTTGGTAGCATCATAATTTACTTTAAAAATATAAGTAACTGTCAAATTATACCTAGTTATAATAATATTGTTTCAGGTTTTTGGAATCCGAAGCTCCAGTATCTACGGGTTAGCGGGGAAATAACTCCAATGACTTAAGGTATTGTTGCGTAAACATTTTAATTTTATTATCTCATTTAGATATACATATATTAGGATCAACACACACGACCACAGTCAGATTTGTATAGGTAAAGAGTGCTGATAACAGATCTTGATATTATGGTGATTATATGTGTCATTTTCAACTAAAAGGTACATCATTGTAGGTTGTCAATAATGCGTTACTGCCATAAAAATTCATTCATTCGTATAAAATGACCTGTTGTGTGACTTTTGCTATAAGTAAAGGAGCTTTTTGGCAATCTATCCTCAAGACTAACCTTTTTCAAAAGCGATTGCCATCTGGACTTTAAACTAGTTCAAACCCAGAGCTTAACTAGACCTTATTGTGAGCCGCCCTTTACTGTGCCTCTTTTTGTGTACTGACTTTAATTATTAATCTCATAAAATAACACTATCGTCGTGCACACATAGTTTGGTACAAAAATTGGCTAGATTTGTTAGATCGTAACTGTATGTACAATTATTCTCTACTTTTATGTTCTAGGTATACCTAAGTCGGCTTATGAACCCACCAGAATACGGTGATGTAGCAACATAAAAGGCTGGAGCCCTATCACTTCAAGAAGAATGTATATTGTACACTTACTTTCTGTAAATTACGGTATATATGTATGATTGTACCTTCCTACGCATCGTTATTATTGTCAACACCAATAAGACTTAAACTTTCACGGCTTTTACGTATTATGATTATTAACTAAAACGGAACTAAATTGCGTATATTAACTTAATAGTTACCTCCGATGTTTCGAGATCAATTATTGTTTCTGTGGTACCAGATTATATATCAGATTTGCGTAATTAAATTTTTGTCGCCACAATTAGGTAATATACTAGTAAAATAAAATTTCCCTGTACCTAGATTTATGTCAATTGTTAATTGTGACTGAAGGTACATTTCCACCAAGTATTGTGGGATAGGTCACGTCAAATAATAGAAGAAAAAAATTCCTCGTAATAATTTTCTTTCTGTCTGTATGTCTGCTTACTAGTTAAGTGATATATTGTTAGTATAAGAAAGCTCAAATGACCCCGCAGCAAACATAGGGAAAAAGTGGTTTCAGTCAAATCTCACGAAATTTTAGTACAATGTAGATTCGAGTCTCTTGATTATTTTTTTATAAGGGCACAACTCACTCAAAAGTATACTTTCAGAAATAATCAATAAGTATTGTTTCGTACAAAGCATATGTAACAACCAATTTTTCGTAAAATCTTTCTCTTTGCTTTTGCTTAATATAAATAACTAACAAAATGTGATTTCAACGTGACAGAAACGTTATTAAGATCATATTTAACGCCAGTAAGTATCATTGTGGGTCATTTCAAAGTATAGATTTTAAGAAACACGTCATAGAAATATAATAATATAAACTTGATTATTTCTGACAGTGTACTTCTGAGGGAGTTGAGCCCTTATAAAAAATTAATAAGGAGACCTGAATCTACATCATACTAAAATTTCAAGCGATTTGACTGAAACCACTTTTTCCCTATGTTTGCTGCGGGGTCCTTTGGTATGAGTGTATGTATAAATCACACCGACAAAGTTGTAAAACAAAGTGGTTTTGTTTGGGTACCTCCCGTACACATAAACTGGGGGTGAATTTATTCAGTTCAACGAGTATTGTGTGAGATCTTTCAAAAAGAATATCGTCTAAGATAGGTTCATTTTATAACTGCTATCAGGAAATGCCTAATTTCTAGGCACCACCGCACCATGTCTGTCATTACATTAAGGTTAATATTTAAATTAGCTTTTCAAATTAATATATTTAGGTATAATATAGTATTTACTAAACTGATATACCTCTTTATGGCTCTTGGCCGGTTTTTAGGTTTTTGTCAGATATTAAGTTATATGTGGGTATAACAATTGTGCATAGTATGTACCTAATGAAATATAATGATATGTACAATAAATATTGTATGCATTTGACATAAACTTAGTTTTATTTACAGGACGTCCAAACTTAGATTTCCCGCCGAACGGCTGTCAGGAAGGGGCGAGGGGGACGAGGTCTACCCCTCCCCTCCCACCCCCCATACCCTGTAAACCCCTTCCCCCGTTCCCCTGTAACGTGATCAAATGTAGCACTATGAAACTAGATGGTGGCACTAGCTGCTGCAAGTACGAGCCGTAGAGTTGCATATCTATCTCAGTTATATACATATTCATCTATGCTGTCAACCGCCAAACATGGCGCACAAAATTTGTTCTAGATGTCACATCTAGTAGAATAGGTACATAATAAAGCAATGTATTTGGGTACATATAAAAAATAAGAATGGTTACTAAAATTAATAGGTTGGGACTTGGGACTAATTCGGGGCGTAATTTTTTTTCAATATGGGCTGTATTTTGCTTAGAAAAAATGGAAAAGTAGAAAAATCCACTGCCTCAGGCGAGACTCGAACTCGCGATTCTGGGATACATGCCCATCGCTCTGACCAACTGAGCTACTGAGACACACCTGATGGCTGCGAATTTCTCCACTATATCCCATATGCGTCTTAGGGGGACGCCTAGCGACATCTGCCGAAGAAGTCTTACACTTCTCAACCGGCCATCGGAGTCCCAAGTTGTATTGAGAATTCACCGATAACAATGCGCTACCCCATACTACAATTAATTTTGTATTAAGCAGAACGTCTGCTAACGATACCACAATGCTTAGAAAAAATGGAAAAGTAGAAAAATCCACTGCCTCAGGCGAGACTCGAACTCGCGATTCTGGGATACATGCCCATCGCTCTGACCAACTGAGCTACTGAGCTTTTTTTTTCTACTTTTCCATTTTTTCTAAGCATTGTGGTATCGTTAGCAGACGTTCTGCTTAATACAAAATTAACTGTGGGCTGTATTTTAATGACTAGCTATTGTTTAACTATAGGTAGGTACCAAATAGTTATATTGACAACTGAATTTATGGATTACCACTTCAAATGTTGCTGTATCCTTAAAGAAACTCACGAAGCATTGAACCAAGTAACAACTGAAAAATAACTGACATTACGATATCTACACTGACACTCGTCGGTTTACAACTTTGTCTACACCAATATCATAAGTACTCTATTCCGCGTTCGGAAACCGCATGTAATTACCATCATTACTGCAACCAGTAACGTAATATCAGTGACGGTGTGGTTAAAAAGTATGAAAATTCATTACCTACGGTAATATGCTCTCCTCTCAGCCTGCCGGCACGCGCCCGCGCGACCGCCGGCACAATCGAGTTGGCCATGGCGGTGAAATGTCGGTCATTCTAATGGTTTCCGAACACTTCATTTAGGATTTATAATATGTGTGTAGATAAAGCAGTGTATGCAACTGGACGTAATTAGGCCTTATTACGTAACAGTTACATAAACTATTATTACATTATAAGACAAGTAATCCTCCCACGAACGCTGCGGCTGTGGAATAAACTCCCTGCCGAGGTTTTCCCAGCGGGCTACAGTATGAGGTTCTTCAAAAAAGGAGTGTATAGGTTCTTAATGGGTAGGCAACGCGCATGTGAATCCTCTGGGGTTGCAAACTGCTAACTGCTTACGATCAGGCGGACCGTATGATTGTTTGCCACCGTATTGAAACAGATTAGGCGGGTCCGCACCTGACGCACCGCCCTGCGAGGAAATAGGCGCGCGAAGTAGCAGCTCGGTTAGTGTGGACGTGCTTCGGCCGAGGCAAACGCACGCGCGGCCGCAATGCCTCGGGCGAGGCACGTCCACACTAGTCGAACTGCCTCGCGCGGAAATTTCCTCGCGAGGCGGTGCGGCAGGTGTGGACCCGCGTATTAATTATTTAATTTTATAATTAGTCTATTTATGTAGGTACCTACCCTTATCGAGGTAAGAAACAGAATTATAAAACGAGCACAAAAATACGAATATTTGTAATAAATATCCATCGAATATCCGTTGCATAAATTTATTAACAATGAGCTCTGTTTTTAGAGTTCCGTAGTTAACTAGTATATATATAGTTTCGACATGTCCGTCCGTCCGTCTGTCCGCGGCCTTACTCAGTGATGGTTAGTACTATAAATCTGAAATTTGGTATGAGTATGCGTTTTAATCACGCCGACAAAGTGATAAAACAAAATCTGAAACAAGATTATTTTTTTACTTAGAGAATTTAACCAACTGGAGCGGCCGTTGACAGGCGTTCCCCTCTGCCGAAAACCTATGACTAGTGGTCATATTTATTGTATGGACTGCCGTTTATCTGACGCGGCTATTTGTACGTTACGTACGAATAGCTATACATTTGACGATTCCGTCCCCCGCAAACATTGGCAGACTTTTTTTATTTTTATAGTTTCGCCATGTCTGCCCGTCCGTCCGTCCGTCCGTCCGCGGATAATCTCAGTGACCGTTAGCACTAGAAAGCTGAAATTTGGTACTAATATGTATATCAATCACGCCGACAAAGTGGTAAAATAAAAAGTGGAATTTTTTTTTTTATTAGGGTACCTCCCCTATACGTAAAGTGGGGAGTGATTTTTTTTTTCATTTCAACCCTAACGTGTGATATATTATTGGATAGGTATTTAAAAATGAATAGGGGTTTCCTGAAAGCATTTTTCGATAATGTAAATATTTTCGGAAATAATCGCTCCAGAAGTAAAAAAATATGCGTCCCCCCCCTCTAACTTTTGAACCATAAATTTTAAAAATATGAAAAAAATCTCAAAAGTAGAACTTTATAAAAACTTTCTAAGAAAATTATTTTGAACTTGATAGAATGAATAGTTTTTGAAAAAAAAATACAAAATAATTTCTGAACTAAGTTTGTAATTTAACCGTATAAGCAGGTGTTTATTGTACCTGTAATTTCTACAAAATTACAATGAAATGACGTGCTTTCAAATAAAGTAAAAATGGTGAAAATCGGTTCACGCAATAAAGAATTATCCCATAAAAGTCATCTTCCATACTTTATGCTCGCGCGCAATAGTTTACTTAATTTGCCGATAGATGTCGCTGTACGTGGAACTCTCATATCATATCCTACATGGCGGTGTTATTAACTCTTAAGTGGGGACACTTACTGTGACGGACGGAAAACTACGGAACCCTACAGTGAGCGTGGCCCGACACGCTCTTGGCCGGTTTTTTGTACAGTCAAGTGCAAAAATACGTATCGAAAAAATCGTCTCATAAATATGGTACTATGCACTTATTACAACGGAATAAGATACTATGGGACATATTTTTTAGTAAGATGAGTACACCCATATTTTTACACTTGACTGTATAGAAAATGACAGACATGGTCGCTCCGGTTGGTTGAGTTCTCTAATATTTTTTAGGGTAAGTACCTCCCGTACACATGAAGTAAGGAGGATTTTTTTTTGCTCCAACCCAATAGTGTGGTGTGTTGTTGGATAGGCCTTTCAAAAATATAAGGGTTTTCTAAAACAATATTTGGATAAAACGAACACTTTCGTAAATAATAGCTACGAAAGTTTAGAAAAACCGGCCAAGTGCGAGTCGGACTCGCGCACCGAGGGTTCCGTACAAACCTGTAGGTATATAAGTAAAAGTTCACCCATTGCGTTGACATAGAAGTTTGATTTTGTTACAGCTTAAAGGTATTATAGTATAGACCCGAGTATTTGATATGAATTTCAATTTAATACCTCTACGCATTCATGAGGAAAGGGGATCATTTAAAATTATTAAAAATATTTATATTATATGATGTACCTATTAACTAAAAATTTACGGTATGCGCAATTTTTCCTTTATCTGTGCTATAAGACGTTGCTTCGTACCAAATTTCAAGATTTTGAGTTCACGGGAAGTACCCTGTAGGTTTTCATTCCCTTGCGAGTTGAATCTGAGGCCTAATAAGTACTTTCAATGAAAACTATATTAAATAAAATCGGTTCAGCCGTTTTTGAGTTATAACTTAAAAACGCATAGTAAAAGGACGTAAGTGTTGCATAGTAAAAGGACGTAAGTGTTGCATAGTAAAATGACGTAAGTGCCGCGAAATATCCCTTAATAAATGACCTTTTGAATGGATGTATTATAACAGGCCGGCAACTACGGTACCAGGCGCGGATCCAGGATTTCGTTCAGGGGGGGCACTTTCCTTCACAAAAAGTCTCGCGGTCCGCACCTATGGGCCCCGTAGTATACGAGGTTTGCATTTCAGGGGGGTGGGGGTGGGGTGGGGGGTAGAAATTGCCCCTGTTGCCCCCGCCACCCCTAAATCCGCGCCTGTACGGTACCCTACGCTGAGCATGGCCCGACATGCTCTTGGTCGGTTTTCTTTCATATAAATGAGTAAACTTAAGGTATTGTATGATTTTATGTATAGTTTTTATATATTGTTTATGTTATGAGAACTTTCCTTACCCAACTTTATTTGTCAGGATTTGATTAAATACAAGTCCTTTAACAAGAATAAGTTCAGAACATTCGAAACGGCAGATTAAATAAGTTTATTTATTCGGTGACAGCCTTATTCCGACCTCGAGGTCACGACACAGACTTATTCAGAATTCAGACTATTCAAGACGACCGTTTACCGGTTTAGAGGTTACTCTCGCATTACCTCTGAATAGTAGGTATTCGTATATGAAAAGGACTATCTCAGAGTGCAACAAGTAGTACAACTTCAATTTAATGCGATGTCTAAAATATTAAATTTCTTGGAAAATATGACAATTATCCTATGACCCCAATTAATTTCGTGTATCTATTGTTATTTGTGTTGTGTGGTTACGTCACTTTAATTTGCCATGTGTAGGTATAAAAGAAAAAAACTTAACACGAATTTTCGAGAAAGTATAAATATCAAACTCCGAAATACATTAGCCATTAAGTATATAAGGTGCTAACAAATTAGTCACGGATATTTTAAGAGATAATACATTACATTAAAACAATTCACTTTTAATTGTAATTAAGGAACCTTTGTATATCATATTTTTGTTTTCATTTACCAAACAAAAAAAAATATAATTAATTTTTAAAATAACCATCCCTGTTGTGTGCAGACCGGATTACCACGTCGAACCAAGCAGCGCTGACCCGCTGTACCATTTACCAGGTCATGTAGGGAGATGAATAAGAACACTTATTTAAAATTGTAAAACATTTGAGCAGTGTAGTTGCAGGTGTTTCCCCGCTGGGAGTAGTTGTAGAAGTGAGCGGTGAGAAGTGAATGAGCAACGAGTACGAGTGCTGACCTCTTTTATGGGTTTTCTAGCGTGCTCGTACTAGTGGCTGGTATGTGCCGTGTAAATTAGATATTTATTCACGAATAAGCTTACAGTATTACATGTTGGTAGGAGGGTTAAAATTGATATTTATATGGGACATTTCTTCATAAATTAGTACAAAATTCTTATAATCTAGACATTTTGCGTATTATGACATGATATCAATAAAATTAAGACATAAATCAGTACTTAAGAACTAGACATGGAAACACAATATTTATACACGTTATTAAATTACAAAAATAAACAAATTGGTATAAATAGAGAAAATGATTGACTTAGGTCTAGTTACATAAAAACAACAGTAATTTTAAGCTATCTGCGACAATTCTCCCCCACGTGCGTCAGCACCGTCGATTGGTGTGGAGCAGATGAGAATGAGTCTGGAAACCGGGCGGCGGACTTCTCCTGCGCGAGTACGTACAATGGCTACTCTTATGTGGCCATCAGGACCTGGAAAGAGCTGTGCGATCACGCCTCTAGGCCAAGTACCTCGTGGCATCGTACCGTCGGCTATAATTACTACATCTCCTACGTGTAGTTTCGTCGCGTTCTGGTGTGCACTGGATCGTGGCATCAAGTTTGGACGATATTCTTTCAGCCATCGTTTCCAGAAGTTGTCAGCTAGTGCTTGAGCTGTTTTCCAGGACGAAAGGCTCATATTTTCGTCGGAGAAGACTCCCAGCGGGGACATAGCGTTCGATCGGCCGATGAGAAAGTGGTTCGGCGTGAGCGCTTCAGTCTCTAAGTCAGGATTCACTGGGGTCAGCGGTCTGGAGTTTACCAGGTGTTCAGCTTCCAGCAGTAGTGTATGGAGAACTTCTTCATGGGGTGCTCTGCCTTTTAGCGTGACTTTCAGAGCTGTTTTCACGCTTCCGACTAGACGCTCCCAAGCCCCGCCGGCGGAGGGGTTGCCAGGCGGGATCTTCTTCCAGATCATGCGTCGTTCGGTCATAAATTGTCTGAGACTATCGGGCAGAGAGTTTTTGGCCTCTGATAGCTCGCGTTCTGCGCCGTAAAAGTTTGTGGCGTTATCTGAGTACAGAACGGTGGGTGCGCCGCGTCGAGACATCATTCTTCGTAGCGATAGGATCATAGAGGCTGCCGATAGGGAGGCGGCTAGCTCTAGGTGCACGGCTCTAGTGGTGAGGCACGTGTAAAGGACGCCCCATCGCTTTTCTCGGCGGCGGCATATGACAATTTGCATAGGACCGAACAAATCTACGGCTGCTGCGGTAAATGGCGGTTGATTCGCCTTGAGCCTCTCTGGCGGTAGGTCGCCTACAGGAACCTTGAGGGTAGCTCCTTTATAGGTCCGACACCATTGGCACTTATTCGTTAGATAACGAATCGTACCGCGCAGTCCGACTATATAATATCTTTGCTTCAATTCGTTGATCACCGTCGCATGATTTCCGTGGTTGAAAAGTGCGTGGAAATGATGGATCAACAGCTTGGTAAATGCCTCCTTAGCGTGCAAGACAGGTATATGGGCTTCGTCTCTGTCTATTCGGGCATCTAGCACAATTATTCCGTTCTTATCAAGCTTCATAGCAACTCGATGTAATGCAGACTTCTTCGGCAGTGCGCGCCCGGCTTCCAGTAGTCGTATCTCTTCGGCATACGACTCATTTTGGCTCCGTTTAATCAGCAGTATCTCCGCTAGACTTATGTGTCTGTTATTCATTTCTGTTTCTGGATTTCTATTGACAGACAATCTGGCTTTGAATACCTCGGCAGCAACTAAAACTCTGGCCGGGACGCCCTTAGTAGCGTCGTCGGCGACGTTTAACGCGCTAGGTACCCAACGCCAATCGGTAGGTTTAGTTGTGTTTTCTATTTCGGCTACTCTATGTGCGACAAAGCTTTTGTACTGACGTGGATCCGACCTTATCCAGGATAACGCTGTGCGAGCGTCGCTCCAAAAATACCTATGTTTAATGACATAATCGGACTCCTTTACTACTGTGTCGGCTAGCCGTGTCGCTAGCACACAACCTTGCAATTCTAACCTAGGAATGCTGACAATACGCAACGGTGTGACTCGCGCCTTGGCGGCTACTAAGGCTGCGGACTTTTGTCCGTCCGGGCCTTCGCTAACTAAGTATATCGCGGCGGCGGCTTTTCGCTAGCGTCGCAAAAAACGTGCATGTCGGCCTCTCTATTTCTCGCGGGTACGTATCGCGGTATTTCTAACTCCCTAAGTTGCTGAATATTACTCACGAATGAATTCCACGCGGGTGCGAGCGAGGTGGGTATAACGGTATCCCAGCCTATCCCTGTACGCCAGACTTCCTGCATCAATGCCTTCCCTAAGACAGAGATCGGGCTTACGTAGCCTATGGGATCGAATATCGACATCGCGCTACTCGTCACCTGTCGTTTAGTGGGTAATTTCGTACCGTTGAGCACGTCTTCGGGCGTGTTGCGTAAATTTACGTTAAACCCTAACGTGTCGCGTTTATGGTTCCATTTTAAACCTAATGTGCGCTCGCTTTCGCCTCCCCCGATGAGGGACGTATCCTCTTTGCTAGGAACTACGTCAGAAATTACGTTTGGGTTGTTAGAGGCGAACCCGCGGAGCTCGAACGACGCGCGTAAATTAAGCGCGTAAATTTCGTTTACTATGCGCCTAACGTCGCTCTCACACTGGTCAAAAGCTACGACTAAGTCGTCCATATACGTGCTTGTGCGAACTGAAGGCCAAGACAGTTCGGCACGTTCAAGGTAAAGTTAGTGGTGACCCATAAATGAAAATCTGACTCCAATTAATATTATTATATTTAAACGTGTTATTACATTGAAATACATAGAAGAAGTGTCGGGAGGTGTGGGAGCAAACTTGAAGCTTGCAAACCCCCGCGCGTCCCTCGCCGCGGGCGGAATGTGCAGCGTTGTGGGATTCGTAATCAAGTGTGTTCCCACAGTAATCCTCCCCTTGTAAAAAATGAAATTAAAAATCTAAAAAGTAAACATTGGTTTCTCTTACGGAACCATTACCTTATGCTACACATAACTCTAAATCTAATTGCATACGAGCAACACTAACACTAGTACACAGGTTGTGCTGACTGCGTTTGCTGCGGTAGCACATTGCTCACTCGGATAGCCGTGGGAGGCGGCAGCGCCTCGACAGCCTGACGTAACCAGCTCCTAGCGCGGCGCTTGCATTGCGCGCGCAGCACGTACACCAATATAATAAACAGGACCACGCCAATTGCTATGAGCCCTGTGCCAACGTAATTAAGTTTGGTTTCGACCTGCCCGGAGATCGACTGGACCTGGGCGATCGCTATGTTGCTATTCTGGGACTTTTCGTCTCTGCTTTGTCCCAAACCCATGGTGCACACAATACAAATTATGAAAACTGGAGTTAAAACTGTCTAAATTTAGAATCGTAGCGTTACCGCTGGAACCTGAGTGAAACTGGTTACGTCGGACTTAATAGTTTACTTAAATACACAAAAATAACTCATTTAGCAAAAAGAAATAAATTGAATCTCACAAAAATCTTACATTGTAAGTAGGTTTAGTCTAAAGTACTACTTTACTAGGTTGCAACCTAATGTATTTTGTATAGCGCTATACCTGTTACTACGTTGAGCTGACCTTGTTATCATTAATGCAATTGTATCACGACCGGCCGGACCGTAAAATACTAAAACAGTAATGCATCTCGGTGCCAGGTACTTTTACACATAAGAAAACTGAATGCTTGCCAACATTGTTACCTACGAACATATTTACCAACGTAAAAAGGACTTAGCTTCTTATGCCAAAGAATGCCTAAGTTCTTTTTGTGGACATCTAACGAAAACACATTTATACTTAATCCTAAATTATAAAAAGTAAACACATTAACAATCTATAAACTTAAATGTAACAACCATAACGACCAACCGTTCACGCAATGCTAAGTTGCGCTACTGTGTCTTAAAGAGACTATGTGCCATAGTGCATCTTGTTATTAGTCGTCGATTAGAAACCTAACTGGTCTCTTAACAGCCCTTCCGCTGCGTGTGGTCCGAGTCACCGGTGCGGGTGCGGGTGACTGTGCCGCGGAAGGCGGTACTCCATCCACCCTGTCCTATGATTGTTTGGGGTTCTACGAGTACTACCAGGTCGAGATTTGTCAGTGTCAGTGTCTGTATCTGTCTGGAGTAAAAATGCCGGTTTCACCCGATCGATGGATACACGAGCCTGCCTGCCAGGGAGTTGTAATAAAAATACCTTCTCACCCCTTTCGATGACCTTATAAGGTCCATCGTAAGGCGGTTTTAATGGCTTACGGACTGTGTCATCCCTGAGGAAAACATGCGTACAGGTAGATAAGCTTTCGTGCACGAAAATGGACCTATCTTGCCTATCTCGTTTAATCGTAGGCTTGAGCTTAGCGATATTATCCCTAATTTTCTCGACTACGCTGTACGGGTCCACAGGGTCTCTGTCTTGCGAAATGTCATAAAATGATCCCGACAGTCTAAACGTACGCCCGAACGTCATTTCCGCTGCGCTTACGCCACTGTCGCTCCTACCTGACGTGCGTAACCCGAACATTACACTAGGAAGCATGTCTACCCATGAGCTTCCGACTTCGAGTTTGGCCATGAGCGCAGCCTTGAGAGATCTATGTATGCGTTCGAGGAGACCGTTCGACTGAGGCCTGTAAGGGGTGGTTCTAATCTTGTCTACCCCTAGAAACTTCATTAGCTCCGAGAATAACTTACTTTCGAATTGGCGCCCTTGATCGCTAGTCAGCCTTATCGGACAACCATAGCGAACAATCCAGCCCTCGTAGATAGTCTTAGCTACTATGTCTGCGGTTATTTCTTTTATTGGGAACGCTTCTGGCCAACGCGTATACCTATCTATGATAGTTAAAATGTACCTATACCCATCTGTAGTCGTAGTTAACGGTCCTACGATGTCCACATGTATGTGTTCGAAGGCGGCAGATTCGGGAAAACTACCTAGGTCAGACACGGTATGTCGGTTGACCTTCGCCTTCTGACATTGAATACACGACTTAGCCCAGTTGCCCACGTCCTTATTAATTTCGGGCCAAAAATAATTATTACTAACTATCTTCCTAGTCGTGCGAATTCCGGGATGACTTAACGAATGTAAGCTATCGAATATTTTCCTACGGAACTCTAACGGTAGATAAGGACGAGCCTTACGCGTGGACGTTTCACAGAGTATAGGTTTATTGCAGTTAGGTATAGTTATCAATTTCAATTCTACTTTGCTCGCGCTGTTACGCCCGGATTGCGACATGTGCAAAACATAGTCGTCCTTTTCCTGTGCGTCGGCTAATTCTGAGAAATCAATCACTGTTGGGCAGTCAATTGTTTCTACTCTAGACAGCGTGTCGGCAACTACGTTATCTTTGCCGCTAATATGACGTATGTCTGTAGTAAATTCGCTAATAAAGAGGAGTTGCCTCGCGCGTCGGGGGCTTTCTTTGCTATCATCTCCTACTTTATTAAATACCGTGCATAGGGGCTTGTGGTCGGTATACAAGGTCAACTGGCGACCTTCAAACGACTTCCGGAAATGCCTAATAGATAGATATAGTGCGAGCAGTTCGCGGTCATACGTGCTGTATTTCGTTTGCGCCGGAGACAATTTTTTAGTGAAAAACCCTAACGGCTCCCATGAGTTATTTACCTTCTGCTGCAGAACACTTCCGACGGCGATGTCTGACGCGTCGCACATCAGGGCCAAGACCGCGTCGGGCTTCGGGTGTGCGAGTGTAGCGGCCTGTTGAAGACCTGCTTTACACTGCACAAACGCCTCTTCCGCTTGTGTCGTCCACACGATTTTAGTCTTGTCCCTTTTTTTAGTGTTAATTAAATACTTATCTAGCTCGGCTTGTTTGACCGCTGCGCCCGGGATGTGACCTCGATAGAAGTTGAGCATTCCTAAAAATCTGCGGAGCTCTTCCACAGTTTCAGGCTTCGGGTACTCGGTGATGGCATTTACCTTATCCTCGAGCGGCTTGATACCTGCTGTCGAGACATGATGCCCCAGAAACTCGACCGACGGCTGTCCAAAACAACACTTGTCGAGGTTAATGGTTATTCCGTACTTCGTGAATCTCTCGAACACTGTGGCTAGATGCCGTTCATGCTGCTCACTGGTGTCGCTAGCTATGATGACATCGTCTAAATAATTAAATAGGAAATCCAAACCTTGAAGTACGGAGTTGCTCATGAAGCGCTGGAACGTCTGGGCCGCGTTGCGTAGTCCAAAACTCATCCGGGGGAACTCAAATAATCCGAAGGGGGTAATAATACTAGTTTTCTCTATGTCCTCCGGTGCTACGCTAATACAGTGGTATGCGCGGTTAATGTCTAATTTAGTAAACACTTTCTTCCCTGCCAAAATGTAGGTAAAGTCGTGCAATCGCGGAATGGGGTACCTATCGGGCTTGGTTATAGCGTTAAGCATCCGGTAGTCTCCACAAGGTCGAATGTCGCCGTTCTTTTTGGCTACCACATGTAGCGGGCTAGCCCATGCACTTTTTGAAGGGCGACAAATCCCTAATTCCTGCATCAACTCGAATTCCTTCTTCACCTTAATATACCTATCTGGGGGAAGGGGCCTAGCACGCGCGAAAACCGGTGGCCCTGTAGTTTCAATATAATGAAGTACATTATGCGGTGCCGTCTCTTTAAATGAAGGAGGCTTAGTAATTTCCGGGTACTCGGACAACAAATTACGGAAGGGATGTTCAACGGCTACTACGAAAATAGAGGGTTGGTTGGTACTTACAATTTCCGCCGCGACCTTCAAAAGCGTTGTCAGGTCTATCAACCTGCGCTCGCTTAAGTCGACGAGCAGCTTATGATGGGCTAAAAAATCAGCTCCCAAAATAGGCTGCCTTACATCTGCTACCACGAACTCCCAACGATACGGTCTGCGTAACTTAAGGTCCAAACTCATCACTTTAGTTCCGTACGTTTTGATTTCACTCCCGTTCGCAACATACAGTTTATATCTCGCGCACTCGCGGCTATAAAGTCTATTTTTCGGCGGCAAGATCGACACATCCGAGCCTGTATCGACCAGAAATTGAAGTCCACTTGCCCTATCCGTAATACACAAACGGCGGCTAACCGATGTAGTGCAAACCTCCGCCGTAGATTGCACCATCGCCTTTAGTTTCCCGAACCCGATGATTTCCACGCGCACGGTTGGTAACATTTTCGCGCCTTTTCGCCGAATCTGTAGTGGAAAGCACAAAGCCAATCGGAACTGTCCTTTTCGCGACGCGGCGGCTCGCGTGAAGCACTTCTTGCGCGCGACCTTGATCTCCCGAAGCTGCGTCCTCGCCGCTTCTTACTTCCATGACGAGTCCTTGTACGTTCCATGCTTGCCATTCTGGCGCTGAGCTTTGCTACCTGCTTCGTAAGGGCTGCGACTTCCTTCGATGTTCCCGGCGCGGTATCGCACAGTGGCTTGCTCGAAGAGCATGGCGGTTGTCTGACCTCGGACACGTAGTTATGGCGCGTTGCCTCGGCAACGTTGTCGGCAATAATTGCCAACTTGTCCAAGTCGCTCGTTTCGGCAACCGCAAGCACTCCGCGTACGTTCGTAGGGAGGCGACCTTGCCACAAAATCCGTAATGTATCGTCGGGGAAGTTTTCCCGGGCCAGGTCCTTCATTCTGTTCAGTAGCTGGCTGGGCTTCGAATCCCCGAGCTCCATTTCGCCGATTAACTTTTCAATCTGCCGGATCCTTGTGTCCTCAAACAAGGACAACAGCTTGGCCTTAAGCGCGGCAAACTTGTTCACGGCCGGCGGGCGGGTCAGAAAATCCGTGAGCTGCACTATCACTTCTTTCGGCAGCTTCGCAACGACGAGGTCGAATCGCGCGTCATCGCCCAATTTCTGAGGCGCGAGTACGGCCTCGATACGGATGAATCACACCCGTGGTTGGTCTTGCCAAAATTCCGGCAACCTTGACGATTGAGAGATTGCCATGATGTCCGGCTTGATGTCGACGTTGCTTGAAGTTGACGGGGCTGCTGTCGGCTGCGTGTGACCTCCAGAAGCGGGTGGAGCCGCCGCAGGGGGTTGGCCTTGTTGTCCTGCCGGTAGCCCGTGCATCTTCGGCCTTGATGTTCTTTCCAGAAATCACGTCGGGGTCACCACTGTGCGAACTGAAGGCCAAGACAGTTCGGCACGTTCAAGGTAAAGTTAGTGGTGACCCATAAATGAAAATCTGACTCCAATTAATATTATTATATTTAAACGTGTTATTACATTGAAATACATAGAAGAAGTGTCGGGAGGTGTGGGAGCAAACTTGAAGCTTGCAAACCCCCGCGCGTCCCTCGCCGCGGGCGGAATGTGCAGCGTTGTGGGATTCGTAATCAAGTGTGTTCCCACATGCTTTTTATAGTTTTCTCAGCGGCGATCGGAAATTCTTTCGCATGTTCGTATGCGTTTTTGTTTTTGACGTACAATGCCGTCGTCGGCGAAGCCGCGGACCCGAATATCAGTCTTTTCATCCTATATTCTTGCGGTGAGGCTGAGCGGTCCTCCCCCCGCCAAACAAAACGTAACGAATCTCGATCGCGTTCTACAATCTCTATCTGCAGGAACATTTCTTTAATGTCGGCTATTACCGCGGTCTTGCCTTCCCTAAAACGGACTAGCATGCCGAATAAGGATTCTAACAGATCAGGACCCGCTAGAAGAGCACTATTTAGCGATCTACCGTACGCGGTAGCGGCTGCGTCCCAAACTACGCGCATTTTTCCGCGCTGCGGATGAAACGTTGCGAAATGCGCCAAGTACCATGCCCTAGGCGCGTCCTGCGGGGGCGGCGAGTCTACTTTTTCTGCGTAACCTTTGTCTAACAGGTTATTTATGTGCTTAGTATACTCGATTTTCAGAATAGGGTCGCGATCTAACTTGTTTTCCAGGCTGTACAGCCGCCGTAACGCGTGCGCTTTATTATTTGGCAATTCTTCGTTATCGGTACGCCATAACAAACCCGCTCGGAACCTATCTTCCCCGGGGATTTTTTCACATGTCGCTTCTAGTAAATCTATTGCTCTTTGATCGGGATCGGCCCGAGGTAACTTTTTAACTACCCCTAGTGACTCGATATCGAAATGTTCCTTCATGAGAGCTAAAGCTTCATCGTCGGCCGTTTGTGGCCCCATGTGGCCTACACACGCTACGGTTGCCTCCGATGACCTATGTGGTCCGTGCAGTGACCATCCTAGCCGCGTCAAATTAGCTACCGGGAGGTGCGATTTACCGCTGATAATTTGGTGCGTCACTATCAAATGCCAATTATCCTGACCTATGATTATTGAAGGCGCGGCAGAATCGTAACACAGCTCCTCGGCTATGTCGGCTAAATGGTCGCCTTGCGCTCCTACGTTCAATCGATTGATGGTAAGCGCTTCCATCATTTCTAGATGCCTACTGCAAAAGCCGCGGATCGCGAATCGCACGTTACAAGAGTCCGGATCGCTCACGCTCCCACCTATACCTTCTATGTCGAGCGTTTCTCCCCTCTCTCGGGGCATTATACGATCGGCTGTTTCGTGTGAAATCAAACTAAGGGCCGCCCCTTCATCTAACAGGGCTAAGGCTTGCGTAGTACCCAGTGGGCCCGTAACCTCTACGGGCATCATTTTCAAAAACGTGGGCGCTATTCTAATCGCGTGAACGTTACTGACTTTTTTGTCTTCCACGGGCGCTTTAGATGCGTTCAAACCGTGTAGTAACCTGTGATGCCTGGCTTCGCACTGTTGCACTCCGCAAGCCACATACCTGCATTTGAAGCGACCACGGTGCGCCGCGCCTAGACATTTATAGCACAGCTTTTCGTTTTTCGCCCAATCCCAACGTTCGGTCACCGATGCATTCAAAAATTTAGTACACGCTTCCACTTTGTGTTCATGATTATGACATATTAGACACTTATCACGTGACGTAAATCGTGCTGGTACCGAATGTTGTTTGGGCTTGGTCCCCGTATACGCGGGCCTTTTAGCCTCGCGGGGCTTCGTTTGAGCTACCGTCGGCGACCTATACTCCCCCGTGTGAGCTCTATCTACTCTATTTCGCGGGCGAGTGCTCTGGTAGCTGTCGTTGGAGTCGCTCGAATAGTCGCGGGAGAACACGGGGGCGGGAGTACGGGCGGGGGCGGTATGACGCCCTGACCTATTGTCCAGCTCAAAGGAAACCGTGTTCACGGCATTTTTCGGCTTCGGACCTCGATGACGACTCGTTCTTTTAGCCGCGGAACTAATTTCTAGCAGAAATTCTGATATCGCGACTAAATCGGGCGAGTTCAAATTAGCTTGTTTGAACTTGCCCCATTCGTACCTAACAATAAGGTTCAACTTATCGACGATCTTGTTGACTAGCTCTGGCGCGTACAAGTATTTTTCTTGCTTTAATGATTTTATTGTCGCTACTGCATTTGCGACGTGCGCGGCAAAAGACACGATATTACTGTTATCTTCGGCTAGGCGCGGCATGCGTTTAACATTATGTAGCTCAGTCAACACGATCTCTTCAGGGTCCCCGAACTGCCTCTCTAAGGCCTCCATTATCTCGTATGGATCCTGGACGGTATACATTATGGATTTCACCGCGGTACGCGCTTCACCTTTCAACGCGCGCCTAATTCGACTGACGTTATTTACGTAACTAAACATGGGCGCGGTATCGTTAAATTCGGCACGGAATACGATCCATTCTGTGATATTACCGTCGAAAGCGGGTAATTCGGGTGGCCTATGCATAATGGGCGCATACTGACTAGACACATCTCGCGGCGGGCGATGAGTACTCATATGCGGCTCGCGGGGCGCGGGGGCGCTGAGCGCCGGTGCGCTAGGGGCGAAATTACGAATTGTGTGTAATGCGGACGCTTCATTTTTAGTTACGTAATTGCTCTGGTCTAGCTGGGACTGTCGTTCTACCCAATTCCTCACGCGTTGCTCGTCTTTTTCGACAAGAGGTTCGGACTTACCGCTAACAGATTGCGCCTCATGCTAGGCAATCTGTAGCCTTAACTTGGCAGTTTCCGTCTCTTTATTAGCAACGGCGAGGGCGGCTTTATGAACCTCGAGTTCCGCTAGCAACAGAGCTAACTTTTCGTCACACTTTTCACTATACACACTTCGATTTTCGCGCACTTTTTTACTACCGCGGTCGCCGCACTGAGAAAAGCGGTCTTTTTCCCCGGCGGACGTGTTAGGTTTACACGATGTCCCCGGTGGACTTTTAACTAATGTCTTTTCCGCCTCGTCTTCCGATATTTCCGAATAAGCGGGCGCCGGCGCTATTGCCGGCGGCGGCTGTAGACGCGGTTCGACACTAGGACCATCGCCAAGAGTGCTGGTGGTGCCTTTGTCCCATGTATTGGTATCGCCGGAGGTTGTTTCACCAGACGGCGGGGTAACGGCTCTGGAGGGTTGTCCCTTGTGTGAGCGAAGAGACATCTTGAGCGTATGATCGGACATCTTCTTCTTTCTTCTTGCTTCTTGACGCACGTGGGGTTCCCTAACCTTACCTACCTAAAACCTAATGGCTGACACTGCCTAGTGCAGTGAAAGCGGCCCTACGTTCACTTTACTTACTCGTGGGCGTTAATCCCTGATGCACTGAATCTCGCGCAAAGGCTAAGTGCAAGTGCCAGAGCGTCCGAAAGCAGTGTGAAGACGTCAACCATGTGACGTTGCAACGAAAGTTGCCAGGACACGAACGTGGAGTATGGCCTCTACACGAGCGGTCCGTCCAGCAAGCTGGTAAATAGCACAGGGCTCTTCCGCGAAAGCGGGCAGGTGTATCAGCGGTTAGGCCGGACACCGTATGAAGATTCTGAGCGAAATTAATCCAGCTCAGCGCGTACTTGTTTCTTTCTTCAATTGGCCGCAGTTTTCTGATATCCGGAGCTCGAAGGACCAGCTGTTGTGTGCAGACCGGATTACCACGTTGAACCAAGCAGCGCTGACCCGCTGTACCATTTACCAGGTCATGTAGGGAGATGAATAATAACGCTTATTTAAAATTGTAAAACATTTGAGCAGTGTAGTTGCAGGTGTTTCCCCGCTGGGAGTAGTTGTAGAAGTGAGCGGTGAGAAGTGAATGAGCAACGAGTTTTTTTTTTTTTTTTTTTTTTTTTTTTTTTTTTTTTTTTTTTTTTTTTTTTTTTTGAGCCTGACTTGGGCTTTATGCTTCTGGAGCGCTAAAGCGGGCGGACTGTTTGGTGGGATGGTTGCCGGGGGAAAATCCAGGACCCTTCCGCGACCTAACGTGACGAGTTTGCTACGCTGGAATGCTCCTACCGAGCTTGCGCTTCCAGCGAGATCAGTTGAAGCGAGTTCAACCTGATCTGGGTGAGTGGGGGGGGATCGAGCTAATGGGGGTTTTGTCGCTGGTTCGCTACTCCTAGCCTAGCTGAGAAGACTCCAGCAAGAAACTCAGCTAGGCCCGACGGCTGTCGGGGTGACTCTATCCGGTATGCGGCGGTACCGGGTGGATAAGGGACTGAACGTGTCGATGTGGTCGCGACTGTTCCGAGGTGGGCGTCCCCGCCGGCGGGGGCGCCGCAGTGTACATGTGGGGGAGGGCGCACGCACAGCGTTCCATTTCTCATGAATGGCCGCTGTGAGTGCGTCGTCCTGGTCCGTGACGTAGTGTCTAGGCCGCCGAACCGAGCGGCCCCTAATCAGTGACTTCCGTGTTAAGAGTCCGAGGGGGGGAGGGTTGGGAATGTAGTTCGCAGCCTTCCTAACTAGCGGATTACTACTGTGCGGAGCGTTGTCAAAATAACGCCGGGCAGTCTGCTTAAAAAAACCATAAAGGGAGTCAAGCCCCGCGTCATGGTGCAAACTGAGGGTCGTCTGGTACCACGGGGCCCCAGTCGCCCTACGGAGGAAACGATTCTGAACGACCTGAAGCGGCTCGAGACTTGACATACCCACGTGGGTAAAAACCACACTTGAGTATGCCATGATTGGACGAACACAAGTCTTGTAGAGTGTCAGCTTATTTCTAAGTGACATTTTACTAAACTTGTTAATCATCGGCCCTAGCCTTCCTAATACGAACAGTGCTCTGTTGCGTACCCTACGGATGTGGCTTTTGAAAGTCATACGACGGTCGAGAGTGACGCCTAGATATTTGACCTCGTTAACCCACGGAATGGGCTGGTCAAAAAGCCGGACCGGAGCCACCTTCCTGCCTGTCGGACCTATGGCAGTAGGGTGGAAGATAATCGCTGCGCTCTTGTCCGGATTGACTTCAATACGCCAAAGACGAAACCATTGACCTAAGCCATTGATTGCCTCTTGGAGGTATTTCCGAACAAGAATGTAGCGATTGTGCGTCGTAAAGAGCGCGGTGTCGTCCGCGAACAACCCTAGTTCGACACGCGGGTGCCTAGGAATATCGTTCGTGAACAACGAATAGAGTGTAGGCGAGAGGACGGAGCCTTGCGGGACTCCTGCCCTAATAGGATGTGGAGGTGAAAGCGTTCCCTCCAGTCGGTAGCAAAAGCTTCTGTCCGTAAGGAAATCTCGTATTATGAGTACGAGTCTGTCCGGCATACCGATCTGATATAACTTGTATATCAACCCGTTATGCCAGACCTTGTCGAAGGCTTTCGCCACGTCAAGAAAGATCGCTCCCGTCTTCAACCCTGTTCGACGCGAGAAGCCGTCCAGCACGTGCTCCGTGATGCGGTGCACCTGTTGGACGCACGAGTGTCCGGCACGAAAGCCGAACTGCTCGTCCGTGATAATTGAATTCTCAGTCGTGAACCTGAGAATCCGAGCGAGGATGATTCGCTCATACAGCTTAGCAAGCGAGCTGAGTAAGCTGATGGGCCTGTAGGAGGCTGGCGAGGCCCGGGGTTTGCCGGGCTTCGCTATTCCGATGACCGTGGCACGTTTCCACGCGGCTGGAAAGTGACTATTGGACAGGGCGGCATTGAAGATGCCGACCAGAATGAGTAAGAGATGTTCGGGCAGAAGTCTCAGCATGCGGTTGGAGATGCCATCCGCACCCGGGGACTTCCTTACTCGAAGATACCTTACTCGATCGTGGACTTCCTTAACCGACACCGGTACGAGAGGTGAAGTTACGGGGAGACGCGATCTCCTGTCCACCTCAGAATTTACCCTCTCGACATGGGCTTCATCGGCAGGCAGGAGGCTGGGCGAACATTGAGACTCTAAACTATTGGCGAGACATTCTGCTTTCTCGTCGTCCTCGAGTGCGCGGGTTGGACTACCGGGGCGTTCCAAAGGGGGGATAGTCCAGACGGTATCTGATTTGAGAGATCTAGCTAGTTTCCAGTAAGCCTGGTGACTAGGCTTTATCTCCCCCATCAGATCCCTAAAAGAGTTCTCCCGAAATTCGGCAATTCGCTGTTTGGACTCGTGACACAAGCCCCTCAGGATTTGACGATTTTCGGGGGAAGGCCAGTTAGAGTAGGTCCTAATGGCGCGATTTTTCCTAGTCAGCAACTCTCTCAGTTCCCTAGGCAGGGGGCGGCGTTGGATTTCCTCGGCCGACACCTCCCTAGAGGCTTCGCTTTTGACAGCGTTGAGGTAGTTGGTGAATAGGTCGATCGCTTGGTCAGTCTGTTGAGTTGTGGTAATAATGTCAGGTATGTCTCTAAGTATGGGGGCGTCTGTCTTTAGGAGACCTTGTTGCACCTTGTCCCAGTCCACGTGTGTCCTGGTAGGAGGGGCTTGATCGGGGTGAGGGCCCAGTCGCAAGAGGACCGGCCTATGATCTGAAGTTAATTCGTCTAGCACTTCTATAGAACGCAGAGTGAGCGCTACGTTCTTTAGAAGGGCTACGTCAAGTATGTCTGGTCGGTGTCCTTCAGTATGGGGGTAGTGGGTTGCTTCAAGGGGAGGGAGGATATCGAAAGGGAGGCTTTCGATCAACAGACGATTGAGCAGCCTACCGTTGGGGTTAGTCGCGACGCATCCCCAGTCGACGTGTTTGCTATTTAGGTCCCCGGCCACGATGACCGAGGGGCCTAGGGCTGCTAAAATATCTAGGTCAGTCTGTAGTATGTTAAGTGATGGAGAGATGTAGGCTGACGCAATCGATATGGGGGGATGACCGTCCATCGATATGCGGCAGACCGACACTTCCATATTTGTCAGTGGAGGGGGGTTGAGAGAGATGCAATGTAGGAAACTTTTATAGAAGATGCAAGTGCCCCCGCGGGCCCTACCAATCCTATCGTTTCTAATCTGAGTGTAACCAGGGACGCGGAAACATTGCATAAACGGTTTATAGAATGTTTCCTGTACTAGGAAGATGTCGACGGAATGATCGCGCAGAAAGAGTGTAATCTCATCCTTCATTCGGCTTAGGCCATCGGCGTTATAAAAACCGATGGTTAGCGAACTGGGTTTAAGCTTGAGGCAACTATTATTCATTCTGGTGGAGAGCGACTTGACGGCCTAACACTGAGGCGAAGAAGTAATTGCTAGCGTTTGCTATATAAGCCTCATATTCCCTCTGCTCCTGGGGAGAGAGGGTCTTTGAGGCCAGTATAGAAACTGGGAGGGGACCTGGGGCAGGCCGGCCTGCTTGAGGTGCGGGGGTACCTCGGGCAACGGGGCCCCCCTGGGACGAGGGCACTGAGGGTGCCGGAGAGGGTGCTGCGACCGCAGAGGGCGGCGGGTTCCTATTGGCAAGCCCTAATCCTACAGCCTTAAGGGCGGGGAACTCATGTGCGCTAGTGGTCTGAGGAGCCACCTGAGTCTTGCCTGACCTGCGCCCGTCAGGTTGCGAGGGCTTCGGTTTGCCGGAGGTGTCCTTCCGCTTTGGAGCACAGGGGCAGCCTCCCCAGTTGGCGGTATGCCCATGGGGAAGTTTGCGCTCCAAGCAGTTGACACACCGCTGGCCTACCGGGTCCTTGCAACCCTTCGGACGCGGGCAGTTGCGAGACGAGTGGTCGCCAGCACACTTGACGCAGCGGGGGGGAGAGTTACAGCCACGAGCGCTGTGACCGTACCTCTGGCAGTTGTGACACTGCGTGACGTAGTTCCTCTTGTTGGGAGGTTCTACCCTAACCGTAACACCTAACACGTTCTTGATGGCTTGAAGAGCCTGACGCGAGCTAGGACTGGGATCAGTCTTCACCAGAACAATATCATATTTGCCCCTAGACTTATGATAGAGACGACACACCTCCCGAACGTTGATTCCCTTCCTCACTAGATCCTCCTTTACCTCATCATCCTCAAAGAACCTAGGTACATTGCGGATGATGGCCCTGTGGTCTTTCTCTTCGGGGAACGTTCGCCGGTTGAAAGACAGCTTGAGTTCCTCGAAGAGCCTGGCCAGGGCTCGGTAAGTTTTGGATCCCTGGACCGTGATCCTAAGCCCGTAATAGGGTTCGGTCTGAAGATCCGTTCGGTGTATGGCAATGCCCCTCTGCTGGGCCATGGCCCGAGCAGTGGTCCATCGCTGTACATCGACCAGTACCAACGAGTCGAGCCTATTATGGTCGATCCCTGGTGCCGACGACCCGCCGCCGCTTGCCTGAGGGGCACTACTGGCCTGAGGGGCCTGCACAGAGTGTGCTGCGACGGTAGGATTCGACGGGATCGCAGCTGTTGTCGAAGACCCGCCGTCTCTTGCCGGAGTGGCACTACGGGCCTGAGGGGCCAGCACAGAGGGTGCTGAGACGGAGGGAGTCCGCGGCGCCTTCGGCGCCGGCGCCGAAGACGTTGGAGACTTCGACCGCGTACGTTTTCCCTTGCGGTTGCGAACTTTTTCCCAACCTGAGGTGTCGGTATCTGTGTCCATATCGTCGGTCGAGTAGAGAAGGTCCCTGTTTTTATCGTCAGTCAGTACGTGAGTCAGAGAGCGGGTTGGACACAAGCTGGGGGCGCGCTTGGAGTCCCGGTCTTTTCGCGCATAGGAACGTGTCCTAGGCGAACGTGACCGGCATTTCCTCAGGCCCTCAGGGGATGCCTTATGGGCTGGAGGGGATAAAGAGACAGACGCGGCTGCCTTTTTACTGGGTTTCTTCTTACGAGCGCCCCCAGAGGGCGGCAAGACTGCCTTAGGGGCAGGGGGAGGGGGTTTAGGTTTGGAGGCCGACGGCGCCGGCGGCAGCGGCGGCGGCGGTCCCATGGTGGCCGGAGGGGCCGGGGCAGGCAAAGTGACTGCCGGCGTTGCCTTAGGGGCCTGGATGCTCGACACTTTGATGTCGAGCGTTGAGGGGCGTAAGATGTGACTACGGCCCGCCCGGGCCACAGGCTTACCGAGTTCCGTACGCAAGTGATCGTTTTCGGATCTCAGGGTACTGATCTCGGCCGCTTGTCGCTCGAGATTAGCCCGAAGGGTCGCCATCTCCTCCCTCAGCGTCGCTATCTCGTCCTTTACCTCCATTCTACAGTGAGTCGCCGCACGCACTTAAAACTACGCGGAAATTTAAGACTACGAGTGTACGCGGGAATGAGGTGAGCCTATAGTATTTGTCAACGTCCACTTGTCCGCCGTGTCGGTCAGCTAAATGTGTACCTAGTTTGCGGGAAGGAGTCGGACTGGTATGAGTTTATCGGGCTTCGTGGTGGTATCCACCCCGTTTATGGCTTCGTTTGGCACTGTTATAGTATCCACCACAAACGGCCACTGCGAGCATGGTCTTTTCAACGGGCAGAGACGCGCGGGTCTGACTTGAGAAAGTCTTAACTAACGGGTATCCACCAGGTGTATTGCTACAACCAGGAGTCTAGCCCACTCAGTTTCAACGAGTATCCACTGAGCGACCACTACGAGCGTGGATTTCCAGAGGGGCCGAGACACACGGGTCTTACTGGTGACTTGAGAAAGTCTGAACTAACACACCCGGAGCTGTCCTTGTGGTAATTTGCGATTAAATCACCACGAGGGGGAGCAGAGAGCGAGCGAGTCAGAGCTAGTCTGAGTGAGGTTCGGGACTAGGACAACGATAGAGCAAGAGCGCACAGTGAGCACGACCTCACCCAACCGCTGCCGTAGCCGGAAATGAGCAACGAGTACGAGTGCTGACCTCTTTTATGGGTTTTCTAGCGTGCTCGTACTAGTGGCTGGTATGTGCCGTGTAAATTAGATATTTATTCACGAATAAGCTTACAGTATTACATGTTGGTAGGAGGGTTAAAATTGATATTTATATGGGACATTTCTTCATAAATTAGTACAAAATTCTTATAATCTAGACATTTTGCGTATTATGACATGATATCAATAAAATTAAGACATAAATCAGTACTTAAGAACTAGACATGGAAACACAATATTTATACACGTTATTAAATTACAAAAATAAACAAATTGGTATAAATAGAGAAAATGATTGACTTAGGTCTAGTTACACAAAAACAACAGTAATTTTAAGCTATCTGCGACAATCCCCTATAATGTACCTGTCAAGATGTTTAACACTGTCTGTCATGTCACGTCAAAAGTTTTTTTTCTTAATTGTCATTATGATTCGGGTGTTTTAACGTACGAAATTTGTTTCCTAGTTTTCTCCGAAAAAACATAACAAAACCTATGATACTTAAATATACTCCGAGAACCAAGTACTATCAGCGGTAAAAATATCCGTGACTAATTTGTTAGAACCTTATATATAAAAATAATCGTTAACCGTATAATTATAAGCCCATTCGGCATTACATTAAAATAAAATAACATCACATTAAATTGAGTGATGAGTTCAATCAAATTAAATTAAACTAAATTAAATCAAAAATTAAGACTGGTAGGCGATTGAACGAGACCTTGCTTTCGAAGTAGCACGATGCGCACCTTGACAATGCTGTTTGCCGATTCACTCACTTTTCCGACAAAAGACCATCGCCTTTAACGTATTATACAGTATGTTGTCAAACTCTGATTGAAAGTAGTAATATATTTTAACGGCCTTCTAGCCTAGCCGGTAGTAGAATGAAGCAGGAGGTCCCGGGTTCGAATCCTGGTCAGGGCATTTATTTAGTTATGTGTTTATCACGGATATTTGTTCCTGAGTTATGGATGTTTTCTATGTATTTAAGTGTCTATCTATTATATACAGCTTGTAAATTTTATACGGGCGTATACTTTATCCACCTATAGTATCCAGCAATAGGACTCATATAGTATAATCATTTTGTTAAATAGTGTTATTAATTATGTGTAATGATATTTTAAAGTCCTACCGGGCACCAATGTACGCTATCCAACTGATTTAAAAGTGACATAACTGACATGACGCACCGTTAAGTTAATTGTCATGGATGCAATTCATTGCGGGCTGAATTATTATGTATGAAAAAAAATTCTTATTTTCATAAAGAAATAAATGTAAATAGGTTCCCTAGGTCCAATACTAATCGCCATTACAATATACGCCCGTATAAAATTTACACACTGTGTATAGTCACCTAGTACCCACAACACAAGCCTTATTGAGCTTACTGTGAGACTAGGTTAATTTGTGTAAGATTGTCCGATATTATTTTACTATCATTTATTTATTTATAATATCAAAAATATTAACTTCAAACCCCCCCATAGATTTAGTACGCCGTTCATTGACAGGGTTTAGTTTAAAAGGCCTAGTCATTTCACCATTAGGTATCATATGATACATGAATTGTTTTATTTTATCCACTTCTCTATATCAATCAATTATTATTACAGTTTATTCGAGTAAATTATGAATCTTAAACAGTTTTATCATTCATTCCCCACCAGGAAATACAGCCTCAAGGAACGTCGTACTAAATGCATGGGAGTGTTTACTTAATATTTTTAATATTTCTACTTTTTATTTCAAAAAAGTTATTTATGTGATTTTACACTTTCGATATTAGTTTAAAGTTTTCTGATATGTGTTATATATACGGAATAATCGCCTGGCTACACTTAAAACGATTACCTTCTATACTTACACTACTGTTTTCCATTTACTTTGAGCAAGAGCACTAATTAAATCCATCTGTTTGTCTTTCATTGATACCTGGAAAAATCTAATTTGAAGCCTTAAGTACTTATAAAAGGGATCCCTCAAAGAGATAATTCGGCCTTTGTGGCAAAAGCGGTGCCTCTTAGCCATATACAAGAAAAAGAGGGAAAAGGAGGAGGGAGGGAGGGAAAGAGGGAAAGTTACATAAATTGTGGCTCCCCGAATGATTCGTGTTCTAGTTGAGTTGGTACCTTATTTTATGAATATGTGTATATCGATGGTAAAAAGCGGAACTGCTGTAAATGCCAAAATGCAAAGTTTACACCAGAGCCAAAATACTTTTAGATTTTGAAAAAAAAAATCATAACTTCTTTGTTTATTAACAAAAATACTTGTAATCTGGATTTAGCTTATAACTTATACATTTCTATCAAATGTCATATTGAAAGTTTGACATAAGTGAATAGTTTACAGTATAGTGTCACTTACGACAATGGCACTCTTTTTTTCGTAACGCGGAAACGCTGTGCGTACAAATGGTAAATGTACTAAAATAGTGAGAGGGGTAGACATTTCATAAACCATAAATGCCGTAACCAGCACATATTTATTTCTAAGATTAAATAATTTTGACATTAATGCCAAATACGTTCGTTAGTCGACTTACTAAATTGAGGTAAGTGCCAACAGATAAAAATAAACTGTGAAATTAATACGACTTAAGTATCAATCAGCCTTTATTAACACTTTTTTTAAAAATGTTATCAAAGTTTAAGTTTAGTTTCATAATTAATAAAAAGGTTTATAGGAATAATTACCGTCTACAAACATGCAAAATTATCAAGTCTTTATATCTCTTACTAAAAACCATTCAAAAATTTGCTTAAAAACCAAACTTACCAATTTCAACTGGCCTAACAATTGACTAACATTACAATCATCTTTACAACCTTGTAATGACTAAAATCTCACTATAAAACTGAGCAACTATTTGAAACTAAACTATACCATTAATTCTGTATTAAAGACTTTTAAAAACGCAAAGAGTCATTTTCTTAAGTATAATCTCACTTAAATTTTAAATAGGAACTTAATGATTTTACTTATAAGAGCTACTGAGTATCGGTTTTTATCATTATAAACTTACTAACTTAAATAATTGCACTTATTAATACTTTAAAATATTAAAATTGCAGTCAAATCAAAGATTTAGAAGCGTAATAATTGACTTAGGAACGAAATTGCACTTACATAAAAATTAATGTTTTTATAAAATCTCAACAGCTGCTGAGATTTTCGTTATAATAATTAGATTTTGTTTATTGCACTTCTAAATAAAATATTTACTTTAAAAGTCAATTACACAGCTAAATCCTACTTATTTAAAAAAAATTGAAGGTTATTAATAGTCGAACTAGTTATTCATCACCCTCATAATCAAAATGCACACTACGCACTGCCTATCGTTCCGGCGATCGCCAACCGACTGATTCGCAGGCAGTAGGCACCATAGATTAATATGTATATACTGAGAGTAGGCACCAACGACACCGCCGCGAGCGCACATTTGAATGGTATTATTGACGAGCTGCACCTGATTCCCGCCATTTTTCAAATATCGTAACTGCGACTTGATGATTCGAATTAAACGTAGTATGCGTCTATGACAGATAATTTATTTTACTTAAATTGCAGTAATCCTTAGGAGTCATTTTTTCACTACATGCATAAATGGTGTATACGCCACAGGACAAAATTTCGGCAGCGGTGTAAACACCACGCTCATCGGGCCATGAAAATCCGAAATAGGCGTAAGTGTACTCGTTTAAAAATTTGCTAATATTTGGGCGTTTACAACAATTAGAAGGGGACATGGTCAAAAAAACACATTCGTTTCGCAATGCTGTCCAGTTTTTTCCAAGTGTCTTAGAGCCATGGGACCCAGACGTTTCGACGCGGAAAAAATCACTGATTTCAAATATGTAAAAAAAAATTTTATGACCAAGTGGCGGTTACAGCAGTTCCGCTTTTTGCCATCGATATACACGATGATTCTTAATCCGTGAACAGGAACCATCTTTTCTAACTCAGTAATTGATGGAGATTACGTTAAAGTAGTAATTACGTGGAAACAAACTTGTTTTTTTTATAACCATAATTTTAATTTTGAGTTAAATTTTATCCTAAAATCCTTGTCACTCTACTACCTTATCGGTTTTAATGAGTTTGTAACCTCTTTACAAACTTATTAGCAATTGACAATTTATGAGTAAACGACCGAAGAATCGACCTTCACGCGTGTCGGTCAATTTAAGAGTCCGGTAATGCTTTGAATTCGAGCGAAGATACGAGTTTTACACAGTAACCGAACGCTTCCAGGTACCACCGGCGCGTGCACGTGCGCGGCCGCAATGAACAATATTGATACTTTAGGCGCTCTTGCGTAATATCAGAAATTTTGTTAGGTAAAATAAAACTAAAGGTAAATCTAGTAACCATTTAATATACCATGTTATTTATTATAACTTGTTATGCACTAAAGCTATATCTATATCTATACATACATAATATAGGCGTTGGTGTAAATGGTTGATTGACTGATCAATGCAGACACAAAACTTACAGCAGATCGTATTACATTTTTAATGTGTACAAGTAATACGAAATTATTTTGAAAATTCAATCCCAAAAAGGGTTGAAAGATTGTATGGGTAGGTAAAAAAAAAAATTAGTGACTCGAAACTAACTAAGTACGTTTATTACCAATTAAAAATAATAAAAGTGATTGAAAAGTGACGCTAACGTTTTGTGAAATTCAACCCCTAACGGGATTAAAAGCGGTTAAAAGTTTGTATGAAAAACGTATTTTTTTTAGTGTGAAACCTAATCATTAGTTTTTAACGCGCAAGCGAGTTTTTATAAATAAAAAACAGATCTCAGCATTTCACATAATTTTTCCTAAAAGGTTTAAATAATAAAATATTGTATTATTAAATATGGGGTTGAAAGGTTTAAAATGACTATCATGAAACTTTGTATTTAGACGGCTCATAATTAAAGAACAACAAAAGTGATTGCAGTGTTTTACGAAATTAATCCTTTAACTGAGTTAAAAGGGCCACCCCTTTTCCACAAGCTATCCACATAGCTTGTATGGAAAATGTATAAGTTTTGATTCATATGTTTTCCGTGAATTACAGCTGGTACATGCTCTAAAGAATATTTATACAGCATTGTTCGTACTAGCGGAGCGGAACTTATTGTACTTTTTCTTTTGCACACTTTGCCAAAGTTTGAGGCGGTTATCATGTTCCGCTTTAACTCGTGCCATAATGCACAATCCGATTGCAGTTGTGTCTCTTTTTCTATGGCCTCCCGGTCAGTCACTTTTCCAATCATGTGGACTACATACTTGACCTATAAAAAAATTATAGGAATAAATAAAAATAATAACTATCAAACTATTTTATATACACGGTGCCTGCGAGGAAACGGAAAAAATTAACCACGCATTCCTGAGGTCATAAGAAGGAAAAAACATTATACAAGTTTAGGTAAATTCCGCCAAATTAAATATTATTGCTTTGTTTTGACTTTTCGAATGTTTTATACATAATAAGTAAAAAATTCTTGGAAAAATTATCGATTAATATGAATTTGGTATTTATTTCGTAAAAACTAGTTTATTCAAAGTGTTCCTTGTCACTTTGATATCTGTCAATAAGGACGTCTAGACTAGGCCTCATAGTGGTGACATTGCCAACAAAACGGGGTTTTGCACTGAAACACATTAAAATTTTTTTTTTTTAAATTGGTATTAACTCTGAAACTAGGCGAATTTCAAAAAAGTTTGTATGACATTTTTAGAATATACTGTTAAAATCTTTTCGATTCCTCGTGGGCACGTAGTAGAAAGGAAATTTGTAAAAATTCCCTCAGGCGAAACTAGAACTCACGATTATTGGATACCAGCCCACCTGGTTAACTGATTTACCGACAAGAGTGGACAACTCAACTTTTTTATTTTCCTCTAAGGTGGTATGTGTCACATAGAAGCAAAACTATTTTCACCTTGGGCTTTAACACTTGAATCCCTCACTACACTCAGTTTAGAATTCTATGATGGATTCAGTCGCATCTTTTGGGATTTACTATAGGCCCTCACCGTAAATATATAATTTTGCTCCCTTGTTACACAATCTACTACTTATTGATTTCTATTCGAAACGGGTTCAATTGGCATAAAAAATATAATGCAATTTACTCGCTCGCGTACATTTTTCATAAATTTGTATGTTGATCGCCCTTACGTCCTTAATTAAAATGTAGCATCGTGAGATCTAGTATCTGCCCTCACTGGCCGATTTGGAAAATTCACCCTGTATAGGACCGTTCAACTATTGTGCATGTTTCTGTTTGGCTAAGTTAGGTTCCAACTCAAAAATTATATGAAAATCGCAGAATATTTAATAAAAATTTACGTACGTACGTAACGTACCTAAGATCAAGACTATTTGGAGTGGAGCGCGTTATATTTACGAGGCGAATATGGTAAATGATATAATTTCATAACAATTACGAAATAACTTAATAAAAATTTACTTAGCAAGTGTTCCAAAGGTCCCCAGATGTCAACGACTGGGTGATAACAAATTTTTCCCAATTTACGGGTGCCTTTGCACTTTTCGAATTCACACTAGCGTTCTAGCGGAGAGCGACACACGTCCTGCCTCCGTGAGCTCAGCGAGCGGACTAAATCGGCCGGCCTTGCTTCTTATAATTAATTGTAAGTTTATAGTTAATTTGAAGTGCTCTATTTACGAAAATTTACTATGAAATGGTATATATATTTTATATTATTTGGGTTCATAATAAGCTGAAGTTTATGTTTGTATTAATTTTTTTTTATAACTAATCATGTATGTAGTCAGAAACCGGGGTTATTCATTGTGTATTTTTTCCGAAAGTTGACTGATTTAAATATTTTTTTTCTCAGTAATTTTGTATGACATTGGTAGATTTTTTTATATTTATTCCATAGAAGACTATAAATTCAATATTACAAAAAAAAACTGTAGCAATACGACATCAATAAAATCCCGAAATTGATATCTGTCCGAACCTCCCCGAGCTAAAATTGGTAAAACACTTGTTGGGAATAGGTCAATTATTCAAAATACAATAATAATGTAGATCATTTTTTGTATTTATACAGTCCCTGTTGAAATGATCTTTCAAGTTATGCTGAAAAATTGGTTGATTTAGTACTCTTTGATGGCTAAATCATATCAAATAGTTGAGCGAAATTGTAAAAAGACTTTATGAACACTTTTGGGCTGCCGAAAATCCTCGGCTCACCCGAAGAAACGCCTTTCAAGTGCGTTTCTCGGTAAATGTGTGGGCAGGGATAATTAATGAGACATTAATTGGAGCCATATTCATAGAAGAGAAATTAAATGGAGGAAACTACCTAAATTTGCTAAGGCATATGGTAACAGAGCTGTTGGATGAAGTGCCACTGCGGAATTTGAATAACCTGTATTTCCAGCATGATGGTACCCCTGCACATTTTGAACATAGGGTTCGCGACTACCTGAACGCGGAATTCCCTGGGCGGTGGATCGGCCGCGGCGGCCCTATCGCGTGGCCTCCACGCAGTCCAGATCTCACTCCATTGGATTTTTACCTTTGGAGTGACGTAAAACGAATTGTTTATGAACAAGAGTCCAATACTGTACTAGAACTCCGCCAAAGAATATGCAACGCATTTGACGAAATAAGGACTAGCAATTCTCTTCGCAGAATTAAAAATAATCACAGGCGTCGAGCGGAGCTGTGTCAAGAACAACACGGTGGTCATTTTGAACACCTGTTAAATTATGTTTAAAATAATCTTTTTTATGTTTTAGTTGGTCAGGTATGCAGTTGCTTTTATTGTTTTGAATTTATTTATTAAATTGTACAGTTTAAAAACAAATCGTTTTACTTGTTCAAAATTTAACTTGTTAAGTAGCTTGCAAATAAAAGTTTAGGTAATGCACTTTATGTTAATCACCTACCAATTATTTTCGTCGTTACCAGTGCAGCACTGATAAGATTACAAGTACATAGAAGTATTTATTACATAAGATCCATCAAATTTCCCGCCATACTGATGGCACTTGACGTATCGTAGTTAAACTTTATTATACTGTAGGATGGCCATGTATTCAATGGTTACTTGTTTTAACTATGTTTTCACTTTTAATTAATTAAACAGTGAAGAAATAACGCGAGACCTCGCCGAATAAGTTTAGTTTGGGCAAAATTTTAATATTATTCCACTCCTGTTCACGGATTAAAAATCATCGTGTATACACCGTGGGCCCATATAACTAGACAGATTTTAACAGTGTATTCCTGATCATATTTAGATACTAAAATGTCCTATAAACTTTTCTGGAATACGCCTAGTTTCAGAATTAATACCAATTTTAAAAAAATACACTTTTTATTATAAGTATTATAACTCATCACTAAACGCCTTTCTAATGGCGTTGTTGCCACTATTGGACATAGTTTACACGTCCTTATTGACAGATATCAAAGTGACAAGGAAAACTTTGCAGAAACTAAATTCTTACAAAAAAAAATACCAATATGTTTTAGGCGATAATTTTATTAATAACATTTACTTTTCATGTGCAATAAACATTCAAAAATGGAAAAAAAATGGATAAAAAAAAATTTTTTTTTGGCGTAATTGACCTGAAGTCACATAATATTTTTTCCTTCTTTTGGTCTTAGAAATTCGTGGTTAAGATCTGTCGGGTTATTCCAGCCCACGGTGTATATATATAAATATATATTTGATTATGTATTATATGTGTATTTATTATACCTTAGGTTAAGTAGATATTATCTCTTCTTTTTTAGATATTTGTTTCCGTAAGTACACTAAGTTTATAGTGCATGTTTGTTTATCTTATACTTTTCTCTCAATTGCTCAAAGGTTAACTGGAAGAGATCCCTTAAAGGGATAAGTTCGCCTTTGTACTTTGTTTATTTTCTTTTATCATGTTTGTTTTGTTACTTTTTATGTACAATAAAGTGTTTACATACATACATACAACATATCTCTATACTCCGCTTAGCGCGTTATTTCTTTGAAATCTAAGCTGCCAAAAAGAAGGGCGGGAGGGGTACACGCAATGCTAGACAGGGAACGCGCGATTGTCCCATGGGGTGTAAGAGAGAGTCAAACATTAATGGTTGCCATGGAGACGTACTAAGTTTACTGTCACTTCCAATAATTAGTGTCTTACTATAGAGTGAAATGTCTTCGAGCGTGGCAGCGGGGGTCGCCCGGCTAGGCGGGGTCTTGGGTTAATTAGTCTATGCTCTTAGCACTACCTACGATACTGGATGTTTTTTCAATAACTAGCCATATTTTGAGAGGTGATCCTAATCACATAACATAAGTGACTACCTAAAGCTATCCTTTAGTCTCGATATAACAACATGTTATAGATTAGGGGGCCGATTTTTGACAATCGAGCGCTTTCAAAGAATTTAACCTCGAATGTAATCACACACAAAAGTTTGTCGCCATTATTTACGCATGAAATGAATAGTATAAATAATCATGACTTAAAATTGTGTCGCTTAAATTCAAACTTAGGTAAATTCTTTCGACCCTCTCAGCAAATATCTACCCTATTACCTTTTCATAATACCAAAATCGCATAATCTGACAGATGGATTTACCCGAGTTTGAAGTTTGAAGTTAAGCGACTCAATTACTATCACTGTTATGTTTAGAACATCATTTCTTCGTTTTATTCAGAGTTTTAAATGTCATATTCGAGCGCTCGAATTTCAAAAATCGCCCCCTAGGGTTAACACAAGTTCGAAAAAACCAAAAGGCAATTAAACTTATACAAATAGCGTAGAGGTTTAAAGGACGTTAGTGACCGTAGAGTATACCAATTTTGATTTTGCTCAAATAATTACTGCGAAATAAACACCTACATAAATAATAATATATCATAAGGTGCTAATGCATTGTTACGGCAGGTGTCCGGACCTCTTTCCGATAGATAAATAGATAAAGATAAAAGATATTTATTCTTCAATTTAGGCACATTACAATGCACTTATAAACGTCAGAGAGAAAAAGAAAAACTACCACCGGTTCTAACCCTACACCTCTGACCCGAGAAGTATTATTTATGACCGGCAAGAAACTCGGCGGACTTATTTTTTCAAAACAGTAATACAGTAATATTATATCTTAAAGATACACAATAATGCGTAGTTCTATAAGAAGACATATATCAAAACAGCTTGAGAGACATACAATGTACGTATTATTTAATTAAAATAAAGTAATAATAATAAAATTTTCTTTCAATAGCCCAATCTTTACCCAGCCAATCTTCAACACTGTATCCTATTATTTTTTCCATTTTATTTGCTGGAACGGTTAAAGAGTATTTGTTGATGTTACTGTAAATGGGTTCCAGCAGGTGTTAACGTAACTAAATCCTCCAAAGAGCCACTCCGTGTTGGATCTATCACTATGCTACTTGGATTTTTTAAACATGATATATATATATTTTTAGTCCTACAAAGCACAGTGCAGCCCCATAACTACATAGTAAAATAAAAATATATATCTAGGTATATAAGTAATTTATATAACTGTGTATTTTATGGTTAAGTAGTATATATTTTTATAATATACTTTTTTTGTAGTTTATGTACCTATTTTATTTTTACAAAAGTTTCTATATTCCTCTAGTATTTAAATTTTTGTCACTGCACGTTAACTAAACTATGATCGCCGTTTCGATATATGAAGGTTGTCTGGAAGAGATCGCTTTTAGCGATAAGTCCGCCTGTTGTTACTTACCTCTATGCTGTACCTACCTAGTCGGTTACTAAGTTCTGTTACTAGAGTTTTCACTAAATAAATAGGAATAGGTAGCAACATTTTAATTATTCATGTACATAATTTAAAAGCTTATTTAATAGTCAATAGATTACAATATATTGAATTAAAAATTATTGTCGTAGTTTTTCAGAATTCTTTATCTAACTCGAAAAAAGGCGTGAAAATTTTACGTCAAAATTACACTCCTTCTTCATGTTGATTTTAAATCCTATTTATTTTTAATCACGTTTAAGACGCATCAGTCTATTTGGTATATGTATAGTTCACGTGGGTCTATCCGATAAAATACTAGACCATACGTTGCAAGTCTGCTTGTTCCAAAGCAGTCTAAATCTATGTCTTTAGTGCAAAACTTAAAAATAGGCAATGTTTCTACTGGGAATATCTGTGGGATAAAATCGCACGAAAATTAAATGGTGGTTACGCAATTACCTCTAATAAACAGGTTTCTTACAAACAAGCAATGGAACCTTCTAAACAAAGGTGCAATATTTATTTGATGCACTTTTGTAAAGTGTAATTTTCTTAATTTTACCGCGTGTTTGCGTCTTCAGGCAATCTTGTGCTTTATAAGGATTTTCAATAAATTTCCCATCTGATTTGTATATTATTATACCATATTATGTTCTTTAGAAATTAGGCTATTAAATGATTACATATTTTTTTTATTTTAAACTTTATTTTATATTTTATCAGTCAGAAATCTGGTAACAGAACTTAGTAACCAACTAGGTATGATCGCCGTTTCGATATATGAAGGTTGTCTGGAAGAGATCGCTTTTAGCGAAAAGTCCGCCTGTTGTTACTTACCTCTATGCTGTACCTATATTATAACTCTTTTTATCTACACTCATACTGTAAGTACTCTAAAATGCGTTCAAAAACCGTAGACAATGACAAGCATTACAACAAACGATTTAACTATGATAAGTTTCTTATCTGCGGCAGTAACGTAATTTTAACGTTGCATGCTCAAATATTGTTCAGCAATGAGTTTCAAATTTGGAACATCGAATTTGATAACATAATGTTACCGCCATGGCCAACTCGATTGGTCCCGCGCGAGCGCCGGCACAATCGAGTTGGCCATGACGGTACAAAATGGCGGTCATTCTATGGTTTCCGAACACTTAATTTAATATATATAATATAAGTGTAGATAAAGCAGTGTATGCAACTGTACGTAATTAGGCCTTAAAACACTCGTGTGATCTTATTATGAAATTCGCCTGCGGCTCATTTCATAAAACCACACTCATGTTTTAAGGACCCTTATTACGTAACAGTTACATAAACTACTATTGTTCGTTTGTTGTAGTATGCAATGAAGTATTTTATTATTATTATATGAAACCGCAATTTTTGCGTTATCTGTCGTGGCATCACCAAGTGGGATACGGAAGACCAGCGCTGGCTGACATACTAGCTTGCGTTTTGCTGAGCAGGTTCCAGTGGGGCTACACCTATACGTCTTTGTTTTGTTTGTCTGGCACCACACTTCGCCTATGCGGACGAATATTCGTGTTGCGCCTCTTTCTTATTGTAGAATAAAAAAGAGACGCAACACGAATATTTGTCCGCATAGGCGAAGTGTGGTTCACCCAGAGAAATGGGATGTCAAAGAATGCTTGTCAACGATTAAAAGTGTGGCAAAAAATGAAATCCATGTATGTGTCTAAATTGTCTATGTGAGCGTAAAATAGTGATGGCAAAAACAACAGGTTAATTATCTATCGGTATTTGACTTTCTTATCGATACGTTCTAAAGGCCTCTACAGACGTAAGCGACTAATAATCAAAGTAGTCAACTGTGACGTCAATTGACATCCCCACTACCAACTTGACGTTTCATCACACCCACATTTTCGACTAATATTATTACATTACCTAATAGTTAATAACTAATATGTTTGTTCTAAGCAAATTAACAAAATCATTTATTATTAAATCAAAAATATTAAATAAACAAAATCATTTCCTAAAATAATTTCAAATATTAAAATAAAACGGAAAACGGAATTTCAAGTCGCCAGTCGAATGCGCATTCGATTGATCGCACGACCATTTTGACAGCCGACCTCTCATTCCAACTATATTTCTATCTCGTTCTAATCGTTTGACTTGTCGCTTGTAGGCGCGGCACACACTTGAGCGGAATCCAGCTATCATAAATAAAAATCAGCCGCAGCATAAAAGTCGGAAATTTCTTTACGGGCGCTGAATTTTTGTATGGAGCCCATATACAATACTAGCCTTTTCCCGCGGCTTCGCCCGCGTACTATAAGTACTCAAAAAGGATTCGATACCCATGTTGATTATCAGACTTTGTGACCACATTTGCCCCTTTTAGGGGTTGAATTTTCAAAAAACCTGAAACACGCGTTTACTCATTTATCGTTAGGAATACTCCTGTGAAGTTTCGAATAAAATAATCTAACAAATCTTGATTCGTCATACAAACTTTGGACCCCCATTTTACCCCCTTAGGGGGTGAATTTTGAAAAATCCATTCTTAGTGCACCCCTAGACCATAAAAGGAACCTACGTGCCAAATTTGGAATCTCTAGAACCAGCGGTTTGGGCTGTGCGTTGATATGTCAGTCAGTCAGTCAGTCAGTCAGTCAGTCAGTTTCTTTTTTTATATATTTAGATTCAGCCCGATTTCCGTTTTCGGCTGCTTTTTGACTATGGTAGCGAATTCCGCTAAATGTGTTGAGCGCCATATTTGAATGAAATAATACAAGTACTGCAAGGTAAAAAAATCTTTAATAATAAAAAAACCCGTTTAAAACTGGATATAATAAGAACCTAATTTAATCTTCTTACGTAATGACGTAATGTGAATATAAGATCAATTTATTCATTGAATTTTTTTGAAGCAATAATTATAATTTTCATATTGAACAGTTATCGATATAAGTCCCTAAAACGTTTTGTCAATCCCTAGCGTCGAATAAATGTTTCGGTTTTTACACAAAATAATCATGAATATTAACTATTATGATAAAATATTGGCACACAGTATAAGAAACACTAATAATTAATTGTATCTAGTAAATACTTACACGATTTATTTTGCTATTTTGATAAAATATTGTTTCAAAGACATCGATCGGAATATCATGTAAACCTGTGAAATGAGTAATTACTTGGGTTTTTCCTATGAGTAATAGTCCAATCTGGAACAACACGACACCATGTTTCTCCTTTTTCATCCCAAGTTATTTTATTCACGATTGTTTTATATTTTCCATGCTAAAATATAAGCTGTCACGACGTGGGTACGTAAGCTAAGTACCCAAATTCAAAAGCTGTCACTCCTTGAAAATGATCGTGTGTCTCTTTTGCACTCGTGGAATGTTCATATACGTGTTGGTTTCTCTTTTGCGCACTTCGTTTATCTTTTAGCGGCACGCGCCATTTTATATCTATGGGTTCACCATGTAATATTGTGTACGTCATGAATAAAGTCAGAAGTGACGTAAATTTGGAGTCAAACTGGTTACTTTTTAACCAGTCTGCCGGGCACTTCCGGCCCTGCAGGAACTGGCAGACTGGGTTTTTCTGTACCTACATACAAATTGGTATTTGTTGTCACAAGTGTCATCTTAATATCAAATGACATAACATAACATAAACATAAATACTCTTAATTGCACACCTCAAATAATAGACACAAATTATACACAAGTCACAAACAAAAAAGAGGCAAAACAATTGGCGGTCTTATCGCTAAAGAGCGATCTCTTCCAGACAACCTTTGGGAAGCGGAAACCTTTGTAAATTAACAGAAAAGTAGGCGTTGCAAAGCAAATAAACCAAACATTAATAATGTAATAAACTTACACATATAAAAGAAAGAAAAATATATCAATAAAAAAATAAATAAACTTACATAGCTCATACATACATACATACATATATATTTAATAAATATAATAAAATAAGAAAATATAAACTAGGACCAAACAAACTACATGCCGCAGGTTGTTAAAACGGTTAATGGAGTTGCAGGATTTACGGATCATGGGAGAGACAGATAATGTTGACGTAGGTATATACCATCCATTTTTTACACCGGAAGTGGTACTTTTTTGTGCTTTCGGCCAATTCTATTTTTTTACTATTTTTCCGGAACTCATCACTTTTATGAACATGTGCCCTGGGGCTTTTCTGTGTATCACGTAACGTAGCAGATCTTGCGGTCTCCGCCCGTACTATATCCGGTATTTTTTTTTCTTTATTTTGACAAAGAGATATATTTAATCAATTTTACCTATCTGCCAAACTGCATAGCAGTTTGTTGGCAGAAAACTTATTTTACCCACCATTGTACTAATAATTTAGGTACGTACACAATGCCTATACAAAATCGTGTTCCTCGAAACTTCAGGTTATAAGTCTGTTTTCGGTACTAAGTGCCACAGCGCCATCTGTCGAGCCTGGAGTTGAGTTATTCTGTCAGCGTTAATCGCCGAACAAAATATTCTGAACTAGGATTTAGTTTTTGTGGCGACCGATAGATGACGCTAGTGCTATAACCTGAAATAAGGGAACGCGATTTTATATTGATATTGTCAATCCATGTCTTATATCATTCTTGGTACGTACTTATGTGGCTATGGCCGAATAGTAAAATTATGGCCGGATATCCGTTGCATCTCTAGTAAACAGGACCGGATCCGGCCATTCTAACTAGGTTTTTGCAATTACATGGTACTTTTTACCAATGCTAACTTAGGATCAAAGATGATTAGGACATGGCAATGCCTATACAAAACACGTTCCTCTAACCTTCAGGCTATACGTCTGTTTTCGGTACTAAGTGCCACAGCGCCATCTGTTGAGTCAGGAGTCGAGTTATTCTGTCAGCGTTAATCGCCGAACAAAATATTAGAAACTAGAATTTATTTATTTAATCTTAATTGCACTAAATAAGATGGTACAAATGGCGGACTTAATGCCATAAGGAATTGTCTACCAGTCAACCAATGGGCTTAACAGAAAGGTTAAATAGGAATTTAGTGTTTGTGGTGACCGATAGATGACGCTAGTGCTTTAGCCTGAAATAAGGGAACGCGATTTTGTATACATATTGTCAATCCATGTCTTAATCATCCTTGCTTAGGACCTAAATTAGGATAAATGTGCCTCCTTAATGAAAAATATGTTTTGATTCTAAATAAAATAAAATATATACCAATTAAAAATTAATATTTATTAAAAGAATACTACACAATTTATTTACATCACATTATAATAAATGCACACATTACAAAAGTTAGTTACAGCATTTTTTATAATAATGACAACAATATTCATTTCATTACATCTATAACAAATACTATAAAAATGGTCTAAAGGCTCAGTAGGACCTCGTTTTTAGGGTTTGCTCCCGGTACTCGTTTTCTATACAAATCCAGTACCGGAACCGGGAATTCCCGGTTCTCGCCATACAAAATCAGAACCGGGAGCATTTCCTACTCGTTTTAGCATCCGGCTTTGTCTTTATGAGTTAAAAGATACCTATTTGTGTTTCTTAAGATGTCTTAAATACTGTTTAAATGTCTTAAAAGAAGTTTTAATATTGTTTGCGCGTCTTAGAATGACTAAGGATGTATATGGCAGTAGTCCTTTAAGCGATACCATAATTTGCACCTATTTCTAAGGTAGGCTAACAAGCCTGGGTGTCGAAAGTCGAATTCTGTGTCTTAAAAGATATTTCAACGTTGTCTCTGTGTCTGAGAACGTCTAAGGGCGTATCTGACAGTATTTTGAGATACTGTAATTCCCGTCTATTTTAAAAGCTAGGTGTTCTGTTCTGAGTGTCTCAAACATATTTTTCTGTCTTCAAATATGGACAGCTGTCCGTTTCGCGATACTATAAATTTCACTTATCTCAAAGCTAGGCCTCCTGTATTGGGCGTCTTAAAGACTGCTTCTAGGTCTTAAAATAAGTTAAATGTTGTTGATGTCTCTTAAGATGTCGAACGGCATAACCTTTGGCGATGCGATAGTTATTATTAGCTTAGGACTTGTCTGAAATACCTTATGTCTGGAACTAGAAGGCTTGTATCCTAAAACAAATTTCATTGTTGTTTGTGTCTTTAAAGAAGTCGAAAGGCACATCTGGCAACAGCTCCTTCGGCAGTGCCGTAGTTTCTATTTTAGCCAACGATTTCTCCTCAATGTCTAGAAGGCTTATGCGTCTTAAAATAGGTTTCAACGCTGTTAGTGTCTCTTAAGATCTCAAAAGGCACATTTGGCAGCAGTTCCTGTGACGATACGGTAGTTGTCATAAATCTTATGTCTTAAGTATCTTAAAGACTAATATGTAGTCTTAAAACACTTTTCAATATTGTTTACTCCTCTTCCTGTGGCGATGTAGCCGTTTTCATCTGCTTAAGAATTGTCTTATCTTCTGTATTGTCTTATGCCCCTTGAGACACACATATGCTAGCTTAATATGCCCGGTTTTTTTTGTCACATTCTAACAACTGTGTAAATGCGAAAGTTACGCAAGTCGTGATAGGCGATACAATGGCAACCATTCTATCAGTTGTGGCAGATCTTACTTTGGCCATGTAGTGGTTTCCATCTGCTTACGAATTGTCTTATCTTCTATTTTGTCTTGAAACATGTTTCAATACTGTTTATGCCTCTTAAGATGTCTCAACGCGCATCTAGCGGCCGTTCCTTTGGCGATGCGATAGTTTCTGCCAACACCCTTGAATGCTCCTCGACCGAACACCTCCACACAGACGCGGACCCTACGACCATCTGCCAGACGCTCTGGTTTGCTGTAAACGAAAAATGATTCATTTAGTTATCATAAGGGAAAAAGTGAGGATACGAACACACAAATTATAAGTGTTTCTTTTCCTTTTTAGGGTTCCGTAGTCAACTAGGAACCCTTATAGTTTCGCCATGTCTGCCCGTCCGTCCGTCCGTCCGTCCGCGGATAATCTCAGTGACCGTTAGCACTAGAAAGCTGAAATTTGGTACTAATATGTATATCAATCACGCCGACAAAGTGGTAAAATAAAAAGTGGAAAATTTTTTTTTATTAGGGTACCTCCCCTATACGTAAAGTGGGAAGTGATTTTTTTTTTCATTTCAACCCTTACGTGTGATATATTGTTGGATAGGTATTTAAAAATGAATAAGGGTTTACTAAAATCATTTTTCGATAATGTAAATATTTTCGGAAATAATCGCTCCAGAAGTAAAAAAATATGCGTCCCCCCCCCCCCCCCCTCTAACTTTTGAACCATAAGTTTTAAAAATATGAAAAAAATCTCAAAAGTAGAACTTTGTAAAAACTTTCTAGGAAAATTATTTTGAACTTGATAGGATGAATAGTTTTTGAAAAAAAATTACAAAACAATTTGTGAACTAAGTTTGTAATTTAACCTTATAAGCAGATGTTTATTGTACCTGTAATTTCTACAAAATTACAATGAAATGACGTGCTTTCAAATAAAGTAAAAATGTTGAAAATCGGTTCACGCAATAAAGAATTATTCCATAAAAATCATCTTCCATACTTTAAGCTCGCGCGCAATAGTTTACTTAATTTGCCGATAGATGTCGCTGTACATCTATCAGCAAATTAAGTAAACTATTGCGTGGAACTCTCATATCATATCCTACATGGCGGTGTTATTAACTCTTAAGTGGGGACACTTACTGTGACGGACGGAAAACTACGAACCCTACACTGAGCGTGGCCCGACACGCTCTTGGCCGGTTTTTTTTTAAAGCACCATTTACTTGAGGTTTAGAGTCTGTACCATAGACTGTGTGGGTTTGTCATTTCCAAACCATAGCCAACGATATTGAACTTTATTACAAAGGAAAGGAATAAGGTGCCAAATTATAAACATACTAGCTTATGCCCGCGGCTTCGCTCGCGTTAAATTCGGGGTAACACGGTTCCCCTTTCCTGATTTAAAACACAGAAGAGAACTCGGAACAGAATATTATTTTAATACGCTACTGTAGACGATATTATTTGTCTTTATAGCTTATGCACGATTTTTTTCCGCATACCAATTTTTAGCTTTCTACCTTGAAAATTGCGGAATGCTCCATACAAACTTCCACCCCCCATTTTAGGGAAGTGGGGGGTTAGAAAGAGACAAAAAGTAGCCTATGTCAATCTCCTCTCAACTATCTCCACTTAAAAAATCACGTCAATTCGTCGCCCCGTTTTCCCGTGAAAGACGGACAAACAAACAAACACACACATACACTTTCCCATTTATATTAGTATGGATTTTTGTTGACTGTACCGACAAAGTGGGACCTTTCACTAAACTCTTCCACATGGCGAAAGGGGCTGGGGCAAAACTCACCCGAATTTGGCCGTGTCGGGCTCCGCCTCCAGTAGCTCCCTTACGGGGGACTTGGGAGCGGCGGCCGAGAATGCCTCCAGCTCAGCACCCATTAGTTGTTCGTAGGAGCCCCATACCGCGGCCAGCGACATGCCTGGAAATATGATATGGTAGCCTATACACGGTGCCCGCGAGGAAACGGTAAGATTTTAACAGTATATTCTAGATCCTATTTAGAGACAAAAATGTAATATAAACTTTTTTGAAATTAGCCTAGTTTCCGAGTTAATACCAATTTATAAAAAATACACTTTTTATTATACGAGTAACTCAGTACAAAACGCCTTTCTGATAGCGTTGTTGCCACTATTGGGCATAATTTACACGACTTTATTGACAGATATCAAAGTAACAAGAAAAACTATGCAGAAACTAATTTTTTCCAAAAAAAATGTACCAATTTGTTTTATACGATAATTTTATTAATAACATTTACTTTTCATGTGCAAGAAACATTCCAAAAATAGAAGAAAAAGAATAAAATAAATTTTTTTTGGCGAAATTGACCTAAAGTTACATAATATTTTTTCTTTCTTTTGGTCTCAGGAATGCATGGTTTTTTTCAGTTTTTTTCCGTTTCCTCGCGGGCACCTTGTATACGTCCCACATACATGGCAGGAGCATGCTGGAGATCTTCCAAGTTAATTCGTTTCAATTTTTTTTAATGCATGTAGAGGGTTCCGTCTGTCAAGACCCCTTTTCTCACGAACGCGTGGAGGTATCAAGCTGAAATTTACATCAAGTACTCAAGTCTACTGTCCCTTGGAGCTGTGAAAAAATCAAACTTCTAAGCCAACGGAATCAAAAGATACAGCCGTTTATGCCGCAAATTTTCGAAACTCGCAAGGGAATCAAAACCTACAGGGTACTTCCCGTGAACTGAGAATCTTGAAATTTGGTACGAAGCAACGTCTTATAGCACAGATAAAGGAAAAATTGCGAAAACCGTAAATTTTTAGTTACATCGTATAATAAAAATATTTTTAATAATTTTAAAGTTACTACCCCTTTCCTCGTGAACACGTAGAGGTATTAAATTAAAATTCATATCAAATACTCAAGTCTATAATACTTTTAAGCTTTAACAAAATCAAACTTCTATGTCAACTATGTCAACGCAATGGGTGAACTTTTACTTATAGTTATACCTACAGGTTTGTACGGAATCCTCGGTGCGCGAGTCCGACTCGCACTTGGCCGGTTTTTTTTATAGATTCAGAGGGTTAAAATTAGAAAATATTGTACTTAAGTTATTATTGCAAAACGAAAAAGCAAAGTTATTTATGAGTTAAGGCACTTGATTGATTTTTGCAAAATATAGTCTAATGTAATAAAAAACATAATTATCAAACTACAATTTATTTTCGCAAAACAATTTACAAAGAAAATAAAAACATAAAAAAAAAAAACTTATAATGAATATATAAAACTTATAAATAAAAAATTTGGCCGAGGTCCGCACCGCTGTCTCTGGGTAGGGTGCCCAGAAGGCTGGCCGCATTGCCCCGCTGGATAGCAATGCTTATCCGCTGGGCGAAATAGTGACCAGCCCTCTGGTCACCAGACGCCTCTATAAGTCGGGTCGATATTTCCTTATAGAGGCGTCGTGCATTTGGACCCCACGGTCCAAGGGTTTCTACCCCAAACGCCGCAAATAAGTAACTCCCTCCTAGGGCAGCATATTTGCGACGTTTGAGGATTTCAGCCTCGGACGCAGCTGCACCAGCAGCAACTTTGGTGCCCGGGATATGGGTCGGCGCCAAGGTATCTACACACGTAGCGTCCCATACAAGCGGCCTACCCATACTCCATCCAGGGCACCAGCGTCATCCCGTCGGGCCGCTTGCTATCCTCTATCATCAGTCCGTTTAGCTCAAGGATCGCAGGCACCTTGGCGCTGACAAGGGCCCGACGGATGACGTCGTTAATGCTGGCGTGTCGTGGGATCCTGCCTGCGCTTCGCTGACATGACAGGCCGTGGTGACCAAGATTGTTCACCATTACCCCGCATATACAGCGGTGCGGTAAGTTAGTCGATGCCCCTATCCTTAGACATGTGGCCAGACGGAAAGTGGTGTTGTCCAGCAATGTTCCAATCGTTGTAGATGGAAGTGCCTGCAGCCACAGACCAGCCTCCCATTCAGCTGACGCAATGAGACGAGCCCGGTCTATCGGACTGGTTGCTAATTCCAGGAGCTGGTTCCTTGTCAGTCTGCAGAGGGGCTCGTCCCATTGCCTCTGCGAACCGAGGTTGAACCTAACTACAATTGAAAGTTACTATATTTGAGTGGGATAATGACAATGTAGAATATTAATTGATACATGTTATGTGCTTTGACACATTATATTTTATGATATAAATGTCACATTTTCAAATTAAACAAAACCGTGTTAAGTGCCATAACGCTCTTGACACATACTCGTATTTAGAGAATTTTAATGTTCTAAATCAGGGGTTCCCAACCTTTTACCCTAGGCGCCTCACCCAACATTATGCTAAAACACAACCTAGGGGCCGAAATGGAGAGTCAAAACCGGGCACCGTCCCCGCCGCGGTACAGGCCTTATACAGTTTAAATCTGGAGCCGCTTGCTGCGCCCACCCCTTGGGTCACTCTACGCCCCCCCCTTGGGTCACTCTACGCCCCCTAAGGGGGGCGCGCCCCACTGGTTGGGAATTCCTGTTCTAAATTATTTAGCAATATACTAAAAGGCGAATACTGCCCTCCTAAGCCGAATGGCGATATTTAATTTAAATATAAAAGATACTTATATTTAGGCACATTACAATGCACTTATGAACGTCAGAGAGAAAAAAACTACCACCGGTTCTAACCCTACACCTCTGACCCGAGAAGTATTATGACCGGCAAGAAACTCGGCGGGACTTATTTTTACAAAACAGTAATACAGTAATATTATATCTTAAAGATACACAACAATGCGTAGTTCTATAAGAAGACATATCAAAACAGCTTGAGAGACAGACAATGTACGTATTGTTAAATACAAATAAAATAATAATAATAAAATCCAAATCTGGTTGCTTCACAAAACGTTTGATATGCTTTCCTATCTGAATTGTGTCCTCTAAATGTTAGATGACTTTGTAGTAGTTAGTTTCTGGTTTGGGCCATGCATCTTTGTCCGTCATAATGTCCGTTATAAAAAAACGCAAGTATGTACCCTAAATGTTTATTCAGAATTCCTTTTTCAAAGTCATTTAATTTTAAGATGGCGCTTTTTGGCTTAGCAGGGCAGAATATTGCCGTTAACTGATGTATTATTAAAAAATTCTACCATTATACAAGTATGTTTTAGGTGATTATTGATTAACAAACAACAATTTAGTTTATGTCAAGTTTTTAGAACAAACAAGTCCAAACCTTAAAAAAACTTTTAGGCGCGTGGCCTTGTGGTGCCCTCAATAGAATTAATTAAAATATAAAAGAGATAAAAGATATTTATTCTTCAATTTAGGCACAGTACAAAGCACTTAAGAACGCCAGAGAAAAAAAGACTACAACCGGTTCTAACCCTACACCTCTGACCCGAGAAGTATTATGACCGGCAAGAAACTCGGCGGCACTTATGTTTTCAAAACAGTAATACATTAGATCAAATACAAACATTAATCGCCTCATCGATTATTTATTCAATGTTTTCAATGTTTGTATTTGATTTAATAAAAAATATTGTATGAGTGGAATGCCCCACTTTAAAAACATGAAAAAATAATTATGAGTTGAAAGTAGCGCCATCTATGTTTCCGCTGTGTCACTTGCGATAGTGTCTATTTAACTCTAGTAGTTAAGTACCTAGCTGCTGTAAAGCCGAAGTAGATCAAAATAAATGCAAAAAGATGATTGAAGGCATTGAAAATTTCGTCAACTTGGTAACTTGACCCATAGCTTAATTGGTAAAGCGATCGAGCCCCGGCAAGGCGTATCGATGCAAGTTCAAGTCCTGCTGGGTTGATTATTTTTACAATGTTTTCAATGTTTGTATTTGATTTAACAAAAACATGCAAAAAGAATTATGAGTAAAACATTAGATCTTAAAGATACACAATAATGCATAGTTCTTCAAGAAGACATCAAAACAGCTTGAGAGACAGAGAATGTATCTATTGTTTAATTATAAAGAACAATAAAACAAATCTGACTGCTTCACAAAACGTTTGATATGCTTTCCTACCTGAACTGTGTTAATCATCAGATATACTTATTTGTGACGTTCACTTACCAGAGTCTAAAAATATGGCGCCGGCGATGGATTCAAACAGGTCCCCTAGAGCTTTGGGAACCTCCACATCTTCAGCCTGCTCCAGTTCATCCTCATGGATCAGATAGTGCTGGAAATACATTGTTATTGATGACATAATTACACAATTATTAAACTAGTAGTCCGCCTCGGACTGAGAACTCGCGATTTACTTGCAAACGAGATTACCAATATAACAAGACCCTTCTGAAGATTTTTTTTCGCCGTCTAGTTCCACAACCGCTTGATCGATCCTGCTCATATACGAACTCTCAAATTATATGTATCTCTGCTACAACCGCAACAAATTTCAACAAAAAGCCATCGAAATGCACGGACGGTAGTCGAAGTTGTTTGAAAGAACTTCACTTCGTTTACGCTCTGCTCGTTCGATAAATATATACAGACAATTTTAATCAAATTTAGGCCGGAAAGCAGCCTCAAAGTAAAGAAATCATATATTTATAGTCAGGCTTTAATGGTGTATTATTTTATCTTCTTGTATAGTCATCGGCAATGTACAGTAACCAGCAATAGTATCTTCCTACACGAAGGCCGCATAAATATGTGACACGCTCTTATTTGTAGGGCCATAAGAGCGTATCACATATTTTTGCGGCCTTCGTGTAGGAAGATACTATTGCTGGTTACTGTACAGTGGGCTTCTCAAATATCTGTGCACACGGACATTCAAAAATATATGAACACCACCATATTCTGTTTAAGATCGTGTACACATCGATCGATTCAATACCGATCTTGGGTCAGTTGTGCTTACTTAATTTAAAATAAGGCTTACTAGGTACTTAGTTCATAGGATAAGAAAAGCTGGTACAAAAACTGGAAGTGAGTGTTACCATCGCCGATAAACTTTAATGTTTGGCGAAACTGATATTTTTGTAAATTGTACCATACTTTTATTAGAAATAATTTAAAAAAAAACATCTTTGAATGATTGATTGTACAGACATTAGAGAACTCGACTATACGTCATGGATTTATATGAAGTGGATATAATTCTTACACTTTTTCCCTAACCACAGTTGAACCTTATTACCGAGTAGAACAGTCGTTCATAGGTCACTAGTAAAAAGTAGTAAAAACGGTCCGATAGAGAGATTAGAGAGCACAATGTAGGGGGCGGTGTCTCACTCGCACTCGTTACAAAATTGTCACATTTGACATTTTGATTGTCTGATGACGTATTTACCTCATTACTCAAAACGAGACAGTCCCCTAGATAAGTCCCTTCTCTTTCGGCCTCACTTTGTGACCGAAGAATTAGATCAACTTCATATAAATCCCTGATCGGTCATCGATATTGTAACGTAAATAGGGATGATGACACATGTTGAATTTGGTAATAAAATTTAGTTTAATGGATGCAAAATGATCAATATATCCTAATAAATTGAAAATAAAAGAAATCAATCGAAATAGTTCAAAGATATCAGGCTTCAAAGTTTCAAAATTTTATGTTTTTTTAAAAGTACAAAATTAAAGAAAAAACAATGACACCATTCGATTTCTCATATATTACTGTAAAATAAATTGTACAACAAATATGTACATAAACGCAATATTTCACTGTCAAAATAACAATTTAATAATTTTTCGAAATGGAATCGTGACGTCACTGTTGCATATCATTTTGTTAGGAGCGTTTTGAGAAACAAAAGCGAGTGTCAGATTTCGAATCTCATTTCTGACTTTTGTGTTGCTTTAACGCAATTGGCCCCATATAGACATTTGATCCTCACAACAAAACGAACCGATTGATACCATACATGACAATTCATCATGCCTATTGTACGATCCACATAGCCATTAGTTTTGCGTTTCTGAACATATAGGGAAGTTATGATATGGCCCGCACCGCAAATCTGCACCCATATCATATGGGTGCAGATTTTTTTTTTGTATATGGTGGTTTTTGTACCTCCTCGCTAATAGAGTGTCCGTTCTCCTCCTGTATCCTGACGTACCGAGTCAGCACCTCGTTGAGACCGGGCGACATGTGGCGGAAGTATCTGTAACGAAGGAGTATTTTAATCACGGATGTGTGTAAAACTAGTAATGAATGTGGTAATAGAGTTTGGACTTCTTACATACCTAAAGTTCTAAACAGCTTTCCCAAAGAAGTTATAGAAAATTTAGATATCAAACCTAAGAATATTTTTATTTTTTTATTTATTGCTCAGTAAAAAATTTAACCGCCGAAAAAAAACTAAAAGCCAATAAAAAACCGGCACTAACACGAAACGAATCGACCAACAAAAAACAATAGCGCACTGAAAAGAAAAAAATTATAATTTGGTCTTCAATAACGCAAGTGAATACCTACCCTACAATTACAATTATAATCTATTTCTATACACTTTCTATATACCTAATACAATCGCTAGGCTTATATCAATTTAATTACATCTAGAAAGTATGAACTATATACATACTTCTGAAATCAATCACACAAATCTGCGTATTTATATATTCGGCTAGTCCAGCCAGCCCAGCTCCTCGAGGAATCCTATCAAACCTTTGGTGTTGAGTAGGACCTCGGGGAGATCATCCGGGGATCCGAGGTGTTTTGCCCTGTATGGGGCCACTCCGTTGCACTCCAGTACCACGTGAGAGGCCGTTTCTTCAGTCTTCATGCACCCACGGCACAGGGGACTGTCTGTAACACCTAAGTTAAAGAGATGTTTGTTAAATGGTCCATGACCTGTTATCACACTAGTTACCATCCTTAACCGGATTTTGCCGAGACGGAGAAGTGTTTTGGTGAGTCTATTGTTAATGCTAGGCATGGCTTGTTTGGCCTGTCTGCATCCCTCTTGACTTTGCCAAAGTGCTATGTGCAGTCTCCCGGTTCGTTCCAGCAACGTCGAGCGTACCTTGCTGAGGTTGAGGCTGAGCTTTGAGGCTGGCACCGACTCCAAAAATAACTGATTGTAAATATATAAATACGCAAATTTGTGTGATTGATTTCAGAAGTATGTATATAGTTCATACTTTCTAGATGTAATTAAATTGATATAAGCCTAGCGATTGTATTAGGTATATAGAAAGTGTATAGAAATAGATTATAATTGTAATTGTAGGGTAGGTATTCACTTGCGTTATTGAAGACCAAATTATTATTTTTTTCTTTTCAGTGCGCTATTGTTTTTTGTTGGTCGATTCGTTTCATGTTAGTGCCGGTTTTTTATTGGCTTTTAGTTTTTTTCGGCGGTTAAATTTTTTTGTTAAAAAGTTTTTATTTTATAATTTTCTGTGGCTATTTATTTTTTACAAAATTTATACAAATTATTACATGCTTAATTTTTGATTACTTTTAAAATAGCTACCTACCTTGCTTTAGCTATTAACTGTTATATTAATAATCCTACTTTAACTATTATTTTGTTCTGTAATATAAATACTTAAAAAAGAACAGGCTTTAAACAAACTTTAGCAGACATGCAGAGACTGAGAGACTGGCAGGTCCAAAACTCATTGTCAAAACTCGTGAGGTTTTTTTTTGTAAAAACTCTGCTTTAAAATCTGTGAGTGAACAATAAATTATCCCTATTTTCCTACCCTTAGGGTAGGATTTTTTTCCAAAAAATCGGACTACTCTGTAAAAAGTTATGCGTGGTCATACGTTACAATCGGTGAGTGAAAAATCAATCATCCCCTATTTTCCTACCCTTAAGGTTGGAATTTTTTTTCCAAATTTATATGGGACCAATTTCGGCCCTTTCCAATAATTTTTTTTTTATCAAAATCGAACTACTCTGTAAAAAGTTATGCGTGGTCATACATAAAAATATATATATATATATATATATATATATACGCGTCGACTTGAGAACCTCCTCCGTTTTTTTCGTCGGTTAATAAAAATACTTAAAACTACTACAAAACTTGTTTGTTGGTATAGTTAAAACTAGTAGTCCGCCTCGAACTCAGAACTCGCGATTTCCTTGCAAACGAAATGACCAATATAACAAGACCTTTCTGAAGATTTTTTTTCGCCTTCTAGCTCCACAACCCCTTGAACGATCCTGCTCTCATATACGAACTCTCAAATTATATGTATCTCTGTTACAACCCCAACAAGTTTCATGAAGATCAGAAAAGCGTTACTAAAGTTATTGCGGAACAAACTCTCAAAATCAAAAAGCCATCGAAATGCTGAGACGTCCCACTAGCCAGAAGTTGTTTGTAAGAACTCACTTCGCTCGTTCGATAATAGTATAAAGCATTAAAAGTATACTTAAAAAAGCACTGATAAATAACAATATAAATGGTAAACTAGATTAATATGATTTAATTTAAAGTAATTTATGTTAAAAGGGGTTGCAACCCCAAAATAATAGCTTGGTAATACAATCTTAAATGTAAAAGATTAATACTAAGTTAAGTGAAATTGTTATTAACCCATTTCATAATAATGAACAGTATTTTTTTTGTATCGGGGTTCATAAATTAGGCCTTTATCTCGTTATTTATAAGATTAGAAATATAACGGTCCATTTCGCCCGAGAATTTTAAACGAGGAAACTTTTTGCTATTTAGTTACTAGGTTGCGAATCCGGGTCAGGGCATTCATTTGTGTGTCTATCACGGTTATTTATTCCTGAGATCTATCTAATATATCTATCGCCGTCTAGTATTATTGAGCTTACTGTGAGACCTCCGATTCCGAGAAATCGACCTACGATTTGTGTAGAATGAAAGTGTGTAAAATGTAAAATAAAATGTAGAAATGTCACATAATATTTATATATATATATATTTTTTTTCTGTATCACTACAAATATATACAGCCTTGGTCAGAAGTGTTGACCATAGCTCTTTTTTGTTTACAATTTTTATGTTAAGTATTAATTCCCTATCATAACAATGTACGATGACGTAAAATGTTATATTTTATTGATATATCTAGAAAACTTCACTTAATAGCACTTAAGTACCTATAAAATATGAAAAGTGGAGGTCCCAAAAATGCGAATGTAAGTCGGTGCGACAAATTGCAAATATTTTATGCACTTACTACTAACTTCAACAAAACATGCCTGTTCAGTTTGAATTAATTGATAAAATAACTTCAAAAAAGATAGAAACGCCGGTCTAAACTTTCGGGTTTTGTATGAAATCGCAAGGGTGCTCAACACTTCTGGCCAAGGCCGTATATATAATATATAAACTTAATAAGACAACAAGAGACAAATTGGCGGATTTTAATAATTATCCCAGAAATCGCAAGACGTTCGCACGATTTTTGCTAGACCCACCTGGTGACACTTTGCTTGATCCCAAGGAAAACACCGTGGCAGTGGCGTAGCTAGTATGGGTGGCACCCGGTGCGGATAGCTAAGATGTCACCCCAGAATATCAATCACGGGGGGTGCCGCGATGCGAACCGCGCCTTGAAGATGGCACTTCTGATGTTCACGGTCAGGTGTCACCCCTAAGATGGTGACACCCGGGGCGGACCGCCCCCTCCCTAGCTACGATAATCGTGGGGAAATCGCTCTTAATCCCAAAAATGACTAGTTTCCCCTCAGGGGGCTTAGTCAAGATGGCAATCGTTTGCAGTTGTATGGACTGAGTACTCTGAGCTTACTTATTTCTTTATGCTTTAGTGATACTTGTGGAAGCCATGGCGCGCAGCTATAGTGGCGAAGATGGTGTTGTTGAACAGAGCTGACCGGAAATTAGAACCGAAGGCGAGTGCGGTGAGTTCTAATACAACTGTAGTGTTTTGTTTATTTATTTATGGAAGCCATGCTGTTTACTTACTTGTGGAAGCCATGGCGCGCAGCTATAGTGGCGAAGATGGTGTTGTTGAACAGAGCTGACCAGAAATTAGAACCGAAGGCGAGTGCGGTGAGTTCTAATACAACTGTAGTGTTTTGTTTATTTATTTATGGAAGCCATGCTGTTTACTTACTTGTGGAAGCCATGGCACGCAGCTATAGTGGCGAAGATGGTGTTGTTGAACAGAGCTGACCGGAAATTAGAACCGAAGGCGAGTGCGGTGAGTTCTAATACAACTGTAGTGTTTTGTTTATTTATTTATGGAAGCCATGCTGTTTACTTACTTGTGGAAGCCATGGCGCGCAGCTATAGTGGCGAAGATGGTGTTGTTGAACAGAGCTGACCAGAAATTAGAACCGCAGGCGAGTGCGGTGAGTTCTAATACAACTGTAGTGTTTTGTTTATTTATTTATGGAAGCCATGCTGTTTACTTACTTGTGGAAGCCATGGCGCGCAGCTATAGTGGCGAAGATGGTGTTGTTGAACAGAGCTGACCAGAAATTAGAACCGAAGGCGAGTGCGATGAGTTCTAATACAACTGTAGTGTTTTGTTTATTTATTTATGGAAGCCATGCTGTTTACTTACTTGTGGAAGCCATGGCGCGCAGCTATAGTGGCGAAGATGGTGTTGTTGAACAGAGCTGACCAGAAATTAGAACCGAAGGCGAGTGCGGTGAGTTCTAATACAACTGTAGTGTTTTGTTTATTTATTTATGGAAGCCATGCTGTTTACTTACTTGTGGAAGCCATGGCGCGCAGCTATAGTGGCGAAGATGGTGTTGTTGAACAGAGCTGACCAGAAATTAGAACCGAAGGCGAGTGCGATGAGTTCTAATACAACTGTAGTGTTTTGTTTATTTATTTATGGAAGCCATGCTGTTTACTTACTTGTGGAAGCCATGGCGCGCAGCTATAGTGGCGAAGATGGTGTTGTTGAACAGAGCTGACCAGAAATTAGAACCGAAGGCGAGTGCGGTGAGTTCTAATACAACTGTAGTGTTTTGTTTATTTATTTATGGAAGCCATGCTGTTTACTTACTTGTGGAAGCCATGGCGCGCAGCTATAGTGGCGAAGATGGTGTTGTTGAACAGAGCTGACCAGAAATTAGAACCGAAGGCGAGTGCGGTGAGTTCTAATACAACTGTAGTGTTTTGTTTATTTATTTATGGAAGCCATGCTGTTTACTTCCTTGTGGAAGCCATGGCGCGCAGCTATAGTGGCGAAGATGGTGTTGTTGAACAGAGCTGACCAGAAATTAGAACCGAAGGCGAGTGCGGTGAGTTCTAATACAACTGTAGTGTTTTGTTTATTTATTTATGGAAGCCATGCTGTTTACTTACTTGTGGAAGCCATGGCGCGCAGCTATAGTGGCGAAGATGGTGTTGTTGAACAGAGCTGACCAGAAATTAGAACCGAAGGCGAGTGCGATGAGTTCTAATACAACTGTAGTGTTTTGTGTATTTATTTATGGAAGCCATGTTGTTTACTTACTTGTGGAAGCCATGGCGCGCAGCTAGAGTGGCGAAGATGGTGTTATTGATAAGAGCCGAGCAGAAATTAGAACCGAACGCGAGTGCCGCTCATTGTAATACAAATGTAGTGTTCTGATTACTTATTTATGGACGCCATATTGTTTACTTACTTGTGGAAGCCATGGCGCGCAGCTAGAGTGGCGAAGATGGTGTTATTGACAAGAGCTGAGCGGAGGTCTGTAAGAGCCCCGGGTGAGTGTCGGCGCGGGTCCTCGTACAGATGCCGCGTTATTAGGTAATCTGCGGAGGATCATTCAATAATAATTATAAAGAAAAACCGGCCAAGAGCGTGTCGGGCCACGCTCAGTGTAGGGTTCCGTAGTTTTCCGTCCGTCACAGTAAGTGTCCCCACTTAAGAGTTAATAACACCGCCATGTAGGATATGATATGAGAGTTCCACGTACAGCGACATATATCGGCAAATTAAGTAAACTATTGCGCGCGAGCTTATAGTATGGAAGATGATTTTTATGGAATAATTCTTTATTGCGTGAACCGATTTTCACCGTTTTTACTTTATTTGAAAGCACGTCATTTCATTGTAATTTTGTACAAATTACAGGTACAATAAACACCTGCTATACGGTTAAATTACAAACTTAGTTCAGAAATTATTTTGTAATTTTTTTTTCAAAAACTATTCATCCTATCAAGTTCAAAATAATTTTCCTAGAAAGTTTTTATGAAGTTCTACTTTTGAGATTTTTTTCATATTTTTAAAACTTATGGTTCAAAAGTTAGAGGGGGGGGGGGGACGACGCATATTTTTTTACTTCTGGAGCGATTATTTCCGAAAATATTTACATTATCGAAAAATTATTTTAGTAAACCCCTATTCATTTTTAAATACCTATCCAACAATATATCACACGTTAGGGTTGAAATGAAAAAAAAAATCACTCCCCACTTTACGTATAGGGGAGGTACCCTAATAAAAAAAAAATTCCACTTTTTATTTTACCACTTTGTCGGCGTGATTGATATACATATTAGTACCAAATTTCAGCTTTCTAGTGCTAACGGTCACTGAGATTATCCGCGGACGGACGGACGGACGGACGGGCAGACATGGCGAAACTATAAGGGTTCCTAGTTGACTACGGAACCCTAAAAAGAACTGACTTTACTTAACCTCCACCTTCCAAAAGCAAATGCTCGAGCTGGTGTAAAAAATACTCAAATCACTATAGAAGTGCACATAATAGTTGAACAGTTCCTTCGATTTCTCCAGGATCCCGTCATCAGATCCTGACCTAGTTATAATCGGACCAACTGTGAAGTATACTCTTTCGAACAAAAAAATAATTTTCAAATCGGTCCAGCCGTCTTCGAATAATCGGTGAACATACATAAAACATAAAAATGGCAAAAATAAAGATCCCGAAGAATTAATAACCTCCTCCGAAATCTTGTAGTCGGATGACAAGCTCTGTCAGAGCGCGCGACACGCGCGGCACGCCGCACCAGACGCAGGCTGGCAGTCGGCAACGCGACGTGCAGCAGTGCGCTACGGGCCGGTTCAAATAGCACTCTTTGTGCTTGATGATGAAGACCTAAGCTCTCCGAAACATGTCGCGCGAAGTGACTAAAGTGACGTGAGTGTAACCGTTATATTTTATAATATATGACGACAATTTACCTAATATAGCGTCTCCTAAAAACTCGAGCCTCTGGTAGCAGTCTGTGAGCCTGTTCCTCTGGTGTGATGCGTGTGTAAGCGCCTGCAGCAGCAGCGAGCGGTCCTTGAAACGGTACTGCAGGGTTCGCTCCAATGCATCATAGCCTACGGAATAAAATAAAAATTGGAATACCGACCAAAGGTTACCTGAAAAACTTTATTAACTACTAGCTTCGCACGGGATAAAAAAATGGTTATTGTGGGTTATCCCTAAGAGATAGACATATACCATCGCGGAGTTTTTTGTTGACCTTTTTAAGGTGTATAATACTGTAGTACATTATTTTGGTATATCTCGTAGGGTTCAGCCAGCGTTTGCAATGTAAGCGCAAAAAAATGTTGCACATGCAATATAACAATGCACATAGCTTATCACCTTATTTGTGCGATCGAGAAAATGTGATGTTTTTAAGCCATAGGTACGCCATTGTCGGTTGTTAAGGTGACGGGTATCACGGTTGACGACTGCATTTTGCGTTTTTATAATCGCAGCTTCCGCTTCTGCCATCTAGTATACTTGAGATGAACTATGACAATTCAATGTTGACATGTTTAAATAGTCAAACAATCGCGGTCTTTTACAGTAAGATGGCGCTTTGATAATAATTTAATTTGTACTTACTTAATTAAAGTTACTATTGTATGTAGGTAATCAATGACGAAATAATTAAAGTTACCTATAATATAAAATGACTTGGCCAACGCACGCCATTACCTACAGTATCATAATCGCACAATTATAATGTTTTATTCTAAATATCCAAAATAAGCATTCATCATGGCGGTTATATTTCTATGTGTCAAGTACGTGTCAAGTCCTTCAAAATAAAAGTTCAAATAAAATGTACTTAACTGAAGATAATATTATTTGTAACTAATTTGTTTTATGTCCTCTACTGCTCTGAAAAATCCAGGTTTTTAGTATCTATAACGAAATTAGAGATGGTCAGAAACGCTTTCAATGACGACGGGAAAGTGCGTTGGGATAAGACCGCATCGGGAGAACATCGGATAATTCAATTACCTATCCGGAAAATTAGCCTTTAGTTGCAAATACAAACCACACATCCTCCAAATAGTGTACCTGTACCTAGTTGCATTTTGATATAATGGCGATGGCGCTTTTTTCAGGTACCTACACATTTTACTTAAATGTTTCTTCCGGTATGCTTAATAACAACGACTGTTGGTTAAGTGAAAGGTTAAAAAAATCACTTATTCTTTATTTGACGATCTCCTAGCCCAGTCGGTAGTGACCCTACCTACGAAGCAGGTGGTCCCGGGTTCGAATCCTGGTCAGGGCATTTATTTGTGTGTTGATCGCAGATATTTGTTCCTGGGTTATGGATGTTTTCTATGTGTTTAAGTATTTATCCATATTTATCTATTATATATATCGTCGTCTAGTACCCATAACACAAGCCTTATTGAGCTTACTGTGGGTCTAGGTCGATTTGTGTAAGATTGTCGTATAATATTTATTTATTTATTATAGTATTTATTTATTTATTATTTATAGTATGGAAAATATTTAATTTGTGGCTTTTTAGTACATTACCGTAAGTTGACCCCTAATAGGAAACTATTAGAAACTAGGAATGGAATCGATTGGCATAAAAAAGCAGCATGTGAAAAATAAAAAAAATAATTTTCATAAAGTACCTATGGGAAAAGTTTTTCTCAATTTGTGGCTTTTCTAGCCGCAAATTATTTTTGATCCCATACAAGAATGGGATCGATGGATATACGTGGCTGTGTTTTTTCCTACTTTTAGTTGAAACGTTTAACTTTTTATCAATACACCGTATTATTTTAAGTGTGTTGAAGCTATTTTTAATCAAAACCAATTTTCATTATTTTCGAGTTGATTAACAAAATCAGTGATATCTCGGAATCCATAAGCGACAAAGTGGTACCCTAACCATGATAATGTCACAAGAGGTATAAGAGTTGGATATGCCATAATAATATAGTGCTACACACAGATTTATAAATGTGCTACATTACATATTAATAATTTTGGAGCCATATTTTTGTAAAGTCGTATGATTCCAGAAGATTTTCAATGGGTATTGTTAGTTTTCTTTCGTTTTATATGATAAAATAAAAATTCTAATTAGAACATTTTATGCATTTTTATTTAACAACAGCCAAAAGATAATAAATACTGAATTATTATCACCTGTAACATTTTTGGGGTAGTTTTGAGCAACAGTGTGTGCAAAACTGCCTCAAGGGGGCAGCTTTAGTAGGATTTCAATATTTTTCAAAGGTTCCCCTCCTGAGGCACCTTTGAACACCACAAAAAACATTTCTGTACAAAACTACCCCCTCTTCGTTATAACTGCAAATTATACGAGTAAAATGTTAATACGACCATTTCTAGTGACTAACTGTACTAAGTACAGGTAAATAAAACACGTATATCTCGATATTGTTGCCTTACAACCCATATTTCAAAATTGCCCCAAGTAAATCAAAGCTACCCACACTTGAGGCAGTATTGAACATTATTCCTTGAGTTCCAAAATTCTGAATTGTACCTTTGTCTTTAGCTTTGGACGTATGCAAATGCATTAATTACATAGGTTAATAACATACGTTGTTGTGTAGAGGCCTAAAACTGGTTTTTATGGGTAATATTTTGAAATACGTCAATGAGTAAAAAATGTACCAGGCTGCCCCCCTCTCCCCTACCATCTAATAGATTACGCCCAACACTGAATAAACACCAGGTTCAAGAGGGTGGTATGGAGGATGTATGCTATCTGCTGCCGAAGTCACACATACATGTGATCTTTATAGACAAAAAAGTTTCGTTCTATAAATTCAATTGTTTGTCACAAAAAATGGTTTGATTTGTTTTTGCGTGGCATTTAAGACTGGATCCAATTAATTGTTGCTGTAAACATTTTTTAAATTGGTACCTAGTTGGTTACTAGGAACAGGTTTAGACACGGGTATGTTAAGTCCAAAAGGGAGGTATGGGCACTCCGAATGTTATCTCGCTAACTGTGGTAAAGCACAGTTCAGCGAATGTTATCACGCTCAAATCTGGACCTGGCTCAGAGCTCGACTGGGGAAGTACCTTACAGAAAACCATAGCCAAAAAGCAAATAACTTAATTCAACCTAAAGTTTAAGATTAATTTTTTAACATGTTTTAATCATTTTCATTTATATACCATAAGTGTTCTTTACTAAAAAAATTGACAAATATAAAAGCGTTTGTCGTCTCACGTAAGAATTATAAATTGAAATTACACAAAAGAATTAAAAACACGAAAAGTCAGCACGAGTAAGTTAAAAATATATAATACTAGCTTTTGCCCGCGGCTTCGCTCGTGTTAAATTAGGGGTAACAAACCATACAAACTTCCACCCCCCATTTTAGGGAAGTGAGGGATTATAAAGAGACAAAAAGTAGCCTATGTCACTCTCCATCCCTTCAACTATCTCCATTTAAAAAATCACTTCAATTCGTCGCCCCGTTTTGCCGTGAAAGACGGACAAACAAACAAACACACCATACACTTTCCCATTTATAATATTAGTATGGATTAGTTGTATCGTGTCGTGTATAGGGTCGTCACGGTTTTTTGGGTACATTTTTGGGTTAGTTTTGGTTAAGTGCCATCTATTTCAAAAGTTTTATCAAATCAAAATCCATTACAATATTAAAATACTAGCTTTTACCCGCGACTTCGTCTGCGCGAAATTAACATGAGCCATATGGAAATACATAATAAAACGTATAATAAAAGTTACTAGTTAGTAAAATCTAAGAGCAAATATAAAACTAGCACGTATGCTATTTAAAGTCAACAGGGAGCAACAATTCCATATAAATTCCATTCCGTTTTCACCTCCTTATACATACCAAATTTCATCTAAATCAGTTGAGCGGTTTAAGCGTGAAGAGTTAACAGACAGACACACTATAATATTAGTATGGATACGTCCATATAATATATCTCTTCAAGTAGGCTGGGGATAAAAAAAGAATTATAGCCAAAAGCGTTTTTTAAAATTTTAAAATTTTGAAACATCTTGCTTCAAAGGTTTGAAACATCTTGTCTTTCCACTCTCAATATTTTTAACTCACTCGTTTTTGAAAAGTTTGAGAAAATGCTGAAAAGTTGACATTAACATAATAAAGGCGGTTTATAATTATATCTATTATTTGAAACCGTGCATAGGGTGGTTATGCTAGTTTCCCGTCCGGGTTGCCGTCCACCTGATTAAACTGCTACAAAGGAGATCGTCAATTTTTGTTAGGCGATTTGCCCCAGCTCATTAAGGTGCGTATAATTATGAAGTAGGTATCAAAACATTCGCCTTAATTTCTAGATCAGGACGGTCATAAAATAATCATGAAATCTAACGGGAAAATTGAGAAATCGGGGATGAAAAAACATGAATGTGATAAGGACAATATTTAAAAGCGTACATGTTTATGATTTACAGTATAACACAAAATAACTACCGGTTTTTTAAAGAATATCTACGAAATCTGACATGATAATGAAACGAAAATCATAATAAAATAATAAAAAATCATATTTTGATCCTGCCGCTGATTTCTTGTATTTGGGTAAACAAAGATAATGACTGTCAAACCATCATTGCTACTATTAACTAAACAATCGTAGAATTTATTTCAAAGAGATAAGGTTTAGCTCTGTTAGTGCGCTACTACTAGTATCCATGAAGTTATAATTTTAAACTGGAGTATACTCTTGGGCCACAAAGTGAGGCTGAAAGAGAGTAATACAGCTGCGTATTGTTTTGACTTAGGGAGTTAGGTCGTCATTAGAAGTCGTGAACGACTGTTTTGCACGCTAATAAGGTTCATCTGTGGTTAGGGAAAAAGTGCAACAATTACATTTTATAAATTCATACGAGTACCAGACATTACTAAATTGAAAAAAAAAATGCGTTTCGTTATCGAAAGAGCATGATATAATGCCGTCATAACGCCCTAAATCAAAATGAGATGCAGCTCCCTTTCTTTCGGCCCCACTTTGTGGCCGAAGAGTACACTCCAGTTTAAAATTATAACGTCGTGCGGCAGACTTGGATGACGGTGACGTCATACATTGACAATGTCAAACTATAATAATAAACTAGATTAGCAAAGTAAACGTAACTCCTTTCTAAAAATGTCTGTTTCGTCTCAGTCCAGGTAAAGTTAACCTTATGTCAATGCTGTAAAGACGTTAACAACTTATTAAGCACTATTTGGATCGCGGAAGGATCAACGAAATTACTTTTTATTTTATATTTCTAATTCCCGTTTCATTTTCATGAAATATTTTGTCTAGTTTCGTAATAAAATGGGTATTTGCTTAAAATTGCAGAAAAAACCTTATACGAGACCATTATCGCTAGTGGGCCTGGAATTGACGGTCTCCTTTATTGGACTAAGAGCTGGCCACGTCAGATATGACACAATAATGAGAGCAATGAAACCTGACTATTGTGTCATATCTGACTTGGCCGGCTCTCCGTCTACATGGAAAAAACTTTTTGAGGTCAAATTTTCCATTGATAATAATAATTTATTCTTTAATTGATATTTTAATAATAAGCTTTTATTTGAAAAACTTGAATATCAATATATCAATAAGTATTGACGGAAAACTGACACATACTCCACTTTTACAAAAAATGTTTTATTATAAAAAACCTTTCGAGTATGATTTATTCTCGTATAATATTAATCTAAACAAGACCATATAAGCTCTAGAACGATAAGTAAGGGCACTTCAAAATTTATTATTGCATTACAAAGCTGGCAAAATCGATAAGTGGTTTTATTGAATAGTCCAATCTTAAGTAGAAGGAGTAGATTTTGAAAATTTATACAGGAAAAACAGCTTAGGTACACTTCATACTGATTTGAAACAAGGATTAATATTTCGAGAAATTTTTACAAAGGTAAAGCATAAAAGTCAGCCCTGAAAGCTGACCAACTAGTTCAAAAATGGTCCGGTCTTACCCCATCGTACCTTATTTATTGGTTTTTTCATTTTAGGGATTGTGAGAAATTATATTGGTATATATACTTATACGATTAAATTAATCCCATATCTACTTACCTACCTAATAATAATATTAATAATTCACCATATCTTTTAAATCGTACGAAAAGGAACATACAATAAACCATATAAACCTAATGGCGCGACCAGACATCGCAGAGTGCCGGGATAGCCGAGCCGATTGTTTCTTTCTTATTCCATAGTAAAGAGAGAGATATACAACCTAACACGATGATGTGGACAAATCATTGACAAATGCACGAATGTGTTTCAACTTCAAGCGCATTTGATTGTATTCAATGTATCCGTCATTCATATCATAATATAGATCTAGCTTGCAACAGCGCAAAGCAAGAAGCGAAATGAGCAAATGAGAGCTGGCAACGTCGCCTCGGATGGAAACTGCTCGAACAAACGCGCTCTTGTAATATAAAATGTAAAATAAATTATGGTAAAAACATGGACGAAGCCGTCTATGGTAAAAAGTACCCATACCCACTGTAAAAATTGAATAATGAATTAGTCTCTTTAAAAAGTTGGTAGTTTAAATATATTGGGTAAAAAAGTCAAAATAAAAAGATTAAACTAACTACTAACTTGACTATAGTATGATTTGACTTTTTTTTTGTCCAAAAATATCTATAAATCGCTTAGGATCAGGATTGAAAATATAAATGAGAAATGAGATAAAAAATAAACAAAAAAGTTAACATCAGCCTAGATTTGAACTCGGACATATATACTTAGTAAGCCAGCGTACTATACCCTAAGCTAAGTGGAACGAATTTCCGCACTCAAAATTACTAATCATATTACTCAAATTTGACACATGAAACATGTCTCTGGCTGCAATAGAATAAACGCCTATAAGTTTTATTGCAGCAATTGCATAGTTCTGATTATTACAGGCTCTTACAAGGTTTTGCGTCTAAAACCTTTATTAAGCGCTTAATACGACTATAGTTATCGGTTGAACATTAGTAATGTGCTAAGAAGTAATTATGTTTAATTTCGCAACATAGAATTATTTCTGACCGACATAAAACTTGCGACAAGTTTTCTCCAAAACAGTTTCCTAACGATGATATATATACCTAATTATGTTATACAAGACCAAGCACGTATTGGTACATAGAACCCAACTATATGCCCCTACAGAAAAAGTAACATTCATGCTCCAACGTGGTTTGTTTTCTTTAAAAACCGTGCACAAAAACACCTCGATTTGACGTGTTTGCATATATCGTCGCCTTAATAAGAGTTTATTTCTAAATTATTATTTACTAGCTTTTGCCCGCGGCTTCGCTCGCGTTAAATTCGGGGTAACACGGTTCCCCTTTGCCCTCTGTAATGCTCCATACAAACTTCCACCCCCCATTTTAGGGAAGTGGGGGGTTAGAAAGAGACAAGAAGTAGCCTATGTCACTCTCCATCCCTTCAACTATCTCCACTTAAAAAATCACGTCAATTCGTCGCCCCGTTTTGCCGTGAAAGACGGACAAACAAACAAACAAACAAACACACTTTCCCATTTATAATATTAGTATGGATGGCAGTTAAGACTTAATGACAACCGACAATGATGTGTACTTGTGCATATATGTCTCAAACCTGCATGGATATATGAAGCACGTTGAAAGCCCTATTTTATTTTTTTAAGAGCGCATGACAGCTAACGTTTTCATCTCTGTAGCTAAATGTCAAATTGAGGAAGGAGAATCTTCTGTACTTGTACTGTTACTTACTCTGTGCCGTCGGTACAGTCACGTCTGAAAATATGAATACATTTAATGTGACAAAAATATGTAGCCACTTTATTACCAAGGCGTAGTCTTGGATACATGTTTTGTCACATTAAATGTATCCATATTTTCAGACGTGACCGTACACCGAGGAATATTTAAAAGAACTTTTTGAAATGGTGCCCACGTCACGTTTCTACCATCACACCTCTTACCAAAGGAGCTAAGTTCATCCTCACTTAACACAGATACACCAAAAACAAGCGGTAATTCGCTCATTTTGCCCAGAACGTAAGTCATCAATCATCATTCTCTTGCCTTCGTCCCATTTACTCGGGGTCGGCGCAGCAAGTCTTTCTTCCACACATCTCCGTCACTCGTCATCTCATCACTCACATCCTTTCTTTTCATATCATCTCTCACACAGGCCATCCACCTTTTCCTAGGTTTACCTCTTCTCCTACATCCCTCCACATTAATTCTTAACACCTTTCTCGTAACATGATTTTCATCCCTCCGCATAACATGCCCGTACCACGCTAGGCGATTATACCTTGATCTGTCAGTTATGGGTGTGACTTTCAGGCTTCCTCTTATATATTCATTCCTTATCCGATCCATTCTCGTCACTCCACACATCCACCTTAACATTTCTCATCTCCGTTGCATGCAATCTCTTTTCATCCGTCAGCTTTAGGGCCCTGCACTCTGATCCATACATGACGAATTCTCTTCTTAAAATGGATTTATACGTTTTCCTTTTCAGTCGAAGGGGCATTCGGGCGTCGCAAATGGTTCCCGCGACCTGTCGCCATTTCATCCATCCTACGCTAATCCGGTTTTTGACGTCCCGGTCAATATCGCACAATATCGGTCAATATGCCCAGAACGTACAGTGTCAATGTCAAATGAGCTACTACCTGAGATGTTTCCTTTGCGCAATGACATAGAGTTCTTCAAGAACATTATCTAGTTTGCAGCATATTTCGCAGTAGAATGGTTTGTCCCTCGTATGAAGTCTTACCGGACAACATCTGCTCGAGCTCTCCTTCGGGGTCGGCGATGTAGCGAAGCAGTGGCGAGGGAGGCGCCCGCAGAGCTCCGAACATTGGCTGGAACAAAGAACTCCTATTAAGAAAGTACTCAAACTCAAACATTTATTCAGTAAGTAGGCCACAAGGGCACTTTTACACGTCAAAGTAAAAGTGAGAAAAAAAAAATCAAACTACACCGGTTCTAACCCTACACCTCTGACCCGAGAAGAATTATGTCCGGCAAGAAACTCGGCGGGACTTATTTTTTCAAAACAACAGTACATCAAAACTAAACAATACATATAAGTGCGTTGTTCTAACAGAAAACATATCAAACCAAGGTTAGATTAACCAACAATAGGTTATAGTTTAAGAAAAATACCAAAGAAAAAAGATGAGTCCAAATCTGACTATTGAAAATGAATTACATACAAGTTTGATATACTTTCTTACCTGAACTGTGTCTTCTAAATAAATTTCCAAATTATAATAATCCATCATCAACAGTTAGAAACAAAATAATTTTGAATTTAAATAAAAAAAAGTAAGTGATTCTAGTATACAATAAACATACTATTTCTAAATTATCCTTAGAGATGTATAAGGTCTCCAAGTGTCTTGATCTATATATTCTATATAATAATAAAAAATATGGATAATCAAGCACCGAATGTTGTGTCTAAAGCCAATTAAATTAAATATGATCAATAAAAAGTTACGTAAATGTGTTGCCCCAGTTTGCCTAAACAGACCTGTCTCCACAAACAGCACCCGTTCACGAGTATGACGCATATCTCAGCCATCGCCTCCCTCAACCTTTCTTCGGGAAAGTGGCGACCCGATCAACGACGCCACCATAAGCAGAGCCTTTTAAGCGAGCATGACATGTTCAAGCTGGCGGGCTTTATTAATTCATAAAAACTAGCCATGTTTAGTCTGATGAGAAACAATATTCTGTGCTCGTATTTTACATGCGTGAACTAAATTACAATATAAAAGTGACATAGAGATGTACATGTCTCTAAGCGTCAGGATCATTAAATATATATCTATACATATAAACATTTGCGAATGCAAGACTTAGAGATGTATAACGTCTCTAAGTGTCCAAATACTAAATAAAAACAAAAAAAATAAAAACGAAAAACAGGTAATACTGGACACTAGTAAAGCTGCTTCATAGAGTAATGTACCTAATAATTTCTAAATTTGTATTGTACTAACCATATCAAGCTACAGGCTTAAAGGCATCGTTATCCGCAATGAATTCCTTTAAAGTATAGTACTCTCTCCTCAACAAATAGCGCTTAACATAAAACTTGAATTTATTTAGTGGCAAATTCACTACATCAGCGGGGACTTTGTTATAAAAACGTGTACAGTTCCCAGCAAAAGACGTACGAACCTTACCGAGGCGGTGGCCAGGCTCAGCAATCTTATCCTTATTTCTAGTGTTATAGTTATGGATATCACTGTTGAGCTTGAATTCATGGATGTTTTTCCGCACATACATAATGTTTTCAAGTACGTATTGAGATGCTACGGTAAGAATATTTGCCTCTTCAAATTTTCCTCTTACGGATGCTCGACCGCGCATTTTATAAATGTCACGTACAGCTCGTTTTTGTAGCACAAATATGGTCCCAATATCAGCCGCTTTACCCCACAACAGAATTCCATACGACATAACACTGTGAAAAAACCTGAAATATACCAGCCTGGCAGTTTCACTGTTTGTTAGATGGCTGATTCGCCTCACGGCATAGGCTGCAGAGCTAAGTTTCCCAGCTAGGGTGGCTATATGTGGATGCCATTGTAATTTCGAGTCTAAAGTGACTCCTAAGAAAACAGTTTGCTTTTTGCTGTACTGCAAAGCATGTATTTAATATACTTGCGTCAATGAGATAAGAGAATAGAATTGTATAGATTTCTTAACTATGTCTCATTCTAAACAGCATTTGTTTAATTTGAATACGGGGGTCGTTACCGGTATTACTAAAAATCGGCCAAGTGCGTGTCGGACCACGCATAGGAGGGTTCCGTACCTTCAATGTAATAAGAACCAAACTAATACCAAAAGGTCGTATCTGATGCCTATGGAAGAAGTTTTTGGAGATAACTCAAAAATGGCTGAACCGATAATGTTCAAAATAATTTTCGTAGAAAGTATATGATAAGTAAACATCGGTATCAACGTTCAAATTTCATGGCAAAGTACGGTTTGCACAAAAACAAATACATCTAGTATATTGAACATTTTTTATATACTAAAAGAAAGACGCTAAATAGTATTTTATACAATCGTGACATAATTAAAAATCAAACGAACTTACTAAGTGAAGTTCGATGATAATTATGTGAACAGCTTCATTCGACGCGACTTAGTGTTTACATATTGTAGTAGCATTACCAAGCAACTAGCCTTGCACGGTTTGTTTAAAGTTTTTTTTTTTTTTAACAGCGAGTGTTTTCTTTGACCTGGCAACACTCGTTTCCCCACCAATGCCCCCCACCACCACCAATCCAACATGGCGCCGGTGCAGTCCGCCATTCCTCATTTTGTTTATAGCAATTTGTTTCATATTTAACGGGTTGGGATATTTTTTATATTTGGGAGGGTATGCGTAAATCGCGTCGAATGAAGGTGTTCACATAATTATCATCGAACTTCACTTGGTAAGTTCGTTTGATTTTTAATTATGTTTCACAGCTTCATTCTTTGCGATTTAGTGTTTACATATTGTAGTAGCATTACCAAGCAACTAGCCTTGCACGGTTTGTTTAAAGTTTTTTTTTTAACAGCGAGTGTTTTCTTTGACCTGGCAACACTCGTTTCCCCACCAATGCCCCCCACCACCACCAATCCAACATGGCGCCGGTGCAGTCCGCCATTCCTCATTCTGTATTTCCGTGCTCAAGCCTTCGCACGTGTCCCAAGTCCGCCGCTACAAAAGTCTTTCAACATGGGCAAGAGGAAAGACGAGCACCGAGACAACGAGATACGAAGAAAAATACAAAGATTGGAAGATAAATTGGCGAGAAAACCCGCCAGACGTCGAATTATATACTCATCATCCGATTCTTCTGCAGAATCAGACGGTAAGCTACATATTCAAATGGATCAGTGATGCGAGCAACCAAACCGGGTTGTCTTCGTCATAATTTATGTGATACGATACTGCTAGTAGGGCAGGTACTGTCACAAAAAATATTAAAACCGTTTCATTATTCCAGACGGCACAAGTCAAGTTGCGCCATGCAACATACTGAAGACATAATGAAGAGCTTTTCAGTCGAGTACCGTACGAGTACTAGATACTAAGTAAGGTACGAGATTGAAAAGCTTTAATTATGTCACTATTTTATACAATGATTTTTCCACGGGTACTCAAAATGCCTATTTTGAGTAAGCTGTAAAAATTAAGTTCAACGAATGAGTTACAACTTGCTGCCTCTGTATGATTGAGTAACTTCAATCTCCCGGTGGATTGTGCTGTGCCGGCGCCGCCCCCCCTGACGCCGTAAGACAGTTGGTTAATAATTTCTATGGTGTTATTATCAGGGTTTTCTTTTATTATTATTTAATTTTAGATAAAGTTGTCTGCCCTTTTGGTGTAATTTACATTATTATTTTTCAACCAATGAATAGTGTTTATTGTACCTACAGGGCTCAGTTTTGGCTCTTAAAACAATTATACATCCTTAGCAATTGTACTAAAGTGTGTATCCACTTAACATTTAACTTGCGGATGCGGATTTTTTTCATTTTAGCTATTGCACTTGCTTCACGGGGATTTAAAGCGTCGATGACAAAATTAAAGCAGCATTTATCTCATGTGCCCCATCTATTTAACACGGGCGGAAGATTAATACTTTCTCTCTCTCCAAATAATTTTGTGCTTGAAGGTCTGAAAGACTGCTTATGACAAAGATTTCGAAGTATTTCTGCGACTCGATTAAAGTAAAAGTTAGCTGCAGCATAATTAATTTTAAAAGAAAATAAACGTGTTTATTAACTAAATATTCGAAAGTATTTATCTTTCTGCTATCCCTACCGGATGCCATGAAAATAGAACGTTGATACCGATGTTTAATGATAAGGCACATCGCCTCAAATTTTTTCATATTTTTTGGACTTACGGTTCAAAAGTTACAGGGGGGGGGACACAATTTTTCTGACTTTCGAAGCGATTATTTCAGAAAATATTCACTTAATCACAAAATGGTCAAAGAAACCTCAATGTTATTTTTAAAGACCTATCGATTGATGTGTCACATATTCGGTTAAAAAACATTTTTTGAAATTTAGTTACATCTATGGAGCGCCCCCTAAAAATTTTTTTTTTTCAAATTTAACTCCATAACGGTAAGTAGCGGCATACAAAATACACCTTATGTGTTAATTTTATTTAGATTCGTCGCATAGTTTCCGAGTAAAATGGCTGTGACATACGGACGGACAGACAGACATGACGAATCCATAAGGGTTCCGTTTTTTGCCATTTGGCTACGGAACCCTAAAAATCAAAATAGCGCCCGGCTTTTACGTCATATTATGAAGTGTGATTCAGGTAAACGTAATAAAGGATCAGATTATCCGAAAAATATTCGAAAATAATCATTAACAACCGAGATACCGAAATTGAATAATAATACCGGTATTCGATCCCTGTTTGATGACAAAGACATTTATAACAAGTTACGTATTTCGCACTTGTATGGTTTGTCCCTAATGTGACTTACCAGGAACCACTGAACTTTCTTCTCGAACGGCGCCAGCGAGCCGACCGGCCGAGGAAGTCCTTCATCATCATTTAATGACTCTGAGTCGGTCTCTAACTGTGTTGCCGCATAGCTTACAAGACATACTTCGCAGTTGAATGATTTGTCCCTAATGTGACTTACCAGAAACTACTGTCCTTTCTCCTTGAAAGGCGCCAGCGAGCCGAACGGCCCAGGAAGTCCATCATCATCATCATCATCTAATGACTCTGAGTCGGTCTCTCGCTGTGTTGCCGCATAGATCACAAGATACACGTTTCGCACGCGTATGGTTTGTCCCCAATGTGATCAGGAACCAGTCCTTTCTCCTTGATCGGCGCCAGAGAGCCGACCAGCCGAGGAAGTCCGTCATCATCATCATCATCTAATGACTCTGACTCGGTCCCTCGCTGTGTTGCCGCATAGATCACAAGTTACATATTTCGCACTTGTATGGGTTGTCCCTAATGTGACTCACCAGAAACCACTGTCCTTTCTCCTTGAACGGTGCCAAAGATCCGACCGGCCGAGGAAGTTCATCATCATCATCATCTGAAGACTCTGAGTCTGTCCCTCGCTGTGTCTTTTGGGCAGACTGCTTTCTCTGACACAGAAAAAATAAGACTCGTATAAACTTTACTACTAAATTTTTAAAACCTGGGGGCTTAATTGATTCGTGTTTTCCGACGTCGATACTACTTTTTACGCCCATAAGTGGTTTTAAGTCCATAACTCACTAGGGTATTAAGCTATTTCTATAATTATCGCCACGTCTGCGTGTACGCTTTTTGAACATATGTACCCGGGTATGTCCTTAAACTACGTCCAAAGAGAGGTATGAGTACTGCGAATGTCATCTCGCTATGTGTGGTAGGGCACAACACAGCGAATGTCATCTCGCTCAAATCTGGAGCAGAGCCCGCTGGGGAAGTACCTCCACCTTACAGAAAACCACAGCCAAATAACACTAGAACCTACTCATAGTGTTGTGTTCCTGCTGGTGAGTAAGGTTGCCAAAGAGCTTAAAGAGGACCCAGTGTGTTGTCGATGAGGGACCCTCTTGTTCCTTTAGCTATCAACACAGTGAATCCTCCCTGTAAAGGGTCGGCAACGCGCATGTGACACATCTGGAGTTGCAGGCGTCCATAGGCTACGGTAGCTGCTTACCATCAGGCGGGCCGTATGCTTGTTTGTGACCGTCGTGGTATAAAAAATTTGATTAAAAATAAATTACTAAAAAAATTGTAAAGTTGACAATGGAAATCAATTAAAAGAGTCAATAAGTCTAGTATAAAAATTGAAATTTGATTCAGGATGGTGTCAAAATTATACCATAAATGAATTCGGCATCCCCGATATATACCAAAACGATACTAAACTTGGCCTAGTAGGTTAACTGATGTAGATATCAAGATAAAGTTGATAGCCTTGAGATATGTTGATAGTTGGAGGGTCGAAATGGAGTATTTAAGTAAAACCAGTCATTATCGAAGATGTGTTGTATTGTCGGTATCAAGTATATAAGAGAGTTAACAAAACTAAACATACCTTATTTATATGTTATTATTGCTTACATGCTATTTTATTCAACCACGTGGGTCACATTATGTCGCAGACAGTAACGTGAAGTTACTGTTAATATGTTAGTTAGGGATATACTACATCTCCCCCGGAAAGTTACCCTTCACCCCCACAAAGGAAGAAAAAAAAATGTGACATACGTAGTTGCATTTACATTTTTTTTAAATACTATGTTATATAATAATTGCTAAAGATTATTATTATTTTTTTTAAATACAGCTTAGTGTTATTCTTATGAGTTATATAAATCTGATTATTCTTAGATATCTTAACATTAGGTGACATATCCTCTACTACTTCATAAGGTCCATTATATACACAATCTAATTTATTACCTACTTGGTTTTTTAAAAGTACTAAATCTCCTGGTTTATATTGTACAGAATTCATTTTCTTATCATACATAAATTTTCTACTATATTTTCTTGACAATAAATTATTTCTAGCTTCTGACTGTGCTCTTTGTAACCTATACTTAAATTCTTTATGATAATCATCATAATTATAGAGAGGGTCGACAGAAGAAATTAAATTATTTGGCAATCGACAGTGTTTGCCGAATACTAACTCGTATGGCGTATATTGCGTCTCTGAATGCACGGTGGTATTATACGAAAAACACCAATAACTTAACCAGCTACTCCAGTCGGTGCTGTTGTTACTACATTGAATCCTAAGAAAAGCTCCTAAGTTTTTGTGCGTGTTTTCTAGTGCACCTATGGTTTCGTGGTGATAAGCGGTCGAGTGTAGCTTATTGACACCTAATAATTTACAAATATCGCTAAATACGCTAGACATAAATTCGGTACCTTGATCCGTTATGACGTCGGTTGGTACTCCATATCTTAAAATAAAATTATTTACAAATGTCTTACTCACAGATTCAGTATCTTTTCTTTCTAAAGGGTATGCCTCTACGAACTTTGTGAGTTCACACTGAATTGTTAATACGTACTTATAGTTATAATTATCTAATTCTAAAGGTCCAAGAATATCTAAAGAAACTCTTTCGAAAGACGAACTTGGTGTCGAAGTTATCACCATTGGTTCCTTAATGTATTTATTAGTGTGTTTGTTGCACTGACAATGTGCACATTTCTTTACATATTCGTATACATCGTGGCTCATTCTTGGCCAGAAGTAGTGACGTTTAATGTTATTAAGCATTCTATTAACCCCCGCGTGGCCACTTGTGGGTAATAGATGAAAATCGTTTAAAATAACTCTTATTTCGTCTTTATCATATACTTTTGTAACACCTTTTGTTACTAGGATCCTAGGAATATCACTTGTATAGCTAGCTAAAAATGCATTTACTTCTTGTGCATTTTGATTATTTTTTATTATAATAACTTCACTTATGCTTTGCTCCTTGCATAATACTTCTAATTCCCTCGCTAACACGCCTACGGTATATAAAGATCGGGTTGTTAGATATATGCATGATTTGCTTGGTACGTACACAAAATTTCCTTTATTACTCATTATTTTATTTCGACATGTCGTATTTAACTTATAATTTGAACCTAATACGAGTTCAATGCAGTCCTTAGGTGCTTTGATGATTTTCACAACTCTAGGTTGATCAAGCCTATCGTTTACGGGAACATCTGTTACTACGTCACCTTGATTGCAAGTTTGTTGCGCGCGTAATCTCCGTGATTGAGCTCTGGTCATGACTGATACAACGTTTGTCCTGATATTTTTTAAATCTTCACTATTCATCGGTAAACGACTCAATGCGTCTGCAGCTGCATTGTTTCGTCCCGGAATATATTCAATATCAAAATTAAATTCTTCTAAATACAACCTAAATTTGGTTAACCTACTCGAAGGATCAGTCATTCCAAAGAGATAAATTAAAGGTTTATGGTCGGTGACAATTTTGAACTTTTTCCCATAGAGATACGGTCTAAAATGCCGTGTCGACCACACTATGGCCAATAACTCCAAGTCAATGATTGGGTATCGAGTTTCAGCTGGCTTAAGGTTTCGACTTGCATATGCGACTACTTTTCCGTTAGAATTTGATAATACGGCACCTAATCCTATTTTTGATGCATCCGTATGTAAGATAAAAGTATTATTTTCTGAAAAATCTGGATAATCTAAGACTTGTGGACTTGTAAGTATATTTTTTAATTTTAAAACTGCTGTTTCACACTCTGGGGTCCAATTAAAAACTGCGTTTTTCTTGGAAAGTTGGTTCAATGGATAAGCTATGTTCGCGAAATTAGGAATAAACCGTCTGTAATAATTGGCAAATGCAACGAATCTTTTGACCTCATCTGTATTCGTTGGCCGTGGGTATTTATTTAATGCGTCCACTTTTGCTGGGTCAGGCTCTACTTACTCCCTTTGAAGTAATTTTATGCCCTAAGTACATTATGTCTTTACGTAAAAATTCACATTTTAATGGGTTTAGTTTAAGATTAGTGCTTCTCAATCGTTCTAACACTCGAATGAGGTTATGGTTATGTGACGTCATGGAATTTCCTATGACAATACAATCGTCTAAGTATATAAAACATATATGTTTATAATTTAAGCCGGACATGGCTATGGTCATGAGTCTAGAGAAAACACTAGGCGATGTCCGTAATCCCATTGGACATCTTTTCATCCTATACATTTTATCGGTTGTAAACGCGGTGTATTTTCGGGATTCTTTGTCTAAAGCTAATTGGTAATAACCTTGGGAAAGATCAAGCTTTGAGAAATATATGCTACCTGCTAGGGAATCTAATATTTCAGTAATGTTAGGCAACGGGAACTTATCATCCTGTATTTTATTATTTAGCTGTCTATAGTCAACAACTAATCTCTATTTCTTTTCTCCTAACTTATCTGATTTTTTAGGGACAAGCAAAACTGGACTGGACCACTCTGAAGTGGTCTCTTCAATTATATCGTTATCTAACATATCTTGAATCTGAGTTTGAAGTTCCTTACGTAAAGCGTGTGGTAAGTCCTGTAAGGCTTTACATATACCGGGCTTGCATTTTCTTTTAATTTAATTTTGTGCTCTAATAAATTGGTTGTAGTTAGCTTGTCGCCGGGCAGATGAAAAACATCTGCGTATTTTGCGCAAATTTGTTCTATACTTAATTGTTCCTCTTTATTTAAGTAAGTATGTAAATTTAATGGATGTAATAAAGTAGTTACTCTATTGACACTAATTTTCCCTGAGTCAAAGTTGCAGATATCAAAATTACATAACCTGTTTACTTGTAAACTTGATAAATCTAAACTAACTGGCTTATCAGTCGTATTTAATATTCGTACTGGTATTTGACATTTCTCTGGTCTTGAAATGACACCTGCTACGAAAACGCCTTCCTGCATTTCTTCCGCTAGCACTACACAGTCATCACTTAACTGTGACGCAATATGAGTCACAATTTCGCAGCGCGGTGGGATAGTATGGACATAATTATTCCTAGAATGAACCTTCATAGGTATCGAAACAGACTGACCTCTGTCCTCTAATGTCAATGCATTGTTTTTATAGCTTATAGTTGCGTTATAGCGCAAGAAAAATTTTTCACCTAAAATTGCTTGAGCTGCGCATTGCATATTCTTAAAAACATGAAACTTTCCTTCGCAAATGAATCCGTTAAAGTCCAAGTCTAAACAAATATATCCTTCCGAAACTAAATCTCCACAAACTCCCTTAATAGTAATACTATGTCCTTGGACGTGTCTAAGAAGGTCGGGTTTGTTTTTCAAATATTCATACTTAATAGCACACAGACCTGCTCCACTATCGGCTAATATTTTTAATTTATGTGCATTACTTACACTACATGTTACTGTACTATAATTATCTTTGTTGTAACTAAATATCGCATTATTCATGTTGGTCACGAAAAAACTGCCTGTTTGATTTTTCGTCAGCATTTGTTGTACGTGCACGTGTCGCGTGCACGAGTCGTCGAACGCTGGCCGTGCTGTGGTCAGCAAAATGCTGAGGTCGTGCAACTTTATTGTGAGGAATGTGATGCGAAATACCTACGTTACGGTTATTATTAGAATAATACCGTGTTGGAAATGCAGTTTTTCCTGAATGAAAACTTTTTTCCTTATTATAACGAACAGTGTGAGTATTTCTGTTCCCGTAATTTTTACGAGAATGACTGCGTCCGTAATGTAGGACCTGATCGTCCCGTGGTGATGAACTATGCTCATCAATTGCTGTCCTAATAGCTTCGGGCAACGATTTAAACTGCCTAGCCGATATTATGGTACTCAATTTTGGATCTAATAGACCGTCAGCGAACCGCTTAATAGCTGACTTTTCGTTCAGTGGACGAAGTATGTCGTACCTACTATCGTCACCATCGGCTTGGGATATAGTCAAATTGACAAAAAGATCCTCAATCTCAGCTCCGAAAGCTTCTATAGATCGCCTACCTTGCCTAGCTCTATACAGCTGTGCCTGAATCGACTCGGACGATTTTTTAGGTAACAAGAACGTACGCATATCAGCGACGAGAGATTCTACGCTACTGTATGAAGTCTTTAACCTGAGTTTAGCGCTGGACGAAAGTCTTGTTTTCAATACAAATTCTATCAAAATCTGTTGAGTCTCGCTACTTATAATAGAACTATACATTAGAATACCATCTATCAACTGCTTAGTAGAGTCCTCTTGCCCCGTCATGACGGGCAACAAGGCGATGGCCGTTTTGACATCGAAACTAGGTTTAGCCATGTTGTCTTTGGTCTGGGATTCCGTATCAAAGTGCGATAACAATATCTTAATCCTACCGTAAGTCTCACTAATTTCAACTATAAGTGTATTACCTAAGTCTATTTCCGAAGTACTAAAGTTTGTTTGTCCTTCCTTTAACAGAGACACAATATCCGCAGCGCGGTTATATATTTCATTTGACTGTTCTAATTTCTTTCTACCGATTTCTTTCTGTCGCCTCTCTGGACCTAACTTCACAATATCATCTTTCAATTTAATTAATTGGTCACGTAACGACTGTAATTCAAGTCACATAATGTATCCATAAACTCAAAAAAAAAATTGCTAAAATAAGATGCCTATCAATCGCTAAACATTATGACAAAATATTAAAACATAACAATAGAATTATAATTAACTTACATTAGTAGCGGCAATGTAAGTAGGTCATGTTGACGCTGCATTCTGCGCTGGCTCGGGCGGCGGCGGCGGTCGCGTGACGCTGGCTGCAAGCTGACACCTCCACGTGGCACTCGCTGTCTGCTCCCGATGACGATGATGGGCCGGGATAACCCTGGACTCCCCGGAACATGGGCCGGGATAACCCTGGACACCTCTTGAATTGCGAGCCGGGAAACCCTGGACAACGGTCTTCTTTCTTGGCACTCTTCTTAATTTGTTTCTAGATTTTTGGTCTTCATCTTCTTGCTTCTTTATTTAATTTTGGAAATATTGTTTACGGTCATCTTGTTCTCTCTTCTTAATTTTCTGTCTTGAATATTGTTCATATTTTTCTTTCTTCTTTATCTTTTATCTTGAATAATGGTTCTTCGGTTCCGATCTTCATTAGGATAATCTTGCATTGATTTGTCTTCATTTTCGTACACGATGCTCCGTGGTTTTCTTCATCTTGGTTCTTCTGGTATGGGTCGCCATGAGATATGTTGATAGTTGGAGGGTCGAAATGGAGTATTTAAGTAAAACCAGTCATTATCGAAGATGTGTTGTATTGTCGGTATCAAGTATATAAGAGAGTTAACAAAACTAAACATACCTTATTTATATGTTATTATTGCTTACATGCTATTTTATTCAACCACGTGTGTCACATTATGTCGCAGACAGTAACGTGAAGTTACTGTTAATATGTTAATTAGGGATATACTACAGCCTCCTCTCCTTGAAAATTTGCATTAAAAATCTTGGTGGGTCAACTTATCAAATCCATCCTTGGATCCTAAGGAATAATCAGGCCGAAGGAACTCCTTTGTTCTCGAAAAGCCGTATTTGACCTTTTTATGGCGTGTGCACGCGCAACTAATGCATAGAGTCAGACCAAAAACGAGATAGCGGGACTATCTGGACGCGTTTTGTAGCGACTGGCGAGAGCATGCACTAGGCCGTGACGAGTGGCGGAAGCGGGAGGCCTTTGTCCAGCAGTGAGATACAATATAGGCTAAGGACAAAAACAACATAACCATCTTCCTGCAATCGGGTCAAACAGCTCTAAATCTTTATTTATTTACCTTACTTTATAATTGAATGAAATATGGTAAAATTCACCGCGTCGAGCCAGATTCGAACTTGCGACCTTTCGGAACACCGGTCCGATCGCTGTGACCAACTGAGCCATCGACGCTTACTCAACCTCGGTGAATCTTTCCATCGGTTCCTTCATTGCTTATGTCATTGGGAGACGTGTAGCGACATCTACCGTAAGTGTTTATACACATTAACGGAATCCAAAAAAAAATTAAATTAAAATTATCGCTTGCAGACGTTTCTGCTTAATACAAAAATAATTGATTTACCTTATGTTCCTCTTCCAACTTGTTCACGATAGTTTCATCAGTGACAGGCAAATCGTGTCGTGGGAGGACCCGGATACCAAGCCAGGCCATGAAGAGCAGGGCTCCGCGGGGACCGCATTCTAGTAGGTAAGCTCCGATTAGCGCTTCCACGCAGTCGGCTATCGATTTATCTGTGAGCAAGAATTGAGCATTTAATAGAAATAAAAATAAAAGAAATTCATACAAAATTCAAAAAACAAATGCCATCCGATTTCGATGATTGTAAGTGCGCTTTTCCTAAGTTCTCCTCCACCGATAGAAAAATTCACCTTGCGTCCGGCTTCCATCTCTGATGGTTCGATAACTGCCCGGCCAGGGCGGATGGCAATTTGTTTCCGGTGTCTGTATGTGATGAAGAACAAGCATGCTAATTTTCAAGCGGTTGTCTGACAATTTTTTTCTTCGCTCTCGTACAGGGAACCAGTCCAACCAGGAGGGAAGGCATTAAAATTTTGTTACATAACCAGGGTACATTCTTTCAGGAAACCGCTGTTTCAATCGGTTACCTCGTAATAAAAAAAAATTTTTTGCACCCCCCCTCTATTTCCGCTCCAGTCCAAGTTGGGTCAGTTCGGGTTGCACAGGGCGGTTCCTCATCACTTCAGGAGCTTAAATAACGTGAGACATCCGGTTGCCTCGCGTTCACTGAAACTACGCGTCATTGCTCTGAATATAAGACGTAATGGTCGCTTTTATACTTTACTGTGGAAAATATCGTCACAATATTGCAGGGGAGCCACTTTTCAACCTACTTCAAGATTTCGAAGGAGAAGGTTCTTAATTGAACGGAGGTTTCTCAACCGACTTCAAGATTTCGAAGATGGAGGATATCAATTCGGCGGGATCTGTTTTTTTTTTTCATTTTTTTTTAATGTATGTTCACCGATTGTTCGAAGACGGCTGGACCGATATGGAAAATTCTTTTTTTGTTTGAAAGAGTATACTTTACAGTTGGTCCCATTATAACCAGGTCAGAATCTGATGATGGGATCCTGGAGAAATCGAGGGAACTCTTCAACTATTATAGGCACCTACAGTGATTTGAGTAATTTTTACAGCAGCTCGAGAATTTGCTTTTGGAAAGTGAAGTTGGTTATTTTTTGTTAAAAATTAATTGTTATTTAGTGTATTTTTAGACTATACATGACGTACGCACATTATTGCCATATGTAAGCTGTTTGTAGCGACACTTTCTCAGGGCCAAATAGTACATTGTCGGGCTTTAGTATATAAGACGACTGACCTGGAATGCTGTGTTGAGTAATGAGGTTGTAAGGGATGAAACAGCCGGCAGGGGGCGCCTCCGGAGTGGCCTCTTTTGAGTCCACCTGCGAAAAGAGTGGAATTTAAAATGAGAATCAAAATATTAGCTTTACTCATTGATTTATTGTTTTCTACTAGATGTGACATCTAGAACAAATTTTGTGCGCCATGTTTGGCGGTTGACAGCTATGACAGAATCAAAGAGTAGTATAGACTTGTAGTGATTTTCACTACAACTTTTGGGACAAAAAAAATCTTAGGGATGTCATCTCCTGTTACTCAATGGTTTTACTCCATATGAAGGGTACACGGAAAGAACGTGTCTAGTCACTTTTTTTGTATCAAAATAAAAATGAGATTTTTATATCAAAATGTAGAGCTTGCAATGAACTATTAGTAACAACTTCTGTTACAGATGTAAATGTTAACTTCTTAACTCATAAAAACCATTTAGTTACGAAAATAGTATGGTTAATTCAAGCGTTCCAAATTTTAAAATAAATCAAAATGTTGTCAATGACTAGACATGTTCTTTCCGTGTAACCTTCATATATTTGTTATTATTAATTGAAATCTTGTTAGTAATTCCAGTATTCCCGGTGTCTAATTCAAAGATTAGCTGATTTGACTTGTCAACCGACTTCAAGATTTCGAAGGAGGAGGTTATCAATTCGTCGGGATCTTTGTTTTGGCAATTTTTTTTTTATGTATGTTCACCGATTATTCGAAGACGGCTGGACCGATTTGAAAAATTCTTTTTTCGTTTGAAAGAGTATACTTCAAAGTTGGTCCCATTGTAACCAGGTCAGGATCTGATGATGGGATCCTGGAGAAATCGAGGGATCTCTTCAACTATTATAGGCACACCTATAGTGATTTGAGTATTTTTTACAGCAGCTCGAGCATTAGCTGTTGGAAAGGTGGATGCTAAGTGAAGCCGTTTCTTTTTTGTTTAAAATTATTCTTTAAGATTATAATCCTCCTACGAACGGCCTCCTAGCCCAATCGGTAGTGACACTGCCTACGAAGCAGGAGGTCCCGGGTTCGAATCCTGGTAAGGGCATTTATTTGTGTGTTTATCACAGATATTTGTACCTGAGTAATGGATGTTTTCTATGTATTTAAGTATTTATCTACATCTATCTATTATATATATCATCGTCTAGTACCCACAACACAAGGGACTAGGTCGGTTTGTGTAAGATTGTCCTGTAATATTTATTTATTTATTTATAATATATATGTTTAGTTAGCTTACGGGTGCATGAGCGGCGGGCGGGGCGCGGTGGCAGGGCGGCAGCCAGTTGTCGTGGGGCTCGAACTTGGACGCGATCATGCGCGCGCCGAGGCGCTTGCGCAACCCCAGTCGGTACAGGTTAAGGTTTGACACCTGTACAAAATGTTAGATTAGATAAGTACTGGAAAAATCATCAATAATTATAATACGTGTGCTAATTCAGGGCACAAATACTAAAGTGATGTAGCAAAATATTTTATCTACACCAATGTCATAAATCCTCTATTCCGCGTTCGAAAACCGTATGTAACTACCACCATTATTGCAACCAGTAACGTAACATCTCTGACAGTGTGGTAAAAACGTATGAAAATTCGTTACCCACGGTAACGTAACTAAGATCCGCGCTCTCCCCGACCGCCGACACAATCGAGTTGGTCATGGCGGTGCAATGGCGGTCATTCTACTGGTCTCCGAACACATCATTTAGGATTTATAATATGTGTGTAGATAAAGCAGTGTATGCAACTGTACGTAATTAGGCCTTAAAACACTCGTGTGATCTTATTATGAAACTCGCCTGGGGCTCGTTTCATAAAACCACACTCGTACTTTAAGGACCCTTATTACGTAACAGTTACATAAACTACTATTATCGACAAAAACATATATCGATCTCACTGTCAACATCTAGATGTTATTAGGCGTGTCGCGCCTAACGCACCGCCTCGCGAGGATTTTGCCGCAAGGCAGCTGTGCTAGTGTGGACATGCCTCGCCCGAGGCGGTGCGTCAGGTGTGGACACGCCTATTCAACATTAAAAAAATATCGTACGTAGAACGCCATCTCATCTTCTGAGCCTTTGACCCGGCTTTACTGCCATGGCTCAATAGAGCCTGAGGATTACTTAGCTACCTAACCCCGAGAATCGGCGTAGGCACTGGTAGGTCAAAATCAGAACAAATATTTGAGGGACTTGGAAGGTTATAGCGCTTTTTAGGGACTAAAAAGCGCCATCTACCGGTCAGTTAAGACACTATTCTTACCTGTTTACTTCGCATATGGCTGAGTTTCCCCTCGTGGACGGTAGGGTGCGCGCAGTACAAGTATGCTGTGATAGCGAACTTGAGGAAACTGTCTCCGATCGTTTCCAAGCGCTCTAAGTTGATTCCGTCGTTCGCGTTTGACATTGTCAGCGCCTGGGAGAAAATAGTACATTATTGTCGAGGAGGCGAAGTAGCACATTGATGGCTGAGCATTATGTTTAAACGGACGACTTTAGGAGTCCAGCAATGGCCCTTCACGCCGAGTTCATTATAGCTTTTTTCAAAAATGATGCAAAACAGCCAAATACCAGCACGTTGATGAACAACAAACAATATTGACATAAATAATGTACCTCAGGATAACATCTAAGTTAACAGGATGACCGCTACCGCGAACATCCGAGTTTCGATTCAAAACCTATATCTCCATCTCTATCGCTTGTCATTTAGAGTGAGAGAGACAGATATAGTCGAAACTACAATTTTCTATGTTTGCGGTACACGCTCAGCTTTGCCGCCTTACATCTTTTTTTTTTAAGTTGGAAGTATATTTTTCTTCTGAATTTTTGCTTCGCAAGTTATTTGAGATAACTAAAAAGTCGCGGTACCAACATTATAAATAACAAATACCGATGTTGTTGTTCAGCTGTTTAGGACCTTTGCCTTTATTTTAGTATGGCTGTTGAACTTTTAAAAAAGTTTGTGCTCCGATAAAAATTAAATTTGTATGCAGCATTTATGTCGCGAAATCGAGCCTGCAATTTCTATAACTTTTTAATTTTTCTTTGACCATAAACTAGGCACTTCGCCGCTTTGTTTTAAACCGTAAAAGTTCCCTTGCGGGACATTTTTGAAAAAACATACAAACAGAGTGGCCTATTTGATAAAGCTACAAGCAGAAATATATGATCATTGTCAAGAGGGCGCTATTATTCTCATTTATATGGCAACAGTTCAGTATAGTCGAGAAGAACATTATTCGCTATGGTATAACGTCATCTCGATTTGTTTACCTGTCAGCTCTGATGTTAATATGTAAATGTTTCGTAGCGAAATTGTTTCAATTCACGAGCGTTTTATTTGCAGCAGTTTATTACATAATTTCTTATTTCTTTATTTATGTACAAACAAGCTTACAGTTTACACCAAGTCGCTTATAAGTAGAATTAGTTAAACATAAAACTTAAATTAAATAATTTGACATATAAAATCAAAATGTCTACAAAATAAAATTGATTACCTTCAAATACATGTCAGTGTTTCAATAACAATAAATCATACACTATTTACAATGTTTTGCTCTTGACTATGAATAGTTTTGGGCATTTCTCGACATTTATTATTGAATATTCAAGTAAACCGCTACAATGACACTGACAACAGTGACAACGCATCATTAAAATTATTGCCAGTGTATGAAATTAGTTCCAATGAAATTCCGCAACATGGCGCATGATCATATATTTCTGGTCAGGATTTACAAGTGACAATTTACAGAAGAACCTCATACTGTAGCCCTCTGGGGAAACCTCGGCAAGGAGTTAATTCCACATCCAGAGCGTTCGCGGGAGGAAATTCCTCTCAAATCGCACAGTGCGCGACATATTAGGCTCCAGGGTGTGAGGATGAACACCCTGCCGACGGCGAGCGGTGTGGTGATAAAAAGCGGCCATGGGCATCATATCAAACAGTTCTTCAGAACACAACCCGATAAGCAGCTGTGCAGTTTGGCAGATAGGTGAAATTGATTAAATGTATCTCTTTTTGTGAAAATAAACAAAAAAAAATGTTTAAAAAATAAACTCACCTGTAAAATTACACTCGGACTCGGCCCAGGATGCCCCTCCAAATTGGGCTGAAAATCAAAATCAAACTCCTTTCCATTCTGCCCCTTACTGTCTTCGTAATACGGCCTAAATTCCCTCGCACCGACCCTCTTCACTCTATCCGCATAACTCCCCATACTATCGAAACCAATATTCGACACTTTTTCATTCTTATACTCTGGGGAATCTATATCAACATCTATCATGGAGAAACAGGTGTATTTTTTAATTTCTTCTCCGGACAAACTGTTTTTAAATTCGGCCAGTAGGTGTCTTTTATTTTTTTCAATGGCTTCTAAAGTTATAACTCCGTTTTCTATATTTAAATAGTCGTTTTTGTATGGAAATAGTTGTTGGCATCTCGTTTTGATTTCGTCTTCAGGAATCGGTTCGGTTTTTCGATTCTCTTTTAAGGGTCCAGGTAGAATGGCGGTTATAGGGTGGTCTTGGGGTATTAGGAGGCCTTTTTGGACTATTTCTTGCTCGTGTTCGGTTACAGACTTCTGGAACTGCTGTAAGCACTGCAAAAAAAGAATAAAAAATAACTACAATTTGTCATACCCATTCAAAAATATCACACAAAGGGTTTCCCACACCTATCGACGCGGAATCGGCAACAGCGGACTGAAAAAAAGCTTTATGTCTACGCAATACGAGCGAACAAGACGTCGACGCGTCGGCAGCCGTCGGCCGAGCCGATCCGAGCCGAACCGTGCCTTGTTATAGTCTGGCAAACCATTTCTGTCAGTAGAAAAGCGCAGCAAATTCAAATTACGTACATGTGGCAACCCTTTGTGATGAGACACCGTATTTCATGACGAACATTTCAATTCACATTTCTTTATATTGAATTTGTTTCTAGTGCATTTCACTCTCTCAGCTTAAGCGCGAGTAAGATACTCCTGCAACGTTCTACATTGAATTTAAATTAATTTTTAAGGCATATATCAATTGCCTCAACCAGATTATCTGTAGCAGTTGATGACAGATCAGACGAAATATATCCGTCTCTTTTTTACACACCGTAAATGTCACCTAATGAAAGGGGCGGAAATACCAACTAAAATTAAAAACATAAAATTTGATGATCTTTGGTGCTTTTTTCACTGATTCTTAGTGTTGTCATACTTTTGTTCGCTGTACATTGCTACTGAAATGAAATGAAAAATATTTATTTGGTGTAAAGCGAACAGAAACATAACATGAAATATACAATTAATAATACTACTGCGTTCGTTGGCTGGCGAAACTATAGCTCTTATTGCGTGGACATAAAGCTTTTTTCCACCGGATTTTGCCGATTCCGCGTCGATAGATGTGGGGAAAACTCAAACGTAACAGCTCAAACTATCGTTAGACATACTAATGGTATACGAGCTGGCTAAGTCAGATATGACACAATAATGAGAGCAACAAAACCCGTCGGGTTAGATTGTTAGATTTGAGGTTATAGGGACTCAGAGAATGATACATGCACACGGTCGGTTGCTAACTGATTTTTATTGGTGCGCGCGATGCGCTATGAATGCATGCATGTATACATGTAGGTACCTATAGATATACCTATACTAGGACACTCCGTAACTCGCCATATGGTACAACTATAGCTAGGTACAAATATTATTCCTAACACTATACTACATTTACTACTAGATCCGGGTATTTGGAAGCTTTTAATGCGTGGAGGTCAGATAATTAAGATCCTTCCTAGCTTTCGAATATCAAAAAAAAAATATTATAAAATACTCAATAAAATAATTTCCAAAATCTGGTTTTACAGAATGGAGATAAAAAATTGAAGAAACGATAACCGTTTGTCTTATAATTTTATCTGTAGTGCAGATGTAGGAATATCGACACAAATATAGTCAAAAACGATAAAAAAAACTTGTGGAATCACTTATACTTAAATATAAATAAATAAATATTATGGGACAATCTTACACAAATCAACCTAGTCCCACAGTAAGCTCAATAAGGCTTGTGTTGTGGGTACTAGACGACGATATATATAATAGATAGATATAGATAAATACTTAAATACATAGAAAACATCCATAGCTCAGGAACAAATATCTGTGATAAACACACAAATAAATGCCCTGACAGGATTCGAACCCGGGACCTAGTGCTTCATAGGCAGGGTCACTACCAACTAGGCTAGGAGGCCGTTAAACAATGCTTTAAATGCTTACAATTATATAAAAATAATCAATGACGAGCGAGTTGGTCTAAAGATGAACATGGATAAGACGAAGATTATGTCAAATACCCATGTAGCACCAACTCCCGTTACAATCGGAGACTTTACAGTCGAAGTTGTGGACGATTATATATACTTAGGACAGACTGTCCAGTTAGGTAGATCCAACTTCGAGAAGGAGGTCAATCGACGAATCCGACTCGGTTGGGCAGTGTTCGGGAAGCTACGGCACATCTTTTTGTCCAATATTCCGCAGTGTCTCAAGACGAAAGTCTTTGACCAGTGTGTGTTGCCAGTGATGACATATGGAACTGAAACGTGGTCGCTTACAATGGGCCTCATAAGAAGGCTCAAAGTCACCCAAAGGGCAATGGACAGGGCTATGGTTGGAGTCTCTCTGCGTGATCGCATCAGAAATGAGGCCATCCGCAGCAGGACCAAAGTAACCGATATAGCCCTCCGAATCGCTAAACTAAAGTGGCAGTGGGCGGGGCACATTGCTCGTAGAACCGATGGCCGTTGGGCCGGAAAGGTTCTCGAGTGGCGACCACGACCCGGAAGGCGCAGCGTGGGTAGACCCCCGCAAGGTGGACTGATGACCTGGTGAAGGTCGCGGGAGTCCGCTGGATGCGGGTGGCGCAGGACCGGTCATTGTGGCACTCTTTGGGGGAGGCCTATGTCCAGCAGTGGACGTCTTTTGGCTGATATGATGATGATGAATCAATGAAATATGACTTGTAAAAATGTATCTAATTTTTACCAATAAATGCTGTATTCTGTACTCTGAAGTTACGGGCAGAGACTAGTTCTAAGGAAACCTCACCTCTTCGGGCAAGTCTCCAGCCCGCATCAGGCTGGCGTGCAGCGCTACATCCTTAGAGTCGTCTTCCTTGTCTGGCTGCGGCGCGGGGTGCGTCTTCCGGCGTTCAACGTCTACGGCTTCTGCTTCGTGAGCCGTTTTGTATTCTATACGGACGCCCATTGCAGCTGGAAATTAAATGTATGATGAAAAAATAATAAAACAATACATATTCCATATAAAACAGACGGCATTATATTATTATAGGAGATTACCAGAAAATGTTTTATGTTTGATATTTTGAATCAATTCGATTTATCATTAGGCATGTCCAGACCTGACGCACCACCTCGCGAGGAAATTGCCGCGCGAGGCAGCTCGGCTAGTGTGTGCCGACCGCGCGTGCGTTTGCCTGGCACATCCACACTAGCTGCCTCGCGCGGCAAATTCTTGCCGGTGCGTTAGGTTATTTACAATCAACTTATATAAAGAGCTCTCTACATCATGACATGAGTGATCACACATTAACATATGATCTTCATCATTCAAGTAAAGACTTTGATAAAATAATGTATGCGCATTAATGCATATCATCCACAAAATGTATATTAAGTCATATCTATGTTATACTCCCTCTCTAAAATTGCTACCTGTATCCTAATAAGGTATCAATCACTTCTTTATTATGGTCCGGGTAACATAGGCTACATTTTAAGCGACTTCAAACCCTTATAGTTTCGTCATGTCCGTCTGTCGCACACAGCCTACTAGGAAACTATGAGACGTATCTTAATATAATTTTCACTTCTCATGCTCAAAAAGTGTGTCATATTATGCTTACCAAGGCGGACTAAAGTAGTACATTTAGCCTCTAGGGCTAAAATGTATACATATATATGATTTACAAAACATTTTAAATTGACCAATCGGAACACTTCACCATATTAAATCCACCAATCACAACACACATATCGAAGATAATAGGAACGCTAGATACTTTTTTGGTGCGTATACTGTGTAAATAATTAAAGTCCTTAAAAAAACATTATATTTAATATCAACCAATCAGAATACAGCAATGTTAAAATCGACCAATGAGGAAACGCAATTTATTTTTCAAAACGTGAGGTGTTTTTTAGTTCCTACTTCACAATCATTAAAAAAGATTGTAATTTTTGGAAGCGCTTGAAAGCGTGTTTAAACTGTTTAAACGGCTATTAGACATGGCAATTTGTAGGGCCCAATCGGTTGTGTCCAACTCCTGTCGGCCCCAACGCACTTTATTACACGTTCCCTACAAATCGCCCCTACCGACCCTACCTCACCAACAAATCGTCCCTACCGACCCTAGCTCAACGTTTACAGAGATGCCTTCAAAACATCTAAAAAATGTATTTGGTGAAGCACGGTGATAGAACTCATAACAGTACACATTAAATAAAATCTGAAACTGTTTTTTTTATTATAGATATTTAAATGACCGCTCGAGCTGCCTGAATCTAAATTCATCTGCCCTTCTATTATTTAAATACAAAACTAGATAAATATATTAATGATCAGCGAATCTACACAATTTAACTTTTATTTTAAATAAAAAACCAGACGGAATGTGTAGGAAATGGCTAACATTATAAATAAAAAAGGTAAAAATAACTCTAACGACCTCCATAAACAGCTGCGGGTGTCGGGGCACTGCCTATCGCCTTAGATCGGGACTCCTACTCCCTAAGTACCATTACACCTACCAACCCGACAGGTTGGACCCTACAAATTGCAATCTCTAATAGCTACTTTAAAGAGCTAATTATACCGTCGTCTGTGGCATTTATTCGCGGTGTTCATATTTTGTATCTATGTCAAAGAAGTTAAAAAAATTAAAAGACCGTCAAGTTAAACCATAATTTAACCTTAGTTTAGTTATTGTGCGTAAATAATAAGTATTTTTATCTTATTTTCTCGCAATCGAAGTGAAAAATAGTATGCATTACTCTGGTCTAAAAGCCATACTACCACTCGAACAATTTTCCCTCACTTCGTTCGGGAAAATAACCACCTCGTGGTAATATGGCCTACTTTAGACCCTTGTCAAACAATCTACTATTAGACATAAGGTGTATGGGGGCTCCATACATGTAACTAATTAAAAAAATTGAAATTTACTAATATGGACATCAATCTTTAAAAATAACATCGAGGTTTCATTGAACATTTTTAGAAGTCAAAAAAATTGTGTGTCCCTCCCCCTCTGTAACTTTTGAAGCGTAAGTCCAAAAAATATGAAAATATTTGAGAAGATGCGCATTATTTCATACTTTCTACGAAAATTGTTTTGAACATTATCAGGTTCAGCCATTTTTGAGTTATCTTTAAAAAAATCTTCTATAGGCAACATACATAAACGACCTTTTGGTATTAGTTTGGTACGGAACAGGGATGTAACAGATGTGGTTTTATCGGTACCAGAAACGGAATCGGAACAGAAAACGGAAGCGGAACAAAACAACTACAATTAGTGCAGCACGTGGCAAGCAGGGACATGAACAAATGACAGGTATTTATACCCGTTTGTTTTTGATGTACGCCGCTCATTTCCCCCCGCTGCGTTGCTTTGGTATCCGATATAACTTCTGTTTTGAAAGTAGCAGAACCGGAACCGAAGCACATGTTTAAAACCAATCGGAAGTTCCAACTTAACGGAACCGGAGCTCTGTAACATCCCTGGTACGGAACCCTTCATTATGCGTGGTCCGACACGCACTTGGCCGGTTTTTTAAACGTATCTTGTTCTTAAGGTATGTGTGATATGATATGACATCTGTTTCAGTTTATAATGCACTTACCATTGCTCTTACTACTGCAGAAGCCGCTTGTGTCGGTATCGTCGCTGTCTTCTGAGTTCAAGTCTGAATCGTCCGTGTCAAAGTCACTGAAAAATGTTTTAATCTAAATATATAAAAGAAGAAACTGACTGACTGACTGACTGTTTGACTGACTGACTGACTGACTGACTGACATATCAACGCACAGCCCAAACCGCTGGTTCTAGAGATTCCAAATTTGGCACGTAGGTTCCTTATAAGGTCTAGGGGTGCACTAAGAAAGGATTTTCCAAAATTCACCCCCTAAGGGGGTAAAATGGGGGTCCAAAGTTTGTATGGCGAAACAAGATTTGTTAGACTATTTTATTCGAAACTTCACAGGAGTATTCCTAACGATAAATGAGTAAACACGTGTTTCAGGTTTTTTTGAAAATTCAACCCCTAAAAGGGGAAAATGTGGTACATACCAACATACCAGTCTAACTGAGAACCTCCTTTTTGGGTACTTATTGACAATAATTCTGGGCCATCAACTAATTGATAAGTGATAAGTAAACATCGGTATCAACGTTCAAATTTCGTGGCAATGTACGGTTGGCAGAAAAATAAATACAAACAAATCACTTAGTATTTTTAACCTTTATTTTGTATATGTAAATAAAAAAGCCCCTAAATAGTACATTTCCTAATTAGGGTGGTAAAACAAAGAAAGGCCGCGCAATCGCAATTGTTGCGGCCCAAGCTGCAAGCGAGGGACGTAATTATGCGATCGAGGGCTTTCTTTATTACCTCCCGTGTTGGAAAAATATGTGCACATTTGGCCAGAAAGCGGCTCTATCCGTACGCGTAGCGTGCGGAAAAAGCCACTTTATGTCCAGGTGTGGCATACAATATTTTACGAGTTAGAATAGATCACTAAAATTTGTTCCATAGATTTTGCTGTCAATCTTTGACGTCTGTAAGAATATATCCATTTTAAATGACTAAAAGATCTTTCCACGCTGACTGAGGTAATAGGAAGGTATGTCAAGCATTGAAAATTTTGCACACAGTTTTTATTTACACTTTCTGGTATTTCAGCCTCGTTGTTTTTAGATAGTTGGTTAATTATTTGTACAGTCTTATAACCAGGATTTTTCTTTAATACACTTTTTAATTTAAAATAAACTTTTCTGGCATTTTGATGTAACCTTAACGTTGATATTTTTTTTTGCAAACCATGAACAATGTTTAATGATTCTGCTAGACTCAGTTTTGGATCCTCCAATAATTTTATTGACTTAGCAATTATACTAAAGTGTGTATCGACGAATAGTAACTCAGTTTTTAAATTCCGGTTATGGAAAATTTTTTTTGCTTTAGAAATTGCACTCGCTTCACGCGGATTTAAGGCATCGATGACAGATTTGATTTTATCATAATGCATGTGATAATATGAGGCAGCATTTAACCATGTTCCCCATCTTGTTATCACGGGTCGGGGTGGTAGAGGAATATTTACACACATTTGATGAAATAAATTTGTCCTTGAAGGAGCGTTACGAAATATTTTTTTGATACAGTCAATCAAACTGTTTATGGTCGGGTAAAGACTTCTAATTATCTCTGCGACTCGATTACATCCATGTGCTATGCATGTTACATGAGTCATATTTTTATATTTCTGAACAAGGTTTTTAGCTGCTTTTACCATGTAGGAACCGGCATCCGTTATAAAAAATAATAATTTATCCATGTTTTTTTTGTATTCATCGCCCCAAAGATCTTCAAGGGTTTCCTCAACGAGTTTGGTTATTGTCGAATGGTTAGTCGCCTCCAATACCTTAGAAGCAAATAAATGTGGCTGGGTACTAGTTCCATCTAGAGCTCCGATCAAAATATTTGCCACTTTTTTTCCCACGGAATCTGATGTTTCATCAACACTGAGGTAAATCATTTTATTTTGTAATTTCTCTTTCAATTCATTTTTTTTCTTTTCATACAATTCAGGTAAGCATTTTACTCGTATTTTTGTTTCACTCGGCACAGTAATATCGTTTCCATATTTATGATTTAAAAGGTTTTCTACAAAATTTCTAAATTTAGGATTGTCTAATTTTGACCACGGTATATTCGAACAAATCATAAACTCTGTTAAATCTTTATTAAATTTTTCTTGTGCATTATTTTTATGAATTTTGTTGTGTAAATCTGTTTTTAAATGGCGGTCGATACTAGATTTAGAGGGAAATAATTTCGAATTACACAATTTGCAATATACGATATCGTCTTTAATTTCGAAATCAGCATTATCTCGTATTATATCCTGTAAATGGCAGCGTGAATCAGATAATTTATCTTGATGAGATTTTGATTTCAAATGTTTCTCTATATTGTACCTTTTCTTTTTTATATTCATTTCGCAAATAGTACAGCAAGCACCTTCGTTAGTGAATATAAAATCAGTATACTGCGTCAAATCCATTTTCTCAAGTCTGATAGGGAGTTGGGTAAAGATTTATCAATGCTAAATTGTAGTTGTAAGTGTTTTTAAGAACTATTATCGTTGAAGATTTTACCACATATTATTTTGCATGACAATTAAATTGACATTTGTTGCCTATTTGGCATTTAGAATTTTTTTTACAAATGGATAATGAAATGAGTATTGAGGTTCTATGACGTATTAAGAATATAAACCTCTTTAAATATATGTACAGTTTACCAAAGTACGATTAAGAATAAAAATAAATTAAATGTTATTTATTACTAATAAATAAAACAATGATACCTATGTATTTCTTTTTTTGCGACCCTTACCAAGTGCCACGAAATTTGAACGTTGATACCGATGTTTACTTATTGTACGCGGGCGAAGCCGCGGGAAAAAGCTAGTATTATATAAAATAATTTTAAACAAAAAAGAACCGACTTCACTTAGCATCCACCTTTCCAACAGCAAATGCTCGAGCTGCTGAAAAAAATACTCAAATCACTATAGATGTGCCTATAATAGTTGAAGATTTCCCTCGATTTCTCCAGGATCCCATCATCAGATCCTGACCTGGTTACAATGGGACCAACTGTGAAGTATACTCTTTCAAACGAAAAAAGAATTTTTTAAATCGGTCGAGCCACGTCTGAAAATATGGATGCATTTAATGTGACAAAAATATGTAGTCGTGTATTCACATTTTTGTCATATCTTCAGACGTGATCGTACCAGTTTTTCAAAGTACTAGGCGTGTCCACACCGGACGCACAGCCTCGCGAGGAAATTGCCGCGCGAGGCGGCTCGGCTAGTGTGGTCGTGCCTCGCCCGACGCATTGCGGCCGCGCTTGCGTTTGCCTCGGGCGAGGCACGTCCACACTAGCCGAGCCGCCTCGCGCGGCAATTTCCTCGCAAAGCTGTGCGCCTGGTGTGGACACGGCTATTTATTGACGATATACTGAAAGTTACGTACCTCGACATGTAGGAGCAGTCGCTGTCCGCCATCGAGAATGTTCTAGAAGGATTGAACTGGCTCTTCGGTTTCTGAACCGGATCGCACCAGTTCGCACCGCCTATAGACAACATATCCATTGAATTAACACAAGGGTAGTGTACAGTCGCCATCAGATATATCGGAGCGACAATAAAGGCGTTGTTCAGATATTTGTGACCACCTTGGCCGCTCCGATACATCTGATGGCGACTTTCTGTCCCATCAGGACCTCGCAGCACTCACTGGATTTTCTTCATCATCTGCTTTTCCACTACTACTACCCGAGAGAAGAAATTCCTATCTATATCCAGTGACATGTAGCCATACGATAATAGTAGATTGTTAACCAAGGGTTGAAAATGACCCAGTTCACCTGAGATATTTCTGATGCTCGAACGAAGTGAGAGCGCCAATAGTTCGAGGGTGAAATGGACAATTTCACTAGAGTTAAACACCTTGCTTTTCATTTCGACTGTGAGGAAAGTACAATACTATACGCACATTTTATAAAACAGGTATATAAAGAATAATCTATAAAAATGTTAAGTAAAATTTGAACAATTTGAAAAAGACTAATTCAATGTTTGCCCGTGGTCGGAGAGGAGGGCACCCGGGTGAGTACCGGCTCAATCCACAATTAACACAGCTAATTACTTTCCACCCTAGGGATGGAAAAGCAATTTTCCACCCGGCTATCTACCCAGGAAAATAAAACTTTCCGAACAGGAGATGAAAATTAAATAAATCCCTCTCGAACTTGGTCTCACCTGAAGCGGAAGTACAGAAGGTCAGGTTGGGTGGCAGGGGTTCTAGAAACTCGTCGAATTCCGCCGGTTCCGGGATAGAAGACGCCATGTTGTTGTCCCAAGTGCCGATCTCGAAGCCCTAAAACAAAAAACATATCAAAGTTTAAGTAAAATATTTCCCTGTCCCTATCCAAAATGTGCGATTGCTGTAGTGCGATTGTTGAGAAATAGTAGTTTATCTACACTCATATTGTAAGTTCTCTAAAACGTGTTCGAAAACGGTAGGCAATGGCTAGCATTACCACGACCGATTTTACTATGATAAGCTTTTTATCCGTAGCAGTAACGTAATTTTAACTTTTCATGCTCAATTATCGATGTGCTATGAGTTTTGATAACATAATGTACACCTGCACCCTCCCGGGGATCCGCCGACAGCCCGACACGCGCCCGCGCGGCCGCCGGCACACGAGAGTTGGCCATGGTGGCGGTGCAATGGCGGCCATTCTATGGTTTCCAAATAAGGCATTTAGAATAAATAATATGAGTGTAGATAAAGCAGTGTATGCAACTGTACGTAATTAGGCCTTAAAACACTCGTGTGATCTTATTATGAAATTCGCCTGCGGCTCATTTCATAAAACCACACTCATGTTTTAAGGACCCTTATTACGTAACAGTTACATAAACTACTATTATGTAACTGTTTCGTAATAAGGCCTAATTACGTACAGTTGCATACACTGCTTTATCTACACTCATATTATTTATCCAAAATGCTGTATTCGGAAACCATAGAATGGCCGCCATTGCACCGCCATGACCAACTCGATTGTGTCGGGGAGGCGCGTGTCGGGCTGTTGGATGCGCAGGTGCAGGTGTACATTATGTTATCAAAACTCATAGCACATCAATAGTTGAGCATGTAAAGTTAAAATTACGTTACTGCCACAGATAAAAAGCTTATCATAGTAAAATCGGTCGTGGTAATGCTAGCCATTGCCTACCGTTTTCGGACACGTTTTAGAGAACTTACAATATGAGTGTAGATAAAAGATTTTTTAATACAATTGCTGAAAAAGTTTAGTTTATGTAGCTGCAAATCGTGCGTAAAGTTTGATTTTATGCACTAGTGCTAAAAAGTAATCTGATTGATAATTTTTAAATAAATGAGTATTATGAGAGACCCGCTTATAAATGATCCCCCTGAACTACGCGCGATTGGGCATAAAGGAGTATTATGCGAGACCCAATACTTAGTATTACTTGAACAACGCGCGATTGAATGAAGCTGTCTTTCGTACACTGACAGAATATAAATGTAATTTTATTTCATTGTAGTTTTTTCGCAATTGTATTAAAAAACGTTGTTCGACACACGTGCGGAAGTGTCATTTTCACTCGTCCCGAGTCTTGACCCTCGCCTCTCGGTTCGGGTCAAGTAACCTCGGTACTCGTGCAGAATGACATACTTCTCGCACTTGTATCGAAAACTACTATTAAAATTCGCCATTTTGCATGTCCAGGGTGTCCACTATAAGCCAATTATTATTTACTAGTCAACACTTTACGAATAATCAAGCAAACCGCCACAATTACACTGACAACAATGACAACCCATCATTAAAATTGTTGTCAGTGTAAGAAATTAGTTCCAATGAAATTCTGCAACATGGCGTATGATCGTATAGTTAGTCAGGCTTTACATATACAGGGCGATCAATCCAAATGGGTCAGTATGGAGAAGTCAGCAACTATGAGAGGTAGCGAAATCTGTTCTTAGGAACCATGGCATCGATTTTAGATTGATTAATAATAATGACACTCAAACTTTTTTTTTAACTCTCATACATAACCGGGAATCGAATCTGGTCTATATTCTTTGTGTAATCGCGTTTAGTATTTACAGAGACTTCGACCAGTACCGATTCCCGGTTATGTATGAGATTTAAAAAAAATTGAATGCCATTATTATTAAATCTAAAATCGAAGCCATGGTTCCTAAGAACAGATGTCGCTATCTCTCATAGTTTCTGACTTCTCCGTACTGACCCATTTGGACTGATCACCCTGTATACAATCTGTAGGGTAAAAATAAAGTGTATTTGTTGATTTCAATACTATTTTAACTTACACTCTCAGCATCCTCCTTCTCTTGCAAAATATCATTAATCGTCTTCTCTTTGGGCTCTTCCGTCTCTTTTTCTTCTTCGTGTTCTCTTTCCTTCTTCAATTCGACTTCGTCTTCATCTTTTGTTTCACCGTCGTTCTCTTTCTTCTTTTCATTTTTCTCAGAATCAGCGCTTAGCACCTAAAAAAGAGTATGTAGTATATTTATAATGGAAGCTAAAATTATATATTTTTTTCAATTGATTTATTTGAAAAAGAAAAGTTACAAATAACTGGTAGTCCGCCTCTAACTCAGAACTCACGATTTCCTTGCAAACGACTGACCAATATAACAAGACCCTTATGATGATTTTTTCGCGCCTTCTAGCTCCATTACCCCTTGGTCGATCCTGCTCATATACGAACTCTCAAAATATATGTACCTCTGCTTCAACCCCAACAAATTACATTAAGATCAGAAAAGCGTCACTAAAGTTATCGCGGAACAAAGTCTTAAAATCAAAAAGCCATCGAAATGCTGAGACGTCCCACTAGCCAGAAGTTGTTTGTAAGAACTCACTTCGCTCGTTCGATAAAATGAAGTTGAGTGGATGCAAAATGATATATATATTCTAATAAAGTAAAAATTAAAACAGTCTATTGAAATAGTTCGAAGATATGAGGCTTTAAAATTCCAAAATTTTTCGATTTTTTAGAAGAACTAAATTCAGAAAAACAATGCCACCATTCGATTTCTCACATTTTATTGTAAAATAAATTGTATTGCAACCAAATACACTAGTAGTCCGCCTCGAACTCAGAACTCGCGATTTCCTTGCAAACGAATTGACCAATATAACAAGACCCATATGATGATTTTTTCGCGTCTTCTAGCTCCATGACCCCTTGGTCGATCCTGCTCATATACGAACTCTCAAATTATATGTATCTCTGCTATAACCACAACAAATTTCATGAAGATCAGAAAAGCGTTACTAAAGTTATCGCGGAACAAACTCTCAAAATCAAAAAGCCATCGAAATGCTGAAACGTCCCACTAGCCAGAACCTGTTTGTAAGAACTCACTTCGCTCGTTCGATAAACGCAATATTTTACTGTCAAAATAGCAATTTAATATTTTTGCCATACTTTAACCAGGGCGACCATGGAACCGTGACGTCACTGTTGCATATCATTTTGTTAGGAGCGTTTTGAGAAACAAAAGCGAGTGCCAAATTTTCTCATTTCTGACTTTTGTGTTGCTTTACCGCAATTGGCCCCATATAGACATTTGATCCTCACAACAAAACGAACCGATTGATACCATACATGAAAACAATTCATCATGCCTATTGTACATATCACTTAGGTACAGTTAGCAGCAGAAGCAGCCCAACGTGTGAGGCGCATAAAATAACCTTCAGACGCTCTTATTCTCTTAACAATAAAGTCGTGTCTAGCTCACTTCGAACACCTCACCCGCTCAGCCTTTTCTGTTGCCGACTGTACCTATGTGGACTGGTTATGGGAGCATCTGCTTGCTCTGTTTACGATAGGGATGATGACCCATGTTGAATTATGCAATAAAATTTAGTTGATAGGATGCAGAATTACCAATATATCCAAATAAAGTAAAAATTAATAAAATCTATTGAAATGGGTCAAATATACCTATATCGTTTACATTCAGCGTCATCTGTCAGCACGGAAAAGCACAGCTGAATATTTATTTTAATTTATTTCGATAAGTTATCTCTGCTTTATCTAACCTAAACGTTTACGGTTGATATCCTTGGCCACCGTGAGTAAATAGACAACGTGAAGCAACTAAATTCTCTGCGGAAGCCCGTGAAAAGATCACAGAAGCCCTTTTCACTAGCTTGACAGTTTAATGTCAAACTTAAATAGTAAACAAGAAATATATATTGTTGCGAAAAACAATATGGATTGCGAAAAACACTATTCTCGATTGTGATAGTTTCCCGCTAGTGCTAGTGCTTCGCACATCTCATCATCACATCCCGCCGTCTTCTGCGAAACAGCGATAGCGGCGCTCCCCGTGTTGTCGCTCGAACGCTGCACTAGTTATATGCATCAGACCGGGTCTTCAGTTTCCTGCAGCAATCAGCCGGTTCACCAAAGGACTTCGCCCTGTGGACTGCGCCTATACAATCGTTTCTTTTTTCTTTTGTATTTGCTATTATTTTTATTTTTTTTTTACTAAGCTAAGCCTTTAGTTTTAGTTACTCGTAGTTTTTTATTTAGTTTAATTTGAATTTAGACATATTTAATTTATAACTTTCAGGCATTGTTGATGCCCCTTTCAAGCCTTTCTTGCCCTACCCCAGCTTCTGCATCGCCGGAAAATCGAGTGCGCTGTCCTCAATGTCCAGAACCGCTCTTTTTCAAAGGCTCCCGGGGACTGAAAATTCACATCGCTAAGAAACACCGGATTTTTCCTAGCCAACCCACACAATCTGCGCAGCCTCAGTCTACCGCCTCAGCGCTTCCCCTTTCGCAAGTACCGCCTAACCCAGGCGTACCATTTTGGCAAACCCTAAGCGACCTTAAAAATACACGCCCGGTTCTAAAACGGATACCGCGAGGCGCCCGCGTTTCCGTTGCCAAATTCCTATCAGGTACCATTAAAACATTAGTTTCTTCTAAATCAAGCGATAGCTGGGAAAAGTTGCTAACTTTTACATTTAAAGTTCTACATATTGTACCAAACCAAAATTCTAAGTCATTAACAAAAATAGTCAAAGACAACTGCAATGCCGATATTTCACATTTTCCAATTGCAGTTGCATCTGGAAATCTAAAAAACAATCTGTTCAAAAAAGTCGAAAGTAAGGTCTCAGAGGGCGACATCAAAGGTGCAGCCCGTCTTCTTTTTTCCGACGATGCAGTGGCCCCCGACAATACAAACACACTTACAGCCCTCCTAGCTAAACATCCACCTCCAGACACGAACTTCAGTCTCCCCGACCCCCCACGGCCTAACGACCCCACCCTCATTGCTACCCCTGAGGATGTTTTCGGAGCAATAATGTCATTCCCTAATGGCTCCGCAGCCGGACTTGACGGTCTTTCACCACAGCATTTGAAGGACCTGCTGTTCTGCGGCTGCGGAGACACTAAGGAAATGCTTCTAAAAGATTTAACGACGCTAGTAAATATAATGTTGACTGGCGAAGTTCCGGGTGAAATTACAGGCATCCTCTACGGAGCCAATCTGTGCGCCCTAACCAAAAAAGATGGTGGAATTCGTCCAATTGCAGTTGGCTCTACCCTACGCCGTCTTACAGCGAAAATTGCTTGCCGCTCCATTCTTAAGGAAGTAAGTAATTTCCTCCAGCCTGTGCAACTAGGTTTTGGGTCCAAGAGCGGGAGCGAAGCCGCTGTTCACGCCGTCCGAACCTACATAGAGCACCAGGCAGGAGAGGTTCTGCTGAAGGTGGATGTTTCCAATGCCTTCAACTCCCTAGAGAGGATCGCCTTGTTGACGCAAATTAAAGATAAAATTCCCACAACCTATAAATTTCTTTGGCAATGTTACAGTTCTCCATCTAATTTATTATATAAATCCAACGTTTTGGCTTCTTCCGTTGGTTGTCAACAAGGCGACCCACTTGGTCCAGCAATTTTTAGCCTCGCCATCCATCCCATTATCAAAGAACTAAATTCTAAATTAAACGTATGGTACCTAGATGACGGTACCCTGGGCGGAGAAGCGACTTCAGTTCTCAGTGACCTAGAAAAACTAATAACAGACTTTAAGTCAATCGGCCTTACCCTCAACTTTTCGAAATGTGAGCTTTTTGTTACTGAGTCCTGTGCTAACAAGGAACACACAATAGCACAGTTTGAACAGTTAGCCCCAGGCATCAAAATTATTAAAAAAGAATCTCTCCACCTCCTGGGTTGTCCTATTCTAGACCAATCTTTCGAAAATTTCATAAACACAAAAATTCTAAATTTCAAGGCATCTTCACATCGCTTGTCCAAAATAAACATTCATTCGGCCTATTGTATCATTAAACATTGTCTATTCGTGCCAAAATTCACATATATTCTTCGCGGTGCACACTTTTGGAAACACCCCACTTTGATTTCAACTTTGGACACATTAGTTTTAGAAACTCTCACCTCCATTCTTAATATACCCTTTGGCGAAAGAACATGGACCCAGGCTAGCTTACCCATTAGGTTTGGCGGCCTGGGCATCCGCAAAATCTCCAGCGTGGCGCTACCTGCTTTCTTGGCTTCGGTACACTGTGCTCAAAGTCTCATTGGAAAAATTTTAGCCCCTTCAATTGGGGTCCAGGAGGCTGCACACTGTACCGAAGCTAAGAACGTATGGTCTTTAACATGCCCTAACACGAACCCGCCTTCCAACCCTTGTTCGCAAAGACAATGGGACGAGCCTCTATGTGATCTTACAAGGAAAAACCTCTTAGACACGGCACTTAATCCAACTGATCGGGCTCGTCTCATTGCCACCGCGGAGTGGGAGTCGGGTCTGTGGTTACAGACACTTCCATCTTCCACAGTAGGCACATTGCTGGACAATACCACTTTTCGGTTAGCCACATCTCTTAGAATAGGGGCACCAACTAATGTACCCCATCGCTGCCAATGCGGAGTCACGGTGGACGGTCTTGGTCACCATGGCCTCTCATGCAGTCGTAGTGCTGGGAGAATCCTTCGGCACGCCAGCATCAACGACGTCATCCGTCGGGCCCTTGTTTCCGCTAAAGTGCCCGCAGTTCTTGAGCCAAATGGTTTGACTAGGGACGACGGCAAGAGGCCTGATGGCATGACTTTGGTGCCGTGGAGTATGGGTCGGCCCCTTGTCTGGGATGCTACATGTGTAGACACCCTGGCGCCGTCCCATATTCCGGGCACCAAAGTTGATGCTGGTGCGGCAGCATCCTCAGCCGAGAGCCTCAAGCGTCGCAAGTATGCTGCCCTTGGCAGTAGTTACATGTTTGCGGCGTTTGGGGTCGAAACCCTGGGTCCATGGGGACCAAATGCACGTCGCCTCTATAAAGAGATCTCGGCGCGCCTTATTGAGGCCTCTGGTGACCAGAGGGCTGGCCACTATTTTGGGCAACGGATCAGCATAGCTATCCAGCGCGGAAATGCGGCCAGCCTTCTGGGCACTCTACCTCATGACATGGACCTGGGGCAGATTTTTTATTTATAAGTTTTTAGTTAGGTTTATGTTTTTATAGATATTCTAGTTTTGTTTAATAAATGAATAGCTGTTTTACATTCAAGCTTTCTTAATATAGGTATATCATGCTTTAAAATTTCAAAATTTTTCAATTTTTTTAAGTACAAAATTAAAAAAAAAACAATGATACCATTCGATTTTTAACATTTTACTGTTAAATAAATTGTATGGTAACCATATATGTACATAAACGCAACATTTCACTGTAAAAATATCAATTTCATAATTTTTCCATATTTTAAACAGGGCGACTATATGAACGTGACGTCACTTTTGCACGTCATTTTGTTAGGAGCGTTTCGAGAAACAAATGCAAATCTCAGACTTTAAGTCTAATTTCTGACTTTTGTGTTGCTTTAACGCAATTGGCCGCATATAGACATTTAATCCTCACAACAAAACGAATCGATTGATACCATACATTAAAAAAATTCACCATGCCTATTATAGGTTAGACCAAACGAGCAAGTAGGCATTCGCTGCGCGGCCGTCTTCATGATTTTGTTATTGGAACGAAGTTCCTTATCGGACGGTTCGCGGATGGGGGCTAGGCGAAAAAAAGTCACGTGACCGTCACGAAAAAGCATCACGTCACGAAAACGCGACACAAAGCCATACGATTGTGAAACATGAAACAATGGAATGAAATAAAAATAATAAAAAATAGAATAAAGTGAAGTGAAGTGTAGTGAAAAGTGAAAGTGAGATGTCAAAAAAATCAAAAATTTCAAAAAAAAAAAAATTGGTTGTTTGTAAAGTAGGTTTACGATCGAGATGTTTACGTGATAACGTCTAACCGCTCGTGAGGATTCCGCGTGACAAGTTTCACGGAATGACTGGCAGCGCTCGAGATGAGACGGGAGATCGGTCCGTCTCTCTCTCGTTATACCTGCGATCGCGCTCGTGAGGTTTTGGTGTGACACAAGTTTCTGAACATGTCACCCGACTAAAACGATTTTAAAGACGTTATCACGTCAAAAACAAAAATTACGAAAATTTCAAAAATACAAAAATTTCAAAAATTACAAAATTTCAAAAAATTCAAAGTTTTTCAAAAAAATCTAAAAAAAAACAAATGAAAATATTCAAAAATATCATTAAAATTAAAACCACGAAAATTACGAAAAAGTCAAAAATGAAAGTTGTGATCAGTAATGAAAAAATATGAAATTGCTATTTTTACAGTGAAATGTTGCGTTTATGTATATGGTTGCTATACAATTTATTTTACAATAAAATGTTAAAAATCGAATGATATCATTGTTTTTTTTTTTTATTTCGCACTTTCAAAAATGGTAAAATTTAGAAATTTTGCAGCTTATTATCTTTAGCCATTTCAATATAATTTATAAATTTTCACTTTAGATGGATATATTGATCATTTTGCATCCTATCAACTAAATTTTATTGCATAATTCAACATGTGTCATCATGCCTATTGTGACAAGGTTCTAGAGTGGCCTAGGAATCAAATTGGTTGACTGTACCTATGACTGGACAAGATTGCAGGGTGATTTTGGATGAGGGCAACGCACGACCGGTCGTTGTGAAGAAGCTTGGGGGAGGTAAATGTCTAGCAGGCGTCTTTGGTCTGATATAGTGGCAACATAGGGTGTCTTATTACTTAACTAGCGACCCGCCCCGGCTTCGCACGGGGGCCATTCTACTTTTCGTTGTACATAAGTTTTTGACACTTTTTCGTAAAATGCATATTTTAGAATACTTGGCCAATTATTTCAATTGCTGATTTGTGACGGAGGTAGAGGCTGAATTAAGCTGTCAATCCCGATAGCTTAGTTTAACAATAACAACTGTGGACATTCGTAATCTCAGTAACTCAGTGGTCCTTGATTGTCTCCCGATTTGTATGAAAATAAGGCATTTACCACTGCGTTACCATCTTTTTTCATTAATCAATATGAATATATGAATTTTGGTTAACAAATTCCTATTATTTGGTTCAGGTAAAATTTAGGAATACAATTTTGTACATGAAATTCAATGTCTATCATATTTTTTTCTGCCAATAGATTAATGGTCACGAAAAAGTACAATGAGCCACGGGATAAAAAATGGTCATTCTGGTTTATCCTTAAGAGATAGACATATACCATCGCGGATTTTTTTGTAGACCTTTTTAAGATGTACAATACTGTAGTACATTATTTTGATCTATCTTTAGGGTTTAGAAACCTCCAAAATCATCAGTGTTTCTCTACTATATTATGCATGTATTATACATATAAAGCTTCTTCTTGAATCACTCTATCTATTAAAAAAACCGCATCAAAATCCGTTGCGTAGTTTTAAAGATCTAAGTATACATAGGGACAGACAGCGGAAAGCGACTTTGTTTTATACTATGTAGTGATAATGATTCTGCTAGCCTAATATGGTCGGATTGTTATCGCCTGTCACCATAGCTGTCACGTTCTAACAAGTATGTAAGTGCGAAAGTGACGCATGACGTGATAAGCGATAAAAAAATGACAACCATGATACGCGTTCTGATATGATGAATTATGTCAAATGACGTCTTACCTCAGCTAAACTCCATCCAAAGTCAAGCGGCGGCCATTGAAACCCGGGACCCACTCGCGGGACCCCTAGAGCGACCCCGGCGGCCACACCGCGACGGATCTCATCTGCTATTAGTAGTGCGTTGATTCTGGAAGAAAACACTTTAATTGTTTGGTGGGTCGTACACTTATAAACCGTGGGCTGGAATAACCCGACAGATCTTAACCTCGAATTTCTAAGACCAAAAGAAGGAAAAAATATTATGTGACTTTAGGTCAATTTCGCCAAAAAAAAAACTTTTTTTCGTTTTTTTTTCCGTTTTTTTGAATGTTTATTGCACATGAAAAGCAAATGTTACTAATAAAATTATCGCCTAAAGCAAATTGGTACATTTTTTTTTTTAAGTTTAGTTACTGCAAAGTTTTCCTTGTCACTGCGATATGATATCTGTCAATAAGGACGTGTAAACTATGTCCAAAAGTGGCAACAACACCATTAGAAAGGCGTTTTGTGATGAGTTATAATAAAAAGTGTATTTTTTTTAAATGTGTGTTATATCTGAAACTAGGCGTATTCCAGAAAAGTTTATAGGACATTTTAGTATCTAAATATGATCAGGAATAAACTGTTAAAATCTGTCTAGTTTTATGGGCCCACGGTGTATAGATTAGAGAGTTTTAACCTGTATAGCACGCTAGGTAGAGAGTTTTAACCTGTATAACACACAGTAGCGAACCATAGAGGTGCCGCGAAAGGTGAACCGTGCACAGTTCGGGCACTAGAATTTGATTCTGGTCCGGGCGGTCGCAGGTCGTACATACTATAGTGATACACGCAGAGAGGGAGAGGGGGGGGGGGGGAGGCGAGAGAGAGAGGGAGAGAGAGGGGGGAGAGGGGGGGGGGGGGAGAGAGAGAGCTGACCTGTATATCACGCAAGGTAGAGCCACAGTAGCGAACCATAGAGGTGCTGCGAAAGGATGCACCGTGCACAGTTCGGGCACTAGACTTTGTTCCTGGTCCAGACGTCACATGTGGTACTGTACTATAGCGATACACGCAGAGTGACAGAGAGAGAGAGAGAGAGAGAAAGTGAGAGAGCTGACCTGTAAAGCACGCACGGTAGAGCCACAGTCGCGAACCATAGAGGTGCCGCGAAAGGATGCACCGTGCATAGTTCGGGCACTAGAATTTGTTTCTGGTCCAAACGGTCTCGTTTAGCGCGCCGGGTGCGCTCTGACGACACGGGCAGGGCTACGCCTTTGCGGTTCACGTATCTGAAAAAAAATCTTGATATAATCCCGACTAAACCAACTATTATTAATAATTATACAACATTAAGGATAAATTTAATATCGCTGTAGTCAAGTCACAAACGAAAGAACAAAAGACATCAACGAGCATTTAGTCGTTGGCTTGCTCTTCATTTCTACTGGATCTATGTTTTTATATATACCTAGTTTGTTTGTTTCTATTCACTTGTGAAAATGATAAAACTTTAAGTTCCAGACCTACTGCCTTGATTTGTTTTGAAACATACTTACAATTGTAGATTTTATACACACAAATCTCATTGCACAATTTGTTTTTTCGAGTTCCGTATCTAAAGGGTGAAATGGGACCTTATTACTAAGACCCCGCTGTCCGTCTGTCACCAGGCTGTATCTCATAAACCGTGATAGTTAGTTGAAATTTTCACAGATGATGCATTTCTACTGCCGCTATAACAATAAATACTAAAAATCTGAATAAAATAAATATTCAAGAGGGCTCCCATACAACAGACATGATTTTTTTGCTGTCATCAGGCTGTATCTCATAAACCGTGATAGTTAGACAGTTGAAATTTTCACAGATGATGTATTTTTGTTGCCGCTATAACAAAAAACACTAACAAAAAGAGTAAAATAAATATTCAAGGGGGGCTCCCATACAACAAACATGATATTTTCCCGTTTTAATAGATAATGCTACGGAACCCTTCGTGCGCGAGTCAGACTCGCACTTGGCCGGTTTTGTATAATTCTATTGTATGTTTGTTTACCTGGGCGTCAGTAAGTTAAGCCTGGCGCTGGTATGGTCAACGTCCAACAGTGGCTGGTCTGACTGTGTGAGCGTGACGCCATATTTGCTGTTGTAGTAGTCTCTGAAGCTAGTGTGGGTGTCGGAGGGAAACTCAGAGTCCGGAGTCAAGTTGGAACATATCTCGGCAACTAGGAAGAACTAGAAGGAAACATACCGTAAAGTCGCCATCAAATATATCGGAGCGGCCAAGGTACTCAAAAAAATTTGAACGTGCACTTTATCGCCTTGACAATAGAGGCGTAGTTCAGATATTTGTACCTTGGCCGCTCCGATATATCTGATCGCTCTATAATAAAAGAAACTGGTGTTGCTATAAAAATAAAGTAGCCATATGAAAACGTAAATAAATCGTTTACTTCTAACGCTATAGATAACAAAAACAGGTTATTATATAAGAAAACATTCAAAAAATAAAATACAATGCATTTTTTGCGGAATCCTCAGGAACTGGAGAATTGTTTTACTTTCTTTCGAACGCCTGCCATTAGTGTAGTTATTGACGTGTTAGTGAACTGACGAGCGGCTGCGTTCCATATTCTTTTGAAGTCAGCATCACTGTCCGCTACTGCACCTTTCTTGAGCAGGTATCGCTTGATGTTTGCCCAATACCTTGCTGTCGGGTGAAGTTCTGGGCACTTTGGCGGGTTCATGTTTTTCGCCACATAAATAACATTCTGATTATCGAGCAAATTTAAGGGTTTTTGAGCGTAATGAGCTGAAGCTAAATCAGGCCAAAATATAGGGGGACGTTCATGTTTCCTATATAAGGGCAGAATTCGCTTCGTAATACACTCCTGTCGGTAGACATCTCCGTTGATTGTGCCAGTAGTAAAAAAGCTCGAACTCTTCAGCCCGCATGAGCAAATAGCTTGCCATACCATGATTTTAGGGGCGAATTTTTCAAAAGCGATGGACTTATGCTCTTCCGAAACATCCCGGCCAGCCACACACGTATAAAATTGAGGCCCCGGTAAAGTTCTCATGTCTTTTTTTACATATGTTTCGTCATCCATTAATATGCATCGGTCGCGATTTTGATTGAAAAACTTGCTCAAAGTTTTAGCACGACATTTTGCTCTGTCGATCTGAGCAGGGGTCCTTTTCGAGATTTTTTGTTTCTTTCTGGTCACATGATTATTTCTCTTCTTAGCGTTTTGTACATTTCCAACCGATGTCTTTACCTTTTTGGCGATATCTCGAACAGAGGCCGATGGATTATGGCGGAACGAGGAAGCTATTGCGGTGTCCAATTTAGGCTTCACGCAGCCTTTTTTTCGACCGCGACCTGGTAGATCATGTAGAGTATGAAATTGCCCAAATTTACTGATCACTTTTCGCACACCGTCCTTAGATATTTTATATCGTTTTGCTAATTGTCGCATCGAGATACCCTTTTCGGTGCAATAGGCGACAATAATTAATTTACGAATATTTTCATTTATTCTCGGTATTTTGATTCTATTTACTCAATGACATCTATTTTATACTTTTTTCTGAAATGTCACGTACTAGCATTAAAAAAAAATTCTATATTCCTGTGAAGACTAGTTCTAGGTGGCTACTTTATTACGTGAACAAGCCTTATTAAGAATAAGTTCCAATTTTTTTACGCTTCTAATGTTACAGACATTGTTGTTGAAGTAAGTAAGTAAATATTCTTTATCGCACCAAAAATACTAGGATAATATTTCTTTTTACAATAAACTTAAAAAGGCGGTCTTATCGCTAAAAAAAAATCAAGAAAGAAGAAGAAAGGAGAAGTGTTATTATTGTAAATCATTTACAATAATTAAACATCGGTATCAACGTTCAAATTTCGTGGCAATGTACGGTTGGCAGAAAAATAAATACAAACAAATCACTTAGTATTTTTAACCTTTATTTTGTATATGTAAATAAAAAAGCCCCTAAATAGTACATTTCCTAATTAGGGTGGTAAAACAAAGAAAGGCCGCGCAATCGCAATTGTTGCGGCCCAAGCTGCAAGCGAGGGACGTAATTATGCGATCGAGGGCTTTCTTTATTACCTCCCGTGTTGGAAAAATATGTGCACATTTGGCCAGAAAGCGGCTCTATCCGTACGCGTAGCGTGCGGAAAAAGCCACTTTATGTCCAGGTGTGGCATACAATATTTTACGAGTTAGAATAGATCACTAAAATTTGTTCCATAGATTTTGCTGTCAATCTTTGACGTCTGTAAGAATATATCCATTTTAAATGACTAAAAGATCTTTCCACGCTGACTGAGGTAATAGGAAGGTATGTCAAGCATTGAAAATTTTGCACACAGTTTTTATTTACACTTTCTGGTATTTCAGCCTCGTTGTTTTTAGATAGTTGGTTAATTATTTGTACAGTCTTATAACCAGGATTTTTCTTTAATACACTTTTTAATTTAAAATAAACTTTTCTGGCATTTTGATGTAACCTTAACGTTGATATTTTTTTTTGCAAACCATGAACAATGTTTAATGATTCTGCTAGACTCAGTTTTGGATCCTCCAATAATTTTATTGACTTAGCAATTATACTAAAGTGTGTATCGACGAATAGTAACTCAGTTTTTAAATTCCGGTTACGGAAAATTTTTTTTGCTTTAGAAATTGCACTCGCTTCACGCGGATTTAAGGCATCGATGACAGATTTGATTTTATCATAATGCATGTGATAATATGAGGCAGCATTTAACCATGTTCCCCATCTTGTTATCACGGGTCGGGGTGGTAGAGGAATATTTACACACATTTGATGAAATAAATTTGTCCTTGAAGGAGCGTTACGAAATATTTTTTTGATACAGTCAATCAAACTGTTTATGGTCGGGTAAAGACTTCTAATTATCTCTGCGACTCGATTACATCCATGTGCTATGCATGTTACATGAGTCATATTTTTATATTTCTGAACAAGGTTTTTAGCTGCTTTTACCATGTAGGAACCGGCATCCGTTATAAAAAATAATAATTTATCCATGTTTTTTTTGTATTCATCGCCCCAAAGATCTTCAAGGGTTTCCTCAACGAGTTTGGTTATTGTCGAATGGTTAGTCGCCTCCAATACCTTAGAAGCAAATAAATGTGGCTGGGTACTAGTTCCATCTAGAGCTCCGATCAAAATATTTGCCACTTTTTTTCCCACGGAATCTGATGTTTCATCAACACTGAGGTAAATCATTTTATTTTGTAATTTCTCTTTCAATTCATTTTTTTTCGTTTCATACAATTCAGGTAAGCATTTTACTCGTATTTTTGTTTCACTCGGCACAGTAATATCGTTTCCATATTTATGATTTAAAAGGTTTTCTACAAAATTTCTAAATTTAGGATTGTCTAATTTTGACCACGGTATATTCGAACAAATCATAAACTCTGTTAAATCTTTATTAAATTTTTCTTGTGCATTATTTTTATGAATTTTGTTGTGTAAATCTGTTTTTAAATGGCGGTCGATACTAGATTTAGAGGGAAATAATTTCGAATTACACAATTTGCAATATACGATATCGTCTTTAATTTCGAAATCAGCATTATCTCGTATTATATCCTGTAAATGGCAGCGTGAATCAGATAATTTATCTTGATGAGATTTTGATTTCAAATGTTTCTCTATATTGTACCTTTTCTTTTTTATATTCATTTCGCAAATAGTACAGCAAGCACCTTCGTTAGTGAATATAAAATCAGTATACTGCGTCAAATCCATTTTCTCAAGTCTGATAGGGAGTTGGGTAAAGATTTATCAATGCTAAATTGTAGTTGTAAGTGTTTTTAAGAACTATTATCGTTGAAGATTTTACCACATATTATTTTGCATGACAATTGTCGCCTATTTGGCATTTAGAATTTTTTTTACAAATGGATAATGAAATGAGTATTGAGGTTCTATGACGTATTAAGAATATAAACCTCTTTAAATATATGTACAGTTTACCAAAGTACGATTAAGAATAAAAATAAATTAAATGTTATTTATTACTAATAAATAAAACAATGATACCTATGTATTTCTTTTTTTGCGACCCTTACCAAGTGCCACGAAATTTGAACGTTGATACCGATGTTTAACAATAATAAAACTTCTTAGAAAGTGGGTGTTAAGGCCGCCAAGCTTAAGTGGGACTGGGCGGGACACGTATGCCGAATGCATACAGATCGATGGGCCAAATTGGCGACCGACTGGACCCTACAGGAAGGCCGAGGCAGAGGTAGGCCAAAACCAAGGATGATTAAGACATTTTTTTTTTTAATACTACGATGGTGGCAAACAAGCATACGGCCTGCCTGATGGTAAGCAGCTACCGTAACCTATGGACGCCTGTAACTCTAAAGGAGTCACATGCGCGTTGCCGACCCTTTACAAAAAGGAGGATTCACTGTGTTGACGGTTAAAGAAACAAGAAACATGGATGACAATGAAAGAATGACATGGATGGACAATGCCTATACAAAATCGCGTTCCTCGAACCTTTAGGCATCTGTTGAGTCTGGGGTCGAGTTATTCTGTCAGCGTTAATCGCCGAACGAAACACTAGGAAATAGTATTTATTTATTTTATCTTATTTGCACAAAATAAGATGGTACAAATGGCGGACTTAATGCCATAAGGCATTCTCTACCAGTCAACCAATGGGCTTAACAGAAAGGTTAAGTAGGAATTTAGTGTTTGTGGTGACCGATAGATGACGCTAGTGCTTTAGCCTGAAATAAGGGAACGCGATTTCAATCCACGTCTTAATCATCCTTGGCCAAAACGGAGATGGCGAGACGATCTCAACTCAAAGGGTGTATAACCGTGTACATTCACAGGCAATAGTATCTTCCTACACGAATACGCATAAATATGTGACACGCTCTTATTTGTAGGGCCATAAGAGCGTGTCACATATTTTTACGGCCTTCATGTAGGAAGATACTATTTCTCAAACATGCAATGAAATATTCTCTTTACGTTCCTTATAATAGACTCGGAAGTATCCTTTTTCGGGCGCAGCATCTCGAGGCGGCCTGAAATGGGATTTGTAAAGTAACCTGCAAAGTAACTTTTTTTTTGTTTCAACGTCCAACCTCATTCAGACAGCGTCAAAGATGGCGGCAGGTTTTACGAACAGCTCGGCTGCCCTAAGCTGAAATCAAGTATCTGTGTTTTGACAAATTTTATAGTAGAGCGAAAAAACTATTTTTTTTAAACTTTTCCTGATTACATGCTTACTAACTAAGTAACAGCATTTAAAGTAGTCATGTTTTGTTATGCGAGATATCAGCAATAGTGTACTATAATTTTTTTTTCAAAATTATGTACACAACCTTTTTAAAATGCAAAAACAGGTTTCTGCCTAGAATGAGATAAGATGATTTTAAAGATTTTCTACAAAAAAGCAAGTATCTTTAGATGTTTTCGTTTAGCTTTGGTAGGCTTGTTCTTGATAACTAGGTACACGATACACAAGCATGATGTATACTACATTGTAGATAGATGCCTACACAAAACAGAAAAAACTATAGAAACGTAACGTATGCGCGGCGCGTGTGGCAAAGGTAAGAGTAGCAACTCAAACCCTGACCACAGATAGCAGTCAGTTCGTCACGGACGGCACGAGCGGTTAAGCGAGACTGATGTGCATTGAAAAGTATAGAAAAATATACAAATATGCCTTATTGTGCTATTTTAGAGTACAAAAACGAGAGCCGGAGGTCAAATCTTGCCCATGGTGGCATTTCATACCATCGTTAAGTCTTATTTTCATTATTTTTTAAATATAAATTACATATTTCGTTTTGCGGAAAACATTTCTTAATACGTTATAGAAACTTCAACTGTATCTTAAAGAAATAAGGTCGATATCTATTTAGCATAACACTAAAGGACTTTCTCGAATGTCCCGACTATGGTCCGCTACTCAAGCCAGTGCGAGGAAAATGTTAGAAAAAACTTATCGATATCGATATTTATATATACGTAAAGGTTTTTGATTGATGTTAACATTATGTGTTCCTAATAATTTATTTCTAACTCTCACTGCATTCCAATAATTAAATAATTTGAAGTATGCTTGTTTGCCTTCATCGTGGTATTAAAAAACGACAATATAATTTATTTAAGATACATAACCTTTTTGAACAAACAAGTTTATGCTACTTATAAAAAAAAATATTTCACACGTCATGTCGAAAGTCGCAACTATGTATTGTTGTATGTATTGATAAAAAAATAAGTACCTAATTTACTTGGAAAACTATACTAATTATTATTTATCGATATGACACCGACTCTTCTACATCACTATTGCATCCTACGACGTAAAGCCCTACCTCCATGTTATCTCGCTTATTCTTACTAAGATCACGCAAGTGTAAGGGAGAAAGAATATAGACGAAGATTTTGATATTTGTGACATCTGTTGTTGAGTTGCTCAACTGGAAATACCGTAGGTCAAGCTATTCGACGCTAGATGACGCTACTTTGTATGAAATAAGTATTACGAATACAATTTCGACTATGTAGTATTAATCATAAAGTTCAAATTATATAACCGGTCATGGCTCATATTACTTTTTAAACAAGATAATTTAGCCAATCATCTTTAAGTTACTGATGTGTTTGTTTAAAGTAGTGTGCGTTTTGGCGACACTGGTTCTCGTACTAATCACGACGTAAGCCGCTTCTACCGTTTTTTCTGTTTTGTGGATGCCTATAAAGTAATATGTCATGCTTGTGTAAATTATGTTTCTACTCGTACAAGTAATATTGGAGAATTCCACGGAAAAGTATCTCCTGTTCTGCTTGAATGCAAGTTGCCTTAAGATTGATAGGTTTAAGGGTTTTTTTCTGTAACAAATTTAAATATACTCATCAAACTTACATTAAATTATTTAAATTGCAAGTAACTACTTAAACAATTAAAAAAAGAACTTCGAATGCGGCACCCGTGGAATGCACAATATTAATAAGTACTCGAAGGCATAGAAATAAAAAAGTACAAGTTATAATTCTGTTTAATTACATTAATCAACTAATCAATGTTAAATATAATTATATTACGTACACGTGGTACAGAACACCTAGAAATTAATATATTAGGTCGGGGAAAGGTTTTTCGTATTCTGTATATAAGAAGTTATAATATGTTCTTCATGCTTTAACTGTTTACATCCGGTTGGTTTTAATAACATCATAAGATTACCTATTAAATTTTTTTATAGAAAATACGAAAAGACCTAAAGACAAAAAAAAGTTTTCCCATTAATAAAAATAAAAGTATACATAACCTTATTCAAACATCTGTACTAACTACTTCACCTTCCTCTATTAAGTCTAGTGATTGTGAATTTTCTTGTAATTGCATCCAAAATAGTTGCCGATTGTTTGGCATTAAGGGCACTAACTTTTCCAAAATCTCTTTCTTTTTTGTTGTTTTGACACCTCTGCCACCTGAAACATTGACTTTTTTTGGTAATTCGTGCACTGTGTATTTTTTCTGTAAGAAGTCCACTGCTTGATATTCCTCATTAAAATTATTTTTATAAAATATTTCTCTTTTTCCGTTTCTGAAGCTAACTTCAACAACATCTTTTAATAAGAAATTCCTTAAGTTGTCATTTTGATTATTCTTTATTACATTCCTTCTCTTTTTATTCCATTCGTATATATCCCCTTCCGTCACTTCTATAACAATTGTATTTTTGCGACTAGTAGCAACGCACGTTTTAAAATCTTCAAAATCGTAAATGTATTTTTGTTTTCTTATATTTTTTTCAATGTTTCCGTGTACTCCGTCAGCTGTCATGTGTGTATGTCCTTTAGTTAGATATTTAATAGTTACTGAGTCAATTTCCAAGGTATTTACAATCGTTACAAGAGCTGTAAAAATATACCAGTTTTTATTTTGCGAGGTACAGTTATCGGCCCAAAATACAAAATGTTTCACGTCTCTCTCTGATAATATAAGTTTATAAATGGCGTCAATAATATTTTTAGCATCTCTTCCCGATGTTGCTTCATGCCAGAGAATACATTTAGCAGGCATACAATACATGAATCTTTTTTCTTTAAACCTGCAAATGTAAGATTAAAAACCACCAAACGACTAGTGAAAAAGCAATCTTTCACGTCTGGTATAATTGGTATCAGTAAAGACTTTTCAAGGTCCATGGAATAAATTTTTGTATATTGCTGCGATTCTTTTTCCGTGTCCTCTTTATAGTTTAAATGGGCCTGTTTTACTTTATGTTTATGAACAATTATATGACACATCTTTTTCAGAGGTAAGACAGTGTGTGTTTTTTTAGCTTCGTTTGTGTCATTTTCAAACATCTCGCAATCAAAACACTTATCATTCTGAGGCCTGTGAAGAGATATATGCATTTCCTTTAAAGTTCTACGGTATATTTCTAAACAGCATTTAGAATTGGGATATTGTTCAATGTAATTCTTATGAAGCTCTACAAGCGTGATGTCTTGGTTAAGATATCTTGTCAACGGAGAATTATGCCTTCGATAATGAGCTACACAAGGTTTGTAACCCATAATATGCTCTTTAATCAATTCAGTGTCGAATTTTGTTTTTTTGTTACTTCCACGTTTATCGAAAATATTTAGCGGGCAATTTTCAATCTTTTTGGACACCGTTGTAATAATGGAATCATTTTTGAACCCCAAAGTGTTTAAAAAAAATACTTTGCATACTCGAATAGAATGGCCACGTGAATTTTCCAAAAAGAAAAATCTGGTGTTTTTTCTTTGACTTACACCATCAGTAGTTTGCTTCGAAACCGGCTGTAGATGTATGTTGCGTGCTAACCACTGTAAGCGAACATCTTTAGGTGAGCGCCAATAATCTCCCCAAATTTTTTTTCGATCTGAAACTGAAAACTGAGAACAATTACGGCTACAGCTTTTCTTGCATGTAGTCAAATTTATTGGATATGTTTGTTTATTTTTCTCGTTTTTTTCGTCAGTTGTCAGCTTGGGATATTTGATAAACTTTTTTCGTTTCTTTATGTTGTTACTGTTGCTCTCCGACGAAATATTGCTTACATCAGTCTCGGAATCACTCGGTGTCTCCGGTACAACTACAGGCAGGCGGCCCTGATTGTTGTCAACAATTATTGAAGAGCTATTTGACGCACTGTCAATTTCTTGTGTACTGGATACATAATCGGATTCATGCATGCTTGGAATCAGGAGTTGGCTGTTGTCAAGGAGACCTAAATAATCATTTTCTGGAAGCATTGGCATTAGTTCTGTTAATCTGTGTTCCAAGTTTCCATCGCTGCTGTTCTCGACAAAGCTGTCAAGGTTTTCTTGAATCAAGGAATTAGGGTTTCCATTTAAGACATCTGAATATTCTAATTCGTTAAAATCCCGTAAACTATCAGAATGACCAATTAAAGACCCGTTCAGCTCGAATACCTCTTCTGATGGTAAGATAAGTTCCACCTCAGACCTGAAAATAAGTAACTTCATTTAGAATTTAGAAGAATAAAGGAATAATAATTGAAACTTAAGCAAAAATGGTCGTTATTTTTTAAACCCTAAAAAAACGACTAAATACGTAAGTAAATATAGTCATAACATAAGTTTTTTTTTTTCGGATCGATCAACAGAATTAAAAATAGAAGCTACTTACCCCTTGTTATTATTTTCCAAACACATAGAAACGATCTGTTTTGCCCTATGAGGAGCATTTGAATTATTCCAATTCAGTTCTTTGCGTCGCTTCATAATTTAAAACCAATCAGGTAATAAACAGTCAAGGAAACACTTCACTTATCAGATAATTAGCACTTAAATAACACTTTACGCTTGTATAAGATCTATGACTGACGAATATACACGTATGAGAAAACAGGCAAACTGTTTATTACTTAAATTAAAAAGGTAGATTTCAAATGTCAAAGACAATTTCTACCCGAAACCCAAATAAATATAACTACAAGGTTTTGGACACCGTAACAAAATGATAATTTCTACGCTGAAATCAAGTAACTTCGCAATCTATATAAATATTTCTATGCAGAAGTCAAGTAACTTGGCAGTCTATATGAATTGCAAGTATCTATCGCAAGATACTTGATTTCAAGGTAGAATTTGGATACATACTTGACTTTAGCGTAGAATACCCCGTTAGAAAAAGATACTTGAATTTTTTAAAGTTCTGTATTTTGAAATATATACATTATTTAAAAAAAAAATAAAAGATTGAAAGATGTCTTTTGAAAAAGTGAATCGAATGATGTAAAAAAACATTTTTTTGGAAATTTCGAGATACTTGATTTCTGCGTAGGGCAGCCGAGCTCATTTTAACTTTTTAATTTTTACTTCATGGTCGCTTTTTAGATTGAATAAAACATTGTCCTTTTGTTTTATTTTATTTTATTTCATTGCATGTTTGAGAAAAGCACTATACATGCCTCGGCGTGAAAACGGATTCACGGCCTCGTATCTCTATCCGGCCTCGCTACGCTCGGCTGTCTATACCTACTTGGCCGGAAATCCGTGTTTTCCCGGCCTCTGATGTAATGTACTATTACCGGTGACTGTATCTCTGTAACTACCTGGGGTTGGTCCTGATTCCGGTACCACGGCGTGACGACAGCCTCCCTGTATTTTTCTGCATCAAACACGAACACTTCGCCGGGCTTCAGCAGTGGGTTATCCATCTTCTTTACTTTTCTCTTGCTATCCTGGTTGTCAGTCTGAAAAAAAAACATATATTTCAATGGTTTTCAAAAAGGCATTGCGTTAAGCTAGTCATATTATATTTATGACTCTTCAGGGTCTTGTTCACTGATATGACGGCTTTTATTTTCTTGCGTAATTTTAAATGTAAATATATTATAAAAAAATATCTTAGAAGAGTAATTGAATAAATAATAAAAAGTGTGTCTTTGGACCCGGGTATGTCCTTATACTACGTCTAAAAGAGAGGTATGGGTACTGCGAATGTCATCTCGCTATGTGTGATAGGGCACAGCACAGCGAATGTCATCTCCAGTGATCGGATCTCGGATGCAATTTCCCGGGGTTTAAGTCCGTTATCTAAACATAGATTGACTTACAATCCCGCAAGTCTTAATTACCTACCTTTGTAAAAAGGTAAATAACTTAATATTAAGTAGTTTACACTATAAAATAACAAAATATGTAATAAAAACAAACAATTTGACTAATTTTTACAGTACTTCATAAAAGAACTGAACGTAACTTGTAAAAATACCATAAAAGATATGTTATCTTTTATGGTATTTTTATTATTTTTATCTGTTGACCAGGGTAGGTAAAGAAAATTATTATTATTACTATTTTATTAACCTTATCACATACTCATTACCGACAAATGATGATCATTAGAGGTATAAAAACCCGGTACTAATAGAAAATAGGTTTATTTACGCAACTTAACCTGCGAACTTTACTACTAAGTTTAACCCTCGAAAAAAGTTATTAATTATTAACTATTGTTAATAATTAATAACCCATTTCCCAAATTCCCGGGAAATCCTGAGTCACATCCATGTTAAGCATAACGTTTGAGGTCGTTCACCCCAAATTGCATCCTAGATCCGATCACTGGTCATCTCGCTCAAATCTGGAGCAGAGCCCGACTGGGGAAGTACAAAATAAAAATAAAGAGTGTAAACTAGTGTGATCAAATCAAAGGGTTTCGGCGAACGAGTTTTTCACTAGATGGTAGCACCGTGGCGAGAGGTCTAGCTTTCTTTCGTTTAATTTTTTTAATTAATGGCTTTTACTCCTCGCCTATTTTAGCGAGGTGAATTCTGCCAATGTCAAGGTACACTTATGATTTTATTCATTTTTGTAAAATGAAATAAAAGCAACGTTGTTCGGTTAAGGCCTTGTTGATTGTAAAGTGATAGCCTCCTTACAAACACGTGGGTGGCCGGGACCCCGGATAACCGTTTGTTTAACTAAAGGGTGGTTACTCGCGTTTTGGGAGTAATTTTTCATTAGCTGCACACTTGTTCGTTAGGTCACCGCACAATAAGCTATCAATATTAGACACTGAACTACGTAAATGAGCAAAAAACAAAAAAACTATTACAAAGACGACGCAGCCATCTTGAAGCTCCAAACGGTTATCCAGAGGTGTCACAATGAATATTTGTTTGGTGGATTTTGACAGCTGCTGCCAAAATGACCTCTCGTCACGGTGCTGCCATTCAGTGAAAATCTCAATCGCGGAAACCGTCATTAAACCACTTTCAAACAATGTATAAAAATAATTACAAATACCTTCCACAAAAGTGGACTACTGCAACATCAGGGGACTGCATTCAAATCTAAACGCAGTACACCACCACCTCGAGTCTGCGCAGCCGACCCTTCTGTTCCTGACGGAGACACAGATATCCTGCCCGGCCGATACATCATACCTGTTATACCCCGGTTATATGCTCGAACACAGGTTTGTGAGGCGTGCCGGAGTATGTATGTACGCTCGGCAGGATGTCTGTTGTCGCCGCCTCCATGCTTATGAAGACAGGGACCTGTCAGTGATGTGGGTGCGTGTGGACTTCGGCGGCCACACCCGCGTCTACGCGTGCCTTTACAGGTCTCACAGCGGTGACACGGACACAAAACGGCTCTTCGAGCACCTACAAGTGACGACCGACAGAGTTCTCGAGCAGTACCCATCCGCTGAATTGGTGATTTTGGGGGATTTTAATGCCCACCACATTGAGTGGCTAGATTCTCGGTCCACCGATTATGCGGGGAGGTCTGCTTACGAATTTTCTCTGGCCTATGGTCTCTTGCAATTGGTACGTTCTCCCACGAGAATACCAGACATCGAGGACCATACAAGCTCTTTACTGGACCTCCTGCTGACCACACGTCCGGACGGATATTCCGTCTCAGTGAATGCACCTCTCGGCTCGTCCGATCACTGCCTCGTCCGGACGCTGGCACCTTGCGCGCGGCCTGATCCACCGCGGCCAACTAGCTCGCGACGCGTGTGGCAGTATACGTCAGCAGATTGGGATGGATTGCGTGAATTCTACGCGTCATACCCGTGGAGGCAGCTCTGCTTCACATCAGATGATCCTGACTCCTGTACAGCCGAAGTCACCGAGACTATACTGGCGGGAATGGATTGCTTCATTCCCAACTCGGTAATAGCTGCAGGAGCAAAGAAACGACCTTGGTTTAATCGGTCCTGTAGAGAAGCTACAATTCGCAAGCAGGCTGCTTACAGGACTTGGACCAAGGCCGTTACTGATAAGGATCCCAACGTATCTGATGTGAAACGCAAATTAAACGCTGCCTCGAGGTCCAGTAAAACAACCATTGCCAGAGCCAAATTCGATTTCGTCGGCAGAATTGGTGAGAAGCTAGCGGGCTACCCCACCGGGAGTCGTGCCTTCTGGTCACTCGCTAAAGCTGCCGAGGGAAACTTTTGTCGGTCGTCTTTACCACCACTGCGAACTGCTGATGGTAATCTGGCCCATAGTGCAAAAGAGAAAGCCGATCTTCTTGGTACTCTTTTCGCCTCGAACTCGACCCTGAACGATTATGGCAGCACCGTACCGCCTTCCATCCCATGGTGCGCGTCCTCGATGCCGGAAATTACCATCAAGCAAAGTGATGTCCGGCGGGAGCTGCTATCATTAAACGTTCACAAGTCGAGCGGGCCAGACGGCATACCAGCAGTTGTGCTCAAACGGTGTGCTCCTGAGTTGTGTCCCGTGCTAACGCGCCTTTTCACACTCTCTTACCACAAACGGCAAGTGCCGTCTTCATGGAAGACTGCCCTCGTGCACCCTGTGCCTAAAAAGGGCGACAGTTCGGACCCGTCGAATTACAGGCCTATCGCTATAACCTCCCTTCTCTCTAAGGTTATGGAGCGCATAATCAATGCAAAGCTCCTGGGATACCTAGAAGAGCACGACCTGGTCAGTGATCGCCAGTATGGCTTTCGCCACGGTCGCTCGTCTGGTGACCTTCTAGTGTATCTCACTCACCGCTGGGCTTCAGCCATAGAGAGTCAGGGAGAGGCCTTGGCAGTCAGCCTTGATATAGCTAAGGCGTTCGATCGGGTCTGGCATCGAGGTCTTCTGTCGAAGTTGCCAGCTTACGGCCTGCCCGAGGGATTGTGCAGATGGGTTGCCAGCTTTTTGTCCGGCAGGAGCATACGAGCCGTAGTCGACGGAAGTTGCTCCGAAAGCATGGGCATTAACGCTGGTGTCCCGCAAGGCTCCGTGCTATCCCCAACGCTGTTTTTGCTGCATATAAATGATATGTTGTCTATCGGCGACATTCATTGTTATGCGGACGACAGTACTGGGGATGCTTGTTACACGGGCCGTGCCAATATCCCTCGATCCGTTGTGGTAGAGAGTCGTGAAAAACTTGTGTCCGATATCGAGAATACTCTTTCTGGAGTCTCGGTGTGGGGTCAGGACAACTTAGTCAGATTCAACCCCACAAAGACACAAGTTTGCGCGTTCACCGCTAAGAAAACCCCATTTACTGTGGCCCCTCAGTTCCAAGGCACAACCCTTACAATGTCAGGGAGTATTGGGATCCTCGGTGTGGACATTTCCAGTGACGTCCAATTCCGTAGTCACCTTGAAGGGAAGGCCAAGCTGGCATCCAAAAAGCTCGGTGTGCTCAATAGAGCGAGGCGATACTTCACTCCGGGGCAGAGACTGCTCCTATACAAGTCGCAAGTCAGACCCCATATGGAGTACTGTTGTCACCTTTGGGCGGGAGCACCTGGATACCAGCTTGGGCCCTTTGACTCGGTGCAAAGGCGCGCTGTGCGTATCGTCGACGATCCCAAACTCACGAGCGATATTGAACCTTTGAGTCTTAGGAGGGACTTTGCCTCCTTATGCGTGTTCTATCGCTTGTACAATGGGTTGTGCTCTGAAGAACTGTTTGATATGATGCCCACGGCAGCTTTTTATCACCGCACCGCTCGCCGCCGGCAGGGTGTTCATCCCCACACCCTGGAGCCCAATGGGTCGCGCACAGTACGATTTAAGAGGAATTTCCTCCCACGAACGCTGCGGCTGTGGAATGAACTCCCTGCCGAGGTTTTCCCAGTGGGCTACAGTATGAGGTTCTTCAAAAAAGGAGTGTATAGGTTCCTAAAGGGTAGGCAACGCGCATGTAAATCCTCTGGGGTTGCAGGCGTCCATAGGCTACGGTAACTGCTTACCACCAGGCGGGCCGTATGCTTGTTTGCCACCGTCGTGGTATAAAAAAAAAAAAAAACCTAAAATAGTAGTTTTCGATACAAGTGCGAGAAGTATGTCATTTTGCACGAGTACCGAGGTTACTTGACCCGAACCGAGAGGCGAGGGTCAAGACTCGGGGCGAGTGAAAATGACACTTCCGCACGTGTGTCGAACAACGTTTTCTAATACAATTGCTCAAAAAGTTTAGTTTATGCAGCTGCAAATCGTGCGTAAAGTTTGATTTTATGCACTAGTGCTAAAAAGTAATCTGATCTGCAAATATTTTTTACCCGACTTTAGCCTCTTTGTCTTTTCTCGCTAAAGCTTTGCATTCAGCCGCCCGCTTCTCTCCCTCCCACCTGCCTCCTTCTCAGAACCGAACTTAAAAGAAAAATAATAACTACAATTAAGTAATTGCTTAACTTACTTTAGCTTCGTCGTCTTTCTTCACCCATACTTCGCCTTCCCCCGCCCTCTTCTCTTCTTCCCTCCTCCCTTCTTCCCAGAGTACCGGCTTCTCCAGCTCAGCGTGTGCTTTATCCTCTGTGTATTGATATATTTGCTCGAGGAACTTCCAGTCTATATCCACTTTGGTGCTGCCGTTTGGGTTGTTCACTGTCAAGTTGTAAAATAATTTGTGAGATAACTGGAAAATCATACATTCAATTTATCATAAAAATACAATATGATAATAAAACAAATGCAACTCTTAACACGCCTTAACAAGCGAAAAATGATAGAGAAAATAATTTTAAATGAAAATAAAACACTATATTTAATTGCTTTATTGGATACCTATAACAATTGCTGTTATTTAAAAATGTGAGATCTTAAAGTAGGTTAGATTTGACTTGGCCAGTTTTCATTACATCAGTCATTTTATAAAGTTATTCAACATATATATATATATATATATATATTTTAATTCTGATAAAAACTGGCCAAGTCAAATCTAACCTACTTTAAGATCTCACATTTTTAAATAACAGCAATTGTTATAGGTATAAAATAAAGCGAAGAAATAGAGTTTAATACTTGTTCATAATGTTATTTTATTCCTATAAATACATATTTGGATTTTGCATAGAACTTGGCACTCATTTAGATCTCCATTCTTTTTGCCCACAGCCAAGCATAATTTTCGTATTGAACTTGGCTCTCTTTTTTACATTTATGTTTACAGAGTTCCCTCGATTTCTCCAGGATCCCATCATCAGATCCTGACCTGGTTACAATGGGACCAACTGTGAAGTATACCCTTTCAATCAAAAAAATAATTTTCCAAATCGGTCCAGCCGTCTTCGAATAATCGGTGAATATACATATAAAAAAAATAATAGCTTAAACAAAGATCCCGACGAATTGATAACCTCCTCCTTCGAAATCGTAAAGTCGGTTGAAAGTCCGTAAATGTATGTGACGCACGTTTGACAGTAGGTACCACGTAGTAGTTGTTGTGCGTGCAGCCGTCCGGCTCCAGCGTCATGCCGCGCCGGCGCACGCGCAGCACGTCCGCGAACACGAAGCGCATGAACCTGACACATTATTATTACTAGAGAGCGGATTTGAAGTAGCGATCTCAATATTAATATGGATATGACTAGTGCAATTTGTTAAATACATGTCATGTTGTTTATATAATTATAAGGTCTTACAGTATATTATTATTACACCGCACAATGTTATTTGTATGTTATTTTTGCAACAAACTACATTCAAAGAAAATTATTTTATTCTAAATAAAGGATTTTTTAAACAAGGTTTTTACTTTTTTATTCCGATAAGTAACATTATTATTGTGTGTAGAAAAAATAATATAACTATAATTTTAAATAAACAAAAAAGGAACCGACTTCACTAAGCAATCCACCTTTCCAACACCAAATACTCGAGCTGCTGTAAAAAATACTCAAATCACTACAGGTGTGCCTATAATAGTTGAAGAGTTCCCTCGATTTCTCCAGGATCCCATCATCAGATCCTGACCTGGTTACAATGGGACCAACTGTGAAGTATACTTTTTCAAATAAAAAAAGAATTTTCCAAATCGGTCCAGCCGTCTTAGAATAATCGGTGAACATACATAAAAAAAAAAAAAAAAAAAAAAAAAAAAAAAAAAAAAAAAAAAAAAAAAAAAAAACAAGCAAAAACAAAGATCCCGACGAATTGATAACCTCCTCCTTCGAAATCTTGAAGTCGGTTGATAATAAACAGAGCTCGGATTTTTCACGGCAAAACAAAACACTAGCGTAATTTAGCCAGTGCTTGAAATATTATTTTATCGATAATTCAGAACTAGAAGAAATAAAAGTCACCAAATAAAATCAATATGTAATAAAACTAATAAAAACATTTGTATAAAGTTACTATATATTAGAAACAGACGCAATTTCTTCTTCAAAATCTACGTCAGTACACACAGCAGCACAAGACATTTTACGTAACACCTAGCCATAATGTGAGTTTTATCGCACGCTACGCGTACGGTAAAACTCGCATTATGCCCAGGTGGAGACGTAAAATTGTGTACTCACCACGGGCAGTAAAAAAGAAAGCCCTCTATCGCATATTTACAACCCTCGCCTGCGGCTCGGGTTACAAATACCTGCGATTTCGGCCTTTCTTTCTTTTACAGCCCTTGGTAAGTAATGTACTATTATTTGGGTAATAGTGATAGGAGTAGATGATCATTATCTTTTCAACATTCTCTGGGAGTAAACAGTTGCGTTTATCACTATAAATCCATTTATGTACACTAAATGTACGTTCAACTTCAGTTGACGTCAAGGGAGCAAATTTATAGAATTCATTATCAGTTCGGGTAATATTTTCAGATATGTCTCTTAAAATTTCGTAATCAGGATTTCGTTCGAGCACGGCTTCAAATTTACGTATCACTGGTAAAAGTTTACTCCAGTTTACGTAGCAACGAACAGTTTCCAGAATGAGGAAGGATTCCGCAATGGATAAAGTCGAACATTGCAATTGTTCTATTGAAGAGGCTATTACTTCGTAGTTGTCGCGAATGAAATTTAACTCCGGTCGTAGTTTGCGTGTTTGAAAACATTTTTTTGCAGCTCTTATAGCTGCCGAGTCATTAGCAAGTATGGAGACGACATCACGTATTTGCTCATAGTATTGAGCGTAATATACCGCAGCAGATATCCAAGTTCCCCATCTGGTGATAATTGGCTCGGGAGGTAGGGGAATGGACGGATATTTTGCCTTAAAAAGGCGTACACGCTCTGGAGATTTTAGGAATATCTTTTTGACATTCGATATCAACCCATCCACACCTTTGAAATTATCTCGCACTTCTTCGGCAACCCGGTGCAGACCATGAGCTAAACACGTAATGTGTTTCATACGAGGAAACGTTGCTTTTAAAATACGACCGGCTTTAAGCATATATGCGGCACTATCTGTGCAAAGTAAAAGCAAATTGTTTACGTTGTCATTGAAAGAATTTTGAAACAAAAATTTTAATTGGTTTATTATTAGGTTTGCTATTGTTTCCCCATTTACCTTCTCTAAAACCTTCGACCCCAAAAGATAAAATTGCTTAGAACAATTTTTTTGCAAAGACCGAATCACCACGTTTGTCACACATTTTCCCATGAAATCTGGTGTTTCGTCTATAGATATCCACAAATAATTGGTTTTGTTTACCTCTCTTATACCCTGTATAGGTTTTTTGTACACGAGATTTAAATAAATTTTTCGCAGGGTCGATTCGTCCGGTAAAGAAGTCATAGAGCAGTCGCAACATAAATACTTGTTAAAAAAATGACGAAAATTATTGTTGTTGACTGTTGCCCATGGTATGTTGCATGAAATAAGAAAAATAATTAAATCGAAATAAAATTGATGTTTCCTATTTGGTTGCCCCGAACGGTAATTGTGGCGGTTGCTTTTCACATGATTTTCAATATTGCATTTCTTCAGTTTTAGATGCATATCGCACATAGAGCAGTATATAGTGGAGGTCACTTCATTATAGACTAACTCAGGGTGATTTTCAATCCACGTTTTGATCCGATCTTGTACATTACTCATTTTTGTATTAATTGATACCTTGCAATATTAAGTTATTATACGTATATCCAACACGTCGGATTCAATGCGTTGCGAAATAAATAATACCTAGATGCAATTTACGTTTTATACGTAATTAAATGACAGTTAAAGTGTGAATGTCATATGTCATGTGAGATGAAATTTGCAGTCGTTTCTATCATTTTAAATGAGGTGGTATAGTTACTTCGTTCTAAGTTGTACATGCAGACCTATCTCTTTGTTGCTCGACTATGGCAAAGCTAAAATGAAAAGTTATATTATTACTTATACAGGATGTCCGGTAATTAATGCACAACCTTCTAACCCCCAGTAGGTCACCTTAGACTGGTCAAAAATATTGATTTTGAGCTCTAGTAAGTCTCCTGTTTTTCGAAATTTTCGCACGTTTGTTAGTTTTTAAATTTTGACATTCACACTGATAGGTGTACCATCGAATAAAAAAAGAAAAAATGTACTGAGGCAATACCTGTCATATACTCTAGTAAGACTCGATAGGTGTCGATAAAATAATATTTCAAGCACTGGCTAAATTACGCTAGTGTTTTGTTTTGCCGTCAAAAATCCGAGCTCTGATAATAAAATATACCAGTCATACCCATATTAATATTGAGATCGCTACTTCAAATCCGCTCTCTAATTATTACTATAGTATCCTTCAACCAAACTGACGACTGGGGTCGTAAAATTTCTCTTTCACACTTGCGAAGTCACAGCAAGAGGGAAAGAGATGGTAATATAACCTCGGTCGACAGTTTGGTTGGGGGATACTATAGTAGCAAGGGTGTCCATCTCCACGCTGGGACAGATACTGCCTTGGAACGTATCGGATACGTTTTCGGGGTTGTCAAAATCCCTTCCGTTTATTCTATGGATGGTTCAAGAAGGATATAAATCTCAATGTTACAAAAGTGTCCGTCAAAAGGCGATAAACTGATGGCGCCACAATGATATTAAATTTGATTAAATTAATTTTGAAATTAAAAAAAATTTAATCCAAGATAATTATTTGCGAAGATGAAAAACACTGAATATTAATTTTATTTAGAAAGTCATATAAGTATTAAATATCGGTAATTCGTTTCAAATGTTGAACTATACCTAGCGCCACCCGGAGATATTTGGAACTATTGTTTAGTGCTTAACGCTGGACACTTTTTCGACCGTTTTCCTATAAGAGAGTTCCATCCTTCCTCTACCATCCATAGTTTATTCGCGGCATGACCACAGACAAGATAAAATATTCAAGTAGTTTATAGTAGTAGTTTTGTACTAAAATACTAATTAGATTGGGCAAATAAGGTAATAAATCGGACATTTATCTAGTTTTGTATTAATATTACTGATATATTACGTAGATTAAGGCAGATTGGGGCAGGTCCAGCAATTATACTACGAGTAATTGCGTACTTGTCAACCCTACAACGTCGAAAGGTAAAATTGTATGGAGACGTCATGTGTCACCGTTCATCTGTCAAAGTTCTGTCAAACGTTGATTTTGTAGGGAAGACGACCTTCTGTATGAAATACTATTATATTATTATGTGCTAGTAGTCCGCCTCGAACTGAGAACTCGCGATTTACTTGGAAACGAGTGACCAATATAACAAGACCCTAATGATGATTGTTTCGAGCCTTCTAGCTCCATAACCCCTTGATCGATCATGCTCATGAACAAACTGTCAAATTGTATTGAGCTCTACTACAACCCCAACAAATTTCATATAAATCAGAAAAACGTTACTAAAGTTATCGCGCGACAACTATTCAAAATCAAAAAGCCATCGAAATGCACAGACGTCTAGGTAGACGGGTAGGTAAGTTGTTTGAAAGAACTTCACTTCGCTTACGCGCCGCTCGTTCGATTATAATATTGTATCAATACCTAGTGATGAGTTGCTTCCTACGCGGCGACAGGCGGGTATCCGCGCGCGTGGCCGGCGCCACGGTTACACGCACCTCGCCGGAACGCGTGTACACCGGGAACGAAGGGATTTGCAACCTGCAAGTTAAATAAACTGCTTTTATTTCCATTGAAAATCGATACAGATTGTATTTCTGAAAATAACAATATAGAAAGGGTAAAAAATGAATAGGACCCTAAATTGTTTATATCGCTCGCTTGCGCACGCCACGCGCTTGTTTAGCTAGTTGTGGGGCGTAGAGTCTCCTCCCTCGCGTGTGGTATCGTTCAGGGAGAGCGTACCACAGGTTGCAAGACATGTCATATCTAGTTCATATCCTTAACCAAACACTGAAGAAAGGATAAATAAATAGGTCCCTAAATTTTCTAAATACCTGTCCGGCTGTTGGACTCGCATTAGCACGCCACACGCTTGTTTAGCTAGTTGTGGGGCGTGGAGTCTCCTCCCTCGCGTGTTGTATCGTTCAGGGAGAGCACACCACAGGGTACAAGATATCGCATATAGCACGTTACTACCTGAAACAAGCATTAGGAATTATCACTAAAAAAGAACAGTTCAAAAACTGTGTATGCTGCCATTATGTTCAACCAAATCAATAAAGTCCAATATTTTTAAATCAACAAAAACTCATTAAAAGAACATCGTGACTTCATAGTTTCGTTTTAAAACTAACGTCATAGTAACAAAGTGTTTTGACATTATAAAAAGTAGCTAAAAAATTTAATTGTTTATTATTCTGAAGTGGGTTCATTTTCACACTTAAGGCTCCTTATTCCCTAAAAGGTCGAAAAACTCTATTAATGAAAAAAGCCGCATAAAATGCTATTTATAAGATAGTTTGAAGTATTAGTAATACAAAAAAATGATTTTGAACCATGTTTATTATTATTAACCCATTATAGCCTAGCGGTGCCGTTTGGCACCCGATTTCATGCGTTCATATTTTCGCGCCACGACCGCGTCTAAAGCGACGAAGGCCGATGGTTGGCTATCGATACGGCGCTAGAGGGAGATAGTTAATAGTTTTATTACTTGGCTTCAACCTGTGCACTTGTTGCGACGAGTATTGGCGGTCATAAGTTAGTGTTGTGAAATTATTCGCAAAAATGGATTTCACTCTCAAGTAAGTGGGTCATAATTTATTTCTTTCGTGTTATTTAATATTAAAATGCATTTTTTTTTGTTGTTATATTATTGTTTCACTAGACGGAATTGTAATATTGTAAAGTTTTGACCCTATAGTTGGTTTATAGTACGTGAAATGTTATGGGTGCCGTACGGCACCTCTAGGCCGTTGTGCTGTCTTTTCGAAATAAGTGAGTAAATGTTTATTTCGTGGTTTTCCGTGGGTAATAATACATATTTTTCATCATAGGGGATGTACACTGTATGAGGCACTCGCCTTACTAGAAGATGACGATGAATTCGAACCGCGAATGCTTTATATTGAACCTCCAGAGCCTGCAGTCGACTCTGATTAAGATTCAGGCGACGAAGACAAGGGTGGTTTTATAAATAACCTTACGGGTCGTCAACTTTCCGCCGGGTGCGAAGTGGTGCTGGCAAATCGATCTCTGTCACCACGCCGGACACGCTCCACTAGCCGCAGAGCTCCAGAGGTATCACCTGTGGCCGGGCCATCTCGTACACCGTCTCGCGGTTCGCGTGCTTCACGAGGCCGTTCTTCTTCACGCCGCGGAAGAGCTGGAGTTGGTCGAAGTCGTGGACAAGGTCGCACAACTCAAGTCTGCTCTAATCAACAGGACAGTTCTTCAAGTGATTCAGAGAATTCCAATACAGATTAACCACCATAAAAAAAATGAAAGAAGGATGCAACATCACGAAAATGGGAAAATGGTGGTGGGCGATCTTTACATATCTTATCGATGCCGCAATATGTAATGCTTGGGTGCTTTCACGACAAGCAGGCAATACTTTTAGCCAGTTAGCTTTCCGACGAGAAATCGTACAGACATACCTCACACGGTTCAAAAATACACCACGAGGTGGCGGCCGTCCATCAGCCTCCAAGACATCTAAAACGGCGAATAGAGTCACTGATAACATACGTTACGATGGTTGGCACCACTTGCTAGTTCCAAGCGGATCGCGCCTCAAATTTTCCTTAGAGGCGTTCAAGAGTCAGACAAGACTAAAATGCAACAAATGTAACGTAGGGCTTTGTGCATCCTGCAATTACCAGTTTCACGTTCGTATGTAGGTAGATGCAAAAACTATTTATTACTGTCTTTCCTATAACAACATTATTATTATTACACAAATTCATAAAATAAATGTGTGTCTTTATTGATTCATTTAATTAACCTTCATTAAAGCCATAAAATAATTTCATGAGCTAACGGAAACCTGCAGCATATGTGAAAACAGAATGTTTGCTCATTTATTAGCCTAGCGGTGCCATACGGCACCCATTGTTTTTTCCAGACGTAATAAATCGAATCAAATTTTAATAATTACACATGACTAAGGGGACATTCAACAACAACATATCCAAAAATTATCAATTTCTGAGACCCTAAAATAATTCGGGTCATAATGGGTTAAGTACCCAAAATTACGATTCTTACAAAAAGTGTCCTGTGAAGTGTAATTTAAGTGTCATTTTTAAAAATTCATAGTAATTTGAAATTTACTGCTATAGTAATGTTTTTTTTTATCGTGATAGAAACATAGTTTAACTTTGCAATGGTAATATTTTTAGGGCAAAATATTCATAGGGTTTTCGTGGAAAAAATGAAATGTAACCGTGTTTTCATAAAAAAACTGGCATATAATCAGAAGGTATTTTGTCGATTATCCAAGATGAATCTTCGATTTTTATTTCCATGGCCGTCTCATACATGATATACTCAATTGAATTTAATTCAAATTGAATAAGAATTTTTACCCTTTTTTGCGTAATCTGAAAATGAACGGTACACCTAACTGGAAAATCCGGAAAGGCCTTCCAAGACAACCAATTTTTTTCATATTTCACTCGTTAAAATGTAATATTTCTTTAACGGCCTCCTAGCCCAGTCGGTAGTGACCCTGCCTATGAAGCAGGAGGTCCCGGGTTCAAATCCTGGTAAGGGCATTTATTTGTGTGTTTATCACGAATATTTGTTCCTGAGTTATGGGTGTTTCCTATGTATCTAAGTATATATTTATCTATATAAGTATGTATATCGTCGCCTAGTACCCATAGTACAAGCTTTGCTTAGTTTGGGACTAGGTTGATTTGTGTAAGATTGTCCCCAAATACACTTATTATATATATTTATTTATTTATTATTTATTTATTTATTTATTTATAATATTTGCTCCGATGGCCGTCTAGATAAAGAAATGAACTATTATGTGCATCAATAGTTGATTAAAAAAAACTTTGTATTTTCGCCATAGCCTTCGAAGAAAATGAAGCATTTCATGAAATTCGCGCGTTTTGGGAATAAGGCCTCTTAACTTAGTATTAATCTTTTACGTTTAAGATTGTATTACTAAGCTTATACATTGGGGTTGCAACCCCTTTAAATTTTAATTACTTTTAATTACAACATAATCAAAGTATTGTCATAATCTTTATTGATTTGTTTATTGTGCTCATTACGAGCATGATTACGGAGAATGAATAAAATTTCTACGCAACAAAAATATGACACAAAGGCATTATTGTTTCACTTAAACATGATAGCGACCGATTCTTTATCGTTAACTAAGTGTGTACGGTTGTTCCTGCTCACGTCTCCTGAATCAACCTGTATATCATCAGTGTGGATGTGGGATTACGCCGCATTTGACCTGCAAACTTACACTTCTACCATTTACGATTATATTGTTATTTATCAGTATTTTTTTAACAATACTTTTAATATTCTTAGGTTTTTTATCTAAATTATCTACAGCCTTGGCCAGAAGTGTTGAGCATAGCTCTTTTTTGTTTACAATTTTGATGTTAAGTATTAATTCCCTATCATAACAATGTACGATGACGTAAAATGTTATCTAGAAACCTTCACTTAACAACACTTTCAAGGTACCTATAAAATATGAAAAGTGGAGGTCCCAAAAATGCGAATTTAGGTCGGTGCAAAAACTTTTAAATATTCCATGCAGTCACTACACTTCAACAAAACATGCCTGTTCAGTTTGAATTAATTGATAAAATAACTTCAAAAAAGATAGAAACGCCGGTCTAAACTTTCGGGTTTTGTATGAAAATCGCAAGGGTGCTCAACACTTCTGGCCAAGGCTGTATGACTTCTTAGGGAAAGCTGTTTAGAACTTTAGGTAGCTGATTTAACCTTACAGTATTACACAAACATTTAGAATTTCAGGTATAACTGTAAACATACTGTCAATTTGCTCTGCGTGTCCGTCTGCCTCTCCCGCCAATTGCTCGTCTGTAGTATCCAAGATGGGCTCGCAGTTAGTAAACGCTTGCGCTGTCTGTAAAAATATTGTGATGAGTAATAACGTAATATCTTTCCATCAACTCTACTTTGTTTTTTTTTAATACCACGTCGGTGGCAAACAAGCATACGACCCGCCTGATGGTAGTAGTAGTAGTAGTGAAACACTTTATTGCACAAAACAAGTACTATCGGGTTCAGAATTGCATGGCCAATTTATGAATGAATTCATTGATAAATTGACCATGCAATTTTGAACCTGATGGTACATGACCAACAAAAATATAGTGAGTGTGTACAAATGCGAACTTATTCCTTTAAGGGATCTCTTCTTCTTGATGGTAAGCAGTTACCGTAGCCTATGGACGCCTGCAACACCCAGAGGATTCACATGCACAGGGCTACGCTGGGAAAACCTCGGCTGGGAGTTCATTCCACAGCCGCAGCGTTCGTGGGAGGAGGTACTTTACAAGAAACTTGATTTAAACTTAAACATTGACTTTATTTGTTTGCGTCAAAATTAAAAACAATTAGATTAAAACTATCTGTTAATCGCAACCTATATTCGTGGTTAATAGAAAAGTAAAATAATTTAAACAATCGCATTTACAAAATATAGTCTGGCCAACCAACGAACGCAGTAGCAATGTACAGCGAACAAAAGTATGACAACACTAAGAATCAGTGAAAAAAACAGCATTGATCATCAAATTCTATTCTATGCTTTTAAATGTAGTTGGTATTTCCGCCCCTTTCACTAGGTGACATTTACGGTGTGTAAAAAGGAGACGGACATATTTTGTCTGATCTGTCATCAAATGCAATAGATAATCTGGTTGAGGCAATTGACATATGCCTTAAAAACGAATTTAAATTCAATTTAGAACGTTGCAGGCGTTCTATCTCACTTCCGTTTAAGATGAGAGAGTGAAATGCACTAGAAACAAATTCAATGTAAAAGAAATGTGAATTGAAATGTTAGTCAGGATTACGGTGTCTCATCACATCACGAAGGGTTGCCACATGTACGTATTTTGAATTTGCCGCGCTTTTCTACTGACAGAAATGGTTTGCCAGACTATAGTGAGTTTGGTTTGTTTATCGTCGCTCATGTCGGATGAACCAAATACGCGGCAAAACACGTTAGCAGCGCCGGCGCAAGATCACCCTCAACAAGCTCTCGCCCGCGCCTGACGCAGGCCGGCAGTCGGCAACGCGACGTGCAACAGTGCGCTACGGGCCGGTTCAAATCGCACTCTTAGTGCTTGAAGATGGATACCTAAGCTCTCCGAAACATGTCGCGCGAAGTGACTAAAGTGACGTGAGTGTAACCGTTATATTTTATAGTGATAGTATGTCTCACTAAAGTTTAAATTTAATAAACGCATTTAACTTCATCGTATTGAGACTAAGAAAAAGGAGGGGCTTGTGGACAAATCACGCGAGGTTTTTACGGTTACTTTTTGACCCCCCCCCCCCCCCTTGGTGATATTTTGATATTTGGTGAGGTTCTTGGCTCCCCCCACCCCCCCATAACCTCAGGTATATTTTTTTCATTAGATCTTTATGATCCTTAGTTTCGTTCACTAGAAAAATACACCCCCCCCCCTCCTCCAACGTGATCTGTCGTGATTTTTTCCTGAAACCCATCGAACCTCGCGTGATTTGTGCACAAGCCCTAGGAGATAAATTTTTTATTGTAAGGGACCCGTCTAACCCTCCAAACAAAAAAAAATATTTTCCCCCGAAAAAATGTTTTTTTTTTAGTTTTTCATAATTAAAATACGATACCAATTATGGCCTCAAAAGGATCTCCAGTACAAAAATACTTTTATGTTTGTTTGTTTTATGTGCAAACAAAAGTTACACCTTGTATGTGATTACCTAATTTAACTAAGAACATACTTATAATTAGTATAGTTACCCTTTTATAATAGTACTGTCGCCGCTTAGTGGTTCCCGGTCTACCATCAGCTTCGGCACAAGCTTCTAGTTCCCCCGTTTTGAAATTCTCCTTGCCTGACGAAAAACAATTTCGATTCTATAGTACAATTATTCATATAATTTTAAACAAAAAAAAAAGAACCGACTTCACTAAGCATCCACCTTTCCAACACCAAATGCTCGATCTGCTGTAAAAAATACTCAAATCACCATAGGTGTGCCTATAATAGTTGAAGAGTTCCCTCGATTTCTCCAGGATCCCATCATCAGATCCTGACATGGTTACAATGGGACCAACTGTGAAGTATACTCTTTCAAACAAAAAAAGAATTTTCCAAATCGGTCCAGCCGTCTTCGAATAATCGGTGAACATACATAAAAAAAAAAAAAAAAAATAGCAAAAACAAAGATCCCGTCGAATTGATAACCTCCTCCTTCGAAATCTTGAAGTCGGTTGAAAATAGGAAAAACATTTTTTGGCGCGAAAAAAAATACTTTTAATTATTATGATATAATTGTTTGGGTTAGGATTGGGATGTAAACATATGGGAGCCAAACATGGACATACACCGAAAAATTAAGCGTAAGATCGCAACATGTCAGCGCTCTATGGAAAGAAGCTTATTACATCTAAAGAGAATATACAAGATCAGAAACAAAGACATAAGGAATAGAACTAAACTCACAGGCGCTCTTCAGCATGCACTACGGCTCAAGTGGAAATGGGCAGGCCACATCGCGAGATTCAGAGATAAAAGATAGACACTTAAAACCAACAACATGGTCAGGGCCTAGAACCCAGGGCAAAAGAAAGAGAGGCAAGCCACGAAGACGTTGGGCAGACGATATTACTTAAGTTGCAGGGCCAAGCTGGATGCAGCTGGCCAACGACCGAGACAAATGGCATGGGATGGAGGAGGCTTTTAGGCCGATCGGGATCCATATAAAATATGTCTAACTAAAATATCTGTAACTAGAGATGAAATATGGAAAATAAAGCTTTAATAAAAAATAAAAAATAATTGTTTGGGTATTTCCTTTACTTTAGCCATAATGCCAACTGAGCATCACAAGTGAGAAAATAGTTATTTATTATACAAGGGGACAAAGTTGATGTTTAACCTCTCGTGCCTTTATTGAGACCCGAGCCATCGAAAGATTTCAAAAAATGGAATCTTGAGCGTACGAGGGCCTTAAGGCAAGAGAGCTTGAACAAACTTTGCTGCCGAGTATAACACAAAAATGTTTACCACATCAACCCAAAAAATATATAAAAGCTATAAAATATTAAAAAATAATGCTTTCAAAATTATATAAAGTCTATCCTGCTACATAACGTTAAAAAACACTGGTTTTTTGTCAAGACTTGTACCAAATTACTTTCCCAACATGTGGATAAAATGTGTTTTTCCCCACCGCTTTCATGGGATAAAGAGCGCGTTTCCGTGCTGGTGTGGTGAAATAGTTATTTGTACACCAAGATTGGAAAGTTGTATTTTATTGCGCGTGTTGATTTTGAGTCCCGAGTAAGCGAAAGACACAAAAACACAAGATGTAAATTAACTTTGCTCTCGTGTGACACATATAACTTTTCACCTCAGTAGTGAGAACATATTAAAGGATAAAAATATGTATTTCGAATTTGTAATAGACCCCGAAGTATGAAGTGGCAGTTCATGGCCTTCACTAAATTAAAAAGCTACTTTGTCTCACTCCCTGGAGTGACGAAATTCGCACTTTCGTCACTGTTTTTTCGCAGGGAAGTAGGCTTGTTCGAGCTGCTGAGGTGAAGACAATATTATTCAAGCTATTAGTTATATTACCTATAGGCATGAGATGGTCGTCGAGCTCCCCAGACTTGTGCAGTATCCGACACGCCTGCAACGCTGCCATCCTTCGCGCCAGCACCCGTGTTGGCATGGGGTGACCCTGTACACGAGTTATTTTCATCATTTTAAACAAATCATTTTAAACAAAAAAGAACCGACTTCACTAAGCATCCACCTTTCCAACACCAAATGCTGCAAAAAATGCTCAAATCACCATAGGTGTGCATGCTGCTGCTGCTGTAAAAAATACTCAAATCACCATAGGTGTGCCTATAATAGTTGAAGAGTTCCCTCGATTTCTCCAGGATCCCATCATCAGATCCTGACATGGTTACAATGGGACCAACTGTGAAGTATACGCTTTCAAACAAAAAAAGAATTTTCCAAATCGGTCTAGCCGTCTTCGAACAATCGGTGAACATACATAAAAAAAAATATAAAAAATAGCAAAAACAAAGATCCCGACGAATTGATAACCTCCTACTTCGAAATCTTGAAGTCGGTTGAAAATACTCAAATCACTATAGATGTGCCTATAATAGTTGAAGAGTTCCTTCGATTTCTCCAGGATCCCATCATCAGATCCTGACCCGGTTATAATGGGACCAACTGTGAAGTATACTCTTTCAAACAAAAAAATAATTTTCCAAATCGGTCCAGCCGTCTTCGAATAATCGGTGTACATACATAAAAAAAAAATGGCAAAAACCAAGATCCCGACGAATTGATAACCTCCTCCTTCGAAATCTTTAAGTCGGTTGAAAAGAACCGAATTCACTTAGCCTCCACCTTTACAAAAGCAAATGCTCAAGCTGCTGTAAAAAATACTCAAATCACTATAGGTGTGCCTATAATATTTGAAGAGTTCCCTCGATTTCTCCAGGATCCCATCATCAGATCCTGACATGGTTACAATGGGACCAACTGTGAAGTATACGCTTTCAAACAAAAAAAGAATTTTCCAAATCGGTCTAGCCGTCTTCGAATAATCGGTGAACATACATAAAAAAAATATAAAAAATAGCAAAAACAAAGATCCCGACGAATTGATAACCTCCTACTTCGAAATCTTGAAGTCGGTTGAAAATACTCAAATCACTATAGATGTGCCTATAATAGTTGAAGAGTTCCTTCGATTTCTCCAGGATCCCATCATCAGATCCTGACCCGGTCATAATGGGACTAACTGTGAAGTATACTCTTTCAAACAAAAAAAGAATTTTTCAAATCGGTCCAGCCGTCTTCGAATAATCGGTGAACATATATAAAAAAAAAAAAAAAAAATAGCCAAAACAAAGATCCCGACGAATTGATAACCTCCTACTTCGAAATCTTGAAGTCGGTTGAAAATAACCGACTTCACTTAGCCTCTACAAAAGCAAATGCTCGAGCTGCTGAAAAAAATACTCAAATCACTATAGGTGTGCCTATAATATTCGAAGAGTTCCCTCGATTTCTCCAGGATCCCATCATCAGATCCTGACCTGATGCTAATGGGATTAACTGTCAAGTATACCCTTTCAAACAAAAAAATAATTTTCCAAATCGGTCCAGGCGTTTTCGAATAATCGGTGAACATAGAAAAAAAAGCAAAAACAAAGATTCCGACAAATTGATAACCTCCTCCTTCGAAATCTTGAAATCGGTTGAAAAATGTTATTGTTTGTCAACTGATACATCATATTCAACACACGAATTACTCCATTGATATTTAAGTTATTTTCAATTAGAGCAGAGGTGAATTTCTTTCGATTTTTGGATTTTGGATCCGGGGTAAGTATGTCCTTAAACTACGTCCGGACTTGGGTATGGCCTTAAACTATGCCAAAATGAGAGGTATGGGCACTGCGAATGGCATCTCGCTTAGTGTGGTAGGGGACGTTCAGTGAATGTCATCTCGCTCAAATCTGGAGCAGAGCCCGACTGGGGAAGTACCTCCACCTTACAGAAAACCACAGCCAAATAACACTAGACCCTACTCATAGTGTTGTGTTCCTGCTGGTGAGTAAGGTTGCCAAAGAGCTCAAAGAGGACCCAGTGTGTTGACGATGAGGGACCCTCTTGTTCCTTTAGCCGTCAACACAGTGAATCCTCCATTTTGTAAAGGGTCGGTAACGCGCATGTGACTCCTGTGGAGTTACAGGCGTCCATAGGTTACGGTAGCTGCTTACCATCAGGCAGGCCGTATGCTTGTTTGCCACCGTCGTAGTATAAAAAAAAAAAATTTAAAACAAAACACATAAATTGAACACATTCTTTGTATGACAGTGTTTCTTACATGGCGACCCCGCCACTATACTAACCACAATATTATACTTCACGGGACAGTTGAGCGGCAGTCGCAGTGTGCACACCCACGCTTGCTCCAAACCTTCAACCGTACGGATCCGGACTCTCCATACTCCATGTGAGAGCTAGACGTGTATTGAGAGGTTTGTGTCACTCTTACATGGCGAACCAGCCAACGACAATCATGGCGCCCAAAGTAGATCTCAAATGGAGAGCCAGGCTAGTGATATTTTCTGGTGGCATCTTGACTCACTCTTACTTGATGAGCATTGAACTATACTTACCATAGTATTATTGCTGACACTCAGATGAGTAAATGAATTGATTGGTAATTTTTCTCTTAGTGTAAGGCCTGAGTGCACGCTCGTAGCGGAGCGTTGGGCGGGGCGGGCGAGCGTGAGATAGAGCGTTCAGGGACTGGCCTCAGTGCACGCTCGTGTGAATCGGACGCATCCATCATGACGTCGATGTCAGACGACTTCCTTGATTTCTTTTTAGAAGAGAATATATGGCTTAAAATGAGTTGTTTTTCTACAAAAAAAGGTCCCAGTGTCGTAGTGAAGCAAAGAAAACTGTTTGGAGATTTTTCCACTTTATACGAAACTTTAAGATGCAATGAAGGGAAATTCCGTGAATACACAACAATGACTGTGACCACATTTGACTACATTATTGAAGAAAATTGAGCCAATATTGAAACTAGGTAGTACCAATTTTCATGCTGCAGATTCTATCACTCCAGCCCAGCACAGAAACTAATTGTAACTCTGAGGTAAGTTACTTAATAATAAATGGACTAATGTTAATATATTATAAGTATAGCTAATAAAATAAAATGAAATTGAAAATAAATACTTTTATTTACCTTCCATATTTATTCCTTGTGTTTGCTAATTATTTCCATATTTTGTTTTTATAGAGTCTATTTTTGTATAAAGTATGAGAAGATATTCAAAGTGCTGGTTTATTTTGTATTTCAATAATTATTTTAGACGGAGAGCTGGCCACGGCAGGAATGACATAATAATGAGAGCAACGAAATTGATATAGTTAGACTGCCATACTATTGTTATTACCTAATCTGGCAATCTGGCAGCTTTAAGGCGGGGGGTTCAAGAGTAGCAGGCCAGAAAAGTTGTTTAAAAATCTTGGGAACGACGCAATACTGAGAGTTCTTGCTTTAGTACGATACCGTGGCATTGGATGTATATAATTGGAATATAACGTGGAAGATGTCTCAGTGGGGGGGGAAAAGAGGCAGGTTGAAGTTAAATGCATTTATACCGGACGCCTGCGGTTTATTTTCTTCTGATCTGTGAAAACTGTTTGTAATTAATCAGGCGCTCGAATAAAACTTATTAGTTGACAGCTTTCCATGCCAAGACGATGTTACCGATAGTTATTTCTAAATAGGAAATCGACTTTAACAGCCAGTAAATTGTTATGAAAAAATATGTGACATATTAGGTTTTGTTCTGATAATGAACTTAGCTTACAAAGCCACATCATAATACAGCTACTCGTCACTAGATTGCGCTAATATCTACTAAACATAGACAGGGTATGACATTTGAATTCCAACTGCTGACCCAGCACGGGTGAGCAGTAGATAATTAACCAGTATAAGTGTGCCGCATTGTTACGAATCTCGCGGTCATTTTACACTGGCAGTTAGAGAAGTTGGCTCGCCAAGGGGCGCACAACCATTAGGAAATTACTGCCTAATTTGTCGATAAAAATAGTAACCCCTGGCCATATTTTGACCATTGAATACTTAGAGAATTCAACCACCCGGAGTCGCCATTGACAGGCGTTCCCTTCTGCCGAAAACATATGACCAGTGGTCATACACATGTATGGACTGACGTTTATCTAACGTAGCTACGTACGAATAGCCATACATTTGACGTTCCCCGCACCGCAAAAATCGGCAGACTTTTTATATATAGAAAATGACAGACATGGCTACTCCATCCGGGTTGAAGTCTCTAAGTTGAATACCGATTCTGATAGCCATCAGCAATAAAAGAAATGTAATTTCTTATTTTATTATTATATTCTCTTTGTTTATCCTTCTTCTTAGGCTAGGTTTTTTTACAATATCAATATAAAAGTAATGTTGGAAATATCATTGTGATAGTTGCCTTCCCCATTCATTTTAATTACATTAAGTAAGATTTAAACAAGGGTGTACATCTGAACCAAGTGACAGCTTACGTTTACGGGGTTGTCAAAATCCCCTTCGTTTATTTGCTGCATAACCACAGGTAAGATAAAATATTTATGTAGTTTATAGTAGTAGTTTAGTTAAAATAACGGTTAGATTTAATAAATCTTACATTTATGTATTTTTGTATTAAAATGAGTTAACCTGAAAATGGGTTAAGTTTTCACATGAGCATTGTTTAACTTTACTCGTTTTAATATTATATGTCGATGCTTATCCTTAATCATGAACTTTTATCGATATAAATATCGACTTTGCGCAGCATTTGAGTAGCGAGTATTTAAAGTGACAGAACGATAGAAAGTTCTAGATAAATAAATAGTACTATTCATAGATTATATAATTCTTCAGATGGAGTACTGCTAACAACATTTTGTGGTTCCATAATGAGCCAGTGTCCTCGTGGTTACGCACTACACACACATACGCACAACAATAATGAGCCGCTCCCCCGACAGTCGTTTCCAAACGTCTATGCAGTCAAGTGCTGTTAAAAAATAATTAAAATATGCCGTCGTGCGTTGTCAAATGCTGCAGAAATGCCACCGGTCAAAAGAAAAAAACGGATGGGGTAACTTTTTACCGTTAAGTAAACAATTCATTGCGTAATCATATTAAAAATCAGTAAATTCGTAAACTATTAACTTCACGGTAGTGGTGTTGCCAGGTGGTTGAATAGGGAAACTTCCCGAACGTTAGGGGGTCTATAATCGCCGCGATATGTTGTCAATACGATATTGACGTCACCACTCCTAACTAGACGTTTTATAACGTTACCTAATAGTTAATAACTTTATGCTTTTGTGAGCAAATTATTCTTTATTATTTTTTGAATACAATTTGTAAATAAACAAAATTATATATATCTTAAAATTATTCCAAAAACTTCGTAAAACAAAAAGCCCATATCTAATCGTTCATTACACGCGCAAAGTTATGTCACCACCATCTGTCAAACTTTCGTCTCATTCTAACTATCGCTCCCTCTCACTCTGAGCGGTCAGCTCTTAAGTCAAACCGATTGTGTTGATCGATCGAGGCGCATTTTTAACCAACTTCAAAAAAAGGAGGTTCTCAGTTTGACCCGTATGTTTGTTTGTATGTATGTATGTATGTATGTATGTATGTATGTATGTATGTATGTTTGTTCGCGATTATCTTGCGTTTGGTTGAACCGATTTTGATGCAGTTTTACAAAAGTTTTTGTTACATTCTAAACATTAGTATAAAATAAGGCGTCGTTCATTGATTACGTAAGACATTTTTTGCCAGAGACCCCCTTCCGCTACGTAAGAAAAATAATAATAATAATAATCCTCTCTGCAGTAGAAGTAAGACATGATCAATTCCCCTCTCCCCTAAATCGTGTTACGTAATAAATGAATACGTTATAACACTTTTAGTTGTCTTCGTATAACGAGGGCACTGCCGTGCCTCCAGATTAAAAAGGTATAAAGTATGCTGAAAATAATAGTACTGGGACGACAAGAGAGGCCACTACACTCAACAGTATTCGTGTAATGTTAATAAATAGTAAATTTGGATTTTTTTTTATTTTACCTTTTAGTCGCCTCTTCAGAAATATATTTCATCAAATTTATTAAAACAGGTGCTTATTGATTCTATTTAACCATATATATTAATAATCAATTTTTTTTAATTCAAAAATACTGTATTAATAATTGGGAAAATTTGTATTACATGGCAACACTCGTCTGGGCACATACATTCAAACCAGCCGCCATCTTGCGTCACAGTTTGTTGTACAGGCATGCTCCATCCTTTTAATTTATTCATCCAAGGTACTATTATTTACTTGGTGGTACTAGCAATGCGCAACATAGATTACCTCACTATAATTCCGCATTATATTGTTAATGAAGGCTGGCAGTCGTAGCATATAGATAATATGCTGTTTTATTTATTAAATATTGAGCCGCCTGACGCACCAGTGGATTGTAGGTTATGTACAATATTTGAAACTACAAAACCTAACGCCTACTCAATGAACTCGATTCATTTCTCATTTTGTAAGAAAGATTGGCGCCATTCGTATGCGGGAACACTCATACTTTGGCCATATATCGATTTTAAAAACATGTTGACACATTATTTTTGTATGGAAGATTCCCTGTCATACGCTTAGAATACTCTCGAAGAATGGTAACAATAACACTGTTAGTTTCCTTGAAAGGAGAGGTTTTGTGTTTTTGATAACTACGGACTCTGCAAAGGTTTAAAAACTTCCTGCCCGTGAGTACCAAAAAGCTGCTTGTGCAGGCCTTAATTTTTCCTATTATAGACTAAGCCGATGTGTGCACTACCAACATTTCCCAGGCTTCCCTAAACAGACTCGATCGTATATTAAATAATAGAAAACGCTTTATTTTCGGCTTGCGTAAATTAGATTACGTCTCAGGTTATCGTTACCAACTGTACATTCGTTTTGGGATATCCCTTAGGATTTAGGATTTTTACTGTATAAGTTTCAAACGGCTGTACTTACTTGTGTTACGTCACTACACAATATAATCAAAGACTAAATATTTTAATTATTCCTTATTGATAATATAAAAAAATAGCCATTTTAAAAATCGTTTTCCTACCAGCACTCAATTTTCTATTCTTTAAAACAATAGATTATTTTTAATTAGTAGGTACAGTCGCCATCAAATATATCGGAGCGGCCAAGGTACTCAAAAATATCTGAATTTACACTTTATCGCCTTGACAATAGAGGTGTTGTCCAGATATTTGTGACCACCTTGGCCGCTTCGATATATCTGATGGCGACTGTACTTAAATTATTAACGCTAATATATGTAGTGATCACGCGAGTCGTTTTGAATGCTCAATCTAATGTGCAACATAAGTTGTGCCGTTATTCCCACCAATAGTTGTGTGCACCTTGGCGAGCCAACTGCTCAAACTACCAGTGTAACATGACCGCGAGATTCGTAGCAATGCAGCACACTTATACTGGTTTATTTTCTACTGCTCACCCGTGCTAGGTCAGCAGTTGGAATTCAAATGTCATACCCTGTCTATGTTTAGTAGATATTAGCGCAATCTATGGACGAGTAACTGTATTATGATGTGGCTTTGTAAGCTAAGTTCATTATTAGAACAAAACCTAATATGTCACATATCTTTCCATAACAATTTAAACCGAGAATCCTGGCTGTTAAAGTCGATTTCCTATTTAGAAATAAGTATCGGTAATATCGTCTTGGCATGGAAAGCTGTCAACTAATAAGTTTTATTCGAGCGCCTGATTAATTACAAACAGTTTTCACAGATCAGAAGAAAATAAACCGCAGGCGTCCGGTATAAATGCATTTAACTTCAACCTGCCTCTTTCCCCCCCCCCCCCCCCCCCCACTGAGACATCTTCCAAGTTATATTCCAATTATATACATCAAATGCCACGGTATCGTACTAAAGCAAGAACTCTCAGTATTGCGTCGTTCCCTAAATTTTTAAACAAATTTTCTGGTCTGCTACTCTTGAACCCCCCGCCTTAAAGCTGCCAGATTGCCAGATTAAGTAATAACAATAGTATAGCAGTCTAACTACATCAATTTCGTTGCTCTCATTATTGTGTCATACCTGCCGTGGCCAGCTCTTAGTCCATTTGTTCGCACGACATGATAGCACGCTCTTATCACCGCTGCAAATCTCAAACAACTTTGAACCTGTCCGCGACGCCCCGCTCGCCGCTGCATAGCCCGCAAACTTGCCCGCTCGACATTCACCATATGCAGCGTCGACTCAGGACACTAGTATGAGCTTCCTTTGTTTGACATGCACGCTGCACGCGCCGCCGACATGAGCGTCCACTCAGGCCTTATACTAACATGATGTTTATACTAACCACGATATTATACTTGACGGGACAGTTGAGCGGCAGTCGCAGTGTGCACACCCAAGCTTGCTCGAAACCCTCAACCGTACGGATCCGGACTCGTTCTGTGCGACACGAGGGAGCCAAGCGAGTAAAGGTATCGGAGGGTAGTTTTCCGCAGTATCTAGATACAAAACGATTAAGAATTAAGTGCTGGAGCGGCTGCCGAAGCGGCCGAGCAACTCAAACGGCGCAGCCATCGATTCGGGCTGCATGTTTGAACCGTTCGGAGTTGAAACCCTCGGGCCTTGGGGACCCGGAGCACATCAAATATTTAGGGAGCTAGCTAAGCGGCTCGTAGACGCGACGGGTGACCAGAAGGCTGGCTCTTTCCTTGCCCAGCGAATTGGTATCGCCATCCAGCGCGGCAATGCCACTAGCCTTCTGGGCACCCTGCCGTGCGGTGCTGAGCTAGCTCCCATTTTTTATCTGTAAATAGGTGTATATAGCTAGTTCGATATTTTTAATTCTAAATTATTTATTTTCTATTTTTGTACTGTATTTTATTTGTTTTTTTTTTAATAAATATTTAGATAATTTAAAAAAAAATTAAGAAATTATATTCAAGTTGAGAAGTTGAAATACCAGCTAGAGGCGCTCGAGTCAGTCGGGAGGAGGGCCAAGAGAATCATCATATCAATGATGACGAGCTGACAAATGCTCGACTTCAAAGTCTGGAGCATCGTCGCAAGGTTGCCAGCGTATACATCTTTTATAGGATACATTTCCTTATTCCTCCGTCCCCATTTTACCATCGGACTACCAGACAACTCGTATTCCACATATACGCACGAAATGTTTTGCTTCAACATTCCTTATGCGAACTGCCAAGGAGTGGAACGGCCTGCCCGAGTCTGTTTCCACTTGAGTACAATTTGGGTATGTTCAAAGCGAGAGTAAATAGGTAGGTAGGTTTATAGGTAAGCGTGCTTCACCGTAGACCGCATCATCACTTACCATCCGGTGAGATCGGGGTCAAACGTCTACCTATCCTCCATAAAATAAAATAAAAAGTTATTGCTGAATAACTATTCAAAATCAAAAAGCCATCTCATAGACTAATTAACCCAAGACCCCGATAGCCAGGCGACCCCCGCTGCCACGCTCGAAGTAATTTCACTCTATAGTAAGACACTAATTATTGGAAGTGACAGTAAACTTAGTATGTCTCCATGGCAACCATTAATGTCTGTCTGACTCTCTCTTACGCCCCACAGAAAAATCGCGCATTCCCTGTCTAGCTTTGCGTGTCCCCTCCCGCACCCCTTCTCTTTGGCAGCTTAGATTTCAAAGAAATAACGTGCTAAGCGGAGTACATAGATATCTTGTATATGAGCCATCTAAATGCACGGACGTCCCAGTAGCCAGCTGACAGTTATGCTGTGTCTGAAGTTGCCTGTAAGAACTTCAATTCGCTGCACTCACTCGTTCGATAAGAAACCGCAAACAAATCGAATCACCCGTTTAAGAGTTACGGTGCCTCAGACAGATACAAAGCAGGCACATATAGCGGCCAAACTTACATCACCCCTCTTTGCGTCGTAATTTTAAAATTATATACGCGGTTAAGTCCCGTTACTACAAATAGATAATATTAAAGTCGGTTAAAAACTTACCTATTTATCAAAGCAATAGCCGAACTGAGATCCACGCTAGCAATATCATCTTTCTTGACCTCCAGGTCACTCACGCAGCACTCCTTATCAGCACTAGTCCTCTTCTTACTACACTTATTAAACTCTAAATTTATTTCACTACTTTTCTCACTACTCCTTTCACTAACATTTGCTACACTAACATTGACTTTGGAATTATTGGTTTCTTTATTGATATTGGCATTTAATTCATTGTTTTTACTAAATTCATCAGTTACTTGACTAATTATCTCTATCACATTTTTTTTCTCGTTTTTGACTAGATTTTCGTCATATATATTTTCAATAACTTTACTATCTTCGTTATTTAGTTTGACTGTTTCATTGTCTTCACTTTTAAAATCATCTTTATCTTCACTATCTAGGCTACTTGCACGCTCCGAGGGCGAATAAGGAAGCACGAGCGCAGTGAAGGCATCTGCGTGATCTTCTTCCTGCTGTGGCGGCTCGTCCTGGATGCCGCATCCACATTTGCGGCTTATCATCTAAAAAAAAAACAAATATTCCTGAAACTTGTGCCAATTATGTGTGTTGCACGTTTAAAACGTTAAAAAATAAAGTCCCGTATAATTTTTGGGTTAGTGATAATCCAGGGTGCGTAGTCAACGTGGTAATCGTTAACGCTCCGTAGCGTATCGTAGTCACCTCTCTCTAGCACTCTTCCATATTAGCGCGACAGTGACAGTTGCGTTTCGTTCGCTACGGAACGTTAACGATTGACACGTTGGCTACGAACCCTGGAAAGAAGAATTTTAAAAAACAAGCGCCGGTCGTACCATAAATACTTAAGGCCGTAGTTTTTAAAACAACCAGTTGAGTCCGAGCCGGTCTGGTGCACTGTGGGCTGAGATACGGCCCCATAGAAGGATAAATTCGCCATACTTTAAATACGGCGCATTTAACCTTAAGCCGCCGGACAGACTATACATCTTAATTTGTATCTTATTTCAAAACAAAAGGTAAAAATTAAGATGTAAGTGTCTATTTCTATGGAGGCCGAATTTCTGCCCATAGTGTGGCACATCACATCAGTAAATAAAGAAACAATCTTAGTTTTGGCGACTTTAGAAACTATCGTCTCCATACTCCGACATGTATGTTCAGTCTAACAAAACCGATGTTTGACAGCGGAAGGATTGGAGAACAGATCTAAGAAATTTACATTATACGCCCGGTAAAATAAAGAACGGCTCAGATGTACTGTTGTTTTGAAAAAATAAGTCCCGTCGAGTTTCTTGCCGGTCATAATTCTTCTCGGGTCAGAGGTGTAGGGTTAGAACAGGCGGCTTAGCATACCAGACGTTGTCGCGCGCGACTTCATACTTCGAGTCGCGCCTGAAGTATGGAGAGTCGCGCGACAATGTAAGTCATGCTAGCAAGGCAGGTGTAGTTTGTTTTTTTTTCTCTCTTTTGCTTTGATAAACTATCTGACATGTAAAAGTGCCCTTGTGGCCTACTTACTGAATATTTATTTAAAAAAAAGATAGCGGGCATTTGTGGCTCGAACCGAAGGCGAGGGCCATAAACAAGCAATCTGAGAGCTTCTTTATTACAGCCCGTAGTGTGTACACAATTTTACGTCTTCTAGGTGTGAAGTGAGATTTGCCGCTTCGCGCGCGGGCGGTAAATGTCACTTTACGGCCGGAGTGACTTAATAGTATCAATTTTATATTGAAAGAAAAATGAAAAAATTCACCGCGTCGAGCAAGATTCGAACTTGCGACCTTTCGGAACACCGATCTGACCGCTCTGGCCAACTGAGTCATCGACGCTTACTCAACCTTGGTGAATCTTTCCATCGGTTCCTTCATTGCTTACGTCATGGGGAGACGTGTAGCGACATCTACCGTAAGTGTATATACACATCAAACAAGGTCGCAAGTTCGAATCTTGCTCGACGCGGTGAATTTTTCCATTTTTTTTTCTTTAAATTTAAAATTGAAATTATCGCTTGCAAACGTTTCTGCTTAATACAAAATTTATTTGACTTAATATTAGTTTATGTAACTGTTACGTAATAAGGCCTAATTAGTAATTACGCACAGTTGCATACACTGCTTTATCTACACACACATTATAAATCTTTAAATGACGTGTTCGGAAACCATTGAAATGACCGCCATTGCACCGCCATGGCCAAATGGATTGTGCCGGGGAGGAGGGCAACCGCGGTTGGGAGGAGGGCTGGATTTTCATTAAGTTCGATGTTCTAAATTCGAAACTATACATATAACATAACAATATTTGAGCATGTAATGTTAAAATTACGTTACTGCCACAGATAAAAAACTTATAATAAAATCGGTTGTTGTAATGCTGGTCGTTGCCTACCGTTTTTGAACACATTTCAGAGGACTTACAATGTGAGTATAGATAAATGTCTTTTATTCAAAAACGTCCGGCAAGGTTGACTTTTACGGTTAAAAACTAGGCGGCGAAGTGCCTAGTTTATCGTCAAATAAAAATTAAAAAGTTACGGAAATTGCAGGCTCGATTTCGCGACATAAATGTTGCATACAAATTCCATTTTTGTCGAGGTACAAACATTTTAAAAAGTTCAACAGCCATACAAAAATAAAGGCAAAGGTCCTAAACAGCCAAAACACAAGATCGGTATTTGTTATTTATAATGTTGGTACCGCGACTTTTTAGTTATCTCAAATAGCTTACGGTAAATTCAGCAGAAAAATACACTTGAAACTTTTTAATAAAAAGATATAAAGGCGGCAAAGCTGAGCGTGTACCGCGAACATAGAAAATTGTAGTTTCGAATAAATCTGTCTCTCTCACTCAAAATGAGAAGCGATGGAGATAGATATAATTATAGGATTCGAATCGAAATGCGATGCTCGCGGTAGTGGTCATTATTTTAACCTAGAAGTTATCCTGAATATAATATTTATGTTAATATTGTTTGTTGTTCATCAACGTTGGCTGTTTTGCATTACTCTTGAATAAAGCACTATATTGGACTCGGCGCGAAGGGCCATTGCTGGCTTCGTATTACGTTTAAACGGACTCCTGACTCCTAAAGTCGTCCGTTTAAACGTAATACTCAGCCATCAATGTGCTACTTCACCTCATCGACAATAATTACTATTAGTAATCGCAGCGGTAGTTACCTGGTCGAGCTCCCGATAAACAGCCACATGCTTCAGCAAGTCCTGCGCGTGCCCGGCGCGCGCCAGCAGCGCGCAGGCGGCACGCGGCGCGCGCGCTCGGCCGCGACACAGCCCGTGCGAGCGGTACCTGCCCACAACATTTTTTTTATATACCACAACGGTGGCAAACAAGCATACGGCCCGCCTGATGGTAAGCAGCTACCGTAACCTATAGACGCCTGCAACTCCAAAGGAGTCACATGCGCGTTGCCGACCCTTACAAAAAGGAGGATTCACTGTGTGATGGCTAAAGGAACAAGAAGGTCCCTCATCGTCAACACACGGGGTCCTCTTTGAGCTCTTTGGCAACCTTACTCACCAGCAGGAACACAACACTATGAGTAGGAGCTAGTGCTATTTGGCTGTGGTTTTCTGTAAGGTGGAGGTACTTCCCCAGTCGGGCTCTGCTCCACACTATCCCACCTCTCTTTTTGGCGTAGTTTAAGGACATACCCAAGTCCGGACGTAGTTTAAGGACATACCCCGGGTCCAAAGGACCATTTTAGGACCTATGCATTAATTACGTCATATATTTTCAGCTAGATTTAGACCCCCTCCCTTCTAAATGGGGATCTTTAGTGAAGTTTTCAGCAGCCCGAACTCAATATCACATGTAGCCTTTTGCTAGTTACGATAAGGTTTGCAAAAATCCGCGCGTGAATTTGAAACACAATTTTCGAAATCTTGAAGTTGGTTGAAAACAGTACTTACGATGTCGGGATGTCCCATCTGAGCACCAGATTGCACCTCGGTAAGTCAATACCTTCTTCTAACGCCGAGGTAGCCAGTAGTAGGTTACAATCGTGCATACGGAACCTGGGGAAAAACATAATATATTTCCTACTCCTTTATTATGCCTTCAAATATGACTATTAATCAAACAATAATGGCATAGCATACATTTTACGTTGTATATTTTATGACAGTTCTAATTGAACAATAATATTCACTATCAAACTCTCCGGAGAGCTTAATATCTACTAGGTTCTCTGCAGAGAAATAAAATATTAATTATACCATTCTCGCTCACTAATGGAACAAAAGACTTCAACGCGCTCTCGGCACCTGTTTCAACCATTGTACTTTTCTTGGCTTACTGAGCCTTGGGGCCTAAAGCTCAATACGATTGTCAAGGTTGTATATAAAACAATTTTATTTTTGTATTTATAAATACCCTGTTTTTTTTTAATCCGCTTAAATTATTTTCTCAAAGTCACTAGTAACCTAATTAGTTCCATTTCTGAGATAATCGATTGTTAGTTTTTATCTTTCTGATTGTGTAAACCTACATTAAATTATTCCTTTAGTCTGAGACACAGCTACAAAAATACGCACCTAACGAATCTGTCTTTTAAGTCAATAAAATCCTTCCTTATTTGGTTGAGTTAATTATAATACCCTAGTAACATTAGTAACTCATTCTACTACAAATACATCTAACATTTAGAGGACACCGTTCAGATAGAAAATCATATCAAACGTTTTGTGAAGCAGTCAGATTTAGATTTTATTATTTATTAATTTTTTCTTTTTAATTAAACAATAGGTACATTGTCTGTCTCTCAAGCTGTTTTGATATGTCTTCTTATAGAACTACGCATTGTTGTGTATCTTTAAAATCGAATGTATTTAAAAAAATTGTCCTGCCTAGTTTCTTGCCGGTCATAATACTTCTCGGGTCAGAGGTGTAGGGTTAGAACGGGTGATAGTATTTTTCTCTCTCTAAGTGCATTGTAATGTGCCTAAATTATAGAATAAATATATTTTATTATTTTTTTTTACCCAGCGGCGCTTTAAAAAAAATGGTTGGCATTTTTTCTCTGCAAAATTTTTACTATAACCTAACCTAAAATGGGGCACGTTGCTCGTAGAACCGATGGCCGTTGGGGCGGAAAGGTTCTCGAGTGGCGCCCACGAACCGGAAGGGGCAGCGTCGGTAGACCCCCCACAAGGTGGACTGATAACCTGGTAAAGGTCGCGGGAGTCCGCTGGATGCGGGTGGCGTAGGACCGGTCATTGTGGCGCTCTTTGAGGGAGGCCTATGTTCAGCAGTGGACATCTTTCGGCTGATATGATGATGATGGACCTAAAATGAAACGCACGTACTTTTTCAGCGCATCTTCGCGCGCGCGCGCATGTCTCCTCATCTCCGCGTTATCCGCGGCGCCGCCGCTAGCCACATATTGCGCGCTCACGCCGGACAGTCGGGGCTCGAACCTGGACAAATCCTGGAACACATCCTCCATATTACACAAGAACCCTTGGATACTTGTTAGTGAATAGGGATGATGACACATGTTGAATTATGAAATAAAATTTAGTTAACAGGAGTAATATATCCATAGACTAATTAACCCAAGACCCCGCATAGCCGGGCGACCCCCGCTGCCAGGCTCGAAGTAATTTCACTATATAGTGAGACACTAATATTTGGGAGTGACAATAAACTTAAGACCTAGTCTCCGTGGCAACCATTAATGTCTGACTCTCTCTTACGCCCCACGGAACAATGGCGCGTTCCCTGTCTAACATTGCGTGTTCCCCTCCCGCACCCCTTATTTTTGGCAGCTTAGGTTTGAAAGAAATAACGCGCTAAAAAAAAATATTGAAATGGATTAAACATATTAGGCTTAAAAAATTTACGATTTTTTAAAGTACGATATTTAAAAAAACAATGACAACATTCGATTTTTAACAGTTTACTGTAAATTTAATTGTATGGCAAGCATATACATAAACGCAACATTTCACTGTAAAAATAGCAATTTGATAACTGTTCCATACTTTAAACAGATCGACTATGTAATCGTGACGTCACTTTTACACATCATTTTGTTAGGAGCGTTTTGAGATCTCAGACTTTAAGTCTCATTTCTGACTTTTGTGTCAGTCATTTGATCCTCACAACAAAACAAATCGATTGATACCATACATGAAAAAAAATCATCATGCCGTATTACATACTTCGCAGTGCAATGGTTTATTACATGCCGTTCAAACCGGAACAGATCCCATAACACACTTCTTCCTCCTAGAGTTTGTCCCAGCGTTTTGCTCTATTGAGCCTGGGGTCCGCTTGGCAACCTAATTCCAGGAATTGGCGAAGCAACTAGTTTTTACAGAAGCGGCTGCAATCTGACCTTTCAACCCAGAGGGGAAACTGGGCCTTGTTGGGATTAGATCCGGTTTCCCCACGATGATTTCCTTCACCGAAAAGCGACTGGTAAATATCAAATAAAATATAAAAACTCAGTGGTACGAGCCGGGGTTTTAACCCGCGACCTCCGGATTGAAAGTGTGACGTCTAATCGCCAGACCACCAGCAATTTTTTTACAGATCCTATCACATACATACGTTCTAATTTAAATACATTGGTGGTAACACATTTCACTTTTAAATTACTAGAATTCATAAATAAAATTAAGTTCGATGAAATTTAAATCTTATCAATTAGAACACAAATCCTTTGTTTCTTTCAAATTTCTCATTTGTTTTTAATAATTTTAAACAAAAAAGAACCGACTTCACTCAGCCTCCACCTTTCCAAAAGCGAATGCCCGAGCTACTCTAAAAACTCACTATAAGTGTGCCTATAACATTTGAAGTGTTCCCTCGATTACTCCAGGATCCCATCATCAGATCCTGACCTGATGACAATGGGACCAACTGTGAAGTAAACTCCTTAATTATTTTTTTTTAAATCAGTTCAGCCGTCTTTGAAAAATTCTGTGAACATACATTTAAAAAAAAAGCGAAAACAAAGATTCCGACGAATCGATAACCTCCTCCTTCGAAATCTTGAAGTCGATTGAAAACAGTACTCACCACAACAACCAGGAACATAATCTTCGCCATGATGGGCTCATTCATGAACACGATACCACACAGCGCGTCAGGGTTCATCTGTGCCAACTGGTTCCTCGCCAGGTTTCTCTGGACCCTGCCGCGACCCCTGACTCTATGCATCCGTCTAGGGAACCCTAGTAGCGATCTAGGATCCGTAGGATCGATTTCTGGTGGTTTCACTTGACTGTCAGTGTTGGTAGATTCATTAGTATCTTTATTTACGTCAAGTTTATTCAAATCTATACTTAAATCGTGTATTTCTTTTAAATTAGATTCGTAAGTGTTAACTTTATCTTCAATTTTATTACTTAGTGTTATAAAATCGCATTTTTCTATATCATCTAGCATCTTTTTTGTCAAATTTTTATTATCATGATTTTCAACGTCAACTTCACTATTAGTCGTGTAGCCGTTTAAAGTTACTTTGTCATTAACATCATTTTTATTAGCATCTTTATTTTCATTATCATCAGTATTTATTTCAATTTTATCTTTTATCGCTTTCTCATCAGTTTTATCATTGTCACCGTCATTATTTTCGAATTGAGCTAGTATTTCAATGAATCTTAGTACTTTAGGTGTTGAAAAGGTTGTTATTCTATCTAAATCGGAGTATTTAGAGAACATTAAGTCCGCGTAGCACCTGATTTTGACTAATACTGTGGTACAAAGACATAATAGTAGAAAATGTCTTTCATATGGAACTTTAATTTTTAGTTTTTCGAGTTTGGTTAGGAGGGAGAATGCCGCCTTGTCCGCACCGTATGGGCCTGTAAGAAATAGAAATATACTATCGTAGTTCATTATTAATGCGTGGATTTATTTTATACCACGGTGGCAAACAAGCATACGGCCTTATGTGTGATGGTAAGCAGATACCATAGCCTATATAGGCTTAAAAATCCAGAGGTGTCACATGCGCGTTGCCACATACCGTAGTCTATTCAAAAAACTTTTACGTCAATTTTTTTTATACCAATCTTATGTCTTAAAAGCTGAATTATTTTATATAAAAGTGTCGGCAACGCTCATGTGACAGCTTGGAGGTTTCAGGCGTCTATGGGCTGGATAGCTGCTTACCATCAAGCAGGCCAAGCGCTTATTTGTCACGAAACAAATGCTCTCCCCGTTTCACTATGTCTTGTACCCGTTTTTCCAGATGCACTTACCGCACATGAGGACTAATGAGAGAAGGGTTGGCACATAACTTATCACCGTATGGGTGCGTTCGAGAATATGTGACATTTTCAAGTCTATTTCTTTCTAAATTTTATTTCTAAATTTTTGTTTATGACAGTTAACGTCTTAATGACAACCGACAATGATGTGTACTTTTGATTGAAAACGTCACATATTATCATTTCAGCACGGCTAGCACGTCTTGCAAGAGCGACTTACGCCGCGAGTAGGGAAAACTTTCCCGCGCCTGTCAAAAATCTCGCTTTCCGGTACATAAAGCTCTATAAATGGAGTACGCTTCGCCTCATCTTTCCAAACAAAAAAGTCGGCCAAAATCTGGGGGGGGGGGGGCGAGGTAGCACGCATGTGATGTTTTCTAGTCAAAGGTACATCATTGTCGGTTGTTAATACAGTTTATTTCTAAATGAATTTTTATGGCAACAACGCTTTATTGACAACCGACAAAGATGTACCTTTGACTTGAAAACACCAAACATATTTGACATATTCTTTTTATACTTCATAACACTAAATGGAGCAATAGAAGTCGACTGTACATACGTTAACATATGGTTCATTATTGGATGCAGTCTTTGCAAATGTGAAACAAAAAAGCCAAGGATCAGTTTTGATTGTATTTTCAAACAAAATATAGAAGACAGCAATCCTTAAGCGCGTTAAATATGGAGAAATGTCAAACGTCAAATAGTTACTGCCCGTCAGAAAGAAAACGATTGTCTCTGAATCGATTCTGTAAACGAAGCTTGATTTTCGATTTAGGTTAAATCTTTTATTACGAAAGTAATGATAAATAAAGTAAAACTTTACTTACATCTGAAATGATATTTCATCTTTTTGTAAACTAGACGAAATATAACATTTTTTACATCCAAAAACAACGCATACGGACATTTTCACGGAGCTTGTTATCCATCGACAGCGATGACGAAAGTGCGTGACATCGATTATTGAAATAGTTTTTATAGATGTACTAGATTTTCCTGCCAATACTTTTGACAGAGGGGAAATGATACCTAAGGCCTATCCTGGTTTAGAACTCTCTGTTCCCGCACATCAACATGCACCCGCGGCTGCAACTGACGCTGAAGTTGTGCTAAGGATTTTAGTTCAAAGTCGCGAGTCACTGTCATTTTATGACAGTAGCATTTGATCGCCAGTCTGTCGCTCCTTCCACGCGCAAGTTGTGCTGCCAACTAGCGACGACAGAAGTCGCGCAGATCTGTCTCTTGTCGCGCCAGTCGCGCGTAATACGTGCTAGCCGTGCAGTCAGTGTTTTTGACATGTCTCAAACCTGCATGGATGAAGCACGTTGAAAATCCTCTTTTATTTTTTTAAGAGCGCATGACAGCTAACGTTTTCATCTCTGTAGCTAAATCACAAATTGAGGAAGGAGAATCTTCTGTACTTGTACTATGACTTATTATGTGACCAATCTGTCGAAAGCTTTTTCTAGGTCGACAAAACACATACAGAGGACGGTATTGTTCCAGACTTTTCACTTGGATTTGTTTTACAACAAAGATGGCATCTACCGTACCTCTGCCCTGGCGAAAACCGCATTGCGTCTCCGGAAGTATATTTTCTACAGAACCTTGACGCAAAACGCCAAATACGGATCCTACACCTACACTTACAACTCGGCTGGTCAGCTTCTTTGTGCTCAGTGTAATCGCGTCTTTAAAACTAAGTTCGGTTTCGCAAGTCACTTAAGAGCCCACCAAAACAAATACAAAAACTCAGACCAAATAAGTTAGTTCGAGTCGCCGTAGCCAGATACGGCTTGGACGACATGACGATGATGATGTGACAAATCTAAGCTACAAACCTAACTCGTCCAGAACGTACAGGAACTGCCTGAAGATCAGCTTCGGGTCTATAGTCGGGTTCGGGATGTTCATGAACTCCTCATACAAATCCTCGCCATAGATCTCCGTTGGATCGTATCTGTGAACAAGAGAATTTATCAATGGAGCGTAATAAGCGCTGGTAGCCTGGTGGTAAAACGTTCAAACCTCATAAACTTATATACGAGCCCCAATGCATATTAGATCGTCTAGTCACACTTAAAAATACGATATTTTATTAAAGACTGCTATTTAAATCCGGATTGACTTTGATGATTAAAGGACGCTACATACAAAGCCATTGAAAGTAGTTAAATGTTGCGTTGTACAAAGTGTAATAATGTTATTTAATTTAGAGTAATTGACAATATTTCATTTTTTTTAGTGCTACTTTTTATTGGCTAGCTCGAAAAAACTCACAATTTTAAGACACCCGTATTTTTTTATTTTTGCGCTAATCTACTTATTTTGTGGGAAAATCCATTTATATTATTACTTGAGCAGAAAGGGCGTATGTAACAAACGTCAAAGTATGAGCCTAATGACGTCACATGTTGTGTTTCATACCCTTAAAAAAACGTTGAAATAGTTACATTAATTGACATTTACTTAGAAAACTATAGCGTGACCATAGTGCGCTTAAACAGTTTGACGTTGAAAGCACAAGATAAACGTCAAAACTTAATTATCAACCGTTAACTTCAAAATTTCTAAAGATTTTTTCAAGGTTTGTTGGAAATTACTCGCATAAAGTATTGCTTTATGAAAACTTGCAAAACACACATTTTTATCGCCTGGTAAACAGTTTTGTTCTATTCCCGCGGGTAACAAAGCCGAGTGGTGTGCCGCAGCGGGTTTGGATCATGTACTTAGAGGACTTTTTATTAGCGAAGATCACTTGGATGTGAGTACAATGCGTGTCTATTTTAATGAATTCTTAGAATGAGGGTTTCCGCGATCGAGTTTTTCACTAGATGGCAGCACCGTGGCGACAGGTCTAGCTGTCACAATCCACCAATCATGTTTAACCATATATTTTTTGATTGGTGGATTTTGACAGCTACTGCCAAAAAGACCTGTCGTCACGGTGCTGCCATCTAGTGACAAGAGTTCTTAGTTGTATTATTAATCGTATATTCGTTTCTTTCAGTTGGAAGAAGATATGGAAAACTTTCTGTATTGGAAAACAATGAACGTGAAAACACGTCATAAACCTCGATTGCTAATTTCCAAACAACCGTTGCAAGATGTGACAAACATTTCAGGACTCAGGACTTCAACAGAAATGAGCCACTGTACTGAAACTATAGCTACATCTTCAAAACGTATTGGTGTACTGTGTTGACCTCACTCAAACGACTAATAGGCAGACACAAGCTAAACCTTGAATGGCAGATCGAACAACAAATTGTTTCGGTAACTGAACCCATAGCTTAATTGGTAAAGCGATATCGAGCCCCGGTAAGGCGTATCGATGTTGGTTCAAGTCCAACTGGGTTGATTATTTTTTCAATGTTTTCAATGTTTGTATTTGATTGAATAACATACTAATGTATGACTGGAATACCCACTTTAAAAAATGTAAAATAATTATGAGTTGATAGCAGGCGCCATCTGTTATTTCCGTTGTGACACTTGTAAAAGGGTCGGCGGGAAGGGTATCTAACTCTAGTGGTTGGCACCTAGATGTCGCTTACGGCTGCTATAAAGTCGATGTAAAAATAAATGCAAAAAAGATGATTGAAGGCATTGAGAATTTCGTCAGCTCGGTAACTGAACCCATAGCTTAATTGGTAAAGCGATATCGAGCCCCGGTAAGGCGTATCGATGTTGGTTCAAGTCCAACTGGGTTGATTATTTTTTCAATGTTTTCAATGTTTGTATTTGATTGAATAACAAATTGTTTATTAAACACTACTGTCAAACTACTTATTATATTTTATATTAATGAATAACAGAGCTTTATTAGAATAATTTTATCATAATATTTTTCTTCCCTGTTTAAGACCATGCACCAGTGCATTCTAAGCACAGGAAAGATATTCAACTATTGACAAGTCATCAGAAAGTACTAAGTACTTAGGAAATAATTAAATAATAAAAGTAGTTTATTTCCTTTAAAAGTTATTTAACACATAAAATTTTATTAAATATAAATTTCTCTCAAAATATTTCTGCCTCTTTCTTCTCCTTGATAAATCTTTCTGAGTTTCTCATGTCCGCTTCGTTATAGGGGTTTTTTCCGAGGGAATGCCAGGTTGTCGTAGAAGAAAGCAGTCCGGGGTCCGTGAAAAAGCAAAGGTCGTAGTCGTCGTTGAAGAAAGCAATCCGGGGTCCGTTTGAAAGCGAGTCGTGGTCGTCGTAGAAGAAAACAGTCCGTCCGGGCCCGTGAGAAGCGCGATCGTAGAAAATCAAAATAATCCAAGGAAACACGTAAATCGCAAGCAAATATTCGAATCGAATAAATGAAATGTCAGCTGTTACTGTCAGTAGTCTTATAATTGTCAAAGTTGTCAAACGAAAAACCGGAAGATGACGATTTTCGTAATGGTAGTATTGGATCAGCAGTGTGACGTCAGTTTCCGTTTTACACATTTTGCTGATTTTTGCAAAAACTAGTGGGAAAAAAAATTCTAAAAAAATGTTTTTGTGTTCTACAAGTGTTTTTCTCGAAATGGTTTTCGATTTATACAAATTGAAAATTTTGAAATGTTGTCAATTGTATCGTAAAGTTAACATTAAGCAAGCACAAAATTACGTCTAGTTCATATTTTAGGCAAAATAGGTCGTCTATATAAGATAAAAACTGTTTTTTAAGAAGTTTATAGTAGTTTATGTAACTGTTACGTTTTAAGGCCTAATTACGTACAGTTGCATACACTGCTTTATCTACACTCATATTATTTACCCTAAATGCCGTATTCGGAAACCATAGAATGGCCGCCATTGCACCGCCATGGCCAACTCGATTGTGCCGGCGATCGCGCGGGCGCGTGTTGGCGGCCGCGCGGGAGCGTGCAGGTGTACATTATGTTATCAAAACTCATAACATAACACATCAATAGTTGAGCATGTAAAGTTAAAATTACGTTACTGCCACAGATAAAAAGCTTATCATAGTAAAATCGGTTGTGGTAATGCTAGCCATTGCCTACCGTTTTCGAACACGTTTTAGAGAACTTACAATGTGAGTGTATATAAATATTTAATTATATTTCAAATTGAATATAGAACATTCTCTGTCATCTAAAATGACAGATGGCTATATAAAAACGCAATTGCAGTGCAAATTTTCATTACTTTATAATCATTATTCTATCGAGATGATGCGAGGTAAACCAGTGAATGAAGATGTGCGGAAAATTATAATTTCCTGTAACAATAACGGCAAATCTACTTACCAAATATCCAAGGAGATGTCGTTGCCACGATCTACAATTCAAACGATTATCGAGCATCACCGAAAACATGGAACAATGTCCTGTTTAAAGAAATCTGGCCGTCGACGAATAACCTCCAAGGCAGAAAACAGGATGTTGAAGAAGATTATCAAGAAAAATCGTCGTGCAAGAGCAGGAGAACTTACCGTATTGTGGCGGGACGCTATTAAAAAAAACATTTCAGTCGATACCTGCAAGAGAGTAATGAAGAGAAGGGGCTATAGTTTTTACACTGCTAAAGAGAAACCGTTACTTACTAAAAAACAGAAAACCAACAGATTGAAATTCGCTAATAAATACAAAAACTGGACTGTCAATCAGTGGCGATAATATGGAGTAATGAATCCAAATTTGAAGTCACAGTTGGTGACGAACGAAGTAAAGTCATTCGGGAAAAAGGAGAGGCATTTCATAAAAACTGCCTCAAGCGAAACGTGAAGTTTCCAGCATCTTTAATGATTTGGGGCTGTATGGCACAGGGCGTGGGCCGTCTGCAATTTATAGATGGAACCGTAAATGCCGAGAAATACCAAAGCATCCTGCAAGAGAGTTTGCTGCCATACGGCAGTTAAAATATAAAAATGCAATTACTTTTCAACAAGACGGTGCTGCATGCCATACCGCGAAGACAACGATGGCGTGGCTGAAGTCCAAAAAAATCCCTACCATGCCATGGCCGTCCAGCAGCCCGGACGTGTCTCCCATAGAAACTTTGTGGTGGAAAATGAAGAAAAGGCTGCGAAAGGACCCTTCTAGATCTAAAGCTGACCTTAAGGAGAAACTTACCTGTGTCAGGAATGAAATAACCACCGAAGAGTGTAGAGAGTTGGTAGATTCAATGCCGCTCAATATCAAAGCCGTTTTGGATGCACCAAGTGGTAGACGGTCTATTATGCATCGGCTAAACCGAAGACGAACTTTTTAGCGAATATCTCATTTGGCAAAACAATTTTTTTTTTATCACTGTGGAAAGTTGTTATTTTTTTCATTCGATACAAAAGTATTATTCATTTTCTATATTGTTTTTATATTACATGATCTTCTAAACATCGCTGTCATCCTGAATTTTTAGGTTAAAATTAGGTTAGTACATTTTTTACCTGCTAGACGAACTCATTTGCATTGGGGCTCGTAGATGTCATAAACAAAGGAAAAAGTGACCTAGGCCTCCGGTGCCCAGGGCTGGGATCGAACCAGCGTCTTGTGCATTCATTAAAAATATATATATATATATTTATTAAAAATAACTTGATTTGTTCTTCAGTCGTTCAAACCTCGCCTCGTATCTCTGAGTTATTCGGAACTTATGTACGAAATACTTGATATTTACCAGTGAAAGAAAACATCGTGAGGAAACTGGACCTAATCCCAATAAGGCCTGGTACCCCCCTCTGAGTTAAAAGGTCAGAATGAAATCGCTTTCGTAAAAACTACCTACGCCAATTTATGGGATTTGATTGCCAAATGGACCCCAGCCATTGAGTAATGGCAAAAAGCCGGGACAAAGTCTATGAAGATGATATACGACTCAATATTTGAACTATTTTTACTAAATAAAAAATCTCTTGACGGGTCCGGGTTCTAGGTTGCTAAATTATAGAGATGACATTGTTGCCGCATTCGTCTAATGGTCTAAGAGCTGGCCACGTCAGATAAGACAATAATGAGAGCAATGAAACCCATCTAGTAAGATTGCAATACTATCTTTATTGCTAGATCCGGGCATCTGGCACCTTCTAATGGGTGGATGTCAGAGTGGCAGACTGGCAAAGTTTTTGAATTGGAAAAAAAGTAATACCAAAATAGGTAAAAACGGCCGAAGTTATCTTATTTATAAACATTCTATATTTTAACGGGGTCTATATTTTAACATTAGAACAAAAAACATTGCATAATATTTCGGAAACAGAAACAGCAGGCGACAAACTATGAATTACATTATACGTCGTTTTGGACCACTTTCCCCCATCAGAAACTTTTAGCAATGATATGATCTAATTATTTATATATTTTTTCATAATACTGCATCAAAACCAGAACTCTAGGATTTGTATTCTTAAAGTGGTTTGAATTCTTTGACCTGCACCACTTTACAGCTGCCAGATGTCCGGATCTAGAAATAAGCATAGTATAGCAAACTAACGAGAGGGGTTTCGTCGCTCCCATTGTTGTGTCATATCTGACGTGGCTAGCTCTCCGTCTATAAGCTCTTTTCATTTCCTCTTTCATCTACTTAAGGTTAACTAGAAGAGATCCCTATAAGAAATAGGTCCACCTTTGTACTTGCGTTTTCCTTAAGTATATTTTTTGCACAATAAAGAGTTTACAAACAAACTATACCTGTGCTCTTCCAAGAAGTCTGTCACCTCCCTGATGGCTGTTCTCATGAAGTTGTCCAAGTCCTCGTAGTCTGTACAGACGGGCCGGTTCACACTGTACTCTACTATGAGCTCTTTGGGCTTACATGGGGTGCCGGTGAACCTATAACCAGAGAGAAAAAAAGACTAGTTAATTGTAAGGATGAGATTGGGCGTCGTCCGAATTTTAATCGAGACGGGGGCTGGGGCGTACCGCCAGCATGGAAGCCTGTAATCCATGGCAAGAACTTCAGTGTGTGCTGTGAGAGTTTAGTGGACACAGTGAGTGTGGTTTGTTTATCGTCGCTCATGTCGGATGAACCGAATCCGCTGCAAAGCACGGTAGCAGCGCCGGCGCAAGATCACCCTCAACAAGCTTTGTCAGAGCGGGCGACACGAGCTGCGCGGCGAGCGGGACGCAGGCCGGCAGTCGGCAACAAGTCGTGCAACAGCGCGCTACGGGCCGGTTCGAAATAGCACTTAGTGCTTGAAGATGGAGACCTAAGCTCTCCGAAACATGTCGCGCGAAGTGACTAAAGTGACGTGAGTGTAACCGTTATATTTTATGGTTATAGTCATTGTAAGGATTTTTTATTTATTTAGACTGACACATTTGAGGACCATGACCATCATATTAAATCTTACCTATTATGTAATCATAGGTAAGATTTAATATGATATTAAACCTGACCTATTGTGTAAACATCTTATCTTATTATGTAATCAACTTAAGGCAAATCTGATATATCAATTCAATAGTCAAACTGCCAAATACCGTATGTAAACTTACTAGAATAATTTATTTAAACCAGTCGATCTGCACGTCGAGTAAAGTACTATACCATGCTTTTAGTTAGTATTAGTAGATTATTTTTAATGTAATTGTTATTTTGAAATTATAAAATCTTACCTTTTTCCAAGTCGGTAAATCCTATAAGTATCATCCTGTGATTATGTTTACGTTGTGAGTGACAGATAAATGCAACCCCATTGTTAACTAGAACATTCACAATTTCCATGCATTCATTTGAAGACTTCTTTAATAACCGTTTTAGGGCTTTTTTCAAGTTGATAAATGAAAGTTGTAGCCAAATTATGTTAAATTTATCACGTAAACGTAAACAATACCTTCCACTTCATTTTACTTTCCTCGGTGACACTTCATTGTCAAATTATTATTTTTCATAATTAGTAAGCGCCACAAAAGAGTTTAGCTAGCAATCAAATGACAAGTTCATTTTCAATGTCAACGTGTCTCATTCAAACAATACATAAAATTATCCATAATGCCATTGAATTTTAGACGAGATAGTGGATATGATTCTCATCTACGGGAAATGCAGGAATAATGGTGCGGCAGCTCTTCAGCTGTTTGCCGAGAGATTTCCGCAAGGGAGACAGCCGACTGACTCGTGTTGCAGTCGTGTAATTATAAAGGCGATTACAAGACTGCGAGATAATGATAGACGTACCAGTAAGTACTGGTGGCCGACGTCTTCGTATTGACGTCAGAACTGAAGAACGGATCTTAAACCATTTTGTAGAAAAGCCTGGCTCAAGCGTTAGGAAAGCAGGGAGGTTGTATGATATTAGTCATACAGCTGTCCATGCGATTTTAAAACGGAACCAACAACACCCATTGTTTGTGGTTAAGGTACATGCTTTAAACCAAGATGATTTCTTACGGTGAGTAGACTACGCGAATAGGGCATAAAGAAAAAACGGACACTGTGCTACCTCGTATTAAAAAGATAAGTATGTTCACAGCTTTATTTCAAGTGAAATGTCATGTGTTGAAGTTGACCAAATATTTGACAAAAGATAAAATTGTAAACAAATAATACAGGGTGTTATTTATAGAAGTATGATTTAACATTATTTTAGTTTTGAATTTTTACCATGAGGTATAAAAAGTGTCTGTAGTTAAATAATTTACATGCCACGACCTTATTAGTCGCCTAAACAAACCCGGGTTTGAATAGATGTTACTGGTATGTTTACATACTGTATGTAAAACGAGGTTTGGGGCAATTAGTAGTTCATATAACTGTTCCGTAATAAGGCCTAATTACGTACAGTTGCATACACTGCTTTATCTACACACACATTATAAATCCTAACTAACGTGTTTGGAAACTATTAAAATGACCGCCATTGCACCGGCGGTCGGGGAGGAGGGCTGGATTTTCATTAAGTTACCAAAATCGATGTTCTCAATTTGAATACTCATAACTTAACAATATTTGAGCATGTAATGTTAAAATTACGTTGCTGCTACAGATAAAAAAAATATCATAATAAAATCGGTTGTTGTAATGCTGGCCATTGCCTACCGTTTTTGAACAAATTTTAGAGGATTTACAATGTGAGTGTAGATAAAAACAATTATTTACAACTTCTCACATGAGGGACAAATCATACAGCTGCGAAACATGTTTACAAGTTTTAAAAAATATTTTTACCCATGTTTTCAGACAGGCATAGCCACTCCGTCACTCCTAAAGCCCTCCGATGTTCCATTCCAGCTTGCTGTACGTCACAACAGCGAAAAATCATACAACTGCGAAAGATGTGGACAAGTTATAAGAAAGAGACCTCTTCCATGTCTTAAGCCAGGTTTATCTCGCTGCACAGCTCCTCCGGAATTCTGATGTTGCATTCTAGCTTGCGGTACGTCACAAGGGAGACAAATCATATACCTGGGAAAGATGGTCACAAGTAAATTAAAAACTAACCTCTTCCGGCCACCACATCCTCAGCCAAGTCCATCCGGCTGCACAGCCTATCATCGCCTCCTGATGTTCCATTCCATCTTACATTACATACTCACACGAGGGAAAAATCATACACCTGCGAAATATGTTGACAAGAACATTAAAAAGTAACCTTTTTCCGCCATCCATGTCCTCAGCCAGGTCCATCTGGCTGCTCAGCCTCTCCTTCAGCCTCCTGATGTTCCATTCCTTTGCAATACATACTCACATGAGGGACAAACCATACACCTGCGAACGGTGTTAGCAAGAATATTAAAAACGCACCTCTTTCCGCCATCCATGACCTCAGCCAGGTCTATCTGGCTGCACAGCCTCTCCTTCAGCATCCTGATGTCCCATTCCTTCGCAATACATACTCATATGAGGGACAAATCATACACCTGTGAAAGGTGTTAGCAAGAATATCAAAAACGAACCTCTTCCGGCCCTTCATGTCCTCAGCCAGGTCCATCTGGCTGCTCAGCCTCTCCTTCAACCTCCTGATGTTCCATTCCTTTGTAATACATACTTACATGAGGGAAAAATCATACACCTGCGAAAGATGTTGACAACAACATTAAAAAGTAACCTTTTTCCGCCATCCATGTCCTCAGCCAGGTCCATCTGGCTGCAGAGCCTCTCCTCCAGCCTCCTGATGTTCCATTCCAGCTTCCGGTACATCTCGAAGTCATCCACATTCTCGCTTATACCGAACTCTTGTACGCTACCTTCGGTGGGTTTGGCACCTGCGATATAAAATGCATATATTAACCCCCTTATTCAAAAACTTCTTTCAGGCCCCAATTAGTTGGTTTATGTTTTGTTTGTTTCTAAAAAACACAAGTGTTAAACTGACAAATAAGGACAAAACATTTATGAATAAGGGGGTTAGGGCTTATTAATTAATTCAGTGACACGTTGTGAGGAACAATTATTGCTGCCCTGCTAAGCCGAATAGCGCTATCTCAAAATAAAGGACACATTTATTGATAAGGGGGTTAGGGTTTATTAATTAATTCAGTGACACGTTGTGAGGACCAATTATTGCTGCCCTGCTTAGCCGAATAGCGCTATCTCAAAATAAAGGACAAAACATTTATGAATAAGGTGGTTATGGTTTATTAATTAATTCAGTGACACGTTGTGAGGACCAATTATTGCTGCCCTGCTAAGCCGAATAGCGCTATCTCAAAATAAAGGACAAAATATTTATGAATAAGGGGGTTAGGGCTTATTAATTTATTCAGTAACACGTTGTGAGGACCAATTATTGCTGCCCTGCTAAGCCAAATAGCGCTATTTTAAAATACAGGACAAAACATTTATGAATAACGGGTTAGGATTTATTAATTAATTCAGTGACACGTTGTGAGGACCAATTATTGCTGCCCTGCTAAGCCAAATAGCGCTATTTCAAAATAAAGGACAAAACATTTATGAATAACGGGTTAGGATTAATTAATTAATTCAGTGACACGTTGTGAGGACCAATTATTGCTGCCCTGCTAAGGCAAATAGCGCTATTTCAAAATAAAGGACAAAACATTTATGAATAAAGAGTTACGATTAATTAATTAATTCAGTGACACGTTGTGAGGACCAATTATTGCTGCCCTGCTAAGCCAAATAGCGCTATTTCAAAATAAAGGACAAAACATTTATGAATAACGGGTTAGGATTAATTAATTAATTCAGTGACACGTTGTGAGGACCAATTATTGCTGCCCTGCTAAGCCGAATAGCGCTATCTCAAAATAAAAGACACATTTATTGATAAGGGGGTTAGGGTTTATTCATTAATTCAGTGGCACGTTGTAAGGACCAATTATTGCTGCCCTGCTTAGCCGAATAGTGCTATCTCAAAATAAAGGACAAAACGTTTGAATAAGGGGCTTAGGGCTTATTAATTAATTCAGTGACACGTTGTGAGGAACAATGATTGCTGCCCTGCTAAGCAGAATAGCGCTATCTCAAAATAAAGGACAAACATTTATTGATAAGGGGGTAAGGGCTTATTAATTAATTCAGTAACACGTTGTGAGGACCAGTTATTGCTGCCCTGCTAAGCCGAATAGTGCTATCTCAAAATAAAGGACAAAACGTTTGAATAAGGGGCTTAGGGCTTATTAATTAATTCAGTGACACGTTGTGAGGAACAATGATTGCTGCCCTGCTAAGCAGAATAGCGCTATCTCAAAATAAAGGACAAACATTTATTGATAAGGGGGTAAGGGCTTATTAATTAATTCAGTAACACGTTGTGAGGACCAATTATTGCTGCCTTGCTAAGCCGAATAGCGCTATCTCAAAATAAAATTCTCTTGGAAATTGAACTCTGAGCTACAGAAATTAAGGTACATAAGTTTGCATTCACTTTTTTATTAGGCCATCAGGCTTTGGCATTAGCCAGGGCAGAATAGAGCGTATACTCACATGATTCTTCCTTCTCTTCTCCAGCGTTTTCTGCATCAGGCTCCGACCTCTTAGCAGGGAAGAGAGGATAAGTCAGCCCCAGGACCCTCGGCTGAGACGGACTACACTTGTACAGGTCCATTATCTGTTAAAGGAAATAACATAACATAACATAAATACTCTTTATATACACTCATATTGTAAGTCCTCTAAAATGCGTTCAAAAACCGTAGGCAATGACCAGCATTACCACAACCGATTTTACTACGAGGGCTGCTATTTATATATCCGGAAACCGGGATTACAATCTTCTTAAATAGCATATTTGACCTCCATGGTAAAATTTGAACTTTTTTAAGTACTGGCCGGTATATTTTTTCTTTCTTATTAACGCTCGTGTTTTGTTTTTGACGGGTTTTAAATGTCATCTCGCAGCATGAATGGAACTCACTCGTGAAAATATTCGTGCTATGATTTATTATGATTTTCGGCGTGGTTTAACGCAACAACAGTGCATAGATCAACTAACTTCAACTTTTGGTGATGAAGCCCCATCTAAAACTACTGTGTATCACTGGTTTAGTGAGTTCAATCGTGGACGTAGTATGCTTACGGACGAAGTTAAGGCAGGTCGCCCGAAATCGTCGTTGTACAACAAAATATCGAGGCTGTGCGAAAACTTATAATGGACGACCGACATGTTACGTACCGCGAGATAGAGGCGACTCTGGGTATTTCTATGACCAGCATTAATAGCATATTACATAATTATTTGGCTGTAAAAGAAATTTGTTCGCGTTGGATACCCCACAACTTAACAAAAGAGCAAAAAGATGCTCGCGTCGAATGGTGCAATAAAATGTTAAAAAAATATAACCGTGGTGACTCAAAAGCCGTTTATAACATCTATACAGGTGACGAATCCTGGATCTATGCATACGATCCCGAAACGAAGCAACAATCAACGGTATGGGTGTTTCAAAATGAGCCGAACCCTACGAAATTTACTCGTGCAAAAAGTACATTGAAACAAATGGTGGCCTGCTTCTTCGGTATTAATGGCCATGTAGCTACAGTGCCACTAGAAAACCGTAGAACGGTTAATTCAGAGTGGTACACGACCATTTGCTTACCGGAAGTATTTGAACAAATTCGTAAAACTAACCAGCGACGAAGAATCATTCTTCATCATGACAATGCCAGCTGTCATACGTCACGCGAAACAACTCTATTTTTGGAGGGTCAAAATGTGGAATTAACGGGTCATCCGCCGTACAGCCCTGACTTGGCACCCAACGATTTTTATTTATTTCCAAATATAAAGAATAAATTACGCGGTCAACGATTTTCGACCGCTGAAGATGCTGTCGACGCATTCAAACAACACGTTATGGAGGTACCTCAGGCGGAGTGGCAGAAGTGCTTTAAAAATTGGTTCACGCGAATCCAAAAGTGCATAGATCATCAAGGGGAATACTTTGAAAAACAATAAAACCATTTTCAGCCGTGTACGTTTGTTCGTTTTTTTGTTTCCGGATATATAAGTAGCAACCTATGTATGATAAGCTTTTTATCTGCGACAGTAACGTAATTTTAACTTTACATGCTCAACTATTGATGTGTTATGAGTTTTGATAACATAATGTACACCTGCGCCCTGGACCCGCGCGACCGCCGGCACAATCGAGTTGGCCATGGCGGTGCAATGGCGGCCATTCTATGGTTTCCGAATACGGCATTTAGGGTAAATAATATGAGTGTAGATAAAGCAGTGTATGCAACTGTATGTAATTAGGCCTTAAAACTCTCGTGTGATCTTATTATGCAACTCTCCTGCGGCTCGTTTCATAAAACCACACTCGTATTTTAAGGACCCTTATTACGTAACAGTTACATAAACTACTATTATTGCACACCTCAAATTATAGACACAAAGTATACACAAGTCATAAACAGAAAAGCAGAGGCAAAACAGTTAGAGGTCTTATCGCTAAAGAGCGATCTCTAAAAATATTACTAGTAGTCCGCCTCAAACTGCGAACTTGCGATTTCCATGCAAACGAGTTGACCGATATAACAAGACCCGTATGATGATTGTTTCGCGCCTTCTAGCTCCATAACCCCTTGATCGATCCTGCTCATATACGAACTCTCAAATAGTATTGAGGTCTACTACAACCCCAACAAACTTCATAAAGATCAGAAAAACGTTACTAAAGATATCGCGGAACAACTATTCAAAATCAAAAAATCATCGAAATGCAGGGACGTCTAGGTAGCCAGCTGACAGTTACATTGTGTCCGAAGTTGTCTGTAAGAACTTCACTTCGCTTACGCTTCGCTCGTTCGATAATCAGAATTTTCGTGTTTTGTACACATATTACCTGATATTAGACGGGCCAACTTTTTCATAGACATTCGTCAGGTAGTCAAACAAATACGATAGATCACTGGCCTATTTAATCAAACGAGCGGAGCAAGTTCTTACAAACAACTTCTGGGTACTGGGACGTCTCGGCGTTTCGATGGCTTTTTGATTTTGATAGTTTGTTCCGCGATAACTTTATGAACGCTTTTCTGATCTTCATGAAATTTGTTGGGGTTGTAGCAGAGATACATATAATTTGTGAGATCGTATATGATCAGGATCGACCAAGGAGTCATGGAGATAGAAGGCGCGAAAAAAACATCATAAGGGTCTTGTTATATTGGTCACTTCGTTTGCCAGGAAATCGCGAGTTCTGAGTTCGAGGCGGACTACTATTAAAGCTATAAGTGACAATTTACAAGCTCCTTCTAACAAACAGGGTTAGTAAGAGACTTCCGCTTGTAAATTGTCACTTGTAGCTTAATTAAATATTATGGGACAATCTTACACAAATCAACCTAGTCCCACGGTAAGCTCAATAAGGCTTGTGTGTTGTGGGTACTAGGCGACGATGTATATAATAGATAGATATAGATAAATACTTAAATACATAGAAAACATCCATAGCTCAGGAACAAATATCCGTAATAAACACACAAATAAATACCCTGACCAGGATTCGAACCCGGGACCTCCTGCTTCATAGGCAGGGTCACTACCGACTAGGCTAGGAGGCCGTTAATTGAACTGCAAGATGAAGCTTAAGGAAAACTTGACACCACACATACTTAGGCGCTCCCGTACTAATTTACTATGCGAGCGCGATCGCTTGTTTCAGTTGAATTAATTTAACTAGTAGTTCGCATCGAATTGAGAACTCGCGATTTCTTTGCAAACGAGTTGACCAATATACTAAGACCCTAATGCTGATTGTTTCATGCCCTCTAGCTCCATAACCCCTAGATCGATCCTGCTCATAAACGAGCTCTCAAATAGTATTGAGCTCTACTACAACCCCAACAAATTTCATAAAGATCAGAATAACGTTACTAAAGTTATTGCGGAAAAACTATTTAAAATCAAAAAGCCATCGAAATGCAGGGACAGTTCCGTTGTGTCCGAAGTTGTCTGTAAGAACTTCACTTCGCTTACGCTCCGCTCGTTCCATAATATGACCAGAGTGAGTTCCAAAAGGGCCTTTCCCTCTAAGTCGGAAGGTCAGATGGCAGTCACGTTCGCAAAAACTAGTGCCTACTCAAACTCATGGGATTAGGTTGCCGAGCGGACCCTAGGCTCAAATTGAGCCGTGGCAAAGCCGGCACAAAGGATGACAATGTATTTACGTGTGCAAGGGACTTACTTTTTGCAAACCGGGGTCGGTGTCCACAAGATGACAGCTGTCAACCACTAGCACGTTGATTCTCGTCATGTCGATGATGCCGTCTTCCAGCAGTTGACGGAACACGGTGGATGTGCACACTATCACCTGGGGAAAGAAATTGAGACTAAGTAAGTAATACGCATGATGAATTTTTTTCATTGGGTATCAATCTATTTGTTTTGTTGTGAGGATCAAATGTCTATATGGGCCCAATTGCGTTAAAGCAACACAAAAGTCAGAAATGAGACTTAAAGTCTTGCATTTGTTTCTCAAAGCGCTCCTAACAAAATGATGTGTAAAAGTGACGTCACGATTACATAGTCGATCTGTTTAAAGTATGGAACAGTTATGAAATTGCTATTTTTACAGTGAAATATTGCGTTTATGTATAGTAAAATAATATATCTCACAACTCGGCCGTTCTGACCTCCTGACGTCCTCACCTCCTTAACCTCGACCTCCTGCTTTCAATCTTCTACATCTTCATAAGCACTCGCACTGACGACTGTGAGGTCCGTCAGTATGCGGAGCTCGTATGCCGCACACGGAGCTCAAGAGCCTTCAATGACAGTCCCTATTGGTGTAAAATAATATATCTCACAACTCGGCCGTGCTGACAACAATCACGTCCTCACCTCCTTAACCTCGACCTCCTGCTTCCAATCTTCTACATCTTCATAAGCACTCGCACTGACGACCGCGAGATCCGTCAGAATGCGGAGCTCGTATGCCGCGCACGGTACTCGGGAGGCGCGGGTCACGAAGACGGAGCGCTGCTTGCCGGCCGAGAATGGTCTGGAATAGAAAATAAGCTTAGTGACTTAGCTTAGAACACAGACAGAAACAGAAGTAAGTAACTAATTGCAGGCATAGATGACCCCGTGGAAATCAAAACCACTGCAGAATACGTTACACACAGGCGCGGATCCAGGATTTCGTTTGGGGAGGGGGAGTAGACGTGTGCGCCGCGCCGGCGTGGCGTAGCCGCGCCGTGGGACCCACGCCGCCGCCGCCGCCGCGGATTTCAAAATCCACGCCGTTGGCCAAAATTTCAGAATTCGGCAAAAAATTGCCAATGACAATTACCGATGAAGTAAAGTCAGTTGAAAATTTAACAACGTATATTGACAAATTAAACCATGAAAACATCTACACATTGAAATTGTTTGGGTTTGGTCAATTCCTTCTCTTTCGGGAGATTAATAAATGAGTATGATTTAACCGCTCACCTAACAAATATGAAGTCGATGGCCTTATTAATAAGATTGGTAACGAAAATAATAAATCTGCCATCAAAATTGTACCGGTTGTTCGGTGGCAGGATTGATCCTTAATACTCAACAGTATGTTTGGACCTACTGCGAGTCAAAAAAGGATCTTCATCATCACTAGTCGTTCCCTCAGAGTTGAGGATCATGTCCTTCTGTTGAAGACCAGGTTCCTCCATAGCCTTCTATCCCTCGCTAAGCGCATGGCTTCTTGCAGTTTTAATTGCATGGGTGCAGTGATTTGGGCACACCATCTTGCAGGGGGAGGGCCTCTTAGTCTTGTGTCTTCAACTTTTCCCGTCATGATGATCCTCTCCAGGTTATCCGAGGAGCGTCGAGAGTGGTGTCCGAAGTATGTGGTCCTGGCACATCGTAGACAACCAGAGTTTTATGCGTAGCTCCTCTAGTATGGACTGATTAGTACGCATCGCAGTCCAAGGTATCCGTAAAAGCCCTCGCCAACATCACATCTCAAACACGTCGATACGGCTTTTCAGATCTGCCTTGATTGTCCAAGTTTCAGAACCGTATAGGAAAATTGGAAACACCAGGGAACGCATAAGTCTAACCTTAGTCTGCCTCTGTATGCCGCGATCTCTCCAGATCCTATCTAACCGAGTCATAGCACGCTTCGCTATTTAAATCCTCCGGATGCTTTCACGTTCACACCTACCATCGCTAGATAGTAGTGAGCCGAGGTAGGTGAAGGCGCTGACGCATTCTAGGTCTTTCAGTGCTAGGCTTTGTGGAGGAGACTGTTTCCGGTTGGTTTTGGCATGGTTGACGTGAAGTCCTAATACAATGTTCTCCGCTTCTATTCGCCGGAACAAAAGACACATCTCCTCCTCATTGTAAGCCAAGAGCGTTGTGTCGTCAACATAGCGTAGGTTGCTAATCGTTTTGCCGCCAAATGATATAAAAAAAAAAAAAAAAAAAAAAATATTTATTCAATAGCACAAAAAATGTTACAGTTTTCAGGTTGGTGCCTCTTTTTAAGTATAAAAATACCTGTGTCAAGAGACACCGCTCTTCCTTAGAGATTAACAACATCATAATATGGGTATGCTTTGATTTTACTTACGTACTAGAGAAACGTGCATTTTCTGGAGGTGTTTGCTAGAATTATGTATACAACATTTATTTACGAAAACTACGCGAAATATACAATATAAGGCAAAATTTAAGCAGAACAAAACTAAAATTAAAAATAGAACAAAAATACAATTTAAAAATTAACCAAAATAATACAATCCTATTGAAGGAGCCACCGTAAATATGTGTATGTGTATGTGCGCGTGTTTTAGTGTGCGTGTGTGTGTGTGTGTGTGTGTGTGTGTGTGTGTGTGTGTATGTGTGCGTGTGTGCGTATGTGTGTTTGAAAGTGTAAATGAAGATAATTTTATGTATAAGCCCACTCATTATTTTAAAAGATTTTCCAGATCATAATAATCTTTTGTTTTAATCCAGTCCAGAATTTTCTTTTTACATTCTCTGAAGGTTGTAGGATATATGTCTTGATCTTTTTCAAGAATGTTATATAAATTTGCCGACTGTGTTAGATATTGCTTTTCCGCAAATACGTGCTTTGTTTGTTGGATAGTGATTACGTTAGGTTTTAATCTCGTTCCTTTTTTTGTGATCCCACTAAAACGGGTACCTTTATGTCTTCGTAAGATAGTGTGTAAGACGTATAATTTTCTTACCGATAAAAGCCCACATAAGTCGTACAAGTCGCTGGTAGGAAATCTGAATGGCTTGAAGTACATGACTTTTAGTAAAGCTCTCTGGGCCCTTTCCAGTTGCAAGAACTTCGTTTTTGTAGCACCACCCCAGACAGGGATGCAGTAAGACAAGACTGATTGTGCTAAAGAGATATAAATCTGATTTAATAATTTAGAATCTGCAACATGTCTCAAGTGTTTAAATGTCCATATAAGTTTACGGGTTCGGGACATCATCAGTTCGGTGTGCATATGCCATGTCAATCTTTGATCAATTATTACTCCTAGATATTTGAAGGTTTCCACTTTAGTTATAGCAGGGCAGGAGCAGTTAGGTTGAGAATTTTCTTTGCAGTTATGTATCTGAATTTTAAAAGAAGAGTCAGGTTGCGTTTTGGTAGTCATTGTAAAACAGATGTAGTTGGTTTTATCAGTATTTAAGGTTAGAAGATTTTCTTGTAACCAGAAAGCGATTTTACGTAGGCCTTTCTCAGTCGATTTGCGTACATCCTCCCAAGTATTTCCATAGAAAACAACGGCAGTATCGTCAGCGTAAGCAAAAATGGAAGCGTTGTCAATGTGCATTTTGCATAGTTGGTTCATGTAAATTAAAAAAAGTGTGGGGCCTAGGACACTTCCTTGGGGAACTCCGTAATCAATGTCGCATTCATCACTAGTGTAATTCCCCACTCTTACCCTCTGTTTGCGGTTTCTAAGGTAATCGCTGAGTAACGAGAGAGGGATTCCTCTAAAACCCATATGTTCAAGCGTGTTTATAAGAGTGGGAACAGAAACTGTATCAAACGCCTTTTTTAGGTCGAGAAATACAGTCAGACATTTTTTATTCTTATCTACTTTTTGGATTATCAATGAAGTAAGAGATTGGACTGCATCTTCGGTAGAGAGACCTTTTCTGAAGCCAAATTGATTTTGGAGATACAATAGAATAGATATGCCACTGTCCCACTGTCGGAGACCTTACGTAAGATGTATTCGCCGTAGATATTAAAGAGCTTGGGAGACAATATACAGCCCTGTCTTACTCCTCTTTCTGGCTTGAACTGGTCCGACAAGGTGTTCTCGATGCGCACTCTGGCAGTACTTTCGGCGTACAAGTTCTCAATAAGGTGAGCTAAATGAGCAGGGACACCCATCTCCAGGAGCACCTACAGCATGTTTTTCCATCTAACACAGTCGAATGCTTTGGCGTAATCTATGTATGAAGCATATAGGACTAATGGCTTGTTCCATTGACGACATCTCTCGATGATCTGGCGCACGATGAAAATCTGCTCCCGTGTCCCCAGCCCAGACGCAAAGCCAGCCTGCTCGGCAAGTATTTGCCGCTCCAGGAATTTTGTCAATCGCGAATTCACGATGTAAATAAATACTTTACTAGCATGCGATATAATAGACAATGTTCTATAGTTGTCACAATTTAGCGTCGAGCCTTTTTTATGGAGAGGTATAACCATGTATTCAGTCCAGTCTCTCGGCCACTGGCCAGTTCTCCACACTTTGCAGCAAATCTGGTGTAAGAACTGTGTACCTTCGCCACCTAGATTCTTTAGGAGACTAGCGCATATACCATCAGTACCGACGGCATTAACTTTCAGACGTCTGATAGCGTCTTGCACTTCGGAAATAAATATGTCTGGCTCTAGTGGATGCACAGCGTCTTTCGCAGTAAAAGATGTTCCGGAAGTTCTCGATAGAGTTGTTCCGAATAGTTTTTCCATCTAGCCAACACTTTTCCCGGGTCTGATAAAGTGTTTTCATCAGTATCCGCTATCTGCCAGCTTCTAGGTTTGTAGTCGCGGGTGAGAAATTTGACTTTCTGGAACAAGTCTTTAGAATGGGCAGTTGCAGCATGGTTTTTTATTTCGTCACACAAAGCATGGATTGAATTATTCTTATCGCGTCTGCATGCCCTTTTCACGCAAGTGTGTAGCCTGGAATACTCCTTTATTGCTATGTCTGTGTTAAAACCTTGTTCTTTGAGAGTCCTCTGCCGCTCAATAAGTTCCCAGGTAGCATCAGAAATCCAGGGTTTCTGTCTTGCTTGGCTCCCAGGAGTAGGGATGACTTCTTTCGCTGTTTCGGACACAACCGCCTTGAAGCCATTCCATGTTGTCTCTGTATCTTCAAAAGCATCCCTTATAACGTCCTTTATCTTGAGAGGAAACCTTCTGGTGAGCCCCCGCAAGACATTTCTTGGTAGCTGGCCTTGAAACACGTTTTAGATGGAGTTGGCTTTTAAAGGATCTTAATTTATTACAGTTACGAAAAACATCAGCATAAAAGCGATTTCCCAAAAATAGGCAGGACTGAAGTGTACTAGAAAAAAAAACACCCTTAAATACGAGTAAGCAAACGGCCTTATATATCGTATTATGTTCCTTGTTCCTAAAAGTTTTTGATATTTAACATATTTTTAATGCGAAACGTGAGCCTTGCGAGTGTAGCCAAAAGTGACCTTGACGCCGGCGTGGCGCAGCCACGCCGCCAAAAATACCCGGCGCGCCGCCGCCGCGGATTTCTATGACGGTGCACACGTCTAGGGGGGAGGCAATTTCCTTGACAAAAAATCTCGCAGTACTCTCTCGCAAACCTTTGGGCCCCGTATCCCGTATACCCTCTTATCTCAGTTCTCAGCTCAACCGCTATGGTATTCCGCTCCCGGGCTGCAGCGGCGAGGCGCGTCCCGCCCTCCGCTACCGTGAAGCGTGACCAGATGTCTTCCTCCTTCTTTAATTACTATCGTTCTTAACTTATATATCTATAACAAGATTTTCTACTAAGCCAGCACCATCTGTTGCTTTGCGCGTTAATCTTCATTTGTGTAAAATACTGTCTCACAACCCGGCCATCCTGACTAGAAACATGTCCTCGCCGCCTTAACCTTGACTTGCTTCCAATCCTGTAGGTGTAGATCTTCATAGGCGCTCGCACTGAACTGAAGACCACGAGGTCCGTCAGTATAATTAAGGAGCTGATACGAACCACCCTCCGCAGCCATGAACCTAGACTAGTTGCCTTCCTCCTTCACTTACCCCCTTATCATGTGCGCCTCCTCATGCAGCAGCCTAGTAGACGTGAACGACGCCAGCTCAGCCGCTATGGTGTTCCGAACCCGCGCCGCGGCGGCGAGGCGCGCCCCGCCCTCGGCCGCCGTGAAACGGGACCAGTTGCCTTCCGCCATCTTTAAAAGTTATAACTATAACACTGTTTGTAAGGTCCAATCTGTTGTGTACCCTGCCTGCCCCTTCCCCTCCTTCTGCTCCCTAAGGGCCCTAAATCTTATTACACCTCCTAACCTGACAGATTGGGCCCTACAAATTGCAATGTCTAATAATAATATAAGGATACAAGCAGTGACCTCTTGAGCGGAGGCCACTAACTGCGCGTATGCCGCGTACATGACAATCAAATGAAAACGTAAGAGAGTAAGTAGCCTCAGTTAAAGCTGCTATCTATTCGAATCTTGACGCAGCAGATCGCGTCACAGAACGCGCCGCCCGACGCTCGCTTAAAATTACTTATCAATTATTCGCATGTTACACGCGCCATAAGGCGTGTTCACACCTGACGCACAGCCTCGCGAGGAAATTGCCGCGCGAGGCAGCTCGGCTAGTGTGAACGTGCCTCAGCCGAGGCAAACGCACGTGCGGCCGCAATGTCTCGGGCGAGACACATTCACACTAGACGAGCTGCCTCACGCGGCAATATCCTCCCGAGGCGGTGCGTCAGGTGGGGCCACGCCTATTACGATGAAGTAACTGTCGTTGCTGCAATTTTTAGTTGTGGCCTATTGTATTGCATTGTAATGCTTTTAAGTTTCAATAGTAATTCTAATATTAAACTAAGTCATTCATTAAGCATTATTATAAATCAACTTTCTCTGCACTTGTATGTTCTCCTATTAGTAATTTCTATTAATTATTCTGTGCTGTGCTCATAGTTGAAATTTTTGAACATAACTAAATGTTCTGACACTTTATTTGCCTGTGTTATGGTAGTTTTAAGGCCTGGACGTAACGTGGCCACAAAACAATCACTAGTTTAGCTTGTAAGACTTGTTATTGCAACACATTTTTTGCTACCAAGCAAGGACAGAATAATAATAGGCGGCTCTACACCTGACGCACCGCCTCGTGAGGAAATTGCCGCGCGAGGCACTTCGTAGTGTGGACGGCCCTCGGCCGAGGCAAATGCACGCGCGGCCGCGATGCCTCGGGCGAGGCACGGCCACACTAGCCGAGCGGCCTCGCGCGGCAGTACGTCAGGTGTGGACCCGCCTAATAGTGTGTACAAAAATTTCACTGTGTACATAAACCCCTGTTTAGGTATGCCAAAAATGCCCAAACACATCACATTAAGTACAACTACTATCACATTAAGCTGGGTATTCATAAGGCAATATTTGTTTATAAACAGTGCTTCAATATTGCATCATCTCTGCAAACATCTCAGGGACTGATACCAATATAACTAACAATCAAAATTGCACCAAGTATTTGCAATATTTACCTAATGCTCCTTAATGTAATTTAGGTATGGATAGTAAATGTGATATTATTTTGGAAAAGGTACCATTTGGCGGTCAAATTTAACAACAGTGCAGAATAGATAATAGTACTTCATACAGAATGGCCACGCTACCCCCCACCCTGAACGGAATCACCTCACCCCGCAGTGGCTAATTAGTAGAGAACTAGTAGGCTAATCCATCGGCAACTAGAAGGCAATGCATCATAACTTCAATTCAATCTAAACGCACGCACACGTTGAAGTGTGTACAGATGTGCCATGCACACAAAGGCACGCAAAATAATGTAGTATGACGTGTCCGCCCTGTGACAACAGTTAATAAAAAACAAAGGGGCAGCATAAATATACCTATACTCTGTATCTAAAGTAAATACGATCTACCCTCAAATGGCTCCTTAAGCCAGTTGAGGGTAGATGAAAACATTACACAATCAAATAATATTGGTTAAAGCCAGGTTGTTAAGTGACAGATCCAGGCAGTTTTGTATTTGATCGGTTAACCAATAAAAGTTATAACTACCCGAAAATGTGAAAATTGTTTGTTTACTTTTATTTAAATACCTAAAGACATAGAGTATAGATGTTAAAAAAAATAATTTCCAAGGGCTCGGATTTTCCAGCTCAATCAAAAAATAACAATAACCTATTTATGAAACTTCAGGGTCCATTATCTCGGCCATTTTTAATTTAAAAAGAAAGTTTTTTGTATTTAACATGATTATTCTATTGTTTATTCTGGTTCAGAGACTTTAACGAGATATTTCAACGTAGTAACAACAACCGTCTCAGAGGTCATCAGCTAAAGCTAGTCACTCGCAGATCCTACAATATTCCTCACAAAAACTTTTAAAGCAACAGAATTGCAGAAGCTTGGAACAAACTACCAGACAACACAGTGTTGGCTCATAGTGTCAATGAATTTAAAAACAAATTAGACAAGCACAATAAAAAATCAAATTAAAGAGATAAATTTGCAAGAGCATACTGCATACAGGTACTAACAGTTATTACAACTGCTTGCCTGCTTACAAATAATAATAATATTCTCTACAATAACATCTTAAAAAATTGGTGTCATAATGACACAACATCCATCGAAATTTTTTAAAGTCCTGCATACCCTTTGCTACACCCCAACACATATAAGTAACTTCGGAACTTCGGTAAGGGTTGTAGCTATGTTGGTAAATTTGTATTATATATCTATACTTATAAATATTATTAAAAAATACTGTTGCCTATTTTTGATGCATGGTTAATGGTTTGGCAAAAGGCAAGGATTATAAAAAACTAATTGTTGTACAAATAATAATGTAATATCAACCAATAACAAACAAATAACCCCAAAATTACATTAATTTTTCAAACGATACGGTAAGATGCTTTGCAATTCAAACCTTACCTTAGCGGCAGCTTTATTTTCCTCTTTTCACAGAAACAAACCACCTAACACTTTGTTTACACCAAATGAACTATAGAAATACCATTGTATTCCACAAAATAATGACTCGATTATTTTACATGGTTACCAAGAACGTCACTTGTTTACACGTAAATGATGGACAGCAACACCAACATTGGCCACAGACGACGCACAACCAACTATTGGCTACAAAGAAGCTGTTAAAAAACACGTATTACAGGTGAAACTTTAAGATAACTTAGTTTTATGACCAAGACAACGCAAGACCGTCAGAGTTCGATGACACATTGACATTTCAATCGGCGATTGGGTCAAAGCCATGGATGTACTAAATAGGGGATCCGACATATGTAAATCAAAACACATAAAAATATATTCGCCTCGTTTTAACTCAGCGCCATATTCATAAGCAAAAAGAGATGACGAGTGTATACGTAAAAACCCAATGCGGCCGAAAATCCGCCATATTAAGATCTGAGGACGTCAAAACCTATACACTATAACCGCCATGTTGATAGCTCCGATACTTCAAAATCGACACTCTTCTTTCGTTGATGTGGCGCGCCTGTGGTCAAGGCAAGAGTTGAAACACGCGTTTCCCCAAGAAGGACAGAATACACGCAACGCGACTAATTTTAAAACACGTTTCAAGATGGCTGACAGCATACCGTAACGACCGTAACTAGCCAACTCCTTAAACTATGCAAAAAAGAGAGGTATGGGCACTGCGAATGGCATCTCGCTTAGTGTGGTAGGGCACGTTCAGTGAATGTCATCTCGCTCAAATCTGGAGCAAAGCCCGACTGGGGAAGTACCTCCACCTTACAGAAAACCACAGCCAAATAGCACTAGACCCTACTCATAGTGTTGTGTTCCTGCTGGTGAGTAAAGTTGCCAAAGAGCTCAAAGAGGACCCAGTGTGTTGACGATAGGGTCGGCAACGCGCATGTGACTCCTGTGGAGTTACAGGCGTCCATAGGTTACGGTAGCTGCTTACCATCAGGCAGGCCGTATGCTTGTTTGCCACCGTCGTAGTATAAAAAAAAAAAAACATAATTTAGTCGGTTCCTTTTAACCCCTTTAAAAAGCGGTAGAGGGTAACAAACGTTTATATTGTTCTTAGGGCCTTTTGGAAGTAAGCTATGATCACAATGTGATACTATGATAAGTTCTAACGATAATATCGCTTTCTCTGTCATACCTATTGAAAGTTTAATGAGACCATCCCGTTCAAACTTGGTATTCATATTACCATGTCAGATCTATGGCATGTCTATGGTCTATTGCGATTGGTGTTTGGCATGCGTTTGGTTCCGTAAATAAAGTTTTCGGGATTTTCCCCAAGCACGAGTGTTGCATCTCTTTCTTATTCCACAGAAGAAGGCATATAAAAAGAGATAAAATATGAATTTGAACAAATGAAGGCGCCAAACACAAGCCTACATTAACCAATTAAGCGTTACGTTAGCGTTTGGACGTTAATATATATCGCTCAAACAGGTTTCAACAATAAAAAAAGTGTTATGTCAAAATGACAGCTGTCAAACTGAAAAACATCCTCGGGCAGATTTTGGAATAATTTAATATTATATTTAATTTTAAGCTTAAATAGATCACAATGGAATGCATAAGCATACTAGAAAGGGAAATAGCCGATTTGCGCAAGACTTTAGCTGAGAAAGAGAACGAATTGTACGAAATAAAGAAGAAATGGTTATCGGTTTGTATTGTTTTGATTTTGCGAATCTGCGAACCTTGTTTGTCTCGACTATGGATTGTCTGGCAAACCAAAATCTGCAGTAACAGTAGAAGTAATAACCTACATTCATCCTTTTTAGGGTTCCGTACCTCAAAAGGAAAAAACGGAACCCTTATAGGATCACTTTGTTGTCCGTCTGTCTGTCTGTCTGTCTGTCTGTCTGTCTGTCTGTCTGTCTGTCTGTCTGTCTGTCAAGACCATTTTTCTCAGGAACGCGTGGAGGTATCAAGCTGAAATTTATGCCAAATACTCAGGTCTATTGTCCCTTGGCGCTGTGAAAAAATCAAACTCAAAAGCCAACGCAATCAAAAGATACAGTCGTTTATGCTGCAAATTTTAGTTTTTCGGCACTCGCAAAACCTACGGGGTACTTCCCGTGAACTCAGAAACTTGAAATCTGGCACGAAGCAACGACATATAGCATAGACAATGGAAAAATTACAAAAAGTAGACATTTTTAATAAAATCATACAAAAAAATATTTTTTAAAATTTTAAACTTACATTTTTTTTCTCGTAAACGCGTGGAGATATTAAATTGAAATTCATGTCAAATACTCAGGGTTATAGGACCTTTCAGATGTAGCAAAACCAAACTTTTATGTCAACGCAATCAAAAGAAATAGCAATTTAAGCCGCATATTTTGAAACTGAGTACTCGCTAGAAACTCAAAACCTACAGGGTACTTCCCGTAAACTCAGAAACTTGAACAGACAAAGGAAAAATTACGAAAAGTAGACATTTTTAGTAAAATCATACAATAAATATTTTTTTTAATTTTATACTTACTACCTTGTTCCTCGTAAACGCGTAGAGGTATTAAATTGAAATTCATATCAAATACTCAGGTCTATAATACCTTTAAGTTGTAAAGGTTTGTACGGAACCCTCGGTGCGCGAGTCCGACTCGCACTTGGCCGGTTTTTTTTAGTGGTGACGGTACGAGGGCTGCTATTTATATATCCGGAAACCGGGATTACAATCTTCTTAAATAGCATATTTGACCTCCATGGTAAAATCTGAACTTTTTTAAGTACTGGCCGGTATATTTTCTTTCTTATTAACGCTCGTGTTTTGTTTTTGACGGGTTTTAAATGTCATCTCGCAGCAAGAATGGAACTCACTCGTGAAAATATTCGTGCTATGATTTATTATGATTTTCGGCGTGGTTTAACGCAACAACAGTGCATAGATCAACTAACTTCAACTTTTGGTGATGAAGCCCCATCTAAAACTACTGTGTATCACTGGTTTAGTGAGTTCAATCGTGGACGTAGTATGCTTACGGACGAAGTTAAGGCAGGTCGCCCGAAATCGGTCGTTGTACAACAAAATATCGAGGCTGTGCGAAAACTTATAATTGACGACCGACATGTTACGTACCGCGAGATAGAGGCGACTCTGGGTATTTCTATGACCAGCATTAATAGCATATTACATAATTATTTGGCTGTAAAAAAAGTTTGTTCGCGTTGGATACCCCACAACTTAACAAAAGAGCAAAAAGATGCTCGCGTCGAATGGTGCAATAAAATGTTAAAAAAATATAACCGTGGTGACTCAAAAGCCGTTTATAACATCTATTCAGGTGACGAATCCTGGATCTATGCATACGATCCCGAAACGAAGCAACAATCAACGGTATGGGTGTTTCAAAATGAGCCGAACCCTACGAAAGTTACTCGTGCAAAACGTACAGTGAAACAAATGGTGGCCTGCTTCTTCGGTATTAATGGCCATGTAGCTACAGTGCCACTAGAAAACCGTAGAACGGTTAATTCAGAGTGGTACACGACCATTTGCTTACCGGAAGTATTTGAACAAATTCGTAAAACTAACCAGCGACGAAGAATCATTCTTCATCATGACAATGCCAGCTGTCATACGTCACGCGAAACAACTCTATTTTTGGAGGGTCAAAATGTGGAATTAACGGGTCATCCGCCGTACAGCCCTGACTTGGCACCCAACGATTTTTATTTATTTCCAAATATAAAGAATAAATTACGCGGTCAACGATTTTCGACCGCTGAAGATGCTGTCGACGCATTCAAACAACACGTTATGGAGGTACCTCAGGCGGAGTGGCAGAAGTGCTTTAAAAATTGGTTCACGCGAATGCAAAAGTGCATAGATCATCAAGGGGAATACTTTGAAAAACAATAAAACCATTTTCAGCCGTGTACGTTTGTTTGTTTTTTTGTTTCCGGATATATAAGTAGCAACCCTCGTACTAGTGTAAGAATAAGATAGTATGATTTTCTCTGACTATAAGTATATTACTCGAAACAATATTTACCGAAAATATGGCTCGTGTAAATTTGTAACCGGCCAGTGTTATACCGTAATAAGACTGTCAGAGAAACTGCTGTACGAGTCGTTCTTACAGCACTATTGTGGGGCCATTTTTTGGGCTGATTGTGTATCATACTTTATTACATAATAAAATAAAAATAAAAAAACCTTTTACTTTATTTTATTACATATCGGTGGTCTATAATTGAAGAAGTCCCCGGCCAAACTATATGAAATAATTACGGATGACGCGCCGCTGTGATAAAATTGTGATTCCATCATTTTCACACTTTCAATAAACTCATTCAGTGCCAAAAACCCGACTATCGGGTATTTTATGATTTCGTTCCCAGGCCGGACGACCCGATAGTCGGGATCGTGGTAGCTTTATATGACGAAATTTTTGTGGCCTGGCGCAGATGTCTTGTTTGGCTGGCTGGCAATGATTGTGTTTAAAGTATGCTTTTATTTTGGTGTCATAGAAGCCGCAGATAGACAGCCAAATCCAAGTCAACCCCGATGGGTTTCACGGACAAGCACACGTGGACCGCCTGCCCAGATGGGCAATAGAAAGGTACGATTAGAGCGCGGGTGGCGGTAGACGTAAGATTTTAAATCCGAAAAAAAAAAGAAAAGATATTGGTCTTCAATTTAGGCACATTACAATGCATTTATGACTGTCAGAGAAAAAAAAAACTACCACAAACACGAAGTTCAAACCCCTGCTCATACCACTGAGTTTATTGGAACTTATGTACGAAATTGCCAATGTCGATGTGTTAAGACTTTCACATGTGAGGAAAGTGCATGTTACAGAAGATTCCCCTTCCTGAATTTGACATTGACAGCTACAGAGATGAAAGTGTTAGCTGTCATGCGCTCTTAAACAAATAAAATAGGCTTTTCAACGTGCTTCATATATCCATGCAGGTTTAAGACAAGCCATAAACACTGGCTGAAATGATAATATCTGACGTTTTCAATCCAAAGTACACATAATTGTGGGTTGCCATTAAGACTGTAACTGCCATAAAAAAATATTTAGAAATAAACTCTATTAACAACCGACAACTTAGAGAATACAACCTGTGGAGTAGCCATGTCTGTCAAAAAGTCTGCCGATTTTTGCGGGGGAGGGGAACGTCAAATTTATGGCTATTCGTACGTAACGTACAATTGGGAACGCCTGTCAATCAATGGTGACTCCGGTTGGTTGAATTCTCTAAGACCGACAATGATGTAATGTACCTATGACTTGAAACCGTCACATATTCTCGAACGCACCTATAAGGTGATAAGCTATGTGCCAACTCTTCCCTCATTAGCCCTTGCGGTAAGCCATATATAAGATATCTCTATACTCCGCTTAGCGCGTTATTTCTTTGAAACCTAAGCTGCCAAAAAGAAGGGGTGCGGGAGGGGAACACGCAATGCTAGACAGGAAACGCGCCATTGTTCCGTGGGGCATACGAGAGAGTCAGACATTAATGGTTGCCATGGCGACGTACTATGTTTACTGTCACTTACAATAAATTAGTGTCGCACTATAGGGTGAAATTACTTCGAGCGTGGCAGCGGGGGTCGCCCGGCTATGCGGGGTCTTGGGTTATTAGTCTATGCGGTAAGCGCATGGGAAAAACGGGTACAATGAAGAGACAGTGAAACCCCCCTGGTACAAATGTTAAAAGTTTCTCAATAAAACATATTAAATGACTAACAAAGACCATCATTTGAGTCTGTTACTTGTCATATTGTGCAGGTACAGCAGACAGATCTTACTGCCTGAAATTGGGATAGAAGGCCAAGCGGCATTGCTGACAGCCCGGGTGCTGCTAGTTGGAGCTGGTGGGCTTGGATGCCCTGCTGCAGCGTACCTAGCAGGCGCCGGTGTTGGTAGGTGAACAATCTTTACATTGTGTTGATTTCTAAGGGTATTTTATTGCCAGGAAAGATGAGGTGAATGATTACACACAGCTACATTAGGTACTGATTGCATAAAAAGTGAATGAATGAAATCAATGAGTGAAGGGAATGTAATTAAAAGCACGATATATTACGAGGTGAGAAAAAAAACCGGCCAAGAGCGTGTCGGGCCACGCTCAGTGTAGGGTTCCGTAGTTTTCCGTCCGTCACAGTAAGTGTCCCCACTTAAGAGTTAAAATAACACCGCCATGTAAGATATGATATGAGAATTCCACGTACAGCGACATCTATCGGCAAATTAAGTAAACTATTGCGCGCGAGCTTAAAGTATGGAAGATGATTTTTATGGGATAATTATTTATTGCGTGAAACGATTTTCACCGTTTTTACTTTATTTGAACGTCATTTCATTGTGATTTTGTAGAAATTACAGGTACAATAAACTCCTGCTTATACGGTTAAATTACAAACTTAGTTCAGAAATCATTTTGTATTTTTTTCCAAAAACTATTCAACCATTCAAGTTCAAAATAATTTTCCTAGAAAGTTTTTATAAAGTTCTACTTTTGAGATTTTTTTCATATTTTTAAAACTTATGGTTCAAAAGTTAGAGGGGTGGGGGGGGGGACACATTTTTTTTTACTTCTGGAGCGATTATTTCCGAAAATATTTACATTATCGAAAAATGATTTTAGTAAACCCCTATTCATTTTTAAATACCTATCCAACAATATATCACACGTTAGGGTTGAAATGAAAAAAAAAATTCACTCCCCACTTTACGTATAGGGGAGGTACCCTAATAAAACATTTTTTTCCACTTTTTATTTTACCACTTTGTCGGCGTGATTGATATACATATTAGTACCAAATTTCAGCTTTCTAGTGCTAACGGTCACTGAGATTATCCGCGGACGGACGGACGGACGGACGGGCAGACATGGCGAAACTATATATAAGGGTTCCTAGTTGACTACGGAACCCTAAAAAGGAGGAAATGTTTTATGGTTAAATCATATTTAAAATACAATATCATAGACTTCAAGCCATATTCTGACCAGGTAGCAAGACTTGATATTAAATTTGGATCGAAATATATCAACTTAATTTAAATCTGTGCCCCTACTGACAAGTCAAAAAATAAAAAACAGAAAGAACAAAAAGGTGCCACGGCACGGTAAAACTCTATGGTGTCATTCATAAATCGACCATACTATAGACTTTAGTGTAAAGTCTACAGTCTATGAATGAATGACACCATAGAGTTTTACCGTGCCGTGGGCGTGGCACGTCACGATAAAGCATAAAAGCGCCCAATTCGATTTCCGAAATCTGTACATTAAGGGTCAACATATTTTTTGGGAGATACAACATAGAGACAACATATTGGTCCCATAGCAAAAGTTGTTCAATATGACTTACCTAATCACCTCTCACATCACAATATGGCTAGTTATTCAAAAAATATCCTGTATAATTATAAAAAAACACAAAGTAATATAGTTAAAGATGTTGACATATTTAACTGTACCATAGGCTTTAAAAAAAATGTGTTTAGAACGTAGAATATGCAAGTTTATTTACCATTAATAACTACGTACGTGGTTTTTCTTTTTATTGACCTCTATTTACAATGTTTTCTCGTAAATTGATATTAATGTTGAACAAATTATATCAACTGAGTAATTGGTATTTTGTGCTACATCGTGTTTACTTCTAATTTAAAATAACACTGGAAAGTATAGGCCTAAAGCTGAGCAAATATGTTGTAATACAATAACCCTTGTATGACTGTTTGTTTCATATTAAATAAATAAAGAAAATTTAAAAATGCGAATGTTGAATAATTCCAATTCCCATTTCAATTTTCATTCCAATTTCCATTGTATTAAATAAAAAATACCTCTGTCTTAAATCCAGGTTATAAATTACCGTGTACTAATTCCATCTAAATCCGGTCACCCGTTTGCGTTTAGTTACCCAAACTTTCAAACATGTATGCTCAACTTCCAAACATGTCCCAAACATTTGTTGTATTAATTCGCAGGTGAAATAGGTCTTGTGGACTACGACACGGTGGATGTGACCAACATACATCGTCAGATCTTACATGGGGAAGGCGACCAGGGCGTCAGCAAGACGCAGTCAGCCGCTGCCGCTATAAGGAGGTAGATTTATGTGAAATAGGCATTGTGACACGGTGGATGTATCAACATACATCGTCAGCTCTTACACGGGGAAGGGGACCAGGGCGTCAGCAAGGTGCAGTCAGCCGCTGCCGCTATAAAGAGGTAGGTTTATGTGAAATAGGCCTTGTGACACGGTGGATGTATCAACATACATCGTCAGCTCATACACGGGGAAAGCGACCAGGGCGTCAGCAAGGCGCAGTCAGCCGCTCCCGCTAACAAGAGGTCCGTATCTGGGGGCACGGTAGTGTCTCCTCCAAGACGAACAAAAATAAAATTGGGCACTACCTAGCACCTACCGTTTATTGAACCGTTTTGTCTTATTTTCAAACCCTCATAGCGTCGTCCCAGATAACACTAAAGAGCTCAAATTTACAGGATAAAATGTAGTTAGGGAATATATGATACCCCAAGTAACACAGGAAGCATTATAACATATGAATAGTTAACTTATTTAGAACTTAAGGACCGTATAAACTCTTATATACGTTCACCGAGCAACTTGACGCATTATATGATGCTTTGAGCTGTATAACGGTTGTATAATGGCCTATCTAAATGCTTTTGTAAAGCCTTTAGCTTTAGTGCAGCAAACCACAACGCAACTGGACAGCTTTCAGCTGTTTAAAAGCACTTAAGTGCTTTAGGTTCTACAATAGCATTATATAATGCTTTAAGCTGTATAACGGTTGTATAATGGCATATGTAAATGCTTTTTTAAAGCCTTTAGTTTTAGTGCAGCGAACCAAAATGCAACTGTACAGCTGAATGCTGTTCAAATGGGGGGGTCTGGACATCGGATGATGGTAGCATGACGTAGGAGGGGGGGGGGGGGGGCGGTCATTCCGAAGATCACATCATTTCTCGCATCTTTAAAAAGTGCTTCAAAGTGTAAAAAAAGGAATGAAATTCGTGTTTCTAATTGACTTTCTATAAACTTTTACTGCTATAAAATATTATCTACTAAATAGTTTTTTATTTTACAATTAGCTAAAAACGCATTTTTTTTAAATAACGTGAACTTAATTTGGCAGGGGGACGGTTGAATGATTTTAGGAGGAGGGGGGTAAAAAATCATCAAAAATTGATGACGTAATTTATGAACAGCCCCTATACAGCTTTTAGCTGTTTTAGTGCCTTAGGGTCTACAATAGCAATTTTAAGTAGTATATAATGCTTAATGTTGTTTAATAGCATGATAATTCACGTGTAATGCTGAAGCAATAAGCTTCGCTTGAATCGATAAGCTTTTTTTAAGGGTCACTGAGCTGCTATTGGACTAAGAGCTCGCCACATCATAATGAGAGCAACAAAACCCGTCTGGTTAGATTACTATACTATTCTTATTGCTAGATCCTGGCATCTGGCAGCTTATAATAGGTGGAGGTCACAGTGACAGACTAGTAAAATGTTTTGATTGGAAAATAGTAATACCAAACTAGGTAAAAACTGCCGAAGTTGTCTCAGTTATAAAGGACAGGGCCTATATTTTAAGGGGCTCCCTGGCGCCAACGACCTTAGATCGGATTCCCTTAGTTTTCTAATGATTTATATAGCTTATATTATCAGTAATGGCTTTAAACAATATAGTATCCTATACTAGCCTTTTCCCGCGGCTTCGCCCGCGTACTATAAGTACTCAAAAAGGATACGATACCCATGTTGATTTTCAGACTTTGTGACCACATTTGCCCCTTTTAGGGGTTGAATTTTCAAAAAACCTGAAACACGTGTTTACTCATTTATCGTTAGGAATACTCCTGTGAAGTTTCGAATAAAATAATCTAACAAATCTTGATTTGCCATACAAACTTTGAACCCCCATTTCACCCCCTTAGGGGGTGAATTTTGAAAAATCCTTTCTTAGTGCACCCCTAGACCTTATAAGGAACCTACGTGCCAAATTTGGAATCTCTAGAACCAGCGGTTTGGGCTGTGCGTTGATATGTCAGTCAGTCAGTCAGTCAGTCAGTCAATCAGTCAGTCAGTTTATTCTTTTATATATTTAGATTTACTTCAATATTCATTGTCTTCGAGATATTCGACATCAAAGTCGAACCGGTTTAGGCTAAAAAAGTGGTTTTATGGTCATAAATTTTGTGTTAATTAGTTAAAAATTAAAATCTCTCTACAGTTTTTAGAGACATCAAAGAGGAACCCTAATATGTAGATTACGTATATGTAAGATTCTTTACACCATTCGAATATCGATAAAAGTGTTTTTTTAGACCATATTTTAAAAATATCATAAAAAAATAACGGCTCATTTATTTCAAGATCCGGCTCTACAAAATGGAGATAAAAGATTCAAGAACCGATAGTCGTTTGCTTTATAATTCTATCTGTAGTGAATATGTTGGAATATCGACTCAAAACTGGTCAAAAATCGATAAAAAACGTTAGACCAAAAAATATTGTGTTTTATTACGGAAACAGTAGGCGACAAACTATCAATTATATTATATATCGTTTGGCACTACTTTCCCCCAACATAAACTTTTGTATTATTTCTCTTAATATTGTATAGTATTTGTATAGTTTCTCATAATATTGCATCACACCCAGATCTCTAGGATTTGTTTTCTTGAAATGGTTTGCATTCTTTGACCTCCACCACTTTAAATCTGCCAGATGTCCAGATCTAGAAATAAGCATAGTATACCAAACTGACTAGAGGGGTTTGGTTGCACTCTTTATTGTGTCATATCTGCCGTGGCTAGCTCTCCGTCTATATAGACCAACGTCATTTTGTAAATAATTTATAACCTAAAAATAAAATCATGCGGACCTATTTATACAAGGAAAATACCTATATAATAATGAAATAATTTAATTTAAGACTGCTCAACCAACACTATTATGTTAATAATGCAAAACTCGTTCTATACGAGGATTACACAATTGTTTTGTTTATTTGACGCATATCTTTTTATAATATTTTATAGCAAAACCACAATAAATCAAAGGCACGTGAAAATTTTCAATGAAACTTATATACACATTTACAGTAAACTACATTGCGCAGTAATATTTGAAGAATATAATAACGTAAAAGAGCCAAAAACTTTTATAAATTTTGTTACGATGTAAAAAATATGACGTGTCACTCATTCAGTTTTTTGTACCGTCTTCGTCCATTTTATATTGCGAGACAAAGTAGTTAAATCACAACGTTCATTGTATTATAACATTTGTTCCGTCGGTATTAGAGACGTTTTTGCATTGACGTAAGGTTTATTTTACTACACTCTTATGCTAGTATAATGCTTTTGTATTGCGATTGGCAACTTAATCGAGCGTACTAATGCTTCTTTACAGCGATTAGCAGCTTTTTTGGCCGTATTAATGCTTCTTTAATGCGGTTAGCAACTTAATAGAGCGTACTCATGCTTCTTTAATGCGATTGGCACTTTCCATGACAACGATAATGCGAATAGCGCAGACATAATGCGCCTGTAATGCTATTAAATGACCTGTATAGGATCTCAAGCTGGGTAATTTGTGCCCATTTAAGACCTATATCAGCACTATAAACGTTTATAATGCTACTATAAAACGAACTCAAAATGCTAAAAGCATACAGATATGCTGTAAGACGGCCGTTATACTGCTTTGATGTGTTACTTGGGACTAGCCTTTTCCCGCGGCTTCGCCCGCGTACTATAAGTACTCAAAAAGGATACGATACCCATGTTGATTCTCAGACTTTGTGACCACATTCGCCCCTTTTAGGGGTTGAATTTACAAAAAACCTGAAACACGTGTTTAGTCATTTATCGTTAGAAATACTCGTGTGAAGTTTCGAATAAAATAGTCTAACAAATCTTGATTCGCCATACAAATTTTGAACCCCCATTTTACCCCCTTAGGGGGTGAATTTTGAAAAATCCTTTCTTAGTGCATCCCTAGACCTTATAAGGAACCTACGTGCCAAATTTGGAATCTCTAGAACCAGCGGTTTGGGCTGTGCGTTGATATGTCAGTTAGTCAGTCAGTCAGTCAATCAGTCAGTCAGTCAGTCAGTCAGTCAGTCAGTCAGTTTCTTCTTTTATATATTTAGATACACTGAGTTTCATTCATCTAGCTTTTATACTCTAGGTTTTATTAATACCAAAAATACGACGATTTAGCCACTCACTGAGAACCTTTAGGATACTCCCGGTATTCTAGAAAATTGAAATTTGGCAAGGAGCGAGAGCCTAGGATGTGTAGAAATAAACCAGAAAATTGTGTTAATTGACGACCCCCTAGTTTAGTCGGTAGTGGCCCTGCCTATGAAACAGGAGGTCCCAGGTTCGAATCCTGGTCAGGGAATTTATTTGTGTTTATCACAGATATTCCCGAGTTATGGGTGTTTTCTATGTATTTAAGTATTTATCTATATCTATCTATTATATATATCGTCGTCTATTACCCACAACACAAGCCTTAATTGAGCTTACTGTGGGACTAGGTCGATTTGTGTAAGAAAATATTTATTTATTTTATTTATGACGGACAACAATTTATGCTTTTGCACTATTCCTAAGGTAAATATTGTAGCATACTATATGTCAATTCAATAGGCATTGTAGCGTAAACATGTAATATTTTTAATGAAACTATTATTTTTGTCTCATGAGTCACGACGAGAGAAACCACAGTTTATCGATATTTTTGTGCCATTTTTTATACCTACCTATAACTCGGGCATGCAATACGGTATTCGTTGTATGGACAATCCCCGAATTCCGGTATTGGCTCATATAAGCAATACCGGTATTGCATGCCCTACCTATAACGTGATTTATTTATTTACACTATCGCGCAGTAAAAATATGCACAAATGGCAGACTTAATGCCTCGAGGCATTCTCTACCAGTACCATAGGCATACATAAATTTCGGTAAAGTGGGTGCTATGAGAGAATTGCTGATTTATCCAATAACTACTAATTTGTGACGTTCCGCGGGTAAAAGTACCTTATGGCATCGGCGCGTACGTTGGGAAGCATCGCATTAGTCATGGAGCGTCGTTAGCAATAGCGTAACCTTTTTTTATACCACGACGGTAGCAAACAAGCATACGGCCCGCCTGGTAAGCAGTTACCGTAGCCCATGAACGCCTGCAACTCCATAGGTGACAAATGCGCGTTGCCGACCCTTTACAAACACACAAAAAGGAGGATTCACTGTGTTGACGGCTAAAGGAACAAGAGGGTCCCTCATCGTCAACACTCTGGGTCCGCTTTGAGATCTTTGGCAACCTCCGCTTTGAGCTCGCTTTGAGCTCACCAGCAGGAACACAAGACTATGAGTAGGATCTAGTGCTATTTGGCTGTAAGGTCAGTCGGGCTCTGCTCCAGATTTGAGCGAGATGACATTCGCTGTGCTGTGCCCCACTACACATAGAGAAATGACATTCGCAGTACCCATTCCTCTTGTAGGCGATAGAACTATAGGAACCTATTTTCATTGCAAAAATATTTGTACCTTTAGATTTTGTTAAGTATTTAAATGTTAAGTCTGTTCCTAGAAAAGAAAGTACCTGCGTACCCAACACCTATCTTTTGGACGTAGTTTAAGGACATACCTGTGTCCCTTACCCTTATAAGGTACCCGCGCAACGTCACATTTATCCAAACATAAATTTACTCACTTTGTCCGCAGGATTAACTCCAATATAACAGTGACCACTCACGAGACGCAGTTGTCTTCCAGCAATGCGCTAGGCATCGTGGGACGGTACCACATTGTGCTAGACTGCTCTGATAACGTACCTACTCGGTACCTTTTGAACGATGCTTGCGCTCTTACAAAGGTTTGTGTAACTCTTATCCCACCAAAAACATAAATGTAAAAAAGGAGAGCCAAGTTCAATACATAAATTATGCTTGTGGGCTTCGTCGCAAAAAGAATGGAGATCTAAATGAGTGCCAAGTTCTATGCAAAATCCAAATATGTATTTATAGGAACAAAATAACATTATGAACAAGTATTAAACTCTATTTCTTTGCTTTATTTGATACCTATAACAATTGCTGTTATTTAAAAATGTGAGTTAACTCAAATCTAACCTACTTTAAGATCTCACATTTTTAAATAACAGCAATTGTTATAGGTATCCAATAAAGCAAAGAAATAGAGTTTAATACTTGTTCATAATGTTATTTTGTTCCTATGAATACATATTTGGATTTTGCATAGAACTTGGCACTCATTTAGATCTCCATTCTTTTTGCGGCGAAGCCCACAGCCAAGCACAATTTTTGTATTGAACTTGGCTCTCTTTTTTACATTTATGTTTTTGGTGGGATATCATTACTTTTTGTAAAGAAAACTAGGCAGGTATTGAGATTTAATGTTTTTTCTTGCGTTTCCGCTGCATGATTTTCTTTTTTATGCTATTGTCTACATTATCTGTACTTCTGTTCTGTGTATAATTATGTGGTGCCGCGCGCCGCCGACGACACACCGTTGGCCGGTCGTTTAGCGCGTATTACAAGTTTTTTGTATGGGGACACCACTTATTTTTTGACTTAACTTTATTTTTCTATTTCTGTTATATAGAAAATACATATATTGGGATAGTTTCAAATATCTGCTTGTAACTGTTCCAAATGTTGTTTTTTTTAAATTGTATAATTAAAAAAAAATAATTGTATGGTAACCCCCCCCTATTTTTTAACTTTTTTTTATTTTTAGATTTTTTCCTACGCTTACACACCATTACCGAGCTGGATTCCAAATTTCATCCTTCTAGGTCATCTGGAAGTAGGTTAGGTTTAGGTACTATATGTCAGTCAGTCAGTGCTAAAATTTACGACTTTTTGATCTGAATATCTTTATAACCGTTTGAGCTAACTTCATGAAATTTGGGCTTCTAGATGTCCTTATGGATATAATTAAACACACGTAGTTTTATGTGTTTACGTTAAAGAGGTTTTGAGTTATAGAAGGGTCAAAAGTGGCACCAAGTGGTTCGTGTAATATGCACTTGGCGCTGGCTAGCCCGTTCCTTTGCTTGAACTTGGCTTGACACGCTGCCGCGTGTCTAGATACGTTCAGTTCGGAATCATTGACAGTCCTATAGGTGCTTTTATTAATTTATACTTGATAAAATAATAGTTGCGCATTATCTACGAGTTAAATCCAGGGGGGCGGGGTAAATCCCGATAAATCGAAAAAGAAATCCTAGTAGTAAGAACTCTACGTAGTCACATATGGCTCTAATTTCAAAAACATATACACGGTGTAACATGAGAAAACCGAATAATTTTAACAGCGTATTCCTGACCATAATTGGAGACTAAAATGTCGTATAAACTTTTCTGGAATTCGCTTAGTTTCAGAGTTACTACCAATTAAATAAAAAAATATTTTTTATTGTCACTCAGTGCAAAACGCTTTTTTGATGGCGATTTCACCCTTTATGCGGTCTAGTCTAGACATTCTTATTGACAGAAATCAAAGTGCCAAGGAATACTTTACGTAAACTATTTTTTCGAAAAAAAATGTACTAATTTATTTTAATCGACATCTTTACCAATAACATTTATGTTTTTATGTTAAACACAAACACACAAAAAAAAGCAAAAAAAAAAATTTTTTTTTTCGCGAAATCCAGAAAAGTTTATACGACATTTTAGTCTCCAATTATGGTCAGGAATAGGCTGTTAAAATTATTCGGTTTTCTCATGTTACACCGTGTATACATGAATCATCGTGTATAAAGAGGTAATAAAGAGTATTTCTTGTTATTACTACTTAGTCGGTTCATAAGTTCTGTTACAAGAGTTTTGAGTGATAAAATATAATACAAAGTTATACTTCACAAAAGTTGGTGAAGATCATTGTTGTAGTTTGAGTATCAAATTGTTATTTTTATGAAAGTACAGATTAAGGCATATTTCGAAACCTATATTTAGTTGACTTATAAGTCTGTGCTTCAGCTATTTTCCTCCAGAACCTTAACATTATTCATTTTTGAGCAAAACACGATGACTGATGTCATACATCAAGGTAGTCTTCCAAAATTGTGTATACCAGCCTTCTTGTCAGTCAGACCCATGTTAATTATGTATTAAAATGAAGGCAAAAGATCAAGCTAATGCAGTATGCAAGACTAAAGCCTCTTAAAATAGAAAAAAAAAAATTGGGGTCAAAATCAACTCTAACAGGGCTCGTGTTTTTGACGTGGTTTTTATTGCGCTTTTTCTAATGTTAAAAGGAATTTTATCTACACTCATATTGTAAGTTCTCTAAAACGTGTTCGAAAACGGTAGGCAATGGCTAGCATTACCACGACCGATTTTACTATGCTAAGCTTTTTATCGGTAGCAGTAACGTAATTTTAACTTTTCATGCTCAATTATTGATGTGCTATGAGTTTTGATAACATAATGTACACCTGCACCCTCCCGGGGATCCGCCGACAGCCCGACACGCGCCCGCGCGACCGCCGGCACACGAGAGTTGGCCATGGCGGTGCAATGGCGGCCATTCTATGGTTTCCAAATAAGGCATTTAGAATAAATAATATGAGTGTAGATAAAGCAGTGTATGCAACTGTACGTAATTAGGCCTTAAAACACTCGTGTGATCTTATTATGAAATTCGCCTGCGGCTCATTTCATAAAACCACACTCATGTTTTAAGGACCCTTATTACGTAACAGTTACATAAACTACTATTGTAAAACTGCAACAACAATTTGCATTAAATAATATTGTAAATTGATCACTGTTAAATAGGCTTTTTAACCATAATATATTGAAATAGTAAGCAATTCCTATTTTACTAGTCAAAACCCTAGTGACAGAACTTATGAACCGACTAAGTATAAGTATACTTTAAACTATGTAAGTATATTTTTATTTCATTGCCTTTGACTGCTGGGGAAAGAGTATTTTGAAGTCACAAATTATACCGGAGAATTTTAAACAAATTCTAACACCTATTTACTATTGCAGTAGCTTCCATGAAGTTGAAAGTGATAAATATAAATTAATTATTAATATTAATTATTATTCCATTTACTCTTAATTTGCAGTTACCCCTTATTTCCGGAAGTGCCTTAAAAATGGAGGGTCAGCTCACCATGTATGGATATCGTGGACCAAAGGATGCTAACGAAAAGGTTAATAAAATATTAACGTAGCATTATAAAGGAAGTTTTAGTTATAAGAGTAATAAGAGATTTGATGTAAAAAAAACTATTATAATTTAATGAAAATCTCCTAAAACGGCTGAACCGATTTTGATAAAACATGCCTAAGATCACTCGCTATAAAACCTGCTTTCAATAATAAAAAACCGGCCAAGTGCGAGTCGGACTCGCGCACCGAGGGTTCCGTACAAACCTGTAGGTATATAAGTAAAAGTTCACCCATTGAGTTGACATAGAAGTTTGATTATGTTACAGCTGAAAGGTATTATAGACCTGAGTATTTGATATGAATTTCAATTTAATACCTCTACGCGTTTACTAGGAAAAAGGTAGTAAGTTTAAAATTTAAAAAAATATTTTTTTGTATGATTTTACTAAAAATGTCTACTTTTCGTAATTTTTCCTTTGTTTGTGCTATATGAAGTTTCTTCGTGCCTATGAAGTTTCAAGTTTCTGAGTTTACGGGAAGTACCCTTTAGGTTTTGAGTTTCTTGCGAGTACTAAGTTTCAAAATATGCGACTTAAATTGCTATTTCTTTTGATTGCGTTGATATAAAAATTTGGTTTTGCTACATCTGAAAGGTCCTATAGCCCTGAGTATTTGATATGAATTTCAATTTAATACCTCCACGCGTTTACGAGGAAAAAGGTAGTAAGTTTAAAATTTAAAAAAAAATATTTTTGTACGATTTTACTAAAAATGTCTACTTTTTGTAATTTTTCCATTGTCTATGCTATATGACGTTGCTTCGTGCCAAATTTCAAGTTTCTGAGTTCACGGGAAGTACCCCGTACGTTTTGCGAGTGCCGAAAAACTCTAAAATTTGCAGCATAAACGACTGTATCTTTGGATTGCGTTGGCTTTTAAGTTTGATTTTTTCACAGCTCCAAGGGACAATAGACCTGAGTATTTGATATAAATTTCAACTTGATACCTTCACGCGTTCCTGAGAAAAATGGTCTTGACAGACAGACAGACAGACAGACAGACGGACAACAAAGTGATCCTATAAGGGTTCCGTTTTTTCCTTTCGAGGTACGGAACCCTAAAAACCGGCCAAGTGCGTGTCGGACCACGCATAAGAGGGTTCCGTACCTTCAATGTAATAAGAACCAAACTAATACCAAAAGGTCATATCTGATGCTTATGGAAGAAGTTTTTTGGAGATAACTCAAAAATGGCTGAACCGATAATGTTCAAAATAATTTTCGTAAAAAGTATATGATAAGGCACATCGCCTCAAATTTTTCATATTTTTTGGACTTACGGTTCAAAAGTTACAGGGGGGGGGCACAATTTTTCTGACTTTCGAAGCGATTATTTCAGAAAATATTCACTTAATCACAAAATCGTCAAATAAACCTCAATGTTATTTTAAAGACCTATCGATTGATGTGTCGCATGTTGATATTTGGTTAATATTTTTTTTTTGAAATTTAGTTATATCTATGGAGCGCCCCCATCAAAAAATATATTTTTTTAAATTTAACTACATAACTATGTAGCGGCATATTCAGATACGTCGTATAGTTTCCGAGTAAAATGGCTGTGACATACGGACGGACAGACAGACAGACATGACGTTGATGACGTTGACAGTTCCGTTTTTTGCCATTTGGCTACGGAACCCTAAAAACGCATTTAAACCGGTTCGACCGTTTTAGCTCTATGGTAATAAGGTCATACAAATACACATGTAACGGTCGAAGTTATAACACTCCTCCCTTTGCGTTGGGGGTTAAAAAAGAAAAGGATCAAGATTTTTGTTTTCATTTTTGTTTCGTGACCCAGGAGACAAGAGCTTCTAGTTTGTACAAAAAACCATTTCGAAATTCCATGTAGACATTTCCCGCTTTGTACAGTTAGCTAACGTCTCTACTTAATACAAATAAAGTAATCAATTTGTCTTTATTTAAAGTTTGGTTGTTTGCCAGGAGACATATCAAGGCCCATGCTATAGATGTCTATTCCCGACTCCACCGCCTCCAGAAACTGTTGGAAGTTGTTCTGCAAATGGTGTCGCGGGACCCGTACCAGGGCTAATAGGTAAGCTGGCATACAGTAAACATTGTAGAAACCAACGTTAGTCAAGAGACATCAAGGTCCATTCTTTAGTTTGGATGCCTATGTCCGAATTCACCACCTCTGGAAACTGTTGGAAGTTGTTCCCGTGCCAAGACTGACAGGTGAGCTACATACAGCGTGTTAAATCGAGATGGGGCTGTGGGAAAATTTGGAACATGTTACATCAGACCAAATCAATAATTTCAACGTTTTGGTATTCAAAAAAGAATAACTACCAATTTGCTCTGCTTGTGGTTATTATACCTATAACTTAAATAAACTATAGCTTTGTTTCGTTTCAGGTGTACTACAAGCCCTCGAAGCCATTAAGCTTATAGTGGGCTTTTCTCACAATAAGCTGTTAGTGGAGCGCATGCTGATCTTCGATGGCGATGACTGTACATTCAGAACCGGTAAGTTAACCCTTCAAACGACAAAACCTAAATGCCATGCCATACAGCCAAGAATTAATCATTATTATACGCTTCTTTAATCAATATGATATAAATTTAAGAGTGGACAAGCGACACTTTTTATTTTATTTTATTATATGGCTTTTACTCCTCGCCGATTTTGGCGAGGTGAATTCTGTCAATGTCGAGGTGTATACCCAAGTAACACAGGAAGCATTATAACATATGAATAGTTAACTTATTTCGAACTTAAGGACCGTATAAACTCTTATATACGTTCACCGAGCAACTTGTCGCATTATATGATGCTTTGAGCTGTATAACGGTTGTATAATGGCATATCTAAATGCTTTTGTAAAGCCTTTAGCTTTAGTGCAGCAAACCACAACGCAACTGTACAGCTTTCGACTGTTTAAAAGCACTTAAGTGCTTTAGGTTCTACAATAGCATTATATAATGCTTTAAGCTGTATAACGGTTGTATAATGGCATATGTAAATGCTTTTTTAAAGCCTTTAGTTTTAGTGCAGCGAACCAAAATGCAACTGTACAGCTGAATGCTGTACAGTTGCGTTTTGGTTTGCTACACTAATGCTTCGGTGTGGTTTGGTGCCTTAGGTTCTACAATAGCATAAATAAATGCTTAATGCTGTTTATGAGCATGAATATTAGCCATTATACTGCCACGTAAATCCGGTATACAGCTTTCATCTGTTTTTAGTGCTTTAGGTTCTACAATAGCATTTTATGATGCTTTACGCTGTATAACGGTTGTATAATGGCATATGTACATGCTTTTGTTTAGCCATTCGTTTTAGTGCAGCGAACAACATGCAACTGTACAGCTGAATGCTGTACAGTTGCGTTTTGGTTTGCTACACTAATGCTTCGGTTTGGTTTAGTGCCTTAGGTTCTACAATAGCATAAATAAATGCTTACTGCTGTTTAAGAGCATGAATATTAGCCATTATAATGCCACGTAAATTCGCTATACAGCTTTCAGCTATTTTTAATGCCTTAGGGTGTACAATAGCATTTATAAGTAGGTAATACGTTCCTAATGCAGTATAATAGCAATAATATAAACCATTATAAAGCCAAGTAATTCACTATAAGGGGCTGTTCATAAATTACGTCATTTCAAATGAGGGGGGTCTGGACATCGGATGATGGTAGCATGACGTAGGAGGGGGGGGCGGTCATTCCGAAGATCACATCATCAATGTGTCAAAAAAGGAATGAAAGTCGTGTTTCTATAAACTTTTAATGCTATAAAATATTATCTACTAAATAGTTAAATAGTTTTTTATTTTTTTGGCAGGGGGAGGGTTGGATGATTTTAGGGGGGGGAGGGGTAAAAATCATCAAAAATTGATGACGTAATTTATGAACAGCCCCTATACAGCTTTTAGCGGTTTTAGTGCCTTAGGTTCTACAATAGCATAAATAAATGCTTAATGTTGTTTAATAGCATAATTATTCACGTGTAATGCTGTAGGCATAAATAAGGCATTTTTGAAGGGTCACTGAGCTGCTATTGGACTAAGAGCTAGCCACGTGAGATATGACACAATAATGAGAGCAACAAAACCCGTCTGGTAAGATTGCTATACTATTCTTATTGCTAGATCCTGGCATCTGGCAGCTTTTAATGGGTGGAGGTCACAGTGACAGACTAGCAAAATGTTTTAATTGGAAAATAGTAATACCAAACTAGGTAAAAATTGCCGAAGATGTCTCAGTTATAAAGAACAGGGCCTATATTTTAAGGGGCTCCCTGGCGCCAACGACCTTAGATCTGATTCCCTTAGTTTTCTAATGATTTATATAGCTTATCATATTATCAGTAACGGCTTTAAACAATATAGTATCCTATATTTACTTCAATATTCATTGTCTTCCATAAGAGGAACTAGAAATATTCGAAAAAATAAAAATGTGTTTTTTTCTACTTTTCGATTCTAAATTACAAAATAACCGTAAATTCTAAGTATATCATATGTAAGGCTGATTTGTAGGAAATTTTAAATAGTACTGGTATGTATTAATCATGTGCCCCTCTCCTCGATCGACATCCAATTCTCCACATTCTACTAAGATGCTACTATTGGGACAGTTTTGCACCTAACTGTACCTATGATTTTTTCAAGTATTTTTTTATTAATTCATGTAATGACTGATCATTGTCAACCTCTTCAGTTAATCAAATAGTTCATAAATATCGGACGTCAAGATTAATATTTGACACTTATTATACCGTGTCTTTGTCTTAGGTAGATCTAGTTAATAAATTTCGGATATGCAATTGCATTTTTAAAATACTAAGTATATAATAGTCAATACAAACATGCCTCTAAGAAAAAAAGCTCGTATCATAGTGTGCAAGCTATTCACAGAGAGGTAGTTATTCATTAGGCATAATATGATATTTTCTCAGACTAACTCTCAACCTATCTGTTTATCTCTACTCTTTCTCAAATCGTTCCCGCATCGAAAACCCCGATGTATGATTATTACGGAAACAAAAACAGTAGGCGGCAAACTATGAACTATATTTTATTATACATCGTTTGGCACTACTTTCTCCCAACATAAACTTTTGTATAATTTCTCTTAATATTGTATAGTATTTGTATAGTTTCTCATAATATTGCATCAAACCCAGATCTCTAGGATTTATTTTCTTGAAATGGTTTGCATTCTTTGACCTCCACCACTTTAAAGCTGCCAGATGTCCAGATCTAGAAATAAGCATAGTATACCAAACTGACTAGAGGGGTTTGGTTGCTCTCATTATTGTGTCATATCCGACATGGCTAGCTCTCCGTCTATATAGACCAACGCCATTTTGTAAATAATTTATAACCTAAAAATAAAATCATGCGGACCTATTTATACAAGGAAAATACCTATATAATAATGAAATTACTTAATTTAAGACTGCTTAACTAACACTATTATGTTAATAATGCAATCTAACACTCGAGATTAATAAAATCAAAAGTACCCAAGTAACACATCAAAGCAGTATAACGGCCGTATTACAGCATATCTGTATGCTTTTAGCATTTTCAGTTCGTTTTATAGTAGCATTATAAACGTTTATAGTGCTGATATAGGTCTTAAATGGGCACGAATTACCCAGCTTGAGATCCTATACAGGTCATTTAATAGCATTACAGGCGCAATATGTCTGCGCTATTAGCATTATCGTTGTCATGGAAAGTGCCAATCGCATTAAAGAATCATTAGTACGCTCTATTAAGTTGCCAACTGCATTAAGGAAGCATTAATACGGCCAAAAAACTTGCTAATCGCAGTAAAGAAGCATAAGTACTCTCGATTAACTTGCCAATCGCAATACAAAAGCATTATACTAGCATAAGAGTGTAGTAAAATAAACCTTACGTCAATGCAAAAACGTCTCTAACACCGACTGAACAAATGTTATAATACAATGAACATTGTGATTTAACTACTTTGTCTCGCAATATAAAATGGACGGAGACAGTACAAAAAACTGAATGAGTGACACGTCATATTTGTTTGCATCCTAACAAAATTAATAAAAGTTTTTGACTCTTTTACGTTATTACATCCTTCAAATATTACTGCGCAATGTAGTTTACTGTAAATGTGTATATAAGTTTCATTGAAAATTTTCACGCGCCTTTGATTTATTGTGGTTTTGCTATAATAGTATTTTGTGCAACAGGTACATAATAAGGGTTCTTAAGATTCGAGGGTCGAAGTTACAAAATGAGGCGAAGCCGAATTTTGTAATAACAGACCCGAGAATTTTAAGAACTAATTATGTACCGTTGCACACGAAACTTTTTCTACGACAGTAGCAAAAACTTAATTAAGCGAATGAAGGGGACACCGTTTTTTGGCTTATACTGACTTCTTTATAATTTGCAGGTTTTATGCAATTTTGTCCCGCCCAAGAGTAGATATAGCCCCGCGAAGCAGGGCTCCTATTTCCGGACAAAAGATACCGCATTGTTCATAAGCTAATTCAAGCTTTGTATATTTTTATGAATAAAATATGTTATGAGCCTTAAATATATGACTAAAATTTTTATGAAATATTAATAATATGCGTTGCAATACTTATAACTAAAGACAATTATGGTCATCAAACATATGATTAAAAATATGATGCCAAATAAAAGTATGACTATAAAAATATGCTTTAGCTCATTTATGACAAAAAACGAGGTATGCTCAAAAAGAATTATGACAAAAAATAATTATGACAAACTAATATATGCGAAAAGTGTTATGACAGTTAAAAATATGACAATAGTTTGTATGCGACCAGAGGGAGACCCTTTATGGGATCTCGAAACGTCCTTGACGAGTGGCAGAGATACGAGTCGAGACGTTTAAGAGCTGCTAATGAATACATGTGGTAGCTTAGGGAATTTTGGTCATGTTGAATCTTATTGCGAGTCCATAGAGTTGAAATTTAGTTAACGGTTAATTTGAACGAACCTTTTTTCCACGCAGGTAGAAGCACGGGTTTGTTTTCAATAGATAAAGGATGAATTACCTATATTAAAATAACAATTCTGCCGTTTTAGCAATATAAATATTACTTCGTTATACTCAATACTTATTTCATTGAATTAATAGTGTCTCCGTTCTTTAAAATAAAGGTTCAGGTAATTATTATTTTTATACCACGACGGTGGCAAACAAGCATACGGCCCGCCTGATGGTAAGCAGCTACCGTAGCCTATGGATGCCTGCAACTAATGAGGTGTCACATGCGCGTTGCCGACCCTTTACAAAAAGGAGGATTTACTGTGTTGACGGCTAAAGGAACAAGGTCCTCTTTGAGCTCTTTGTATTAGTTGTTTTTTGATAAAAAAAAACACTATATTTGATTAAAATTAGATAGTGGTCTGCGGCGGCGGTTACGACGGTTTGGTTAGGTATTCAAATCCGGGCAAGAAAAATAATTTGAAACATACAATGCACAGCAGCTGTAGTATATTATTTGGACATTTTATCCCCGATTTATTTACCCTAGTACAACGAACGGTTCTCTAAATTAACGCTGAAAATTGTGTTGCCGATTATCAGTTCCCAACAAACTTTTCGCGTAATTTCCCATCGCGGAATTATCATGTGCCAACTTATCAAAAGATTTTGTTTTATTTCTCTCAGTTACCAACTGTACGTTTGGCCTGTTTTTATAAGTCACTTTTCTAAATGCCGCCTTTCGAGTATAGAATGGTATATTAATTTCGTAAGGATGCCATTTTCACTGTGGGCAAATTATATACAGGTAGTTATTATTATTTTAATACAATAGTTTATTCATTAGACTTATTGCTTAGGATATTTTTTATATTAAAAAGTCGATTCTGGCACTCGCCGGCCGTTATGGCGGCACGCTCGCTTCGCTGGCTCGGCTTTGTGCACTGTTTGCTCACGGTAGATCTAATACGCTCCTCTTCGCTTCGCTCGTCGTCGCACCTAACTGGAGTCCGTCACATATGAGATTTCTGGTGTTAATATACTTACTAACGAAACGTTATTCTTTAAATAGTTGCTTGGCCTAGTGATAGATTTGACAAATGATAAGTATCCCAAAAGGTTTAGTCAATAATCAGCTTTAAAACAATTCTACCAAATGAAACGTTATCATACAAAATTTTGAATCATCAGCGAAATGTTGGTTAGCAAGTGAAATTCGGTCAAAAAAAGTTCGGCGAAAAGGCAGAACACTACAACGAACATGTCCTATTATGAATTGATTACTACCATTTACTAATAAATTGTGTTGAATACAATGAATTCATTTACGGTGTCATTAAAGGTACAACTTACTATTTTAAACTTATGAGCATCAGAAGTAACACAACGTTCCTTTTTAAAATTATCAACCATTTGATTCCATTTCGAATCATTTTATATCTGAAAACAGGTAATTTATTATTTTGGACACTAAATTATGTCACTATATACATTATATAAATGATGTACTCATAACATGATTATCCATTATTACTAAATACACTCAACATTATCTTCATTTGTATTAGTAGTCAATAAATTGGTATTAATGCTACTTACCAGTTAAATTGTTTTTTTTTTTACAATTTTTTTATATTATTCTGGGTAGCTCGTTGACATGCAATCATAACAATTTTATAACAACAAAAACCAACAAAACAAAAAAAACTATTGACAAAACAACTAACACTATTTTAAAATGGTAAGATTAACTCAGGAAGACTGTATTATCCAACTGACCGACTAAGTCCTTGTTCCTTTAGTCGTCAACACAGTGATTCCTCCTTTTTGTAAAGGGCCGGCAACGCGCATGTGACTCCTTTGGAGTTGCAGGCGTCCATAGGTTACGGTAGCTGCTTACCACCAGGCGGGCCGTATGCTTGTTTGCCACCGTCGTGGTATTTAAAAAAAAAAAAGTGGAAAACCGAAGCCATACTAAAACTCAATAGGATATTCTGTATCTTAGGCATGTTTTTTTTAAATTATATTGAAAGTTCCTTCTACATATAAGTATCACAGTGAAATTATGCCGCGTGGCGTCAAAACAAAAGGAAACATTTACTATGCTATAGGTATATTAAGTAAATCCTCTAAAAATCGTGCCGCTTAAGGTCTCGTGTTTATACAGATGTGTTGACTTTATTACAACCGCATAGAGCTTAAAATAGGTGGCCATTATGATTTGGAAATCTACACGTTTGCACCAAGGTGGCCATTATGATTTGGAAATCTACACGTTTGCACCAAAGTGGCCATTATGATTTGGAAATCTACACGTTTGCACCAAAGTGGCCATTATGATTTGGAAATCTACACGTTTGCACCAAAGTGGCCATTATGATTTGGAAATCTACACGTTTGCACCAAAGTGGCCATTATGATTTGGAAATCTACACGTTTGCACCAAAGGGTGTGGTAAAATCTGCATTTTATTTTATTACCTGAACGCTAATCTCAAAGTGACCCAAGTCAACTAGCAGTTTACCTGTTTTAGGATCTAAGCTTAATTGAATAAGTTATATTATCGCGGGATAACCAAAGGAGCATAGGTAATATTGGTTCTTTGTTAAAAACACCTGTGCATGGTACTTTGATAAGGCCTCTTAAATTGGTGGTTAGTTTTTTTTGCCGACGACGAGATAAAACTAACAGTTCAATTGATGATGATGATGATTTTATAAACTCTTAATATAGTATAATAATGAATAGGGTCAGGGAGGGAACAGTCGCTCGGTGGGAACATTTACTCGAATGTGCTGTGCGAGAAACAGAAAGAGCTTTATGTCTGTCCTCTACATCAATCGGAACCGTTCCGTACCCGACCACGCACGAACTAGTTAGTGAGGCGCTCCGGCACCATGCGAATGTGTTATGGTGCGTTTTTGTGTTTAATGCTATCAAAATTACATTTCCAGATCAGTTTCACTCCTCTTTTTTCTTAACTCGTACGAGATTTTCAATTACTTATGTTATTATCGAAGAGTGTGTCTAATCTACTTAGTATTGGCTGATAATTCAAGGCCCTAGGTGTTTGTTTGTGTTTTTAATTTGAACTAAAATACAAATTGACGCCAAGGTCAACAGACGTTCGTTTTGGAAAAGTACACGGTGGCTCGCGAACCACTGTGCACCTTACAGAGTTGGACTAAAATTTACTTGAATATGAATAAGAATAAATATTCTGTGATTATTAAAAGTAATTCATGCACTCTTTTTTTTAAATAAAATGAAAGTGAATAAATCATGCGACATGTAGGTAGGTACCTATTTTAAATCAAGAATGAAATCAGGAACGATTATTCCGGGGGCTGTGCTTACCTAATCTAATTACCGTTTTATTCAACAAAAATGTTATTTGTTATATAATTTAGGTTCGATTCCTACGTACCTAGCAATTGTGTACTGTTAGAACTACTGTTTACAGGGCGTAGTATACAGTGACTCGAGCCACTGTGTACTGTTAGAACCACTGTGTAATAGCGGGTCCTAGTCACTGTTTACAGCAACCGGTACACAGCGGCTCGATTCCCAATTTCTAAAAAAGAATGGATATATCTTTTTTGGTGAAAGTAACAGCAAATATATTTGCTACATATGAAAGTGTAATAATGCACGGTGCTCTGTGCTTGCAACAATTGGTTCAGGGATTTATATTTTTCATGCAACAGCCTGTTGAAAAAATCCTAGCGACTGTTCCCTCCCTGACCCTACCTAAGATATTTGTAAAAGTTTCTAGTTTCATTGCTGTGGATTCCACGATAATGAAACTAGAAACTTTTACGTCATTGTATACAAAATGATTCACGAGACGTGAGCAGAAACAACCCTACACAATTAATTAGTACACGCTAATGAATCAGCCGCCATCGCCATCATGTTTAAATGAAACAATAACGCCTTTCTATTTTTTTCACCTTTTTGTTACTTATAAATTTTATTATCTGTAATCAACTAATCATAGTCACCTTACACAAACAAACTAATAAAGATAAAACCTCTTTAAGAATTATGACAGAACACTTTGATTATGAAAATAAAAATTGTTAAATTAAGTGAGATACGACGTTTCCAAAGTAACATCAATTTTACACCATAGAAATCTAAAGTATAAGGAGAAATGGCATGACAGCTAAAACCATATATAACTGAGATAGATAGGCAACTCTACGGCTCGTACTTGCAGCAGCTAGTGCCACCATCTAGTTTCATAGTGCTACATTTGATCACGTTACAGGGGAACGGGGGAAGGGGTTTACAGGGTATGGGGGGGAGGGAGGGGTGGGGTAGACCTCGTCCCCCTCGCCCCTTCTTGACAGCCGTTCGGCGGGACATCTAAGTTTGGACGTCCTGTAAATAAAACTAAGTTTATGTCAAATGCATACAATATTTATTGTACATATCATTATATTTCATTAGGTACATACTATGCACAATTGTTATACCCACATATAACTTAATATCTGACAAAAACCTAAAAACCGGCCAAGAGTCTGTTGGGCCATAAGTTTCGTAAATACTATATTATACCTAAATATATTAATTTGAAAAGCTAATTTAAATATTAACCTTAATGTAATGACACTAATGACAGACATGGTGCGGTGGTGCCTAGAAATTAGGCATTTCCTGATAGCAGTTATAAAATGAACCTATCTTAGACGATATTCTTTTTGAAAGATCTCACACAATACTTGTTGAACTGAATAAATTCACCCCCAGTTTATGTGTACGGGAGGTACCCAAACAAAACCACTTTGTTTTACAACTTTGTCGGTGTGATTAATAATACATACACTCATACCAAAGGACCCCGCAGCAAACATAGGGAAAAAGTGGTTTCAGTCAAATCGCATGAAATTTTAGTATGATGTAGATTCAGGTCTCCTTATTATTTTTTTATAAGGGCTCAACTCCCTCAGAAGTACACTGTCAGAAATAATCAAGTTTATATTATTATTTTTCTATGACGTGTTTCTTAAAATCGATACTTTGAAATGACCCACAATGATACTTACTGGCGTTAAATATGATCTTAATAACGTTTCTGTCACGTTGAAATCGCATTTTGTTAGTTATTTATATTATGCAAAAGCAAAGAGAAAGATTTTACGAAAAATTGGTAGGTATGTTACATATGTTTTGTATGAAACTATACTTATTGATTATTTCTGAAAGTATACTTCTGAGTGAGTTGTGCCCTTATAAAAAAATAATCAAGAGACTCGAATCTACATTGTACTAAAATTTCGTGAGATTTGACTGTAACCACTTTTTCCCTATGTTTGCTGCGGGGTCATTTGAGCTTTCTTATACTAACAATATATCACTTAACTAGTAAGCAGACATACATACAGAAAGAAAATTATTACGAGGAATTTTTTTTCGTCTATTATTTGACGTGACCTATCCCACAATACTTGGTGGAAATGTACCTTCAGTCACAATTAACAATTGACATAAATCTAGGTACAGGGAAATTTTATTTTACTAGTATGTTACCTAATTGTTGCGACAAAAATTTAATTACGCAAATCTGATATATCTATTTATGGTATTTTTTTCCGGTACCACAGAAACAATAATTGATCTCGAAACATCGGAGGTAACTTAAGTTAATATACGCAATTTAGTTCCGTTTTAGTTAATAATCATAATACGTAAAAGCCGTGAAAGTTTAAGTCTTATTGGTGTTGACAATAATAACGATGCGTAGGAAGGTACAATCATACATATATACCGTAATTTACAGAAAGTAAGTGTACAATATACATTCTTCTTGAAGTGATAGGGCTCCAGCCTTTTATGTTGCTACATCACCGTATTCTGGTGGGTTCATAGGCCGACTTAGGTATACCTAGAACATAAAAGTAGAGAATTATTGTATTTACAGTTACGATCTAACAAATCTAGTCGATTTTTGTACCAAACTATGTGTGCACGACCATAGTGTTCAGGGGCGTATTTACCCTATGGCCAAGAGGTCCATGGCCCGGGGCGGCAGGCTGTCAGGGGCGGTGCGAGCATTATAAAAAAAAAGTTTAAGGTTACAATTTTTTTTTATACAATCAATATTTAATAAGATATTTGACTATACAGTTTTATACTCTTTCTAGCTTCTAAAATATGCAATTAAAAAATAAATCCAGGAGATAGCTCTTAATACACTCTTTCATGTAAAATTAATTTGAAAACCAAAACCGACCAGGCCGAGGGCTGTCCAACCAAGTGATTTACCGACCTATAAAATTTTTCTTCTTCTTCTTCTCTTCTTCGTAGTCGATCGATAACGCGGTACAGCACAGCACGTGACGCCGCGAAACCAGAGCGGATCGAGTGCAAATCAAGAACGGAATCAAAACCTTTCCACTCAAATTTGCACTTGTTTTGCTCTCGATCCGCTGTTGTTAGTGTTACGCGCCGAAATGTGTAGCGCTGCATCGCGATGTCCATCTCGCTACGCAGATGTGCAAAAGGCGTCAGCAGGGTGTTTTTAGGGTTCCGTAGCCAAATGGCAAAAAACGGAACCCTTATGGATTCTTCATGTCTGTCTGTCTGTCTGTCTGTCCGTCCGTATGTCACAGCCATTTTACTCGGAAACTATATGACGTATCTTAATAAAATTTACACATAAGGTGTATTTTGTATCCAGCTACTTAGTTACGTAGTTAAATATGAAAAAAAAATTTTAGGGGGGGCGCTCCATACATGTAACTAAATTTCGAATTTTTTTTTTAACCAAATATCAACATGCGATACATTAATCGATAGGTCTTTAAAAATAACATTGAGGTTTCTTTGACCATTTTGTGATTAAGTGAATATTTTCTGAAATAATCGCTTCGAAAGTCAGTAAAATTGTGCCCCGTAAGTCCAAAAATATTAAAAAATTTGGGGAGATGCGCATATACTTTCTACGAAAATTGTTTTGAACATTATCGGTTCAGCCATTTTTGAGTTATCTCCAAAAAACTTGTTCCATAGGCATCAGATACGACCTTTTGGTATTAGTTTGGTTCTTATTCCATTGAAGGTACTGAACCCTCCTATGCGTGGTCCGACACGCACTTGGCCGGTTTTTTCAACTTCAACCGTACACTAAGGGTTCAGATAGTCTCAAGAAAATTTTAATATTCTGTCTGGTTAAGTAACGGGGCGGCAAATTTTTCTGGCCCGGGGCGCCAAATTTCCAAATACGCCTCTGATAGTGTTATTTTATGAGATTAATCATTAAAGTCAGTACACAAAAAGAGGCACAGTAAAAGGCGTCGCTCAAGCCGGCTTTTGCCGTAGACATTCGGTCATACTAATGGAATTGATAGTCACAAAGAACCAACAAAGCGCTTCGTTATCCGACATTTACATTCAGCCCCTGTCGCTGCCCCTCGCGCTGCCGGCATTAATTCCCTAAATACTGCTGCAGCAGGATCGAAAGGAGTGTGTTTACATACTGCCCTACCACTCACTTCGCTTTCAAGTCTCGGCAATGGCAGACGTTGAAATAATTACAGCGGCCGCGTTGTGTCTTTTGCGATCTTCCAGGTGCTCGACGAGTACTGAGCGACGGAGGAGAATGTAATTGTAAACACGTACTGCCGCTCGCGCTGCCGGTCCTTTGACTTCGCACAAAAAAACCGCCATTTAGGGGAGCGCCGGGCAGCGCGAGTGGCAATAGCAGTGGCATGAGAAGTATCATGTTTACACACTCGTCCTTCCCACTTCCCTGCCCACTTGCCTGCTCAATTCTGCTGAATGTAAATGCAGTATTAAAATTAAACCAGCGGCAGCGTATTCCGGATAATTCACTAGTTACTAGGAATTAAAAAAAAATTAACGGAATTAGGAAAAAGAGAGGTATGGGCACTGCGAATGGCATAATCTCGCTTAGTGTGGTAGGGCACGTTCAGTGAATGTCATCTCGCTCAAATTTGGAGCAGAGCCCGACTGGGGAAGTACCTCCACCTTACAGAAAACCACAGCCAAATAGCACTAGACCCTACTCATAGTGTTGTGTTCCTGCTGGTGAGTAAGGTTGCCAAAGAGCTCAAAGAGGACCCAGTGTGTTGACGATGAGGGACCCTCTTGTTCCTTTAGCCGTCAACACAGTGAATCCTCCTTTTTGTAAAGGGTCGGCAGCGCGCATATGACTCCTGTGGAGTTACAGGCGTCCATAGGTTACGGTAGCTGCTTACCATCAGGCAGGCCGTATGCTTGTTTGCCACCGTCGTAGTATTTAAAAAAAAAAAACAGTAAAAATAAACATCGTTAGGAAACCAAACTTCTCACAATAAGGTCTAGTTAAGCTCTGGGTTTGAACTAGTTTAAAGTCCAGATGGCAATCGCTTTTGAAAAAGGTTATTCTTGAGGATAGATTGCCAAAAAGCTCCTTTACTTATAGCAAAAGTCACACAACAGGTCATTTTCTACGAATTAATGAATTTTTATGGCAGTAACGCCTTATTGACAACCAACAATGATGTACCTTTTAGTTGAAAATCACACATATAATCACCATAATATCAAGATCTGTTATCAGCACTCGTTACCTATACAAATCTGACTGTGGTCGTGTGTGTTGATCCTAATATATGTATATCTAAATGAGATAATAAAATTAAAATGTTTACGCAACAATACCTTAAAATCATTGGAGTTATTTCCCCGCTAACCCGTAGATACTGGAGCTTCGGATTCCAAAAACCTGTAACAATATTATTATAAATAGGTATAATTTGACAGTTACTTATATTTTTAAATTAAATTATGATGCTACCAAATTCCAAATGAAATTGTGTTGAAGAAACACACCTTTTCAAAACTAAGCTGAAGTCTCTTCTATTAAAAAAATCTTACTATTCCATCCAAGAGTTTATGGAGGATAAACTTTTAAAACAATCCAACTTTTAACAAGCTACTTTTTCTATAAGCATGGAGACTTTAATTGTGATATAGTTTAGATTTAGGCTTAATTTTAAAACTTGTTTATTTTTAAATAAAAATTTCATTTCATGTCTTACCTTGAACAGGCGTAGGCTTTGCAGAAGATACAGTAGACACGGGAACAACGTTACTAACTCCTGCTACGGCCACTTCCATTGGCAGTGGCACAGCTGCAAGATATTTATAGAACATACTCAGAACACGCGAGTAACAGGACTTAAAAGTTCAGTACGGGAACGCCTTTTTAACCTATAAAAATGAAATAACTCGCAATTCCGATTTTATATCGTGACCTGTATAAGACTTTTTCGACTTTTTCGACTTTTTTGACTTTTTTGATATTTTTGACTTTTTTGACTTTTTTGACTTTTTTTGGCTTTTTTTTAACTTTTTTTGACTTTTTTGATTTTTTTGACTTTTTTGACTGTTTTGACTTTTTTGATTTTCGTACTAACGCGGACAGACGGACATGGCGAAACTATAAGGGTTCCTGTAGTAGTTCCTATAGGAACCCTAAAAAGGACATACATACAGAGACTATACTTTATTTTGTGCTGAACTCCCACCTTTATCAACCTTGGTTCAAACAGTTTACTTATTCCTATGGTTCATTTTATTTGAGATTAGAAAAAAGTTGACAGAACGATGTACAGGTTTCTTTATCAGGCAAGATACATGTCACATCTGTCAGAGTGCCTACGCCGTCATTAAACATACTAAGGCCCTGTTTCACAATCTCCAGATAAACTTGTGGCATACAACAACAAAAGCCACCTCGTAGTCCAACAAATCTTTTACCATCACCTAAGACAATTGTTTTATTATTTAGTATTATATAATAAACCGATTAAATATCGTTTAGAAGAACTTCTGTTTACGAAATTTTATTAATAAGTGCATATTATGATTGTCAATTAAATAATTTTCGTGAATACTGATAAAGAACTAGACGTTAAGTTTCCGTTTTAGAACGTACATGCTTCACTGTCTGTTTTTAAATTTTCACGTAAGTATCTCTTACGTGATAATCAAAACGAAATTGTGTTTTTATTGTTGTGTTGGATTATTTAATCTGCAAATTGTTATTATTTATTCACAAATGTGAACTCTTAATCATGTTAACTAATCGTTTGTTGGTGTGTTTGCAGTGTTTTAAATTGAACATTTAGAACAGGTTGGCAACTACTGTTTCTATGTTTACTCAATTTCTAATCTCAAAAAAAAACGAAGTATAGTATAAACACAATGATTCCTGATCCCATAGCCTCAATAGCTTTGACACTAATGGGAACAATTCTAATTTCTCTAATTTAGTCATGCACATCCTTATAGCGAACACTGAAGTGCTGGTAGCCTGACGGTAAGATGTCTGACTTTCAATCCAGAGCTTTCGGGTTCAAACCCCGACTCGACTGCGTTTTTATGAATTTTTGTACAAAATGTAATTTGATTTACCCGTCGCTTTTTTCTGGAGGAAAATATCGTGAAGAAATCGGACCTCCTTCTGGGTAAAAACTAGCAGTCGCGCTAGTTCATAGGTTTTGGTTGCCGACGGTACCCAGGCTCAGAGCCGTAGCAAAAAAAACCGCAACAAGACGAACGCTAGAAGAATTATGATGATGGTGATTCTAATTAAGCTGATTACATTATAGCGTTAAAACTAACCTGGTAAATGAAGCGTTGGTATAGCCAAGCGGTTGAGGCGCCCATTGGGGTAAATATATTTGGCCTCAAAATGGCGATGGCATACCCGCGCATTATTGTAGATAGCCGTGTCCGCCTTGCCCACAGTATTTCCACCGATCCTTATTACCCACTTTCGGAACCTTTCAAGTTCTGAAGGGTTCCTGAGATTGGTGGGATTTGGGAATGCATGCATTTGAATTCCTGAAACAAGCATCATTTTTCGTTAAGTTGATCCGGGCCACGCTCTTGGCAGATTGATTATAGAAAAATAATATTATACTAGCCCTGTCCTCGTTGATTATTGCACAAGGGCACGCAGCACTTTGGAAGCGACATTTTTATATGATAATTCATATAATAATTAGCCTGCACCCAAAAACTATTTAATTATTTTAAACAACTGTCACTATCTTCAAAGCTTGCGCTAAAAGAAAGAAAGAAAATTTGACTTCGCCGCCATCATGATCCCGATTTTTTTTATTTAGCACAAATGTTGCCACAATATCTACTACTTTCTACTAGTGTTTTAAAAATCTATGTAAATCTTGAAGAAACAAACTATTTAACCGTAATTAAATAATAAAATGCATAAAAAAAACATGTTTCAATAATAAACTAATTTAACAAAACTTAAACCTAGAATATTTAAAACTTCTATGTTTTTCAAACAGCAACACAGCCGTCACATGCCGCACAGCGCTATCTAACGTACTTTAGAAAAACCAAAATCACAAGTAGCTCCCGTGTTTGTAGATGGCGCAGAAATTATAAAAATATCAACGCTCCTGTCAAAGTTCTAAGAGACCATAGCATGGCTAAAACACTGTCCCTAAATCCTGATCAACTTGATCAGAAAACTCGATCACAATGTCAGTAACATGACAACCGGTGCAGTATAAATTTAATACAAACATAAAATCACTGTTTTCGCCTTTGTTACTTGTACAAATCGCAGTACAACTATTAATTATGTGGTGTCAATTATCAACTATAAAGCTAATATTGATATGTTTTTGCCAGAAAAATAATGTAAAATAATTATTTTAAATTATTTTTAAATTTAAAAAAACGTTTTCCTATGCAAGCTGTCAAAATGGCATCCATTGCTTGATTTGTGTGCTTATTTCTTTATTTCTTAGATGTTTACCAAGCTGACGCTCAATGGACAGCGAACTTGTGATATATGACATTAAGTCACAAAATTGAAATAATACGTCAAAATAAATTTGCACTAGTGCCGCGGATCAGTCGATATTCTTAATTTTATCTTATCGATATTTTTACGAAAACGTGCATGCAATAAATATTCGAATAAGTAGTAGGTATATTGTTAATTTATAACTATCGATTGATTGACATACTTGAATATTAAACGTTAGTTTGATCGTAATTTTTTTCATATTTGGGGTCGTCCAGAAATCATGTGATCATATTTGGCCGATTTTTGTACCCTTACACGCTAAGCAAGTCTAATGTCGTTTCTACTGTATTGCGTATATGTTCAAGATGCTATCTCAGAAAAACAGGCATCGTAAAAATCTGCTTATGACTTAATATCAAAAAATAGAGCGGATTATTTGATCTGATTAAATTTTAGAGTAAAATTGTTGCTTTTGGCTTTCCCGCTTTGAAAACAATTTACACGTGATATCTTCTCTGACAATACAACCTCATCTGTAGTCAACTGTAGAGCATTCAATAGTAACCCTTATTTGCATCGGTTCTAACTGCTTCGGACCCGTTCGAGCCGGTATTAAGTACCCGTGTACGGTGACGGACGGATGACGGTGTACCCGTAGGAACGTTTCCTGGAGACGTTTCCGAATCCCGGCGGGTTCGTGTAAACCGGCTCCTTAGCACCGTCGGTCTTAAGTACACGGGTATTCGTCTCCGCGTGTAACACGTGTAGCGGGAGCTCTAGTTAGAACTGCGACCCCCACAGACACAAACTGTTACCAGAAAAGTGGGTCAGGTTAGGTTAGAACTGCGACCCCCACAGACATGAACTGTTACCAGAAAAGTGGGTTAGGTTAGAACTGCGACCCCCACAGACATGAACTGTTACCAGAAAAGTGGGTTAGGTTAGGTTAGAACTGCGACCCCCACAGTCCCAACCTGTTACCAGAAAAGTGGGTTAGGTTAGGTTAGAATTGCGAACCCCACAGACACAAACTGTTACCAGAAATGTGGGTTAGGTTAGGTTAGAACTGCGACCCCACAGAAACGAACTGTTACCAGAAAAGTGGGTTAGGTTAGGTTAGAACTGCGACCCCACAGAAACGAACTGTTACCAGAAAAGTGGGTTAGGTTAGGTTAGAACTGCGACCCCACAGAAACGAACTGTTACCAGAAAAGTGGGTTAGGTTAGGTTAGAACTGCGACCCCACAGAAACGAACAGTAAAAAATCCGAAAATGTAGAAAAAATATTAATTGTTTATTACGAAGATTTATAAAATATTTAAAAAATCACGTGTCATTTGTAACTTTAATAGTAGATTGTACACCAAGGGGATAAAGCACTGTTTTATGTCACGGCCGCAATATTGAATCCTGAACGTAACGAAGGACTCCAGATTTTACTCCCGAGCGCAGCGAGGGGGTTATGAGTTAATTCCCGAGCGAAGCGAGGGAATTAAGACTGAGTCCTGAGTGCAGTGAGGGGTTCAAGCGCGCCCGTGACAAAAACAGCTTTATCCCCGAGGAGTATACTCTACTTTTCTCACCTCTTGCGAGACAATAAAATAGCTAAGGCTACTAGAAACGGATTTTTATTAAAGTAAATCAATTCAAAAGTAAAAACCGGCCAAGTGCGTGTCGGACCACACATAGGAGGGTTCAATGGAATAAGAACCAAACTAATACCAAAAGGTCGTATCTGGTGCCTATGTCTTTTTGGAGATAACTCAAAAATGGCTCAACCGATAATGTTCAAAATAAAATAATTTACGTAGAAAGTATATGATAAGACGCATCTCCTCAATTTTTTTCATATTTTTTGGAGTTACGGTTCAAAAGTTACAGCGGGGGTGGGCACAATTTTTCTGACTTTCGAAGCGATTATTTCAGAAAAAAAAGAAACCTCAATGTTATTTTTAAAGACCTATCATTGATGTGTCACATGTTGATATTTAGTCAAAAAAATTTGTTAAGGACATGTATGGAGGCCCGCCCCCCCCTTAATTTTTTTTTTTTAATCTACATAGCCAAGTAGCGGCATACAAAATACACCTTATGTGTAAATTTTATTCAGATACGACCTATAGTTTCCGAGTAAAATGGCTGTGACGTACGGAAGGACAGACATGACGAATCCATAAGGGTTCCGTTTTTTTGTCATTTGGCTACGGAACCCTAAAAATTGATTCTTGATACATTAGTCCATTTTATTCGAATTTTATCTTCAATTTTTATAGAACCTGCAGTTTTACTCCGTATACTGCAGCGTCTTATGACACTCGCGGCATTTGTTTTAGGTATTTAAAATTGAGGTGGCCAGCACGATTTTCCGAATAAATTCGATTTTCAAATCAGTTCGACGCGGCGGCGCGGGCCCCGGCTGGCGTCGCGGGGCTGTGCACCGTGCGGACTTTACCAAATTAGACTTTAAGCACATAACAATAAGAACTATGGGAAGTGAAATCACATTATTAACCAGCGGGTTATAATGAGATTTAGTACAACATTATAACCCGGCTAAAGCCAAGGGCTATAATGATTTGCTTTCGGTGAGGTTTGCATGATATATAATTTGGCATTGTCGAGCAGGTGGTGTGAAAAGGAAATTAATGCCCTTATGGATTCGTCATAGCAATGTTGCGAATGATACTTTTTGATTTTATAAACTGTAAAGGAGTTGTTGTTGTGTTACCTATTATTTCAAGGCGTTATGAACGGGCGTGTAACCGTGCATAATAATATTATAGCTTTAAAGCTTTATGGTTGATTATTATTATGCTTCAAATCGTTATGCGGGTTAACGTTATAGTTATTGACAATTATGCTCTTAGTTGTTATGACATTTAATTTATTATAATTTAAATTTATCTGCGCAAAAAATATATGACCACTACTGAGTATGATCAAAATTCTTATGACTAAAAATGTATGACACAAAATAATATAATTTTCTAATTGTATGCGCAATGATGACTATGAAACAAGTGGTTATGCGCAGCAAGGATATGACTTAAAATTTTATGCAACCCAATATGGACCCATAAATAAAAGCAACGTGTACGGTTGAGGCCTTGCTGATTGTAAGGTGATAGCCTCCCTACAAACATGTGGGTGGCCGAGACCTCGGATAACCGTTTGTTCAACTAAAGAGAGGTTACGCGTGTTTTGAGACTAATTTTTCATTAGCTGCACACTTGATCGTTAGGTCACCGCACAATAAGCTATCAATATTACACACTGAGCTACGTAAATGAGCAAAAAACAAAAAAACAATTCTAAACACACTGTCGCCATCTTGAGCACAAACGGATACAAGCGACACTTGAAATACTATACGTGTTTTGACGTACGCAGTAAATAATTTCTTGGTGAAATGGGTATTAACTTTATAATTACTTTCTCTCAATTATCACTTTCGCAACCGGCCAAAAGTTTGAACAATACCCCAGAAACCGACAGAACCCGCCAGGCGGGTTACGACGTGCAACGCAATGCCGCACGCCGCGTGCATGGCATCTGAGCAAACATTACGAGTGCCTACCAAGCGGGTTCTCGGTAGCCAAAGTGTTATGTACATACTTACTACAAAAATGCATGTTTGCAAACCTTAACCCTTTCGCCGCTAATAACTAGCACTGCAGTTCGTAACTATCGCCACTCACGCGCCACCATCTTTTTATAACGCGCCATAGTACCTACACCTTAATTGATTGTGTGAAGGTTCATTGCAGTTTGCAGTGTTTGGCGTGGTCGTGCCACGCCACCTCGTCGTTTTTTCTTTGGTGGCGAATGGGTTAAGCCGTGTCAATAGCCGGTAGTAATCTTGATTACTACCGGCAAGGTGGGCGTCATGAATGGCTGTTCGCCGCGTGAGGCAGCTCGGACTTGCATAATAAATAATGTGACCCAGTAGACGTAACTATGCCAGCGACATGTAAAATGTTGATCCACCTTTATTATTTGTGACGTTTTCAAGTCAAAGGTACATCATTGTCGGTTGTTAATAGAGTTTATTTATAAATGTTTTGACGTGATAACGTCTTTAAAATCGTTTTAGTCGGGTGACATGTTCAGAAACTTGTGTCACACCAAAACCTCACGAGCGCGATCGCAGGTATAACGAGAGAGAGACGGACCGATCTCCCGTCTCATCTCGAGCGCTGCCAGTCATTCCGTGAAACTTGTCACGCGGAATCCTCACGAGCGGAGGCTGGCATAGCGTTCGAGTGAGTGGACCGATCTTCCGTCTCTCTCACTCTAGCGGCATACAAACGAATGGAGATTTTCTCGTGCGGTTAAGTTTTCGTTGAATGTTTAATCTAAGATGTAATTTAAAATTTGAAAAAATGCTTATGCTCAAATTATCTTCATTAATTCCTTACTTCCCAAAAACTTATATCACCAATAAGACGTTATCACGTAAACATCTCGATCGTAAACCTACTTTACAAACAACCAATTTTTTTATGACAGTAACGCCTTATTGACAACCGACAATGACTTGAAAACGTCACATTTATTCAATGTTTGTGCAGTGAAACTCCGCCCTCGGAACCCAGAGTGCGCCGCGTGCTCTGCCACACCCACCATCACGCAGTTACTCGACTACGAGATCTTCTGTAAGGCGAAGGCGACAGAAAAGGTACCCATTTTTTGTACTTTCTTTATTAAATCCTGAATAGACGGAAAGCTAGCCCCAGAAAATATGACACAATAACGAGAGCAACGAAACCCCTCTATTTAATTTGCGTTACTATCCTTATTACTAGATCCGGGCATCTGGCAACTGTTCATGGGTGGAAGTCAGATAATGCGAACCACATTTGTACATAGCAGTTCGTTAAAATCGTCGTAGTGCATGTGAAACTTATATATTTATGAACTTTTAAAGTATTAAAACGGTTTAACCAAAGTGACGAGGTGATACCATTATTATATACATTTTATAAATTGTGGCGACAGTTTTTGGCATATGGCAAATTTAAACAAAAATATAACTACTTAGTGTGTGTGAAAAGCAGATGTTCAAAATCGCGAATGTCAAAAGGTAAGCTGTATTTCTGTAATAAAACTGTAATACTCACAATTTAGTACTTTTTCGTCATTTCACATTCGCGGTATTGAATTCCCTGTATATACCGGGTGTTTCCTGTAATAGGGGCAATAAATTAAACCGTAGATTCTACTCCTCAAACTGGACAATATTAGTTCAGCGACTTTTAAAAATAACTTATAATTTGATTTTTATTTCACTTTAAAGTTTATTCGAACACGCAATGTATTGCGAAATTGATTATTTCTGTTGGTTGACAAGAGTGACAATCAATGTCAATTAGACGGATTTTAACGTACATTGAAAATACTATTTAGTATGTATGAAAAAGAGACAATATAAAAACTTATTTTTTTTTTATTGTAGAAAAACGTTTCATTGTTTGAGGAGTAGAATCTACGTTTTAATTTATTGCTCTTATTACAGGAAACACCTTGTATAGTCTCAGTCTTTCTCGGTTTAGTCTTTGTTTTTTTTTCGTGACTCAAGGTACAATAATAATGCACTTTATTTATCTTTTACCGTAATAGGAATTAAGTAAATAATATTAGTGCATTTTTAAGGATATGTCATAATCGTGCCCCCTTTAGTCTAATTATTAAGAGAATATTTTTTCAGAAAAAAGCAGACGCCAAAATCAAATCCCAGCTTAGAAAAGAAGAAAAAGAGAAACGCATGTCCGGCCAAAGTTACTACGGCTTCCGAAAAGACAGAGACAGAGCTAAATGGGTCCAGGATGTGTTGAAGCAGGAGAGAAAGATGGGTCCGTCCTGTTCGTCGCCGTTTTGTCAGAAAGGGACGGCCAGAAAGTGCCCAAGTTTTAGTGAGGATGTTAGGATAAAGATATTTGATTATTTTTGGAATGAGTTGGATTGGGCGGGGAAGAAGAATTTTGTAAGGTAAGGATAATAATATAACTTAAGTAAATATTTTTACCCCTTGGTAATAATAAGATGGATTACATTTGATTTTCTGCCTTATCTTAATAATGAACCGTACTATTGGGCTGCATATTTTTTATGGTACAGTCGCCATCAGATATATCGGACCAGCCAAGGTAGTCACAAATATTTGAACAACGCCTCTATTGTCAAGGCGATAAAGTGCATGTTCAGATATTTTTGAGGATCCTGGCAGCTCCGATATATTTGATGGCGACTATACGGCAGAATATCACTTCTTTATTTAATATTTGAGCTGAAGAGCGTGTAAAACGTCATAGAAAAGACTTGTCCTGGAAGCCAGTCTTGGATTCTACTTACAGTACATACTTTAAATGTGGCACTTGGGCATTAACATTGTCTGCCATTTAAGTGGTGACTCGCATTTTGGTAAACGCATTAAAAATATTTAAAATTACGTCTACAATACCTACACTATTATTTAACTGAGGCATATTTTTTAAAGTATATGTCTTTTCAGATCACTAGTCGACAATATACCCGCAAAACGAAGAAGACTGAAACACAAAGGCGAGATATCTAGAAAGGGCGACTCCAAACTATACCACCTTGTATTCAACGATCAAAAACTACCCGTCTGCCGAACCACCTTCCTTAACACTCTCGGAGTCAAAGAAGCTATGGTCAGATGTTGGTTGGTTAAAGAAGATAAACCTAAAGAGGCGAAAAAACCTCTAAAAGCTTTAAACGTTGAAACTTACATAAATAGTTTACCTAAAGTTGAAATTAAATGTCCATATTGCAAATCTACACCTATGTACAGTAGTTTATTATATTTAAATTTAGATAGCGTTAAAAATCAATATCAACTTTATAATCATTATGTAAAAGATATGAAATTAAAAGGAATGATCCCGGCGTCAAGAAAGACATTTTCTAAAGTATTTTTAGCGAAGAATTTAAAGATTTTTAAACCGAAAAATGAAAGCGATGTGTGTGATATTGTGAGTCAGCATAATGTTATGAATAATAGTTATCAGTTGGACAATTTGGATTTGGGACAGACTGTTATGAATATTAGTTATACGACGCAGTGGTAAACGAAAAATTATAAATTATGTTATGGTTATTTATTTATTAGGATATTGTTTTGTGATATTAAGTTTTTTTTCCCGCTTTTCTTCATTGTTTGCAACACCTACTGACTTAGTTTATTTAACAAAATTCCACTACCTAAAGGTTGTCTGAGAGAAATCGCTTTTTAGCGATAAGACCGCCTGTTGTTTACCTCTATTCTGACTTTATGCATTTTCTGTACTGGTTTTCTTTTTGAGGTGTTCAATAAAGAGTATTTGTATTGTATTGTATTGTATAAAAAAAAAGCCAGATGAGGCTACTACAAACAAAAAATAAATGCCCTAAAAAAGGTTGGCTTGTTAGTAGTGTCTACCTTGTCTTTGGTTGAATTATTTTTTATCACTTGTTGCAATACTTACGGTCCCCTGGGTCACTCTCTAGAACCCAGTTATATTTTAATTATTTAATTTATTCAAACCTTTGGGAAACAAACCGGCAAATACAATACAAATAGTCAATCAGATGATACATTCACAAACCAAACAGTAATGAATTTTACAGCCATTTCATAACCTTTTTTCATTAAATTCATCAGTACGCAAAAGTGGCACAGAAAAAGGTACTCTAGTACGTCCTCTTTTACCGAAACAGAGCCAAGCGAATGCTGACTGTAATCTCTGTATTATGTGGGTTCTATGTTTTTTTTTCTATAAAAGGACCTAGTGTATTAGTTATACTTGGAATAACATTTATTTATTGTTTTCACCTGATGGTCTCATCGGAAGATCAGCGCTGACAACCGCCAGCATCATGCTGAAATGATGCCATTTCTTGGCACCTTCTCTTTTTATGTATTCTTTCCTTTTATTTATTTTATGGGTATGTGTTTACGAATAAACTATTTCTATTCATATAATGTGGGCGTTTGTTGTCACCTGGCTGACGGCCCTTACGGTTTTACTGCTCGACTGCAATATTGAAACTATACACCGTACGACGTAAGCCTGCCGCCAAAAGGTACCAGCAACCAGTTAAACTGTCACAAATTGTTGATTCACGCCTTTACATTTGCCAATGTTACTCATATGTACGTACGGGATATGTAAATCTATTTGTGTACTTAGTATCTCTGTTTACCGATGAACAATTGAAATGGCAAATAATGTAAACGCACGCACTTTTAGAGAACAACTTTGGATCCCTCTTTAATAGAGACACATAAACATGTTATTGGCATTATATTTCGGTAAAAAATATCCTTTAATACTACTTTAATATTTAGTTGCACTTGTGGGAAAACTAATTTCATAATATTTTGTCATGTACCAAATTTTATCATGTAATTTTAACAAGCATAATGTCCTTGAATAGATTAATTTATTATTGTTTGTGCGTAACATATGTTCTCGCAAGAACCGTATCACAGTTGTCTCTTGGGTCACGGGATATTATAAAATGAAACATATTTTTTGATAACTACTTCTATTGACTGTATAATGTTTTTCAACCTTTTTCATTACTCTAATCGAACTAGGAATCCGCATTTGACACTTTTATTTATTTATTTTGCTTTTTACTTAAATTTTGCGAAATCTGCGACCCTCTTACAGAAGGTCAAAAACACTGATTTAATGTGAATGCATTTTATATGAAAATAAATTATGGCTGACCGTAATATGAAGTTTTTCTTTAAACCCTGAAAATACAAAAAACGGTCAAGTGCGAGTCGGACTCGCGCACCGAGGGTTCCGTCGTCGTACAAACCTGTAGGTATATAGGAGTAGTAACTTTAAAATTATTAAAAATATTTTTATTATATGATGTAACTAAAAATTTACGGATTTCGCAATTTTTCCTCTATGCTATAAGACGTTGCTTCGTACCAAATTTCAAGATTCTGAGTTCATGGGAAGTACCCTGTAGGTTTTGATTCCCTTGCGAGTTTCGAAAATTTGCGGAAATTTACGGCATAAACGGCTGTATCTTTTGATTGCGTTGGCATAGAAGTTTGATTTTTTTACAGCTCCAAGGGACAGTACATCTGAGTATTTGATATAAATTTCAACTTGATACCTCCACGCGTTCCTGAGAAAAAGGGTGTTGACAGGCAGACGGACGGACGGACGGACAACAAAGTGATCCTATAAGGGTTCCGTTTTTTCCTTTTGAGGTACGTAACCCTAAAAATAAGGCGTTTAGGGGTGGGACGGGGTCAAGCGAGGAGGGGCCTTTAAAGATATGACGTGACACAAACAGAACTACTGCAAAATTACAAGAAAAATTTAGGTTTGGGTGAAAATTACAAGTTTTTGTACGAACGTATAAGTATTTTTTCTATTAAAATCAAACAAGGAATGATAAAAGATAAGATATATTTATTCTTCAATTTAGGTACATTACAATGCACTTATGAACGTCGGACAGAAAAAAAAACTAACCCTACACCTCTGATCCGAAAAGTACCTATTATGTTATGACCGACAAGAAACTCGGCGTGATAATGCGGGAATAAGTAATTATTTTAATGTTATTTGGAATGTATGAAAATGTAGGAGAAAATCTTAACCAGGGAGTTGGCAGCGATACTGTAATAGTAGCTGTTACGTAATAAGGCCTAATTACGTACAGTTGCATACACTGCTTTATCTACACACATTATAAATCCTAAATGACGTGTTCGGAAATCATTAGAATGACGGCCATTGCACCGCAATGGCCAACTCGATTGTGCGAACGGTCGGGGAGGTGGGCAACCGCGGTCGGGGAGGACTGGATTTTCATAACGTTATAGTTTGTCCGGCGGCTTAAGGATAAATGCGCCATACTTTAAGTATGGAGCATCCTTAAGCCCCGGACAAACTATACCAAGACCGACGTTCCCAATTTGAAACTCATATCTTAACAATATTTGAGCATGTAATGTTAAAATTACTTTACTGCCACAGATAAAAAGCTTATCATAGTAAAATCGGTTGTTGTAATGCTGGCCATGGCCTACCGTTCTTGAACACGTTTTAGAGGACTTACAATGTGAGTGTTGATAAAATTCCTTTTCGAATAAATATTTATCTACACCCATATCATAAACCCTTTATTCTGCGTTCGGAAACCGTATGTAATTACCACCATTATTGCAACCAGTAATGTAACGTGGGTGTGCTCTGCGTCAGTGTTGTAAAAATGTATAAAAATTCATTACCACATCGATATATTGGTAACTAGGCCTTAAAACATTCGTGTGAACTCATTATGAAACCGCACTCGTATTTTAAGTGCGCTTATTACGTAACAGTTACATAAACTACTACATATTAAAGACTTACTTGGTAAATATTTTGGTTGGTAGTAGACACGTTTTATACGACGCATGTACGATGTATGTTACGATGGCACTTGAATATGAGTAATAAATAACTTAAAGAAAATCACTCGCGGTAATATTATATATATGCGGAGCGGTTATTTGTTTGTAAATTAGCTATTTCTCGTTGTTTATTGACATGTATGACAAGTAAAATTATCGGTCAGAATATGACAAAAGTATTCAAATTTTAACTATGACAACTTGTGTCGTCGAGGTGGCCAATAAAATAAGTCTTCTTTTCGACCGACTTCAAGATTTCGAAGGAGGAGGTTATCAATTCGTCGGGATCTTTGTTTTTGCTTGTTTTTGTTTTTTTTTTATGTATGTTCACCGATTATTCGAAGACGGCTGGATCGATTTGGAAAATTATTTTTTTGTTTGAAAGAGTATACTTCACAGTTGGTCCCATTGTAACCAGGTCAGGATCTGATGATAGGATCCTGGAGAAATCGAGGTAATTCTTCAACTATTATAGGCACACCTATAGTGATTTGAGTATTTTTTACAGCAGCTTGAGCATTTCCTTTTGGAAAGGTGGATGTTTAGTGAATTCGGTTCTTTTTTGTTCAAAATTATTATTAATTTATGTTTACCGATTATTCGAAAACGGCGGGACCGATTTGGAAAATTATTTATTTGTTTGAAAGAGTATACTTCACAGTTGGTCCCATTGACCAGGTCAGGATCTGATGATAGGATCCTGGAGAAATCGAGGTAATTCTTCAACTATTATAGGTACACAGTTATTTGAGTATTTTTTACAGCAGCTCGAGCATTTGCTTTTGGAAAGGTGGAGGCTAAGTGAAGTCGGTTCTTTTTTGTTTAAAAATATTATAAAGTTTCTAATCAAAGGGAATTTAGCACAGTAGCGCCACTACGGCGGAACTTATCAACCGACTTCAAGATTTCGAAGGAGGAGGTTATCAATTCGTCGGGATCTTTGTTTTTGCTATTTTTTTGTTTTTTATGTTTGTTCACCGATTATTCGACGACGGTTGGACCGATTTCGAAAATTATTTTTTTGTTTGATAGAGTATACTTCACAGTTGGTCCCATTGTAACTAGGTCAGGATCTGATGCTGGGATCCTGGAGAAATCGAGGGAACTCTTCAACTATTATAGGCACACCTACAGTGATTTGAGTATTTTTTACAGCAGCTCGTGCATTTGCTTCTGGAAAGGTGGATGCTAAGTGAAGTCGGTTCTTTTTTGTTTAAAATTATATTATTTTTTAAAACAGTAATACATTAACCCCCTTATCCATAAACGTCTCTCAGGCATCAATCAGTAAATTTATGTTTTGTCCTTATCAGTCACTTTGACAGTCGTGTTTGTTAGAAGCAGACAAAACATAAATTAACTAATTGAGTAATGAGAGACGTTTGCGAATTAGGGGGTAAATGTTTATCGGCCTCCTAACCTAGTTGGTAGTGACTCTGCCTATGAAGCAGGAGGTTTCGGGTTCGAATCCTGGTCAGGGCATTTATTTGTGTGTTTATCACGGATATTTGTTCCTGAGTTATGGATGTTTTCTATGTATTTAAGTATTTATCTTTGCCTGTCTATTATATATATCGTCGCGTAGCCACAACACAAGCCTTATTGAACTTACTGTGGGATTGTCCCATAATATTTATTATATAATAATAAATATATAAAATCGGCAGACTTTTTTTGTATAGAGAATGACAGACATGGCTGCTCCGGTTGGTTGAATTATCTAAGCCATGCGCCCGGTATTAACCCTGGGGCAGGTGTGTGAGTAGCCGCCTTTAGAAATTATTATTGTCTCCAATGGGATGGACAGAAGTTATAAATTGATTTCAATTTGTCGTGTACCGCACAGTTTTATCAACAAGTAAGAGTCATTCCGTAAAAGTATTTTCCACACGATGTTGCAGATTCTTCAGCCTTTAAGCCTTCATCAAGTTGCAGCGACAATATCGCAACCAAGTTGCGGCGTTTGTAGAACTCTTAATAAATAAATAAAAATATCGATAAGATTATAAACTTATATAGATGTCATATACAAAGGAAAAAGTGACCTCTATAGATGTCATATACAAAGGAAAAGGAACCATTTTCGGTCGCCGTTACGAAACATGTCGACACATTTTGCGTCGACACTATTATTTTCTAGTAACAAGTTCGGTCGCCGTGTGGTCGCCGTGTGGTCGCCGTTACCAGAAATGGCGAAGAGTCGACGCAGACACATTTGGTCACACGGTGTCGTCGCAGTGTCGTAACAATGTTCCCAGTTTGCGACTAGTTTTCAAGAAATCATTCGTTGAATCGTTCTTTTTGTTCGTTTCCATTGAGGAAGTGTCACCAGTGTCAGGGAAATAATAAATACTTATAAGTAAATCAAATGAGTGACGTTGACGCCATCATCGCCATCGATTTAAGTTTTTCCACAGACGTAAGTACGAGTATTAATTGTTATTTTTAATAGTAATATTGCCAAGATTATTATGGGCAATTAAACTGCTCGAGTGATTTTACGAACTTAGTCTAAAGTCATCAACGCGCCATCCTATTACTCTAGTTAGGCCAGAAATATATTTATTAACGACTCTGTGCAGTGTACACGACTGCTTTATTTAATGCATTTTTAGTGGTCTGAAGTATTCTTAGGCAGAATTGTAACTTTAAAAGGAACAAAAACGCATAATACACATATAAACTTGTTAGTTATTATGTATAAATATGTTTTAAGGCTAACAAATATTGCAGTCACAAAGTAGTCGCAAAGTTACCGGAATGTGTAGACATGTGTCGAGTTGTTACTAAAAGTAGAAACGACGTTACTAGATTTACAAAATGGCTCCTTGTACTTTTATGTTTTCAGATATTCTCAAAGTTTACCGGGCCATGCCTTGGACAGTAATCCTGACCGAAGAAGACAAAAAAAATGATATGTTATAAAAATATATTGAGAATAAAATGAAGTCTAACTGTAATATACTCGTACTGTTGCCTAGTATCTAATTCATATAACGTTAATTTGACCTATTTACGCCTATAATAACTATATCCACGCTATAATTAATTAAAACGTTTCAAATTAATAGTCTAAAATAAAATATAATATTATAGTACTTACTTGTGTTCGCGTTCTGTGCATTTTTTAATATTTTAACTTTTCTATAAAATGTTGACGAGTGTTTGTATGGTGTTTTTCGTTTATTATCACCCGGCTCGCTCATGATCACTTATTAGCATTACGAGCATGCATTTAAGGTAATGACTAATGGAACAGTTTGAGTATGTCTGGTATATTTTTGATTACAATGTTTCGAAACAGTGTCGTAACATTACGACACATTGTGTAGAGTTTATTATAAAGTGGTAACGAAGTGTCTACACCGTTACTACTTGTTACCGGATTTTGTTCAATGTTTTGACACCTGGTCACAAACTGCACGCAAAGTGTATAACATGTTTCGACACAAGTGCGACCGAAAAGTGTGCACACTGCGTCGACACTTAGTTACTGAAACAAATCTAGTCGCATTGTGTGCACACTGTTACCACACGAAGAAACCAAAACTCAACACAGACACAAAGTGTAGGAACTGTTTCGACACTTCTGGGTTTATGTTACTACTTTGAAAATCCTGCGACCAGAATGGTTATATGGGCTAGGCCTCCGGTGCCCAGGGCTGGGATTGAACCAGCGTCTTCTGCATTCGCGGCAGACGCCAAGTGGTAAAAGCGTCGGCACCGGAGGCCTAGGTCACTTTTTCCTTCGTATATGACATCTATATAAATTTATAAATTATATAGTAGTGTGTCTATTTAAAAAATAAACAAATCAAAATATTTATTAAAAATAATTTGATTTGTTCTTCAGATATCGATAAGAGCTCAAAGAGGACCCAGTGTGTTGACGATGGGGGACCCTCTTGTTCCTTTAGCCATCAACACAGGGAATCCTCCTTTTTGTAAAGGGTCGGCAACGCGCATGTGACTCCTGGAGTTGCAGGCGTCCATAGGTTACGGTAGCTGCTTACCATCAAGGCCGTATGCTTGTTTGCCACCGTCGTGGTATAAAAAAAAAAGAACAGTACTGGCCGAATAGCGGCAACATTTGTGTTTGTTGACATGTCAAATTACTATGAATTCTAGTTTAATTAATGGTTGACGATACAAATTCGCGCTAATTTCGTTAATAAATTAATTGAGTACATGCATGAATTAATTTTATTTTTTTATTTAACTGTTTGCATTGTTTTAACACTAGTAAAAACAAAAATTCGTTAAAACGCTTTTCGTTATTTAATAAAAAAATATTGAAAATCTTAAAAAAGTTTGAGCGGTTGAAACGCTCATAATTTTTGGCGCGAAAATGACAGATTGCGATGACGTCACATGTCACAAAATTTTATAGGTTAGTATCAAGTTAGTATGAGATTAGTTCCTACTTCAGTTGTTGTTTCAAATATTTCAAAGTTATATTCGCTTAAACCATGGATGAAACTAAAAAACCCTTATATACGGGTATTACCTAGTGCCAAAGTGCATGAACAATATAATACGAGTAAGTGCACCCAATAAGGTGTTTTTTATAATTATCTGCCGAAAGACGTGAAAACTTGTAAACCATGGTGCAAAATGATGAGAAGACTACGACTTTTTATTGCTGTGAAGATCGCTTCAACGTAAGTAAATAACTATTTATCTTGTATTCAAATATATTTATACCTAGTTAGAGTAATGTTGTGTCTACAATTACATATACATATACCTTAATAACGTTACTTGCAAGTGTAGGTGCACTGGGAACGGTGCGTACCTTAAGAAATCATTATATAATGTCTGCTGCGAATGCAGAAGACGCTGGTTCGATCTCAGCCCTGGGTACCGGAGGCCTAGGTCACATTTTTCCTTTGTAAATTCGCCATCAGGTATATCGGTGTGGTCAAGGTGGTCACAAATATCTGAACAACGCCTATATTGTCAAGGCGATAAAGTGCATGTAGAATGATGGCGACTGTATATGACATACCTATATAAGTTTATAATTTATATTCTATGTACTGCTGCATTTTTTTATACCTAGTTAAGGATTACCTACCAATAATAGGACCATATTATTACGATATTGTACCAACTACTAACATTAAGAAAGGTTTTCTTTTAAGACTTATTTTCTTGTACAGATTTGTAAAATCAAAATATGTATTCATTTCAGGTCGAAGAGGATACAGAAAATGACATTCAACATAAAATAATGAAGGAAAGTGTGGTAAAAGTTCCACTTTGATTAAAGAAAGGAGTTTTGCTATAGGCTCCGAGAGCTCCACATGTTGAAGCCCCACGCTACAGTAGACCATAGTTTAATATCTGTATTAGACAAGGTAATAATGGTAGGCTGTGGATAAGTAAACATGCAGGTTGTGTTTAATAATAAAAAGATTTCTATTTTACATATGTTTTATTTTTATTCAATAATAGGGGTAGTAGGTAGGTACATGTAAGCAGCTAGAAAGATAGTGTTAGAAACAGTTACTAGGTGTTAGTTAATAGGTTAGGTACTGCACATAAATCTTAATTAACATTACTTGATACTAGCAGAGACTAGTCGCTGCTAGTATCTGCAAATAATTTATAAAACTAACAATGTCCATTCAATAACTTGCTTGCTCTTGCTTCAGACTTGGCAACTTGGAGCCTCAAAAATTTCTTAGACATTGCATCTCTATTTAATACATATACTCTGTAATAGTACTACATATATCCTTGACCTTAATCAATTTAAGGCTAGTACCAACTGCACGGCTAGCACATGTTGGGCGCGACTTCATCGACAGTCGAGAAAAGGCGCGACGTAGACTCTCTCGTGAATCCGTAGCACAACTTACCCGCGACAACCCGCTGACTCGCGAACAAATGTCAAAGCGACACATTTTTGTCGTTTGACAGTTCCACGCGGGATAGGTGCAAAATTCGTAGCACAAGTGCACTTTAGGAGACAAAACACCTCGCGTTTGAACGTCAAAATGAGAGAAATTGTCTTCGAGCCGTGGGGGTTGCGAGAATCCATCGAGAAGCACATTGCGTCGAAATTTGAACTGATTTAGCCCAATAAAAAGTAAGTTTTCTCTAATTATTTAATATAGGAGCTATCCTACAATTCAATAATATATACTCCGTGATAAGAGCTACTAAATTAAGTTGAAGACCAGCTTGATGGCATTACATGTATAATATTGTTTTGCTACAGTTGTAAGATACCAAAGTATGCTAAATTCCAACTCAATCGGATAAAAACAAGTAGGTAGTCATAAAAATAACAGCTTTTTATAAAACGTTTAATTTTTTTCAGGTGGGCTTCTTAAGAAATCCAGACACAAAAATCAAATGCATAGCGATAGCTAAGATTGTGCTATCGCTATGCATTTGGTGATGATTTGATTCGGTGATACCGCGGCTCAAGCCATCCACAACCACCTCTAGGTACCCATAATGCCCTTGTTGTTAAATGTATTTAAATATCGTAACTTAATAGGTATTAACACAGACGTTAATTCTGGAACTGATTTACTTACATAATAAAGCTTTCAAAATGATAATGTGTTACCATCGACCACACTATTAACTGAGAGTGGTAATCGTAAGCCTCATTGCAAGATGTATGATCTGATGAGTGTTGCCATAGTCGCTATATCCTCTTGGGTTGATCATGTAATCTCCCGAAGCAATCTCCAGAGGTACACTAAATATAAACCATGCAAAACATGTTACGCATTTTCTGAAGATGGCCTATTTGTTAATTTTGGATTAACCCACGGTAACATAAAATAAGTAAATAATAACATAACAAAACAATTTATTGCTTAAGGAAAAATTACGTACAAAAGCGATGGTACTCTGGCAGTAAGATGTCCGGAACGTTAAATCAAAGGGTATCTAGATAATGAGATACGCGCCGATGATACGAAAAACTAATGCCAGTGGCACATACTTATTATACATATTATATACTTATGCTAACATATCATTACATTTTAAAGTTTTCAATTTAGGAATAACTACAATTAGGTAGGTACTACATTTTAAAATTTCATTTGCAGGTTAAAGCCGATGCACAACGAATGCAACACGGGTTGCATATAGTTGTAACTGTGCTGCATACGCGTCATATTTGGTCTAGAAGCGGATGATGCTGAGCCTCATATGGACATAATACGGCCAAAATTTGGAATGATGTTAGGCACTACCCGGATGACAACACCTTATAATAACAAAATATGCTTTAAATTAAATTATTTTAAACAAAAGTACCGACTTCACTTAGCCTCCACTTTTCCAAAAGAATATGCCCAGCTACTGTGAAAAATACTTTATACGCTATAGGTGTGTCTATATTATTTGAAGAGTTCCCTCGATTTGTCCTGGATCCCATCATCAGAACCCGACGTAGTGATAATGAGACCGACTGTAAAGTATACTCTTTTAACAAAAAAGTTTACCAAATCGGTGCAGCCGTCTTTGAATAATCGGTGATTATGCCTACAGAATACAAGAGCACTTTTATTTTATAAGTAAGTAGTTAACAGTTTGTTGCCACAATCTCTACTAATATTATAGACGGAGAGCTAGCCACATCATATATGACAATAATGAGAGCTACGAAACCCCTCAGTCAGTTTGCTATAGGTACTATCCTTATTTCTAAATCTGGACATCTGCCAGCTGTGAAGTGGTGGAGGTCAAAGAATGCAAAAGCAGTTCAAGAAAATAAATCCTAGAGTTCTGGGTTTGATGCAATATTGTGAGAAATTATATAAATAATTTGATTATATCATTGCAAAATTTTTGTTAGGGGAAAGTAGTGCCAAACGACGTATAATGTAATTCATAGATTGTTGCCTACTGTTTTGGATTCCGTAATAATACGCAATGTTTTTTGGTCTAATGTTAAAATATAGACCCTGTTCTTTATAACTTCGGCAGTTGTTACCTATTTTGGTATTACAATTTCCAATACAAAAATTTTGCTAGTCTGTCACTCTGACCTCCACCAATTCAAAGCTGCCAGATGCCCAAATCTAGCAATAAGGATAGTATAGCAATCTAAGTAGACGGGTTTAGTTGCTCTCTTTATTGTGTCATATTTGACGTGGCCAGCTCTTAGTCCATTATAAACCAGCTGACCCGGCGAACTTCGTACCGCCAACTACAATTTTTTTCTCCATAATTTTAATAGTTATTCTGCTGTTCGGGGCAAAGGTAAATCCAAAAAAAAGACACCTCTTGGGTTGCAAGCGTCTATAGGCTACGGTAGCTGCTCACCATCAGGTGGGCCGTATGTTTGTTCGCCACCTTTGAGGTATTCAAAAAAATAATCATTAAATTCGGTTCAGCCGTTCTTGAATTATAAATGGTGTAACCCACACGACTTTGTTTTATATATAAAGATGCGAAAGTAACCCTGTGTGCTACCTTTGCCTACTTCAACCGAAATTTATGAAATTAGTAACTATTATGAATAAAATAAAAAATCAACCCCAACGCGGAAACGGCTGAACCTATTTTGATATAACATGCCTAAGATCATTCGCCAGAAAAACCCGCTATCAAATAAAAACACCGCATTTAAACCGGTTCAAAATAGTTCAAATGTGTGTCTGCTGTGTATCTGTCTGTGGCACCGTAGCGCTAACGGTGCCATAGACAGATACACAGCAGACACACATGGCGGTTAAATTTATAAATCACAAAATTGACGCGGGCCGCACTTTGATAATAATTTGTGACTTTATCAGGCAAAAGGTACTTACCACATTGTCGGTTGACAATAACGACGACCTCTAATAAGAGGCTCGCGGGCCGCCTGTCGCCGACCGGTGCTATAAAGATTGCCCACAAAGTATTGACACTTGAAAAATACCTACCTAGAAGAATACTAATGTTTTCAAATCAACTTCCTGCCATTGATTTTAGGGTGTGCCGTGTGTGCTGTCTGTCAGTATCATAGTAACGCTTCCTACTGTTTCATTTTACGACTTTCCAAAAAAGAGTGTATTGTACGTATGTACATATTTTATGAAAAGTTGCATTTGCTACAAATATGCAGGTAAAGTAAGGTAGTAAATATAATTATCATTTTAAATGAATCAAATCTTTATTAAAACAATATATCATCTCCAATAATAGGAATATTTATTAAACTTAACATATTTTGGCATAATACATATCCTCTCATTGGGCACTGGACCGCTTTGGATTATTTCCAACTTGTTTTAAAGAGACTTTATTTTACTTTCAAAACCGAGTAAACGGTATCTTATATCTATAAACAGAGTAAATTAAATACATTCAATCGAAGAAGTAACTATGCTAGTACAATTTAATTTATGGCTTTGATATGAGTCTATATGAGTATATTTAATATGATCTAAACTATTGTCTATCTTTAAAAATAAAATGTTATCTTCTTGAACTAAAACCGGTTTACTAAAATAAAATTAAAAACAAGGGTTTTGCGGGACCTAAAACTATGATATTTATTGTGTGCTGCTTTTAATTAACCGTGAATAGTAACGGCATTTAGTGAACGTTAATAACATAATCATTTTAAAGCGACATACAATGTCATATACACCCATGTCATATTACGTATGCCGTGTACACCTACGGCAAAATAAAAAGGCTTCGCCACAATGCAACAGGGTGTGAGCGGGACGCGAGCCGAATGTAATGAAAATGTACCGCTAAGGCGGCGTGTCGCATGCGCATCCCGCTGCAATATGACAAATCCTTATTTGATACCCCGCGCTCGCGTTCCGCTTCCATCACGCTATGCTTATATCCTGTTGCAGGACAAAGCCTTTAAGATTTAGACTGGATGCATGCGACCAGTGCGAACTGCACAATTGGTGAGTGGTGGTGAGCCGCTTAGGAACGTACGAGTACGCCTCTTGTGGTGGTGCCAGCGCGGGCGTGAGTGGGGGGCCCGGTGAAGGCACGGCGCAGCCGGCGCATTGGTCTTCGGGCACAGTTCAAAACTCCTCAATCTGTAAATGAGGATTTAGAAAATATTACAACATAGAATGTTAAGACATCTTTGTGTTACCGACACAGTCAAACAACTTCTTAATTTAATTTCTTCTTGTTATTAACTATCTATATTAATAAAGTAAACTTTGTAAGCTTAAATATATTCAGTTTAAATATATATTATATGATGCCCATTCATAGCCTCTATCATGGCTGTACACTAGGACCACAGCAGAGACTGGCCCGACAGAGGCAAACTATTCTCAACATGAATGTTGGACGGCCAAGTCAAGGCACATTATGGTGTTGATCAGTGCCGGAATGTTCAACTGGGCAAAGCCTCCTAGTAATTCATACAAAGAATACTGTTTTGCATGTGACGGTATGGGGACGATCATGGCACGGTCATAGCTTAGACGGGATAGTGGGCACAGTCCTTTTTTTGTCTTGGTCTTTGGATAAAGGCAGCATCAGTTGTAAATCTGCTTGTCTACTTATTAATTCAATTAAATAAACTTGTACTTACATTAAGTACCCCAACGCTGGTTACACCCTCCACTGAGAGTCCTACGGCGCACTCTCAACTGATTCATTCTAATATTTTGAAAGTGATAGCTGAGAGCTTAGGCACTACTGCCGCATTCCTGTTTAATTCCTTGGTCACCTGGATCTGAGCAGCTTGATTACGGGCTGTCTCTTTGAGGTAACACCATACCTATAAAGAATATTACACATTTTAGTGTTTATTGTAAATAGACATAGATCTTTTAGCATACTCAAATAGTAATTAAATATTGCTTAAGTTTCACTTAGCTCTTGCTGAAAACCACAGCCAAATTGAACAAGCTGTTTTGTCTCACCAACATTTTGTAGATGAAATTGCTAACTTTGCTTCTATATGACTCATTTGTTTGTATTATTAGGTACAATACTGTGTGCGCACACAAACTAAATACCGACTAGGTAGTTTCCGTGGAGATGAATAAAAAGCAAGGGAAAAGTTATATGTACTTACTCGTTTACATTCGTCTGCCGTTTTCCGTGGCCTTGCCTCAGCAGGCTTGGAGCTAATATGAAGCTTTAACATAATAGCTTTGCACACTTTTCGTTTCATAAACGATTCCATTCTTTTTTAATTATTTATTATTAAAATAGTTCACCATAGGTTAGTTTCTTGCCGAAAAAATGTAACAACAACTTTGACGTTTTGACATTTCCGACATTTTCATATATTTGCTATCTCTTTAATCATGATACTGCAAGAACGAGACAAAGTTATCGTGACTAGTGACGTCCCGTTTTTAAAGCTTTCTGTTCACTCATTACTCGATTATTTTTTACCGATTCAGTGTTGCCACAGAAATAAAGTTAGTTCCATTGATAAATGGCCACCCTCAATGACTCGCGCGCGGGATGGCTCTCTCGAATGGAACTGATTTCTCGAGCCATCAACTTGTGCTACCAAAATTGAGAAAAATGACAGATCGAAACACAAATTGATGAGCCGCGACTTCTTTCTCTCGAGGCGCGAGTTATCCCGCGCACAACATGTGCTAGCCGTGCTGATGATAGTTTGGGTTTCTTGCATTAATATTTGATGCTAGTTGTTGGTTGGTCCGCTGCACTGGTGTAGTCATGCCATCTTCCTAAATCAATATAATAAACTGATTAATATCTTTCTGTGGGGCTAGTATATAAAATTTCCGATAACTTAAACTATATTGTTGTACAGTTATTATCAAATATACCAGAGCGACCAAGGTACTCAAAAATATCTTATCATGGACTTTATCACCGTGACAGGCGTTGTTCAGATATTTGTGACCATCTTGGGTGCTCCAATAAATCTGATACTGTCATAGATTTATTATAAACACTGCCATATGTACAATGTATATAGCATCAGTAATGCAGACATAAATGGGATTGGACATTTGGCATGTTTAAAACAAAAAAATCAACTATGCCCTGGCAAATCAGTTCACATGACAATTATATGTATAATAGCTCTAATAATTAGACCATTCATATATCCTTGTTATGTCTGAGGCTGGAATGGACACAAGCGCATTAAGCAGCAGCGGTGGGTGTCTCCATCAAAATTTAGATTTTAATTAATCTATCTCGGGTAACCTAACCACATTTGCTCACAACACTAAGCCGAACTCCTACTATAAGATGGCTCTAGCCAGTCAGTTACTCTCCTTACAGAAATGAAAATCAAATATGTATCCTTACCCAAGTGTGCTGCACAATGTTTTCACTGTTAACAGATGTAACTTTTCCTTCTGTGTTGTTACAGTACAATATTTGATTTGGTAGCTCCGGGGTGATTCTAGCTTTTACATATCACCATCTCAGCATGCAAGTATGCTATGCCAATGGCCATGTTATGTCTATTGTAACGTCATTTCAAGTACCTGTGATTCACAAAGAAAATAATGATTATAATTATGCAATAACTCTTCACATCTAAGATCACATCACATGCCTGTTACGGTTTTTGGAGTAGGTAAGTAATTTATGTAAACGTAGGACAACAGTTTAAGTAGCAGTTTCAAAATAATGACAAGGTTACTTATAGGTTATTATTTTGGATTTCCAGTTTAAATCATTACACATAAGTAAGTAATAGATTAAAAGTTATAATTACCTTGCAGTTTTCGCTCCTTTCATCTTGGCCGGCATTGACATTGTTATTATTGGTGAAATAGGACGACATCATAAATGCATTATATTCGGCAAATTGTCCAGTTGCGTCTTTACAAATCCGCTATCCGTCATTGTACCTGCGTTTTGTTGTAGCCTGCAGTATCTGGGTGACATAGTTGAGTTGAGGATAATGACATTAACTTGACAAGTTGACATCAGCTCAGCACAACTGAAACTGACTAGAGCAGAGCAGAGCGAGCGAGCGTTCGTTCAAATACTAAGCTTTAATCTACTTATTACAGTGTATAATGCATATTCTAATCATCGGATTACTTAAAATATACCATTTACCAAACACATTAAAAAGTATAGTATCATCTTACTTATGCAAACTAGGTTAGTTCTAAATAAAACTAGCTTGACGTATTTGTAAGGAACCAATGGAGGACATTTTATTTAGGAGCAAACTTTTTGAAACCCAATGGAAACCCAGCATAATTCTTACCTCAAATTCGTCTTTAAGTGCCGACATTTGAATTATAACCGCAAAAAGCTGCTAAATCACCACAGAAACAATTTTTAATCAGTTTTCGTCTAAATTCAGTGTCTGCCACGAACAAAATATCAAATCTGTCAAGTATGTGACGTCACGAGTACGTTCGACCAATAGCGTTGCGTTTAGATTATTAGGTTTTTGCGCGAAATTTTTACACTTTTTAAGTATTATTTTAAGCAAATAAATGTTAACTAAATTAAAAAAATGTGTTTGTAGCATAATATTATGGCAATAACCATCGTAATAAAAAATATTTCGTTGAAAATTTAAACTTCATGCATGTACCGAATTATCCACCCTTTCTCTTTTCTTCTCAGGACCTGGACCTAAACATCCTGTCTCCCTCACACCGTATCTCCGCGAGCGAGCTGCCCGCTCTTCTGTCTCGCTCGCACCTATTGATCGACGTGCGAAGCGCTTCGGAGTTCGCCATGTGTCGTATAGATGGCGCTGTAAACTATCCTATTGATTCCCTTAGAGGGAATGTACTAGATAAGTTAGTGGAAGAAATACGGCAAAGCGATAGTCAAGGTGAGTTTAGTTACTGAATAGCTCGCTAGATAGCGTTGTTAAGATTTTTCTTATATTTGGTAAAGCCAGTACTGATGTAGTTTGGCAGAGGTTTTCTCCTTGCTCGCCCTTATTAATCGATGTAGCGTATGAAACACATTAAATAGGTATTTAATGTGTTTCATACGGTGTAGGTACATGACTAAACTAGTCGTTTGTTGCGTGGAACTACGAATCATATTATGTTAGTAAAATGCAGTTTTTAAAGTATATTTCCTGCAACTAATGATATTTTTAAACGTAATAAACAGCCGCGGTATAAAAGCGAACCTCATCAAAACCGGCCAAGTAGTTTAGACATAAGTTACATAATGAAATCATAACCCTTTCTTTAGTGCTGCCGTGATCTGCTAAAATGATGCATAAATACGTTTATCTACACCAATATCATGAATCCTCTATTCCGCGTTCGGAAACCGTATATAATTACCACCATTATTGCAACCAGTAACGTAACATCTCTGACAGTGTGGTAAAAACGTATGAAAATTCATAACCCACGGTAACGTAACGAAGATACGCGCTCTCCCCGACCGCCGGCATGCGCCCGCGCGACCGCCGACACAATCGAGTTGGTCATGGCGGTGCAATGGTGGTAATTCTACTGGTTTCCGAACACTTCATTTAGGATTTATAATATGTGTGTAGATAAAGCAGTGTATGCAACTGAACGTAATTAGGCCTTATTACGTAACAGTTACATAAACTACTATTTCAACCGACTTCAAGATTTCGAAGGAGGAGGTTATCAATTCGTCGGGATCTTTGTTTTTGTTGTTTTTTTTTATGTATGTTCACCGATTATTCGAAGACGGCTGGAGCTGGATCGAAATTGGTTTTTTTTTTGTTTGAATGAGTATACTTCACAGTTGGTCCCATTGTAACCATGTCAGGATCTGATGGGATCCTGGAGAAATCGAGGGAACCCGTCAACTATTATAGGCACACCTATAGTGATTTGAGTATTTTTTTACAGCAGCTCGAGCATTTGCTTTTGGAAAGGTGGAAGTTAAGTGAGGTCAGTTCTTTTTTGTTTAAAATTGTATTATTTCCAGTGACTTTCATTTGCCGACGGGGCAACGACTCGCAGCTAGCAGCCAAGCTAGTTCTGGATACGCTGGACGACGCTGGATGCGTACGCGACGTCGTTGGCGGTCTTCACGCGTGGGCTAAACTCGTTGACCACGACTTCCCTGTCTATTGACAAGAAACGTTTAATTTAAACTGAAAATAGACTATAGGGAAGATGCAGCTATAATATTTACCATTATTTTGTGATCAAAATATTGAAAAAATGTAAAATGATAGCTATTGAAACGTTTTTACTTTAGTTTATACTAATTTCAAATAATAATTACGATTTGAAGTAATGTGAAACGGAACGTGTTTTAATCCACCAATCAGCGTCTGGTGACGTCACTCCTGTTATGGGGTTGGCAACTGTCTATAGGATTTGGCTTAAAGGGCTTGCATCCAGGTCAAAAAAAAACGAGAATTTGACACTGTGTATGAACAAATATGCGAGTGACAGACATGAGTGACGTCACAGGAACTGTAGACTCGTTTAGGCGCGAAAATTTAAATTGTCAGTTTGTAACAGCAATTTTTGACTATAAATTATAGTATTTTAATTTTTGAATACACTCGTGGTCTATTCTACGAGTACATGCCATTCTTTCAAATGAAAGCATAAATGAAAATATTGCATCTTGCCTATTGAGCCCTCCTGGTTTTAAAGTATGTTACTTATAAGAATAATTTTACTGTTATAGTGGAAAACTTTATATAATATAGGTATATTATCATCTAAAAAACAATTATTCTATATTCATGTTTGATTTTAATATATTAATGGATATAAATTACAGTATTTTATTCTTAGACAAAATGTTTTTCTATCATGTATGTTCTAATAGATCAAGAGTAGGCCGTAGGAAACCGTACCTCATTGAGTAGTTGTTTTTTTTATTTTTTATATCACGACGGTGGCAAACAAGCATACGGCCCGCCTGATGGTAAGCAGCTACCGTAACCTATGGATGCCTGCAACTCGAAAGGAGTCACGTGCGCGTTGCCGACCCTTTACAAAAAGGAGGATTCACTGTGTTGATGGCTAAAGGAACAAGAAGGTGCCTCATCGTCAACACACTGGGTCCTCTTTGAGCTCTTTGGCAACCTTACTCACCAGCAGGAACACAACACTATGAGTAGGGTCTAGTGCTATTTGGCCGTGGTTTTCTGTAAGGTGGAGGTACTTCCTCAGTCGCGCTCTGCTATAGATTTGAGCGAGATGACATTGGCTGAACGTGCCCTACCACACTTAGCGAGATGCCATTCGCAGTGCCCATAGCTCTCTTTTTGGCGTAGTTTAAGGACATACCCAAGTCCGGACGTAGTTTAAGGACATACCCAAGTCCGGACGTAGTTTAAAGACATACCCAAGTCCGGACGTAGTTTAAGGACATACCCCGGGTCCAAAATCCAATTTTCAATGTCTCTGTTTGCCTATCTTTGCATGCTGGACGCTTGCTGGAAGATCGTGTTTGACGACGCTGGATTTCCCTGTCTCTTAAAAAAAAATGAAACTTTATTATTATAAATTGGGTTAATAACAATATTAAAATGTGACGCTTAAATTAAACCGAAAGTACATAATCCAGCAATGCGTTTTCATGTATGTTCTAATAGATCAAGAGTAGGCCGTAGGAAACCGTGCCTCATTGAGTAGCAGAATTCGGTTTATACACGGTGTAACATGAGGAAACCGAATAATTTTAACAGCGTATTCCTGATCATAATTGGAGACTAAAATGTCATATAAACTTTTCTGGAATTCGCCTAGTTTCAGAGTTTCTACCAATTAAATAAAAAATCATTTTTTATTGTGACCCAGTGCAAACGCTTTTTTGATGGCGATTTCACCCTTTATGGGGTCTAGTCTAGACATTCTTATTGACAGATATCAAAGTGCCAAGGAATACTTTACGTAAACTGTTTTTTACGAAAACAAATTTACTAATTTATTGTAATCGACAGTTTTACCAATAACATTTATGTTTTATGTTTAAAAGCATTTAAAAAAATCTAAAAAAAAGCAAAAAAAAATTGTTTTTTGGCGAAATTCACCTAAGTTTATATAACATTTATTACTCCTTATGACCTCAGGAATTCGTGGTTAAAATCTCTCGCAATGCTCACGAGCACCGTGTATAAGGGCAAAGCACGGTGAAGTTATGTATTTTATTCTTGGTAGCCTGAGCTAACTTTTAAAATTCAAGTAGTCACACTAATAGAAAGAGACAAAGGTCTCCCCGTGTGCTATCTCACTCGGCTCGATTTTTCAAGGCTTGTGAATTGTCTTGCTTATATGTCAAGTATGTGTTGGTTATAGTGTGCATATGTCGAATCCATACATAAATACCATCATCCATACAATTCATTTTTCTCATCAGTCGGAGCCGTCGAAGCCGGGAGTACCGTACCACGCGGCTGGTCCGTGCTCCTACACACCATTAACTCGATATTCTGAAGCCCCGTAGATATGCTAGAGGTGAAAAGGATAATTATGAACCTAAAGAATAAACGTAAACGAAAATAAACGATGGTGACCTAAATCCTATTTTCCAGCGACACAACGGCTCCAGACACCCCAGAAACTCTAATTGCCCTACAAAGAAGCACCCGCCGGCACCTGTAGTACCTGACCTTCCTGAACCCCCCAGTCCTGTTTTACCTCTGTTGTGTGCAGACCGGATTACCACGTCGAACCAAGCAGCGCTGACCCGCTGTACCATTTACCAGGTCATGTAGGGAGATGAATAAAAACACTTATTTAGCTTTGTAAAACATTTGAGCAGTGTAGTTGCAGGTGTTTCCCCGCTGGGAGTTGTTGTAGAAGTGAGCGGTGAGAAGTGAATGAGCAACGATTTTTTTTTTTTTTTGGTTTTGTCACTGGTTCGCTACTCCTAGCCTAGCTGTGAGTGTGTCGTCCTGGTCCGTGACGTAGTGTCTAGGCCGCCGAACCGAGCGGCCCCTAATCAGTGACTTCCGTGTTAAGAGTCCGAGGGGGGGAGGGTTGGGAATGTAGTTCGCAGCCTTCCTAACTAACGGATTACTACTGTGCGGAGCGTTGTCAAAATAACGCCGGGCAGTCTGCTTAAAGAAACCATAAAGGGAGTCAAGCCCCGCGTCATGGTGCAAACTGAGGGTCGTCTGGTACCACGGGGCCCCAGTCGCCCTACGGAGGAAACGATTCTGAACGACCTGAAGCGGCTCGAGACTTGACATACCCACGTGGGTAAAAACCACACTTGAGTATGCCATGATTGGACGAACACAAGTCTTGTAGAGTGTCAGCTTATTTCTAAGTGACATTTTACTAAACTTGTTAATCATCGGCCCTAGCCTTCCTAATACGAACAGCGCTCTGTTGCGTACCCTACGGATGTGGCTTTTGAAAGTCATACGACGGTCGAGAGTGACGCCTAGATATTTAACCTCGTTAACCCACGGAATGGGCTGGTCAAAAAGCCGGACCGGAGCCACCTTCCTGCCTGTCGGACCTATGGCAGTAGGGTGGAAGATAATCGCTGCGCTCTTGTCCGGATTGACTTCAATACGCCAAAGACGAAACCATTGACCTAAGCCATTGATTGCCTCTTGGAGGTATTTCCGAACAAGAATGTAGCGATTGTGCGTCGTAAAGAGCGCGGTGTCGTCCGCGAACAACCCTAGTTCGACACGCGGGTGCCTAGGAATATCGTTCGTGAACAACGAATAGAGTGTAGGCGAGAGGACGGAGCCTTGCGGGACTCCTGCCCTAATAGGATGTGGAGGTGAAAGCGTTCCCTCCAGTCGGTAGCAAAAGCTTCTGTCCGTAAGGAAATCTCGTATTATGAGTACGAGTCTGTCCGGCATACCGATCTGATATAACTTGTATATCAACCCGTTATGCCAGACCTTGTCGAAGGCTTTCGCCACGTCAAGAAAGATCGCTCCCGTCTTCAACCCTGTTCGACGCGAGAAGCCGTCCAGCACGTGCTCCGTGATGCGGTGCACCTGTTGGACGCACGAGTGTCCGGCACGAAAGCCGAACTGCTCGTCCGTGATAATTGAATTCTCAGTCGTGAACCTGAGAATCCGAGCGAGGATGATTCGCTCATACAGCTTAGCAAGCGAGCTGAGTAAGCTGATGGGCCTGTAAGAGGCTGGCGAGGCCCGGGGTTTGCCGGGCTTCGCTATTCCGATGACCGTGGCACGCGGCTGGAAAGTGACTATTGGACAGGGCGGCATTGAAGATGCCGACCAGAATGAGTAAGAGATGTTCGGGCAGAAGTCTCAGCATGCGTTTGGAGATGCCATCCGCACCCGGGGACTTCCTTACTCGAAGATACCTTACTCGATCGTGGACTTCCTTAACCGACACCGGTACGAGAGGTGAAGTTACGCGGAGACGCGATCTCCTGTCCACCTCAGAATTTACCCTCTCGACATGGGCTTCATCGGCAGGCAGGAGGCTGGGCGAACATTGAGACTCTAAACTATTGGCGAGACATTCTGCTTTCTCGTCGTCCTCGAGTGCGCGGGTTGGACTGCCGGGGCGTTCCAAAGGGGGGATAGTCCAGACGGTATCTGATTTGAGAGATCTAGCTAGTTTCCAGTAAGCCTGGTGACTAGGCTTTATCTCCCCCATCAGATCCCTAAAAGAGTTCTCCCGAAATTCGGCAATTCGCTGTTTGGACTCGTGACACAAGCCCCTCAGGATTTGACGATTTTCGGGGGAAGGCCAGTTAGAGTAGGTCCTAATGGCGCGATTTTTCCTAGTCAGCAACTCTCTCAGTTCCCTAGGCAGGGGGCGGCGTTGGATTTCCTCGGCCGACACCTCCCTAGAGGCTTCGCTTTTGACAGCGTTGAGGTAGTTGGTGAATAGGTCGATCGCTTGGTCAGTCTGTTGAGTTGTGGTAATAATGTCAGGTATGTCTCTAAGTATGGGGGCGTCTGTCTTTAGGAGACCTTGTTGCACCTTGTCCCAGTCCACGAGTGTCCTGATAGGAGGGGCTTGATCGGGGTGAGGGCCCAGTCGCAAGAGGACCGGCCTATGATCTGAAGTTAATTCGTCTAGCACTTCTATAGAACGCAGAGTGAGCGCTACGTTCTTTAGAAGGGCTACGTCAAGTATGTCTGGTCGGTGTCCTTCAGTATGGGGGTAGTGGGTTGCTTCAAGGGGAGGGAGGATATCGAAAGGGAGGCTTTCGATCAACAGACGATTGAGCAGCCTACCGTTGGGGTTAGTCGCGACGCATCCCCAGTCGACGTGTTTGCTATTTAGGTCCCCGGCCACGATGACCGAGGGGCCTAGGGCTGCTAAAATATCTAGGTCAGTCTGTAGTATGTTAAGTGATGGAGAGATGTAGGCTGACGCAATCGATATGGGGGGATGACCGTCCATCGATATGCGGCAGACCGACACTTCCATATTTGTCAGTGGAGGGGGGTTGAGAGAGATGCAATGTAGGAAACTTTTATAGAAGATGCAAGTGCCCCCGCGGGCCCTACCAATCCTATCGTTTCTAATCTGAGTGTAACCAGGGACGCGGAAACATTGCATAAACGGTTTATAGAATGTTTCCTGTACTAGGAAGATGTCGACGGAATGATCGCGCAGAAGGAGTGTAATCTCATCCTTCATTCGGCTTAGGCCATCGGCGTTATAAAAACCGATGGTTAGCGAACTGGGTTTAAGCTTGAGGCAACTATTATTCATTCTGGTGGAGAGCGACTTGACGGCCTAACACTGAGGCGAAGAAGTAATTGCTAGCGTTTGCTATATAAGCCTCATATTCCCTCTGCTCCTGGGGAGAGAGGGTCTTTGAGGCCAGTATAGAAACTGGGAGGGGACCTGGGGCAGGCCGGCCTGCTTGAGGTGCGGGGGTACCTCGGGCAACGGGGCCCCCCTGGGACGAGGGCACTGAGGGTGCCGAGAGGGTGCTGCGACCGCAGAGGGCGGCGGGTTCCTATTGGCAAGCCCTAATCCTACAGCCTTAAGGGCGGGGAACTCTTGTGCGCTAGTGGTCTGAGGAGCCACCTGAGTCTTGCCTGACTTGCGCCCGTCAGGTTGCGAGGGCTTCGGTTTGCCGGAGGTGTCCTTCCGCTTTGGAGCACAGGGGCAGCCTCCCCAGTTGGCGGTATGCCCATGGGGAAGTTTGCGCTCCAAGCAGTTGACACACCGCCGGCCTACCCCGGGTCCTTGCAACCCTTCGGACGCGGGCAGTTGCGAGACGAGTGGTCGCCAGCACACTTGACGCAGCGGGGGGGAGAGTTACAGCCACGAGCGCTGTGACCGTACCTCTGGCAGTTGTGACACTGCGTTCCTCTTGTTGGGAGGTTCTACCCTAACCGTAACACCTAACACGTTCTTGATGGCTTGAAGAGCCTGACGCGAGCTAGGACTGGGATCAGTCTTCACCAGAACAATATCATATTTGCCCCTAGACTTATGATAGAGACGACACACCTCCCGAACGTTGATTCCCTTCCTCACTAGATCCTCCTTTACCTCATCATCCTCAAAGAACCTAGGTACATTGCGGATGATGGCCCTGTGGTCTTTCTCTTCGGGGAACGTTCGCCGGTTGAAGGACAGCTTGAGTTCCTCGAAGAGCCTGGCCAGGGCTCGGTAAGTCTTGGATCCCTGGACCGTGATCCTAAGGCCGTAATAGGGTTCGGTGTATGGCAATGCCCCTCTGCTGGGCCATGGCCCGAGCAGTGGTCCATCGCTGTACATCGACCAGTACCAACGAGTCGAGCCTATTATGGTCGATCCCTGGTGCCGACGACCCGCCGCCGCTTGCCTGAGGGGCACTACTGGCCTGAGGGGCCTGCACAGAGTGTGCTGCGACGGTAGGATTCGACGGGATCGCAGCTGTTGTCGAAGACCCGCCGCCTCTTGCCGGAGTGGCACTACGGGCCTGAGGGGCCAGCACAGAGGGTGCTGAGACGGAGGGAGTCCGCGGCGCCTTCGGCGCCGGCGCCGAAGACGTTGGAGACTTCGACCGCGTACGTTTTCCCTTGCGGTTGCGAACTTTTTCCCAACCTGAGGTGTCGGTACCTGTGTCCATATCGTCGGTTGAGTAGAGAAGGTCCCTGTTTTCATCGTCAGTCAGTACGTGAGTCAGAGAGCGGGTTGGACACAAGCTGGGGGTGCGCTTGGAGTCCCGGTCTTTTCGCGCGTAGGAACGTGTGCTAGGCGAACGTGACCGGGATTTCCTCAGGCTAATACCCTCAGGGGAGGCCTTATGGGCTGGAGGGGATAAAGAGACAGACGCGGCTGCCTTTTTACTGGGTTTCTTCTTACGAGCGCCCCCAGAGGGCGGCAAGACTGCCTTAGGGGCAGGGGGAGGGGGTTTAGGTTTGGAGGCCGACGGCGCCGGCGGCGGCGGCGGCGGTCCCATGGTGGCCGGAGGGGCCGGGGCAGGCAAAGTGACTGCCGGTGTTGCCTTAGGGGCCTGGATGCTCGAGACTTTGATGTCGAGCGTTGAGGGGCGTAAGATGTGACTACGGCCCGCCCGGGCCACAGGCTTACCGAGTTCCGTACGCAAGTGATCGTTCTCGGATCTCAGGGTACTGATCTCGGCCGCTTGTCGCTCGAGATTAGCCCGAAGGGTCGCCATCTCCTCCCTCAGCGTCGCTATCTCGTCCTTTACCTCCATTCTACAGTGAGTCGCCGCACGCACTTAAAACTACGATGATACGCGGAAACTTAAAACTACGAGTGTACGCGGGAATGAGGTGAGCCTATAGTAATTGTCAACGTCCACTTGTCCGCCGTGTCGGTCAGCTAAATGTGTACCTAGTTTGCGGGAAGGAGTCGGACTGGTATGAGTTTATCGGGCTTCGTGGTGGTATCCACCCCGTTTATGGCTTCGTTTGGCACTGTTATAGTATCCACCACAAACGGCCACTGCGAGCGTGGTCTTTTCAACGGGCAGAGACGCGCGGGTCTGACTTGAGAAAGTCTTAACTAACGGGTATCCACCAGGTGTATTGCTACAACCAGGAGTCTAGCCCACTCAGTTTCAACGAGTATCCACTGAGCGACCACTACGAGCGTGGATTTCCAGAGGGGCCGAGACACACGGGTCTTACTGGTGACTTGAGAAAGTCTGAACTAACACACCCGGAGCTGTCCTTGTGGTAATTTGCGATTAAATCACCACGAGGGGGAGCAGAGAGCGAGCGAGTCAGAGCTAGTCTGAGTGAGGTTCGGGACTAGGACAACGATAGAGCAAGAGCGCACAGTGAGCACGACCTCACCCAACCGCTGCCGTAGCCGAGAGCAACGAGTACGAGTGCTGACCTCTTTTATGGGTTTTCTAGCGTGCTCGTACTAGTGGCTGGTATGTGCCGTGTAAGTCAGATATTTATTGGCGAATAAGCTTACAGTATTACATGTTTCTAGGAGGGTTAAAATTGATATTTATATGGGACATTTCTTCATAAATTAGTACAGAATTCTTATAATCTAGACATTTTGCGTATTATGACATGATATCAATAAAATTAGGACATAAATCAGTACTTAAGAACTAGACATGTAGACACGATATTTATACACTTTATTAAATTACAAATCATAAACAAATGGGTATAAATAGAGAAAATGATTGACTTAGATCTAGTTACACAAAAACAACAGTAATTTTAAGCTATCTGCGACAATTCTCCCCCACGTGCGTCAGCACCGTCGATTGGTGTGGAGCAGATGAGAATGAGTTTGGAAGCCTGGCGGCGGACATCTTTTACGTGAGTTTATATATGTACAATGGCTACTCTTATTGGTCATCGGGACCGGGAAAGAGTTGTGCGATTTCGCCTCTAGACCATGTAACTCGTGGCGTAGTACCGGCGGCTATGTCGCCTACGCGTAGCTTCGTAGACCTTTGTTGAGCACTGGATCGCTGCATCAAGTTGAGGCGATATTCTCGTATCCAGCGCTTCCATACGTGGTCGTCAGGCGGGATCTTCTTCTGGATCAGGCGCCGTTCTGTCATTGGATGTTTGAGACTATCGGGAAGAGAGTTAATTGCCTCGGATAGCTCCCGTTCTGTGCCAAAAAGGTTCGTGGCATCGTATGAATTTAGAACGGTAGGCGCACGGCTCTGAGATATCATTTTACGTAGCGGTAGGGAGGTAGAGGGCGCCGATAAGGAGGCGGCGGGCTCTAGGTACATCGCTCGTGTGATGAGACGTGTGTACAGTACGTTACCTCGCTTTTCTCTGCGGTGGCCGTCATTTTCAGCTGCGGCGGTAAGCGGCGGTTGATTCGCTATGAGCCTCTCTTGCGGTAAGTCGCCTACGGGAACCGTGAGGTTGGCCCCGTTACAGGTCCGACACCTTTGGCACTTATTCGTCAGATAAGGAATGCTACCGCGCAGTCTGACAATGCAGTATTTTTGCTTCAACTCGTCGAAAATGGTCGCGTGATCGTCATGGTTGGACACTTCGTGGAAATGGCGGATCAATAATTTTGTGAATCCATCTTCAGCATGCAGGACGGGTATATGTGTTCCGTCTCTGTCTGTCACTATCACGCCATCTCTGTCCAATTTCACGTCGACTCGATGAAGTGAAGACTTCTCAGGCAGCGCGCGCCCGACTTCCAGCCGTCGTATTTCTTCGGCGTACGATTCATTCTGGCTCCGTTTGATCAATAAAATTTCTGCCAAACTTATGTGATTGTCGTTCATTTCTGTATCTGGATTTCTAACAGACAATCTGGCTTTGAAAACCTCGGCGGCAATCAAAACTCGGGCCGTAGCGCGAACTAACCTTGTGTATTTCGAAAACCTACTTACGTCGGGTAGGTATTCCGACCTTTTTTGTACGTTATTTACGGAACAAACCGGTTTGTTGACGCGTTCTGTGCCCGTTTTCGCGACGGGTTCTACAGATTCTACTGGCGGCAAACCTATTGTGCGTTCGCTTTCGCCTTCCCCGCTGAGGGACGTACACTGAGAAAAAAATGTTGTTGGGCGTAACAATAAAACTTAAACGCTATACAACCGTCTATGGGGCTTGGTCTATAGTACAACTTTTATGTTGTCAAACTCTTATTGTTAATCTGACAATATTATATAAATAACATTTTCACTTTGTTATTATTACAATGCTTTATATGTTGTCGTTACAACAATATAAACTTTGTGATATTGGCAACTTATAACCTAGCACTTTCTGGTTTAAGTTGCTACCTAGACAAAATTGCTTTGAGCAAATGACAAAGTAACTTTGTTATTGTATTGTTTAAATTATGTTCTTGCAACAAATTTGTATTGTATTGTGGCAATACCACAAAATAGTTTTTGTTAACCTAACCAAATAAACGTTGTTATAATAGCAATGTGCTTTGTTTTGGCATCAAATCTTTGAGGTCACTATTCTGCTAACGTAGTTAATCTAACCAAATTAAACGTTGTCATAGCAGCAAAATGCTTTGTTTTGGCATCAAATCTTTAGGTCACTATTCTGCTAACGTTGTTAAAATAACCAAATCTTACGTGGTCGCAATAGCAACATGCTTTGTTTCGGCATCATTTTTTTAAAGTCATAATGACAAAGGCACTTTGTTATGCTAACCATTTGGTATTTCTGTTTCAAGATACAATTTATTGTTATGCATACAACATTAGTTAAATATTTTAATAACAACGACCTTCAATAATTTTCGACATTTTAATTTATATCTCGCAATTGGATAAATATGCAAAAGACCAATTTCTATAAATTGCATATTTTTCAATTGCGAGATCCAAATAGTTAAAATGTCGATAAATCTTAGTTCAAGGCCGTTGACATTAATAAAGGTGGAACCAATGTTGTATGAATAACATTATGTACCTAAATGTTATGTTGAAACAGAAAAAACAAAAAACAAAAAGCAGTGTCAATCATGACCAAACTGCGAGCAAGTGCAAACCATTACGACCCAAAGAAATGATGCTGAAACAAAGCATGTTCCTGTTGCGCGATTATTACATCAAGAAACAGCGTTTTACGTTAGCAAAACAGTGACCTAAAAATATTTAGGGAGTATAAAACGTAAGATCAAACCAAAAAGTAATATATGTTCGTTTATTTTAAAATGGACGTTTCAAAGTATTGATTGCAGAGCCCTCAATATAATATCAGCAACTTCCATGATGGTGACTTCTTTGGTGCCGAAAAGCATTTCCCTTTGATTACAGTATGTTCCTATGTCTGAAACTGTCGCAACACGAGTCAGGTAATCATGTCTTGCTCTTCTTTGGATAATTTCCACACATTTCTCTTCGCCTACTGAAAAATAAATTAATATAAGTTTTTTGTCAAACGTTTCATTTTTGACATAAGCTTTAAGGGTCATATTACTCATCGAAACAATTATAACAGACTCAAACACCATTAGGTTTTGTTGTTTTATTGCAGAGTACTTATAGCCACCTCCAGTGTCCAACAATCAGATCAGCTCGATGGTACCAAAACATTGCATTGTTATCCGAGTTACGAAGGAATGAAAATTTTCAGATCAGTCAGAAATCGGGAGCTGGTTTAAAATTCAGATGCAAGGTTTGAACCGTGTACTAATACATAAACCTTAAATATACTACTGTCCTGACTGTTTTACGAAACGTGCTACTGTATAAAGTCGTCATGAGCAACCTTTTAAAAATGCAGAAACTATTTGAAGAAATACAAAACATAAAATACATATTTAGGATCTTACCAGAGGCCAAATCTAGAAGGTCGATGGTTGATAACTTGATAAGTCAGCCTTGTTACATTCTACTCTTTCAACAAGTACTCGTAGTTTCAGAATCTTCAACTTTATAAGAGGAAATCTTTCTTTATATGTTTTATTTGCTGCTGGGTACACACATTGAAAGTCAGGCGACACCTGAAACAAACATATATCATAATGCTACAAACAACACCACACTTAAATATAATTACCACGGTAGACCTTATGGCAATGTTGAAGTGAAAATGAAAATAATTATTAATTATTCTTCAATTTAGGCACTTTACAATGCACTATGCAAATCAAAAACAAACTACTTCCGATTCTCAACCCTACAGCTCCTACATAGGTATTTTATCAATACATACATCTTAAAACTATCATGCATTTTATTACTAAGATTATTGACATACAGTAGGTACGGTGACACCGTATATAATTTAGATGCATTAGATTACTTATACGGGACGTTACTATTGTCATACTCGTACCAATAAAGTCTGCCGATGGTCAGTAAAGTATTTCGTTGATGGCAGATACCCACATACTTACAAATCATAAATAAAATCGTAAATACCTATTTAAGTGAAATTATCAGCTACTTGTGCTATTACTTGTGTGCAAGATGGCGCGCGGCCGCGTGGTTGCCCAGTTAGACCGAATGTTTAAAATAAATAGTGTTATATGTAAGGAACTAAAGAAAAAGTGTACAACCTAATGAAGAGTTCAATCTGGAATGCATACAATTTTGCGTTCAACAGTCCTGCGCACGCGTCTTTTGTAAAATGGAATTGAAGTACAAAATTACCTAAGTAATAAAAAATAATGAGTAGTTACCAGAGCTCGGATTTTTCACGGCAAAACAAAACACTAGCGTAATTTAGCCAGTGCTTGAAATATTATTTTATCGATATCGATAATTCAGAACTAGAAGAAATAAAAGTCACCAAATAAAATTAATATGTAATAAAACTAATAAAAACATTTGTATAAAGTTACTATATATTAGAAACAGACGCAATTTCTTCTTCAAAATCTACGTCAGTACACACAGCAGCACAAGACATTTTATTTGGGTAATAGTGATAGGAGTAGATGATCATTATCTTTTCAACATTCTCTGGGAGTAAACAGTTGCGTTTATCACTATAAATCTTGGAAGAATAATAAGTAAGGAAGCGTAATCAACGCTCAAAATGTGCTCCACTTTCCTGGTGCCAAAGTGGGCGGAGCTTGTGACAGCGGTGCCCTAATGTCATGTCAAACATTTTGAAATTATCATGTCGTCAAAATATAAGTTTTTTCGGTTCATGAAATTTCGGTAATATATCGGTATTAAAATGCCAGCTTGTGCCGTGCATTGGTGCAGGAGCCACACAGGCGCCAAAGATGGTGATATTTCTTTTCATTGGTAAGTAAATCACGCATACGAGGGTTGCTACTTATATATCCGGAAACAAAAAAACAAACAAACGTACACGGCTGAAAATGGTTTTATTGTTTTTCAAAGTATTCCCCTTGATGATCTATGCACTTTTGCATTCGCGTGAACCAATTTTTAAAGCACTTCTGCCACTCCGCCTGAGGTACCTCCATAACGTGTTGTTTGAATGCGTCGACAGCATCTTCAGCGGTCGAAAATCGTTGACCGCGTAATTTATTCTTTATATTTGGAAATAAATAAAAATCGTTGGGTGCCAAGTCAGGGCTGTACGGCGGATGACCCGTTAATTCCACATTTTGACCCTCCAAAAATAGAGTTGTTTCGCGTGACGTATGACAGCTGGCATTGTCATGATGAAGAATGATTCTTCGTCGCTGGTTAGTTTTACGAATTTGTTCAAATACTTCCGGTAAGCAAATGGTCGTGTACCACTCTGAACTAACCGTTCTACGGTTTTCTAGTGGCACTGTAGCTACATGGCCATTAATACCGAAGAAGCAGGCCACCATTTGTTTAAATGTACTTTTTGCACGAGTAACTTTCGTAGGGTTCGGCTCATTTTGAAACACCCATACCGTTGATTGTTGCTTCGTTTCGGGATCGTATGCATAGATCCAGGATTCGTCACCTGTATAGATGTTATAAACGGCTTTTGAGTCACCACGGTTATATTTTTTTAACATTTTATTGCACCATTCGACGCGAGCATCTTTTTGCTCTTTTGTTAAGTTGTGGCGTATCCACCGCGAACAAATTTTTTTTACAGCCAAATAATTATGTAATATGCTATTAATGCTGGTCATAGAAATACCCAGAGTCGCCTCTATCTCGCGGTACGTAACATGTCGGTCGTCCATTATAAGTTTTCGCACAGCCTCGATATTTTGTTGTACAACGACCGATTTCGGGCGACCTGCCTTAACTTCGTCCGTAAGCATACTACGTCCACGATTGAACTCACTAAACCAGTGATACACAGTAGTTTTAGATGGGGCTTCATCACCAAAAGTTGAAGTTAGTTGATCTATGCACTGTTGTTGCGTTAAACCACGCCGAAAATCATAATAAATCATAGCACGAATATTTTCACGAGTGAGTTCCATTCTTGCTGCGAGATGACATTTAAAACCCGTCAAAAACAAAACACGAGCGTTAATAAGAAAGAAAAAATATACCGGCCAGTACTTAAAAAAGTTCAAATTTTACCATGGAGGTCAAATATGCTATTTAAGAAGATTGTAATCCCGGTTTCCGGATATATAAATAGCAGCCTATGTAGATATTCTCATACATTACGGACTTGGTCGATGTTATGCAATATAAGTTTTGGAAAAGTAAACATAACTCATTTGAGGAAAAGTATAATGAATGTTCATTTATAAGTATTACCTAGTAGTAATACGAGGGTTGCTACTTATATATCCGGAAACAAAAAAACAAACAAACGTACACGGCTGAAAATGGTTTTATTGTTTTTCAAAGTATTCCCCTTGATGATCTATGCACTTTTGCATTCGCGTGAACCAATTTTTAAAGCACTTCTGCCACTCCGCCTGAGGTACCTCCATAACGTGTTGTTTGAATGCGTCGACAGCATCTTCAGCGGTCGAAAATCGTTGACCGCGTAATTTATTCTTTATATTTGGAAATAAATAAAAATCGTTGGGTGCCAAGTCAGGGCTGTACGGCGGATGACCCGTTAATTCCACATTTTGACCCTCCAAAAATAGAGTTGTTTCGCGTGACGTAAGACAGCTGGCATTGTCATGATGAAGAATGATTCTTCGTCGCTGGTTAGTTTTTCGAATTTGTTCAAATACTTCCGGTAAGCAAATGGTCGTGTACCACTCTGAATTAACCGTTCTACGGTTTTCTAGTGGCACTGTAGCTACATGGCCATTAATACCGAAGAAGCAGGCCACCATTTGTTTCAATGTACTTTTTGCACGAGTAACTTTCGTAGGGTTCGGCTCATTTTGAAACACCCATACCGTTGATTGTTGCTTCGTTTCGGGATCGTATGCATAGATCCAGGATTCGTCACCTGTATAGATGTTATAAACGGCTTTTGAGTCACCACGGTTATATTTTTTTAACATTTTATTGCACCATTCGACGCGAGCATCTTATTGCTCTTTTGTTAAGTTGTGGGGTATCCAACGCGAACAAACTTTTTTTACAGCCAAATAATTATGTAATATGCTATTAATGCTGGTCATAGAAATACCCAGAGTCGCCTCTATCTCGCGGTACGTAACATGTCGGTCGTCCATTATAAGTTTTCGCACAGCCTCGATATTTTGTTGTACAACGACCGATTTTGGGCGACCTGCCTTAACTTCGTCCGTAAGCATACTACGTCCACGATTGAACTCACTAAACCAGTGATACACAGTAGTTTTAGATGGGGCTTCATCACCAAAAGTTGAAGTTAGTTGATCTATGCACTGTTGTTGCGTTAAACCACGCCGAAAATCATAATAAATCATAGCACGAATATTTTCACGAGTGAGTTCCATTCTTGCTGCGAGATGACATTTAAAACCCGTCAAAAACAAAACACGAGCGTTAATAAGAAAGAAAAAATATACCGGCCAGTACTTAAAAAAGTTCAAATTTTACCATGGAGGTCAAATATGCTATTTAAGAAGATTGTAATCCCGGTTTCCGGATATATAAATAGCAGCCCTCGTAGCAGTTAGGTTTCCGTTGTTAACAAAGAATCTTTTCAGTTTGTTTTTTTTTCGATATACAGTATGACATTTCTAGTACAACTGACTAATAGGTATGAGTCTTATTATTCATTAATAATGAATGCTATAACTTCATAGTCTTTAATTATCAAATCTAGAGCAGAGCCCGACTGGGGAACTACCTCTACCTTACAGAAAACCATAGCCAATTAGCACTAGACCCTACTCATAGTGTTGTGTTCCTGCCGGTGAGTAAGGTTGCCAGAGAGCTCAGAGGATGCAGTGTGTTGACGACGGGGGATCCTCTTGTCCCTTTAGCTGTCAACACAGTGAATCCTCTTTTATATGAAAGCGTTGGCAACGCACATGAGACACCTCTGGAGTTACAGGCGTCCATAGGCTACGGTAACTGCTTACCATCAGGTGAACCGTATACCTGTTTGCTACCGTTGTGGTATAAAAAAATGGATACAAAGTGTAAATTTATCTTTGTATTTCCCTAAGCCTGCTAAAATAAATAGTACACATAAACGAACTCATCCGTTATTTTTTTAGTTCTAAAAAACGAGGTTGGAAAGAGAATTTCAACTATTTATATTGAAGGCATGCTATTATTTTCTAGTCTGGTCATAAATAAAGTTAAAAAATAATCGTTTTTTTGCCATAATCAACCTTAATTGCTTAACATAATGTTGCTTGAGACCAAGAGGTTCTCCCTATAGGCCAAGCAAATAAGATCTATAAAAAGTGTTTTGAGGAATTAATTCCCAGCAGGCTGGAAATCGCTTTAATACCTTCATGTTGTCCTAAATGCATGTAATCCGAGTTTGCCCAATCCCACGAGGTGTGCATAACTTTTTAGCGAAATTTTTGTTCTTTGTCAGTTTATTGCTTGTAGCTCGAAAACGATACGTCCGACGGAAAATGTCATTCATTTCAATATTAAAGAGAGTTAAATTCTGCGTCGATTAAGCAACTTATCTTTTAGTTCGGTTTAGCGGTACAACCGAAATCAAAAGTTATAAACCGGGAAAATATCTCATTTAATTGAAAAACTCATAGTTTGACTTCCATACCACATATCTTTGAAACAGATGACTCCTGTTGAAAAACCTATAGAATAAAAGTTGTAGAGAATATAATTTCACGTTATATCAACATCTCAATTTTCAAATTCAGTCACTTTGAAAGGCTAAATTTGGCATGAATTCAAATCGGTTTTTTTTTCTAAATCCTTCTAAGTTGCATATTTTCCATAAATATGATGTGTTTTTTTAAAACGCAAATTTTTAAAACGTACCGAATCAGAAAACTATTTATACACCGTGTTTTTTTTTATTTCCGGTAATGTCAAGGGTATATTTCTGAGCTTAATTTAAGTTTATTTCTCAAAGCCGCCAGTGCCCTAATTTGCTCCAGTTCTGTGGCAATCGATATTTCTATTTTGTCTTTCCGATTGTGTAAACCTACATTTAATTATTGTTTAAGTTTTAAGTCCGAGAACCCGCTATAAAATCATGTAACTGTGTGTTAAGTCACTACAATATGATTCCTTTGTATCTCGGATTATTAATGTTCGAAATTTCATTGACATGTCATAATGTTTAATTATTTGGTTGAGTTAATATACCTTATTTACATTAGGAGCCGATTGGGGAATCAATCAATAACTGCTGAACCTATTTAGATGAAACTTAGTATAGAGATAGTAATCCACTCCCCTTTTTATCTCTTAAGGGATAACTTCTAAGATAAAAACTATTCTGTTTCCTTTTCCAGAACTTAAACTATCTCCATACCAAATTTTATCTATGGACTTAAATCAGTTCAGTGGATATTGATTCCCCATACAAATAACTTTTGCCCCCTTTTCACACCCTTCAGGGATAGTTTCTGGGATAAAAACTCCCCAGAACTCAAACTATTTTCATAGGTACCAAATTTCATCTAAATCGGTTTAACTATATTTATAACTCTTCATACTAAATTCTTACCCACAATTCAGCCCCTTAAGAGTTGGTATTTTTGGATGTAAACTACTTTTTATGTACTTTTTAGGGACTCAAACTATCTCAATCACTATATACATAGTTTCATCTAAGTAGGTTCAGCAGTTACTGATTGATTCCTCAATCGGTCCCTAAACCAAACAATTGAAAACTACATGTCAATGTAATTGCATTTCAAAAATCAACAGCCTGAGATACACAGGAAGCATATTGCAGCTTAACACACAGGTGCATCATTTTGTAGCGGGTGCTCAGAGTAAAAAAATAATTTAATCTAGGTTTACACAATTAGAAAGACATAAATGAAATATCGATTACCTCAGAACTAGAGCGAATTATGACACTGGCATCTTTGAGAAATAAACTTAAGTTAAGCTCAGAAATATACCCTTGAAATTACCGGAAATAAAAAAAACACGGTGTATAAATAGTTTTCTGATTGGGTACGTTTTAGAAATTTGCACTTAAATGTTCTTAGTTGTAACAATGGATTAAATGTAAGCCTCACACATCATATTTATGGAAAATATGCAACTTAGAAGGATTTAGAAAAAAACCGATTTTGAATTCATGCCAAATTTAGCCTTTCAAACTAACTGAATTTGAAAAATGTGAAATTGTATTCTCTTCAACTTTTATTCTATAGATTTTTCAACAGGAGTCATCTGTTTCAAAGATATGTGGTATGTAAGTCAAAATATTAGTTTTTCAAATAAATGAGACATTTTCCCGTTTTATAATTTTTGATTTTGGCTGTACCGCTGAACTGAATTATAAGTTAAGATGCTCATTCGACGTAGAATTTAACCATCTTTAATATTGATATGCATGATATTTTCCTTCGGACGTACCGTTTTCGAGCTAGAAGCAAAAAACTGACAAAGAGCAAAAATTTCGCTAAAACGTTATGCACACCTCCTGGGATTGGGCAAACTCAGATCACATTCATTTAGGACCACGTGAAGATATTAAAACAATTTCAAGCCTGCTGGGAATTAATTCTTCAAAAAATCTAATTTTCTAAGTAATGTAACGGATTTATAAAATTGTAAAAAAGTTCAAAATCTTTAGGTACTATTTTATGTTAATTTATGCTTATTTTGTAGTATGTAAGTCTCTATATTGTAATTAAGCACTTTTATTAAATAAATGAAAGATGATGATGGGCTTTCATATTATTCCTTATTCCAAAAACGATTAAATTTACGTATATTACATAAGTAACGAAAAATTCACTAAAAAATAAATTGTTAATTGATTGCATTATTATTTATTACGTGAATCCATCCACGTCAAACTTAGGCGTATTTATTATAAGTTAACTTGACATTTCAGTTATTTGATTTGAGTATCTCCTGTCCAATTAAACTTCATTGTCAAATTGATTGTGACCACTCACAACACGGCAACTTTTCTTATTGGTGAAATGGCATGAAACCTTTGCGGAATTAAGGTTAACACAAAAAAATATGCTTAAAGAATGAGTACTTGATTGGTTACTAAGACATAAGACATTTTAGTTTTGTAAACGTGAAAATGGGTCGTGTTTTCACATGAACTTTGCTTGCCTTTACTCGTCTTGATATTATATGTCGATGCTATAAATCCATTTATGTACACTAAATGTACGTTCAACTTCAGTTGACGACAAGGGAGCAAATTTATAGAATTCATTATCAGTTCGGGTAATATTTTCAGATATGTCTCTTAAAATTTCGTAATCAGGATTTCGTTCGAGCACGGCTTCAAATTTACGTATCACTGGTAAAAGTTTACCCCAGTTTACGTAGCAACGAACAGTATCCAGAATGAGGAAGGATTCCGCAATGGATAAAGTCGAACATTGCAATTGTTCTATTGAAGAGGCTATTACTTCGTAGTTGTCGCGAATGAAATTTAACTCCGGTCGTAGTTTTTGAAAACATTTTTTTGCAGCTCTTATAGCTGCCGAGTCATTAGCAAGTATGGAGACGTCATCACGTATTTGCTCATAGTATTGAGCGTAATATACCGCAGCAGATATCCAAGTTCCCCATCTGGTGATAATTGGCTCGGGAGGTAGGGGAATGGACGGATATTTTGCCTTAAAAAGGCGTACACGCTCTGGAGATTTTAGGAATATCTTTTTGACATTCGATATCAACCCATCCACACCTTTAAAATTATCTCGCACTTCTTCGGCAACCCGGTGCAGACCATGAGCTAAACATGTAATGTGTTTCATACGAGGAAACGTTGCTTTTAAAATACGACCGGCTTTAAGCATATATGCGGCACTATCTGTGCAAAGTAAAAGCAAATTGTTTACGTAATCATTGAAAGAATTTTGAAACAAAAATTTTAATTGGTTTATTATTAGGTTTGCTATTGTTTCCCCATTTACCTTCTCTAAAACCTTCGACCCCAAAAGATAAAATTGCTCAGAACAATTTTTTTGCAAAGACCGAATCACCACGTTTGTCACACATTTTCCCATGAAATCTGGTGTTTCGTCTATAGATATCCACAAATAATTGTTTTTTTTTACCTCTCTTATACCCTGTATAGTTTTTTTGTACACGAGATTTAAATAAATTTTTCGCAGGGTCGATTCGTCCGGTAAAGAAGTCATAGAGCAGTCGCAACATAAATACTTGTTAAAAAAATGACGAAAATTATTGTTGTTGACTGTTGCCCATGGTATGTTGCATGAAATAAGAAAAATAATTAAATCGAAATAAAATTGATGTTTCCTATTTGGTTGCCCCGAACGGTAATTGTGGCGGTTGCTTTTCACATGATTCTCAATATTGCATTTCTTCAGTTTTAGATGCATATCGCACATAGAGCAGTATATAGTGGAGGTCACTTCATTATAGACTAACTCAGGGTGATTTTCAATCCACGATCTTGTACATTACTCATTTTTGTATTAATTGATACCTTGCAATATTAAGTTATTATACGTATATCCAACACGTCGGATTCAATGCGTTGCGAAATAAATAATACCTAGATGCAATTTACGTTTTATACGTAATGAAATGACAGTTAAAGTGTGAATGTCATATGTCATGTGACTGATAGTAAATAGACCCGCTTTGTTACAAATGCAATACTTATTGTGCCTACAACAAAAAAAAACTGACAAAGCGTATTTTGTGACTTTGTTAGCCATTATTTTTCTCAGTGTACCCTCTTTGCTCTGGACTACGTCCGAGATTACGTTCGGGTTGTCGGAGGCGAATCCGTTTCTAACTACGTCTGATTTTATATCCTGCTCATTTACGGGAGCTAGGACTTCGTCGTCCGTCGTTCGCGGCACCATGTAGCCTACGAACGCTACAGTCGGATCCGACGATTGATGTGGTGTATCTAGCGGCCGTGTCGCATCTATGGACACTTCCCCCAAATACGTAGGCGGAATGGAAATTGTGTTAATATTGCTAGTACTATTTTCCACGGGCGCAGTTGCGTTCAAACCGTGTAGCAATTTATGGTGCCCAGCTTCGCATCCCTTGACGCCACAAGCTACGTATTTACACTTGAAGCGATCATAGTGCGACGCGTCCAGACACTTGTAACACAACTTTTCATTTTTAACCCAATCCCAACGTTCGGCTACCGATGCATTCAAAAATTTAGTACACGCTTCTATTTTATGTTCGTGATTATGACATATTAAACACTTACTGCGAGATATAAACCGTGCTGGCACCGAATGTTTGGGCTTCGTTCTTTCGCCCGCGAGGCTCTTTAGCCTCGCGGGGCTTTGTTTGAGCTACCGTCGGCGACCTATACTCCGATATGCGAGCTTCGACTTCATCGCTTCGCGGGCGAGTGCTCTGGTAGCTATAATTTGAGTCCGAATCGCTCGAAGAATCGCGGGAAAACACGGGAGCGGGAGCGTGGGCGGGGGCGTCACGACGCCCTGACCTGCTTTCCGGCTCAAAGGATATCGAGTTTACGCGCGACTTCGTATATCTACTTCGATTCGTTCTTTTAACCGCGGAACTGATTTCTAACAGAAATTCTGATATCGCGACTAAATCGGGCGAGTTCAAATTAGCTTGTTTGAACTTGCCCCATTCGTACCTAACAATAAGGTTCAACTTATCGACGATCTTGTTGACTAGCTCTGGCGCGTACAAGTATTTTTCTTGCTTTAATGATTTTATCGTCGCTACTGCATTTGCGACGTGCGCGGCAAAAGACACAATATTGCTGTTATCTTCAGCTAGGCGCGGCATGCGTTTAACATTATGTAGCTCAGTCAACACGATCTCTTCAGGATCCCCGAACTGCCTTTCTAAGGCTTCCATTATTTCGTACGGATCCTTGACGGTATACACGATGGATTTTACCGCGGTACGCGCCTCACCTTTTCACGCGCGCCTAAGCCTACGGACGTTATTCACGTGACTAAACATCGGCGCGGTATCTTCAAATTCGGCACGGAATGCGATCCACTCGGTGATATTACCGTCGAAAGTGGGTAATTCTGGGGGCCTATGCAAAATGGGAGCGTAATGAGTTGGAACTTCCAGCCGCTCGGGCGGCAGATGTGTGCTTATATGCGACTCGCGGGGCGCGAAATTACGCGTAGCGTGTGCGGCGGATGCTTCAATTTTAGTTATATAATTGCTTTGATCTAGCTGGGACTGTCGTTCTACCCAATTTCTCACACGTTGCTCGTCTTTATCGACTACAGATTCGGTCTTACCGCTAACAGATTGCGCCTCCTGCTGGGCAATCTGTAGCCTTAACTTGGCAGTTTCCGACTGTTTATTAGCAACGGCGAGAGCGGCTTTATGAACCTCGAATTCCGCTAGTAACAAAGCTAACTTTTCGTCGCACTTTACACTACTCGCACTACGATTTTCGCGCACTTCACTATTAACGCGGTCGCCGCACTGAGAAACGCGGTCCTTTTCACGGACGGACGTGTTAACTTTACACAATGTCCCCGGAGGACTCCTATCTGGCGTTTTTCCTACTTCGTCTCCCGATATATCCGAATACGCGGGCGCCGGCGCCTGTGCCGGCGGCGGCTCGACGATATGGCCGTCGTTATGGTTGCCGCTGGTGCCTATGTCCCTTGTATTAGTTTCGCCGGAGGTTGTTTTACCAGACGGCGGGGTAATGGCTCTGGCAGGTTGTCCCTTGTGTGAGCGAAGAGACATCTTGATTGTATGGTTGGACATCTTCTTCTTTCTTCTTGACGCACGTGGGGTTCCCTAACCTTACCTACCTTTTCTTCATAAATTAGTACAAAATTCTTATAATCTAGACATTTGCGTATTATGACATGATATCAATAAAATTAGGACATAAATCAGTACTTAAGAACTAGACATGTAGACACGATATTTATACACTTTATTAAATTACAAATCATAAACAAATGGGTATAAATAGAGAAAATGATTGACTTAGATCTAGTTACACAAAAACAACAGTAATTTTAAGCTATCTGCGACAACCTCCATTGCAATGCTCTGAAGATGCCGTCCAGGCAGCGATTGCTTCTTTCAAGAACGGCTCAGCGGGCGGACTGGACGGGTTAACACCGCAGCACCTGAAGGATTTAACTACAGGTATGCCCGGAGGACAAAACAATACCTTACTTTCAAGTATTACCCGTCTAGTCAACCTGATGCTTTCAGGCAATGTAAATCCTGCCGTTATACCAACCATCTACGGCGCTAATCTTTGCGCTTTAAACAAGAAAGACGGCGGAATCAGATCCATCGCTGTAGGTTCAACTTTTCGGAGACTCGTATCAAAAATTTGTTGTAAATACATTATTTCGGACCTAGAAAAAAAATTCCAACCTTTTCAACTTGGTTTTGGTAGCAAAGGCGGTTGCGAAGCAGCCGTCCATGCCTGCCGAACCTTTTTTACATAGCTCAGAAGGCCAGGTACTGCTCAAAGTCGACGTAAAAAATGCCTTTAATACAGTAGATAGAGGCGTCCTATTGATAGAGATCCAAAAACATAGTCCTAGCATCTGGCAATGCTACAGCACTCCTACAAACCTCTCATATAAACTGAACCACATTCCATCATCCGTCGGCTGTCAACAGGGCGATCCTCTGGGGCCGGCCATTTTCAGCCTTGCAATCAATCCTATCCTATATATTCGGCTCTAACTTCTAAATTTAACGTTTGGTAACTCGACGACGGCAGCCTGGGAGGTGAAGCGAACTCCATCCTTAAAGACCTCTTAACCATCATCAACCAGTTTCAATCAATATGCTTAGAGCTAACTACCTCGCAGTTTTCATTACATCAGTCATTTTATAAAGTTATTCAACATATATATATATATATATATATATATATGTATATATATATATATATATATATTTAATTCTGATAAAAACTGGCCAAGTCAAATCTAACCTACTTTAAGATCTCACATTTTTAAATAACAGCAATTGTTATAGGTATCCAATAAAGCAAAGAAATAGAGTTTAATACTTGTTCATAATGTTATTTTGTTCCTATGAATACATATTTGGATTTTGCATAGAACTTGGCACTCATTTAGATCTCCATTCTTTTTGCGGCGAAGCCCACAGCCAAGCACAATTTTTGTATTGAACTTGGCTCTCTTTTTTACATTTATGTTTTTGGTGGGATATCATTACTTTTTGTAAAGAAAACTAGGCATGTATTGAGATTTAATGATTTTTTCTTGCGTTTCCGCTGCATGGTTTTCTTTTTTATGCTATTGACTACATTCTCTTTATTTCTGTTCTGTGTATAATTATGTGGTGCAGCGCGCCGCCGACGACACACCGTTGGCCGGTCGTTTAGCGTGTATTACAAGTTTTTTGTATGGGGACACCACTTATTTTTTGACTCAACTTTATTTTTATATTTCTGTTATATAGCAAATATAATAATACATATTATTGGGATAGTTTCAAATATCTGCTTGTAACGGTTCCAACGATACAATTAATTTTTTTTTTGTATGGGGACCCCCCCAATTTCTTAACTTTTTTTTATTTTTAGATTTTTTCCTACGCTTACACACAATTACCGAGCTGGATTCCAAATTTCATCCTTCTAGGTCATCTGGAAGTAGGTTAGGTTTAGGTACTATATGTCAGTCAGTCAGTGTTAAAATTTACGACTTTTTGACCTTCATATCTTTATAACCGTTTGAGCTAGCTTCATGAAATTTGGGCTTCTAGATGTCCTTATGGATATACATAATTAAACACACGTAGTTTTATGTGTTTACGTTAAAGAGGTTTTGAGTTATAGAAGGGTCAAAAGTGGCACCAAGTGGTTCGTGTAAATATACACTTGGCGCTGGCTAGCCAGTTCCTTTGCTTGAACTTGGCTTGACACGCTGCCGCGTGTCTAGATTGATATTTTGTTGCCGCGATGAGAGTATGATTAATCTTGACAGATTTGCCACACAGTGTCAAAATTAATATGGATTGACAGCTATCTCAATCTTATTCTAATCGCCTTTTAGCAATATCATCATAGTTATTTGAGAGATTTGTATTTCGTTAATAGTCTAAGATATGATAAGCTATTTGTATCTTCATCTGTTATTTTTATTAGCTTTGCTATTTTTTACATCCATCCACATCGCTATAAATAAATTTTTTTCGTGATGACATTGTTCCGAGTTCCGAGTAGCGTCGCGCGCGGTACGACGTGCGTTCAGTGAGCGCGTTGGTAACCCGCTGACTTTAGTTTCGCCGGCGGAGGCGCAAAACGTAGGTATATAACTCGCTCGCGCGGGCATGATTCATAGGCCTGCCTCAACTGTATACGTCTGTCCTAGACCAGGTACGACGCTACGAGCCTAGAGAAAGATTTAGAAACAATCTAGTTACAGTGACAGATTCTAATATGAAATTACACAGTTTAAGTCCACACGCCATGACCATAAAAATATATAATAAATTGAATAATAAATTAAAAGGTGAAAAAACATTAAAACATTTTTGAACCACTTAAAACAGACGCTAATAGAAAAACGTTACTACAATTTAGAAGACTTTTTTAGTGACGAAAATATTTAATTTGAATAATCATGTAAATATGCTTGTTTTGTATATAACTATGTAAATATTGTAATTAGGATAATCTAGATGTTAAGATTTAGTTTTTAAGTTTTCTGCTGTGCCCTTACAGGGTACCTATCACGTGACATGTATTTATTATATATGAAATATGATGTAACTTGATGGCATGAATAAATGAATATGAATATAAATGAATATGAATAAATCGTAGGCACCATTTGTAATCTAGCTGTGGGTTATACCTACAAGGAAAAGTTGATAATCCTCCCATCTATAAATAGTTTTGATAAAACTTCCCTAAAATGAGTATGCCGATACAATTCAGTGTTTATGGAGTTTCGGTCCAAAGCGGAGGTGCGGCAAAAACATGGCCAGTCCTAGGGCTACTGACCACCAATCCCAAGGTACCTTTAAAATTTATAGAAAAAATCTGATATTATTTTGGTAAAGGTACCATATTTTTGCGGCCGGTGCGTATTCCGTACGTTATACAGATTCTATATTGTATCGGAGCAATAAAAGCGTAAGCTCCGGCTGCCAAAGGGTACATTTACCAAAATATTATCAGAAAAAAACGACCTGAAATCTAAATAAATATACCTATAAATGGTTAAATCCTGATATAGGCATCATCAACGCAGAGCCAAAACTACTGAATGTAGAAACTTGTTTTTTTCACAGCAAGGAAATGTTTATTTGTTTAACACAGGTATTACAAATAGGGTCTTAATTTACAGAAGAGCTCTGTGTTTTGGCTATCTATTGGCATACAAAATTATAGAGTCTTAACTAACTTAATCCTAATGCAGTTGGTCAGTACATAAATTAATTCAAAAGAGATTATTAAATTAGAGGGATTATATACAGAGAACTAACTCAACATCATATTACAAATAACTAATATTAATAATTTTTACTAATAAGATAAATTTTCAAATGTCTTTTAAATTCACATTTTTTGTTAATTCGTATATGGTCTGGGATTTTATTATATATTTTTGTAGCCATTCCTAGGATGATTTTATCTAATAGAGCCGTATTACGTTCTGGATTACAAATATTGTATTGGTATTGTCGGCGTACAGGAAGTCTGCGTCGTTGAGACACCATTGTAAATATCTGCGGATTCATTTTGACAAAACTTGCTACTTCATAAATATATAGAGATGGAAACGTTAAAATGTTTAGCGGTTGAAAATGCGGGACGCAGGTTTCCCGAAAAGCAAGCCCACAGAAGATGGCACGTATGCAGTCTTTTTGGGCTATGAAAACGGCTTTTCTATAGGTAGAGTTTCCCCGAAAGATAACTCCATACTTCAATACGGACTCTACAAGAGCATAATATGCAGTTAACAATCCCTTCTTATCTACTATCTTAGCAAGTTTCTGTAATGCAAATGATGCCCTACTTATTTTCTTGCAAACATGTTCTGCATGGTATTTCCAGGTAAGCTTCTCGTCAATCATAATACCTAAGAATTTTGTTACGCCTACACGCTCAATTGCGTTGTCATTATAATGTATATTCATGTCCATTACCGGTATCCGTTGGTGGAAGTTCATAATATTGGTTTTATTTAAATTAATTATGAAATTGTTGTTATTAAGCCATGTTACCATTTCATTTATTACTGAATTTATGTCATATTCATAATCAACATTATTATTAGAATTTATAATTGTAGTGCTGTCTTCAGCAAACATAACCATAATTGGACGATGAACGTTACTCGGAAAATCATTTATGTACATTAAGAAAAGCAGGGGGCCGAGTACGCTGCCTTGAGGCACGCCATATTGCACAAATAATTCCTTTGAGACATACACTTGTTCAGTTTTACTTTTAAGAGAGATTCTTGATATTTCGGTATGCTGCAAACGATTTTTGAGATACGATTTAATGAGATTTAACACATTACCTCTTATTCCGTACCTATCTAATTTGTGAAAAAGTAACTTATGATCAACATAATCAAAAGCCTTTGTCATGTCTGTGAACACCGCACAAACCGGTGTTTTTTATCAACATTTTCAGTTACTATTTTAACCAGGTCGTAAATTGCCAAATTTATTGATATATTTTTCCTAAATCCTTTTTGTTCTTTACACAAAATATTAAACTTTTCAAAAAAGGCGTACATTTTTTGGTAGATAACCTTTTCAAATATTTTAGTAATAACAGGTATAAGGGCTATGGGTCGATAATTTTGCGGTTCCTCTTTTTCACCCTTTTTAAAGAGTGGGTTGATTATAGTTTTTTTTAAACTATCTGGATATATACCCGCACTAATGGCTAAGTTTATAATGTAGCTTAAATGTATATCTATAATATCAACTACAAGTTTTATAACACGAGTATTTATGTTGTCATAACCTATGCTATTCTTGTTCTTTAGAGAACGTACCTCTATTATTAATCTGATGTCATAAGGTGACGTTGGAGTCATGAACATGGATTCAGTGTTATATTAAATTTTCGTGTGCACTAAACTATTTTGTGTAAAAGTATTAGGTCTATGTACAAAGTAATTATTAAGGGTATTTGCTATTTCTGTCGGATCAGTTAGGACTTTATCACCGTGCTTTATCTTTGAAATACTTTCCCGTGGCATACTCATCTTACTCGTATTACTATTTATAATTTGCCATATTGTTTTTGATTTATTATCGGAAGTATTAATTTTATGATTATTTTGAGCTTTTTTAGTTAATTTGATTATTTTCCTATACTGGCGTGTAGTTTTTTAAGAGATTCTTGTTTGTAGCAGTGGGTGAATGCCTATATTGCCAGAGCAATGTTCTCTGCTTTTTACTACAAAGTTTAATGCCACGAGAATTCCATTTGACATTTTGATTGGTTCTTATTGTAGTAGTTTTCTTAGGAAAGCAAAGAAAGTAAAATAAGCGAAAAGATTCTATGAAAGACTCGTACGCTTCATTTCGATCCTATGTGCTGTAGATCTCAGAAAAAGACAGGCATGATAAACAGTTTCGAAATATGTTTACATTTTCATGTGAGTAATCATATTTTACAATTCTCCAAAATGGTAATATACAAGTTTTTTTGACACGCACTTTAAGCACTTGTGCGGTGTGGTCGGAGAGCCCAAGGTCAAGAACGTAGCTTTTCAGCTTATGTTTAAGATTATGTGCAAAATTGTCTAAATACGTGTTACTTGTTAGTCTTGTTGGCTGTTCAATCTCTAATTTTAAATTATGGCTATATAGAAATGATTTAAATTCTAATGTTATACGTGTGTACGAGATCGCGCACACTTGCGCGCGCACGTCTAGGTCGTCCGCCCGTGTGTTTTCGTCGACATCTGCAGCTGCACCTGTCTGCACCGCACGAGATAACGCATCGGCTATGTATAAATACCTACCGGGCATATATACTAAATTGAAAGTGTATGGCTGTAGCCTTAGTAACATCCTTTGTAATCGAGCAGGAGTATTAACTAACGGTTTGTTAATTATGCTTACTAATGGTTTATGATCAGTTTCAACAGTAACATCATTTTTTCCGTATATATAAGTATAGAATCGCTCACAAGCAAAACACAGGCATATAATTCCTTTTCGATGTGTGCATAGGCTTGTTCTGTTTTTGTCAGCAACTTAGATATATAACAAACTGGTAAACCATTTTGAAGCAAACAACCGCCTAGCCCGTTCTTACTCGCATCAACGGAGATCGTTACCGGTTTGTTTACATCATAATACTGTAGGACAGGAGGGCTAGACAAACACTTTTTTAAAGCGTTAAAACAACTACCGTGCCTCGACTCCCAGTGCCAATGTACGTCTTTCTTTAATAGCTCGCGTAATATATGAGTTTTCTCGGATAGATTAGGTATAAAATTGCCGACATATGTAACTAACCCTAAAAAACGTTCCAGGTCTTTGACACTGGTCGGTGTATGCATGTTCATAATAGCACTAGCGCGTGAGTCATCGGGACTCACTCCATGTTGTGTAATTTTATGATCCAAGTATTTTATTTCCGATAAGCCTATTTTGCACTTTTCTTTATTAAGTTTTATGTTTATTTCCCTACATCTTTGTAATACTTTCCTTAACCTTTTATCATGTAACTCTTTAGTATCAGCATAAATTAACAAATCATCTATAAATAATTTTACTCCTTCTACGAGGTGGTTCAAAAAGGCGGGTGGACCTCGGGTATTTTATCGAATTGTTAATAAAAGTACTGTACCTTTAGTGTACCTCAGTGTACCTTCAGTAAAAATCAGTGTACCTCTTTCTAAAACGAGATTTTTCCAAAAAAAGGTCCACATCCTGACGTCAATTCAACAAAATATAATGATATGCATTTGATCAGTCAAAACAATTAGCCTGGTGAGCAAGTCATGGCCACCCAACCAAAATGCGTAAATAAATTAAACAAATAGTGAAAGGTTATTTTTTATCAATAACATCTTTAGGCAGTTTCGGGTTTGCAAAATACGGGCAATGGAATGCCAACCAATTAAAATAACGAAGAATAAAAGTTTACATCTTTTTATGAATAATATGACTGGACAAATAAAATATATCATTTAACATTATGATAATGGAATAAATTTAAATAATGTATTTATATAATTAACCAAAATTCATGTCTATTTTTTTAGATGAAACCCTCCGATTTTAATTTTTATGAGACACTGTCTGTGAAAGCTTGAACAACTTCTGAACATACGATTCTCTTCACAACATTGCATAATCTGCAAAGTTACGCAAAACTTTTTATTCATCCTAGTCTTAATAATGATAAGTTGATAACATTAACAATTTTCCTATCCATGTATGCATTTTGGTCGTTATCGTTGGAGAATGGTCGCTTTATTTATACTTCTCCAACATGAAGTTAAATACAATCTGGAGGTCATACTTCGACCACAAAGTGAAGCCGAAAGAGAGGGTAATGTTTTTTTTTTTTTTTTTTTTTTTATACCACGACGGTGGCAAACAAGCATACGGCCCGCCTGGTGGTAAGCAGTTACCGTAGCCTATGGACGCCTGCAACCCCAGAGGATTTACATGCGCGTTGCCTACCCTGTAGGGGGCTGCATCTCATTCTAAGTAGAGTGACCATATGTACTATGATTTATGTGGGATTGGGATAGTATGAAGATTAATATAAAATTAAATATGCTTGTCGTCTAGTAAGTATTGTCCAGAAAGAGAAGTCTCATAGTTCATATGGGAACTGTTACATTCTACTGACTTAAGGAGCTGGCCACTTCAGATACGTTGACGCAATAATGAGAGCAGAGAACCCCTCTAATTAGTTTACTATTTTAAACTTATTGCTAGACCCAGGCATCTGGCAGCTATTTATCGGAGGACGTCAGAGTGACAGACCAGCAAAATATTTCAGTTAATAGGTAAAAACTGTCGAAGCCTATCGCTAATATAATAACAAAAAAGTAAAAACATTGCGTATCGCTACGGAAGACAGTAGGTAGGCGACAAACAATACATTAACGTAACGTCGTTTTGCACTATTTTCCCCCAACAGAAACTCCTGAAAATGATATAATCTTATTAATTACATGATACTGCACTGCATTAAACCTAGAACTATAAGATATTTATTTCTTACAATTCGTTTGCATAACACCGATGAACAATTGCCAGATGTCCGCGTCTTAAAATAGGGGATAGTTAGTGTAGCAAACTAAAACTAAGTAAGTACAGGGGGTTCGTGGCTCTCACTATTGCGTCATATCTGATGTGGACAGTTCTCCGACTTTAATATACTTAAAGGTAAATAAAGAAAACATCAATAACATCAAACTGCTCAATGGTTGACTGGAAGAGATCTCTTCCATGTACAAATATTGTATATTCTTCCTGTTGTATTTGTCTTTGTTGTACAATAAAGTATATTTTAACGGCCTCCTAGCCTAGTCGGTAGTGACCCTGCCTATGAAGCAGGAGGTCCCGGGTTCGAATCCTGGTCAGGGCATTTATTTGTGTTTATCACGGATAATTGTTCCTGAGTTATGGATGTTTTCTATGTATATAAGTATTTATATGTATATATCTATTACATATATCGTCGTCTAGTACCCACAACACAAGCCTTATTGAGCTCACTGTGGGACTAGGTTGATTTGTGTAAGATTGTCCCATAATATTTATTAAATATTTATTTATTATACTGCCACTACTACAATTTTTTGTATGGCCTTGTGCTATTTTAGGACCCTTTCGAAGAGAGGTATGGGCACTGCGAATGGCATCTCGCTAAGTGTGGTAGGGCACGTTCAGCGAATGTCATCGCTCAAATCTGGAGCAGAGCCCGACTGGGGAAGTACCTCCACCTTACAGAAAACCACAGCCAAATAGCACTAGACCCTACTCATAGTGTTGTGTTCCTGCTGGTGAGTAAGGTTGCCAAAGAGCTCAAAGAGGACCCAGTGTGTTGACGATGAGGGACATTCTTGTTCCTTTAGTCGTCAACACAGTGAATCCTCCTTTTTGTAAAGGGTCGGCAACGCGCATGTGACTCCTTTGGAGTTGCAGGCGTCCATAGGTTACGGTAGCTGCTTACCATCAGGCGGGCCGTATGCTTGTTTGCCACCGTCGTGGTCGTCGTCGTAAAAATATCTGAACATGCACTTTATCGCCTTGATAATAGAGGCGTTGTTCAGATATTTGTGATCACCTTGGCCGCTCCGATATATCTGATGGCGACTGTACTTATGTACATTTCTGTAAAAACAACAAAACCGACCGGCAGCTTGCCGACATCATAGTCACCCTAATCAATCTTAACTTGTTGTTAAATCGTAAAATTGAATGATTGTGGATTACCGGTGAAAGGAAAGTCTTTATTGTAAAGTCTCACCCCTGCACCCTTTTACGCAACATATCTTGACCATTTTTACTTAAAAATGTTGTTACGAAATGTTATTGAGCTGAGCGGCGTCATTTGAAATAATATCAGTGACATATTATGTCAGTGATGGGACTGATGGGATGGGGATACCAGACCGTATTTTAAATATTACAAAACTTACTACTGTCTGCAATATTAATTGCAAATCTTTAATTTAATGAATGAATAATATTTACATCGTAAAAAAAAATCAAAGCAGCTAAAAGGGAACAAAGTATTAATTCAAATCTTGCAATAAATTATTATAAGTAGGAAGTAACTTCTAGTGTGTTACTAAAATAAATGTAGATAAATAAAACCACATAGGTAAGTTTCATAAGTTGGCAGCATTGTGCGAGTGAGACACCGCCCCCTACATTATGCTCTCTATCGGACCGTTTTTATTACTTTTTACTAGTGACCTATGAACGACTGTTTTGCTCGGTAATAAGGTTCAACTGTGGTTAGGGAAATATAGTAAAAGTACCGGATTGTCTTCTGATCCGTGATTAAAACATAGAATTTGATGATCATTGCTGCTTTTTTCACTGATTCTTAGTGTTGTCATACTTTTGGTCGCTGTACATTGCTACTGCGTTCGTTGGCTGGACAGAATATGTAGTTAAATTGAAGGAGAAAATATTTTTATGGGGGGCGCTCCATGTAACTAAATTACAAAATTTTCAGAAATAATCGCCTCGAAAGTCAGTGAGTGAATCCCCCCCCCCCCCATAACGAACCCTAAGTCCATATAATATACTTAAAAAAATTTGAGAAGATTATCTTATTTTTCTATTACATACTTTTTACGAAAATTATTTTGAACATTATCAGTTCAGCCATTTTTGAGTTATCTCCAAAAAACTTCTACCATATGTATCAGATATACGACCTTCTGGTATTAGTTTGGTTCTTCTTCCATGGAAGGTACGGAACCCTCTATTATGCGTGGTCCGACACGCACTTGGCCGGTTTTATGCTAGTCGCCTATGAACGACTCTTTTACTCGGTAATAATTTTCAACTGTGGCTAGGGCACCGAGTAAACAATAGTACTATACAGAGGTCCCTCTTAGACGTTACGAATCATGTTGTCCCTTCTTCACGCATGGCAAGTTCTCTTTCTCACTTAGGCAAACGTATCGGATACTAGTTGTCAAATTCAATGACAGAAATGCACATCCTTGGTTAGGGACAAGGTTTAAGAAAAAGATCCACTTCATATAAATCCGTGATACGAACACAGATTACACCTTGTTAGCCCGCCCCACTGTAAATTTATCAAAAATCTTATCGGTTGGCTTCCATATAGCGATATAGAGCCCATCTTCGAGATCATGAAAAAATAAGTCTTACTAGGTCTTAAATGGGCGCTAGTATGTATAACACGATGTAAATTGTTCTTGAATAAATATCATAGCATATCATATGGCGTCAAGTTGAAAATACAAGAAAATACCGTTAATTAATCAGTGGTTTTACCGCTCCAAATTTGTACTTACGGAAAAGTCTACTTCAAATAACCTACATACCAAATTCCGGTGGGAGCAAACAATATAGGCATGGTGAATTTTTTTCATGTATGGTATCAATCGATTCGTTTTGTTGTGAGGATCAAATGTCTATATGGGGCCAATTGCGTTAAAGCAACAGAAAAGTCAGAAATGAGACTTAAAGTCCGAGATTTGCATTTGTATCTCAAAACGCTCCAAAATGACGTGCAAAAGTGACGTCACGATCACATAGTTGCCCTGTTTAAAGTATGGAAAAAATATGAAATTGCTATTTTTATAGTGAAATGTTGCGTTTATGTGTATGGTTGCCATACAATTTATTTTACAGTACAATGTTAAAAATCATTTCAATTCACACTTTAAAAAATCGTACAATTTTGAAATTTTGCAGCTTGATATCTTTGAGCCACTTCAAAAGAATTTGTAAATTTTCACTTTAGTTGGATATATTGATCATTTTGCATCCTATCAACTAAATTTTATTGCATAAATCAATATGTGTCATCATGCCTATTTTAGATTGGAATCTAATCGCAATTTTTGCATTTGTATTATTTTTGAACTAACACTCCAAATTTTTTGACCATTAACTAGGCACTTCACCGCCTTATTTTAAAATTTAAACCGTAAAAGTTGACCTTGCGGGACAGTTTTGAAAAAAAAAAAACTTTAAATAGTTTCAAATATTTACTTAATTTAATGTTTAAGTGGCTTATAGTTTAACATGCCGTTATAAAGTGTATAACAGGTATATGTTTTTTTTCCTGTTTTTTATTGTTTTTTTTTCTCTTGTTTTGATTAAGGTATTCTTACTTTGGGGATGTGATCGTGGCGTCAATGCGACGTGTCGTCAAATGGTTGCAACGGAAGACCAGCGCTGGCCCTGCCGGCATTTAATGCTGAGTTGCGACGATTTCGTGGCAAATAATGTTTCGGGTTGTATATGTTACTAGCTGACCCGGCGAACTTCGTACCGCCAACTTCCACAGACTCCCGTCGACCTCAAGTTCACTCCTACGCCAGTCCTACCGTCTCCCACCACTCTCCCACTGTCGTCCAACCATCTCCCACTCTTGTCCACCCTTCTCTCACTCTCTTCCACCACCCTTCTCCCACCGACTCCTACTTCACTCCCATCCCATCGACTCCATTCCCACTGACTCTTACACTACGTCAGTCTCATCGTCTCTAACTCCTCCCATTGTCTTCATCCACTCCTATTAACGGACTTACACTTTCTTAACTTCCATATAGGGTTGCCAGGTGTTAGCCGGACATGTTTGGCTTTTTACCAGTGTGTCCGGCCAAATAATTCCTCGTCCGGCCTGTCCGGCTTTTGTTAGGCTTCTGTCTGACTTACGCTACGCGTCAGTCACGCCAGTGGCACGATTCGAAAGACCAGCGTAGCGTATGCAAAAAAGGCATGTCCGGCTTTTGGGATCAAATGTCCGGCTAAATTAAGCGGCATTTTCATTTTTGGGCCTGGTAACCCTACTTCCATAGATTATGTTCCATTTTCTTTTTAGTTTCTCCAATATTTTAATAGTTATTCTGTTATTCGGGGTGGAGATATGTACATCCAAATATTTTTTAAGAAAAAAAAACCCGACTTCAATGGGGAAAGCTGGTGAAAGATTATTATGTAGATGGTGTACTCTTAGACTCCATACAATGAAATAACTTGCTTAACAAACACAGCGAAGAGGACAAATCGCCAAACGTGAACTATGCGTCGTTGAAGAGTTCCGTTCTGATCATCATCAGCAGTTCCACTTTATCAAATGTCACTCTTTTGAATGAAAATCTTGATTTGTTGAAAAAAATACAAAAATCACTATGTGTATGCCCTTAAGATTTGAGGAGTTCCCTCGATTCCTCATAGATCCCATCATCAGAACTTGAGGTTGACGAAAATTTGTCCTGACAATCAAACTTGCTTAACAAACACAGCGAAGAGGACAAATCGCCAAACGTGAACTATGCATCGTTGAAGAGTTCCATTCTGATCATCATCAGCAGATCTACTTCTTCAAATGATCTTCTTGAAAAAATGGTGAAATAAAAACTGAAGTTAACATTTTTTTTGGGTAAGGTTCACATGAAGTAGGGGTAAAACTTTTTTATCGGCTTCTAGTTTCTACCCTATTATATTTTAATACACAAATATGAAATTATAAAAGATGGTACAATTAATAATAAAACTGCTTTAGAAAATAAATAAATAATTCTTGAAATGATTCACTGTTTTGAATGAAAATGATGGATTTCTTGATAAAAATATGTATATGTATGCCTTTAAAGTTTGAGGAGTTCCCTCGATTCCTCATGGATCCCATCTGTAATATATATATATATATATATATATATATATACAGTACCGGTCAAAAGTTTAAGTTCACTCTGTAAATTCGGTTAAATGAAGCTATAACACAATGTACTAATAAAAGTATTTAATTATCTTTTATTACATAATAAATAAAAGGTAATTCTCTAATTTAAAACCACAATTAAATAAAAAAGATCAGTTTTTGCCAACTTTAGACTCTTCAAAATATCCGCCTTTTGCTTTCAATGCTGCCATACACACTTTCGGAATTCGCGTAATTAGTTTTTGCAGTGTTGATGTCGAAATTTTATTCCAACAAATGTATAGGTATTCCCAAAGCTGTTCTTTATTAGTTGGCCGCATTTTTCTCACACTCCTGTCCAATTCATCCCATAACAACTCAATCGGATTGAGGTCGGGCGATTGAGGAGGCCAATCCATATATTTTAATTATTTTTGGTTCTCTTTGGATGAAATGTAGTTTTTGCACAACTTCGACGTATGCTTGGGATCGTTGTCTTGTTGGAAAACGAAACCTCTGCCTACAATCCGTTTTCCAGATGGAAAAGCGTGACGTTGCAAAATGTTATGATACATTTTCTTATCCATTATGCCATTGACTCTCACGAGATCACCAACTTTATCACCCGCAAAGCATCCCCAGACCATAACTGATCCTCCACCGTGCTTCACTGTTGGCATCACGCATTGCTTTATCATTCGTTCGCCTACTTGTCGTCGAACATATTGACGACGTCTCCCTCCAAAAATTTCAAACTTCAATTCGTCAGAAAATAAAACTTTAGACCACTGTTCAGACGTCCAGTTTTTGTGTTTCTGGGCCCATTTCAACCTCTTAACTTTATTCTGACTACGTAACAAGGGTTTTTTGGCAGCAATACGACCTTTTAGACCATAGTTTCGCAGACGCCGTTGCACTGTCGAAACCGATACTCGCTGTTCTCGGGTGGCGTTGAGTTCTTCGCAAATTTCTGGAGCAGTTAGAGTACGTTGGCGTTTGCTCTTCACGCAAATAAATTGGTCTTCGCTTTTAGACGTGACTTTTGGCCTACCTGATCGAGATCAACTGCAATTAAGACCGGTTTTTTGTTTTCGTTTCAAAGTACTCACGACAGCGGTTTGAGAAACCTTCATTTTTTCAGCGATTTTCCGCGTCGTGTAGCCCTCATTTGACAGAGTTACAATAATAGCACGAGTTTCGACACTAAAATCGGCTTTGCGACCCATTTTAAATGATTTCTAACTTCACGAAATCTCATAGGAAATACGGAACAAAAATATTAAATGGATCAAATTTTCCGAATAACATAAGACGATTCCTCCAAGAGGTATTTTTATTGTTATTTGGTAGTCGTGGAAACAATTAAACGTTTGAAATTCAAAACATATTCTATATTTGAACATAATTAAATATGATAACCTTATTTCGCAGAGTGAACTTAAACTTTTGACCGGTACTGTATAAACTAAAAAAAAAAAACATACACGCCGAATTGAGAACATCCTCTTTTGAAATCTTGATGTCGGTTAAAAATCAAAGATCATGAAAATCGGTTCAGCCGTTCTTGAGTTATAAATGGTATATAGCGTTTTGTTATACCACGTTTTATGTCACGTTCCGCGGGAATGGGATAAAAAGTATACTATGTCCGTCTTCTTGTTCTAAGCTACCGCCTCACCAATTTTCAGCCAAATTGGTTCAGCCGTTCTTGTGTTATAAATAGTGTAACTAACACGACTTTCTTTTATATATATAATATAAAAGATTGTCTACGGACATAAGACATACAGCCTTGGCCAGAAGTGTTGAGCACCCTTGCGATTTTCATACAAAACTCGAAGCTTTAGTCCAGCGTTTCTATATTTTTAATTCAAACTGAACAGGCATGTTTTGTTGAAGTTAGTAGTAACTGCATAGAATATTTGCAATTTATCCCACCGACCTAAAGTCGCATTTTTGTGACCTTAAGTTTTCATGTTTTATATTTACCTTGAAATTGTTATTAAGTGAAGTTTTCTAGATATATAAATGAAATATAACATTTTACGTCACCGTACATTGTTATTATTGGGAAATAATACTTAACATCAAAACTGTAAACAAAAAACTGCTATGCTCAATACTTCTGGCCAAGGCTGTATACAGCGAAAGGACAACGTCGTTGCTGACGCTTTATCTAGAGTTGAGATAGTCGATTTTCAAAATATTGCAATAGACTTTTCTTTGATTGCGAAGGCACAACACAAAGATGACGACTTGTAAACATTATTACAATTCACCATTAAATTATGACAGACAATGACAACAAACAGTCAAACACAAAAATAAAATAAAAGTTTATTTGAAAATGGTAATACAAACTCGGCTACCGGCGTTTATGTATTGATCTTGAACAGACTCGTCGTGCCAATGTTACAAATGCTTCAATTCAATTTTATAACTACCCTCATTTAAATATTGAGCTGCTACCCACTTTTAAATATTGAGCTCGAACAGGCTTGTCATATCAATGTCAATAAACAAAATGGCCGACATGGCCGGCTTTTAATTAAGGTCATATTTGTTCTTTGAAATCAAGGGTTTTGTGACTTTTTAATACTTATTCTGTTAACCAGGGCTGTGATCATTCAAACTAATCCGAAATCATCTAAATCGGTTTAGCCGTTCTCGAGTTATAAACGGTCTTACTAACACCACTTTCTTTTATATATTTAGATTGTTTATTATGTTTTTTGTAATTGTCATGAATAAATCTTACATTCATTCATTCATTCATGTTTGTAAAAGAATGCTTTAAATGTTCATCCTTATATTTTTTTATTTTTGAAAAAAAAAATGGTATTCAATATTTATATGACATTCTAAATAAATCAATTTTTTTTAACGTCGTAGAACGCAATTTTTTTATGGAAGTTACAAAAACTATTTAAAACGGGGTATTTACCGTGGGTATTTGTTTTGTCGAGGTTCCGATATATATTATATGTATCGACATGTTAGAAACTAGCAAACGAGGATGGTGGCAGCATTTCTCCGCTGTATCGCAAAACTTATGAGTTGAGCGAGGAAGCTGCCAGCTCTTTGGTCACCAATTGAGTCGACGAGCCTCTTTTTGCGTTCTTTAAAAAGTTACTGAGCACTGGGTCCCCACGCGCCAAGGGTCTCGACTACGAAAGGTATAAATTTTTTTATGGGTCTTCAGTTTTTCAGCTTCTTTGGCCACCGCACCTGCTTGTTTATTGGTTCCGGTGAAGTGAGAAGCCGCCAGTGTGTCTACGCATATAGCATCCCACAGGCACGCATGTGGTATTTACTTAAGTACCGCAATAACACCTGTGTGGAGCACAAACACGGACTCAAAGCCGGAATCAGATTTCAATCAATCAGGTGCGGTCCAGATACTATACAGTTGAAGACATTTATTTCTCAAAAAGATTTACATAAATCACTTACTGAGAAAACAATATTTATCTTAAAGCTAAATGGGAGAGGGTAGAATGCAAAAACTGGTGGACGAGTTAAGAACAAAGGCGCTCGGTAACACCAAGCGCAATGGAACAATGTAATGTTGTGCATAGGGACCAGTTAAACCGAACTACCCGTTGCGTTCACTGGTTAACTTACATATGATTTGTGTGTATTCATTAAGTGCATATTTTGTGGAAAAGCCTTAGAAGACGTTTTTATTTTAGTTTTTAACTTTTTTATGTTATACATTTTTGTACATTTATATATTTTTTCTTTTTCTTTTTTCTTAAAGTATTTTAATTATTTAATGTTATTATTATTTGACTTATTTCTATCCAGTAATAATGTCAATATTTCTGTACCCATCCTTTTCTATGTATATGAATGAAGGATGAGCAAGATGAGTAGAGAAATAATGTCATTATTACTGACAGTGTCTGGAAAAGCTGTCCACCCGTCACCAAACAGGAGGTTTGGTGACGGGTAAGCCGGTAGCCAGTGCTGCGGCTTAGGAGTGAGTGACTCAGAATAAATTTGGCACAATACGTCGTCCCAGCTCCGATGGCAATTTGGATGGGTAAAAACATCCTGACCCGCCAACCACTTCAACAAGCTTTTTTGGCATCCTCTAAGCCCACAGTTCCATGGTTTGGGGGTGAGGGTCCTGTAAGATTTTAGTGACTTTACCTACGAGGCTGGCTGAGCTGTAGACGGAGGAGTGTCTTACAGTTGATGTTATGAAGCCGACTATTTCTTAAAATTGACTTAAATCCTTATGCGCCCACCGGTATGGTCTTAAATTTGGTATTTTCTTACTAAACGGGTCTTATAGCTTCTGTAAAAATTTCGAGCAGTAAGCTCAAAAATAAATTAAGGCTCAACAAATTGCGATTTCAACTGGTCTTAAAACCTTATACGCCCACCGTAATGGCCTTAAATTTGGTAAGTATGTAGATTTAGTGGGTGGTTAAGTAAGTGGGCTTCGCCGTGTATCAAAATTTAAGCGTACCGATAAATTAACGTATTTTTTTTGTATTTTCAACTTGACGCCACACATACTAGCGCCCATTTACGACCTTTAAGACTTATGTTTTCAATATCTCCGTGATGGGCTCTACAACGCTGTCAACGCTAAATGGAAGCCGACCGGTAATTTTAGATTTTTGATAAATTTACAGTATAGCCGGCACCAGTATCTATAATGTTTAAGTAGTGAAGTATCAGATGTCAAACAATCCTTTAAGGCACTGACTACCAGGGTACCGATAGTAATGATGGAGGCGACCTCTAGTAATTGCCCCCACGAAACTTTTGCGCGAAGTTGATTTCTGACTATTCAAACTAGGCAAGATGCCTACTAGAAGTAATTATAAAATTGATATGATTTTAATACATTTTCACTGAGAGCACATTAATATTTATAATTTTTATGATTTTTAATTGTAGGTATTTATTAAAAATATATAACTGTTAAATGTTATAATATGATTGGCATTACCTATTTAACCTAAAGTTCAATTAACATGCACAGTGTGAAATTTTACATCAAAATCGGACATGCCATTAACCTGAGGCAGTTTATGGCATTAATAGATAGCTTTAGAGGTGTTCGACGAAATAGCAAGGTCTGTCTATGCAAATTAATGATACTTTTTAAGATATTCATATTAATGTGCCGACTTAAATTTTTTTTTTAAAGTGAAATTCTTAATTTTCTCTAAATGCTTTAATTATTGGGGTGAACTTTACTGCTTATCGTCAGTATATTGTTACACAGTATTTAAGTTTCAAATAGCAATGTTCCTAATCCTTAAATAACAAAGATATCGTACTTTGTACAAAAAAACTAAATATCTGTCTTATTACCTTTTGATACTGTAAGCGAAGTTAGTTTCAAGAAAAAATATTCTTTTACTTAATTAAAAAATCATATCAAAAATTCATTAATTATCGTCTCTGGATTTGGAAGTTATTAAACTTCTATGTTTTTCTGATAATTCTGATCTTTAGGGTTATCACACGAAATTTAGTTTAATAAAACAGAAATCGAATAACAGTAATTACTGTAAAATTACCTAACTATGCTCCGGTCATCCAACTGGTTATTATCAATGATATTTACTATGAATGGGTTATACTCTAACAAAATGAGCACAAAAATACATCCAGAGTTATGCCATAACCTAATAAAGATTCTTTTATGTTTATCTATTTTGACAATCATTACATCTTTCTCACTCTCATTGTTAGAAAATTACAGTTTGTCTCTTTCCCATGCGGGTGACGGGAGTCATTGACACGTCCGCATCTCTCGCTTGCCGGAGCGTGACTAGCGACAGTTGTTTGAATTCACTCATATTAAGTGCTTCACTTTTGGAGCGTGCATAACCCATCTGTCATTATTATATATCATAGGTTATTATTAGTAGGTTAGTAGGTAGTCTGTGATTGGACACCATACGTATAGATCGAGAACTTCACGGTTCTGTAATTTGACCCATTTCCTGCTGCCCAATTGAGCTGAAATATAGTGTAGCTACTTAACTCAGATGACATTACAATGTTTTGGAACCATGATGCTGCAGCTGGTCTGATGATGGAGATATGGAGGTAGCCATAAGGACTAGGTTATATAAAACAATGCATTCATTGTGCTTAGAGGTTTGTTAGAATCGTCTCGATGAGTAGTAGACGAGACGACTGTTGAAAGAAAAGTATAGTCGGCGATAAAAGCTTGTCTTAAATTTTTTTTTTTTGTCACAAAACTTTATGATGCAAACGTTCTATGGAATGAAAAAAACAGTGTGCATACATGCCTACATGGTACAACTCTATCCTACAAGCTAACGCGTGAATAAACAAGTCAAAACATTTACTAAATTATTTTGCACATGTGTGAATAAAGCGACATTTTCCCATACTGTTTTTAAAGGAAAAAAAGTGAGTGAGAAAGTGAGAATAAGATCTCTTCTGATACCTGAATGACCCTGATACCTGTATGAAAGTTTTCTAGGATTTGAATTACTTCGTCCATCACACCCCGGTCACTTTTCTCTAATTTAAATTAAGTAGGTTTTATAGGTAGATACACAATTTCTCAATCGTTATAAAATATTGGAGTCCTCTGATTCCAATAGACTCCAATACACAAATTATGGTAGTTAACGTCACGTTTTTTTAATTATGTACCCTTTTCGTAATAATAAAATGCTATGTGGTAACTTTGCTATGTTAGATGAATCAGGCGCTTTACCAAGTAGCAGCCCTAACACAAATATTTAATTTGCTTTAAATTCTAAATCCTTTCATTCACGTTATTCAAATTAATAATGTCGACTAAATATGGTATAAAGAAGTCTCTAGTTAAGAATTAATTCCGCATACCTTAGGATTTTTATTTAAAAAAATTAAATAGTTTAACTACTAAATTGCAAATTTCTCAGATCAGAATAATTTTTTTAGGATATTTTTGTCTTAAAATTATCAGTCGGAAGAGATATAACGTTTAATATTACACGAAAGTTTATAAAGGCACGTATTCATGAAATATTACCACTTCTATGATTTTTTTGGAGTTTCTGAAAGCAATCTTAAAAATGTGGTTTCTTGAAAACTATAAGGAATTAACTAGTGGGGATTACATATTTATATTTATTATTAATTGAGCTTTATATTACGCCATTATTTAACCTATGTCCGATTTTTATGTAAAATTCCACACTGTGACATGCCATAAAAGAAATGTCGATATCTGGCCGAGGAGCGAATGGATAAACATCAAAAAGTGCGATGAGTTGTAGGTGTTCTTCCACCCTGCTGTTGGGAATATATCTACAGTACCCTGCATTCACTGTGCTCTGCATTATTTTGTGTAATTTGGATGCTATGTTAGAGTAGATTTCCTCAGATTAAGCAAGCCACTAGCAATAAATCTCCTACAACGCCTTGACTGTATGCGGCTGTATAGCCATTCCCCATGTACATGTGCATGTGGGATACTACATGCGAAGACACACTGGCGGCTTCTCACCTCACCGGATCCAATAAACATACAGATGCGGTGGCGAAAGCAGCTGAAAAACTGAACACCCTTAAAAAAATCGATGTTTAAAGAAACAAGTATGTATAGTTTAAAGTGCCATGTGTAACCATAGCAATTCATTATATAAGAAATATAATATGATATAATATTGGAATATAACTTACACGTAAGGCAGTCAGATACACAATTACATTTACTTGCAGTAAACGTTAACTTCTTTTTTGAAATGAAGACCCATTGGTTTTCATATCCCGAGTCTCCTAAATAGTAATTCAAAACTTGGGTCTTGTTAGTGGCAATTAGTTATAATCATGAGGATTATGACTACCCAAGTAGCACACTTGGCTGTATAGCAGCTGAATAATAGAATACGATTACGCTTAAAGCTGAATATAAAAGCTGCATAATAGCTGTATACGAGCTTATTCAGCTTTTATCCCTCTTAAATGGGCACAAATTATACAGCCTTAAGTTCACATAGCTGCTTAAGAGCGTTGTAGCAGAAATTTAACAGAGTTATAAGGGGTAATAGGAGTTATAAGAGCGGAATACTGACTGTCTAAGAGACCTCTAATGACCCTTTATTCAGAAAATATATCTCAAATGTCTCCTAATACCGGGGGAGGCTGACATTGTTCTGAATAAAAGAATAATAAAACATAATTTGGTGTGCGATTTGGCACCGCCGGTAGTATTGCGAAACATATATTACACGTAAATCGTACGCGCGCCGCCATATCACGCTGTGTTAATTTATTCGGATCATTATATGTTCTCTTATATGTATTAATCCGAGAAAGATGTATGGGAATGCAAGTTTACTGACATTATATATATATATTATCTAAGAAAATTTTAGTGCGCCACGAAAATACTCAGTTTATAATTAAATTATATGCTATAAATAAGATGTGGGAAAATTTTGACCAAACAATTTCAAGTAATTTTAAATAATTATTACATAAAAAGTTACTATTACGATATTAGGAAGTACAATTAATGCATACGTTCATAATTTATGCACAAAGATTATATAATTCGGAAAAGTAAATCAAAATATTTATAGGTTATACACATAAAATGGTGGCTGATGTTAAACAGCGACGTTAAAAATCCCTTACATGTCTAATAAGCAGCATAAGGCTGTTTAATGATTATTCGTGTACTGTTAAGCAGCCTAAATCTAAATAGAATTCAACATATGCACCTGTATGTAGCTGTAAGCTACTTTATGTTTAATTCCTTGCACTCTCACCTTTAACTTAAATCTGACTATTAAACAGGCGTCATACAGACATTTTAGGGAGCCGCAATTTTGCAAGTAAAGCCATTGCATTGGCTATCTTATACTTCAGAATTGTCTAAGTTATAGTAAAATATAAATACGCGCGTCATTTTAGTATCCCCATGCAGCAAATGGTAGACTACGACTTATTACGGTACCACATATGCTATGTTACTAAGATAATATCTGATTAAAAATACTTAAATGAACCACTATGAAGTAAAAGACGTTAATTCGATACACTACTGAATAGCTAAACAGCTATGAGACATCTTCTGAACGTTTAAACAACCGCTATATGCGGACAGTATGAACGGCAGTATAAAGGCTGCTTAGCGGTAAACATGTTCAGCTTTAAGTTGTATTATGCGCCATATTATGTTCCATTATACGTCTATTGGCTGCGTAGTAGTTCATTTGTGCTCCCTATTAAGTCAGCGTAATAAAAGTTCACAATTACCTTGTTAAACAGCACTTGGCATAATTTTACCCACTAAACAGACCTTATTACGGTTAAAGTATTTGAAAACGTTTAAAGCTGTATACAGCCGTAGCAAATTCACCTTTATAGCACCTTTTGCGTATTAATGTTAGTTTTCTCGACGGTAATACAGCTCTTAATCAGCCCTAAGCTATTTAATTATCACTGACAGCTATTATGCAGCTTTAGGACCGCGAGTGTGTCCTTATAACTGTCTTAATACGCGCAGAGCTCTATATAAATCTATATGTGAGTAGTTATACCGCCATCTGTGCTACTTGGGTAGTACTACTGTGCACTGTATTTATTTACCTGATATGTTTATATTTCCATAACATCCTCAACTCTCAGGATTAGGAATACCTTTGTAATATAAGAGTCTTACATTAGATTAGAATCTATGAAGAATATGTGTAAAATTGTTTGAAGGGTCTAAAACCTTAGTTAAGTTAGGAGGCAGTAGTAGGAGCCAAGTTTGAACCCGCGATCCTTAGAGCGTAAGTCGGGCGTCTGGCCGCCAGGCTACCAGAGTTTGTTTTGATAATTACTATACTGTTGCTCCATTTTTCTACTATGTTTATCTGCGTGAAATATCAAATGTCAAACAATCCTTTAAGGCACTGACTTCCAGGCTACCGATAGAAATAACGGCCTCCTAGCCCAGTCGGTAGTGACCCTGCCTACGAAGCAGGAGGTCCCGGGTTCGAATCCTGGTCAGGGAATTTGTTTGTGTGTTTATCACAGATATTTGTTCCTGAGTTATGGATGTTTTCTATGTATTTAAGTATTTATCCATATTTATCTAATATATATATATATATATAAATATATATATATATATATATACTCGTCGTCTAGTACCCATAACACAAGCTTTACTGAGCTTACTGTGGGCCTAGTTCGATTTGTGTAAGATTGTCTTATAATATTCATTTATTTCTCGAATTTAATTTCTTTTCTGATGTTTTTGAAATGCCTCAAACTTTCCATAGACGTTGACGTAACAAAGATTGCAGCACTATAAGTAGGTATTAAAACAGACCAAAACATTGCAAAATTAAATAATTATATTATTAGTAGTTAGGTTTTCTTATTAAAATTATTTTCTTGTGTATGAATGCTTTTTCACCACATCAGCACCACCGCCTATCTTGATTTTTTTAAAGCGTCAGTAAAATTGTTTTTTTTTTCACAAGGGAGAACAGTAATTACTTTACGTTATAGAACGATGATTTTGAACCATAAATATTTGGCAGAATTAATTTGTTTTGTTTTATGTATTTACCTAAGCTTGTATTTTTTTGCCGTGGCGTGGTGAAAAATGCTGTAATACTCTCGGCAGCAGTTTGTTTGCTTCTAGTGCCCCCCGCAATGCTCAAGATACCACTTTTTTAACCATACACTCGTTATAATTTTGTAATCTTTCACTTTTTCGGGTCTCGATATAAACACGTGAGATAGATATCAAGGTTGTATTCTTGATATTATAATTTATTTACACTAAACCTTTCCTACATAATATTGGATCTACGTGGTCGGTTTACAAGTCAATGTATTGTTATATTTCTTGTCACAAAAAACATTTATTGGTTACAAGAAATCTTAAAATCATTCATGCCAGTCATTTTTATTCAATATGTAATATTTGTCACATATCTTTTACCCAAAGCACAGGTTTCGTCATAGTTGCTACACCCAAAAATGCATCGTCAAATCTGAAAAATTGCTTGTAAGCTGTCTATGTAGACTACCCTAGTTCTAGCCTAGTATTTTAGCACGAAAATACACGTATGATTTACACACATACTCACACACGTATTTAGTTTCAGAAGACATTCAGAGATGTCGCTTTCAAATGAGTTTTCATAAAATGCTTCAAGGCTCTCTTTACCTACTAGAGGTAAATAAATGCCTTACGTGGGATTCCCATAATTTACTGACGTCAACGTCAAAACAATAAGATGGCGCCCATGCCAATAGAGAAATTCCTCTAGCGAGACCTGTTGATTTTGACGTAGGTGGTTAGGTGAATCAACTGTCACAAAAGTGTGATATCATAGTTGTCTCGCATGCAACTGTCAGTTATGCCATGTCGAATAGACTCCCTGCTCGCCTGTCTCCTCACGTTCACGTCTATAACAACAGCTTGGTTGGCCTTGTCGTTCCTGTGCGACTATATTATGCCTAGATTTAATTTCATGTACGTGCTGATGTTCCGCGTTCTCCTGCTTTATGGGACCTGCTTGAGCGCGGGATATTTCTGCTAGCCGACATATCTCAATGGCTTTTTGTAGTGTTAAATCACTTTCTCGTAATAGCCTTTCTCTCAAAGTTGCTTCCTGGATACCACATATTAATCTGTCCCTCACAAGGTCACTGCACAAATCTTTAAAGTCACACTTTGCTGCCATTTTATTTAGTTCAAAAACATATTGTTCAATTGATTCAAACTTCTGCTGATTTCTCGTGAAGAATTTGTGCCTTTCTACGGCGAGATTTTTTTTGGAAGGAAATATGCATCAAATTTCTCCAACAATTCATCCACTGTCTAAATTTCACCTTGAAACTGATCATATACTTCACGACATTTCTCGCCAATCACATGCAGTAAAATATTAATCTGCACTTTTGTTTGTTTTTTCGAAATTTCACAGGCTTCATAATATATTAGAAAGGCTTTCTTCCATTTCTCCCATTCTTTACACAAATTGCCCGAAATAACGTTCATTAAATTGTTCTCAAATTTAAATGGCAATGGCGGCTGCAATACCGACTCCATGGCGGCGATACCAATATCCACACGCACCTACTCATAAACCACACAACGAGCGTTCACTTATTGTCCCAGCAATAGACGGAGAGCTGGCCACGTCAGATATGACACAATAATGAGAGCAACGAAACCTCTCTAGTTAGTTTGCTATACTATGCTTATTTCTAGATCCGGAAATCTGGCAGCTGTAAAGTGGTGGATGTCAAAGAATGCAAATAACTCTATGAAAACAAATCCTAGAGTTCTGGGTTTGATGCAATATTATGGGAAATTATGTAATTAATTAGATTATATCATATCCAGAAGTTGATGTTAGGAGCAAGTAGTGCCAAATTATGTATAATGCAATTTTTAGTTAGTCGCCTACTGTTTTTGTTTCCGCAATAGAAGACAATGGTTTTTAATTTAATGTTAAAATATAGGCCCTGTCCTCTATAACTGATAAAACTTTGGCAGTTTTTACCTATTTTGGTATTACTTGTTTCCAACTTAAAAACTTTGTTGGTCTGTCACTCTGACCTCCACCCATTAAAAGCTGCCAGATGCCCGGATCTAGCAATAAGGATGGTAAAGCAGTCTAACAAGACAGGTTTCATTGCTCTCATTATTGTGTCATATCTGACGTGGCCAGCTCTTAGACCACAACGTTCAAATATATTTATTTTATGCATTCGTGTAACAATTAAGCACTTTTTTATAAATTATTTCCGACTGCGCCATATAAAGTACTGGGAAGTGCAATGAAACCACCACAGCTGATTAAAGACTGATTTATTATTTTAGTGCATGCCACTTCAACCTACCCTACATTTGTATCTACCCACATACATATACTGACAGTATATAGTAGACACTGTGTAAATAAAAAATGGCAGAAACTTCTGGCGGGGGCGAGCCCCCGCCGGCACTGCCACTGCCACCGGTGACAATGAAGCGAAGAAGAGAAAGTTAGAGGGCTTATTCCTAACTAACAATTACAACCTGGGAGTATATTCGACATGGCATAACTGACAGTCGCATGCGAGACAACTATGATATCACTCTTTTGTGACAGTTGATTCACCTAACCACCTACGTCAAAATCAACAGGTCTCGCTAGAGGAATTTCTCTATTGGCATGGGCGCCATCTTATTGTTTTGACGTTGACGTCAGTAAATTATGGGAATCCCACGTAAGGCATTTATTTACCTCTAGTAGGTAAAGAGAGCCTTGAAGCATTTTATGAAAACTCATTTGAAAGCAACATCTCTGAATGTCTTCTGAAACTAAATACGTGTGTGAGTATGTGTGTAAATCATACATGTATTTTCGTGCTAAAATACTAGGCTAGAACTAGGGTAGTCTACATAGACGGCTTACAAGCAATTTTTTAGATTTGACGATGCATTTTTGGGTGTAGCAACTATGACGAAACCTGTGCTTTGGGTAAAAGATTTGTGACAAATATTACATATTGAATAAAAATGACTGGTATGAATGATTTTAAGATTTCTTGTAACCAATAAATGTTTTTTGTGACAAGAAATAAAACAATACATTGACTTGTAAACCGACCATGTAGATCCAATATTATGTAGAAAAGGTTTAGTGTAAATAAATTATAATATCAAGAATACAACCTTGATATCTATCTCACGTGTTTATATCGAGACCCGAAAAAGTGAAAGATTACAAAATTATAACGAGTGTATGGTTAAAAAAGTGGTATCTTGAGCGTTGCGGGGGGCACTAGAAGCAAACAAACTGCTGCCGAGAGTATTACAACATTTTTCACCACGCCACAGCAAAAAAATACAAGCTTAGGTAAATACATAAAACAAAACAAATTAATTCTGCCAAATATTTATGGTTCAAAATCATCGTTCTATAATGTAAAGTAATTACTGTTCTCCCTTGTGAAAAAAAAAAAACAATTTTACTGACGCTTTAAAAAAATCAAGATAGGCGGTGGTGCTGATGTGGTGAAAAAGCTTCGCGTCAATTCATACACAAGAAAATAATTTTAATAAGAAAACCTAACTACTAATAATATAATTATTTAATTTTGCAATGTTTTGGTCTGTTTTAATACCTACTTATAGTGCTGCAGTCTTTGTTACGTCAACGTCTATGGAAAGTTTGAGGCATTTCAAAAACATCAGAAAAGAAATTAAATTCGAGAAATAAATGAATATTATAGTACAATCTTACACAAATCGAACTAGGCCCACAGTAAGCTCAGTAAAGCTTGTGTTATATTAGATAAATATGGATAAATACTTAAATACATAGATAACATCCATAACTCTGTGATAAACGCACAAACAAATTCCCTGACCAGGATTCGAACCCGGGACCTCCTGCTTCGTAGGCAGGGTCACTACCGACTGGGCTAGGAGGCCGTTATTTCTATCGGTAGCCTGGAAGTCAGTGCCTTAAAGGATTGTTTGACATTTGATATTTCACGCAGATAAACATAGTAGAAAAATGGAGCAACAGTATAGTAATTATCAAAACAAACTCTGGTAGCCTGGCGGCCAGACGCCCGACTTACGCTCTAAGGATCGCGGGTTCAAACTTGGCTCCTACTACTAACCTAACTTAACTAAGGTTTTAGACCCTTCAAACAATTTTACACATATTCTTCATAGATTCTAATCTAATGTAAGACTCTTATATTACAAAGGTATTTCTAATCCTGAGAGTTGAGGATGTTATGGAAATATAAACATATCAGGTAAATAAATACAGTGCACAGTAGTACTAGTCATAATCCTCATGATTATAACTAATTGCCACTAACAAGACCCAAGTTTTGAATGACTATTTAGGAGACTCGGGATATGAAAACCAATGGTTCTTCATTTCAAAAAAGAAGTTGACGTTTACTGCAAGTAAATGTAATTGTGTATCTGACTGACTTACGTGTAAGTTATATTCCAATATTATATCATATTATATTTCTTATATAATGAATTGATATGGTTACACATGGCACTTTAAACTATACATACTTGTTTCTTTAAACATCGATTTTTTTAAGGGTGTTCAGTTTTTCAGCTGCTTTCGCCACCGCATCTGTATGTTTATTGGATCCGGTGAGGTGAGAAGCCGCCAGTGTGTCTTCGCATGTAGTATCCCACATGCACATGTACATGGGGAATGGCTATACAGCCGCATACAGTCAAGGCGTTGTAGGAGATTTATTGCTAGTGGCTTGCTTAATCTGAGGAAATATACTCTAACATAGCATCCAAATTACACAAAATAATGCAGAGCACAGTGAATGCAGGGTACTGTAGAGATATTCCCAACAGCAGGGTGGAAGAACACCTACAACTCATCGCACTTTTTGATGTTTATCCATTCGCTCCTCGGCCAGATATCGACATTTCTTTTATGGCATGTTAATTGAACTTTAGGTTAAATAGGTAATGCCAATCATATTATATTTTAACAGTTATATATTTTTAATAAATACTTTCAATTAAAAATCATAATTTTTTTAAATATTAATGTGCTCTCAGTGAAAATGTCTTAAAATCATATCAATTTTATAATTACTTCTAGTAGGCATCTTACCTAGTTTGAATAGTCAGAAATCAACTTCACGCAAAATTTCGTGGGGGCAATTACTAGAGGTCACCTCCATCATTACTATCGGTAGCCAGTGCAAAGTCAGTGCCTTAAAGGATTGTTTGACATCTGATACTTCACTACTTAAACATTATAGATACTGGTGCCAGCTATACTGTACATTTATCAAAAATCTAAAATTACCGGTCGGCTTCCATATAGCGTTGTAGAGCCCATCACGGAGATATTGAAAACATAAGTCTTAAAGGTCGTAAATGGGCGCTAGTATGTATGGCGTCAAGTTGAAAATACAAAAAAATACGTTAATTTATCGTTACACTTAAATTTTGACACACGGCGAAGCCCACTTACTTAACCACCCACAAAATCTACATACTTACCAAATTTAAGGCCATTACGGTGGGCGTATAAGGTTTTAAGACCAGTTGAAATCGCAATTTGTTGAGCCTTAATTTATTTTTGAGCTTACTGCTCGAAATTTCTACAGAAGCTATAAGTCCCGTTTAGTAAGAAAATACCAAATTTATGACCATACCGGTGGGCGCATAAGGATTTAAGACCATTTTAAGAAATAGTCGGCTTCATAACATCAACTGTAAGACACTCCCCCGTCTACAGCTCAGCCAGCCTCGTAGGTAAAGTCACTAAAATCTTACAGGACCCCCCCGCCCCTAAACCATGGAACTGTGGGCTTAGAGAAGGCCAAAAAAGCTTGTTGAAGTGGTTGGCGGGTCAGGATGTTTTTACCCATCCAAATTGCCATTGGAGCTGGGACGACGTATTGTGCCAAATTTCTTCTGAGTCACTCACTCCTAAGCCGCAGCACTGGCTACCGGTTTACCCGTCACCAAACAGGAGGTTTGGTGACGGGTGGACAGCTTTTCCAGACACTGTCAGTAATAATGACATTATTTCTCTACTCATCTTGCTCATCCTTCATTCATATACATAGAAAAGGATGGGTTCAGAAATATTGACATTATTACTGGATAGAAATAAGTCAAATTATAATAACATTAAATAATTAAAATACTTTAAAAAAAAAGAAAAAGAAAAAATATATAAATGTACAAAAATGTATAACATAAAAAAGTTAAAAACTAAAATAAAAACGTCTTCTAAGGCTTTTCCACAAAATATGCACTTAATGAATACACACAAATCATATGCAAGTTAACCAGTGAACGCACCGGGTAGTTCGGTTTAACTGGTCCCTATGCACAACATTACATTGTTGCATTGCGCTTGGTGTTACCGAGCTCCTTTGTTCTTAACTCTTCCACCAGTTTTTGCATTCTACTCTCTCCCATTTAGCTTTAAGATAAATATTGTTTTCTCAGTAAGTGATTTATGTAAATCTTTTTGAGAAATAAATGTCTTAAACCGTATAGTATCTGGACCGGCAACTGATTGATTGAAATCTGATTCCGGCTTTGAGTCCGTGTTTGTGCTCCACACAGGTGTTCTTGCGGTACTTAAGTAAATGCCACATGCGTGCGTGTGGGATGCTATATGCGTAGACACACTGGCGGCTTCTCACTTCACCGGAACCAATAAACAAGCAGGTGCGGTGGCCAAAGAAGCTGAAAAACTGAAGACTCATAAAACATTTTTATACCTTTCGTAGTCGAGACCCTTGGCGCGTGGGGACCCAGTGCTCAGTAACTTTTTAAAGAACGCAAAAAGAAGCTCGTCGACTCAATTGGTGACCAAAGAGCTCGCAGCTTCCTCGCTCAACTCATAAGTTTTGCGATACAGCGGAGAAATGCTGCCACCATCCTCGTTTGTTAGTTTCTAACATGTCGATACATATAATATATACCATGGGTATTTGTTTTGTCGAGGCAAAACAAATACCCATGGTAAATACCCCGTTTTAAATAGTTTTTGTAACTTCCATAAAAAAAATTGCGTTCTAGGACGTTAAAAAAAATTGTTTTATTTAGAACGTCATATAAATATTGAATACCATTTTTTTTTTAATAAAAAAATATAGGGATGAAAATTTAAAGCATTCTTTTAGAAACATGAATGAATTAATGAATGAAAGATTTATTCATGACAATTACAAAAAACATAATAAACAATAACATATACAACCCGAAACATTAATTGCCACGAAATCGTCGCAATTCAGCGTTAAATGCCGGCAGGGACAGCACTGGTCTTCCGTTGCAACCATTTGACGACACGGCCCCATATAGACATTTGATCCTCACAACAAAACGAATCGATTGATACCATAAATGAAAAAAAATTCACCATGCCTATTGTATGCTCCCACCGGAATTTGGTTGTAGGTTATTTGAAGTAGACTTTACCGTGAGTACAAATTTGGGGCGGTAAAACCACTGATTAATTAACGTTATTTTCTTGTATTTTCAACTTGACGCCATATGATATGATATGATATTTATTCAAGAACAATTTACATCGTGTTATACATACTAGCGCCCATTTAAGACCTAGTAAGACTTATTTTCTCTATATCGCTATATGGAAGCCAACCGATAAGATGTTTGATAAATTTACAGTGGGGCGGGCTAACAAGGTGTAATCTGTGTTCGTATCACGGATTTATATGAAGTGGATCTTTTTCTTAAACCTTGTCCCTAACCAAGGATGTGCATTTCTGTCATTGAATTTGACAACTAGTATCCGATACGTTTGCCTAAGTGAGAAAGAGAACTGGCCATGCGTGAAGAAGGGACAACATGATTCGTAACGTCAAAGAGGGACCTCTGTATAGTACTATTGTTTACTCGGTGCCCTAGCCGCAGTTGAAAATTATTACCGAGTAAAAGAGTCGTTCATAGGCGACTAGCATAAAACCGGCCAAGTGCGTGTCTGACCACGCATAATAGAGGGTTCCATACCTTCAATGGAATAAGAACCAAACTAATACCAGAAGGTCGTATCTGATACCTATGGAAGAAGTTTTTTGGAGATAACTCAAAAATGGCTGAACTGATAATGTTCAAAACAATTTTTGTAGAAAGTATGTAATAGAAAAATAAGATAATCTTCTCAATTTTTTTTAAGTATATTATGTGGACTTAGGGTTCAAATGTTACGGGGGGGGGGGTTCCACTCAATTTTTCTGACTTTCGAGGCGATTATTTCTGAAAATTTTTTTTTTTTTTTTTTTTTATACTACGACGGTGGCAAACAAGCATACGGCCTGCCTGATGGTAAGCAGCTACCGTAACCTATGGACGCCTGTAACTCCACAGGAGTCACATGCGCGTTGCGACCCTTTACAAAAAGGAGGATTCACTGTGTTGACGGCTAAAGGAACAAGAGGGTCCCTCATCGTCAACACACTGGGTCCTCTTTGAGCTCTTTGGCAACCTTACTCACCAGCAGGAACACAACACTATGAGTAGGGTCTAGTGCTATTTGGCTGTGGTTTTCTGTAAGGTGGAGGTACTTTCCCAGTCGGGCTCTGCTCCAGATTTGAGCGAGATGACATTCGCTGAACGTGCCCTACCACACTAAGCGAGATGCCATTCGCAGTGCCCATACCTCTCTTTTTGGCATAGTTTAAGGACATACCCAAGTCCGGACGTAGTTTAAGGACATACCCCGGGTCCGAATACACAAAATGTTCAAAAAAAAACCTCAATGTTATTTTTAAACACCTATCGATTGATGTGCAACATGTTGATATTAGGGGAAAAATTGTTTTTTGTAATTTAGTTACATGGAGCGCCCCTCATAAAAATATTTTCTCCTTCAATTTAACTACATATAGACTGGCCAGCCAACGAACGCAGTAGCAATGTACAGCGACCAAAAGTATGACAACACTAAGAATCAGTGAAAAAAGCAGCAATGATCATCAAATTCTATGTTTTTAATTTTAAACAAATATTAAACAATGATATCATAATGAATGCCTTAGTGAAGTCCTTACTTGCCTTAGCAAACGATAAAAATGATACCCCGATTTCAAATAAAAGAATAAGGAAAATAGTCACAACAAATTATTAATTAATTTAAAATTATGGACACATTTTTACATATAGCACAATATAATATTCAGAGCTTATTGAGTAAAAGAGCCCTTTTAAATACATATCTTTCGGAACAAAATATCGACATCTGTTTGTTAAATGAAATTTGGCTTAAAAAAACTAGTATAATCCCTAATTTTGCCCCATATAACTTTGTACATAAGATTTCAAAAAATTCTAGTAATGGCGTAGGTATACTTATTAAACAAAATTTACAATATGGCATAATTCAAACCACTTTTAATGAATCCATTCAGAATATCTGTGTAGCTTTATAATGTGCACATCGGAAAATCCGAGAAACTACGACAAATTTTATCGACGTAAAAAAGGTAAAAAAAATTTTTTTTGCTCTTATTATTTTTTTATGATTTTTTAAAGTTTTTTTTTCGCAATTCCATACTACATGTAAATAAAACGTAACTGCTCTTAAACTACATGGCCTATCGACACAAAACAAAAACAATAATGATCAAGGATAACAGGCTAAGGACATAAGATAATAATTCTAAAAAAAAACACCCTCAATTTATTATTAATAATAATAATAATGGACACGGCGCGCATAGTCCGAAGGTTCCTCTCTCTGCGGCCCTGACCACCGGCAGCCTGGGCCCTGCTCCGTTGCCGGGGGCACCCTAGGTTAGGTTTTTTATAATGTTTTTATTGTTTTTGTATGTTTTAGATGTATTTTTATATTTTACTTTTGTAAAAATATTATAAAATGACCTAGCCTAAGAAAAAAGAATAATAAAGAGAATAATAATAATAAATACTCTTTATTGCACACCTCATACAGTTACAAGCACAAATTTTACAATTAGATAAATTTAGGTAGAGGTAACAACAGGCGGTCTTATCGCTAATGAGCGATTTCTTCCAGACAACCTTTGGGTAGTGGAGACTAGAGAAAAACAATAAGCAGTAGGTGGTGCATAGAAACAAAAGAATTATTATTATAAGATTTTTAGGGAAATTTTGTTTATTTTTCCTACTTTTTTTATGAAAATGTAAGTTATCTCAATAAAATGTCCCATTTATCTAACATTTTTATTAATTCACGTTATTCTACACCGTATTCGCTTTCAAACAGTAAAATAACCACGTTTATGATTTAGATAAAACATTTGTTGTCAGCGGTGAAACAATGGCCTTACCAAGTGTGCAATGGGCGCGTGCAACAAAGGCGCAGGTAGAGACCGTAATCTGACAGTTACTGTAAATGCTACCGAGGGTTTGAAAGTGGGAAGTTTTGTTTGGTTTATTAAAACACAAGACATTGTAACATAAATCAAATTTTAATTGCAAATTTTAATAAATTACATCAAGTTTTCAAAATGGCCTCCACGTTGTTGAAGACACAAAGCCGCCCGTTGAGAAATCTGATGTGTGGCTCTCCGTATCATTGCGGGATCATTTTTAATGTCGTTCGCACAGTTCATAATGCTTTCTTGTAAATCCACCTAATTGTGAATAGGGGTGCTGTAGACGCGCTGTTTCATTGTGCCCCACAAAAAGTAATCAAGTGGCGTCATATCGGGCGACCGTGGCGGCCAACCTACAGGCCCTTGCCGACCAACCCATTGACGACGATAGGTATTGTTCAAGAATGCCCTCACATCTAGCGCGTAATGGGCAGGGCAACCAATCTGCAGAAACATCCTTCGGCGTAATGCGAGTGGCACGTCTTCCAGCAGGTCCGGCAAATCATCCCTTAAGAGTTCTAAAAATCTTGCTCCGTTCAAGATTCTCGGCAGTATTATTGGCCCAACCAAGATGTCGTCAATGAGAGCCGCCCAAACATTAACTGAGAACCTCACTTGAAAACCAGAGGGTCGTTTTAATTTTGGATTCTCGCCCTTGGGACACCATCGGTGCAAATTACGATAATTTGTAATGCCGTCTCTCGGATTTTCTCTTATTTTAGCCAGGATCCAAGTTGACATGACGCATCTTGGACGCCAGTCTACGTCGTCATGAAGATGTTGCACTCTTCGGTAATGGTAAGGATGCAAACCTTCTTTTCTTAAAATCCGCCACACCGATTTCTGTGATATCCGAATTGCAGGGCCAGACGCGTAGTACTAATGCTCGGATTTGCGAATAAAGCATTGTACTGCTTCTTCGACAGCCGTTTTCATTCATTCGTGTCGTACGTAATTACGACACGAATGAATGAAAACGGCAAAGAGTAGGAGATGAGTAGTAGCAGCGGTGAAAACTTCAGAGCGACAGTGAGTAGATTAGCCTTAGCCTACCCTTATGTAGTCTTAGCCTTATCTCAAAACCCTGTGGTGTTTTTAGGTAAAGCGCCAATTTGCACCTTTGTTGCACGCGCCCGTAGATTTCTCAACGGGCGGCTTTGTGTCTTCAACAACGTGGAGGCCATTTTGAAAACTTGATGTAATTTATTAAAATTTGCAATTAAAATTTTATTTATGTTACAATGTCTTGTGTTTTAATAAAACAAAAAAAACTTCCCACTTTCAAACCCTCGGTAGCATTTACAGTAACTGTCAGATTACGGTCTCTACCTGCGCCTTTGTTGCACGCGCCCATTGCGCACTTGGTAAGGCCATTGTTTGACCGCTGATAACAAATGTTTTACCGAAATCATAAACGTGGTAATTTTACTGTTTGAAAGCTAATACGGTGTAGAATAACGTGAATTAATAAAAATGTTAGATAAATGGGACATTTTATTGAGATAACTTACATTTTCTAAAAAAAGTAGGAAAAATAAACAAAATTTCCCTAAAAATCTTGAAATAATAAATTGAGGGTGTTTTTTTTTTAGAATTATTATCTTATGTCCTTAGCCTGTTATCCTTGACCATTATTGTTTTTGTTTCATGTCGATAGGCTATGTAGTTTAAGAGCAGTTACGTTTTATTTACATGTAGTATGGAATTGTGAAAAAAAAACTAAAAAAATCATAAAAAAATAATAAGAGCAAAAAAATTTTTTTTACCTTTTTTTCGTCGATAAAATAGGTTATTAACCGTAGTACCACAGCTTTTGTACCACAGGGGGACCACGGGTAATTATTTTCCCCGTGGACCCACCCCTATTTTCCCAGTAAGGTCTAGAACGGTTATAGGTAGGTTAGGTTCGTTAGTTATCTTCTAATGGCCGAAGGCCAAACAGCACAGAAACAGGAGCCCCGCGGTAGCGGGGCTCCGTCGACATTGCTGACGTAAAGATAAACCCATTTTGGTGCAGTGGGTCTATGGGGAAAAAAATTACCCGTGGTCCCCCTGTGGTACAAAAGCCGTGGTACCACGGTTAACACCCGGATAAAATTTGTCGTAGTTTCTCGGATTTTCCGATGTGCACATTATAAAGACTCACATCGTAGAAACATCTATCGGTAAATTATACATTCTTTGCGTATATTGTCCACCTAATAGCAGCAGGTTTGATACTAATAAAATGAAAAAGGTCTTGCTTGAAACTCCTAAGCCATGTATCATCATGGGCGATTTTAACGCTCATCACATTTTATTTGGATGTCATTCAAATAACGGTAGAGGCAATATAGTTTATATAATTTTATTGATGAATTTGATTTGTGTATTTTAAATGATGGTAGTCCAACAACTGTGCAATATCCAAAAAGAAATCCTTCTGCAATAGATTTAAGTCTTGTTAGTCCCACAATAGCTCCACTTTGCGAAAGGCGCGTTCATGATGATCCAATGGGCAGCTACCATTATCCAACTCAGGTGATTGTAAATGTGCAGCCTTCCATTTATGAGGTTCGACCTGAAGAAGAAAAATATATTTATAGTAGAGAAGACTGGTCTAAATATTATAATTTATCAGAAACTTATTTTTCTAACTTAGACATTGATGATTCAGAACCACTTAGTTTGTACAATAACTTTATAAATATTTTGTATAATCTTCGATCAGAAACAGTTCTAAAACAAGAGTCAAAAAAATCCATGAAAGTCCTGAGAAAACCTGTTCTCTGGTGGAATCAAACTTGTCTAGATGCTGTCAAAAAGTCTAAAAAAGCATTAACTCAGTATAGAAAATCACCTAGTACATATTGATAATTTCATAAACTACAAAAAGATTGATGCTCAAAAAAAAGGCTTTTAAAAGAGGAGCGTACTAATTCATGGCATAATTTGTGTAGTTGTTTCAACAGAATGACACCAGTTTCTAGGATATGGGGTTACATTAAAAGGTTTAAAAGAATTGGTTCTTCACATAATACGAGGGGCGTCTGATAAGTCCTAAGCCTATGGTAGAAAAAAACAATATATAAAAAATAACTTATGTTTATTTTTCAATATAATCTCCCTCTAATTCAATGCATTTTTTACATTTTTAGGGTTCCGTAGTCAACTAGGAACCCTTATAGTTTCGCCATGTCTGCCCGTCCGTCCGTCCGTCTGCGGATAATCTCAGTGACCGTTAGCACTAGAAAGCTGAAATTTGGTACTAATATGTATATCAATCACGCCAACAAAGTGGTAAAATAAAAAGTGGAAAAAAATGTTTTATTAGGGTACCTCCCCTATACGTAAAGTGTGTGATATATTGTTGGATAGGTATTTAAAAATGAATAGGGGTTTATAAAATCATTTTTTGATAATGTAAATATTTTCGGAAATAATCGCTCCAGAAGTAAAAAAAAATGTGTCCCCCTCCCTCTAACTTTTGAACCATAAGTTTTAAAAATATGAAAAAAATCTCAACAGTAGAACTTTATAAAAACTTTCTAGAAAAAATATTTTGAACTTGATAGGTTGAACAGTTTTTGAAAAAAAATACAAAATAATTTCTGAACTAAGTTTCTTTTAACCGTATAAGCAGGTGTTTATTGTACCTGTAATTTCTACAAAATCACAATGAAATGACGTGCTTTCAAAAACTCTTAAGTGGGGACACTTACTGTGACGGACAGAAAACTACGGAACCCTACACTGAGCGTGGCCCGACACGCTCTTGGCCGGTTTTTTTATACAATGATTTTAGGCCGTTAAAAAAATATTCTTTAGATTGGCCTTCAAAATGCTCCTGTACAGCCGCCTTCATCTCTTCATCACTGCCAAATCGCTTTCCCCGTAACTCTCTCTTTAAATTACTGAACAGAAAATAATCGCTAGGGGCTAGGTCTGGACTGTCGGGTGGGTGGTTGATTTCATTGAAGCCGATTTCCTTCAGAGCCTGCGTCGCAACCCGGGTAGTGTGAACGGATGCATTGTCTTGCAAAAACAAAATGCTTTTCCTTAGTTTTCCCCTCTTGTTCTCAACTACCGCTTCTCGCCCCTGTCTCAATAGATTGGCATAATAAAGTGCATTTATTGTAGAACCTTTGGCCAAATAATATATTAAGAGAATGCCATCACAGTCCTAAAACACAGTAGCCATTAACTTAGATGCCGATTTTTGCACTTTAAACTACTTCGGTGGTCTTTCACCCTTTTCAATCCACTGCATGGATTCAGACTTACACTCCGGATCATACTGTCTGATCCATGTTTCATCAACAGTTACTATTCGGGAGCAAACTTCATCTATACCATCTCCGCACAGATCTAAAAACGCCTGGGAAGTTTCAACACGACGTTCTTTATCGAACGCCGTCAGCATTTTTGGTACCCAGCGAGCACTGGACCTTAGTCATGTTCAAATGTTCATGTAAAATCTCCCCAACCCGTTCTTTACTAATGCCTATAGTACATAGGCTGCTATTTATATATCCGGAAACCGGGATTACAATCTTCTTAAATAGCATATTTGACCTCCATGGTAACATTTGAACTTTTTTAAGTACTGGCCGGTATATTTTTTCTTTCTTATTAACGCTCGTGTTTTGTTTTTGACGGGTTTTAAATGTCATCTCGCAGCAAGAATGGAACTCACTCGTGAAAATATTCGTGCTATGATTTATTATGATTTTCGACGTGGTTTAACGCAACAACAGTGCATAGATCAACTAACTTCAACTTTTGGTGATGAAGCCCCATCTAAAACTACTGTGTATCACTGGTTTAGTGAGTTCAATCGTGGACGTAGTATGCTTACGGACGAAGTTAAGGCAGGTCGCCCGAAATCGGTCGTTGTACAACAAAATATCGAGGTTGTGCGAAAACTTATAATGGACGACCGACATGTTACGTACTGCGAGATAGAGGCGACTCTGGGTATTTCTATGACCAGCATTAATAGCATATTACATAATTATTTGGCTGTAAAAAAAATTTGTTCGCGTTGGATACCCCACAACTTAACAAAAGAGCAAAAAGATGCTCGCGTCGAATGGTGCAATAAAATGTTAAAAAAATATAACCGTGGTGACTCAAAAGCCGTTTATAACATCTATACAGGTGACGAATCCTGGATCTATGCATACGATCCCGAAACGAAGCAACAATCAACGGTATGGGTGTTTCAAAATGAGCCGAACCCTACGAAAGTTACTCGTGCAAAAAGTACATTGAAACAAATGGTGGCCTGCTTCTTCGGTATTAATGGCCATGTAGCTACAGTGCCACTAGAAAACCGTAGAACGGTTAATTCAGAGTGGTACACGACCATTTGCTTACCGGAAGTATTTGAACAAATTCGTAAAACTAACCAGCGACGAAGAATCATTCTTCATCATGACAATGCCAGCTGTCATACGTCACGCGAAACAACTCTATTTTTGGAGGGTCAAAATGTGGAATTAACGGGTCATCCGCCGTACAGCCCTGACTTGCCACCCAACAATTTTTATTTATTTCCAAATATAAAGAATAAATTACGCGGTCAACGATTTTCGACCGCTGAAGATGCTGTCGACGCATTCAAACAACACGTTATGGAGGTACCTCAGGCGGAGTGGCAGAAGTGCTTTAAAAATTGGTTCACGCGAATGCAAAAGTGCATAGATCATCAAGGGGAATACTTTGAAAAACAATAAAACCATTTTCAGCCGTGTACGTTTGTTTGTTTTTTTGTTTCCGGATATATAAGTAGCAACCCTCGTATCAGCTATTTGCCAAACCTTAACTCTCCGGTCTTCTAATACAAATTTTCTGACTTTTCTTACATTTTCTTCAGTCATTGTCACCGATATTGGCCTCCCTGAACGGGGATCGGCTTCAATCGACTCCCTACCCAGTTTAAATAAGCGACTCCACTTTTTGTCCGTAGTATAAGAAGGCCCAGAGGCACCATAAATACTAGTCATTTCTTCAAAAATACATTGCGGCGATTTAGCACTTTTTGTAAGGAACTTAATTACAGCACGGTGCTCAATTTGCGTTATATTTGTTAATAATTCAGACATGGTGAACTTTGCCGTTGAATATCTCAAGAAAAATTCAAACGAATATGACATGATTTTGTTTTTAAATGGCCTTTCTAGTGGCCAGTCTTGGAAGAATAATAACTTATTAATTATTAATAAGTAAGGAAGCGTAATCAACGCTCAAAATCTGCTCCACTTTCCTGGTGCCAAAGTGGGCGGAGCTTGTGACAGCGGTACCCTAATGTCATGTCAAACATTTTGAAATTGTCATGTCGTCAAAATATTAGTTTTTTCCATAGATATAAAATCTGGTTTTTTCGGTCCATGAAATTTCGGTAATATATCGGTATTAAAATGCCGGCTTGTGCCGTGAATTGGTGCAGGAGCCACACAGGCGCCAAAGATGGTGATATTTCATTTCATCGGTAAGTAAATCACGCATAGATATTCTCATACATTACGGACTTGGTCGATGTTATGCAATATAAGTTTTGGAAAAGTAAACATAACTCATTTGAGGAAAAGTATAATGAATGTTCATTTACGAGTATAAGTATTACCTAGTAGTAATAAATCGACAAAACGAAACCCTTCGAATTAGTCCCTACTATACTTACTCTGGTAAAATCATACCATTCTGGCCGTGCCATTTCTAGTACAACTGGCAAATAGGTATGACTCTTATTTTTCATTAATAATGAATGGTATAACTTCATAGGATAGTCTTTAATTATCAAATCTGGAGCAGAGCACGACTGGGGAACTACCTCTACCTTACAGAAAACCACAGCCAATTAACACGAAACCCTACTCATAGTGTTGTGTTACTGCCGGCGAGTAAGGTTGCCAGAGAGCTCAGAGGATGCAGTGTGTTGACGACGGGGGATCCTCTTGTCCATTTAGCTGTCAACACAGTGAATCCTCTTTTATATGAAAGCGTCGGCAACGCACATGAGACACCTCTGGAGTTACAGGCGTCCATAGGCTACGGTAGCTGCTTACCATCAGGTGAGCCGTATGCCTGTTTGCTACCGTTGTAGTATAAAAAAATGGATACAAAATGTAAATTTATCTTTGTATTTCCCTAAGCCTGCTAAAATAAATAGTACACATAAACGAACTCATCCGTTATTTATTTAGTTCTAAAAACCGAGGAAGCAAAGAGAATTTTAACTATTTATATTGAAGGTATGCTATTATTTTCTAGTCTGATCATAAATAAAGTTAAAAAATAATCGTTTTTCTTTTGCCATAATCAACCTTAATTGCTTAACATTATGTTGCTTAGGACCAAGAGGGTCTCCCTATGTAACGGATTTATAAAATTGTAAAAAAATTATGTTAATTTATGCTTATTTTGTAGTAAGACCCTATATTGTAATTAAGCACTTTTATTAAATAAATGAAAGATGAATAGAAGGCTTTCATATTCCTTATTCCAAGAACGATTAAATTTATTTATATTACATAAGTAATGAAAAATGCACTAAAATAAATTGTTAATTGATTGCATTATTATTTATTACGTGAACCCATCCACGTCAAACTAAGGCGTATTTATTATACGTTAACTTGAAATTTTCAGTCATTTGATTTGAGTGTCTCCTGTCCAATTAAACTTCATTGTCAAATTGATTTTGACCACTCACAACACGGCAACTTTTCTTATTGGTGAAATGGCATGAAACCTTTGCAGAATTAAGGTTAACACAAAAAAAAAATGCTTAAAGAATGAGTACTTGATTGGTTAACAAGACATAAGACATTTTAGTTTTGTAAACATGAAAATGGGTCGTGTTTTCACATGAACTTTGCTTGCCTTTACTCGTTTTGATATTATATGTCGATGTGGCCAGTACCATAAACGCATATACTACCTCGAAATATCATAGGCTTAGGACTTATCAGCCGCCCCTCGTAGGAATTTAAATGATGAATGGGTCCCACATTTCTTAGATAAATTGTCAGATTCAACTCAGCTAAATCAAAACCGATTAAATGATATTATAAATCAGCCTGATGAAAATCCACTTAACTCCTTTCTTAATAAGTCCTTTACACTAAATTAATTGTTTATATCTCTCAAGAGTAGAAAGGACACAACACCAGGGTTGGATAATATACCATATATGTTGATAAAAAGTTACATCACAATGATATACAAATACTATTCAATTCAATTCAATTTGTTTATTTATAAAAATAAAAATATTTTATACGTCAACATTATAAACTTACTTGCTAGAATATTACATTGTTAATATTAGTCATAGGTATTTTATGATACATTCATTCACATCTATATTAATAATTCCGTCGAGGGATGCGGTAGACCCGAATGAAATTATGCTCAAATGAAAAAGCGTAAAAAAAACAGTTTTGAATCGAAGACATATGTGGGCAAAATTCGGATTGTCGCGTATTTTGCATTTAAAAGTGTTAATTTAATGACAAATGGTCGGCCATATTACATATTTTAGTGGTTGACAACTTGACAGTGAGGGGTGCGTTCGGAAATTGTGAACTATGTTTACTACGGGTATATTTGACAGGCATAGCTGGGCACCGTTAATCAAATAGTTAACTTCGTTAATCGTTAATCCGCTACAAAAAAATTTAGCTTCGTTAAACGTTAAAGCGTTACATTTCGGAAGAATTAACGCAAGTTAACGTTAATCGTTAATCCGTTAATATGTGTAAAATTGCATTTTTATATCTTTGTATTAATGAACTTATAAAACCTGTTGGTTAAGGTTCTGGAAGTTAACAGGATAGGAACAAAACAAAATACTTGTATAATTCAAATGTGTTATTTAATCGTTGGGCATAAGGTTAAGGTGCATATTCCCCTTCATGAACATTAACATGTTGAAGTTCTCGTCTGAAAGCGAGGCTCGTTTTGGTGTTAAAATGTCTTTACCTGTGGAAAATCTCTTCGCAGTTTTCTCACTCGCACGCGCCGGCAAAATATATCTAGTTTTGTTTTTGTTTCACTCGCTGCCACGCGCCGCCCGGCACTTGTCGTTCGTTTCATACTTGTCTGAACCTGTTTTTCGCGCCGTGCCGCGGTGCCGTGCGGTAAATAGTAGGCATTGGATTAACGATTAACGGACTTCTGCATATTAACGGAAGTTAACGTGTCCGTTAACATTTTTAAAAGTTAACTTAAAAGTTAATCCGTTAATCAAAATGTTAACTTCGTTAATTAACGATTAACGGATTAACGAGTTAATGCCCAGCTATGTTGACAGGTTAGTTGGTCCATAGCCTAATTATACCTATGAGTTGGTCAAAAGGAGGACGAAAGTAAATAAATTAAGAAAACCCGGCTGACTGACAAGGCAAAAAAAGCATTTGACACACGACGAAATATATTCTTACAGAAATTAGTTTTCTTTTCACTGAAATATAGGTAAGTAAAATGGATATTTTTGCTTTTGTGGTTCCAAGCGTTCGATACCCATCAATTGGTCGCAATAACCGCCTTCAAAGTGAATAAATGGACTGTTTGCTGTCTCTGTCTGCCGTAAGTATTAACTTCAACTACATTGAGTGGTTGTTAATTGGATCACCCGACTACTAAAAGGAGGGCCACGTTTTTTTCGAAAGTATATAGAGTAGAGGTATTACCCGCGCGAAGTAGGACCCCGGAATTCCGGGCCTTTCGAAACCGCGATTCCGGTACTTTGAAATTCAGGGATTTCGAAAATGTGGGTCACCGGGGTTCGGGGATTTTAGAAAGCTGAAATTCTGTAAATGCGGTGCGCCGGAATTTCTGGGTCCTGGAAGTCCGGAACTTAAGAATACCGGGATATAAGTAGGGACTTTTGAAAACAAGGATTTTTGAACTGCGCGAGGCTGGGATTCGAAATTATTTAAAACCAGGGATTCCGGGAATACAAGATCAGGGTTTTAGGGGTCCTGAGTTTGTGGGATTTTGAAAGTCCGGGATTCCGATCATTAAGAAATTCTGGGATTAAGGAAATGCTTCCCATATTGCATGATATTAGGGTCTCGGCATTCAGGATATAAGGTACTCTGGGATTTCGGGACTATGTGCTTTCGAAAATGTCGCAGTTTATGGAACCCTGGAATGCGGAAAACCGAAAATTTTGAACCCCGGGATTCTGGAACTTTAAAAAGCTGACATTATGGGACGTGCGGGAAATGCGGCACGGGATTTTAGGATCCTGGGAGTCCGAGACTTTAGAAATCCGGGATTCAGGGACTTTCAAAAGCTGTGTTTTCTTAAGTCCTAGATTCCAGGATTATAAGATATTAAAAACCAAGTATTCCGAGAATTTTAGACACTGAGATAAGTATAAGGATCCTGGGAGTCCGGGACTTTAGAAATCCGGGTTTAATAAGCCATTAGCCCGGTATTACGGGTCGTTAGAAAGCAGGGGTATTTCGGAAATGCGGGACGACGGGATCTTAGAGTCAAGGGAGTCCGGAGTTTTGATATCCCGGATTCGTGAACTGTGTATCCGGGATTTCGAGAATATGGGAAACCGGGATTTTGTGCTGGGAGTCCCGGTATAAGGAACTGCGGGATTCTGAGACTTTAGGAATTCTAGATACCGAAAAAGTCGAATGGGTTCCGGGACATCCGGGATTCGTATAATGCGGAACGTCGGAATTATAAGGTATTACGAATCTGGAACTTTAGAAATGCAAGATTCCGGGACTTTTAAAAGCTTGGATTCCGAAAATACGGCAGAAATTTTAGAGTCCTAGGAATTTATAAATCCGGGAATTACTAAACCCCGGATTCTGGGAATAGAGAAACCGGGATTTAAGGGTGATGTGCATCCAGATATAGAGAAATCCAGGATTCTGGAACTTTAGGAGGCCAGAATTCTGAAAATACGGCTAGCTGGAATTTTAGGTCCCAGGAGCCCAGGATTTCGAAACATAAAACATCGTAATATCGTAACTGCGCGAGGCCGGAATTCCAAGATATTATAAACCAGGGATTCCGGGAATGCAAGCAATTGGGATTTTAGGGTCCCGGAAGAGGCCAGGACTTTAGAAATACAGGATTCCGGGGCTATAGAAATCCTGGGAATCTTGAATTGCGGGAAACCGGGATTTAAGAGGTTCCAATAGTCTGGATATAAGGAACTCCGGGATTCGGGATTCCAGAATTATGGAGGCAGGGATTCGAAGATTTAAAACCCGGGATATCGGCTACCGGGTTTGAAAGTACCGGGATTCAAGGTTTTAGAAGCCCGATAATCTCAGTTTCCCTATATTTCCCAACCCCGAGATTCCAGGACTTTAGAAAGCCGGAATGAAGTATGCTAAATTATTTTTACATGAATTTATTGAATATGTGTAAATAATGACATCTTTTTTAAATTTTAGCTTTAGTATTTGGCAGTGGTTCGTTGTAGGCTCTATTTATTTTACCCGAGCGAAGCCGGGTTTTCATCTAGTTCTTATATAAATATGTATAATACATTATAATAGTAATACAATTTATTTAATATTACGGTAAGTGATATTACTAATATATTTGGGCAAGCAATCCAGCAGGTCCAGAAGGCTTAAAGAAATCCTCTATTTTATAAAGCGCATCAGAAACTAATTTCGTCTTGAGTTTACTTACAAACGATTGGTAACTAGATGTTTTTTTTATATCATCAGGTATAGCGTTGTATTACATATGCAGGTATTACATATTTATAATAAATTATGGGATAATTTAGTAATTCCAGAGTCATGGAAAACCCAATGTGTCATACCTATCTTAAAACCGAATAAACCAATTATTAATCCTGCATCATACAGACCTATTTCTTTATCATCATGTTTAGGCAAAATTTTCGAAAATATGCTAAAGTTACGTTTAGATTATTTTGCTGAAACACAAGGAAAGCTACCAGATGTTCAGTTTGGATTCAGAAAAGGCAGAAGTTGTTCTGAAAGTTTTGTATCTTTTATTTGTGATATCAAAAAGGCTAAACTTAGTCACACAAATATTATATGTGCTTTCTTAGATGTAAAAGGTGCCTTTGACAATGTAAATATTGAAAGCTTAACTCATGTCTTACATCAATTGGAATTACCAGCTAAAATTTTAAAGTGGGTTTTTGATTTTTTATACAATAGGACTATATATGTAAAATTCAACAACAAACTGTATGGCCCCAAAAAGGCTGTCGCAGATAGCTTAAAATTACTGTTGTTTTTGTGTAACTAGATCTTAATCATTTTCTCGATTTATACCAGTTTGTTTATTTTTGTAATTTAATAAAGTGTATAAATATTGTGTTTCTATGTCTAGTTCCTAAGTACTGATCTATTTATGTCTAATTTTATTGATATTATGTCGTAATACCCAAAAATGTCTAGATTATAAGAATTTTGTACTAATCTATGAAGAAATGTCCCATAAAAATATCAATTTTAACCCTCCTACAAACATGTAATACTGTAAGCTTATTCGTCAATAAATATATAACTTACACGGCACATACCAGCCACTAGTACGAGCACGCTAGAAAATCCATAAAAGAGGCCAGCACTCGTACTCGTTGCTCACTTCTACAACAACTCCCAGCGGGGAAACACCTGCAACTACACTGCTCAAATGTTTTACAATTCTAAATAAGTGTTTTTATTCATCTCCCTACATGACCTGGTAAATGGTACAGCGGGTGCAACCTTATCACCCTTATTATATAACCTATACACATCACAGATCCTCAGTTTTGTAGATACATCAAAAGTTAAAATTTTGCAATTTGCTGACGACTTGCTCTTGTACAGCGAAAATCAAAATCTGAACATGGCTGTTGACAATATGAACACTGCTTTAACCCAATTACATAATTATTATAACAACATATTGAAACTAGAAATTAGTCCGGAAAAAAGTAAAGTATTAGTAATCAGTAGAGATGCTTATGCACAATTTGTAAATATTAGTTATAATAATAATGTAATACCTATTGTTGATCATCATAAGTTCTTTGGAGTTGTTATAGATAACAAATTAAAATTTGATAAACACATAGATCATATAAGTCAGAATGCCATGAAAAGCATAAATGTTTTAAGAAGTTTGGCAGGAACATACTGGGGTTCAGACCCAAAAACACTTAATATGCTGTACAAGAGCATAGTCATTTTGACTACAGCTCAATAGCTTACATGAATGCAAACAGTAAATTATTGCAAAAACTCAATGTGATACAAAATATGGGTTTAAGAGTAATAAGTGGTGCCATGCGCACCACTCCTATTAACTCTATGGAAGTAGAAAACTGCATACCTCCATGGACCCATAAACGATAAAACCGACTACATACTACAAAAAGTGAAAAATTGGACAGACTCCATCCCTAAAATCACAAAATCCAGTGAAAAATATCCTCAAGCTGTCCATACTGCATTTACTAAATCACTGCAATATGAATGGCAATACCTACAAAGAGTAACCGATGGAACAGACGAAGACTACAATGACCTAAAGAACGCAATCAAGACTCATTTAACGCCCTCAATACTGGGCAGAGAAATAACATCCATAGAACACGAACTCTTTGCACTTCCAGCAAGGCTGGGAGGCCTTGCAATTAATGATCCCACAAAACACGCAAAAACCGCACATGAAATATCATCAAATGCAAACAAAATATTGATAAAAGCAATTCGAACCGGCGAAGAAATTAACATAGTCGATCACCAAAAACATGTATATAAAGTTCTAAACGAAGAAAGAAAAAAAGCGAGAAAAAAATGAACATCATGAATTAGAATCAATCCTAAGTAAGCTGACAACAAAGAAACAAAAAAACATTCAAAGGGCGATTGAAAAAAAATCATCACAGTGGCTAACAGTAATACCGACCAAAGCAGATGATACCGACCTAACAGCAACGCAGTTTCGTGATGGCCTTGCGATAAGATACGGGTATGAACCCTCTAACCTGCCACCAACTTGCGATGGTGGTGGAGAAAATTGTTTCAACCTCAACCACGCACTTAATTGCAAGAGAGGAGGGCTCATAGAAAGAGGCCACGACCAACACAGAGACGACATCAAAAACTGGGCGGAACTAGCATGGGGTTCGGCTACCACTGAGCCAATAATGCGAGCCGCAACCCTAGATCAACCAGGGCTAATAAGCGACCTACTAATGGAAAGTGTGTGGGAGCCAGCGAGGAAGGCGTTCTTTGATATTCGCATCGTAAATGCCGACGCCACTTCGTATAGCCTACTCACATGGCCCACAATCGCCCAAATACACGCTCGTGAAAAACATCGCAAATACGATCTGGCTGCGGAAGATCTTAGAGCCTCATTTACTCCCCTTGTGGTCTCCTGCGATGGCATTGTTGGAATAGAATACGAATCCTTTATAAAGAAAACATGTCTAAAGCTAAGTGATAAATGGCCGAAACCATACTCACAAATAATAAGCTGGATCAAAGTCAAAATACAAATATCAATCATCAGAGCGGTCTCTATGAGAATTAGAGGAACGAGAAGAAGAATAGAAAGATTTGGATGCGAAGACGGCTGTGGAATACCCACCATAGAACGCCAGATTCCTCTTCTTATGTTGTTATTTTTTATATTATATTGTATTATTTAACGTAATAAAAATTTTACACACACACGCATACCTCCATTATCCCTGCGGCGTTTGCAGCTGGCGGAAAGATTTTGTTTGAAGGAGTTGTCTTGCAAAAACAGTGTTGTCTTAGATAAAATTTTATATCCCGTAGAAATTCTTCAGTCAGCTGCAGCATCAAATGTCTCGGCTAATATTCTTATTTCAGGTCCTGAAATAACAACCATTATGGCAAATACAAAAACCCTGACAAGAAACATGTACACCATTAACAAGTGGCCTATTTACAACTGCCCATATAACACAATATTGAACTATCTAGACATCAAATGTAATTTTGACTCTGTTAAAAACAAATTTGACTTTTTGTTATTTTTAAGTGAAAAATCTGAATTTTATGTTATATACCGTGGGCTGGAATAACCCGACAGATCTTAACCACGAATTTCGAAGACCAAAAGAAGGAAAAAATATTATGTGACTTTAGGTCAATTTCACCAAAAAAAAAATTTTTTTTCGTTTTTTTTTTCCGTTTTTTGAATGTTTATTGCACATGAAAAGCAAATGTTATTAATAAAATTATCGCCTAAAACAAATTGGTACATTTTTTTTTTGGGAAAATTTAGTTTCTGCAAAGTTTTCCTTGTCACTTTGATATCTGTCAATAAGGACGTGTAAACTATGCCCAATAGTGGCAACAACGCCATTAGGAAGGCGTTTTGTGATGAGTTAATAAAAAGTATATTTTTTTTAATTGGTATTAACTCTGAAACTAGGCGTATTCCAGAAAAGTTTATAGGACATTTTAGTATCTAAATATGACCAGGAATACACTGTTAAAATCTGTCTAGGTAGTTATATGGGCCCACGCTGTATATACTGATGCACAGTGATTCCGTCGTAGGCCATAAATCAAAAAGGTCATGAGCGTATCCTGGCCTAAAAGGTAAGTAAAATTACTCACTAATAGACAATCTACCAAATACTATAAATATCGTAATAATAAATTGCAATTATCATTTACATTTGTGCAACGAAAGTGATAACATTTCAACCTTCATTAGCAGTGCACTTTAAACGCCGTAATTTAATCACTTTGGTATCGTGTATTATTGTTACTGTTTCTTTATTAATACGTGGTGATAACATGGAAATCCAAGGTATGTACTTTATTTTCTTATATGGTTTATGTGTATATAAGTGTGTTTGAATTTTATACAAATTTTCAACGGGAGGTCTATCGTTTCGTAAAAAAAAATCTTAACTACGAATTCAATTTGAGTTATACTTTGATGCCGACCTGTGCCGCACTTTTTTTTTTAATACCACGACGGTGGCAAACAAGCATACGGCCCGCCTGATGGTAAGCAGCTACCGTAACCTATGGACGCCTGCAACTCCAAAGGAGTCACATGCGCGTTGCCGACCCTTTACAAAAAGGCGGATTCACGCACTAGAGGCATAGCTCATTTTAAAGATCAAAGTGTCCTTAATAAGGGCTGTAAGTTTCATTCTCGTCTGATGACAACTTTTCTAGTTAACGAATAAGTGTCCTTGGCGAATAAGTGTCCTTAAAAATGTGATTATTTTCCAACTTGTTTATATCTTTGTTTTAGGGCATACACGGAAGATGAATCGCATTTTGACAAATACAGACTTGATTAACAGGCTTCTTCTTCACTCAGGTCCACTTATATCCAGTCTAAGAAAGTTGCCCACAAAAAAAAGACTGTTTTATCAAAATCTGTAATAGAATTGTTATCTTTAAATAAGTAATTTTAATGTTTTACTGTTATATTTGTTGGACCTGGGTATGTCCTTTTGGACCCGGGTATGTCCTTAAACTACGTCCGGACCAGAGACCGGAAAACCCCCATTCAGGCTTAAGCCTATCGATTCGGTAACCCAATCAATTTGGTAACCTCATGATATGGTAACCCTATCATAAGGTTACCCAATTGTAATGGTAACATTATTGAAGTGGTAACCATAACCTTTAATAGAGTTAAGCTCAAAACCCTATCGCGATAGGGTTTTTGTTAAAGGTTTTCATTGGGTTATGGTAACCTTATCATCAATTGTTTGTTGCTTTGCTACATTTAAACTAGCTCGCTACTCGTATAGAGCTCTGATCGTAGTCGCGTTGCTGACGCATGAGCTAAGAATTTTGGATATTTATAATATTATTTATGAATGTTTGGAATGACATTTTTTTCATCTAAAAAGGACGAAATATAAAAAAAAACGTAAAAAATATATTTTTTTTTTGAAGACAGTCAAGTCGACTTGGTACTTAATGGTAAAGTAAAATGGGCTTTTTCACTCTTTTTTCATAACAATAATTCTAGTCCTGATTCTACGTAGGAAAGACGTAACATTTCCAAATAAAAAAACGAAGATACGACTTTAATAATAGCCCACACATTTAGTTAAACTAGAATAGTCCAAACCACCATTTTAGGTCGAAGTCGAACAAACCGTAAAATTGACAAATCGATTAACTCAACTCAAAACCGAGCGACTACGATGCGGTTTGAATTGTGGTTTGAGCCAGTGATACTTAAAAACGATAGCAGGTGAATCGGTTTGGCCAAACCGGTTTGCAAACCGGTTTGGGTGTACAACGGAGTTGACTTATTCGGTTTGAAAATTTTACGGTTTGACCCATCACTATGCCAGAAACGCCGTTTTCGAGCTACCAACGCACGAAATGTGGAATTATGATCAAGTTAGTTAAGAAAATTTAATCAATTTAAATATCCTACGTTGTGTTTGTAGTGTTCTGTAGTACACATTTTTTAGTTCAACAATATTTTAAATCGAATGAGCCGTTCAGTAGATATAAGCAAAGTTAACGGTAAAACGTCATTTCGTTACATTTACGTAACGGAGAAACTATACGTTACACGAGTTATTCAAACGTTAAAAATGTTGTACATGAAATGGCAATTAACATATATTTTTTTCAAAATTTTTGAATGACCCGTTATTGAGATATATATAATTTTAAAATTACCTTCGACGTTTCGAGATCGACATTGTACACATATGGAATTTATTCTGGAGTAAAACATTATCATTTCGTTTCATTGTCCCCTTGGCCCCAAATAATTTTAATATTATATAACGGCCTCCTAGCCTAGTCTGACCCTGCCTATGAAGCAGGAGGTCCCGAGTTCGAATCCTGGTCAGGGCATTTATTTGTGTGTTTATCACGGATATTTGTGTAAGTGTGTAGTTATGGATGTTTTCTATATATTTAAGTATTTATGTGTATGTATCTATCATATATATCGTCTCCTAGTAACTACAACACAAGCCTTATTGAGCTTACTGTGGGACTTGGTTGATTTGTGGCTGGTTTGATAACAAGTTGCTAATTCTAAAAAATAAGGAAAAATTTATAATTTCTTTCTCACGTCAGTACTTATAAGTGAATAATATGTATTAAAAAAAGCCAAACAACAAGTGTAAAGTTTTAGTTCAACAAGGTCCAAACAAATTTTGGTTAAATGAAAAAAAATATGTTAGGTTGGTTTAGGTTATGAAATTTTTTTTTTATAAGAATAAAATAGAAGATTTTTTATATCTTTAGTATTATAAGGCCCAAATCGAAATAATCCACTAATTAAGAATCCATTAATTGAATTAAGAATATCGTCCTACTGCAAATATACCAAAAAGTTTTGAAACCTGTTCTACAACTAAAATAGATATTTATTTTGCGGGCCTTAATACCCTGACAGTGTTTTATAAGGTCAAAAGTAATAGTTTATAAAACTTGTATTTTGTGGGAGCTACTGTTTTTTATTATTATTTTTATATAAGAAGATTGAAAGAGTTTTACATATTATCTTGATAATGTATGTAATTATTTTATTTAAAATAAAGGTATGCCTCACCTAGCATAGGAACATATTTTTACGACATTCATATTTATTTTAAATATTTACAAACACGGTACAAAATCTTGAGCCGGTAAAAATAAATTCGAAAAGTGTCTTAATAATTATTGTGAAATTTCAATTTGCCGCTTCTTCAAGTTTCCTAATCCAAAACCATTTACATATTATTTCCTCGCAATAACTATGAATTTCAAACTTTTTTATTTTTAAACCTCCTCGTAGATCCCACTTTGTAATGGTTAAATAAAATAATAATGGTTCGATGTTCTCGAAACCTCGAAAGTATAGTTATCTCTAAAGTAAAAATATATCAATATCCAAACGAGTTGCGCGGCTGCTCCAATTTAAGCCTAAAACGCAATAGTAGTTTATGTAACTGGTACATAATAAGGGCCCTTAAAACATGAGTGTGGTTTTATGAAATGAGCCGCAGGCGAATTTCATAATAAGATCACACGAGTGTTTAAGGCCTAATTACGTACAGTTGCATACACTGCTTTATCTACACTCATATTATTTATTCTAAATGCCTTATTTGGAAACCATAGAATGGCCGCCATCGCACCGCCACCATGGCCAACTCTCGTGTGCCGGCGGTCGCGCGGGCGCGTGTCGGGCTGTCGGCGGATCCCCGGGAGGGTGCAGGTGTACATTTCGTTACCAAAACTCATAGCACATCAATAATTGAGCATGAAAAGTTAAAATTACGTTACTGCTACGGATAAAAAGCTTATCATAGTAAAATCGGTCGTGGTAATGCTAGCCATTGCCTACCGTTTGTACCTACCGCTCAACCCCCCCTTATAACCTAAACGTAAGGAGCGCGAAACCCCTTAACATGGCCTTAGTGATCGATTGTCTAGTGGTATGACCCTTCGAAATGCTCCGTGTAACCCAAATTCTTTTACTGAAAAACTGGCGAATCTTCCGAACTCTCGAAACACAATCACAATTTTAATAGCTTAATTTTACAGAAGAGTTATCCGATGAAAATCAAAATGTTGTAGAACGTAGATTTTAAGAAATAAAGTAGATTGATGAGTAAACAGAGGAATTACATGTTTATTATAAAATAGATGATTTTACAGATTTTAGAGTAGGCTATTGGCTTAGTGTGGTAAAAGATAGTTAGTAAAGTTATAAAATATTATTTATTTAAAAAATAATATCATCAACCGCCTCCTAACGCTGGCCGAGTACATGCGACAACAGGTCCTTATAGTTTGCTTGGATATTTCCCTTTCCAACCGATTATCCTCCTAGCTAGCTAATAGGGAAATATATTTGTCTTGGGCAAAATATTTTATCTACTACATCTTAATAATGCAAACACCAGCTTGTCGTCATGGACGGATGATGTATGGTCACGCTAACCTAATACCCAATTTATTTTGTATTATTGTTATTAGGTATTCCTAAACTCCACAACATAATTAATCAGCGTTTCATGTCCTAGTTTTAAATGAGAAGAAACGCTAAAACTAACTAAATAATGTCAATCTTTTTTGACATGCCCAATATTTATTCTCAACATATTAAAAGCTGATATTTCTAGGTTTATCTAAAACAAAGGCAAAATACCAAAGTAGTGACCTAAAGAGAAGAGTCAAACCAGCCATTCATAGCATCAGTTTGATGTATTCCCAACGCACTGCATCGATTGGCGTCAGGAGCAAGTCAGCCGTCCATCTCAGACTAACTCACTATCCCAAGACATAAATGAAATTAAAATGAATGTGACCAGACACTATATTCCAGAGATATCTTGATACAGTATGTTACATCTCTGGTTTTGGTCTGTTTTCTTATTGTTTTTAATTTTATTTTGTCTCTAAGTTTTATGTTAAGCATACTACGTTCAATATTGTGTTGGCAGACTTCTAGTTTATGTATATTATTTTTTACAAGGCTCCACGTTTGGCACCCATATGTCATGCTGGGGAGGATACAGGAATCAAACACTCTTGTTTTTGCCTTAATTGGTATGTCGGGGTTCTTCATGACTTCTTTGAAAGACCAGTATCTTCTCCACGCAATGCTGATTCTATTGTCTACTTCTTTTGTTGTAAGGTCTTTTGGAGAGATTATTTGTCCCAGGTAGGTGTATTCCTCAACATAGTCAATTTTATTACCTCTAACTATAATAGGCGTCTTTTTGTTGTTTGTCATCACTTTAGTTTTTGACATGTTCATTTGCAGTCCCATTTTATCACTTTCGCATACCAGTTCTTCTAACATGTTGTTTAAACCATTTGGGTCGCTATTAATTAATATAAGGTCATCTGCGAATCTCAAATGGTCCAACAGAACTCCGTTTATGTTCAATCCATAGTGTCGCCATTGTAGGTTTCTAAATATTTGTTCCAAAACCGCTGAAAATAGTTTGGGAGATAATGGGTCCCCTTGACGGACTCCTCTTTTAATTGGGAAATGTGTACCCAATCTTTCTGTTCTTATTTTTGCAGTCATGTTCAGGTATATCTTGCTGATTATACGGATATACTTGTTGTGAACTCCTTGTTTGGCCAATGCCTCCCAGATTTTTGGGTGCTTGAGGGAATCGAACGCCTTATTATAGTCCACAAAAGCCAGGTAGTATGTTATCCCATACTCCTGGCTTTTTTGAATAATTTGCTTAATGGTGTGAATGTGATCTAAGGTTGAAAAGTCACTCCGGAACCCGGCTTGCTCCTTAGGCTGGTTTTCGTCTAAGATCTTAGTCATTCGATCCAACAGTATTTTTGAAAATATTTTGTACATATTTGACATTAAGTTAATAGGTCTGTAGTTGGTAATATCATCTTTTTTCCCCTTTTTATGTAACAAAATGATAGTAGATGAGGTCCACTGATGCGGAATTGATTCTGTGGTAATTATTTCATTATATAAGTCTGTGATTGTATCTGTGATAGTTTCATATGTTCCCAATAAGAGTTCGTTCGAGATTCCGTCTTCTCCTGGTGATTTGTTCTTCTTTTGTGACTTTATGGCCTTTATAACTTCTTCTTTCATAATACTTGGGATATCTTCCGTCTCGTGGTTCGTTCCCATAATTGTTGATTCCGTTTTGTCATCATTGTATAATTCGCGATAATAGTCTGTAGCTGCGTTAAGGATGTCATTCCTTTTTGCCTTTTTTTTAAAATTTTTGTGGTGTGTAATACTGTCAATCCATGTCAGGTTTTCTCTTAGTTCGTTCCATGCTTGTTTTGTTCCTCCTGATTTTTCAATGTAATAATTTAATGTATCTGTTCTTGTTTTATTTCTATGTTTTCTTATTTGTAATTTTATTTCCTTGCTTAGTCGGGTTATACGACGTTTATTTTTCTTCCTATCGGCAAACAAAATTGATCTCTGCATAATTAAATCCCTTGCTTTCGCTCCGAGTTTATCTTTTCTCCTATTAATAGGTACGGCTGTGTTTTCTATTTCTTTCAAGTGGGTTTCTAGTAAATTATATTTTGACTGAGTTCCCTGTATTTCCTTTATTTTTGCTGACTCCCAGCTGTTCTTACCATCAGCTTAATACCTTGAAATATACATAATGTATCCCTATGGAATCTGTACAGTTCGATGGGCGAAGTCGAGATAGCAAAACTATAGGCCCGTGTAAGTGAGTTCCCCATTCACGGCCGCAGCCAGGGTGGTGAATAGTAACTCGGCCCTATCCGGTGTATATAAAGAAATATATAAACATATTTAACAAGACCTCTGGCACCGATTACTGCAGACATTAGCGGGTCCGGATATCCCGAATGGCCAACTTAGTATAAAATTATGTGGCCCCCGCCTTTGCCTAACAGCTGGACTTCGGAACCAGGGATGGCACCTTAAGAGGTGTTTCAATCCTTATGTTGGTAAAGAAGGATTGCCAAGCACCATCAACTTGGAAACAAAATAGACCCCAAGCTAGCCATGTTTGTCACCGTGAGGTTATAGCTAGCTTGTCAAACGACTTATGTCTGGACAGTTTCTAGCTTTTAAAATATAACGAAACACATAGACTTTAAGTTTACATAAAAAGAATAAGAAAATAAAACAAACTTTAAAACAATAAAGTGCAACACTCCACATATATCTGATGTCAAAGTTCCCCGCTACAGAAACCTTGCAGGTTCCAGAATCGGAGAACAGAGACACATCTCCAAGTCACAGCATTACGACAATTTAGTTATTGCACATAAAACCAAACACAGAGATAGAAAGATATAGCAGAATTTTGCACTTACCCATAGATTATATAAGTCCCAGATAGAGTGCGGCTAACAAAATTTTGTGATTCCATAAAGAGCCAGTGTCCTCGTCGTTACGCACTACACACACATACGCACAGCAATAATGAGCCGCTCCCCCGTCATTCGTGTCTAAACGTCTATGCAGTCAAGAGCAGTTAAAAAATAATTAAAATATGCCGTCGTGCGTTGTCAAATGCTGCAGAAATGCCACCGGTCGAAAGAAAAAAACGGATGGGATAACTTTTCACCGTTAAGTAAACAATTAATGGAGTAATCACATTAAATATCAGTAATTTCATAAACTATTAACTTCATGGTAGCGGTGTTGCCAGGTGGTTGAATAGGGAAACTTCCCGAATGTAAAGGGGTCTATAATCGCCGCGATATGGTGTCAACACGATATGAACCAAACACAACTTGATGTTTTATTTCACGCACGTTTTCAACTTATATTGACATATTACCTAATAGTTCATAAATTATAAGTTTTTGAAAGCAAATTATATTCCTTAGTATTTTTTGAATAAAATTTGTTAATAAACTAAATTATATATTTCTTAAAATAATTACAAAAATTGCGTAAAACATAAAGCTCATATATTATCAAGTCGTAGGTTGAATGCGCAAAATTATGCCACAATGAGTGATCTGTCCAACTTTCATCTCATTCTAACTATCGCTCCCTCTCACTCTGATCGGTTGACTAGTCGCTTTAGTAAGCGACTGGTCAAGCGATTAGAACAAGATTGAACTATAGTTAGAATGAGAGGTTAGCTGTCAAACCGGTTGTGTTGATCGATCTAGGAGCATTTTTAACCGACTTCAAAAAAAGGAGGTTCTCAGTTTATGTGTGTGTATATATGTTTGTTCACGATTATCTCGCGTTTGGCTGAACCAATTTTGATGCGGTCCTTATATACAGCTGTATTTTTTATCTATCGCGTTCGTGAAAACAAAATATACGTTTAAATAATATCTAATATTACTTTACTGTAATAAAATTTACCACGCCGCAGCATTGCGTAGTTCCATATTTTTCGAAAAAAAAGGAGAATTTTCTGAGCTACGCTTTTAAAGGATTCACATTCAATGATTCGTAACTCATATTTGCCATAATTAATATCAGGTATTACAAAATTGTCACAACCTTGTTCAAATTAAAAATAATTTTATGAATTCCATTGAATTACTATGGAATTTAACGGTTCGGAGACCTCCGTCGTCTACACTAACGGCTCTAGCGGAAATTCGTACGCGATAGTCATCATTCATATTCAGAGGCGATTGTCTATGGTTGCGGAAATTTGTCTATTGTAAGATTGTAACTGATTTTTTTTATGGAGGCCATAGACAAATTTCCGCAACCATAGACAATTGTCTATGAATTGATGAATTCAGATCAATTGTGTCGAGCGACAAATGCCACCTTCTTATCGAAATCGGTTTTGTAGTTTAGGAATGACAGTGTTATAGACAACATACAAATAATATAGGTGTACTTGCCCTTGTACCCCACGTGCCTGATATAAATATAAATTCAATTCAATTTAATGATCATTTATTTCGAAAGTTTCCATATTATATTAGTACATTTTATTTCTACTAAATTAATAACATCTTATAATTATGCCAGAAAGCCCACTGTCCACGACTGTGGCTAGAAGGCTGTCGTAAGTAGGTTTTGCACGATGGAAAATTATCAGTGGGCCCCATATAAAAAAAGCCAGAACCCATAGACCTGGCTGAACTGAATCCCGCTAAGTGTGTGTTGCGCCTAATCTTACCAAAAGCAAGCCATGTAAAATTAGCGGCCAAGACTCACAACACAAGCTCATAACGCTTTAGCGTCTGCTAGATGGTTGCCAACAAGGCTGACGTCGAAGGTCAACCTGACTGAATTTTGGTTCTCTAGTGTGAAACGGTTTGAGATAAGGTAAGTTTATAATAATACGCTTTTAGTTGGGTTCACCTTGGCCATATTAAAAAGGTATAATAAATGCTTAAAATAATAATATTGGGTCGAGAAGAGAGGCCGGACACACTCAAGTCGTGTCCTTTTATAAATTTAGATTTTTTACATCATTATTTTTTCTTTTATCCGCCTCTTCAGAAATATATTTCATCAAATTTATTAAAACAGGTGCTTATTAATTCTATTTAAACATATATATTAATAATCAATTTTTTTTTAATTCAAAAATACTGTATTCTTAATCGGGAAAATTTGTATTACATGGCAACACTCGTCTGGACACACACATTCAAACCAGCCGCCATCTTGCGTCACAGTTTGTTGTACAGCCATGCTCCGTCCTTTAATTTTTTTCGTCCAAGCACTTACCTATGAAATTTTAACCTAAATGTATGAAATTTCAGCCTAAATGTATGAAAAAAAGGCATCATCTCCTTATGTCAATAGTATTAAGGTTCAATTTATTCAAACTGTTACTCATGACGCTGACAGCCGTCAATATGACAGATGTCAATCCAGACAACCAAACTGTTTGAGACATACAGAAAAACTGTAATACTATTATGACAGGCTCTAGACGTGTCGTGACTTAAGGTTGTGTTAATAATTCGTAAGATGTCGTTACAATACTCGCGAATTTGTTAGTTTTCTTTAACTTTTTTGTTAAGTGGAACAAAAGTAAATTAAGTTTGTAATTAAATGCGTAATACTTTTACCGTATTATTTTTATCTTAGTAATTGAATACGAAGAAGGCCTCCCGTTTAGGTACACGTTTTCGAACACGTTTTAGAGAACTCACAATATGAGTGTAGATAAAGTAGTAGTTAGGTACAATATTGTTTAAATTGACAACGAAAACAAGCGATGCTACCTGCAAAACCTGTTTGCACAAATAGGCGAGCGGCCGAGTCCCGGTGCCCGTGACGACTGTGGTTATTTAATAATGACCCTAATTTAAGTGTGCGTAAAGATAACATTCGTTTGAGCTGGTTCAATACGCCTGCCCGGGAGGTGCGCCGGCCAAATGTGGGTACCTAAACTGCGTAGTGAAACCCCCCTGGTATAATTTGTGTTTCATCTATGGCTTGTACTTTTTAAATTTAAAAAAGTTAGTTTTGTTTATTTTCATTTTAAAGTTTCAGATTGCGTTTTTTATTATTTACATATTAATGTAATATCTGCCACCTCTGTTTAATAAATTAATGTACTTACTAAGAAAGCTCAGCTAGGATATTAATAAAGGTAGTGTACCTTAAATACCTTATGCAGGTATTTTGCTTGATAAATGTGGCTTTGAGGTTATGCAGAGTTTTGTACTGAATTATCATTTGAAGTTCTTTCTTTTAGTGTAAATCGGACAATTAAAGTGAAAACTGGTGCCAAATGAAGTCCAAGAGCGTTTCGTGCTCAATATTGGTAAAAGAGAGCGGTAAAAATCAGGTTTAACAAGCACCTACCTAACAAGCACCAAGCACTCCGCTACCTTCCGATATTTAACAAGTCTTTGTAATGTTTTCCCTTGATATACCTCATCAATGTGTACAATAAATAAACACCAAAATCTCACGTGTTTTATTAATTAATTAATGATACACTTCGTATAATAGGTCAGTACCTAAAAATAGTCTTAAAACAATGAAAGGACATCATAATAATTAGGAGTATTACTGAGTAATATGCATTATGCAGCTAAGTAAATTTATTCCATTCTAAGCTGAAAAGTTGTATTTTCTAGTAGATATTTTATTTTATTTTATTTTGATACATGGAAAACCAACAGCGCTAAACAGTATACATAAATTACAATAGAATCACAAAGCCAATTATAGGTTCTCACTTATAGAAATAAAATATATTACAATAGTTTTTGCCCAACTTAATACACATGCAAGTTCCTAAAGCATAAGAACAGATGATCTATATACAGGGTGATTGGTAATTCGTCGTGTTCCTTCAAGGGGGTTATTCTACAGCTTATTTGGAGTGATTTAAGTCCAGTCAAGCAGGGGTCAAAACTCATTGGTTTTCAAGTTATTCAAGATTTTAGATTTTTTTAATAAATACCCGCTTTTTGACCTAAAACTAGTATTTTTTTTAAAACTACGTATTTTTCAAATAAAAAAAAAAGATTTTCCGAATAGCCAATGAATCACTGATTACGTAAAATAAAATAAAAAAATTGGTTGTTTGTAAAGTAGGTTTACGATCGAGATGTTTACGTGATAACGTCTAACCGCTCGTGAGGATTCCGCGTGACAAGTTTCACGGAATGACTGGCAGCGCTCGAGATGAGACGGGAGATCGGTCCGTCTCTCTCTCGTTATACCTGCGATCGCGCTCGTGAGGTTTTGGTGTGACACAAGTTTCTGAACATGTCACCCGACTAAAACGATTTTAAAGACGTTATCACGTCAAAAAGTACAAAACATATCAAAATTTTGCAAATAAAAGCATCTGAAGTCAGAAGTTTTTGTATTTTTTTTTTCAAATCTTGTTACATTTTAAAACATAACTAAAAAAAAGTAATAACACTTCGCGTACAAATTACAGAATTTATTTCCTCAGTTCATAAGCTTTCTAAAAAGGTACAATTTATGACATTTTATGCTCATTTTTTACAATTAATAATAATAATACCAGAGCAGGTACAGGACTTAGCGTACTTGACTTTCCTTGTTTGTGTCGTTTTAATGGCGGATGCAAGTTTTAGGGGCGGATGGCAATTTGTTTTCGGTGTCTGTATGTGATGAAGAAAAAGCATGCTAATTTTCAATCGGTTGCCTAACAATTTTTTTTTTAATTTTTTTCATCGCTGTCGTACAGGGAACCAGTCCAACCAAGAGGGATGGCATTAAAATTTTGTTATATAACCAGCCTAACCGGGGTACATTCTTTCAGGCAACCGCTGTTTCAATCCGTTGCCTCGCGATAAAAAACATTTTCTTGCACCTCCCCTCTATTTCCGCTCCAGTCCAAGTTGGGTCAGTTCGGGTTGCACAGGGCGGTTCCTCATCACTTCAGGAGCTTAAATACCGCGAGCCATCCGGTTGCCTCGCGGTCACTGAAACTACGCGTCATTGCTATGAATACTAAGAGTCGATTAACGTAATAACATACTAAATTTATTATTTAAATTTCTCTATTGAACAGATCGTTGCAGATTTGACATTTCAATGTAAGGTTGTAAAGAAATGTTGGATACCCTTGCGCCGTCCCATCTCCCAGGAAGCTCGGCTAAGGCTGGAGCGGCTGCCGAAGCGGCCGAGCGCCTCAAGAGGCGCAAATACGCAGCAATCGATTCTTGCTGCATGTTTGTGCCGTTTGGGGTGGAGACCCTCGGACCCTGGGAACCTGGAGCTCACGCTATTTTTAGGCAATTTAGTAAACGCCTTAAAGATGCTACGGTTGACCAGAGGGCTGGCGCTATCCTAGCCCAGCGCATAGGACTCGCTTTTCAGCGTGGAAACTCCGCCAAACTTCCGTCTGGCTCAGAACTTGAGCCAGTTTTTACTTGTAAATATGTACAGATTTTTATATCATTCATTAATATGTGGTATAATGTAGATTAGTTTTTATTTATTTTTAAGTTTACTGTTGAATGTACCCATTTATAATGGTTTTTATATAAATATATGTATTTCAATAAATATTTCAATAGCGCGATGTAGAACATTTCATGATTCCTCCCTAATAGTACAATTAAACATATAAGTTTTATATATCTTTCGACCCCCCTTCCACCCCCTTCTTTTGATACCCCACTTATTAGGTTTGGATGATCAACCATCTTTTTGCGTTTTGATACTGTTTTTAATAAATTCGTATTATTAGAAGAAGACTTTAACATATAAATTATATACATTTTGAAAAAAATTAATAATTTTGATACCCCACTCGATAGGTTTCCGAGATATTTATTTTTTCTTAGAGTTACGCAATTTGGTATCTTTAGTTCGCCATATTGTTTTTACTTTGACATCACATACCCTATGTCACTCGGGATAACGCAAGGATTCGAACAATACCTCAAACATCTAAATCGGTTCAGCCGTTTAGTTGTTCTGGTGGAATAATAGTAGTTTATGTAACTGTTACGTAATAAGGCCTAATTACGTACAGATGCATACACTGCTTTATCTACACACATATTATAAATCCTAAATTAAGTGTTCGGAAACCATTAGAATGACCGCCATTGCACCGCCATGACCAACTCGATTGTGCCGGTGGTCGGGCGGGCGCGTGCCGGCGGTAGGAGAGGAGAGCAGATTTTCATTACGTTATACCGTAGGTAATGAATTTTTTAACCACACTGTCACAATACACTGATGTTACGTTACTGGTTGCAATAATGGTGGTAATTACATACGGTTTCCGAACGCGGAACAGAGGATTTATGATATTGGTGTTTATAAAGAATCTTACATACCCACATACTTACATGAACAATGAAAAAAAACAATACACTTCTTTTTTTAGGCCGTGTAATAAAAATATACACTGCCGAATTAAGAAACTCCCTTCGAAATTTTGAAGTTCGTTAAAATGTTTTTGTGGTTTTGCAGAAGTCGATATATACCTACACGAGGCAATTCGAGAGTTGCACGTGGCCAAAGTAAGGAGGCACCTGGAACAAGGAGCATCCCTCACACATCGTGTATATGGATTAACAGCAGTACATACTTGTGTGTTCATGTCTGTACAATTGTGTCGCTTAAGACAAACCCAAGAGGTTAGTACACTGCACCGTATATAAGATAAAACAAGCACAACTAATTGTTGAATATGAATTGAGCTCCGTAGACTAGTCGGTAGTGAGTCTGCCTACGAAGTTGGCTTCGAATGCCGGCGATTTTCCGATATGAGCCGTGCGTGACTTCGGTGACTATCGTGCCCCCAGATATTCCAATAACAAGTTGTTATATGTTTATTACATTCGTAATATGTTGAATGATGAATATGGTAGATAATTGCAGACAATTATGTACAATAATCTTACAGTTAGTAACGTTCCCATGAGTAGATACATGTGCTTGTGCATGTGCCATAGTAAATAGGCGTTGGACTAAATAGTGTGTGGAAATACTGGAAATAGCGCTTTCAATTCTTTACTTAAATAGGTACCATATAAAACATCCTTAAATTAGGAACTGTAATAAACACATATAAATTCCCTTACCAAGATTCGAATTCGAACCCTCTGCAGCTTCGTAGGCAGGGTCACTATTACCCATTAGGCTAAAAACCTGTTTACATCAACTAGAATTGTATTTTAGATAACATCTTATGAGGAGAGTCAGCGAAAAAACCAGTTGCGAGATATTATTGAAGTGATTCAGGCAGCAGCTTTAGAAATTAATCATGAAAGCTCTATTTTGGAGTGCCCTGATATACACGGTTGTACCCCACTTTATACTGCCATATTACACGGTGATATTGAGATGGCCGAATTACTCTTGAAGGGCGGCGCAAAAATTAACAATATCAACACCCGTAACGATACGGCTCTGCACCTAGCAGCTTGCTGTAAAAACCCGGAGCTATTAAAGTTCTTTCTAGGTTTATGGTCAGATGGGGAAGATATCACCAGCTTAAACAAGTTGACCAACAAATCAGGCCATGCTCCAATACACACGGCTGCTCTTTATCACAATTTGGATTCAATCAAGCAGCTCTTAATATTATTTGGAGTTGACGACTCGGCCGGCGCTGCAAACAGGGAAATACGCCATGGCATATTATTGCGAAACATAACGGAATTGAAATAGCTGTGCATCTGTTTCATTCTAAGACACACGTCTTTTTAAATGAGGTGAATAACTTGGGATACACGCCCGTATACCTGTCAGCTCTGGAAGGTCACGTAGCCATGACTTCGCTGCTTCTTCGAAATGGTGCATGTTTATCTGTCAATGGGGGAAGATCGTGCTTAAAACAAATAGCAAAAGAATTTGCCAACCCTGAAACATTTTTTCAAGAAGTATTTGATGCTCACATATATGAAAATGATATTATTGTATCGACCGAATATACAGTGTTGACAGACGGCAAAGGATTGTGTCAGATTAAACTTATGGAGGAACTAGTTACATATGGGCTAAGCAAGTTACTAAAACATCCTTTGATAGAAAGTCTAATATATTTAAAATGGAAATGCTTACTGCCAGTATTCTGTATTATCATTGGTACCTATGGGACATTTCTGGTTGTATTTAATGCATATGTAATCATCACTTTTAATAAGAAATATGTAAACGGCTCAACCAGTTTACCGGATACCAGTGTGCCAGCGACTTTTGAAAAGTCGTCTAAAGAGAGCTGCCCGTCAGAACATTGGGTGCTCGTCGTCTTAATATATATTACCATCGCCCTGATGATTACACAGGTAGGTTTTTAAATGTTTAATTAAATCCAATGCAAAGATGAACCGATCCACATCTTGGGCCAATGTCATCAAGATATGTCATAAAACAAGATAGCAATAATGCTTGTTTCCTCTCCAGTAGGTATAGCGGCGTCCTGTAGAATCTTAGAGAATTCAACCAACCGGAGCGGCCATGACTGTCATTTTCTATACAAAAAAAATCTGCCGATTTTTGCGGGGTAGGGAAACGTCAAAGTACAAATAGGCACGTCCGATAAACGTCAGTCTATACAATAAATATGACCACTGGTCATATGTTTTCGGCAGAGGGGAACGCCTGTCAAGTCAATGGCCGCTCCGGTTGGTTGATTTCTCTAAGTGTAGAGTCGAGACTGTTGGCCCAAGATCAAGTGCGATTACCTAAAATATCGTAACTAGATCGCAGAATTTGGCCTCTCAAGGAATTATAGCAAGATATAAGCGCCAGGGGGCCGATTTTTGACAATCGAGCGCTCGAATTCAAAGAATTTAACCTCGAATATAATCGCACACAAAAGTTTGTCGCCATTATTTACGCATTAAATTAATAGTATAAATAAACATGATTTGAAATTACTATCGCTGTTATGTCTAAAACATCATTTCTTCGTTTTATTCAGAGTTTTAAATGTCATATTCGAGCAGTCGAATTTCAAAAATTGCCCTCCTGGTCCATAATATTTTTCGTTACATATGGGTTTTGCAAGTGTCCGATTTTAAAGACGTTTCCCAGAAGCAGCCGCAGTGGGATGGGTCAGTGACACGTCTATGTAGGCGTTAAGGATAGCGCTTTAACATAACAAGAGGTTGGACACGAACCAATGTTCAAGCGAGTTAAGTAGCAACGCCTATGGTTGAGCTTGCAAGAAGCCGAAGGCCAAAAGGTTTCCACCCTGCGCGTTCGGCTTCGCCCGATTTTATAGCTTAAGCGAGCCGCGGGGGTCCATAGGAATAAGCGCGCTTTCCACGCTTGAATGACGAGCTTCGCCCGATTTTATACCGCTTCTCTCTGTCGAAGATGCCTGCGGCTCCCTTAAGGTAGGTACGAGTATATAAAAAGATGAAGAAAGCGCGCTTGAATGTCGGGCATTCAAGCGCGCTTATACTATGGACGCCAGCGGATCCCTCATGGTTTAAATTTGTCGGAGCCCCTGATGCCCTCGATATAAAAAGTGTGCTGACGCTCGCTTTAACTTTGGGCACCTACGACCCACCATGGAATGAAGTCGATCGGCCACTACGGGTGTCTGCGGCGGTGTTATAACAAGTCCGAAATGTGGAAACCTTTTGGCCGTATCACTGCTTAACTTACTTAAGCATTGGATCGGATCTCGTGTCCAAGCTCAGTTCTCCTACAACTCAGCCTTAGGTTTCACGTTCTCCGTTGTGGCTGCGTCTCTGATACAGACTACCCGTTTTTAGGGTTCCGTACCTCGAAAGGAAAAAACGGAACCCTTATAGGATCACTTTGTTGTCCGTCCGTCCGTCCGACTGTCAAGACCCTTTTTCTCAGGAAGGCGTGGAGGTAGGAAGCTGAAATGTATATCAAATACTCAGGTCTACTGTCCCTTGGAGCTATGAAAAAATCAAACATCTAAGCCAACGCAATCAAAAGATACAGCCGTTTATGCCGCAAATTTTCGAAACTCGCAAGGGAATCAAAACCTATCCATACTAATATTATAAATGGGAAAGTGTGTGTGTTTGTTTGTTTGTTTGTCCGTCTTTCGCGGCAAAACGGGGCGACGAATTGACATTATTTTTAAGTGGAGATAGTTGAAGGGATGGAGAGTGACATAGGCTACTTTTTATCTCTTTCTAACCCCCCACTTCCCTAAAATGGGGGGTGGAAGTTTGTATGGAGCATTACGGGGGGCAAAGGGGAACTGTGTTACCCCGAATTTAACGCGAGCGAAGCCGCGGGCAAAAGCTAGTATTCCATAACTGTTGATCTCGGTATGTCGTATTCATTTTCTCATCTAGTAAATAGTAAATTCTCTCCAGATCTAACTTAATATTTCCAACCAATACTTTTCTTGTTTTATCATTTCATTAGTAAACCCTCTTTATTGATACTTCTTACGTTGCGTGTTTCTTTCTTTGTTCTGATGAGAATCAACATTATATAGTCTCTCTGGTAACATCACTGATAACGGCATAGCCTATTAGGCTATGGATAACGGTCATAGCCTAATTATACAGGTCATTTAAATTTTTGACACCTCGTGACGTCAGCGACCACACTGACGTCATCAGGGAATGAAACGATTCTCAAACTTTAAAAATAGGGAAATTATTTTATAGAGGTAATTATTGGACATTATACTATTAAGTAATTACTGGGTAGGTATATCTAAACCATACCATACCATAGACATAACTAGACGAGGGTTCCAAAACGGAAGAGAGTTGTAACCAAGTATAAGTACATTGAGTAACAGGAGTTGAAATCACAAAAATTCTAAGCTACTCTTTGACTCGCCGGCGTCAAGGTCACTTTTGGCCAAGTCACGTTTCGCATTAAAAATATTTTAAATATCATATACTTTTTAGGAACAAGGAACATAAAACAATATTTAATGCTGTTTACTTATCAAAAGATGTTTTTCTAGTACACTTCAGTCTTGCCTATTTTTCGGAAATCGCATTTTTCTCATAATTATGATAAATTAAGATCCTTTTTCGCAGACCTCGCAGTAGGTCCAATACCGTTCAGTATTAACGATCAATCCTGCCACCAAAAAAACTCCTTTTCTCAGGCTAATAATTTAGTTGGTGAAAAAATTTTGGTGTCAGATTTATTATTTTCGTTACCTAAGTATTCTTGCAAATCTAAGTTGGATGAATACCTAAAACTGTTAGACTATGATAACACTGAACACTTAATAAAAAATAAGTAGGTAATTGGCTTAAACATTAAATTAAAAAAAAAATCACACACTTACATACACATATTCACATAATATATATACATATATATATACCTACAAACACTAGCACATACACTTACAAACATATAACTTTATGAGATAATATATATAGGTATAAATTATACAAAAAAAATACATAACATAGGTAATAAGTTTAGGTACTTACTTATAAATATTTTTGAGATGGTATTTAAAGCCTACTGTACTATTACTCATTTATAATAATCTGTAGGTCTAAATTTAGACTAGAAACTATTAAATAAAATAGATACATAAACATATTATGCCTTCTTTATATAAACGATATTAATAACATACTTGTTAAATATAACATGTTACTATTATGTTATAGGTATACACGAAGCTTAACGAAATTAGTCATAATTCTAACATAAAATTTCTAAGATTGATCTGTGTCTTTTGCTTATACTACATGTTTACACTTTAAACTGCAACCAATATCGGAATGCGTTCTTTTGTCAACCGACCCACATGCACGGTTGATAATTAACTTAAGCTAATAATGTCAGACTAATTTTGTATGCCATATGTATTATAGAATATAGAGGATAGTGAATCCTGTTTCCACCGTGATACAGTTTAATACTAGTACGGGGAACGAAAGTAGCTTACCTACTTACATTCATCACAATATACCTGCAGCAACGCAGTGGACTGGCCATTATACATAATATAATATCGTATCCCGACGACTTACGGTCTACAGCAGGCTAGCTTACTGTACTGCACCTGTCATGCCTAATTATATCTCTTCCTTAATTATTGTTTAGTTAATTGCGCCGTTACTAGGAAATTAAGTTTAAAAATGTAAGCAAAAAATATGTCTTACTTTAATGAATAAAGTTATTTTTAAGTTTAAAAATGTAAGCAAAAATATGTCTTACTTTAATGAATAAAGTTATTTTATATTATTTATTATTATTATTATTAATTAGTTCATCGACTTTATATTTATTTGGTGAGCGGTTAAATCATACTAATTTATTAATCTCCCGAAAGAGTAGTATGGTGCTCAGTACAAAAGTAAAAAAAAATGTGCGCATCGAGAAAAATATGTGAATTTTTGAACATTAGTAGAGTGCCCCAAATTTTTGGACCTTCATGTCTAAATCAGAGGTCCCGTGCTATATGTTAGTACTCTCTGGAGTCTCTGGTTAAGATTGGTAGGGGTTGTTTATTATCATTTCAGACTAAAAACGACTGTATGTCATATCTGATATTAAAAATGTAAAATTCCATGTTTAAAAAAAAGTTCTGTGTTGTGTTGTTCAATATTATCTACTTATGGTCAGGGGGGTTTCACTACGCGCGCCTCCCGGGCAGGCGTATGGCAGTGGGCTGCCGCTCGGCTCGCACGATACTCGTGTCACGTGGCGCTCGCGCAAAATTGAAAATACACAATGGCTTCGAAACCTAAATCTCGATCTAATCCGTATAGAAGATGTCTTTACGGATGTCTGAATAAACGGAAGAACAAGGAAGCAGAAATAACATTTTTAAATTCCGGACGATATTGAAAGGTCCCGAAGTCTTTACTTAGTAATAGTTAAAATAAACATCCTTAATTTATTGAAAATTGGTTGCCCAGAAATAATATTAGGAACTGACCGACATATTTTCAAATGAATACGACTGTGGCATACACCTACTTCCGTGAGAATCAGACATAATCTCTATAAAAAATTCTATCTCCGGATAAAAATTTCATGTTTACAGAATCAACGTTTGTAATTCCTACATATTTATCTTAAAAATAATAAATCAGTAGGTATAGGTATAAAAACTTGTCAAGTGACAGCCCCGTGCCGACGCTCACAGCTCGGTCATAAAACTGCGGCGCGCAGAGAAGATTCACGGTTCGTGCGCGGTTGTAAGTTTCAATTTTGCTTGCAGGCGGCTATTATAGGTATAATTTCATACCTAAATCTGACTTTTGTGAAGGAGTGAATTTTCTGTACGTTAGTAAGTACTATTGGTTATTCTGTGTTATGGTGTCCCTATGACGGAGTTCATGGCCGGCCATAAACTGTTATAGTTTTTAAGGGGCATCACACATAAGAGCGGAATTTAGCTATTCATAGACAACAGCGGAAATTGGGCTATTGGTAGCGGAAATTTGTCTATGGGCTCCATACAAAAATTCAGCCTACCATAGACAAATTTCCGCTTTTGTCTATGAATAGCTAAATTCTGCGCTATTGGATATTCTTCATTAATGGGTCAATCCAAAAATATATCATTATTCTATGTAAGTAAAATATTACCAACGTTTGATTTAGTCCTATTACTTATAGTTTCCCCGTTATACAAAGTTAACGACATGCCGTTATACTGTTAAATTTGCGTATTTACTTCTACTAAACGGCTTAGTCGATTGATAAAGAAATTAAACTCATAATTATGTTACTAAAGATTACAATGTAATTCCATTACAATTACAACGTAACTTATAAAATATTTTCGCGTAATTCCACATTTAGTGCGTTGGTATGAAGTTTTACACGCAGTTACACTATACCAATATTTATTACGAGCAACTATTATTATATACATTATATATCTATCAAATATTTGGGAATCTCAGACAAAAATGAAACGGCGTGATAAGTTTAAAAGAAACAGAGATAATATAATATGGCCGTCTGTCAGTGTAATATTCGCCAAGTACTCGCCAAATAGTTGTATTGCTACAATGTTAAAAAAAGTAATCATTAAATTACATGTCGTAAATGAATTGCTAACTAAAAGTATTATATTAAATTACCTAAAATTATATGAAGCTTATTTTACGTATAAAATTATTAAAAACACAAAATAAATTTAGTAACGGCACGCTAACATTTTTGAACATGAATAAGTGTATTAATAAAACTCCCTGACAGAATTGAAGATGTCAACAAATGGCATCATTATGTGAAGTAGGTGAGGTCTTTTCGGACGAGCTGTCAAAAATTTAAATGACCTGTATAATTAGGCTATGGATAACGGTGATGACAGTAGTACATACAAATACACACACACACACACACACACACACACACACACACACACACACACACACTCAGCCATGCGTTCTTTCCTTTTTCTCTCTCTCTTATTTATGTTTCCAACAAAGGTGTATATTATTGCCTTTTAGTTTCTTATATTGTTTATTGTTAAAAATACATTTGCACCTTAACAGCTAAAGCCAAACCGGCACAAATTAAGACAATAACATATATAGGTATAATTTATATAGATTATAAAATTATTCAATACTACTCGCAGGCATCTCTCGTTCAATCACTCTCTTGCACTCCGTCATCAGTCGTCCTATCGTGCTTACAAACAATATGCTTATGTTTTTTTATGTACAATCTACACTACTAAGAGTAACTAAATACTGAAATGATGCTATGTAAATCGCGTCTAGACTTAAGGTACCTTTGGTCCGGGAGAGGTAGTGCTTCCTGCCGTCATACTACGGGAGAATCCTTGCCTACTCTATTGATACTATGCTGTTTTCTTTATTAACTGTATTGCTTGTCAAGGAAAATAAATAAATGGAAATTGAAATTGAAACCTACAGGGTACTTCCCGTGAATTCAGAATCTTGAAATTTGGTACGAAGCAACGTCTTATAGCACAGATAAAGGAAAAATTGCGAAAACCGTAAATTTTTAGTTACATCATATAATAAATAGTACTTTATGTAACTATTACGTAATAAGGGTCCTTAAAACATGAGTGTGGTTTCCCTGCCTCGCTTGCGGCTCGTTTCATAATAAATAAATAATAATATTATAGGACAATCTTACACAAACCGACCTAGTCCCACAGTAAGCTCAATAAGGCTTGTGTTGTGGTGTAGCTCCCCCCCCCCCCCCTAATAAAACTCTTTACCCCATTAATTTAAGTAACAAATACTATTTAAGTTAACTAACGAAAATCTAATTAATATAAACTTAAACAAATATTAACTGACTTAAACTAATTAACCTGAAAGTAAACGTAATCTTACACTAATGGCCAAACGCGTGATCAGTCTAGTGATAGGACACCCATGTTGCACCGCAGCAACCCATTTTCTTTTAACGTGAGATCAGTTATCCTCGGACTCCAGTAGAAATAGCAACCTAACCCCTTGTAACCCCTAGGAGGATAATAAAAACGCATAGAATGTACTTGAATTACCTAACGAATAGTAATAGAATGAGAACACAAGAAACAGAGTCACTTGGTATAAAATTTCAGAATGATAAATTTTTATTGTAGAATGTAAGGTAAAATGCTTAAAAATAAATAAATTTTTTTGGTAATGATCCCCAACGGCCTATTAGTCCTTAGGATAACAAGGATGTAGCAAACTTCCTGGAATAAGTCCATTTTAAAACCTACATATATTATAGAATTTACTCCTATCAACATCTGAGTGCTAAGATAAGCGTGAATATCACACTAAGGTACTACATCCTTGCCCGATGGGGTATTAAGGCTCCAACAAAACTCATCAGTCCAATTCAATGAGGCTTCCTAGTCCTACCTGCCTAACCCTAGGAGTATAAGACTCTTCGAGCGACTCTACTAACGGTTTGGAAGCTTAGGTGACGTTGTGATGAAGAAAACCGCCAAAATATTCATCGTCAACCTTTTAATCTCATTTAACAACATGAGAGCAAGTCTAAACGTCAATAACCCTTGTCCATCCCATAAACTGTAACCTGAGTCATTATTTCTGAGTTTTCTAACATGTAGAACCAAGATCCAACCTTAGTTGTTGATCACAAATTTTATGATGTCAAACTAACCAATTTAAGCATTATGTAACTCTGAAATAATACAATGGACTGCTCTGCTTGCCACTGACCAAATCAGACTACTGTTTCAGAATGATTTGTTATTCAGAGTTATATGAATACTATAAAACCAATGTAAATGTATATTTATACCTTTATTATACCAGAAAACTCACAAATAGACTTGAAAATATCGCAAAAGATTAGAATACTGCTTTTAAAACGTTAAAATCAGGATATTACCCGAAAAACCATTATTTATAAAGAATGATGCTTTCAAAAACATGAAAGGCTTTAAGAAAATGCCTACTTCCCCTTTGTGTATGAATATCTGTCGTACTTACCATAGCCCAAATATTCCAGACAATACTCAAGTGTATCCCTAAACCTAAGCTGAGAAAGTTCGGCCAATGAATCCGAGATTGCAAAGCTATCAATTGGTGTGGTGATGATCTCCCCCTCCACGACTAAAACGTCAGGGTGGTGGAAGTAAGACCGGTCCCTATCTGGTGTATATAAAGAATATTTACATATATTTAACAAGACAAGATCACCGACACTGCATGATGTTCATGGGCCCGAGTCTCCGGCTGACCAGCGACTTAACATCGAGCCGAGGTCCCCACTTAACCATTACAGCTGGTCACCGTGATCAAGGAAGCCCCACTTATAAGCGGAGTAACGCTGCTTATGTCGGTAAAAAAGCAGCGCCAGGCTTCTTCATGCCTGTTGCAAAACTAGAACTCCAGCTCTATCTCGTTTGTCAGCCGTTAGGTTGAAATAGAGCTGAATAACCACACTTTCGGTTTAGACAGTAACTGGTTCTATTATTTAAATAAACACTCAAGAAAAATTTACATGATAACTAAACTCCCAATTAACATAAGTTAAAAACAATTAAAACCACAAGAAATAGTAAACGAAACCTTCACCACCGCAAAACATCTAGATCTACATTTCCGAGGTACTTTCAAAGTTTCCCGGATCCGCAAAGTCTAGATTTAACTCTGAACCAAAACAAAATCATATTGATTTTAATTCTAGCTCAAAGCTTCGCGACACTGAAAATTTCACTCACACGTACCAATAATAATGATTTCCAAAACCAGTCACTTATCCGTTCGAAAATTAAGGATTGAATTCCCGCGCGTCCCTTTCACCTCTATTTATAACCTTAGATGCTTACACCGTGCTTACATTAGACGGAGAGCCGGCCTCACCAAGCACGACCCGACAATGTAAACAACGAAATCCCCCAATCAGTCCGCTACTCCATGTCTACCTTCATATCCGTAATATCTGGCAGCTGCAAAGTGGCGGAGGCCAAAGAATGCAATCCACTTTAGTAAAACAATCCCTGAAGTTCCGGGTTTGATGCAATATTATAGATACATTAGTTACTTAAGTACTATGTAAGACCTTGCCTTATGTGAGACCTTATGTAACACATTATTATGAAGCGATTAATGAATAAATGAAAGAATTATGAATTATTATGAGAAATTATATGAACCTGGGTGGTTTCTTTTCCTATTTTGGTATTATTATTTTCCTAATCAACAATTTCGATAGTCTATCACTTCGACCTCCACCCATCAAAAGCCGCCAGGTGCCCAAATGCAATATCAAGGATAATATAGCAATTAAACCAGACGGGCCCTGAACGCTTCCCCCACCGCGCGACATCGAACACGGTCAGCTCCTAGTCTATCAGAAACACAATTATGAGTACGTACAATTAATTGATGAGTACGTACATAGTCATAGTATTTATTCATATACAATACGAGATTGTGTTTACACACCTGCGTTTTGCGTCCCGTAAGCATCGGAGCTCAGAGAAAAAGTCCCATTTTTTATGCATCGGAGGTATCCCGCGGCATATCACTGTGGTGTTTTATTGCTGGCTTTAGTTCCTAGTATACTCCCTCTTTGGACCTGGAGAGATGATATTGTGACACTGTTATTTTTTAAGGGTAATTTTAAGACATAAACTCGCTTTGTTGCAAATTCAAGATACTTGGGTACTTACTGTAGTTAAAAAAGATCCCGTTTAGTTTTATTGGTTTCACTGTCGTAAATTCGTAATATGTCTTCCTTTGTTTGTTAAAAGTGTAATTTAAAGTAGTCCTTTGTGTCCGTGACCTACTTTTTGCTGCATGACGTAATATGGCGTCGGCGTCTATGTCGGGATGAATGACATGGACGATATGATAGTAGTAAAAAGTAGTAAACCATAGGCTATAAATGCTTCGCTTCCTTTGTCATCGACGCTTGTCGATGGCCACGGCTGTTCCAAAATCCAACCTAGGGGGGCTCTACACACGTGGCATTTTGTCGCGCGATTATCTCAGTGAATCTGTAGACCGTATTAAAGCGGCCTCCATAGGACGGAATTAGGAAACGTTTGAAGTTTTTAAATTGTTTTTGTGTTTATGTTTATAATTTTTTCCTGTTTTTTATTGTTTTTTTTTCTCTTGTTTTGATTAGGATATTCTTACTTTGGGGATGTGATCGTGGCGTCAATGCGCCGTGTCGTCAAATGGTTGCAACGGAAGACCAGCGCTGGCCCTGCCGGCATTTAACGCTGAGTTGCGACCATTTCGTGGCAATTAATGTTTCGGGTTGTATATGTTATTGTATATTATGTCTTTTGTAATTGTCATGAATAAACCTTTCATTCATTCATTCATTCATTCATTCATTCATTCATTCAATTACTATTAATCGAATGCTTACGTCTTGACTTATGAAAAAGATCATAACTCTTCTTGCCTTTCTGCTATTATGTGTCTTATGTCATTATCATAAGGTTCAATTTTATTTGACCTCAACTCATGGGAAATAAAACAATAAAAATATCCTTTACTCAAATGAAAAGGATCGTAATTCTCTTTGGCCTTTTGTTTACTTTATGCCTTCTGCTATTGTCTTAAGGTGTAAATTTATTTGACAACGTCTCACTGACCTGCATTTTAATAATATGAATTTTATTGTTCGTCAATTTTCTTCTCCGTGGTTGCTATGGGAATCAAACAAGGTTATGTACATGGTAATAATAGTACATAATATATCTATTTTTGATATACGGAATGTTGCCGCCCGATGTTTCTTTGGATTAATTGGTTATTGTATTGAAGTAATAATTTGTCTCGCCCGGCTCATTACTAAGCAATTTTCGTGATTCTTAACCCTTATCTTTAAATGAAAAAATGATAATAAAGATCCTTAATGTTCATATTTTAATAGACAACCATGTCCATAATACATATTACAGTAGATAGTACCTGAACGAGGTATGTATTTAGTTACAGTGGGTACTAGACGACGATATATATAATATATAATAGATAGATATAGATAAATACTTTAATACATAGGAAACATCCATAACTCAGGTACAAATATCTGTGATAACCACACAAATAAATGCCCAATAATAAGATCACACGATTGTTTGAAGGCCTAATTACGTACAGTTGCATACACTGCTTTATCTACACTCATATTATTTATCCTAAATGCCGTATTCGGAAACCATAGAATGGCCGCCATTGCACTGCCATGGCCAACTCGATTGTGCCGGCGGTCGCGCGGGCGCGTGTCGGCGGCCGCGCGGGAGCGTGCAGGTGTACATTATGTTATCAAAACTCATAACACATCAATACTTGAGCATGTAAATTTAAAATTACGTTACTGCCACACATAAAAAGCTTATCATAGTAAAATCGGTTGCGGTAAATGCTAGCCATTGCCTACCGTTTTTGAACACGTTTTAGAGGACCTACAATGTGAGTGTAGATAAAATATTTTTAATCATTTTAAAGTTACTACCCCTATATACCTACAGGTTTGTACGGAACCCTCGGTGCGCGAGTCCGACTCGCACTTGGCCGGTTTTTTTATTTACTGTGACTTATGAACTCATCTGATTGGGACAAAAAAATTAATGTGTTTGGTAGCTGCCTTTCCTCAAGCCACCGGTGCAGCGACAGCTGACGCTCACGAGGCTTCATTATACATCGCCGGCCTGTATTGGTCATAGCAAGCTGTTGCTGCATGTCCATAGATATTATGCTATGCTCACTAAACTTAAAAACCGTTGGAGTAGGCTAAATAAAGTTCGTTCTGTTTTGTTTAAAATTATTAACCTTTTACTTATTACTTTCAGGAATGCCTTAGAATATATCTACGTAGGCTCCATTACTTTAGTTTTGCGGAGTCGTGGTTCAGAATTTCGGTGCTGGTGTTAAGCTCAGCCGTGCCAATGGCGATGGGTTGCGCGCCAGTCGCGCCCACGGCTTGGCAGCGTCACCTAACCTGCATCGCACTGCTCCTGGCCTGGTTGCAGGCCATGCTGCTACTTTCACGTCTCCCTGGCTGGGGTTACTACGGATTAATGTTTATGAGAGTGGCTCTCAACATGATAAAGGTTTGTCCTTATAACCATATATGCTTCATTTTATATAAAACTTCAAGTCTTTATTTACTACGTCAGACAATGTGTTTATTTATGGTAATCTCCAACAATAATAACGTTTTAATATTTTTTTCAGATTTTAACGGTGTCGGTATTCTTGGTCATAGGATTTTCCCTTTGTTTCATGGTTCAGTATCAGTCAAGCGAACCATTTGACGGTTTCATCCCCGCATTGACTAAGACCATAGTAATGATGTCCTCGGAGTTTGACTACGGACAGTTATTCAATAAAAATCAATATGCTCACCTGAGATATGGAGATACTATGCCATTTGTTCGGCTATTATTTGTGATATTTGTAATTTTTGTGTCAATTGTTTTAATGAATTTCATGATAGGCGTGGCCGTTGCAGACATTAGTGAACTGACTGATATAGGCAACGTTAAAAGGCTGGAGCAGCAGTTAGAACTGCTGGGGACCTTCGAAGACCTCGAAGATATAGTGTTCAATGGAAACGCCGGTGCACCATGGTATAATAAACTACAACGTATCCGTTTTCATAGAGAAATGCGTCGTTTATTAGTAAACTCTTCTAGAAAATGGAGCGTATTTACAAGCCAAAATAATAAAGATGTTGAAGAGATGTACGAACAAAATTTGACCTCGGAACTTCATGATGCCATTATTAAAAAGTCAAAGAAAAATACTAAATTCGTGGATAAGCTAGAAGCGGTGTACGATGCGGTATATCCGTGTGTTTCGAATCCACCTGGTACAAAATCGAGCATATTATTGATGGCAGAAGCGCTTAAAGAAGTGATGAAGGAAATATCAGACGTAAAGCAGAATACTGATGAGTTGAGGAAGGATATCAGTGAGATTTCACAAACTATACGGTTACATGAGTTCCGGGAATAAATGTTTTACCATGGTCCTAGCTCCTAGCGCGTATTTTGTTATAGGTAAGCTCTGTTTTGTACGGTTCATACCAAAATGTTAAAAAGGAACCATTATGGTGCCATTATGTCTGCCTATCTACCTTTAGCAAAGCCAATTTGCCCCGAAACTAATGAAACAATGAGTGTGAGTGAAGTTTTGTACAAAGGAGATCGTCAATTCTGGGCCACCTGATATAAACCGTATACCGTTTGTACTGCAATGTAAAATAAATACTCATTTTATTACTAAAGTAGACAAAATATTGCAAAAAAATGAAACGGGAATTAGAAATACTAAATAAATAAACATTATGTTGATTTTTCCGCGATTAAAATACAGCAAGACAAGTCGTTAACGTGCTTATGGCATTGACATAAAGTTTAACTTCACCCTGGCCTGAAACAGGATTGTATTTTGGTTTGACACTGTCAATGTATACCGTTACATAATCTGCGTTTTGATACTGTCCGGTAAGTTAGAACATTGTAATATTTGTAATATTAAAATAGTATCTAAGCCTACGAATACGAAAGATTAAATTAGGAATCGACTATATTAAAACGCCTAAAGATTGAAAATGCGTATTTTTGCATTTTTGATCGAAGTTTGAATATTAAAAGTGGGTTTCATAATGGCATAATATCATGCTCCTTCGATAACGAAACGCATCTTTTTTTTCAATTTTGCAATGTCAGATACTAGTGCTATCGCACTTAACGGTGGTAAACCTTATCCCTTCGCAATAGGTGTTACGAATGTTCAGTTAATAGTATCAACGATGGTTTGACTGCCGTCTTTGTTTACCGAAATACAGGAACTATAAATACGATCAAAATATGACTTTTTGTTATTTCATCATGATTCCCGTTTTGTTTTCAAGTCTGCTTTTGTACATTATCTTTAAAAAATCGGTACTTTTTTACATTAATATATAAATCATAGGCAAGCACGCTTTCAAATATTGTCCTTGTCAGATTCAAGTTTTAAATGCATGATTTTTAAATTTTCCCATTAGATTTCGCATTATTTTTACCACCATCCTGATCAAAAAATTATGACGATTCTTCAGAGGTAAGAACCATTCCCAAACGGTCCTAAATAATCTGGGCCAGATCACCTAACAAAAATTGACGATCTCCTTTGTAGGTCAGCGACCCAAAGGCGGACGTTTAAAGTCAATTAATGAGTTTTGAACATGGGGGCGACTTTGGGGGAATAAATTAGAAAACTATACCGTGTTCTATATCAAATGAAAAGGTTCGCTGTGAGAAGATTGAATACATTTTTTTTTATAATTTTCAAAATAGGTAAATAGTTTAGAAGTTATTCCAGATAGAAAACAAAAATTACCATTCCTGCCCTGCGGAGCCTAAAATTTTGATTTTTTTTACAGGAACTTGTTAATACCTAATAAATTACAGGAAAAATAATAAGTCTACGTTCAACCGTGAGTCGGATTTAAGTTAAACGACATAGTATACATTTTGTGATGACGGAGTCAGACTCGCACATGGCCGGTTTTTTTTAATTCCACGTACTAAGTATAATGTAATGTTAGTTCGATTTCACAATTCCTGTAGTTAAAGCAATGGCGCGTATTTTCAGTGACCGCGAGGCAACCGGATGGCTCGCGGTATTGACCCAACTTGGACTGGAGCGGAAATACGGGGGGGTTACCGATTAAAACAGCGGTTGCCTGAAAGAATGTACTCTGGTTCCTCATCACTTCAGAAGCTTATATACCGCGAGCCATCCGGTTGCCTCGCGGTCACTGAAATTACGCGTCATTGCTCTGAATATACCCATTCTGACTGGTTTTGAACTAAAATAAAACTTGGGTTAAGCAGATTAGTAAGGAAATTAGACATACATACATGATTTAACAAAAATACTGGTGATCCGTTTAAGGGTATCGTATTGTGAGTAAGAAAATTTAGGAGAAAAAATTTTGGACGCGATAATTTTTTTTTAGAGGTATGGGACCCATCGTCCCAGCCAGCCAACCCTCCATACGAAACCATTTTTTTTCGCGCAAAATTTTTTTTGTTACTTTTTCCTAATGAAAATACGATACTGTATCCCGATAATTTAATAACTGATATTTTTTCAGTGGTGCTATCTTAAGGGGCTGACAACAGCTAAATTCCCTCCCCATCCTTTTTCCGCGCGAGAGTAAGAGAAACACTGTGTTACGATTAGTATGGGAGCTCATTGCAAATTTTGCAAAACTATGAATTATACAAAAAACTACGCATTAATTGAGAAATATAAAACAACGAAGTTTTTAGTATTAGTGCGGTGGAATTTTGTCCTTAGTTACAGACGTATAAGTCAAGAAACTAAAGACATACGACTGTTTAAAGCAAATTTTAAGATGTAACTTTGGAATTGTTTTCTATCGAGCCGATTTCGTCCAATCGTGTATCGGAATTAACGAAGTTCTTCCAAATATAACGAATAATAACATATATTCTTTTTAGTTTCTCAAAACAAAATTTTGAGTAAAGTCAATTTGAAAGTCATTGGGTGTTGTCAGCCTCTTAAGGGACGGGTCAAGATTATCAAGCAGATTGGTCTTTAATTGTTAAAACATATTTTTTGAGAAACAATCATAAATATGCCAAAATATGAATATAAACGGTGCGGGAGGTATGCGACTGTTGATATTAGGCTGACATTATTCTTCACGTACCTAGGCCTATGTCCAGAAATGGACAGTCCAATACATTATTACTATTATTAGGATAACTAAATAAGATTAAGAATTAATATTGTCTTCGGTTGCCGCGATAGTTATTCATGAAATAAAACAACTAAAAACGGATTATACCGCGTGTGCCGTGTGTTTAATATGTGGGTAGGTTTGCATATTCTGATAGTTTTTGAACTGTATATTTTTCCTCAGTCGACCCGTTGACCACTAACGCTGCAAAGTGTTCGAAACGTCGGGATGTAATTTAAGCTCAGTACACGCGGTTTAATCCGTTTTTAGTTGTTTTATTAAAAGAATAAGAATTTATCAGTAAAAATAAGTATATTTAAATGTAATATTATATTAAAATGAATTTGTAATTTTATGTCTGTTGGAAATAAATGGCTATATTATTATTATATTATATATATTCTCTTTCTTCATTTTCTTTCTTAGGTTTAGGTTTTTTACAATATTTTTATAAAAGTAAAATACAAAAATACATCTAAAACACACAATAACAATAAAAGCATTATAAAAAACCTATCCTAGGGTGCCGCCGGCAACGGAGCAAGGCCCAGGCTGCCGGTGGTCAGGGCCGCAGAGTGACGAACCTTCGGACTATGCGCGCCGTGTCCAAGATTACCGCCTTCCGAATCTGACCCTGATCCAACCACAACCCCGTAGCGTACTATATTATTATTATTATTATTCTCCACGTAAATTTGCCATACCTAAATAATATTTTATATGTAATATATAAACTGTATCTTTCATATTTGCCCACTCTGTATGTCTATTATAGACGGAGAGCTAGCCACATCAGATATGATGCAATAATGAGAGCAACGAAACCCGTGTAGTTATTTTGCCATACTATGCTTATTTCTAGATTCGGGCATCTGGCAGCTGTCAAGTGGTGGACGTCAAAGATTGCAAACCACTTTAAGGATACAAATCTTAGAGTTCTGGTTTTGATGCAATATCATGAGAAATAATATAAATAATTAAACTATATCATTTCCAAAAGTTTATGTTGGGGGAAAGTAGTGCTACTCGACGTATAATGTAATATCAGAGTTTTTCACCTACTGTTTTTGTTTCCGCAATAAAACGCAATGTTTTTGTTCTAATGTTAAAATATAGGCCTTTTTCTCTATAACTGAAACAACTTCGGCAGTTTTTACTTATTTTGGTATTACTATTTTCTAATTGTAAAATTTTACTTGTCTGTCACTTTAACCTCCACCCATTAAAAGCTGCCAGATGCCTGAATCAAGCAATAAGGATAGTATCGTAATCTAACTAGACGGGTTTTGTTGCTCTCATTATTGTGTCATATTCATATCTGACGTGGCCAGCTCTTAGTCCGTTAATTTAGATGCCAACATTGCCAACCCTTCCCTCGTATGCGGTAAGGTACGCTTAGAATGTAGGCAAAAACGGGTACTTACAATAGAGAGATACATAGTGAAACCCTCCTGATTTAAGTAGGTAAAGGATCTACGAGTATATCTGAATCCCTAAAGCTTCTTGTCCTATTTTTGTATTCTCTAATGCTATTATTCCTAATGATCATTTGCCCTAATGCTCATTTGTCCTAATTACAGTTGCTCTAACATCGTATCGATGAATTTTGTTTTCCCTAATATGTTATTACCTAATATTATTTGACCTATTCATCAGTTGCCTTAATTTTTTTTTCCATAATACTAATTTGTCATCATTATTCTTTGACCTAAAAGTTATTTGTCCTAGTTATCAAAACTCTTAATTTTAACTGAACTAATATTATTTCTCCTAATATTTTATAAGGACACCCTATTTAAGTTAGTTACTAAGTTATTTTTACGGGAAATAAATCTACTTATAATTGAGTAAATTTCCAAAAGCGTTTCAACCGCCGGTTCAGTTAAGATACGAATTTATGACATAAAAGTTGCAAATGATTTATAAATAATTTAAAACAAAATAGAACCGACTTCACTTAGCATCCAGCTTTCCAACAGCAAATGCTCGAGCTGCTGTAAAAAATACTCAAATCACTATAGGTGTGCCTATAATAGTTGAAGAGTTCCCTCAATTTCTCCAGGATCCCATCATCAGACCCTGACACGGTTACAATGGGACCAACTGTGAAGTATACGCTTTCAAACAAAAAAATAATTTTCCAAATCGGTCCAGCCGTTTTCGAATAATCGGTAAACATACATTAAAAAAAAATAGCAAAAAAAAACAAAGATCCCGACGAATTGATAACCTCCTCCTTCGAAATCTTGAAGTCGGTTGAAAACAAGATTATTCGAAAATTGTGTGTTACCTATCATATATATAATACATATTTTACGAATTACGAGCAACTTATATGTCATAAATTCGCAACACAAATGAACCGGCGGTTGAAATAGTAACATAATAGTAGTTTATGTAACTGTTACGTAATAAGGGTCCTTAAAACATGAGTGTGGTTTTATGAAATGAGCCGCAGGCGAATTTCATAATAAGATCACACGAGTGTTTTAAGGCCTAATTACGTACAGTTGCATACACTGCTTTATCTACACTCATATTATATATATTAAATTAAGTGTTCGGAAACCATAGAATGACCGCCATTGTACCGTCATGGCCTACTCGATTGTGCCGGCGCTCGCGCGGGACCAATCGAGTTGGCCATGCCGGTAACATTATGTTATCAAATTCGATGTTCCAAATTTGAAACTCAGTGCTTAACAATATTTGAGCATGCAACGTTAAAATTACGTTACTGCCGTAGATAAGAAACTTATCATAGTTAAATCGTTTGTTGTAATGCTTGTCATTGTCTACGGTTTTTGAACGCATTTTAGAGTACTTACAGTATGAGTGTAGATAAAAGTAATTAAGATTATAAAGCTGGAAGCTGGGAATCCTAGTGTGGTGTTTAAATGGGTTCTGATAATTGGTAAACTTAGACAAGGAAGATAATAGACGCACAAATTGAAATAAAATTCATCGAAAATATTATGGCATGTCAATTCCGATTATATTTAGTCCTAAGTATATTCATAAAACCTATGGCTTATATCGTGAGGAAGTGGCTATAACTTCATGCTTATCTATTTAGTAGGTAGTATTTTATACACTGGTCTAATTTTAACGAAGCGCCCCTCTGTGAATAGCAATGTCCTTAGAACGATCGGCTAGTCATTAGTGTTTTAGGTTTTATATCTTGAACGTTATTTTCTTCATTCACAATTTCATAGTATGTGTCATTGTCATTGATTTATTAAATATTCTACTAGATGTGACATCTATAACAAATTTAGTGCGCCATGTTTAGCGGTTTACAGCTATGACAGAATCAAAGAGTAGTACGAGTATAGACTTGTATTGATTTTCACTACAACTTTTGGGACAAAAAAATTCTTAGGGATGTCATCCTGTTACTCAATGGTCATTGTGAAAATATTCTCAATTTATCTAAATAGTAAATAAAATATTATATATTTTTACATTGTGCTCGTATTAGTTGTGATTCTCTGTACCATAAGAATTCAATGTCGGTAAACTGATTACTGTCAATAATGTGCCCCTTGGGAATGTTGTCATAACAAACCCTCCCCCTAATTTGATACCGCACTTATTAAGTTAGGGACAATCATGTGATGGAGTTATCGTGTTAATGATCTGAATAATAGTCATAGAATTAGATTTAGATAGAAATTACTATGCAATGTAGGGTGCTATGGGATAGGAGAATCTACAGAATAGATTTTACTGTTGTATACGTGTGAAAATCCAATACGACCAATAAACTAAAACATTTGTCTGGTTTTTAGGGTTCCGTAGCCAAAATACCAAAAACGGAACCCTTATAGTTTCGTCATGTCCGTCTGTCCGTCCATACATATGTCACAGCCATTTTACTCGGAAACTATAAGACATATCTGAATAAAATTTACACGTAAGGTGTATTTCATATGCCGAAAAAACGTGCAAAAAAACTAAAAATGGATATAGTTTGCATGATGGCAACGGACTCTGGTGGTCCTCGAAGCTCTTGTTTTCAGACATGCATACTAGGATCCCAGAGAAAAGAGGTGTCGAGTTTCATTGCTGCCACTATTGATTGACCTCTAATTAAGAGCAAAAATAGGGTTTTATCATCAAATTATTTAGTCTAAGTGATTTATTATTCATACATTTTTAGAAAATTTGCATCGCATGGCATTGGTGTGTTGATTACAGACCTCCTGGTGTATCTTTCACTGAAATCCGCGCAATAGTTTAGGTACCAATGAATAAACATGATTTCATTTGGTGACCTCTTGCGGCCGCCATATTGTTTTTTTTTTAATATATAAGTGTGAATTCATTGTTCAGATGAAGTGGAATTTAGGGATATGTCACTTGTAGAAATCTGCTTAGCATCCTAGGCTACAGGATGTATTCAGTTTTTTTTTGAAACCATTACCTTACTTACTGTTTTTGTCGCATTCGGTTAAAATGTTGATATTGGTGTAGCTGACATACAAAACTATAAATAAACATTAACTTTGTATTCTCACAAGTTTCATATCATGAGAATATTCCCTGAAAAGGTATTGAAGATACACTTCAGTTCCTCAAGTAATATATCTAAGGAGGTGCATTTTTCAGCAAAAGAGTACTGCATATTTCTATGTAGAATTTAATGAGATTTAATATTGTCCTAGATCATATTTTCATCGAGTGCGTAGATTCGGAGGGAAAAGCGAATTTCTTCAGGATGGACGACATTTTCCAAGGTGCTGGCGGTTCCTCGAGGTCCTCAAATATCAAATGGTGTGGACAATAAAACTGGACCTCTAATCAACATACACACCAAATTTCAAAACTGTCCGGCGGATTTCGAGTTTATCGTATTTTGATTATGTTATCTTGTCAATATCGAATTTCAAAATTAATGACATCACCTACGTCACCTCAACTTAGTCAACTGACAAAATAGTGAATCTGCCAGATACATTTCATAAGCAAGCAGCGAATATAAAGTGATTGAAAACTAATCTATATTCATTGAACATACAGTTAAAATTTCAATGTTTCAGAATTTTCTGTAAATCCGAGGTAATTTGTTTTTTACTTTATAGTAAATGTCTTAAGGTGGAAATTGCTTTAAAATCTGAGTTGCAAGGAAGGGAGCGAGTTCGGCCAATCGCAGGGGTTAGGTAAGGGGCGGTCCTATTTTTAACTCGGTAGTACAAATGTCCTAAGCGACACATTTTACTCATTGTCTGACTATAGTGACTATATACATGGTGGACCTTGATGAGCAAGAATTAAAACAGTAGATTATTTATGTACTTATTTATATGACAAATAGTTTAATTACCAATAAAAGTTTTTATAATATATTAGTATTTATATTTTTTAAATACATTAATATATTAGTTTTTATAATATATTTTAGGTTTTTCTGAGCATACTAAGAGTCTGTCTTTTCGGCAGTCAAATCAGCTCCTCTTTTATGAAACGTAAAAATGATTTGTTACTGTGCCATTTTTTATTGTCCTTCGTTGCTTTGGTTACGTCCCTTGAACAACCAAAGGTTTCTATGAAACAAAATATGTCCCTCGGACAACAGTGACAGAGTAAACAATATTAAATAGTTGATTCGCGTACATTATTATGTATTCTACTAGATGTGACATCTAGAACAAATTTCCTGCGCCATGTTTGGCGGTTGACAGCTATGACAGAATCAAAAAGTATTAAACTACACAGACTTTTTGATTTTCACTACAACTTTTGGGACAAAACATTTCTTAGGGATGTCATCTCCTGTTACTCAATGTTCCTTATGCGTTTTTTTAATAATTAAAAGGCTAAAATGATTGCTACCAAGCTATCCAATTTATCTATAAGTAGGAAAGTAGTAACGTTTTTCCCCTGGGTAACTGCAATGGTTTACAAAGGCGCTTACTACGTTTTGTCCTCGCATTTGATAATTTAGTTATATACGCCCCGCCCTCTCTGGAACGAGGGCCAAATATCCAGCCAGTCCCGACTCCGCGGTAGCCGCGTTTTTACCTGTCAAACTGACAGCTAACCGCGCTTCCAATATCGAAAAAAAGTGAGTGCATTTTCTGTTTTAATATAAAACGAAAATTAAAGTGTTTTTTGCAGTGATGTGGTAAAAATGTGGTTGATTTTGTGAATATATATTATATAGTGGCCGGATTATTCGATTAAGGTAGGTGCTAAAGTTTCCGTACGAAATAGGAAATATAATTACGAAAAATATGTGAATATACATTTTACGTCACACCTGGCCATAATGTGAGTTTTACCGCTCGCTACGCTTACGGTAAAACTCGCATTATGGCCAGGTGGGGACGTAAAATTGTGTACTCACCACGGGCAGTAAAAAAGAAAGCCCTCTATCGCATATTTACAACCCTCGCCTGCGGCTCGGGTCCCAAATACCTGCGATTTCGGGCTTTCTTTTTTTTACAGCCCTAGGTAAGTAATGTACTATTATTTTTATAAGTGAGAACCTGTAATTGGCTTTTTATTCTACTCTGGTTTATTATAGTTTGTCATTGAATCAAATACATTGAAAAAAATATTACTGGTTTATAGACTTTATAGTAATGTATAAATTATGATGTTCGTTTTCTATGTATGTAAAATAAAATATAAAATAAAATAAAGATATTTTTAGGGTTCCGTACCTCGAAATGAAAAAACGGAACCCTTATAGGATCACTTTGTTGTCCGTCCGTCAAGTGTCTGTCTGTCAAGACCCCTTTTCTCAGGAACTCGTAAAGGTATCAAGCTGAAATTTATATGAAATACTCAGGTCTACTGTTCCTTGGAGCTGTGAAAAAATCAAACTTCTAAGCCAACGCAATCAAAACATACAGCCGTTTATGCCGCAAATTTTCGAAACTCGCAAGGGAATGAAAACCTACAGGGTACTTCCCGTGAACTCAGAAGCTTGAAATTTGGTACGAAGTAACATCTTATAACACAGATAAAGCAAAATTTGCGAAAACTGTAAATTTTCAGTTACACTATATAATAAAAATATTTTTAATAATTTTAAAGTTACTACCCCTATATACCTACAGGTTTGTACGGAACACTCGGTGCGCGAGTCCGACTCGCACTTGGCCGGTTTTTTATTTACAAACTAAATTCCTATTATCTCTTGGCTATCGAGACAGAATGATAGTAAAATAGTTGATCCTACCTACGGGTCTACGGGTTTTGACTAATACTAGGTGCGTCATGTAAAAAAAAAGTAAAAATGTTTTATTGACCAAAATATTTTTTAAATATACAGTTAACAGCAACTCCCACACTAGGCAAAGCCTGTGTCGAGATTGTTATGTGAATATTTCGCATTCCCGAGAAAAAAATGACATGCAGTTAGTTGCATCAATGAGAGCCTCTGAAGTGCATACGATCAGTTTTTAATACACGCATTTCTGCGGCCAAAAGAAAGAAAAATCATTGACTTTACGTCAATAAAAAAAAAATACAAAAATAAATATTTGAATCATCATGCTTCATATAATATCATTCTACAGCTTATTAGGCCAAGCAAATAAGATCTATAAAAAGTGTTTTAAGGAATTAATTCCCAGCAGGCTGGAAATCGTTTTAATACCTTCATGTGGTCTTAAATGCATGTAATCCGAGTTTGCCCAATCCCAGGAGGTGTGCATAACTTTTTAGCGAAATTTTTGCCCTTTGTCGGTTTTTTGATTGCAGCTCGAAAACGGCACGTGCGACGAAAAATTTCATTCGTTTCATTCAGAGTTAAATTCTGCGTTGAATGAGCAACTTAACTTCTAATTCGGTTCAGCGGTACAGCCGAAATTAAAAGTTATAAACCGGTAAAATATCTCATTTAATTGAAAAACTCATATTTTGACTTCCATACCACATATCTTTGAAACAAATGACTCCTGTTGAAAAACCCATAGAATAAAATTTGTAGAGCATAAAATTTTACGTTATATCGACATCAAATATTCAAATACAGTCATTTTGAAAGATTTAATTTGGCATGAATTCAAAATCAGTTTATTCTAAATCCTTCTGAGATTTCATATTTTTCATAAAATATGATGTCTGAGGCCTACAAGAACATTTAAGTGCAAAGTTCTAAAACGTACCCAATCAGAAAACTATTCATACACCGTGTTTTTTACGATCATTTCAATGTACATTCCTAAGCTTAACTTAAGTATATTTCTTAAAGGCGCTAGTGTCCTAATTTGCTCCAGTTCTGAGGTAATCTGTATTTCTTTTTTGTCTTTCTGATTGTGTAAACCTACATTAAATTATTCTTTTAACCTCTTTAAACCTACATTAAATTATTCTCACGCCGCACCACTCTTCGGCCACCTTCCGAGGAAGTTTCCGATATGCAGCGTCTAAATGTTGGAACAATATTCCGCCGCCAGTGAGAAACCTGCAAAGTATTCATAGTTTTAAATTTAAGCTTAAGAATTACATGCTCGACCATCAACTTAACCAGAAAACCTGCAGACTAGATACAAGTTGCCTGTAGACACTGTATTGTTAACGTACCACTGAACTGAAATATGTTCCTGTCGCATTGCCATCGTATTTTTTATACTAAATGTTTATTGTTTTCAATGTAATAATAAATCTTTAATAATTTCCTTTTCTTTCATGTCGATTGTCAATGTCATGCCTGTCATAATTAGTGCGCATGCGTTCTATGCCTAATGCACAGCCAAGACAAGTTTGGTCGGGCAGACATTTTTTATTGTGATTTGATTGTGTTTTAACGATATTTTACTTTTTGCATATAAGTTTATGTAGATATCTATAATCTTTATGTTTCTTTGGATTCTCTTTGTTTGCTTTTAGTTTTTTTTTATCTGTTTTGTGTTACCTTCCGTGAATTGTTTTCACCGGAAGATCAGCGCTGACAACCGCCAGCATCATGCTGAGATGAGGCCATTTCGTGGCACTTTCTCGTATTATGTTTTCTTTCCTTCTCTTTCTTTTATATGTATGTGTTTACGAATAAACTATTTCTATTTCTATCTATTTCTATTTTAGTCTGAGAACCCTCTATAAAATCATTTAACTGTATATTAAGTCAATACAATATGTTTCCTTTGTATCTCCTCCTCCTCCTCCTCCTCCTCCTTCACCATTGTATGTGTGTCCTCATTGTTAATGTTCGAATTTCATTGACATGTCATAATGTTCAATTGTTTGGTTGAGTTAATACACTTTATTTACATTAGCAGTTATTGATGATTCCTCAATCGGTCCCTAAACGAAACAATTGAAAATTAGATGTCAATGTAAATTAATTTAGAATATTAACAGCCTACGGTAGTCGATATGCTTTCTTTTGTATTTCAATACAAAAGAAAGCATATCGACTACCGTAGGCTCAAAGGGCGTAACGGACAAAATACGATTTTACAGGAGAGCCAAAAACTGTTTTTATTTTGAAAAAAAAATTCGTAACTTTTTACTCTCTTGACACATTTTAATGCATGTTTCTGATTTATTCTTATCTTTCTAAGCTCTTTTAGACTAAATATACTAATTTGTGCTACCATAACCAGTTACAGAGATACTATGTCAGTTACGGCCTAAGAACATAGAGTTTTTTAAAGGAGTTGTCTCTTACGCCAACTTTCTTACTTTCACTTGGTTATTATAAGGGCGTATTGAACAAAAATACTTACTTTTTTAATGCCGAAAGGCGTAAGGCATGTACGACCTCTGGCTACTATTTTGCGTACCTGGTACTAATACTTCAATAAAACGAAGAATACTATGAAAATGTTTATTAAACTCAACAGTTTTAATTGTTTTATCACTTTTTGAGATCAATTATCTGAACTGAATCATAAAACTTATCAAACATGAACAAAAACTCATAAACTCACTTGTTAAAACACTTAGTTGATGATGCAGGATTATCCCTTAACTACAAAAAAACAAAGTTAATGTATATTCACTCACCCTATGTCAAAACCATGTATACCCCTAGCATTGTAGCCCATGAACATGTATGTTTGCACACAGGGCCGACATGCTGTAACTGTGAGAAACTTGAAGTTGTGGATCAACATACCTACTTAGGCCTTAAAATAGACACCAAATTTAACTGGGGTCAGCATGTTGACCATGTGTGCAACAAACTGAGGGCAATTTTAAGTAATCTTAGTGTACTAAAGTATAAAATGCCATACTCTATACTTCGGCTACTATACATGGCTCTAGCAGACTCTATAATTAACTATGGAATATCCAGCTATGGGAGATCATATAAAACATACTTACAAAAAATATACAATATTCAAATAAGATTGTTAAAAACCATAGTTCCTTTAAAAATAAAACTTCAATATAAAAATAATTACCATAAATTGTTTATGTACTGTAGAATATATAGTGTTTATGACAAAGTCAAACTTGCTGTGATATTAGAACACAAACACTTGCTTGATCAGCTGGACAGGTATAAGAGACCATCCCACCTCCGGACCTTACCCAATGAACCATACTTTAAAATACCTAAAAGCATCAATGAATATGGGAATAGGGTCTGGTCAACATACCTACCTAATATCCTAAACAGCTTACCCAAACAAGTTGTTGAAACCTTAGTAAAAAACCCCGATAAGGCAAAATATGTACTTAAGAAAGCACTGAATAATAAAGATTAATGTACTTAACTTATTGTAATAAATGTAAGCACTATAACTACCTATATAATTAAGGCTTTGCTTAGTTATTATAATCTCAAAAAATAGAGATTGCAACTGAGCTCCTGTAATATTGTAAACATGTTAAATTAAAAATAAACAGTTTAAATTTTTTTTTTTTTTTTTAGTTAAAAACAGAATAAACAAGATAAAAGAAAAATAGTTTATCTACGCATACATAAAAACAATTAATCAACCGCATCACTGACGTCATCTTCATCAGTTTCTGCTAGGGTAGCTTTGATTTTTTCCGAATAATGCAAACTTAAGTATTCCGCGTGATAAAGTTTTGGTATTGTACCATTATCTATCACACAGCTTTTTCAAGTCCTTATTTTTTTGATAAGCAATTTGAAGCTTTTCGCCTTCTCTTTTACTTTTTCAGGTTTTTCAATGAAAAATCATTATTTTTGGCTGTTGTTACTTTTTTAGCCTGTTTGCTCTCGCCTTTGTTGTCATCGATATTTATTTTGCAAGGTATGTATTTAAATCTACGATAAAAGTCTCGCAGTTTTCGTTCATGCTGTATTTTACAGAAAAAATATTTCCATTTTTCTTTTTGAATGTCACAATTTTCACTTGTCTCAACGGATATTGATTTTCTTAATTATTTCTGGCGTAAAAGTACTCTCGCTGATGTCTACAAAATCGATGAAATCACTTTGCTCCATGACATTTACGTTATATGGCCGAGGGTTTTTTCGTGCAGACTCCATAAAGGACGGCCATTGTTGTTAATTTTGTTGCTTTGCGTAATGAAAAACTATCCAATGTTTTTAAAATAATTAATTGGTTAAGGGGCTGACAACAGCTAAATTCCCTCCCTATCTTTTTCAGCGCGAGTGAAAGAGAAACACTGTGTTACGATTAGTATGGGAGCTCATTGCAAATTTTTCAAAATGATGAATTAAAAAAAAACTACGCATTAACTGAGAAATATAAAACAACGAAGTTTTTAGTATTAGTGCGGTGGAATTTTGTCCTTAGTTACAGACGTATAAGTCAAGAAACTAAAGACATACGACTGTTTAAAGCAAATTTTAAGATGTAACTTTGGAATTATTTTCTATCGAGCCGATTTCGTCCAATCGTGTATCGGAATCAACGAAGTTCTTTCAAATATAACGAATAATAACATATATTTTTTTTTACTTTCTCAAAACAAGGAGTTATAGCTAAAACACTGTTTGAGTAAAGTCAATTTGAAGGTCATCGGGTGTTGTCAGCCTCTTAAGTTAGGTTAGCACTCAACATGCTCATGCCCAATGCTTCACACACGTTTAGTAGTAGTAGCAGTATTAGTAGAAAACACTGAGGTATTGTAGGTACAACACAAGAAATAATTATAAAACATAAAACATAGTCAACCTATTTGATTCCTAGGCCACTGTAGAAACTTGTCACAGTGGTAGTTGCCCGAGGATAGATAGGTATAAACGTAACTGAGCACTATTTAACTATAACTAGTAGTCCGCCTCGAACTCAGAACTCGCGATTTCCTTGCAAACGAGATGACCAATATAACAAGACCTTACTGAAGATTTTTTTTCGCCTTCTAGCTCCACAACCCCTTGATCGATCCTGCTCATATACGAACTCACAAATTTTATGTATCTCTGCTACAACCCCAACAAATTTCATAAAGATCAGAAAAACGTTACTAAAGTTATCGCGGAACAAACTCTCAAAATCAAAAAGCCATCGAAATGCTGAAACGTCCCAGTAGCCGAAGTTGTTTGTAAGAACTCACTTCGCTCGTTCGATTATTATTTATATCAATATTTATGCCAACGTTCTATAATGGCCCAGAAATCAAATTAGTTAACCGTTCATAACATAATTTTGTATCTTTATACACAAACCCCCCTACGCCTTTGCGAACTTATTTTTTACCCGACAACGAAAAAGTCAAAAAAGGGTTACATTAGCCATCTATGTTTGTATTGAAGTATATTGCAACGTAGCGCCTACGCTAATTATCTGATTGTTATTGTTTAAGGTTTGAATACTTTGAATAACTGGGAGAAGTACACACGCCGTAGCCGCTTTGATTCACATTCATTGCGATTCACAGTCATTCATTTCATGAATAACTGTGAATCGCAATGAAATAAACTAAACTAAAATGCGACTTAGCTTTACAAAGATTGCATATACACGGGAAAATTCGACCGGTGCTGCTGTGACCCGGGTGACCAAGGGGTTAAGGCATCTGCCGCGAATGCAGAAGACGCTGGTTTGATCCCAGCCCTGGGCACCGGAGGCCTAGGTCACTTTTTCCTTTGTATATGACATCTATAAAAGTTTATAATATAAAGTCAGTTTATACCCAAATACCTAGTCTCTATTTATGAACAAAGTATTTTAGCTGAATTCTATCCTGCCTAAAAACCTTTATGATCTAAACACTGATATCACACAAGCTAAAAGAAAAGTGACATAACCGCCACGTCCACTTTTACAACTTACGCCATTTTATAAAACAGTACTAAATCCCATGTGATCACGAACTCGATAGTTTTAAACGAAAATAGTCTTTAAAGTTTTAATAATAAGAATCAGGATAGCCTTGGCACGAACTGTCACACGTGTGAGCCACGTTGTATCAAATATTTGTGTGTTTACATTTGACATGTCGACGGCCGTCATATTGTTACTTCCTGAGATTTTGTATATTGTGATTTTGAATATGTTCTGTCTGTTTCTAACGGTATTTATTAAAAAGAGACGGATAGTATATATTGCGCGCGAGCGTGGCGGCATACTCGTGCTTACCATTCTGACACTTTATAATTGTAATTATTTTTGCATGTTTTTAAAGTGGGGCATTCCACTCATACAATACAAACATTGAAAACATTGAAAAAATAATCAACCCAGCAGGACTACAACCTGCATCGATACGCCTTGCCGGGGCTCGATCGCTTTACCAATTAAGCTATGGGTAAGCCATACTTTATGATTTAGATTTAGAATAAAAACAGGGAGATTAAATCCTCGGCAAAATTGTAAAATGACAAGCTACCCCTTTACAAAAGCATCACCTAAAAGGCTTGTTGCACTTGTTAGCTTCCTATATGATTTAGTTTCTAAATTTAGCCAACTCTAACCGCATTTAGCAAGTAAATTTACTATGAAAACTAGTTAGGATCCTAATTAGGATGCTAGTTAGGACACTAAAATAGTAGTTTATGCAACTGATACATAATGAGGGGCATTAAAACACGAGTGGGGTTTAATGAAACGAGCGCAGCGAGTTTCATTATAGGATCACACGAGTGTTTTAAAGCCTAATTATGTACAGTTGCATACATTACTTTATCTACACACATATTGCAAGTACTCAAAGATGGGTTCAGAAGCCGAAGGCAATTGACCTGCATTACTAGGTAGATAGATACAAGTGCTGAAACATACCCACAGGTGTAAGCTTAATGAAAATAAATAAATGATAAGGAAAGTATATTTATTTATTATAATATGGTTAATAGTAAACATTTACATTTTCGCAATTAAAAATGTTTCGACAAACAATAACTGACAAGTTGATAACAGAAATGGCGGCCGTACAAACCATAGAGAAATATATATATGTACAAACTTCTGTCGCGAGTTTTTTTTTTAATATTAGCCAACGAACGAAGTCCTTATTCTCATGTCATCCGAGATCAAAATGTCGTGCGGTTTATGTCAAAAAATATATCGTACTGACGTTTCGTATCGACAAAATTTTAAAATCTATGGATACTAGAATAGAAACCCATTGAAATTGTGTTGGTTTTGACAGCTGTTCCAAATTTGAAACTCATAACTTAACAATATTTGAGCATGTAAAGTTAAAATTACATTACTGCCACAGATAAGAAACTTATCATAGTGAAATCGTTTGTTGTAATGCTGGTCATTGCCTACGGTTTATGAACGCATTTTAGAGGACTTACAATATGAGTGTAGATAAAAAGTAAAGTGTAACAGGGATTTAACCCCTACCTTGCCTATAAAAGCTTTTGTTACACTTTACTCTTTTTAGTGTACTAACTAGCATCCTAATTAGGATCCTAACTTTTTAAATAAATTTACTTGCTAAATGCGGTTACACTTGACTTGGTCTTTCAAATTTTTTTTTTCTTTATTTTGACAATAAATAAATAAAATAAAATAAAATTCATTTATTTCAGACCGGTTTGATCCATAGTTTTGTTAGTTACAAGAAAAATAAATATTGCTTTACTTACACTCTATGTTAGTATTTACCTACAACTAAATTAAACTAAACTTATTTTATTTTGCCCTGCCTATCAGCACGTCTACCCAGTAGCTCGTGAGACGGCAATCAAGGCGTTCAGCCAACGTCCTTAGGAGGCTGTTGCTACTGCCGCGCACGCGTGTCAGCAGAGACGCTATTCTTTTACGCCTAATGGCATAAAAGTCATCCGTTCGCGCCTCTGCAAACATACCAGATGCACTACAGTGCTTCGGCAGCCTCAACAGCATCCTCATGACGTTATTGTACTGAACTCTTAACGTGTTATAGGCTCTCTGCGTAAATGTCGCCCACAGACTGCACGTGTAAAAAGTTTGACAATATGCTTTAAAAAGCGTTAACTTTACTTGTGTGTTACAACGTGCAAATCTGCGGGCAACCATATTGCCCCTTACAGCCATAGCCCTCCTTTCTCTTTCTAGATCCATATCATCTTTCAGATCTCCAGTTAGCACGTGCCCTAGATACTTAACACTCTTCACCACTTTGAGGGGTACCCCTCCCAGCATGAACCTAGGCACAGTCCAATCAAAATTGTACTTTTGAGCCTTAAAAATGAGTATTTCACTTTTGGTTGCATTATACCTAAGACCATGCTGCCCGGCGTAACCCTCGCATATGGTGATTAGTTTTTTTAAAGAGCTAACTGAGGGGCCCAGCAGCGCCATGTCATCCGCGTAGCTTATGTTATTGAAACATGTTCCCAAAACATGACATCCGACACGCGCGCTACTGAGTCTCCCAATCAGTTCGTCAACATATAGGTTAAACAAGGTGGGAGATGTTAGCCCACCCTGTCTAACCCCACATTGGAGCCTATATTCTTCTGAATACTCTCCATCCCATCTCACTTGATTGACCTGATTGTTATACCAGTATTTTAACAAGCCTATGCACTCTTTAGGTATTCCAGTTTTAGCCAGCTTGTCCCACAGTATTTGGTAGACAACCAGGTCAAAGGCCTTTGACAGGTCCAGGAAACACGCGAACACAGGCGTGTTCCTGTCCCTGTAATACCCAATAGCTTGCTTAAGGCACAAAATTGCAGTTTCTGTTGAGAGTCCAGGCCTGAACCCGAATTGCGCGTCGTTCAACTTTACATGTTTCTGCAGATGTGCATTAAGCAAGCCATCGAGGACTTTTGCCATAATAGTTGCAAGTGAGATGGGTCTGTAGTTCCCTAATTCAGACAAGTCACCCGTTTTATTTTTAGCAAGCGGCACCACCACAGTCCGCATAAGCTGGTTAGGGAGATAACCGTGCCTCAGACATAAGGTGTAGAACATTGCCAGAACACGCGGCACGTGTATGCCTGCGTGCCTGAGATGCTCAATACTGAGACCATCATGACCTGGAGATTTTCCCCTCTGCATGTTATTTATAATGGCCTTAACATCTTTAGCCATAAACGTCAAAGTAGTTCCTCCCATGATAGTCTCAGCACCCAGCACCTCAGGCGCAGTCGCAATCAGTGGGCTTACGGTAAAAACATTCTTATCCACTCACGTGCCCTGCGCAACTACGGTTGCATTTTGTCAAAACGCAAAGTGCTCTCGCAACACTAGTTGCGAGTTGGAGTACCAACGGTTTTTAAATGATATCTATGTGCAACGTGTGAAGAGCGCTTTTCTGTTGACTTAGTTAGGCAGAGGATTAATGTGGCAACATTAAAAAAAAATAAAAACCGCAGTCTGTGGAACATTTTTACAAACTTCAGATTATTGTTTTGGTGACTGTCAAAGTTCGGTATGTCAGCGAGGGAGCTAGTCATTAAAAAATGCCGTCAGTACTCAATTCCGCATATTTTAATTAGCATTGTATATCAAATTATTCCTTGTTTACTGCTCCATACGATAAAGCATATATTTCAATACTAATTTAAATATAATGTGATAAATTCTTGCAACAAATTAAGTCTAGTGATGAAAATTTTGCGTATTTGATTTTGAATCGTACATTTATTATACGATTAAGCCATATTTCTGTCTAGGCTATTAGAATAAGTTAGTTTGTCTATTAACCTAAGCGTTAATCCTCTTTTCTCAAACATGCTCGGAAATGTTCCTGTTACGTTAGTAATTAGAGACCAGTAGGGACTCTATTCCAAGGCAGGTTCAGCGCGACGTACGTAAAGGATTTTCATACAACATTAAATCACTCAGCCAGTAACTGAAGCACTAAACAAGTAATTTTATTTCCTTACATGTTTGAGAAAAGCACTATACATGCTTCGACCGTAATCAGCTTACCTGGCTTCGTATTGTAGCCGTCCTCGTCTTCGACTCGGACGGCTACTAAATACTCAGCCAGGAAAGCTTACTTACTGGTCTCTGCAGTAATGTACTATTAAATGAGTAATTATGTATGTTTTGAACAGGATTAGGTGAAATAAACTTGTGATGTCTGTAAGTACAACTGTACGCAACAGTAGTTGCTCGAAGCATTTTAACAGATCCTCACAGGGTCCGCGTTTTATGTCATAAGGCATGGTGCACACTGGGTTTTGGTTGGAGATTGATTTAATTTAGCTTAGTGAATTTAGAGTGTTTTTATTTTCATTTGTGGAGGCTATTACTCATTTTTTGATAATTTTTAGTTTTTTTTATTAATCGGCGAAGGATGTTTTATCTTCTATCTTTAAGTATATAAAAGAAGAAACTGACTGACTGACTGACATATCAACGCACAGCCCAAACCGCTGGTTCTAGAGATTCCAAATTTTGCACGTAGGTTCCTTATAAGGTCTAAGGGTGCACTAAGAAAGGATTTTTCAAAATTAACCCGCTAAGGGGATGAAATGGCGGTTCAAAGTTTGTATGGCGAAACAAGATTAGTTAGACTATTTTATTTGATACTTCACAGGAGTATTCCTAACGATAAATGAATAAATATGTGTTTCAGGTTTTTTGAAAATTCAACCCCAAAAAGAGGGAAAGGTGGGTTTCTATGGTTTATCGGGTCGTTGATTACGAAAACAATAACGATTTTAAAATCCAACGTAGCGAACGTGAAATACCATCCGCCATGTTGAGGTGCGATGGGGTTGAAATGTCTAAATATCAATATGGGTGTCGATTTTATGGTATTGTGGGATGTTAATTACGAAAATTATATCGATTTTGAAATTTAATATTGTGGACATGAAAATTCTTGAAAGTATTTGTACGAAATTGCAATCTAATAACATTAGGTAGCTTTCATCCAGAAAATCAACCCTTAAGAGAGTGAAAAGTGGGTTGGAAGTTTTTATGGCAATTTTTTAACAGGTGAACCTATTTAGATGAAACTTGGTATACAGATAGTTTGAGTCCCGGGAAGGAACATAAAATTGTTAATATTGCGAAATTCAACCCTTAAGGAGTGAAATGGGGGTTGGAGGTTTGTATGGAGAATTTTTAACCGCGAACCGACCGAAAGTTGTGGATATAGTTTAAGTCCCGAGAAACAATATAGGGTAGTTTTTATTCCGAAAATTAACCCTACAGGGGTAGAAAAGGGGTTGCTTGTTTGTATGGCGAATTATTAACCGCTGAACAGACGATGGAGATAAAACTTGCTACATAGATAGTTTGAGTCCCGGGAAACAATATAGGATAGGTTTTATACCGAAAATACCGCTTTAGGGGGTGAAACTGTGGGTTTAAAATTTGTATGCAGAATTAATAACCGCTGAGCCTATTTAGAAGATTTGGTATGGAGATAGTTTGAGTTCTGGGGAACGATATATAACAGTTGTTATCCCTGAAGTCATTCCTTAAGCGGGTAAAAAGGAGGCTGTTTTCTAATTCCACGCAGACGAAGTTGCGGGAAAAAGCTTCTATTTAAGAGTAGAAATCTGCATTAATCATAATCTCTTCGTAGTACATAGTACAGGTTGAACACGCCAAAACTCGGGCACGCAAAATTTGTTTTTAAACCAGTTTAAAAATAAAAAACCACATTATGAATACCACATTTAATGACAAATTTAATGAATTCTAAAATCACATTTTTAATTTTAATTAATGTTTACACAGTAAGCCATAGATCGAACTTTTCTACGCACACCGCTCATAAGACTTTGCACCCTCTCTTTAGAAAAGATTTTTGTCGCCCAGGTCCACATTTTTTGTAGCTCAGGGGCCGATTTTACTTCTCCGCCTTTCTTTTTTAGAATTCCTTTCATAATACTCCAGTACTCCTCAACAGGCCGCAGTTCTTGTACTATTTGGCGGATTGCATATTTTGGGTACCACCATGATCCTGTTAGCGTTGTACCATTTCATAACTGGCATTTGGCTACTGGCTAGATCTGGCCAAAACAGCGGTGGTGAGGCATGCTGTCTTATAAAAGGCAGCAAACGCTTGTGTAAACAATCTTTCCGATAAATATCGCCGTTTATTGTCCCGGTGGTGATAAACGAGCGACTTATTTTACCACAGCTACATATTGCCTGCCAAAGAAGGTATTTTTTTGGAAATTGCCCTCGTTTTGTTAGTTCAAAATCTTCAGGACTATCTGTTCGAGATTTGCTAGTATAAAACTCTTGACCAGGTATTTGTTTAAAATACAATTTTATATACGTTTCGTCGTCCATCAACGCGTATTCAAATTTTGTAAGAAAATCGTCATAGAGTTGTCGCGACCGTATCTTTGCGGATAAGTTCTGTTTTGAGTCTCGATCTGGTGCGGCCTGGGCTTTATAACTCCTCAGTCCTGCCCTCTGTTTCACTTTTTGGACATAGGACTGAGACATTTTCACTTTTTTAGCAACATCACGAGATGAAATCGTATGATTTGAGGCAAAAATCTTTAAAATACTCTTTCCTTTTTCTTGTTCTTGACTCCCTGCAACCCACCACTTCCTGGCTTTCTATCTATTGTCAAGCGTTCACGGGAAGTTTTTAATACGTGACCAACCGTAGATTGTGGATATTTCAGCCTTTTCGCGATATCTCTGTAGCTTAACATGGGATTTTTTACATGTTCGTGCAAAATGCGTTCACGTTTTTGATGTTGTACGCTCGACATTTTGCCAACGAATAAATAAAAGAAAATAAATTTATCATCATTTTGTAGCCCAGTTCCTTGTGAGAAAATTGTTGTTTAAAAAGTTTGAATATATCAATTTTTCGAATAACTATAGCTATTTTTACATGCCCAGGTTTTGGCGTGTTCAACCTTTAAGTGGTTGCTGGTATAACAATTCAACAATTATTGCAATCATTTATTTAAGAAAAAAAAAATGAACCACCTTCACCAAAACATGATATACCGAAACCTACAGAGTGTAACAAATACTTTTCCGAAAACCGCATATAAATCGGTTCAGCAAGGTACATACAAACATACAAGTCTAACTGAGAACCTCCTTTTATAGTAATTTTAGTACGCGGGCGAAGCCGCGGGAAAAAGCTCGTTATTAATATAAATGGTTCAAATTCACGGTGATGCTGATAGTACAATATATAATAGGTATAAGAATAAAATTTTATATGCATAGCTTATTTTTAACAGAAATTTTCATGTTACGTAATATTTTTTTGAACAACATAATCTTGTAGGTACGTAAAAAAACCATTAGCTTACTTGTGAATTGTAACTCCGTTCAAAATTATTCAAATCGGTCAGTTAATTCTGGTTTTAGTAATTTACGAGTAGATATGCTAAAATCTGCCCGTACCTACTATAAAATACTATGTTAGTCTTTTGTGTGTAGTTTTTGTTAACATACTATGTTAGTGATATAGATCACGACAACCACTGTTATTAAAATATAATTTATTAATTCAGGAATATCAAGTCTGCGGTTCTGCGTGAGTGAGCCGCTGCGCATAATATTTAATTTCGTATTAGCATTTTATACTTAAGTTATAATTATTCATAACTAGCTGACCCGGCGAACTTCGTACCATCAACAATTTTTTTTAAATTTCTCCAATATTTTAATAGCTATTATGCTTTCGAGGCGAAGATAAATCCAACAAATTAATCATCATTAAAATCCAGCCGTTCTTGAGTTATAAATGGTGTAACCGACACGACTTTGTTTTACATATAAAGATTGATACAATAAAATGTAAATAATATATAATTTCAATGTTGAAGATGTGATTTCGTTGCTTGTGTATCCCGTCCTTATACCGCCGCCATCTTGAATGATGGCCGCGCGAGGCCCGCCTGGTGACATCTAGTATGACTTTTGACACTCAGCACGTGGGTTTGTTTACTTTTGTAATGAAAAAAAACAGTACATATTGAGTTGGTAATCGTCCTGATATGTATTTATTTGTAAAGTGTGACATGTGAGTGTATTTATGTTAAGTGTATATGTGGTTTGAACTGGTGGGAATTGTCGGTAATCGGACGTCAAAAAAGGCACTCGTTACGGTAGGTATATAGGCCTATTTTTTGTTATTGATAATTTGTGACACAAATTGCTGCGAGTTTGACAAAACTGGCACATGTTATTTAAAGACTAATAGTATCTTTATCTGCGTATGACAATATTTTTGTCCTAATTTGCGTAAATTATTCGTAAAAAAATCATAAACAAACCACGCGGTTTGGCGGTCAATTGCGAAACTGACATTTTAGAAATTGCAAATGAAACAAGTTTTATGCAAAATATTTCCCCGCGATCATATACTTTATTTGGTATCAATCGAAGCGTAAACTATTAAAGTTTCAAATAAACATAAAAAATACATACGTTATCGATTTAGATTTTTTTTAATAAATATATTTCTGCCAAAAGTCCCCATTCGAAACTGTATGTCAACTTTGTGATTTTTTAAAAATAATTTTTACTACTATGACCTATCTAATTATTTATATAAACAAATTATCCGTTTCTTTAGCTTTTAAACGTAAAAAGAATTATTACAAAAAGTTCAGTGAAAGCCAAGCAATCGATTTATTAACAAAACATGACACGGTGCCGCTGGCGCGCGGTAAATCTTGGGCACTTCACAGCACCTTTTTTTGATTCGCGGGCACTCAAGTGGTTAAAGTTACTAGCAATAGATTTTCTATTGCTCTCCCCGCCAACGCTCACAGGGACACTCGGCCTCGCACTAAACTTATTAGTGTTTTTCCAAAAGGATTTAAAATCCTTTTTAGACTGATTTGACGCCAGGATGTCGCTTTTTATCTGATCCTGCCTATCCTGACACCATTTCAGTCTAGACTTAAAAACCCTCCTGGTTGCACACATTTCTTGATATATGAATCCCGTAGGTGGTTTGTTTGCTCCCACCCATGCCAAGAATTTAACCCTTGCCTCCCTATGAGCGCCAGCCACATATTTATTCCAACCCACTATATGCCTACTCGGTCCGCCCCGCCTCTGTTTACTCGACTTCCTAGCCGCCGCCGTCATTGTATTGACGATATAGTTATACATATTGTCTAAAATAACTTTATGTTTGGGCTCATTACATACCTTATCCGCACAAGACGTTAACTCGGCCGGGAAATCGAGCAATTTCAGCTTCTCGTGGCAGATCGAGTGATACAGTTCCACTTGTCCGGCTTGTCTCTCGCCCCACACCACCCCCTCGTGAAGCGGCTTAGCAGAATCACATTTAATCTGGATCTTATCCATGTCACATTCGATAATAAGTGGCAGGTGATCAGACCAATACACGTCACAGTTTATATTTATATTGCACACTGTTTGCCTCGCTGCTTCTGTAACAATGCAGTGGTCCAGCCACCTGCTACATCCATGTGCTTCACTTGTATACGTATGTGTACCCGACTCAATACCTAACATGTCCAGGTCAACGCAATACCAGTTCTGAGATACACAGAAGTGCAGCAGCTCATTACAAAATAACTCGGTAGGGTGAGCATTAAAATCACCGAGTACGTAGATCGCTTCGACGTCACTATTTTCCGCACTAACCGCAGTTATTTCCGCCAAACATTCCGTAAAAACTGGTAGATTGTCCGGTAAGTTTACTGGCATATACACACTGAACACTAACGACGACCAGTTCGGCATTTCTATTTTAATTGCTACCAAGCGCACGCTTACACATTTTACAACTGACACTTGTCTAAAAACCGATTTTCGCCACAGTATTGCTACGCCACCATGAGGGCGTCCTGTCAGGACACCAGCCCCTGAGTCCACAGCAGACACCCCCGTGTATGCGAAATCTTTGTGAATCGCTCCCAGTAACGTTAAGTCATGCGACATTAACCAATGCTCCTGTAATGCAAGTACGTCTGCAGTCTCACATAAGGCTCGAACGCCCTCCATCGACCTTTTCAGCGCCTTACAGTTAAAACTTATAAATCTACATACAATAAGAGAGATACATTCTTTGGTTACAGTATTTATCAAAGGATACATTGAATCAATTTCACCTATCTGCCAAACTGCATAGCAGTTTATTGGCAGAAAACTTATTTTACCCTCCACCATTGTACTAACCATTTAGGTACGTTATGTGGCTGTGGGAGTGTCTGCTTACTCCATTTGCAATAACAGGTAGGTATTTAGTAAGCTAACTAGGACAAATGTAACAGGGCTTTAACAACAGCATTATAGAGGAGGAAGATCTCTCTGTGTGTGTAAGTGTCTGTCAAAAGGCGTTAAATGTGTGGTGCCGTGCCGGTACAATAGCTAGAAAATACGTTATACGGTTACGTTTAGGTTGATTGGTTATAAGAGGCCTTATTCCCAAAACGCGCGAATTTCACGAAATGCTTCATTTTCTTCGAGGGATATGGCGAAAATACTTATTATTTTTAAATCAACTATTGATGCATATACAACGTGTTACTTGAGCCACTAAAAACCCCAGACACCCCAAATGATTTTTATTAATGCTAATTAATCTAGACAATTTATTTTTCAATCGGTTAATTATTTCGAAAGATATTCGTATGTATATTTTTCCTTGCAATTCTATTCAATTGTTAACTCTACATTTTTTGCGTCGTTGTCACATCTCTACATGTGTCATGTCGTGTCAATCTTATCAACTTACTATGGTAAAATAGCGCGGGAAACGTGAAACGCGGCGGTTGTGATTCTTGGTTTTGCAAAATTTTAATTAATTTTATGTGAGATTGAGATCAGTAAATTGGTAATTTGTATATATTTCAGTTTATATTCTGTGTAAATATTATTTTTTGTTGTATATATTGTAAAAATTCATCCATAGATAGGTAAGTTTTTGTAAATATTTTCAATGGGGGACGCGGACGAGCCCCCTGATCCCGGAGGGGGAAACCTCCAGGTTGCTATGCAGGTTGAAATTGAATCCAGTATGGACACTGATACTTCTGTAAGTAGCAAAAAAGATATTAAAAGAAAGGTTTACAAGAATAAGAGATGTAGTGACTGTAACAAAAAGAGGAAGAAAAATAATGGCGGGGATTATGTTTGCGAATGCGAGACTCTGCGGAAAACCCAAACTCATTTTACTCCTAACACTGTTACTAATACAAACCCCTCGGACAATGTAGATTCTAATAATAAGGGCAATACAAAAGTTAGCAGAAACTTATTTTCAAGTTCTGATGTTGCGCCGTTTATGGTGCACGTTCAACTAAAACAATTCGAAGCAAACTCATCCCTGCACCCAGTGTCTTTCGGAAAGTTTTTGGTTAAAAACGCTTTTAAAAATGTTATAAATGGAAGTGTCAAAAGAATTGGTAGGACTAGAATTTCCATGGCTTTTTCAAACCACATAGATGCTAATTTGTTTGTTACTGATGCACGCCTTGAGCAACAAAATCTCACCGCATTCATCCCTTCATTTTCAGTGACCCGCATGGGCTTGACCCGTGGCATTCCGAAAGAATGGTTAGATGAGGAAATAATATCTAACATCTCTGTACCTGTGGGTTGTGGAAAAGTGCTTAAAGCACGACGTCTAAATCACAGAGTCATTATAAATGGTTCTGTTTCTTGGCAACCGTCAGAAACAGTTGTCTTAACTTTTGATGGTCAAGTCTTACCCAAACGAGTCTTCTCTTGTTACAACTCTCTTCCTGTTGAACTTTATATTTTCCCCACTATCCAGTGTTTCTCCTGCTGTAAATTTGGACATACTAAAACTAATTGTAGATCAAAGCCTAAATGCTTTAAGTGTGGTGATATGCATCTTGGACACACCTGTTCAGTTGAGGAGGATGATGCCATTTGCTGTTTGTGCAATGGTTTTCATTTTGCCACCAACAGATCTTGCCCTGAACACAAGAGACAAAAAGACATCAAGTTATCCATGGCAAATAACTGCATCTCTTATGGGGAAGCAGTGAAATTACACCCAGCAGTCTCAAAACCTTTTGCTGATATCCTTATGTCACAGCCTCAACCACAAGTTCAGTCAAGATTACCCGGCAGCCTCAATCATCCAGCACCAAGAGCATCCATGCAATCTCATAGCTATAAAAAAACTGTATTTTTGAAACCACGTGCCAATCTGAGAAAGAGTAGCCCGGGTTATGATGTAGCAGCACATAATGCAATAATTCGTGAATCGTCTTTCCCTTCTTCCCCAAATGGCTGTGCACTACAGCATCAGGAATCTCACAAAGAGACTGAATCTGTGGACGAGGCTATTGAAGCCTTAATGTCCCTCTTATCTAAGCCAAACTTTAAGATACCGTCCCACGTTGCCCCTAAGCTTGATGCACTTGTTAATACTATCAAAATCAATGAACACAATAATACAATGGAATTGCAGGAGCATAATGAATAAAAAACATGATTTAATTTATTTGTTAAACAAATTTAATCCATTCGTTATCGCCCTGTCTGAGACATGGCTCAAGTCTGGAGCTCTTCTTAGAGCTACAGGCTATACATGTCTGAGAGAGGACCGTCCTGACGGGTTGGGTGGTGGAGTAGCTTTACTCGTCAGGAATTTCATATCTTTTTCACCTTTTCACCTTCCATCACACAGTGAAGATTTTTCTATCGTTGCTGCCATTGTAAATAACATCTGTATCATCTCTGTATATATTCCCCATCCATCATCATCCATTTTCAACGAGCTCGAACAAATAATTTCTTCTCTTCCATCCCCCATGTTAATTTTAGGTGATTTCAATTCACATCATCAACTCTGGGGCAGTGCCATTTCAAACTATAATGGAAACTGTTTGCTGAATATTTTAGATGAGAACAATCTCTGTGTGTTAAATACTGGTTCTCCAACTCGCCAAACAGCACCTACAGAATCAGCTAGCGCTGTAGATTTATCCATTTGCTCCACTGATCTTGCATGTTCCCTCACCTGGCACACCTTAGAGTCAACATTTGGTAGCGATCATTATCCTATTATAGTTTCATTTCCTTTATCTATTCCGCCATCTCAAAGGCCTGGCCCTATGCTTAAATATAATTTATCTAATCCTGATTGGGATCTTTTTAAAAGCCACATAGAGGATAAATTGTTAGATTTGCCAAATTTTGAAGACGATGTAGTCAGTTGCTCGGTTGCTTTAGCTCATGTGATAACTGAAGCAGCTGATGAAGTATTTCCTGTTAAAAATAGTGCAACAGGTAAAATTCCTTCTCCCCCTTGGTGGGATAGTGATTGTTCCATAGCAATTAGAGAACGTAAAGTGGCTGAAAAACATTACTGTGACTCGATGACTAATGAAAATTTTGAAATGTATATGCAGATTGCACGCAATACTAAGAAGTTATTACGTAAAAAAAAATATGATGGATGGAGGCGATTTTGTGCATCTCTTAATCCTAATGTAAAACCTTCAATAGTATGGAATAATATTAAAAGATTTAAACATGCTTTCAATGAACCCTTTAGACATACATTGCCCCCTAACCTTGCTCAGCAATTCATGAATAAACTAGCCCCAGCATCAGTTCCCGAAGAGTATGTTTTCCAACCTCTAACCTTTTCATTTGATTATTTATACTGTTCTACTTTTAATGGTCCTTTTAAAATAGAGGAATTAAAGGGAGTCTTAGCAAATTTAAAAGATTCTGCACCTGGTGAAGATGGAGTTCCATATTCTTTTCTGTCAAATGCCAGTGATGGCATACTGATTTATTATTTACACATAATAAATTCTGTTATTCAGTCCGGTATAATCCCAGATGCATGGAGATCTCAAATAGTCATTCCTATTTTAAAGCCCAATAAACCAGTATCTGATGTTTCCTCTTATCGTCCAATTGCCCTTTCTTCTGTATTTGCGAAAGTAGCTGAACACTTAGTTAAAAATAGATTGGAATTTTTTGTTGAAAAAAATCAGCTGCTCTCTCACAGTCAATTTGGTTTCCGTAAAGGTAGATCTACATATGATAGTTTAGCAATATTTGTTTCTGAGATTCGTTTGCCATTTTCCAGAAATGAATCTATAGTAGCTACTTTTCTAGACATTAGTGCTGCATATGATAATGTTTTAGTTTCTGTATTACAAACAAAACTTCATAGGTTAGGAATACCAACTATGTTGACCAATTTCATTGTAAACCTATTGTCTCAAAGGTCTATAAGTCTTCGTATTGATGATAAAAATAAAATTTCTCATTTTGTATGGAGAGGACTTCCTCAAGGTTCGGTATTAAGCCCGTTATTATATAATATCTATACATTCGATTTAGAGGCATCTGTAAATGGTTTGGTAAAAGTCTTACAATATGCTGATGATTTGCTATTATATTCTCCAAACCTATCTATTGAACAGGCCAGCAGAAACATTACTACTTCTTTAAGTTCATTGAGTGCATGGCTAGATACCAATGGTTTAGAACTTTCTGTTAATAAAAGTGCAGTTGTTGTATTCACAAGAAAATTGATGCCCCCTCCGATTATTGTTCAATTTGGTAACTGTCTCATTCCTGTCAAAAAAGAAACCAGGTTCCTAGGAGTTATTCTAGACTCTAAATTATCAGGCCTTCCGTATTGTGATTATGTAGTCTCCAAATGTGAAAAAAATATTAATATCCTCAGGTGTGTATCAGGTGTTTGGTGCACATCCATTTTGTTTAAAACTAATGTACAATGCCTTAATAAGGAGTATTTTAGATTATGGGACTTTCTTGCTAGAACCAGGAAGCGTTGCAGGATTCCAAAAATTAAATAGTATACAGTCTAAAGCTCTTAGAATCATTTGTGGTGCCATGAAATCTAGTCCAATCAATGCAATGCAAGTTGAGTGTGTTGAACCACCACTTCATTTACGACGTCAGTACCTTTCGGACAGATATGTTTTGCGTTGTTCCCAATTTTCAAAACATCCTCTCTGGAATATCTTATCTAATCTTTCACTTCATATAGATACTTCAAACTATTGGAAACACAAGAGTCCTCCTTGTTTAATTAAAAGTTTTGACAGGCTTAAATCTATTCAAGCTCCTACTGTTAGCTCTTCAACACTTCCAATTTTTCAGTTTGACTATGAATCTTTAACACTTGTCCCATCAGTTCTACTGGATATAGGAATTTCAAAGAATGATGTGGAACAAAATCAACAATTTCTCGGTTTCATTGGAACAAATTGCCAAGGCGCTCATCACATGTATACAGATGCTTCTAAGCTGTCAGTCAATGGCTGTGTTGGCGTTGGAGTACTCCATACTCAATCTAATATTTATCAAAAAATTAAGCTGCCTCCAGAATCTTCTGTTTATAGTGGTGAGTGCTTTGGTATCCTGAAAGCAATAGAGTTCATCATTATTATGCACCTCAAAAAAACAATTATATTTTCAGATTCTCTAAGCTCACTTCAGGCAATATCTAGATTCCCATTTAAATCTAAATCGAATAACCCACTTATTTATCAAATTCGCAGCCTACTGTTAAAATGTCGCCTTAAAGGGTATTCTGTTTCTATCGCCTGGATCCCTGGTCATAGGGGGATTAGAGGGAATGAAAATGTAGATGAGATAGCTCGAGATGCCATTATTTCTGGGGACATGTTTCCATATAAAAATATAGCTGAAGACTTGCTGGCACTACCTAGGCTTGCCCTACGAAGGGCATGGAAGAAACTGTGGGCATTGGGTGCAGGGGCGTTTCATTATCGGCGCATAGAACCATCAATTCCTGTTAAACCATGGTTTTCTAAAATTACCCTGTCTAAACCTGCTACTAGTATGCTAATCCGAATGAGGTTGGGTCACGCATGTACACCAGAACACTTGGCACGACTGCAACGTGTGCCCAGTTCCGCATGTAGTTGCGGAGCTGATCCTGCGGATTTTAATCATATCTTTTTTGCTTCTAATTGTCAGTTACATGATCGCTCTGAATTATTTAACAATCTGTCAATCCTTAAAGTTCCGTTTCCCACATGTATTTCAACACTCCTTCATATTAACGATAACGATATATCTATATCCACTTCTATATTTAAAGCATTATATTCATTTATTTCATATAATAATATCAAACTTTAATTTTACCTATTCCTGATCCAATCCTTCTCCTAAATTCCGTTTATTCCGAATTTTTATACCTAATTCCGTTTCCCCGTTTTACTTGTCTGGCTGAATGCGCCAGGAGCGCGATGCCATTAAAAAAAAAAAAAAAACTTACTATGTCAATTTGTAAAATATGACATAAGATGCCATACTTTGGCAATGAGGGTTTCCGCGATTGAGATTTTCACTAGATGGCAGCACCGTGACGACAGGTTTTTTTGGCAGTAGCTGTCAAAATCCACCAATCAAAACATATATGGTTAAACATGATTGGTGGATTGTGACAGCTAGACCTGTCGCCACGGTGCTGCCATCTAGTGAAAAACTCGATCGCGGAAACCCTCATTAAAAACAAAGGAGATCGTCAATTCTGGGCCACCTGATATAAACCGTATACAGTTTTTACTGCGATGTAAAATAAATACTCATTTTATTACTAAAGTAGACAAAATATTGCAAAAAAATGAAAAGGGAATTAGAAATACTAAATAAACAAACATTATGTTGATTTTTCCGCGATTAAAATACAGCAAGACAAGTTGTTAACGTCCTTATGGTATTGACATAAAGTTTAACTTCACCCTGGCCTGAAACGGGATTGTTTTTTGATTTTACACTGTCAATGTATACCGTTACATAATCTGCGTTTTGATACTGTTCGGTAAGTTAGAACATTGTAATATTAAAATTGTATCTAAGCCTACGAATACGGGAGTTTAAATTAGAAATCGACTGTATTAAAACGCCTAAAGATTGAAAATGCGTATTTTTGCATTTTTGATCGTAGTTTGAATATTAAAAGTGGGTTTCATAATGGCATAATATCATGCTCCTTCGATAACGAAACGCATCTTTTTTTCACTCTTGTAATGTCAGATACTGCTATCGCACTGAACGGTGGTAAACCTTATCCCTTCGCAATAGGTGTTAGGAATGTTCAGTTAATAGTATCAACGGTGGTTTGACAGCAGTCTTTGTTTACCGAAATACAGGAACTATAAATACGATCAAAATATGACTTTTTATTATTTCATCATGATTCCCGTTTTGTTTTCAAGTCCGCTTTTGTACATTATCTTTAAAAAATCGGTACTTTTTTACATTAATATATAAATCATAGGCAAGCACGCTTTCAAATATTGTCCTTGTCAGATTCAAGTTTATGATTGATTGATATTGAAAATCATGAATTTATGATTTTTCAGTTTTCCCATTAGATTTCGCAATATTTTTACCACCATCCTGATCTAGAAATTATGACGATTCTTTAAAAGTAAGAACCATTCCTAAACGGTTCTAAATAATCTGGGCCAGATCACCTAACAAAAATTGACGATCTCCTTTGTCAAAGCTGCCAGCCATTATTAAATATTCAAGCTCTATCTCCTAACCTCTCAATAGATTGGTAAACTATATTAGTATTAGAAACTTTTAGACTCGACACGTAAAAAATTGGAAAATTAACGAAAAAGTATACCTATGTTAAGATATACTGCAATCGATTCCACTCTCGATTCTCAATAAACAGTTTTCAGGTTTTTAGTCTTGGAAGTAACACGTGTATAGTTCATATCTTTATCTAGACGGCCATCGGAGCAAATATTACATTTACACGGTTACATTTAATTTTTTCCACAAAACCCTATAAATATGTTGCCCTAAAAAATATTACCATAGCAAAGTTAAACTATATGTATTTCTATCACGATAAAAAAATCATTACTATAGTGGTAAATTTGAATTTAATATGAATTTTTAAAAATGGCCTGTAAATCACACTTCACAGGACACTTTCTGTAAGAATCGTACTTAATAATATATGCTCTAGGTTGGAAGTGTAATAATAGTACATTACTTACCAAGGACTGTAGAAGAAAGAAAGCCCGAAATCGCAGGTATTTGTGACCCGAGCCGCAGGCGAGGGTTGTAAATATGCGATAGAGGGCTTTCTTTTTTACTACCCGTGGTCAGTACACAATTTTACGTCTCCAGCTGACCATAATGCGAGTTTAACCGTACGCGTAGCGTGCGGCAAAACTCGCAATATGGCCAGGTGTGACGTAAAATGTTATAACGCAGGCGGCCTGCTTAACGCATTACCGGGATCTGGCTACCGCAGACTCACCTCTCGACAACCTCACAACCCACGCACCGGTCTTGCTCTTGAGCCATCTTTGATGTCGCTATTTACGGGGGCCCATCTTGCGGCGAGCGAGTCACCGTCTGCCGGAAATAAAATTGGGTACCGTTTTATTAGGCAGGCGTCCGGTTCTTCATCCAATAGCCCAGTAGTTAGTCCATACTTTTCACCCAATAGCATTTTATGCGCTTTTTTTTCATTAATAGAGTTGTTCGACCTTTTAGGGAATATAAGGAGCCATTTTGAGGATGAGGTTTATTATGTGTAGGTACCTACGTACTTCCCCACCTAACCTACTGTAGGTAGGGTGATTGTGCTTATTTCCCGTCCACTTGATTAAACTGCTGCAAATAAATGGGAAAACTTTTTAAGGTCATCAAATTTTATATTTATAGATAGGTAGTTTATTATTTAGTAGATTTTTAAACCGCACAACGAAAAGACACACTAAACGAATTCTATTCATACCAAAAATGGTTCGGTTGAATGTTTAAGACGGGAGAACAAGAATATTGATAGAGTTTACTACATGATAGGCGGCATAAGGGGGGCTCGGGGGGTGGAGCCCCCGCACAAAGAAAAGACACACTAATTGAATTCTATTCATACCATAAATGGTTAGGTTAAATGTTTACGACGGGAGCAAAACGAGTATTGACATAGTTAACTGCGCGATAAGTATAAGAGGGGGCTCAGGGGGCGGAGTCCCCGCACAAAGAAAAATCACACTTAATAATTTTTATTCATACCAAAAATGGTAAGGTTGAATGTTTAAGACGGGAGAAAAACAATATTGATAGTGTTTACCACGCGATAGGGTCTTGGGGAGCGGAGCCCCTCCGCACAAAGAAAATACACAGTAAACCATTTATATTCCTACCAAAAATGGTTCGGTTAAATGTTTTAAGACGGGAGCAAAAAGAGTATTGGTACAGTGAACCACGTGATAAGTATGAAAGGGGGGGGGGCTCAAGTGGTGGAGCCGATTTTTTATTCGTACTATACTATACCTACCGTTGGGCTTTCGGTCATCCGGTTCGCGTATAAGGCACTTAAATAATAGTTAGTAAAACATACGGACGAACGGACGGACAGACGGACATGACGAAACTATAAGGGTTCCGTTTTTGCCCTTTTGGATACGGAACCCTAAATATATAAGCGCGTGTCAAAACCATAACCCTTCTTTCCCAAAACGCTGTAGACCCTAATGGGTAGCTACACTTGACTAATGCGGCGCCGGAGTTTATAATTAGTATCTCAAGCTGTCTGTCTGTCCGTCTCAAGGGCCACTTGTAACTACTGTAGCTCATGGGACCGCTTATTATGATACTGTAAATATATTTATCTACACCAATATCATAAATCCTCTATTCCGCGTTCGGAAACCGTATGTAATTACCACCATTATTGCAACCAGTAACGTAACATCAGTGTATTATCTGTGACAGTGTGGTAAAAACGGTACGGTACGGTAGTAGGTAATGAATTTTCATACGTAGGAGGGCAGATTTTCATTACGTTACCACGTAATGAAAATCTGCCCTCCTCCCCGACATAATCGAGTTGGCCATGGTGGTGCAATCAATCAATCAAATATTTATTTGCAAATGTAGTGATTTTACTTATAAGCATGCAAATTTTACTTATTAACTACTTATCTAATCTAAGGCAGTGCTAATACGGAACTTAAGCTAAAGCTTATAAGTTACTAAATAAATAAATATAAAGATATTTAATCACTTACACAAACAACATAAATTACAGTAACTACTACAAGAAAAAACAAACATTGTGTAGTGAAAAGGATGGAGACTCAGCGAGACCGCTGGTTTTCAGTGCCAAACCAAAACTTAATTCTAAAACCTAACTAAGTAACCAATCAGTTACTAAAGGAGTTCGCTGCCACGACGATAATTAACTTAATGAGCAGGGTTTTAAGAGACGATTATGAAAATTAATTAAAATAAAATGGGCTTTAAACTATATAAACGACATGTCTGAATTTTTACAATGCTGATAAGTATAAAATAGAGTAAATAATGAAATTAATGACTACCTATAGAATGTCAAGTTGAATGTGTATTGTTGACCCCTATCAGAGGGTTTTTTTTTGGGTACCTTTACTGGTGACCAATTACACGATGCCTTCTGTTGTGACAGAAGCCAACTTTTACACGCTTTTTTGAACATGTACATAGTTTTAGTTTTCTTTAGAGGTGGGGGTAAGTCATTTTTACCTCAGTTCGAGCAATTGCTTTTGGAAAGGTGGAAGCTAAGTGAAGTCGGTTCTTTTTTGTTTAAATTTTAATTTAATTTTTTTTATTCGGAGATCCAACAGCTTGTGACAATAAACATTATACATTGTAGCTGATTGTGGTAAATACAGGAAGTCAATTATTAGAATCAATTTTGAAAAAAAAAACAGCATCCAAACTATCATCCAAATGGGAAAAACCATACTCTCAAATAATATTCTGGCTAAAAGTGAAAGTACAAATATCGGTCATTCGAGCAGTCTCCATGAGGGTGAGAGGCACTAGAAGACGCATCAAGGTCTTCGAATGCGAAGATGGTGCGGAATTCTATACTAAGCTAGATCTTACCCCCCCCCCCCCCCTCCCTTTCCCCGTTAATACCGTCATCGTCCATGTTTGTATATATTTCTTGTTTTGTATTTGTATTTTATTCTAATAAATAAATTTTACATCATTATAGGAACTCACAGGTAGTAAATATTATAAGTATTAAAAAGTATCGTATCAATCCTTTAATATAAACTGAAAAACAAATCAAATGATTTTTAATTTTAAAAAAAATGATTTGTTTATTTTAAGTATAGTACGATTTTTTTAAGATGTTGGAATTGTCGGTAGAACTCCTTAGTAAGATGCCGACATCTTAAAATTACCATTATTGCCATCGACAAATTACCACTATACGCTACTACACAAATTATGCTGGAATCGAACCAGCCCTGGGCACCGGAGGCCTAGGTTACTTTTTTCTTGGATGACATCTATACACCGTGGGCCCATATAACTAGACAGATTTTAACAGTGTATTCCTGATCATATTTAGATACTAAAATGTCCTATAAACTTTTCTGGACCTAGTTTCAGAGTTAATACCAATTTTAAAAAAATACACTTTTTATTATAACTCATCACAAAACGTCTTTCTAATGGCGTTGTTGCCACTATTGGACATAGTTTACACATCTTTATTGACAGATATCAAAGTGACAAGGAAAACTTTACAGAAACTAAATTTTTACAAAAAAAAATGTACCAATTTGTTTTAGGCGATAATATTATTAATAACATTTGCTTTTCATGTGCAATAAACAATCAAAAAATAGAAAAAAAAAAGAAAAAAAAAAATTTTTTTTTGCGAAGTTGACCTAAAGTCACATAATATTTTTTTCCTTCTTTTGGTCTTAGAAATTCGTGGTTAAGATCTGTCGGGTTATACCAGCCCACGGTGTATAAGTCGTCAATATTTTCTGTTTGTCTGTAGAATGTCGAGCTACGGCAGCATCTCCCCCTCGGATGAAGGGTTCGACAGATACGAGCCACCCTTCTATTGCCCGCCCAGCCACCAAGGTACCTACCATAGATCCTCAAATAATTGTTCAATTAATATCATTATCAAAAAGAAGGACTGCATCTTGCTTTGTCATTATTTAATTAATGTCATTATAGACTAAGGGCCTGTTTCACAATCTCCAAGTAAAGTATTGGATAGCTAATTAACAAATAAATTAACTGCCAGATAAAACTACCTGCAAAACTTAGCACTTTATTTACCAGTTAAGCTTATTTGAAGAATGTAAAACGCCAACGATGACTTTATTCGTCAGATAAGTGGCAAGTAGCTTATATCGATGATATCCTGATTGCATCCACGGACGAGGAGGAGCATGAACGCCACTTAAAGCCTGTTTTTGAGCGCCTAAAAGAACACGGATTTACGGATGCCAAACCTGGACCATAACTAAGGAACTTATACATAAATTACAGGTATTCCAAAGAACCGCAGAACGCAGCATGCTAGGCATTAAATTAGTAGACAGGATAAAGAACACAGACATCCGCGAGAAGACAAAAATCCTGGATGCCGCCGAACTCATTTGCCGCCTGAAATGGAGATGGGCCGGGCACACGGCGCGAACAAAAGACGGCCGCTGGAGCGAACAAATGCTACATTGGTACCCGCGCGACGGACAGAGGGCGCGCGGTCGCCCGTGGCGACGCTGGAGGGACGACATCGTGGCCGTGGCCGGCATCGCCTGGACGAGACTCGCCACTGATAGAGACTCGTGGCACATGATGGAGGAGGCCTATGTCCACAAATGGACTTCCCAATAAATAAATTATATAATTATACAAATGAATTAGAAATATAACAATTTACATGCATGCAAAATATTTAAAAATGAAATCAAATATTATGAAATGTAATATTTATTGGAATAAATGGCTATATTATATTATATTATATTATTATATTAAAAGAACACGGCGTTCTGGTCAATACAGCAAAATGTGACTTCGGTAAAACAGAGGTAACGTTTTTAGGACACCGTGTATCCAGTACAAGTTTTATAATAGATATGTGATAGATGTTATGTCAGTGACTTTGATGTTTTGGTTGATGTAAAAGAATATACTTTATATTTTTTATTTAATTTAGTTTCATCCTTTAAATAGTCCCCACAAGGACTGTACTTGGACATTGTGAAACAAGCCCTAAGACAACAAGTGGGACGATAATGCCAATTTATCAAGGTTGTATAACGGGTACCAGTGAAATACAGCCCTAATCAGCCTTTCCTTAGGACCATTTGCTCTAGTCTCCTTATCCGAAAAGAGAAGATAAGTATCGTACTATGTATGAGCTCCCTATAAACCATGACACCTCTCATTCCGGAGTCTGGACAAACTTCTAGTGATAACTTGATAAGGTTTAATTTAGTTTGATATTAGAAAGTAAAACTAGTTAATATTAGAACGGATATGTAAAATATGTAAGTAGGGTAATTGTGCTAGTTTCCCGTCCAGGTCCAGTTAACCGTCCACTTGATTAAACTGCTGCAAATAAATGGGAAAAACTTTTCAAGGTCAATATAGTTTGTACTTATAGTTTATTCTTTAGTAGATTTTTTAATTTTAAGCCTTTATTTTGGGAAAACCTTGAAGATAAACATATAAATAAGCATGGACGGAAAACTGACAAGAGTGGACGAAAACTAGCACAATCACCTTACTATAATTAACAAATCTTTTCCTACTCGTCGACTATAATGCTTGAATTAAGACTGTGTAGACCGAACTACTAGCACATATTTTTCGATTGAGCTTTTATGGTCGCAAATTTTAGCATCGTCGTCTAAACTGAAATGGATTTTCATACAATATTATACAATGGTCGGGGAGGAGGACCGTCCTCCACCGGGAGATTAAAGTTACTAACCTGTATAGAAGGAGCACGTCTTGTATTCGTCGAACTTAATTCTTACCGGCTTGCCTATTTTGAGCACTCGTAGAAAAAGTATTATATACAATAGTGACATAATTAAGCTTTTCAATCTCGTACGTTACTTAAGCCACTCAGCAAGCTTCAAACACGGTACTCGACTTAAAAGCTCTTTATTATGTCACGATTGTATAAAATACTATTAATCCCCAAAAGGAAAAAGCCCAAAAAGGCGGACTTAATGCCATAGGGATAGGACATTATTTAGCAGCTGCCTTTGTCGTTAGGTCCTCCGACATCCGATATCGGATCGAACATTCTATATTATTGCGTTTTTTATATTGTTATATTCATAGGGAGCCCGATGGACGGCGGCGTGTACTGGCCGGCTGTGGAACCTGAGTTCGATTCCCGGGACGTGTACCACGACCAGCACTACATTTCCAGGAGTTACGGTAAGATTCTAGATAATCTAGGCGTCTAGGGCAAGCCAAGGAGGCAGCTTGGGAAGAGTGGCTAGAGACGCTCAATAGGGATCCTTGGGCGCCTCCATTGACAAGCAGTCTCCAACCAGAGCTCTTGAATCGAGTCGTGGGAGCTCTTTTCCCCGAAAGGGACGAGTTCGTGCCACCGGCGATGGCACCGACCACGAGACCACAGCAACTGGTTACCCAAGTACCGCCGGTAACGGAGGCCGAATTTGGTGTAGCTGTCCTCAAACTTCGCTCTAAAAAGACGGCCCCTGGGCCAGACGGCGTACCCGGACGCGCCTTGGTAGTCGCGTTCAGCGAGTTGGAAGAGAGAGTCGGAGACCTTTTCACTGCATGCCTGACTCAGGGTCGGTTCCCTGATACGTGGAAAACTGGAAAGTTGGTGCTCCTTCGGAAGGACGGGCGCCCACCTGATCAGCCGTCGGCGTACCGTCCCATAGTGCTGCTTGACGAAACGAGCAAGCTCTTTGAGCGCATAATTGCAACTCGTCTCGTCAGAAGCATGCAGCCTGGTCTGAGCGACTGCCAGTATGGTTTTCGCCCACTACGCTGGACGCTGGACGCAATTGCCCAAGTAAGGGATTTCGCAGAGGAGGAGGTTTCTCAGGGTGGGGTTGTAATGTCTGTGTCGCTAGACATCTCTAATGCCTTTAATACCCTGCCCTGGGAGACAATAAAGGCGGCCCTCAAATATCACAATGTGCCTGAGTACTTACAAGGAATTGTGTCAGACTACTTTGCCAGGCGCATTGTGGTATTTCGAACAAAGGATGGCTGGGGGAGACGGGAGCTGTCGTGCGGTGTTCCACAGGGCTCAGTGCTGGGGCCGCTCCTGTGGAACATCGGATACGACTGGGTGCTACGTGGGGCCATTTTGCGGGGTTCAGCCTTACCTGCTACGCTGATGATACCCTCGTGTCAGCCCGTGGCAGAACCTATAGGGAGGCCGCCTACCTAGCTACAGCAGGGGTAGCGTGTGTAGTGCACAGGATTCGGGAGCTAGGTCTGGAAGTGGCACTTCACAAATCAGAGGTCCTAGTTTCCCACGGGCCTCGGAACAAATCACCGGAGGGAGCGCAAATCACTGTGGGGGGAACTTCCATTGCCGTCGGGTCAACGATGAAGTACCTGGGACTAGTTCTTGATGGCAGGTGGAAGTTCGAGGAACACTTTCGGCGGTTGGCTCCAAGGTTGATGGCTGCCGCTGGAGTGCTCGGGCGGATCCTCCCGAATCTGGGTGGCCCAGGAGGAGCATGCAGGAGGCTTTACACGAGTGTGGTGCGCTCTATGGCGCTTTACGGGGCGCCGATATGGGCGGATACCCTGAGACCTATAACGCGGCCCTATTACGGCGGCCGCAGCGGGCCATAGCTCTCAGAGTGGTTCGAGCGTATCGTACCGTCTCGTACGCAGGAGCCTGCTTGCTGGCTGGAAGCCCGCCTTGGGACCTAGAAGCCGTGGTTCAGTCCGGTGTCTACTGGCGGGTTATAGCAGCGAGGAGCGAGGAAAATTGGCCGGCCCCTCAAGAGGTTCGTAAATGGAGGGAAGAGGCGCACGACAACCTCTACTATAAATGGGCGGGGCGACTTGAGATCCCGGGTGCTAGTCGGGATCTAGTAGCCGCTGTTCGGCTAACTAACTAACTAACGCTGTTCGGCCCGTTCTGAAAGAATGGGTCGAACGCAAGCACGGCGCATCGTCCTTCCACCTCACACAGCTTCTGACGGGGCACGGATGCTTCGGCTGGTACCTGTGTGAGAGGGTGGGACGGGAGCCGACTACAGCGTGTCATCACTGTGACGGGAGAGCCGCGGACACGGCCCAACACACGCGTGAAGAGTGCCCTGCGTGGGCGGAGCCTCGCGCTGTCCTGTCCGCAGCTGTGGGAGGAGACCTCTCACTGCCAGCACTAATTCTCCAAATGACTGACAGTGAGGAGGCCTGGGCGGCAGTAGCCACCTTCAGTGTCACAGTGATGACACGAAAGGAGGCTGCAGAGAGAACGTGCGAGGATGACGCAAACTCGCTCCCTCAACGCCGCAGGAGGTCAGGAAGGCGGCGAAGAGCCTACGCAGGCAGGATGCTGCCGCCTTAGCGGAGGATGCTGCATGAGTAGCCACCAATGAATGGGCCTTAAAAGGCAAGGCAAGGGTATCGGAAGTTGGCAGACGCGTTCCCGAAACCCCGTCCAAAGGCGAGCGGTGGAACACCCCAGGGGTTTTAGTCCGTGCAAGTCGGACATACCCGCTCGGTTTCTCCCGGGCCGAGTGGGATCCATGACGGATTTCCCCTGGGTCAAAAAAAAAGACGTCTAGGGCAGTCGCCGGATCGCAGGTGATTAAAGGAAATAAATAACCTGGACTGACGATATCTATGTCGTGGCAAGATCTTAACATTTTTCAATTTATTAGAAGGCTAATCATTTTATGGAAATAAAGTATACTTCAATTAATTTTGTTTTAAGCATAACATCTGCTAACGATATCACTATGTTTAGAAATAAAGGAAAAGTAGAAAAATCCACTACCTCAGCCGAGACTCGAACTCGCGACCCCGGAATACATGCCCGTCGCTCTGACTAACTGAGCTACTGAGACTTACCTGATAGCTGCCAATGCCATCAGCGATCAAGCTATCAGACCATCAGGTAAGTCTCAAAATAGCTCAGGTGGTCAGAGCGACGGGCATGTATTCCGGGGTCGAGTTCGAACCTCACCTGAGGCAGTGGATTTTCCTACTTTCCCTTTATTTCTTAACATCAAAGAAAGTTCTTAACCTTCAAATGTTCTGATGGACAGGATACGACGACGTGAACATGTCTAACGAGCCGTACGACGGATTCCAGAACATGCACCACAACTACATGCAGAATAACACAGGTGAGTCAGTCTATCACTGCCATGCTTCAACAAGTTGCCTTATGCTCATTGGTTCCGGGTGTTGATGGGCTGCCGCGCTATTGCAGTGCCTCACAGATGTTCGCCCGCACACGTAACCTGTTATAAGGCGACAATGCGCCTGCGAGCCGCATCGCTAGTACGACGTGTGCGCGCCCAACACCACTCCTTACAGTCCTTACTATGATTGCGGACAGGATTGACTGTCCGTACATAATGCACTGTTGTGGACTTCACAAGCACCAGTAAAGTGAACTTGTATTACTAACATAGTTTTTAATTTACATTGTAAATAACTAACATTTTATAAGCGTATACGTTTACTCGTATTTAATAAACGTATTTAATTTAATTTATTTGATACTTATACTTCCCTTTTAGTTTTAGTTTAAGAGCTGTCAGTGTGTTTGTTACTACGAATGATTACGAAGGATGCCAATATGTTTTTTAAATATTTATATTTTACCTGAGGAGTGTCCAGAAGTGGGACAGTTTTCTAAGCTAACAAAAAACGTGTTTAGGACTCATAAGTGCCTAAAATACAATTGATACCAATTATTTACAATAACAATTCGCGTTTTCTAATTTAGGCGTATTAAAAAAACTTAACGAATATTATGTAGGCACCAGTAGCGGCGCGTCCACACTCCACAGAACTCGATTCCGACCGGTTTGCCTAATTTTCAGACACCTAACCAGTTTTCCTACAGCTCATGAAGAAGTTTTGGGCAAAGTTAAGCTCCGGCCTAAGACATTTTTTGACTCAGGAAGTAGCCTGTAGGTTTTGATTCCCTTGCGAGTTTCGAAAATTTGCTTTCGTTTCGTTTCGTTGCGTTTCGGCATAAACAGCTGTATCTTTTGATTTCGTTGGCTTAGAAGTTTGATTTTTTCACAGCTCCAAAGGACAGCAGACCTGAGTATTTGATATAAATTTTTGCTTGATCCTCCACGCGTTCCTAAGAAAAAGGGTCTTGACAGACGGACGGACGGACGGACGGACAACAAAGTGATCCTATAAGGGTTCCGTTTTTTCCTTTCAAGGTACGGAACCCTAAAAAATAATTTTCCAAATCGGTCCAGCCCTCTTCGAATAATCGGTGAACATGCAAAGAAAAAGATCCCGATGAATTGATAACCTCCTCCTTCGAAATCTTGAAGTCGGTTGAAAACAAACTATTTTACCTAAGGAGCTAGAGCTCCAGCATTGCTAAAATAAACGTAATACGACTTCAAAATGTAAGAAACCCTGTACTAAAAGTCTTACTTACATAGTTAAGAAACTATTTAACACAAATTCTTATAAACAGGGGTAGACTGCGAACTGCAACTCCCCCGCTACCCGCGCCCCGCGGCCCCCTCGTTCGTCCGCGTCGTCAAGCGACGCAGCACGGCCAACAAGAAGGAGCGCCGGCGCACACAGAGCATCAACACTGCTTTTACTGATTTAAGGGAGTGTATACCGAATGTGCCGCCTGATACCAAACTGTCAAAGGTGAGTGTATGTATTGTATGTAAACACTTTATTGTACATTAAAAAAAAGTAACAATACAAACATGATAAAAAAATAAACAAAGTACAAAGGCGATATTAAGTTCTATGAAAGCCATTCATAACTCACCGACTGATATGAAGTAGTTTTATGATAAAGGTGCCCATATTAAATCCGGCCAAGAGCATGTCGAGCAATGCTCAGTGTAGGATTACGTAATTGCCGGCCACGTACAATACATCCGTTCAAAAGGTCGTTTATATTAACGTACATTTGACGGCCATTTTAGTATCCGGCGCTTATGCCCTTTCACTATATGTTCTGAGTGATAACTCAAAAACGGCACAAACACAAAGCTCTATAAATGGAGTACGCTTCGCCTCATCTTTCCAAACAAAAAAGTCTGCCAAAATCTGAGGGGGGCGAGGTAGCACGCATGTGATGTTTTCAAGTCAAAGGTACATCATTGTCGGTTGTTAATACAGTTTATTTCTAAATGATTTTTTATGGCAGCAACGCTTTATTGACAACCGACAAAGATGTACCTTTGACTTGAAAACACCAAACATATTTGACATATTCTTTTTATACTTCATAACACTAAATGGAGCAATAGGTAGTCGACTGTATAACTGTTAACATATGGTTCATTATTGGATGCAGTCTTTGCAAATGTCAAACAAAAAAGCCAAGGATCATTTTTGATTGTATTTTTAAACAAAATATAGAAGACAGCAATCCTTAAGTGCGTTAAATATGGAGAAGTGTCAAACGTCAAATAGTTACTGCCCGTCAGAAAGAAAACGATTGTCTTTGAATCGATTCTGTAAACGAAGCTTGATTTTCGATTTAGGTTAAATCTTTTATTACGAAAGTAATGATAAATAAAGTAAAACTTTACTTACATCTGAAATGGCATTTCATCTCTTTGTAAACTAGACGAAATATAACATTTTTTACATCCAAAAACAGCGCATTAGGGCATTTTCACGGAGCTTGTTATCCATTGACAGCGATGACGAAAGTGCGTGACATCGATTATTGAAATAATTTTTATAGATGTACTAGATTTTCCTGCCAATACTTTTGACAGAGGGGAAATGATACCTAAGGCCTCTCCTGGTTTAGAACTCTCTGGGCACAACTGATTATCTATATTCTATACATATAATAAAGCTGAAGAGGGTCGAAAGTCTGTACATGGAAGATAATCGAAAAAAAGTTGGCTGGGGATACTTAGAATCGATAACAGAACACGTTCCAACAATTTTTAGAATTTTTGTCTGTTTATCTGTTTGTCTGTTTATTTGACCGCGCATCACGTGAAAACGGCTGAACGGATTTCGATGAAATTTTGTATAGTGATAGTTTGAGTCCCGGGAAAGGATAATATATAGTTTTAATCCCAAAAATCAACCCTGGTGGGGGTGAAAATGGGGTTGAAAGTTTGTATGGAGAATTTTTAACCGCTGAAACGATTTAGATAGAAATGAGTATGGAGATAATTTGAGTCTCGAGAAACGTCATAGGATAGTTAACCCTTGTAGGGGTGACAAGGGGGTTGGAAGTTGGTATGAGGATTTTTTTACCGCTGAACAGATTTAGATGAAAATTGGTATAGAGATAGTATGGGTCTCGAGATAGGACAAAGGATAATTTCATCTTGAAAAAAGCCCCCCCCCCATCTTACTTTCGAACCGTACGTCCAAAAATTTTGAAAAAAATAATGGAAGTGAAGCCTGAAAGGTACTTTCAATAAAAACTATCTATCTATACATCTATCGCGTGAAAACGGTTGAATGGATTTTGATGAAATTTTGTGTAGAGATAGTTTGAGTCCCGGGAAAGGACAAAGAATAGTTTTCATCCCGAAAATCAACCCCTGGAGGGGGTGAAAAGGGGGTTGAAAGTTTGTATGGAGATTTTTAATAGAAATTAGTATGCAGATAATTTGAGTCCCGAGAAACGACAGAATAGTTTTCATCCCGAAAATAAACCCTTTCAGCCCGAAAAGGGGGTTGGAAGTTGGTATGACGATTTTTTAACCGCTGAACTGATAAAGATGAAATTTGGTATAGTATGGTTCTCAAGAAAGGACAAATGATAGTTTTCACTCCGAAAATCAACCCTAAAGGGGTGAAAAGAGAGTTGGAAATTTGTATAGGGAATTATTAACCGCAGAATCGATTTAGATAAAATTTGGTATGGAGATAATTAATTAAAAAGGAAATAAAATAGTTTTATCTCGGAAATTATCCTTTAAGCGGATGCAAAAGGGGTGAAAGTTTACATGGGGAAGAAACAACCAATAACCGCTGTACGTATTAATATGAAATTTGGTATTTATATAATTTGTATATCCCCCCCCCCCCCCGACCGCCGGCACGCATGGTTTCAGTGGATTTTTAATATGTGTGAAGGTAAAGCAGTGTATGCTTCTGTACATAATTAAGCCTTATTACGTAACAGTTACATAACCTACTATTTATCTCTTTTTAGGGTTCCGTAGTCAACTAGGAACCCTTATAGTTTCGCCATGTCCGTCCGTCTGTCCACGGTCTAGCTCAGTTACTGTTCGCATTAGAAAGCTGAAATTTGGTGAGGCCTGATAAGAACTTTCAATAAAAACTATATTGAATAAAATCGGTTCAGCCGTTTTTGAATTATCAGTCAAAATCGCATAGTGAAAGTAAATAAAGAAAGATAGTACACTGACGTAAGCGCCGCCAAATATCCATTAATAAACGACCGTTTGAACGGATGTTTCGTAACAGGGCGGCATCTACGAAACTCTACACTGAGCATCGCCCGACATGCTCTTGGCCGGTTTTGTTTGCATTGTTATCCCGGAAATCACCCCTTAAGGATTACTGATTCCTCAAATAGAAAAAAACATTTCTGCAGTTGTGACACCCCCCCCCCCCCCCCCCCCCATTTCAACCGCGCCTGTTCTTACCTTTCATGCTTAGACTGATTTGACGGGAGGATCGATTTGGATGATATTTGCCGTGGACATGAACGTATAAATACAAAAGTGGTATCGTCCGATATACACCTACTATTCTATGTCGTTTAAATCATGCCAATAAAAATTAATAGGATAAAATAAGTATTCTATTTTGAGTGTAGTTTCATTTAGTGGTAATTGTAAAATATAATTACTAGGACTACTGTCCTCTAGCGTATCCATCTGTCAACTTTACTTCAAGTTCCGCCTCCAGGGTAGCGGGAGAGAAATTAGGGGTGAATTAGCCGCTTACTGACACAGACCGAATTCCACGCGGGCGGAGCCGCGGGCACAGCTAGTCTTGAATATAGTTTTCATTGAAAGTACTTATCAGGCCCCACTATCGTGATTTTTTTTAAATGTTCTGGATCCACGGTTCAAAAGTTAGATGGGGGGGGAGGCACCATTTTTTTTACATTCAGAGCTATTATATAATATACGAAACTATTCGTTTTATCCAAAGACGACAATTTATTCTTTTTGAAAGAACTACTCGTATCCAATGATACCCAACACGATAGGGTTAGAACAAAAAAAATTTCGCCCCCCATTTCATGTGGTAGGTACGGGAGGTACCCTAATAATATTTTTCTAGGTTTTATTCTACCACTTTGTCGGCGTGATTAATGCACATACTCATACCAAATTTCAGCTTTCTAGACGGACGGACGGACTACGGAACCCTAAAAACGTACCGACTTGGTGAGACTAATTAAAAATTGATGAGTTATAAAATACCCTTTCCACTGCCGTTTGCCGAATTACAAATTTTTCATACATAATGCAAGTTATACTATTTTTAGGGACCACAACACACAAATGTGTTTTCAAAATCGGACTCAGAATAGTAAAAACCCTAAATTTTAAAACTAAATAAAAAGGCGAAAACGCGCTCTTGTGTCTACCTCATATTTTCTATTATCTATGGTCACTTTCATTAGTTTTATCGTGAAAGCAGGCAAATGTTTGAAATATTATGCATATGCAGTCGCTTTTACATTACCGTGGATGCGAACATCCATGATATTCCGTTACTATCGATGTTAAACTAAAGGCATCTTCATGCAACTCTATACATCTTGATCCCCTGCTTTATGTTGACATCCAAGTCCACGGTAAAGTATGAAAGCGACCTAACTGATAGCGATTTTACTGTTACTGATTATGACCTCTCTGGCAGACGGCAGTGCGGTCGGCGGGCGTGAACGCTGCGTTTTCGCTGCTGCGCGCACGCATCCCGCGCGTCGCGCCCGACACTAAGCTATCCAAGGTTGGTCTAATTATCAACCTTATTGCAACCATATAAGATACAAACGCAGCGTTCACACTTGACCCGATCGCAGTTGATCCGGAGAATTTCGTTCTCACGACAAAATCATGAGGGCAACCAAATAATCATTTAAAAAACAGAACCGACTTCACTTAGGCTTAAAGGCCTGTTACACTTTACTTTTTTTAGTGTCCTAACTAGCATCCTAATTAGGATCCTAACTTTATTCAATAGTAAATTTACTTGCTAAATGCGGTTACACTTGACTAAGTCTAGAAACTAAATCATTTAGGAAGCTAACTAGGACAAGTGTAACAGGGCTTTTACCCTACTTTTCCAGGAGCAAATATCCGAGCTACTCTAAAAGATACTCAAGTCACTATAACATTTGAAGAGTTCCCTCGATTTCTCCAGGATACCATCATCAGATCCTGATCTGGTGACAATGGGACCAACTGTGAAGTTTACTCTTTCAAACAAAAAAATAATTTTCCAAATCGGGCCAGGCGTCTTCGAATAATCGGTGAACATTAATAAAATAATGCGACAAATGAGAATTGAGAACCTCCTTTGAAATCTTGAAGTCCGTTGATAACAAATCGCACTTGATCGCATGAAGAATATAATACGTACCTACTTACTTTTGAGCATGATGCATTTCGGGGTTGGCTGTGTTCTGGTTTTGATGCAGTACTATGAAAAATTATATAAATAATTAGATGATATCATTGCCAAAAGTTTCTGATGGGGGAAAGTAGTCCAAAACGACGTATAATGTAATTCATAGTTTTTCGCCTGCTGTTTCTGTTTCCGAAATATTACGCAATGTTTTTTGTTCTTATGTTAAAATATAGACCCGTCCTCTATAAATAGGATAACTTCGGCCGTTTTTACCTGGTTTGGTATTACTTTTTTCCAATTCAAAAACTTTGCAACTCTGTCACCCTGACATCCACCCATTAAAAGCTGCCAGATGCCCGGATCTAGCAATAAGCATAGTATTGCAATCTTACAAGGTGGGTTTTCAATGCTCTCATTATTGTGTCATATCTGACGTGGCCAGCTCTTAGACCATGTGTTGTGCGTAGTAGGTGACGACATAAATTATAGATGGATATGGATAAATACTTAAATACATAGAAAACATCCATAACTCAGGCACAAATATCCGTGATAAACACACAAATAAATGCCCTGACTAGAATTCGAACCCGGGACCTCCTGCATCACAGACAGGGTCACTATACCGACTAGGCTAGGAGGCCGATAAAACACACCCACACACACAGTGAATCCTCCTTTTTGTAAAGGGTCGGCAACGCGCATGTGACTCCTTTGGAGTTGCAGGCGTCCATAGGTTACGCAAGCTGCTTACCATCAGGCGGGCCGTATGCTTCTTTGCCGCCGTCGGTGGCCGTGGTATAAAAAAAAAACCTAGGTACTTGCTGGGTACAATTTAGCGTGGGGATCCATTTTGAGAAACTTACACTGTAAGGTCTGTAGGTACGTGGGTCCATATTATTCATATTTTAATCACCTACTAACCTCTAACTTCTTTGCAGATCAAAACGCTGCGACTGGCGACCTCCTACATCTCCTATCTCCTCAAGGTCCTGGAGACAGATGGTGAACCAGCTGGTGGTTTCCGAGCTGAGCTCCACCACGCCCCACCGCGTCGAAGAGCTGACACACAGGTAACTTGATGGTTTTGATATAATAGGGGTATTCCCTGGCGTGTATACGTACAAATAACACGCTTCTTTTGTTAACTGTATACATGTAACAAAGACTAAGACTAAGATGGTGTGGCCACGTCGTACGCATGGACAACAGTAGATTGCCGAAATCAGTGTTCTATGCTGAGCTTTCTTGCGGGAAGCGGAAGCAGGGGGGACAGTACCTGCGGCACAAAGATGTTCTTAAGCGCCACCTCACTGCTTGCCGTATACCGTTTGAACGTTGGGAAGAGATGGCGCTGCAGCGGTCAGAATGGCGATCTACTGTTCTTAAAAAAGTGGACCAATATGAACATCGGCGTTTAGAAGACCTGGATGCTAGACGGCATATAAGAAACACTCGCCCAAAGCCCTCATACGTATACACGTACAACCCAGCTGGTCAACTTCACTGCGCCTCGTGTGACCGCGTCTTCAAGACGAAATTTGGCTTTGCAAGTCATACCCGAGCCTTCCATAATCCGGGAAGGAATAATTGACGGAGTCGCTGTCGCCGGATACGGCGAGGAGGGACTGATGATGATGATGACATGTAACAAAAATGCTGGTGATCCGTTTTAGGGCATAATATTGTATTCTAATTATGAAAAAAAAGACAAAAAATTTCGCGCAAAAAATGGTTTTGTATGTATGGTCAGGCTGGGACCACGGCCATACAATTTTTTTTTCGCATCCTGTAAATTATTCTCCTATTTTTAGGGTTCCGTACCTCGAAAGGAAAAAACGGAACCCTTATAGGATCACTTTGTTGTCCGTCTGTCTGTCTGTCTGTCAAGACCCTTTTTCTCAGGAACGCGTGGAGGTGTCAAGCTGAAATTTATATAAAATACTCAAGTCTACTGTCTCTTGGAGCAAATTTTTCGAAACTCGCAAAGGAATCAAAACCTACAGGGTAAGTACCCTATTATTCCCGTGAACTTTGGTACATTGAAATTTGGTACAAGGCAACGTCTTATAGCAGAGATAAAGGAAAAATTGCGAAAACCGTAAATTTTTAGTTACATCATACAGGGTGAAATTTAAGTCGTGAATCGTAATATGTTTTTCTAACTCCACGCAACAAGCAATTTAATGCCCCAACTCTTACTAAAATCAGACAAGATTTTTTTTCATTAATTAATTTATTTTTTGTCATTTATTTTTCTTTTAGCAGTGGATTTAGAATATTATAACAACGGCTTATTAAGATATTTAAATTAGTAAATTGAATTGCCTCTTTGAATCGGAACTGTCATTGACATCAAATTTGTCATATAATAAAAATATTTTTAATAATTTTAAAGTTACTACCCCCATATACCTACAGGTTTGTACGGAACCCTCGGTGCGCGAGTCCGACTCGCACTTGGCCGGTTTTTTCTTAGTCGCATACACAATTGCCCTTAAACGGATAACTACTATTTTCAACCGACTTCAAGATTTCTAAGGAGGAGGTTATCAATTCGTAGAGATCTTTGGTTTTGTTATTTTTTTTTATGCTATTCACCGATTATTCGAAGACGGCTGGACCGATTTGGAAAATTATTTTTTTGTTTGAAAGAGTAGACTTCACAGTTGGTCCCATTGTAACCAGGTCAGGATCTGATAATGGGATCCTGGAGAAATCGAGGGAACTCTTCAACTATTATAGGCACACCTATAGTGATTTGAGTATTTTTACAGCAGCTCGAGCATTTGCTTTTGGAAAGGTGGAGGCTAAGTGAAGTCGGTTCTTTTATGTTTAAAATTATAATATTATTTAAATCGATAGTCCTCTTGATTCGGAGTAGAAAAACTCAAAATCTATTAGGTTTATCAAAAAAAGTAAATATAGATACTCATCTATCTCAAATAATCGATACCGCGCATGCACCACATAAATATGGCGCAGTAATTGAACTATAGTGGTTCTCTCGGGAACCGTTATCTTGCACATGCGCGGTTGAAGTGTCCTCGGCGCCGCGCCGGCGCAGACTGTAGTTCGAATATCTCTGCTTTTCGTACTACGAGAACTCAAAGCAAGTTTAACTCTAGATTCATATATGTGGTCGATTCAAAACTGTTATTTTTTACGCTCTTTCATTTGAGCATGATTTCATTCGGGTCTACCGTACGACTGGACAGAATTATTAATATAGATGTCGATGCAGCGAAAGTCCTCGTTGATTGGAGTACCTAGTAATCGCGAGAGTGCGCGAACCAGACGCCTCTAATCTAATAACGAAACCAGATGGCCGCGATACCGCTTTTATTACCGCCTATCGCCATAATTATCTACGCATTACGTTTGGGGTATTTCACTCTTTGTGAAAAGTATTTTTCTCCCCGATAGAGCGGAGACTTTTTGTTTTTGTAAAGTAAAACAGAAGTTGAAATAGATGTCATATACTTCAAAGAATGTGACCTAGTCCTCCGGTGTCCGAGGCCAGATTTCAATTTTTTTCTGAAGTGTATGACGTCTATTTCAGTTTATAATTCATATATACATGGTAGTGTTCATCATCATCATCATCATATCAGCCGAAAGACGTCTACTGCTGGACATAGGCCTCCCCCAAAGAGTGCCACAATGACCGGTTCTGCGCCACCCGCATCCAGCGGACTCCCGCGACCTTCACCAGGTCATCAGTCCACCTTGCGGGGGGTCTACCCACGCTGCGCCTTCCGGTTCGTTCATAGTAGTGTTACTACTTAAAAATTGCAAATCAAAGAGATTCAACACAATAATTTGATTTGCTTAAAGATTCATGAAACGGAAGTTGTTATGAAAAACAGTATTGAAATTGATCTGAATGTTGGTATTGCATAATATAGCATTTTTTTCTTTTCAACCGACTTCAAGATTTCGAAGGAGGAGGTTGTCAATTCGTCAGGATCTTTGTTTTTTTTTTGCCATTTTTTTTAAATGTATGTTCACCGATTATTCGAAGACGGCTGGACCGATTTGGAAAATTCTTTTTTTGTTTGAAAGAGTATACTTTACAGTTGGTTCCATTGTAACCATGTCAGGATGGTTGGGTCGGCAACGCGCATGTGACTCCTGTGGAGTTACAGGCGTCCATAGGTTACGGTAGCTGCTTACCATCAGGCAGGCCGTATGCTTGTTTGCCACCGTCGTAGTATAAAAAAAAAAATGTGATTATGGGATCCTGGAGAAATCGAGGGAACTCTTCAACTATTATAGGCACACCTATAGTGATTTGAGTATTTTTAACAGCAGCTCGAGCATTGCTGTTGGAAAGGTTGGTTCTTTTTTGTTTAAAATTATATTACTCTAACAATTTTAGGGTGTTCATCCTTACACCCTGGAGCTTAAAGAGCTGGCCACGTCAGATGTGACACAATAATGAGAGCAATGAAACCTGTATAGTTAGACTGCTTTACAATTCTTATGGCTGGATCCGGGCATCTGGCAGCTTTTAATGAGTGGATGTCAGACTGACAGACCAACAAAGTTTTTAAGTTGGAAAAAAGTAATACCAACATAGGTCAAAAATGCCAAAGTTGTGTCATTTATAGAGGACAGAGCCTATTGTTTAACATTAGATTAAAAACCATTGTATATTATTGCGGTTACAAAAACAGTAGGCAACTAACTAAAAATTGCATTTTACATAATTTGGCACTACTTTCCCCAAACAGAACCTTCTGGATATGATATAACCTAATTAATTACATAATTTCCCATTATATTTCATTAAACCCAGAACTCTAGGATTTGTTTTCTTCACGTTATTGCATTCTTTGACCTCCACCACTTTACAGCTGCCATATATCCGGATCTAGAAATAAGCATAGTATAGCAAACTAACTAGAGGGGTTTCGTTGCTCTCATTATTGTGTCATATCTGACGTGGCCAGCTCTCCGTCTAATATTTGATGTATAATTTATTCATTTTCACTTTTCATGTTCTAAAGTCTAAAAGTTCATCTTTATGCTATGCGTAGGCGACCTAAAGTCGCTTTTTATGCTCTAGTGCATAATAGTAGTTTATGTAACTGTTACGTAATAAGGGTCCTTAAAACATGAGTGTGGTTTTATGAAATGAGCCGCAGGCGAATTTCATAATAAGATCACACGAGTGTTTTAAGGCCTAATTACGTACAGTTGCATACACTGCTTTATCTACACTCATATTATATATATTAAATTAATTGTTCGGAAACCATAGACTGACCGCCATTGTACCGTCGTGGCCTACTCGATTGTGCCGGCGCTCGCGCGGGACCAATCGAGTTGGCCATGGCGGTAACATTATGTTATCAAATTCGATGTTCCAAATTTGAAACTCATTGCTTAACAATATTTGAGCATGCATAGTTAAAATTGCGTTACTGCCGCAGATAAGAAACTTATCATAGTTAAATCGTTTGTTGTAATGCTTGTCATTGTCTACGGTTTTTGAACGCATTTTAGAGTACTTACAGTATGAGTGTAGATAAAGTAAAATATTAAACGAAGACCAAGGCAAGAATACCAACAGACAAAAACTTCAAGAAATCAACTTATACGAATATTAATAAACCTTATATGTAAATCAAACGCAAGTTGCAAGGGCATTTGATCAAAAGAATAGCTTACACAGTTGTGTATTCGTCGTTATAGATCAAGAGTAGGCCGTGGGAAACCCTATCTCATCGAATCTTGAAGCAAATCAAATTATTTTGTTCAATATTTTTTTGATTTGCAATTTTTTTTTTTTTTTTTTTTTTTTTTTTTTTATTATTTTTTTTTTTTTATTTTTTTTTTTTTTTTAAGTAGTTACACTACTATATATAAACTGAAAAGATAGATGTCATATACTTCAGAAAAAGTGACCAAACCCTCCGGTGGCCTCTCTCTCTCTGGCCTCGGACACCGGAGGGTTTGGTCACTTTTTCTGAAGTATATGACATCTATCTTTTCACTTCCTATCTCATCGAGTAACAGAAGTCGGCTTATGTAGGGCAATGATGCACGGTAAAATGTATTTTAGTACCAGGTATCCTGAGCCAAAGTTGGAGAAAACTCAAACTCAAACATTTATTCAGTAAGTAGGCCACAAGGGCACTTTTACACGTCAAAGTAAAAAAGAGAAAAAAAAATCATACTACACCGGTTCTAACCCTACACCTCTGACCCGAGAAGAATTATGTCCGGCAAGAAACTCTGCGGGACTTATTTTTTCAAAACAACAGTACATCAAAACTAAAAAATACATATAAGTTCGTTGTTCTATAAGAAAACATATCAAACCAAGATTAGATTAACCAAAAATAGATAATAGTTTAAGAAAAATACCAAAGAAAAAAGATGAGTCCAAATCTGACTATTGGAAAATGAATTACATACAGCATTTTGTACAGTCAGCAAAATATGACACTATTGTTTGCAAAAAAACTACTTCATTCACTAGCAAGAGGGCATGTGGCCCATTAGATAGTGCTCATTGAGAAGTGCCAAAATAATTGTGCTAGCAACACGCAAAACTGACCTTTTAGAATTTTTGCGTTCATTTCAATGGCGCAAGTTTTATCTTGCGTAAAAATGCATTTACGAGTAAACCATCTCGTGAACTCATTTGCACATCACACTTGCATTAGTAAATTTTCACCTTAAAACATAAAACATGCTGAATAACAAAAACTCCAGGTTTAAGTTCGGTTACCATTTTTTCTTATTACCAGGTTGATGAGTACTTTCGAATGGCATAACCTTCAATTTGCTAGTCGATGTGGTAGATTTTGTTATGATGTATTTGCTGACTGTACAAAATGATCCAAGTTTAGCTCCACCAAGTACTAAAATACATAACATTTTACATACATAAGCCGAATTCTGATACTCGATGAGGTAGGGTTGCGTACGGCCTACTCTTGATCTATTATGATGACGAATTACATTGGTATTTGTCATGCAAACAACTCCATATTCACAATTGGCTTATTGCAGAAATGGCGCAATTATTAACATTAATCACATTTTTCTTTACCTATTACCTGATCGGCGATGTAGGCTATATATAGTATCAATCATCCAACCAAACTGACGATTGGGGTCATAATACTTCTCTTTCCCCCTTGCACGGCTGTAACAAGACTGAAAGGGATCGTAATATGACCCTGGTGATCAGTTTGGTTGACTAATATGTATAGGCAAAGACAATATAATATTATACTAATAAAACTTATAATTATAAAATCGGTTGTTGCAATGCTGGCTATTGCCTACCGTTTTTGAACACATTTTAGGGGACTTACAATATGAGTGTAGATAAACATTGTTGTCGTTATCAATTAAAACAATAGTAAAACCGATCCAAAAATATATCGCGATTCCCAAAAGATCGATAACGGTAACAGGAGTCAAATTTTTTCATGCAACTTTTTTCGAGACCCCGGCCGAGTCTACACAGCCAACACATGGTAGCAATTTCTACAATAAACTGTTTGTTTAGTTTTTGTTCATAGACACCGATTTGGTTACACGTTTTTTTTAAATACCTTGTTTATGGGGCGTGTAATCGTTTTAAAATTGGAGGCACGTGGCTTATTTGAACAGTTTTGGGTGGTTTCAACCATTTTAGATATTGGTGAGGTTTGAAACTTTTTGTCTTTCGTTTTATTTGTGTGCGTTAAATGATAAAACTTCGATACAATGTTTTATTATGGAATCACGTTTATCAATTCATAGTCGTCATCATCATTTTCAATTTAACATGATCAGTTAAAGCTGATGATTTTCTCTTTAACGGCCTCCTAGCCTAGTCGGTAGTGACCCTGCCTATGAAGCAGGAGGTCCCGGGTTCGAATCCTGGTTAGGGCATTTATTTGTGTGTTTATCACGGATATTTGTTCCTGAGTTATGGATGTTTTCTATGTAGATATTTAAGTATTTATATATATCTATTACATATATCGTCGTCTAGTACCCACAACACAAGCCTTATTGAGCTTATTGTGGGACTAGGTTGATTTGTGTAAGATAGCCCAATATATATATATGTATGTAAATGGTGTTTTCCGAGAGAAATTGCTAGGACTATATTTGAGTTCCTTTAATTTCTCCACAACCCCATCATCAGACTTTGCGCTAATCTGGCCAACTCTGAATCCTTATTAACGAAATAATATTTCTCCAAATTGTCCAGCCGACTTAGAATAATCGGTGAAAACACATAAAAAAGGAATCTCCTTCGAAATCACAACTATGGAATTTTTCAGTATCCGGTCCAATGCATTAACCGTACATACAGACGCCATCAGATATATCGGCCAAGGTGGTCACAAATATCTGAACAACGCCTCTATTCTTATGCGGCTCCCGAGATGCTGCAGCGCGTCGGGCATGTTCGCTGACGCGGGGGTCCCAGACTTTTTCGCGGTAATCAGGTCCCGGGTTGCCTCGTTTTGGAGGAGACTGCGCTGTTCTGGCAACGCAATACTGGTGGCTGTTTCTGACGATATCAGAAGTCCAATGTATAAGCGCTGGATTTTTGTTCACATGGACCAGAATAAAAAATGACTGGGCACTGAATGTGCATTAAAAAAATGTATAGTTTTATTTTTATTTTAACTTTAAGATGAGTGGCACCCCTTTACAGTGTCAATTTAATTTAATTTAGTTTAGGTTATTCTTGTATGCATTAGGGGTACTAACTGCCTGAAATAAAAACTTTTTATTTTTATTTTATTTTATTCTCAAGGCGATAAAGTGCATGTTCAGATATTTTTGAGTACCTTAGCCGCTTCGATATATCTGATGGCAACTGTACCTAACGTACTTACTCGTAATAATTACTGCGTTTCAAAAATAATTTTGATAATATTTTACAATAAAATTAATGCAATAAATCATAGATATTTCTGACGCATTAATGAATAAGCATATCAAATAGCATAATGCCATATCGAATGCCAACATGTGTTCGATTCGGTGACGCATATCATTTTATGACACGGGACACATGAACAAAGCATATGCATATAATATGCTAAAGTGTAAAATATATCAATCTGAATCTTGAAGCAAATCAAATTATTTTGTTCAATATTTTTTGATTTGCAATTTTTAAGTAGTTACACTACTATATATAATCTGAAAATAGATGTCATATACTCCAGAAAAAATATACATGAGAAAATTTGTCAAGTTCCGCCGTGACCGGGTGGTCTAGTGGTCAGGACGTCAGCCGCGAAAGCTGAAGACGCCAGTTCAAATCTGGCCTCGGACACCGGAGGGTTTGGTCACTTTTTCTGAAGTATATGACATCTATTTTCAGATTATATCAATCTGGTTAAAATTAATAAATATTTGTGACTATTTAACACAAATCAATCTTAATTTTCAACCAGCAAGACTTGTAGGTACAACGTCTGAAAATATGGATAGGTAAGGTACCTATACATATGTAATGTGACAAAAATATGTGGCCACGACTCTATTACCAAGTCAACGAGTAAAGTCTTGGATACTTACATGCTTTTGTCAAATTAAATTCAAGATTTCGAAGGAGGTTCTAAATTCGTCGGGATGTTTGTTTTTGCAAATTTTATTTTATTTTATGTATGTTCAGTACACCGATTACTTATTCGAAGACTGCTGGACCGATTTCGATTTTTTTTTTGTTGAAAGAGTATACTTCACAGGTGTTCCCATTGTCATCAGGTCAGGATCTGATGATGGGATCCTGGAGAAATCGAGGGTACTCATCAACTATTATAGGCACTATAGTGCACTATAGGCACCTATAGTGATTTGAGTATTTTTTAGAGCAGCTCGAGCATTTCCTTTTGGAAAGGTGGAGGCTAAATGAATTCGGTTCTTTTTTGTTTAAAACTATCTTTTTGCTGTAGAGGACTTATCTATGCTCAATGCACACTAGACGACGATATTTAAGCACACAAATAAATGCCTTTGCTGGAACTCGAATCTAGGGACCGTTGTTCGTAGCCATTTTCATATTTAGGGTGACGTCTTTATATTTTCCGTCGTTGTTATCTACCTACTCTTGATAGCTGTAATTACCATAGAGTTTAATTCACCCGAGGAATTTATACATTGTATAATAAACAAACGCGCGTGCTTGAAGCTGTGCAGGCGCAGGTAGCATCGTAAATCTATTACTGGAACACGGGAAGTATGGTCGGCGCTGTTTTTTACGTGTTTAACCATAAAAACCATTACTGTTATTGTTTATAAAATAATATTATCTTCTTTAAAAAAACCGACTTCAAAAAGGATAGGCGGGCATTTTTCTTTGAGAATTCAACCCGGATGGAGTAGCCATGTCTGTTATTTCCGATACAAAACAAGTCTGCCGATTTTTGCGGGGGAAATGTCAAATGTATGGCTATTCGTATGTAACGTAAAAATAGATAAATACGTCAGTCCATACATGTGTATGACCACTGGTCATATGTTTTCGGCAGAGGGGAACGCCAGTCAATGGCGACTCCGGTTGGTTGATTTCTCTAAGGCATTTTTATTTTAATTTGTACTGTGAACACTTTGAAGCACGACTTAAGTCGTGTTACAGTAACGTCTAACCGTCACATTCCTGACAAAACGTATGGGATTTGACATTGATCGTCAGTTTTGTGACTATTGCTAACCGGCCGTTAATGGTACCTACACAATTAAGTGAAAATGCCCAGGTACGAAAAATGCTTAAACTACTAAATAAAATACGTATCAATATCACCGTGCATATGCCTTTGAAGATTGAAGATATCCCTCTGTTCCTCTTGGACTTCATCCATCAGATCGCGACCAAAATTCAATGGGACCGCCTCGGAAGTATCTTCTTTTCAACAAAAAATCATTCAAATCTATTTACAATTGATGGAGTAAACGCGTAGCGTAACAAACATACAGCCGAATTGAAAACCTCTTTTAAAATTTTGAAGTCGGTTACAAAACAATAAATAATAAAAATAGTTGACCGAGCTAGTGGAGCGACGCAAAGCGTCTCCGTTTCAACTTGGACAAACATGTCCGGATATCCCAAATATCCAGCTGTTTTCACTTCTCAACCAATTCGTGTAAAATTTTGTGTACAGGTTAATAAATCGCCAGCAACTGGCCGCCTTTCAATAACTGGCCCCATCATACTAAAAATAAACTCTATATACCTATAGAGTTCATTTTAGTATAACTTGGCCAGTTATTGAATGGTGGCCAGTAATTAAAACATTATCTGTACTACAATATAATTTGTTTATAGGTGACCAGAGTTAATTAGCAGTATGAGGTGGCCAGTTTATTGAAAGGCGGAGTTACTGGCGATTTGCATTTTTTTGTCGATTGAAAGGCGATGCATGTTAATTATATGAATTTTATGTTCATTCAATTTTTATAAAATTTTGAAAATGGAAAATAGGCACAAAGATCGCTAGTGTAGCCTAACTAAGCTTAAAACAATTTTGTAATAAAGTAAACATATTCGTAATAATAAAATATCATCGACTTTAGGAGGCCTTATTCACAAAACGCGCGAATTTCACGAAATGCTTCATTTGCTTCTTAGTGTTCGTTACGACCGACTTTCGACCGTCTGTAACCCAATTTTTGTACCACGACGGTAGCAAACAAGATTACGGTTACCGTAACCTATGGATGCCTGCAACTCCAGGGGCACAACATGCGCGTTGCCGACCCTTCATTTAGTTTGTTCTGTTACTGGCAATAATGTGGTGATTTTGTTTCAGAATTCAGCAGAAAAGAGAGGGAACGGTCGCACGGGCTGGCCGCAGCACGTGTGGGCGCTGGAACTCAAAACAGAACAGAACCTGAAGACCTAGGGAGGAGCTATAGCGATAGTTAAAGTAAAGGCCAGATAGCATACAACCACAGCCCACTGCCACGCAGGCGTGGATCCAGGATTTCGTTCAGGGGGGCACTTTCCTCTTTCGTTCAGGGGGGGCACTTTCCTTCGCAAAAAATCTCGCGGTATAGACCCCGTAGTATACCAGGTTTGCGTTTCAGAGGGGGGGGGGGGCAATTGCCCCTGTTGCCCCCCCCCCTGTATCCGCGCCTGCTGCCACGAGACCTTGGCAGAAAACAGAGATTTTAAACCATGTAGCCCGTGGTTGATGCCAAATTCTACATGACCTTTATTTACATGCCCTTGGTGGCTAGGCGTGCTCTGCCAACCATTGGCAGAAGCGGTTGGTTGGTTGTCCGCCATGTAGACGCTCGCTTCAACCAAGGTCACGTGGCAGAATCTGCGGCTATCTGCCGTCTGGCCCTAACTTAAGAATAATAAATAAACCTAGTCCCACAGTAAGCTCAATAAGGCTTGTTTTCTGATGACATAATACATAATATATGTATTAGGAGTCCGCCAACTCACAATTCTTGCAAAAGATTTCACCAGTATAACAAGACCCCTCAAAATAAATTGAAACCAACAATCATAAGTTTGTATGTGACACGTCGTCCTAGCAGACGGTTAAATTGGTCTCCTTAGAAAAACATTTTGTTTTTGCGCCATTTTTTTTAAGTTTTTAATAGTGAGAATACTATTACCCTTAATAAGGGCTGTCCCAAAAAGAACGGAAGATTTGAATTTAATGGAAAACACTTTTTTTTCGTTATAATATTTATTTATTTAATATTTTTATTGCACAATACAAGAAAGTACAAATGGTAAGTCCGCCATTTGTACTTTCTTGTATTGTGCAATAAAAATATTAAATAAATAATGCCTTAAGGCATTCTCTACCAGTCAACCATTGGGCTAAACAGAAACTAATGTTTGGTGCAGGATTATAAGAGCAGAGACTCAATAAAAACAAATCACAATTTATTCCTCCTATGGCCTCCACGGCTTTGCTGGCAGTTGCATAAATTCGGCTGAATTTCACCTATGCAGCGTCAAATTTCCCTTCAAAGTGTGGGTGGTTGTGGGCATGTTTTCACTTTTAGACTTTTTTTTCTGGGGTTATTTAAAGTCAAAAGTTTATGCCAACAAGTCCACAACCACCCATGCTTTGAAGGGGGAAATTCGACGCTGCATCCGTGAAGTTGAGCTGAATTTATGCAAAATATATGCTCACAGAAAATTATGACAAAACAGTGCGTATGTGCCAGCGAAGCCGTGGAGGCCATTTGCCCGACACATAACCCTATTTAGTGTATTTTATAATTTTATAAACAAATAATATTATAACGAAAAAAAAATGTGTTTTCCATTTAATTCAAATCTTGCGTTCTTTTTGGGAGAACCTTTATTACAAGAATTTGTAACACTGACTTAAGTAGTAACACTGACTTGTTATTTATTAAGCTCATAGCCTAACCAGCTTAATTAGGTAATGTTTATTTTATTAGATATTAATTACAACTACATAGTTGTTTGTGTAGGTACATAATTGAGTTTAAAATAAGTGTAAATTAATGTTTAGGTCATGTTAGGGAAAACTCTAGAAGTCTTATATAAATAAAATAATTATGTTTCAGTATGTAGGTATACAAATACATACACAAGGGGCATTTTTAAAGTTTTTATCTACACCAATATCATAAATCCTCTATTCCGCGTTCGGAAACCGTATGTAATTCTAATTACCATCATTATTGCAACCAGTAACGTAACATCTGTAACAGTGTGGTAAAAACGTATGAAAATTAATTACCTACGGTAACGTTACGAAAATCCGCGCTCTCCCCGACCGCCGGCACGCGCCCGCGCGACCGCCGCCGACACAATCGAGTTGGTCATGGCGGTGCAATGGCGGTCATTCGACTGGTTTCCAAACACATCATTTAGGATTCATAATATGTGTGTAGATAAAGCAGTGTATGCAACTGTACGTAATTAGGCCTTAAAACACTCGTGTGATCTTATTATGAAACTCGCCAGCGGGTCGTTTCATAAAACCACACTCGTATTTTAACGACCCTTATTACGTAACAGTTACATAAACTACTATTACCTATGTAAAAGTAGATAATATCTCGATGTGAATATGTCATACCAAAGAATCTCGAAATTACCTAAGTGCCAAAGAATAAAATAAAATACATATTGTTTAAGTTTATTGTTGTTTCTTTTTTAATTCTAAATATTTTCTCAGTGACATTATCTGTAGCAACCTAATTCAAAAAATTTGGTGTAGGCACTAGTTTTTATGAGAGCGACTGCCATCTGACCTTCTAACCTCAAGGAAAAACTTGGCCTTGTTGGGTCCAGTTTCCTAACGATGTTTTCCTTCACCGAAAAGTCACTGTTAAATATCAAATGAAATTTGAACAAGTTAATAGAATGAAAATAGATGTCATATACTTCAGAAAAAGTGACCAAACCCTCCGGTGTCCGAGGCCAGATTTGAACTGGCGTCTTCAGCTTTCGCGGCTGACGTCCTGACCACTAGACCACCCGGTCACGGCGGAACTTGACAAATTTTCTCATGTATATTATGCAATCTCTGAATTTGAAACGGCTAGGCGCCGTTGACCATACTCTAAGGGCATGCGCAGTACGTGCTTGCACCTCCTATCCGAATCACTTACGTGATTCTGGTATAGAGAGAGAGATGGTGCTGCCATCTATGAATCTTGAAGCAAATCAAATTATTTTGTTCAATATTTTTTTGATTTGCAATTTTTAAGTAGTTATACTACTATATATAAACTGAAAATAGATGTCATATACTTCAGAAAAATATTGAACAAAATAATTTGATTTGCTTCAAGATTCATAAGTTAATAGAAATTCAGTGGCACTAGAGCGTTTCTTTGTTGACGACGATAAAACCCACTTATCAACCGACTTCAAGATTTCGAAGGAGGAGGTTATCAATTCGTCGGGATCTTTTTTTTTGCTGCTTTTTTTATGTACATCGATTATTCGAAGACGGCTGGACCGATTTGGAAAATTCTTTTTTTGTTTGAAAGAGATACTTCACAGTTGGTCCCATTGTGACCAGGTCAGGATCTGATAATGGAATCCTGGAGAAATCGAGGGAACTCTTCAACTATTATAGGCACACCTATAATGATTTAAGTATTTTTTACAGCAGCTCGAACATTTGCTTTTGGAAAAGTAGATGCTAAGTGAAGTCGGTTCTTTTTTGTTTAAAATTGTTTTAATAAAAAATAATGATAGCAGAAACGGGCTATCATACGGTAATAAGTGTTTTAATAAATATTATAAAAATCCGTATATATTATAATATATGTCACCAAACCGTCTGTTAACGTCAAAACATCGTTAAAAAAATCTTGTATGAACAGTTTTGTATGGGATAACAGCTCCGTCGCCATATTTAACGTTGATGAGCCCGTTAATTGTGCATGGTGCAACCCACCCTAATTAATAGTACAGGTACAGAAAATTCTCCTTCCTGAATTTGACATTTAGCTACAGAGATGAAACCGATAGCCATCATGCGCTCTTAAAAAAATAAAATAGGGTTTTCAACGGGCTTTTCCGTCCAGGTTTGAAACATGCCATAAACACTGGCTGAAATGATAATTGTGACATTTTCAGTCAAAGTTACACATCATTTTCGGTTGTTATTAAGACGTTACCTGCCATAAAATGTAGAAATAAAGTCTATTAACAACCGACAAAGATGTACCTTATGACTTGAAAACGTCACATATTCTCAAACGCACCCATAAGGTAATAAGCGATGTGCCAACCCTTCTCTCATTAGCCCTCATATGCGGTAAGCGCATCGGGAAAAACCTGTACAAAGAAGAGAGACATAGTGAACATCCCGTTACAGTGGTGACGTATAGTGTATAAAAAAAATGGTATGTAAAGCCTGACCAGAAATATATGATTATTGTCAAGAGGGCGCTATTACTCTCATTTATATGGCAACAGTTCAGTATAATCAATCATAGAGCTTTCTGGTATGGTGACATCTTGATTTGTTTACCTGTCAGCTCTGATGTTAATTTGAAAATGTTTCACAGCTAGTTTTATTTCCCAAGCGTATTATTTACAGCAGTTTGTATATACACTATTTACAATGTTTCGCTCTTGACTATGGATAATTTTGGGATTTTTTTGTCGTTTATTATTTAATATTCAACACTTTATTATTATTCAAGTAAACTGCCACAGACAGTGACAGCCTATCATGCACTCACATATGCATAATCATCCTGCCATTAAAATTATTGCCAGTGTAAGAAATTAGTTCCAATGGAATTCCGCAACATGGCGCATGATCATATATTTCTGATCAGGCTTTACCTACTCATTATCTATTTATGTTTTTGGCAGACTGTTCGTGAAGTGTTGGTGGTGCAAAACCACATGGCCCTCGCCGGAAGACACAGACGGATATAGACGGCTTTGTTTACTATAGTAATTATTTGGTACAGTCGACGTAAAGATATTTAATTATTTACCCTTTTGCACTATATTTTTTAACTAATTTAACTTGATGATACGTAAATATTGAGAACTTTATTGTTGTTCTAGTACAGTCGCCATCAAATATATCGGAGCGGCCAAGTTACTCAAAAATATCTGAACATGCACCTTATCGCCTTGAATAGAGTTGTTATACAGATATTTGTGACCACCTTGGCCGTTCCGATATATCTGATGGCAACGTACGAGTATATACGTATAGGTACAGTCGCCATCAGATATATCGGAGCGGCCAAGGTGGTCATAAATATCTGAACAACGCCTCTATTGTCAAGGCGATAAGGTGCATGTTCAGAGATTTTAGAGCACCTTGGCCGCTCCGATATATTTGGGAACTGTACGAGATGATACACAGGATGTTTTTTCAGCCCTTAGAAAATTGTGCGAAGTGATTAAGGTACCTAAGTTATACTGAACAATTACTTTAGGACCAACCCCGAAATCGCGAAAACACTCGCGCTTAAAATGTGCCAATTGGCGCATACGCACATATCTCTAGTGAACTAAGAACTAGCCACGTCAGATATGCACAATAAAGAGAGCAACAAAACCAGTCTGGTTAGATTGCTATACTATCCTTATTGCTAGATCCGGGCAACTGGCAGCTTTTCATGGGTCACAGGTGAGAGTGACCGACTAGCAAAATTTTTGAATTGGAAAATAGTGATATACATTAAAGGCCTCCTAGCCCAGTCGGTATAGTGACCCTGACCCTGCCTACGAAGCAGGAGGTCCCGGGTTCGAATCCTGGCAAAGGCATTTGTGTTTATCACAGATATTTATACCTGAGTTATGAATGTTTTCTATGTATTTAAGTATTTATCTATATCTATCTATTATACAGCATAAGAAAAAGTTCGAGAAACATTTTTTGGGCGTGAAAAACTTTATTTTGGGTTCCATATCTCGAAAGGAAAAACTGAACCATTACAGGATCACCCAAGTAACACAGGAAGCATTATAACATATGAATAGTTAACTTATTTAGAACTTAAGGACTGTATAAACTCTTATATACGTTCACCAAGCAACTTGACGCATTATAAAATGCTTTGAGCTGTATAACGGTTGTATAATGGCATATGTAAATGCTTTTTTAAAGCCTTTAGTTTTAGTGCAGCGAACCAAAATGCAACTGTACAGCTGAATGCTGTACAGTTGCGTTTTGGTTTGCTACACTAATGCTTCGGTGTGGTTTAGTGCCTTAGGTTCTACAATAGCATAAATAAATGCTTAATGCTGTTTAAGAGCATGAATATTAGCCATTATAATGCCACGTAAATTCGCTATACAGCTTTCAGCTATTTTTAATGCCTTAGGGTGTACAATAGCATTTATAAGTAGGTAATACATTCCTAATGCTGTATAATAGCAATAATATAAACCATTATAAAGCCAAGTAATTCACTATAAGGGGCTGTTCATAAATTACGTCATTTCAAATGGGGGGGGGGGGTCTGGACATCGGATGATGGTAGCATGACGTAGGAGGGGGGGCGGTCATTCCGAAGATCACATCATCTCTCGCATCTTTAAAAAGTGCTTCAATGTATAAAAAAAGAAATGAAATTCGTGTTTCTAATTAACTTTCTATAAACTTTTAATGCTATAAAATATTATCTACTAAATAGTTTTTTATTTTACAATTAAGCTAAAAACGCATTTTTTTTAAATGACGTCACTTTATTTGGCAGGGGGACGGTTGAATGATTTTAGGAGGAGGGGGGTAAAAAATCATCAAAAATTGATACGTAATTTATGAACAGCCCCTATACAGCTTTTAGCTGTTTTAGTACCTTAGGGTCTACAATAGCAATTTTAAGTAGTATATAATAATGTAGTAGTATGTAAATGTTGTTTAATAGCATAATTATTCACGTGTAATACTGTAGGCATTAATAAGCTTTTTTTAAGGGTCACTGAGCTGCTATTGGACTAAGAGCCAGCCACGTCAGATATGACACAATAATGAGAGCAACAAAACCCGTCTGGTTAGATTGCTATACTATTCTTATTGCTAGGTCCTGGCATCTGGCAGCTTTTAATAGGTGGAGGTCACAGTGACAGACTAGCAAAATGTTTTAATTGGAGAATAGTAATAGTAAAACCTGCCGAAGTTGTCTCAGTTATAAAGGACAGGGCCTATATTTTAAGGGGCTCCCTGGCGCCAACGACCTTAGATCTGATTCCCTCAGTTTTCTAATGATTTATGTAGCTTATCATATTATCAGTAACGGCTTTAAACAATATAGTATCCTATATTTACTTCAATATTCATTGTCTTCAAGATATTCGACATCAAAGTCAAACCGGTTTAGGCTAAAAAAGTGGTTTTATGGTCATAAATTTTGTGTTAATTAGTTAAAAATTAAAATCTCTCAGCAGTTTTTAGAGACATCAAAGAGGAACCCTAATATGTAGATTACGTATATGTAAGATTCTTTACACCATTCGAATATCGATAAAAGTGTTTTTTAGACCATATTTTAAAAATATCATAAAAAAATAACGGCTCATTTATTTCAAGATCCGGCTCAACAGAATGGAGATAAAAGATTCAAGAACTGATAGTCGTTTGCTTTATAATTCTATCTCACCAAAAACATAAATGTAAAAAAGGAGAGCCAAGTTCAATACAAAAATGATGCTTGGCTGTGGGCTTCGCCGCAAAAAGAATGGAGATCTAAATGAGTGCCAAGTTCTATGCAAAATCCAAATATGTATTTATAGGGACGTATATGTAAGATTCTTTACACCATTCGAATATCGATAAAAGTGTTTTTTTAGACCATATTTTAAAAATATCATAAAAAAATAACTGCTCATTTATTTCAAGATCCGGCTCTACAAAATGGAGATAAAAGATTCAAGAACCGATAGTCGTTTGCTTTATAATTCTATCTGTAGTGAATATGTTGTAATATCGACTCAAAACTGGTGAATAATCGATAAAAAACGTTAGATCAAAAAATATTGTGTATTACGGAAACAAAAACATGAATTATATGAACATCGTTTGGCACTACTTTCCCCCAACATAAACTTTTGTATAATTTCTCTTAATATTGTATAGTATTTGTATAGTTTCTCATAATATTGCATCAAACCCAGATCTCTAGGATTTGTTTTCTTGAAATGGTTTGCATTCTTTGACCTCCACGACTTTAAAGCTGCCAGATGTCCAGATCTAGAAATAAGCATAGTATACCAAACTGACTAGAGGGGTTTGGTTGCTCTCATTATTGTGTCATATCTGACGTGGCTAGCTCTCCATCTATATAGACCAACGCCATTTTGTAAATAATTTATAACCTAAAAATAAAATCATGCGGACCTATTTATACAAGGAAAATACCTATATAATAATGAAATAACTTAATTTAAGACTGATCAACCAACACTATTATGTTAATAATGCAAAACTCGTTCAAATAAACAAAACAATTGTGTAATCCTCGTATAGCGAGGATTACACAATTGTTTTGTTTATTTGACGCATATCTTTTTATAATTTTTTATAGCAAAACCACAATAAATCAAAGGCGCGTGAAAATTTTCAATTAAACTTATATACACATTTACAGTAAACTACATTGCGCAGTAATATTTGAAGGATATAATAACGTAAAAGAGTCAAAAACTTTTATAAATGTTGTTACGATGTAAACAAATATGACGTGTCACTCATTCAGTTTTTTGTACCGTCTTCGTCCATTTTATATATCGAGACAAAATAGTTAAATCACAACGTTCATTGTATTATAACATTTGTTCCGTCGGTATTAGAGACGTTTTTGCATTGACGTAAGGTTTATTTTCCTACACTCTTATGCTAGTATAATGCTTTTGTATTGCGATTGGCAACTTAATCGAGCGTACTAATGCTTCTTTACTGCGATTAGCAGCTTTTTCGGCCGTATTAATGCTTCTTTAATGCGGTTGGCAACTTAATAGAGCGTACTAATGCTCCTTTAATGCGATTGGCACTTCCCATGACAACGATAATGCTAATAGCGCAGACATAATGCGCCTGTAATGCTATTAAATGACCTGTATAGGATCTCAAGCTGGGTAATTTGTGCCCATTTAAGACCCATATCAGCACTATAAACGTTTATAATGCTACTATAAAACGAACTCAAAATGCTAAAAGCATACAGATATGCTGTAAGACGGCCGTTATACTGCTTTGATGTGTTTCTTGGGCACTTTGTTGTCCGTCCGTCCTTCCGTCTGTCAAGACCCTTTTTCTCAGGAACGCGTGGAGGTATCAAGCTGAAATTTATATCAAATACTCAGGTCTACTGTCCCTTAGAGCTGTGAAAAAATCAAACTTCTAAACCAACGCACTCGAAAGATACAGCCGTTTATGCCGCAAATTTTCGAAACTCCTAAGGGAATCAAAACCTACAGGGTACTTCCCGTGAACTCAGAATCTTGAAATTTAGTACGAAGCAACGTCTTATAGCACAGATAAAGGAAAAATTGCAAAAACCGTAAATTTTTAGTTATATCATATAATAAAAATATTTTTAATAATTTTAAAGTTACTACCCCTATATACCTACAGGTTTGTACGGAACCCTCGGTGCGCGAGTCCGACTCGCACTTGGCCGGTTTTTTTTAAGTCCGGACATTTTTTGTAACAAACATTTAGCGTAACTTAAACTTTGTATTACAATGTAAATGAAAAAACATATTTTTTTTTTAAATTTTAAGGGGTAATTTTTAAAAATCCACACAATGCAAAGTCCGACTGCAATCCGGACAAAAATTTAAAAATACTGACGTATGGCCACCCTACTTATAGGTATTCTTAACAACCAAGATGACAGATATGGATGGTACAGTCGCCATCAGATATATCGGAGCGGCCAAGGTAGTCACAAATATCTGAACAACGCCTCTATTTTCAAGGCTATAAAGTCCATGTTCAGATATTTTTGAGTACCCTGGCCGCTCTGATATATTTGATGGCGACTGTACAAGGAGGATAAAAATCTCTGTTACAAAAGTGTCCGTCAGAAGGCGATAAACTGATGGCGCCACAATGATATTAAATTTGATTAAATTAATTTTGATATAAAAAAAATTAATCCATACATATTTACAAAATAATTATTTGCGGAGAAGAAAAACACTCTGAACATTAATTTTATTTATTATGTCATATAAGTATTAAATATCGGTAATTCATTCCAAATACTCAACTATACCTAGCGCCACGCGGAGATATTTGGAACTATTGTTTACTCCTTACCGCTGGGCACTTTTTCGACCGTTTTCCTATAAGAGAGACCGATCCTCCTTGCACAGTCGCCATCAGATATATCGGAGCGACCTAGGTGGTCACAAACATCTGAACATAACTTCTAATGTCAAGGTGATAAAGTGTATGTTCAGATATTTTTGAGTACCTCGGCCGCTCCGATATATTTGATGGCGACTGTACCATCCATAGTGACAAAGATGTAATGATTTACGCCATATTTAGTAGGTACGAGTAGGTCACTGCAAAAGCATAAACATATATTTAGTAGGTACGAGGAGGTCACTGCAAAAGCATAAACATATTCAGCGAAGAAAGAAACTTTCTGTAAATTTTCAAGAATTTCAGGTGAAATGTCTGTTCAGCAAAAACCACATGGCCCTCGGCGGAAGCCACTGACGGATATAGACGTCTGTTTACTAAGCAGTTACTAGTACAAGTGGTTTGAGGAGACTATACAAGGTGTTTTCGAAAAGGGATCAGAATATGCTGACTGAACACATTGTATGTTCGAAAAGTCACTGTCACCACATCATACCAGGAGTTAGCATAAGAGAGCTGTTTAAAGATCTTCAAAACCGCCTCAAGGACATGACGAGACGAGATTACTGCTTAGTTCTCATAGGAGAGGAGGACTTTCATCGTTCAAGTGATCTAAATAGTTTATCTCAGTATATCCATGAAATTGTCAAGTGTATTTCATTCACAAATATTATCGTAGTGTGTCCAACATACATCTGCGAAAATCATTGTATAAAGCTAGAGTTGAAAGTTTTAACAATCTGCTTCTCAAAGGCCTAGATAAACAAAATACATGCTTCTTTGTTTATGAACCCAACTTAAATCTGTCTTTTGATGTGTTTTCAATAAGAACCGGACGACTTACTAATTTTGGTATGAAAAATGTAATTGAAAATTTGCAATTTAACATTTTATGGCATGCTAATAGTGGTTCCGTAGAATTAGAATTAAATTTAAGTGGTACCAGTGAGGAGTTTTTTCGTGACCAAGAATGAGAATACAAAATATGACTGCATAAATATTTTCCATCAAAATGTATGTGGGTTATCTAACAAAGTAAATGAATTGGAAATATATCTTAATGAAAGAGACAAAGTTATGCATTATATGTGTGTTAGTGAACATTTTGTAAATAAAGACTCTGTGTCTAGTATCAATCTCGAGAATTATAAATTATCTTCACATAATACAAGGCCAACAAAAAAAAGGGGAGGAACCCTTATTATGAGTTTAAAAGATGAGGTTACTGAGGAAATGCAGATTTGTAAAAGGTTGTATAGGGCAGAAAGTTTTGAGATTTGTGGTGTTAGAGATGTATCTGCTAATGTTTATATTTGCTATTGTTATAGGAATCCTAAGGACTCTAACCTAGATATGTTCATGAAGCAATTGGAGTTGCTACTACAGCACCTTTTCAATAAAAAGGCTATTATTTGCGGCGATTTTAATATTAATATGCTCGTAGACAATAAACAACGAAATGATTTTGTAAGTTTATTAAAATGCTACAATTTCAGATACCTTATAAATGACATTACCTTTAAAAGAAACGAGTCTCAGTCTTGCCTTGACAACTTTGCTACTAATCTACCCGAAAATTTGGTTGCATATACAGCCGTTGATCATAATGGGTTAGCTGACGGGCATGCAGCTATTTCCTGTGGACTGATCAAGTAATGCGTCGAATCTCATAGAAGTAATGATCCCCTGGTTATAATAGACAGACGGGTTTTCACTGAAAATAAAATTCAGATGTTTAAACAAAAGTTAATTAGTATTAATTGGTCCGATATGGGTATAAATAGTTTCTGGAAAAACTTCACTGTTATTTTTGAGCAAAGTTTTAAGAAAAAGAGGAAAAAGATCCCACTGAAAAATAAAATGAAAATTAAATGGATAACAAATGGTATTAGAGTAGCTAGTAAAATGAAAAGATTCCTCTGTAATATAAATAAATCATCTTGCGACGTGTCTGTTTTAGATTATCGCGGTAAATACTTGAACATTTTTAGGAAGGTTATCAGGCAAACTAAACGGGCAGCTGTTCAATTACAAATCTGTAAATCGAAATACTCATCTAAAGGGATATGGGAAGTCGTTAACAAAAGAAGAAATAAATTTCACATTAGTAAGCAAAACGATATCGTTCTTGATTTAAACGGAAAAATGGTACGTAACCCTCAAGACGTTGCGGACTTTTTCTCGTCGCAATTTGACCACGGCAATATCCCGAGCACGGGTAATTTGTCCTCCGCAATAAATTCCCTACAACATTGGACTGAACAACGTTTCACAAACATATCCTGGGAGCCCTTCTCACCATCAGATATATTTAATATTGTTAGGTCCATGAAAAGTAAAAAGTCATTTGGTTATGATGAAATGCCAATAACTGTAATTAAAGATTGCATAGATATACTTTCGGGTCCTCTTGCTTGCTGGTTTAATAAATGTTACGATGCAGGCGTATTTCCCGACCAGCTAAAAGTAGCCAGGGTAATACCTGTTTATAAGAAGGGTACAAAAAGTGATCCGAAAAATTACCGGCCAATATCGCTCCTACCGATACTAGCGAAAATCTTCGAGAAACTAATGAAGTCCCGAATCTTGAAACATTTAGAATACAATGCTATTATCAATTCCAAACAATTTGGTTTCCAGGAAAAAAAGGGACTACAGATGCCATTGAGTCTCTCGTGGGAGACGTTGTGTCGGACCTCCATTGTAAAAAAAGAGTAGAGGGTCTATTTCTGGACCTTAGCTCCGCTTTTGATTTGGTTGACCATGAAATACTTATGCGGAAATTAGATTTTTATGGTTTTAAGGGTCAATCTTATAAATTCCTGAACAGTTACCTTAGTAATCGGAAGCAATTTGTAGAGCTAAAAAGCCTTGAAAATAATATTGAGAGTTCCGTTAGATCGAAGTTTGTTACAGTAAAGAGAGGGGTCCCACAGGGATCTGTTCTAGGCCCTATTCTATTTATCCTATTCATAAATGACCTAGCCAACTTTATTTGTAACACCATTCCCGGATGCCGAGTAACTGTGTCTGCTGATGACACTAGCGCGATTGTTGCTGCAAACAGTATGTCTGAGCTTGTCGAGCTGACGACAAATGCATTAACGGCTTTCCATAATTGGTTCAATATCAATAACTTACGTTTAAATACTGATAAAACCCAAATTATGTTATTTAAACTCAATTCTAAGAAAGCCGACCAACTTAATGTAGTCATAAATAATGTTATGATAGATGTAGTTGATAGTGTCAAATTTCTTGGTGTACATATTGATGCAGGCCTGAAATGGAAAGAGGAGCTGGATGCCGTTGAGCATTCCATTTCTTCAGCCTGTTATGCTCTGAGGAGCCTGATGGAGGAACTCGCTATAGAACAACTTAAAGTCATATACTTTGCGTTAGTAGAATCCAAGCTTAGGTACAGCATCAGGCTCTGGGGAAATAGTTTTAAGTATAACCTTAACAAAGCCTTGGTTGTTCAAAAAAGGGCCATCCGTACTATTGTACGCATTCCTCAATGGATATCTTGTAGAGAACACTTCCTGGAATTGGGCATTCTAACAGTTCCTTGCTTGTATGTATTCGTGTTGCTTACTGATTTAGTCAAAAATATTTTAAAATATGAGTCTATCGAAGAACAAGATTTGCGCCTACAAACGCGAACAAAAAACTTAACACAAAGTTTTTTCCCGAAACTTAAAGTAGCCCGGCACAGCACAAAACATCAGGCTGTCAAAATTTTTAACAAACTGCCCCCTGATCTAAAAAATATCACAAATTATAAGGTATTTCATAGAAAATTGAAAGCATTTTTATTGAGAAGATGCTTCTATAGTATTGACGAGATTTTTGTGTGTGATACCTAGTTATAAGAATTTAAGACATGACATGTAATAAGTTAAATGAAATGTAAAAGTTATAGTTATTTAATAGTATAGTTTAAGCAAATTTTATGTATAATATAAGTAATTTTAGTATTAATGCATTTCAAACAAAATATTTGTATTGTTTCTGAATAAAATAAAATAAAAGTTTTTTTTTAGACCCACCTGATGGTAAGCAGCTACCATAGCCTATGGACGCCTGCAACTCCAGAGGTGTCACATGCGCGTTTCCGACTCTTTACAGTAGGGTCAACACACTGGGTCCCTCCTCGTCAACACACTGGGTCCTCTGTGAGATCTTTGGCAACCTTACTCACCAGCAGGAACACAACACTATGATCAGAATCTAGTGTTATTTGGCTGTGGTTTTCTGTACGGTAGGAGGTACTTCCCCAGTCGGGCTCTGCTCCAGATTTGAGCGAGTAGTACTGTACCTATCACAATCTATACAAATTAGCAACATTTGGGAATCACCCGAATCAGGCGCGGATACAGGGGGGGGGGGGCAACAGGGGCAATTGGTGAGCGTCAGGATGGCGGGTGGACCTCGGGAATTTTATCGAATTGTTAAAAAAAGTACTGTACCTTTAGTGTACCTCAGTGTACCTTCAGTAAAAATCAGTGTACCTCTTTCTAAAACGAAATTTTTCCAAAAAAAGGTCCACCCGCCATCCTGACGTCAGGATGGCGGGTGGACCTGGTAAATGATACATTAAACCACATATAATGTATGTGGTTATAGTGTACCTTCAGTGTACCTCTGTATAACTTAAAAAACAAACTGCATACCTCTCCTCAAAAGGAGCTACGCTCAAAATAAGGTCCACCCGCCATCCTGACGTCAGGATGGCGGGTGGACCTGGTAAATCTTGCACTATATCAATCAAAAGGTATGTGATTAGTTTGCATCTTCAGTGTACCTCAGTGTACCTTTAGTAAAAATCAGTGTACCTCTTGCTAAACCGAGATTTTTTCGAAAAAGGTCCACCCGCCATAAATCTTATTTTTCGAAAATATAAAATATTTTATCACTCAAAAGGTGTGTAATTCGTTCTCATCTTCAGTGTATCTCAGTGTACCTTTATTAAAAATCAGTGTACCTCTTGCAAAAACGAGTTTTTTTCAAATAACGGTCCAGCCGCCATGAACCTTTATTTCAAAAAATCTCTTCTTTGCAAGAGGTACACTGATTTTAACTAAAGGTACACTGAGGTACACTGAAGATGCGAACTAATTACACAACTTAAAATAAATAATAATTTTACTAAAGGTACACTGAGGTACACTGAAGATGCAAACTAATCACATACCTTTTGATTGATATAGTGCAAGATTTACCAGGTCCACCCGCCATCCTGACGTCAGGATGGCGGGTGGACCTTATTTTGAGCGTAGCTCCTTTTGAGGAGAGGTATGCAGTTCGTTTTTTAAGTTATACAGAGGTACACTGAAGGTACACTATAATCACATACATTATATGTGTTTTAATGTATCATTTACCAGGTCCACCCGCCATCCTGACGTCAGGATGGCGGGTGGACCTTTTTTTGGAAAAATCTCGTTTTAGGTACACTGATTTTTAATGAAGGTACACTGAGTTACACTAAAGGTACAGTACTTTTAATAACAATTCGATAAAATTCCCGAGGTCCACCCGCCATCCTGACGGTCACGGCAATTGGCCGTTTCATTTGCTTATAAAATCTTTATTTTTGACTTCAAAAATCTAGAAAAAATATATGTGTAGGTAGCAAATAGGTAGTAAATCATAGTGTATAGAACGTTGTCAATTAGGGGGTCCAACCCCGACATAATAAATGTGGGCAGTCATCCTGATGTCAGAATGACTGCCCACTTTATTAAATATATATATTTGTTTTTACTTAGGTACCAAAGATGTCACCATAGGTACTAAATAGTAGCTAATAGGTAGTAAATGCTGATGGTACTCTAACATTGATCTGCCATTTTGGTCAGTCATTCTGATGCTCATCAAAAAGAGAGGTATGGGCACTGCGAATGGCATCTCGCTAAGTGTGTTAGGGCACGTTCAGCGAATGTTGTCTCGCTCAAATCTGGAGCAGAGCCCGACTGGGGAAGTACCTCCACCTTACAGAAAACCACAGCCAAATAGCACTAGACCCTACTCATAGTGTTGTGTTCCTGCTGGTGAGTAAGGTTGCCAAAAAGCTCAAAGAGGACCCAGTGTGTTGACGGTGAGGGACCTTCTTGTTCCTTTAGCCATCAACACAGTGAATCCTCCTTTTTGTAAAGGGTCGGCAACGCGCATGTGTCTCCTTTGGAGTTGCAGGCGTTCATAGGCTACTGTAACTGCTTACCATCACGTGGGTCGTATGCTTGTTTGCCATTGTCGCAGTATTAAAAAAGTTTTGCAAGATACAGGTGAGAGTACGGTCAACCAATTTGATTCCTAGGCCACTGTAGAACCTTGTCGTAATGACAGTTGCCCGTGGATACGTATAAACGTAACCTATTCGCTACCAAACTAGCTATTGTGACAAGGTTCTAGAGTGGCCTAGGAATCAAATTGGTTGACTGTACCTTCGACCGGATATGTCATGACTCGCCATCAGATATATCGGAGCGGCCAAGATGGTCACAAATATCTGAACAACGACTCTATTATCAAGGCGATAAAGTGCATGCTCAGATATTTTTGAGTACCTTGGCCGCCCCGATATATTTGATGGCGACTGTACCTGCTTACCAGATTGCTCTACTCGGGCCATGTGGCGCGTGCCGGCTATTGCGACCATCATGCTTTTTTTCTAGGACATTCCACTTTCGATATACTTTACTTTTACGTTGCTATTTTAAATGTTTGTGTTAAATATTTCGGAGCGAGATGGCAACGGCTTGTCGCAGAGCTAGCGTAGCTCTATAAGCATCACAACTGATAGAATTATGATATTTTGTTCTAATAAGTTAACTTTGTTGAATTAGTAGCAAGTTTGGAAAACAACGAGCATTGTTTTGCTTGGGAGTGGTCTTGGTTTGGTCCGTGTAGGTACGAGTAGTCATTAAAATTGACGTTTCGATCTACCCACTTTTAAAGTAAGAAATGCGCCGATAGTCATTAAAACTCGCGTTTAGATTTACCCACCGGGTGACAGTATAAAACCAGGAGCACATTACCTGTGCATTTTTTCTGGGAGCAGTCTTGGTTCAGTATTCAAGCAGTCTTGATTCAGTACTCTTTGGCTTTGTTAGCCGAGCAGTCACTATCCTGATCGTTCTAATGTAGATGGGTCGGGTCGGTTCGGTCGTTCAGAGTAACGGGTATGTTGAGTAGCACACTGACGCAAGCTGGGAACTCTCCTCGTTTTCCTGATGCCTTATAAAATCAGTCAATGCTTTTCGTATTTAAAGTGTTTAAGATCATTTTGTGATTTGAAAGTATTTTTGTACCTTTGTGATGTATCATTTAATCTACGCAATTTAGTTCTAATAGTGTTTCAGATAACAAAAGATAAGTCCCGCTGAGTTTCTTACGCTGGTTCTTCTCAGTTGAGGCTCATTTCCGAACCCCGAACCAGTGGTAATTTATTGCCCTCCCTTAATCTGGTTTTAAAAAGATTAGAAATCAATACAGTTTTAAACCAGTGTTTATGTTTTATTTCATTACCGTGCGTCCGTGTATAACATGTGTAATGGTTTAGTGTTAGGCTATCCTGATGTTCCTGACAGTGGCAGTATTTGAGTTTCCGACAACACTACCGCTGCCATGCCTTGCCTACCCTCGGCCTGTCGCCTCCGCCCGGGCCCGTTTCCGTCAAATATAACTTTCTTTTCTATTTTTTGGCTTAAATTTATGTTGTCTGTCGTGGCCCTACGGAAGACTAGCGCTGACTTAGAGCGTTATCACACTATCGATTTGCGAGTGAGTTTTGTATGGGAGCGAACACGCCGCGAGTTCGCCGCGTACGAGTTTTGTATAGAAATTGCTTTCAAATCCCTCAAGTGTGATAAGGCCCTTACATACTGCATTTTGATGAGCAGGGTCCATTTCGTGGTGCTACATCAATAAGTCTTTGATTTGTTTGTCTGTAAATTTGTATACGTCAAATCTTGAAAATATCTTGAATTTTGAATCTTGATATCTAGAGGCGTCAATCTATCCAGTGCTAGCCTCAACACACGCTGGGTTTTTGTTGTTGGCCTGGTTTTTCGACTATACCTACGTTTGCCAGAATCTTCGACTCAGGGGCCATGTTGGGTGTGCCGGCTATTACAACCATTAGGCTTTTTTAAGGACATTCTTCATTCTATAATGTGAGTCAAGCATATTTTTTTATAGCTACCTCTGTGGAGAAAACAATAGAAGTCTCACTTGATAAATTGTGTATTTATAAATAGCGATGTACTAAAAATGACATCATAATGCCACATTTTATAATCATATACCACTCGCAGAATTGCAATTTAAACGCTACAAAAGTAAAAAGCGCAAGTATACGAAATCGTCCCTACTTTCCACATGCTGAACAACTATTATTATTATTATTATTATTTTTGCGTTGCTGTGTGTATTTTCCTTGTTACCAATTGTATTTTTTGCCTGCTTTCTTCTGTTGATATGTTGTGTATTGTATTCTTTCAGTTATAGTCTTCTGTGTCGTATGTAAGCCACGATTTAGGTTGGAGTGTATTATTTTGTGCTATGTTTCACGTGTCTGCCGTTGACGGCGTTGACCCTGGCGCTAGTGGCTAAGAGTTATAATGTTAGGCTACGGCATGTCCGGTCAGATGCGTGGTCACTAGATTGTTGCGTTGTAGTTATAAGGTACTTTTATTTTTCTTTTATTAAGTTTTCCATTTCTAATATAAGGTACTTTTATTTTTCTTTTATTAAGTTTTCCATTTCTATTGTTCTCTTGAAGTTTATTACTGATGTTTTTTTTATTGCCTTTTTGTTATCATAGATTGTACTCGCTAAATATGTTTGTTACCTGCCGTGAATTTTTCACCGGATGGTCTTTTCGGAAGGTCAGCGCTGGCTAACGCTAGCAACATGCTGAGAAAAGGCCATTTCGTGACACCTGTTTTATTCTATAATTATCTGTAGTTTATTTGTTCTGTCTGTAATATCACGAATAAAGATATTTCTATTTCTATTCTATTTTTATTAATAGCTACTATTTTACGAGCAATTAAAAAAGTCTTTCCAATTTGATATTTGCCACTTTTCCCTAAGGAATACTACGTGGTATCCGTATTCCGTAGACATCAGTGCAACGTGGTCACCCTACCCTCACAAAAATAACCTCCTAATTTGTTTTATAACACTACGGGACCAGATCCAGATACTAAACCCGCATCTTTGAAGTTTTCAATCAGTATCTCTGAAACAAATTTATTAGATTTATCACTAAACGAACCACAAAATCACATATTGCTCAGTAACATTGAGTTAGGAGATGAAACACCGCCCCCTACATTATGCTCTCTATCCGACCGATTTTACTACCTTTTACTAGTCACCTATGAACGACTGCATTGCTCGGATGCTCGGTAATAAGGTTCAACTTTGGTTAGGGAAATAGAGTAAGAGTAATGTCCGGTTTCTATCTTGGTCCGTGGTGACGACAAATAATGAGTGTCAACCTAGAATCACAGACTAAGACCTCACCTTTGTCAAAACGAGACACAGTCCCCTAGAGAACCCTCTCTTTCGGCCTCACTTTGTGACCGAAGAGACTTTGTGTCCAATTTGAAATGTATTGCAGAAATTCTTTAATAAACCGGTATTTATTTTGTGTTGTAGTATAAATCATAAACGTATACGCTTTTAAATATTGTCATTCATATTTTCTCATCCACGGTTTCTAAATTTTCCCGTTAGGTTTCTTGATTATTTTATGACCGCCTTACTTATAGTATAGGTACTCTTCGGTCACAAAGTGAGGATTCACTTTGTGACCGAAGAGTATACTCCAGTTAAAAAAATATTTCATGCCTAGAATAAACAAAATGTCTTATTTTCTCGTGTTATTTTCTGAAATGGAAAATACAAAATATGTGATTAAACTTAAAAAAGCGTAATACACCGTGTTCTTTAATTGCAAGGGTACATTCCTGAGCTTGAAATAATCGATACTTTATATGTGTGACGTTTTCAAGTCAAAGGTACATTGTCGGTAGACAATAAAGCGTTACTGCCATAAAAAATCATTAAGAATTTATTAAGAACCGACAAATTACCTTTCTAATTTCTAATTACATTTCTATTAATTACCTTTGACTTGAAAATGTCACATGAATTTTTGATGGTCACATTATTACTTTATTCTTGTACTCTGAGACACCACAATAAATGTTGCACCTGTGTGTTAAGTCAATAAAATATCCATTCTTTTTATTTCGGACTATTAATGTTCGAAATTACATTGACATATCATCACTACATGTATAAAACAAAGTAGCTTTCCGCCGTTTCCCTGTATGCTTAGATCTTTAAAACTACGCAACAGATTTTGATGCAGTTTTTTTAAATACATAGAGTGATTCAAGAGGAAGGTTTATAATATAAGAATATATGTATAATACATGCATAATATAGTAGAGCAACACTGATAATATTAGAGGTTTCTAATGTGATGTCGTAAATAAACACTTTTTGTGCGCTTACATTGTAAACGCTGGCTGAACACTACGAGATAGATCAAAATAATGTACTACAGTATTGTACACCTTAAAAAGGTCTACAAAAAAGTCCGTGATGGTATATGTCTATCTCTTAGGGATAACCCACAATAACCATTTTTTATCCCGTGCGGAGCCGGGGCGAGTCGCTGGTAATATACAATTTTGTATTGTTTGGTTGGGTTAAAACTATTCCCCTATATAGTGACCGATTTAACAATTATATTAAGAAAAAAAAAGATTTTTTAAAAACGAACTATATTGGTAGCCTGAGAGTGATATCCATCCTGTCCACCCGTGACCACACCTAACTGTCAAGCTATCAGTAGGTCTCGCTAGAGCGTTTTGTCTATGGCTATGGCCACCATTTTAGATATCACTCTTGAGTGATTCCACCCCAAATTTCAACTGTCACAAAAGTGTGATATCTTAGTTGTCTCGCAAGCGACTGTCAGTTATGCCATGTCGAACCGAGCCCTGGCGTGGCGTTAAGATGTCCGAATTTCAATCCGGAGGTCTCGGGTTCAAACCCCGGCTCGTACCACTGAGTTTTTTGAAACTTATGTACGGAATATAATTTGTCATTTACAAGTCGCTTTTTGGTGAAGGGAAACATCGTAAGGAAACCGGACCTAATCCCGATAAGGCCTAGTTTCCCCTCTGGGTTGAAAGGTCAGATGGCAGTTGCTTTCGTAAAATCTAGTGCCTGCGCCAATTCATGGGATTAGGTTGTGAAGGAGGACGAACTATGCCAATTCGTTTCCTTAATCGTACCTAAGCATATGCTAAAATTAACGGAAATAATAAAAACACGCTGTATAAGTATTTGTAAACTTTTCAAACAACTTTATCCATACCTACGGGCCCTACGGCTCATATACCCTTGACAGTTTCCCTTTATCCCCTTCCCGGCTTTGAATATGACCCAATACACAATCTCCCGACATATATAAATTATGTCAATATATGTTTACATTCACTTTAGTATAATTTTATACCTACGTTAAAGCTCATGTCCAGTTAGTTAGGAAATTATCACACAGCGGCCGCAACCCGATGCGACGACAGTGTACAAACCTAAGAATTTACATCAAAAATCTTGGTGGCTCAACTTCTCAAATCCATCCTTGGGTCCTAAGGAATAATCATGCTGAAGGAAATCTGTTTAGGTTGTTGTTCCAATTTCCCTAAAGATGGCGTTGTTACATACGTAAACTAGCTAACGGTTGTGTTTTATAGATTCTTTACATGTATTGAGCAATATCGAATACAGATTTTGGTAACGTAGCAACAGTATTAAACAAAGTGGTCCTTCGAACCGGATAAAGTGACTTAAGCGACAGTGACAGTGAAGTAGAAAAGTGAACCTTAAGCCCATAGAGTTAGAATTCAGAGTAAATAAACTATCAGTGCACTTACGACATTCTCAAATTGTTAGAAAACGTCAGTCATCAAAGATGTCAATAGAATTTCAAAATTAAAATTACAGATTTCAAGATAATTAAATACGTTCATGATATTTCCAACCTACGAGTATAATCCAAAAAATCTCCGCTTTTTACCAGTACTATTTACAAGATTCGGGTTTATAGACTTGGAAAAATATTAATTTGAATATAGAGATACGTCAAATTTTTTCGCTGGGAATATTTCAAAGTTTCCTACAATAATCTTTCAAAATGTCTGAAGAACTAACAGAATTAGTAGCCGAGCAAGAGAATATTTGCGCAATGATACTAAAAGCGCGAATAAACTTCAAGCAATCCCCTAAAGCTAGACTAACAAGAGGATACATTCAAACTCGAAAAGAATCATTGGAAGATTACTGGAATCAGTTTGCAGCGAATAACCGGAGATTGAATAAGATAGCAAAAGTGGCAGATAAGGTCAATTTTGATTATTTCAAGGAAGATGTGTATTCCGCGTGTGAAGATACGTTCATTGACTTTAAGGCAGATATGACGGACATGCTAGAAAGTTCTACACCGTGTACGAGCAGAATGAACATTAATCCAACAATAAGCACCAGCGATGACGTGAAGCTCCCGAAGATAGACATAGCGAAGTTTACGGGAAACTACCAAGATTGGACTTCGTTCTACGACATGTTTACTTCACTCATCCATAACAAACCAAACTTGAGCAGCGTTCAAAAGATGCATTACTTGAAGAGCTACTTGTCTGGCGAACCTGCCCAGCTGTTGGATCATCTAGCTGTCACTGAAAATAACTACGAGTTGGCATGGCTCACACTGCAAAACAGGTACAATAACAAAAGAGTCATTGTAAATTCAATCCTTAACAAGTTGATCAATCAAAATAAAATTCAAACAAGCACAGCAAAAGCTATTCGAGAGATATTAGATACAACTATAGAGTGCCTAAACAAGCTGAATGTACAAAGTATCAATACGAGTTCATGGGATACGATAATCATTCATATTATTGTTGACAAGTTAGATACAGAAACACATAAAGAGTGGGAAGAGGAAGCAAGTTCTCTGAGCCTTACTGAGTTACCAACCATGTCCATGTTCAAGAAGTTCCTAGAGAAGAGATTCCGAGTTTTAGAGATGATGCAGCCCAACCAAACTATGAACATGCACATGAAGAGCACCAACCGCAGCACCCAGAGAGAACCCAACTTCACTGTCGAGTCAAAGTCATTTCACGTATCACCAGTCATCAAGTGTGGATTTTGCAAGCAGTCTCATCCATTGAATCAATGCAAAGAGTTTCAAGAGCTTACACTAGAGGAGAAAACAGACTTTATTCAAAGCAATCAACTTTGCTTCAACTGTCTTATCCCTGGTCATGCTGTCAGATTCTGCAAGATCAAAATCTCATGCCAAAAATGCGGAAGAAGACATCACACACTGTTGCACAACAATACGTACCAATCCAAAGAGAAAGAGCACAAAGAAGAAGCAAAACAAGAGAGAGATAACAAAGATTCCAAGCGAGAGAGAGAAACTAAACAAGAATCCAAGCAAGAGACGAGAAACAAGAGAGAGATAGTAACTCATCTTACTACAGCAAGCAAGACAGGATTGTTATCTACAGCACAGATAAATGTGATGAATGATCAAGGAAAAGAGTTCAAACTAAGAGCCTTGTTGGATCCCTGTTCTGAAGAGTCGTTCATAACCGAGTCCGCAGCTCAAACTATGGGACTTAAAAGATATTACGTGCCTGGAAATGTAACTGGTCTTGACGAGATGAATTCAGTCATCAGATTTGCCGCAGATATCGAAATTTCATCATGATTAAACTCTAAAAAGAGAATGAACATAACAACCTACATAGTAAAGAGAGTAACAAACATCATGCCATCAGAGAAGCTTATCATCCAGAATTGGATACACCTGAGAGATTTACAACTAGCTGATCCGACTTATTACCAGCCAAGTCCTATAGATATCCTGTTGGGAGTAGAGGTTTACAACGAGATGTTACAGCCTGGTCTATTAAAAGGCGTTCCAGGCTCACCCGCAGCCATACAAACAGATCTGGGGTGGTTATTATCGGGAAAAATCACAGTCGAGACAGAGCAAGAGCAACAAGAGAAACCATTCATTAGCTTGCATCTAAATATCGAGCTGAACCACATGCTAAAGAAATTCTGGGAGCTAGAGAACATAGTTGAAGAGAAACATAAGCTAACAGCAGAAGAGATCAAAGTAGAAGAACTTTACGAGAAAACTACCACTAGAGACGAAGACGGGCGTTACATAGTGGAGCTACCAATGAGACACGTGCCACCAGTTCTACCATCTAACAGCCGAGAGATAGCACTGAGTTGCTGGAAGTCTACAGAGAACAGACTTAAGAATAAACCAGAACTATTAGAAGAGTACAACAAAGTTCTAAAAGAGTACGTGACGCTAAACCACCTGGTGGTTACCTCATCATGCTGTGATCAAAATGGAGCGAGAAACGAGCAAAGAGTGGTCTATAATGCTTCATGCAAAGGAAGTAACGGGGTATCATTGAATGACGAGTTACTAATCGGACCCCCATTATTAGAAGACCTACGAGCCATTCTCATTAGATGGAGAACATATAAGATAGCATTTGTTGCCGACGTAGAGAAGATGTATAGACAGATACGAGTAAAAGATGAACATACGAATTACCAGAGAATCGTATGGAGACCAGACCCAAAGGGACCTGTAGAAGATTTCAAACTCTTAACAGTGACATTTGGAACATCTTGCGCACCATATCTAGCAATAAAAAGACTAAGACAGACAGCGATAGATGAAGGATCTGATTACCCAGAAGCTCAGAAAATGATACTTCGAGACTTCTATATGGATGATCTGCTGTCCCGCACAGAAAATGAAGAAAAAGCTATAGAAATCCAGAGACAAGTTACTAATATTTTAGGTGCCGGAGGATTCCCGTTAAAGAAATGGTGCTCAAATAGCGAAGAGTTTATGAAAGCATTAGATCAGCAAGAGAAGAGAGAAGAAGCACAGACAGTTGAGATAAAGCGCAAAGAGAGCGTGAAGACTTTAGGTATAACATGGGAAGTTAAGACAGACAAGTTATTGATACCTAATCACATCAAAGATGTAGACGACAACACACCAATTACTAAAAGAAGCGTTTTATCTGAGATAGCATCAATATTCGACCCAATGGGATGGATCGCACCAAGCGTCATACTAGCGAAGATTTTCATGCAAGTTTTGTGGAAGATAGGTAAAAAGCATAGAATGTGTATGGGACTGTAAAATTATAAAATGAGGAAAATACCTTCGATATATATAGTTTATACAATACATAATGGAAATAAAAAATAAACAAGATTGACTAGACTTCCTTTGACAACCGTAATAGAACAACAACCAAAACTCAGTTTTGACACATAGAATGGTAAAAAAAATACATTTAAAATAGGAATCTAAAATCAGCAAGCTGCAGCAGACCAAGGAGTCTGCAACATCCTGCCCCTCGTGCAGCTATGCACAAACTAACATAAAGTACCTTAGGTGGTAAGCCTAATCAATTTTCTCAGGGGCCGCCGTAACGTACCCCCTGCTGTTGCAACGTCTACCACCCTATTCACGCCATCTTTTCCAGGGAACATCTCGATAACGCGTCCTCTTGGCCAAGTTCCTCGCGATAATGATTCGTCCACTATTATAACTATATCTCCAATTTGAAGTTCCTGACCACGATCTCCCTTTACGTTTGTTCGCGTTTGCATTGTAGGTAGCACTTCACGCACCCAGCGTCTCCAGAAGTGGTCTGATAGCCGTAACGCCTTTCTCCACTCTGAGCGGCCGATCAGGTCACTGTCTTCAAAGGTTGATGGCAGAGTTTGATATGAGGAACGTCCAATGAGAAAATGGAAACGAGTTATAATGTAACATTATGGCTGATTAAAAAAAGAGTTACCTTCATTAATAGTTTTATTTTCATTCGACAACCAATCACTCTTATAGTATCGGCACACTTTAAAGTTCTACTGTTGTTTAGTAGCCTAGGATACGATTTCTCCACTAATACGTCACATAACTTCAAATAATAATAATTTAGTCATATAAAAGTTATAAAAGTTGCTATTATACACATAATTAGTTATAAGATAGTCACGCCAGTGATTATTATAAGATCAATAAGTGACCGAGGTTGCAGTTAAATAATTTTTATATAACTGAAATGCTGTATAAAATGGGCCCAAATCGCGTTATATGAACGTTTTGATTACGTTTATATGATTAATATTATGAGCTAAAAGTTTGCGTATGTTACGTTGCCGCAACCATTATATGACGAAATTTTTCTAGTTGGGGACGCTCCCAACATCCTCCAAATGTAGGCGCTGCGGCCGGAATAAAACTCCATCTGATTCCTCTGGTTGCCGCTTCCTCTTGTACGTCGTCTGAATAGAATTGACGTAAGATACGGTTCGCGCCAACGAAAGCAGTTCCGTTGTCGGAGTAAATCGAATTTGGGGTCCCTCGCCTGGCAATAAAACGCCTCAGACTCGTTATGGCGGAGTCTGATGAAAGGCTGTGAACCAATTCCAGGTGTAACGCCCTCGTTGTGAGGCATGTGTACAGAGCTACATATCGTTTTTCGTGTCGGCGTCCTATAGTAACATTGACGGGGCCAAAATAATCTAAACCCGTATATCTGAATGCTCGTTTGTGGTGAGCTAGTCTTTGAAGTGGAAGGTCTCCGGTAGCGGGGTTCATGGGCGTCGATTTGCGAATCTTGCAAATTAGACATTGGTGTGCCACTGACCTGACTGTGTCTCGGAACCTTAAACGCCAGAATCTTTGCCTCAGTTCATTTATGACATATTCATGGTTAGCGTGACCTGCTTTTCTGTGATAATACTGAACTAATAGTCGTATTACTGGGTGACGGCCATCAAGAAGTATCGGGAATCGTGATTCAAGGTCGATGCCTTCTGCGGCTTTTATCCTTCCAGCCAAGTGTAATAAGTTATCTTCTCCCAGAGAGGGTGATAGTTTAATGAGGCGGCTGCTTGAAGGAATCGGCTTTGAGTTGAGAATGCTGTGATATTCCTGAGGGAAACTATCCAGTTGAATCTGTTGGAAAATATGCCTTTCAGCGGCTTTTACAAAGTCAACGTTCAGGGGTTGCAGAGTGGTGGACGCTGACGAAGAGTTTAAACGGGAGCGAGATACTCCGCTATTTGATTTCGGATTTCGAATAGAAGCCAAAATATTGCCAAAAATTGCCGCAGCTTGAAATACCCGGGCTGTGGCACGCAACAAACGAAGCCAGTCACTGAAATGATCTAAATTAGCCGTGACTGGGACGGGCAAAATTGTGTTAACTGAAGTAAGTCCCACCGATTCGTTCGGTTGACATTTAAGCTCTCCGCGAACTGGTGAGATATTAAGTGGCTCTAAGGGCCAGTCCCCTGGGGACTTAAGAAGAAACGATGGACCAAAAAACCATCTATGAGAAGAGTTTAAGTTGATTGGGCGCAGTCTAGTTGTGTCATCAGCTACATTTAAGTCTGTCGGTACCCAGCGCCAGTCTTTGACAGAAGAATTTTCCAAAATTTTACCAAGGCGATGAGCAACGAAAGGCTAAAGGCTCGTGTGTCACTGCGTAGCCATTGAAGGACAGTCATTGAGTCTGTCCAAAGATAAGTACGAACTGGTTTTTTGCGATGGCTGTCCTTAATGACAAGCGCGATTCGGGAGGCTATCAAAGCGGCTTGTAGTTCCAAGCGCGGAATAGCCGTTGGTTCCAAAGGTGAAACCCTCGCTTTGCTCGCGATGAGAGTGAGCTTAACACTGTTGTCAGGATATACCATACGCTAATAGGCAACGCATGCGTAGGCAAGCTCACTTGCATCGGCAAAAACGTGCAGTTCTCGGTATGAAGGCTCTGAGCCTTTTGCCTTTGAATACCAACGTGGTATCTTTAACGAAGAAACTTTTGAAAGGTCTTGGAACCATTCAAACCACTTAGATGCTTCTGTATGTGGGAGCTCGGTATCCCAATCGATATTAGATCTCCAAGTTTGTTGGAATAAAATGCGTCCCTTAACGACTATAGGTCCCAAAAGGCGCACGCCATGCGCGCATGACATGTGATAAGACCTTGCGTTTTATTAGCGAAGTAGGCACGGTTTCTATTAAACCTGTGCGAAATCCTAACAAATCTGAGTTTGGATTCCATGCTATGCCAAGGGCTCTGATGCTGCTAGAGGAATCGCCGAGATCGACTTTCAGTAGCTGAGCAGCCTTAAGATCATCAGGGACAAATTTCAAAGCTTCCCGGTCACTGGAAATCCATCCTCGCATCTCAAAGCAGGCGGCGTTGTGTACAGCAATAATATCTGCGGCTAGTTGAGCTGATTCGTCGACGCTATCTTGTGAGTCTATGTAGTCATCCATGTAGTGGCAACACAAAATTGCGTCTACGGCTTTCGGATATTGATTATTGTACTCAAGAGCATTTTATTTTTAATGAATTGCGCAATAAAGGGGCTACAACAGGCGCCAAATATAACAGAAGTCATTCTGAACTCCTTAATTGCCTGTGTCTTGTCGGGTCTCCACAGATATCGAAGAGCATCACGGTCCTGTTCTCTAACTCGCACTTGAGGGAACATCTCCTTGATATCTGCGGTAATTGCAACACAACTCTCCCGGAAACGAAACAGGACCTTTAGCAAAGGTTGTAGTAGGTCAGGCCCTGATAGCAGTAAGGAGTTCAGGCTGACTCCCTCATTCCTGGCTGCGGCATCATGGACTACCCTGACCTTTCGTTTTTGAGGGTGATATACACCAAAATGTGGAAGATAAAGACGTTTGCTGTCAGATTCTTTGTTATAATGTGCGTAGTATGTAGACGGTGCACATTCCTCCGCATAACCCTTGGAGACCATGTTTTTATAAAAGCGGTATATGCGTTACCGAACTCAAGTTCTTTTGACATACGCCGTTCCAAACTTAATAAACGTGACATCGCCTGTGGGTAACTATCGGGGACCCACTGTATACCGTCACGCCACGGCATGCCTACCTCAAATCGACCAGTGGGCAGTCGCGTGGCAGTTGCTTCCAAAATGTCAACTGCGCGCTGGTCTTGTTTACTACAAATACAAATACAAATACAAATACAAATACAAATAATTTATTGAGAAAAGTATAGTACAATGTTTGCTCTTACGGACTAAGATTTTTTAACGACACGTGGTTAACAAATGCCTGAACTAGGATTCCCTGTGTTTCAGGCAGCGAAGGACAATATTAGTTAATTTTTAATTATTCACTTAATTATAAACTATAAGTATTACACAATAAAACTCTTATCACCGTAACAAAATAAGTAGGTTCTTAAGTATTAAATATATAGGACAGTATATAGGTAGTTATTTTATGACCATACATCGTTATCGCGGGAGCAAAAACAAATGTGTTGAAGAATATATATAACAGAATGTCCATTTAATATAAACAGAATATTATGCCTACACGTCTTAGCCTCTAAGAAGTTCTTCATATTTAGCGCAATGTTTTTGCTAGAAACAAAAGTTTAACAAAAGGTTTATTTTTATGAAAATTACGAGTACCTAGCCTTGATTTTTGAGAAAAAAAAACTCTTCGTGTGTCTAAAATAATCCTTTATCTACAAGTCCAGACAAATCGATCATGAATGAAAAACGTTTTAAATAACAGGTAAATGAAGAGGTTGTCGTTAGGATTGCGTGGCTAATTTTTCTAGTATGTACTATAATCAAGTCGAGTACGAAGGTTAGATATTAGAAAAAACATCGATAAATTTTGAACTTGTAGGTACAAACGTCTTGATACTACTGTCACTTCTGTTATATCTTATTAGTCATAATCTTTGACTACTGTCAAATCGTTGTTGCTCCCGCGATAACGACGTATGTTTATGACTAATAGTAATTTCTCTGTATCATCGTACGTCATTTTCTGAAGGGCGCGTCGTAGAGTATTTTTACAACAGGCATAGCTAAGTGGGTATATGTCTAGTGTTGCATTTAACCTGTTGTACAAAAATGGGCCCGCAAAGACAAAGAATCTAGATAAAAATACGTGTTTTTTTTGTACTGTTTTAATACCTACAATATCTTTGCGTTTCTTATTTCTATATTCAGGGTTAAAGGAAGTTCTGGCGTGCTGCTTTAGCGTTATGCTTAATATATATAATTGACGAACAGTTAATACTTCACATGATTTATAAAGGGGGTCAGTAGGGTATAAGAATGGGCGGGAAGTAGCTACCTTTAGTACCGCTCTCTGAGCTCTTTCTAGGGTTAGAAGTGTAGTTTTTGCTGTGCCACCCCAAGAAGAAATGCAGTACGTTAGTATCGATTGACATAGTGCAAGGTATACTTGCTTGATTAAATTTGGGTCAGCGATTGAACGAAGTTTTTTGATTACAAACATTAACTTTCGAACTCTATTGCACAATGCTTCAATGTGATTTTTAAAGGTGAGGGTTTCGTCTATCATGACTCCTAAATACTTAATTTTGTCAGTAATAGCTATGGATTGACATGAACAAAGATTATTTGATTTTTCTTTACAGTTATGTACGTAGAGTTTGAGGTTATGTGCGTCCGGATCTGTTTTCCGCATAGCAAAACTTATAAAATTCGTTTTGTCAGAGTTAAGTGTTAAGTGTTAGATGAAGTTTTAGCCAGTTAGTTACAACATTAAATCCGCGTTGTGCGTACTCGTAGACCTCGTTTGTTGACTTTGCGGAAAAAAGGAGGACAGTGTCATCTGCGTAGGAAATGATTTTGCCACTATCTATTTTTAGATTGCATAGGTCATTAATATAAATTAAAAATAGGGTTGAGGCCAGGGACCGGAACCGGTAACCATTAAAGGGGTATTAGATTGGGTATTTGATAGAGTTGTTTTTAAAAACCCTATCAATTCGGTAAGCGTATCGTTTGACTTACCCGAACGAAAGGCTAACCATGTCAATACAGTTAATTCGGGTAAGTGGTTACAACCCAGCATATGGTTTCCCTATCAGATAGGGTTTTTCAAATGCGATTAAGCTATTTTAAACTCTGTGACCAATACATTTGGCTTATTTATTATTCGAGCACCCTACGAGCTAAGCGCTGCCGGGCGGCACGAGCGAGCCTACAGACAAACAAGAATCTTTTTGCGTATGTTTTCGTACTTACGCCTTTGATCTAGACGCTATTATTGCTTGTTAGTGCGCTAAAAGATCGTTGTGTGGTGCCGGTGTTTTTGTTCTTGCCATTCGAGCGTGACGGCTCGTGTTGATTGAATCTTAGACCCAGGCTTATAGGAATCAAAATCAAATGCATATTGTGAAGTGTTAAAATATATAATTTTGTGTTATTCTAGTTATAGGTAGTACTTTGTTTCAATGGCTCCAGCAAAATGTGACGCCGTTCACCGATACTTCTAGTATAATGAAACGATCAATATCAGTCATTGTTGGACACTCAAGAATAAAATGATTATTTGAAAAAAATATCGTAAGAATAAACTTATGTTGATTGTATTCCCGTTAAAATGATTCAAAATAATTTCGTCTGGACTAATTCATATACAAAAAAAGGTAATAAAAATAATTGATTCTTAACAGAATTATTTAATCATGCTTTTTATTTTAAATAATGTTCCGCGTATAAGAATGTATTCTGGGTTTTTCGGTGTAAGAAAACATCGTGTGGAAACTGGACCTAATCCCAATAAGGCGTAGTTTCCCTTATGCCCAGCAAAAATTATATCTGTTTTAAAATCCACGGTAGGCAGATATACTCTTTTCACTTCTCATGCTCGTAAAGTTCGACTTTAAATCGTGCGTGGACGATATAAAATCGCATTTTAAGCTCTAGGGCATAAAGTAAAATTTTCTTCTAAGACCAAGAATGTGGCTCAACAGCCAAACAGAGTCAAAATATATTGCACAATTTAATTGAACAGTAAAATTTCCTAAAATACTGAAACTTGTTCTTTTATTATATTCTTGTACTCAGATAGAATAAGCTTTCTGGCCCAGACAATTCCTATTGGATGGGTTTTTTTTTGTATAGATCAAAGTGTCAGGAATTGATACCAATAAAATTTATAAGTAAATATTGGGCGCTAAGGTGCCAAAAAAATTGTAAAAATGGTAAAAATCAGTTTTTCGATTCTAGAGGAAAAACTACGGCTCCGACAAAAAATAGTTAAATGTAACAAATGTGCGCTATAAAAAAACATAGAGAATGAGCCCCAGTAGAGCAAAATCTGTTTAGAGGATCGTCCGCAATGTGAAAAAAATTAACCAGTGTAAGTTGACCTTTGTATAAGAATAATTACTAGGGCAGAAGAGGTCAGCTAAACATGGTTATATAATTTTAAGAGAAATTAAGCATTATTGCAAATGGCACCTAAAATATAAGAATAGCAGAATTAAAATACTTAAGTATAGTTTAAGTTAATTATTAATTTTTTTAGGTGCCATTTGTAATAATGCTTCATTTCTCTGAAAATTACACAACCAAGTTTAGCTGACCTCTTCTGCCCTAGTAATTATTCTTATACAAAGGTCAACTTATAACACGTTTTTTTTGCAAATATTGTAAATTCAATAACTCGCGTTCCGAAAGTTCTGGAGAGCTGAAATTTGAATATGATGTCGGTTTTGTGGTCCTTTAACTACAGTTAAATGTTCAAATGAAAATGTTGTAAACTTTTTGCAAACCGTCGAATTTTGCAAAAAGTGACCTTTTTTAAATCGACTGGGAGGGTATTTTAATTTTCGAAAACCGTTATAATTTCGATTTCTATGCATTAAGGAGGAGTTGAACCACAAATTTCCAAGTTTACAAATCATTTGACAAAGAATAAAGTTGTTTAAATAATCTATGAAGTTCAGGCACTTTTTGCACGCGCGGCGACGACGCACTATGGCCCAAACGCCCGATCTAGCTGGACAAAATTATTTTACACTCATAGACTAAAATTGACTATTTTTATTATTATTTTGCTATAATTCATGTGAAAAAAAGTATCCAGTGTAAGTTGACCTTTGTATAAGAATAATTACTAGGGCAGAAGCGGTCAGCTAAACTTGGTTATGTAATTTTAAGAGAAATGAAGCATTATTACAAATGGCACCTAAAAAAATTAATAATTAACTTAAACTATATTTAAGTATTTTAATTCTGCTATTCTTATATTTTAGGTGCCATTTGCAATAATGCTCCATTTCTCTTAAAATTAAATAACCATGTTTAGCTGATCTCCTCTGCCCTAGTAATTATTCTTATACAAAGGTCAACTTACACTGGTTAATTTTTTTCACATTAATTATACCAAAATAATAATAAAAATAGTCAATTTTAGTCTATGAGTGTAAAATAATTTTGTCCAGCTAAATCGGGCGTTTGGGCCATAGTGCGCCGCTGCCGCGCGCGCAAAAAGTGTCTGATCTTCATAGATTATTTAAACAAGTTTATTCCTTGTCAAATGATCTGTAAATTTGGAAATTTGTAGTTCAACTCCTCCTTAATGCATAGAAACCGAAATTATAACGTTTTTCGAAACAACATTTTTACAACATTTTCATTTGAACATTTAACTGTAGTTAGAGGACCACAAAACTGACATCATATTCAAATTTCAGCTCTCCAGCACTTCCGGAACGCGAGTTATTGAATTTACAATATTTGCAAAAAAATGTGTTTTTTGCGAATTGCGGACGATCCTCTGGACCGATTTTGCTCTACCGGGGCTCATTCTCTTTGTTTTATAATTGCGCACATTTATACATTTAACTATTTTTGGTCCGACTCGTAGTTTTTCCTCTAGAAGCGAAAAACTGGTTTTTACCATTTTTTTGGCACCTTAGCGCCCAATATTGATCACTTATAAATTTTATTGATATCAATTCCTGACACTTTGATCTATACAAACAATTTTTTTCCCGTCCAATAGGAATTGACTGTACTTTTTATGATTTTTCCGCTAATTCTATCTGAGTATTGCTATAATTATTTGAATTGCGTGTTTTCTATAATTAAATAAATGAAATCAAATACAATAGGAGTTGATAATAGTTTAGAAATGCCCCGAAATGTTTTGATGACTTGGCAGAAAATTTCTAAATTCACATGTTAAAAATTCAAAAAAATATATTAAAAAATTAATTGGTTGGAACCATATTTGTTTTCATTGTAATATTTTTGTTAGAACTTGAAATTTTTTTACGATTACCGATAAATAATTTCCTCGCAAATGAGGTGAAAATTTGAGTGCAACCCTCGTCCATAAAACCCATTTTACACTCGACTTTTAAACGCCTCGCGTAAAATCGTACGTTTTATGCACTTTTTACTACTATAATAAAAATAAAATAAAATAAAAATGAAATAAAAATGGAAATAAAATGAAAATGAAATGAAAATAAAATGAAAATAAAATGAAAATAAAATGAAAATAAAATGAAAATAAAATGAAAATAAAATGAAAATAAAATGAAAATAAAATGAAAATAAAATGAAAATAAAATGAAAATAAAATGAAAATAAAATGAAAATAAAATGAAAATAAAATGAAAATAAAATGAAAATAAAATGAAAATAAAATGAAAATAAAATGAAAATAAAATGAAAATAAAATGAAAATAAAATGAAAATAAAATGAAAATAAAATGAAAATAAAATGAAAATAAAATGAAAATAAAATGAAAATAAAATGAAAGGAAAATGAAAATAAAATGAAAATAAAAACAAAAATAAAAACGAAAATAAAATGAAAAAAAAACGAAAAAAAAAACGAAAAAAAAAACGAAACGAAACGAAAACGAAACGAAACGAAAACGAAACGAAAACGAAACGAAAACGAAAACGAAACGAAACCGAAACGAAAACGAAGCGAAAACGAAACGAAAACGAAACGAAAACGTAACGAAAACGAAACGAAAACGAAACGAAAACGAAACGAAAACGAAACGAAAACGAAACGAAAACGAAACGAAAACGAAAACGAAACGAAAACGAAAACGAAACGAAAACGAAACGAAAACGAAACGAAAACGAAACGAAAACGAAACGAAACCGAAACGAAAACGAAACGAAAACGAAACGAAAACGAAACGAAAACGAAACGAAAACGAAACGAAAACGAAACGAAAATAAAACGGAAAAAAAATGAAAATAAAACGAAAATAAAATGAAAAAAAAATGAAAAAAAACAAAAAAAAACAAAAAAAATTAACAAAAATATTATACACTGATATTTTTTATATAAAATGAAAAAAAAAATTATATACACGGTGAACCTGAGTATCCCGACAGATTTTAACCATAAATTCCTGATAATTGACTGATAAATAACTGACTGAGACTAAAATGTCGTATAAACTTTTCTGGAATTAGCCTAGTTTCAGAGTTCTTCTTCTTTGTCGTTACACTCTTTACAGAGTGGTCGTGGCCAAAATGTACTAATTTATTTTAATTGACAGTTTTACCAATAACATTTATGTTTTTATGTTCAAAAGCATTTTAAAAATCGTAAAAATGAAAAAAAAATTTTTTTGCGAAATCGAACTAAATTCGTAAAACATTTATTACTCCTTATGACCTCAGGAATTTATGGTTGAAATCTTTCGGGTTACTCAAATTCACCGTGTATAACAATAATAATAAAAAAACAGTCTATCTTGAATTTTAAAACAGATATAATTTATACACCCCGAATAATTAACCGAAAATAACTACCATGACTATTTTTCAGTAAAAAGTATATAACCGCCATCTTGGATTATAAAACAGAAATAATTTTCGAAATTACATCCCCTAATTATAAATATTAATTATTTTTAACGGGGTATTTACCTCGTACCCGAAATATCGGGTGCCCAATAGGCAATAACGCTAATATACATGGTAAATACCCCGTTTCAAATAATATTTATAATGTGAATGACCATGTGAGCTTAAAAAATCGTATATCCCATAATTAGCTGAAAACGACTACCAATCCCTACGCCAATTCATGGGATTAGGTTGCCAAGCGGACCACAGGCTCAACTGAGCCGTGGCTAAAGCCGGGACAAACAGGACAAAAGGAGGATGAATATTGGTTTGTGTCAAATCGATTTCAATATGAATAAAAATTGTGTTTTTATTCTTATTCAAAATAATTATTGCCCATCTCATCAGTACGTGCGAACTATGCAAAAATAAACTGAACGTAAGACACATTTCTTTAACAGAAATTCTTTAATGGAAAGTTGTGTACGTGAGCAGAGGACTGGACTGTGAGTGTGACTTTTCCAGAATGAATAAACGACAGCAAATCTTATATTTACTCAATTTGTTCCGCCGCCACCTCTCCTGTTCCATTTCAAATGAGAAAGATAGAACCGCCTGCCTGCGTGGAAAAGAGACAGGAAAAGGGTAGCCCTATGATAGGGTAAGCGGTAAATATTAAAGCTATCTTTACCCCATTCGACTCGGAAACCACATTGAAAAGGGTTAAGCCTATTCAAAATGATTGAATGAACCCTATCATTAGGGTAAGACTTTAATAGGGTTACCCTATCGAAACGATTAATCAAATGAAGGGGTTTTCCGGTCCCTGGTTGAGGCCAAGACGCTTCCTTGTGGCAAGCCAAAAGATGTGTTTTCTAAATCAGAACTGATAATGTTATCTATTTTTACGCATTGCGTACGTCCGTCTAGGTCAGTCGCGATTAATTTGTGCTGTGTGCCTCTAATGCCTAGTGATTCAAGCTTGTGCAGTAAAATGGAAGTAGAAACAGTGTCAAAAGCTTTGGCAAGGTCCAGAAAGATTTCCTATTGTCTTGTTACCCTTGTCTAATTCCTGAGCTAAATAGTCAGTCAGTTCATGTACAGCATCTCCGGTTGATAATTTGGACCTAAAGCCAAACTGCGTTTTTGCCAAAAGCGAATGCTTCTCCAGATATTGAACAAGTCTATTGTTAATAATTTTTTCCAGAATTTATGATGTCGCTGGTAACAGAGAAATCGGCCTATAATTTGTTACTTGAACTTTGCTACCAGATTTATAGACAGGGATTACACCGGATTTTTTCAGACATTTCGGAAATATTCCTTCAGAGATGCACATTTTGAATACCATTTTGAATTACTGTGTAACGATTCAGTTTTGACGATTCCTATAGCGTCGAATTTGTATTGCTCTTTGATTAAAGTCTCTATGTTATCGTCGTTAATGTTATCAATGATGTTGGTGTGTGTGTGATTGACGAATTCAACCGACTTTGTTTTGCTGGAAACAACGCCGTACAAAGTCCAGCCAAGTGCCGTCAAACAGGCGGCTGGCTCATTGATTCTACCTTCACGAACGTCGCGGGTTATTGACAAATGCCAATGTTCGGCACCTATTAAAATAGTCGGCGTAGCGTCTTCATATGTTAAAACATCGACTAAATCAGCTAAATATGAAAAGGATTCAATGTTTTCGCGTTTTAGTGACTGCGGTCGTAAATTTAAAGAGTCGACACGTCGAGCGTTTTTAACTAAAAATGTTTCCTGTCTGTGCCTACCCTTAATTTCAAAATCGACATACGACACAGTAGTCTGACACTGGAGACGACATACACCATTTACAGTAATGGTCTCTTTCGGCCCAGTCGCCCCTATGCGCGCGGCTATGCTGGAATCTATGTGTGACCGTGCTCCCGTCATCGAGGAACGCGTACACATTACAGGTTCCAATAGGGCCCGCGACTGTGACAAGGACCACCTTCAAGTGGACGCGAGGGCGGAGAGCTAATACGGCATTTGTTTTTTGTGCTACGGTAGAGGTAGAAGTCACTATAACTTTATCATCGGTAGCTTGGTAGAAACAAGAGTTTGGCAAATTATTTTCCAATGGTGTCGGTAATGTGCTATCAATATCATTACTAGTAGCTTGGTCGTGCATTATATTCACGAGCGGAGCCGGTGCCTGTCGGTGGAGAAGCGCATTGTGACGTATGGAGCAGCCGTCTACGCCGCATGGGTCGGCCATGTACGTATTACACTTGTGAGCTTTAACCTTTAAACACCTATAGCAAACCTTTTCTTCCCGTAACCATTGCCATCGCTCATCGACAAATAAAGACGTAAACTTAGGAATTTTTTTTATATTGTGGTAATTTTTACAAAATGTGCAAGTTTGTTTTTCAGTAGAATTACCCTTTTTTAACGATTTCGACTGCATAACAGCACTATGAACATTTTCACGCTTGTGACTTTTCAGTAGTATAATAATTATGTTATAATTGTGTCGCACTAAGCTCGGCCGACATGCCGAACCGTATGTGTTGATTTAACTCGCGCCTTAAAAAATCAGAGTATTTCTAGCTTAGGACGTCCAGTGGCATCTAGTGTGGCGAAGTCTGTCCAACGCATTTTCATTGAAGGATTAAGTTTGCCAAGTACGGCGTGGAACAACTCGGGCGAGTATAGGTATTCCAAATGGTTCAGTAACTTTATTGTAGATATAGAATTGCGTACCTCGTTAGACAGGATTCCTAGTTCTTTTAAATCATTACCCAGGCGCGGTAGGTTTTTCAATGAGTTGACTTCATTGTAGACGATGAGCTCGGGACGAGCGAAGTTGTCCTCGAGAGCACGCATGACCTCCTCCGGGTCCTCCGTGGACATCAACAGTGCCGCGACAGCGTCTCGGGCGGGCCCACGGAGGGCATTATGAAGTCGGTTAATATTATCTAGAGGAGAAAAATTAGCTTTGGTAACATTGTAGGTACGTTTGAATTGTAACCATTGTAGCGTGTTACCGAAGAATTGCGGTAGTTCCAGTTTCTGAGGCAAGAGCCTTTGCCGCTGCAGCGGTGTCTGCCACCGCTTGCAAGAGAATAGGGAAGAGCGCAGGCATATAGCCGGCCGCTTCGGAAGTTTTGGTGGCATTTCTAGGTTGTGATTGGCAAATAAGGGGGTTAATAGGGAATGCAGTTGCCCGGGTGGCCATCGATGGTGGTACCGAGTGGCCGGATGATGGAGGAGACAAATGTCGCTCGCATCCTACTGCAGGGAGGTCTCTATTAACATAATTGTCAAATCTATGATTATTTTCTATCCATTTTTTGGTTCTATTTACGCTCACCCGTGTAGAACTTTGATGACTAGCGCGGCTACTCGCGCGGCTGTTTTCGGCGTCTATGGCGTGGAGCTCGGCTTGTAACTCACACTCCTCAACTTGCTTCTGCAACTCCGCAATTTGGTGTTCACGCTCCCGCTCACGTTGGGCGAGCTCCCGCTCGCGATCGCGCTAACGTTGGGCGAGCTCCCGCTCGCGATCGCGCTCATGGGCAGCGAGCTCCTGTTCTCGTTCTAGGCGGCGACGTAGGGCGAGCGTTTCGGCCGCGGCTTTTTGCGCCTTGATGGTTGCCGAGGAGCGAGATGATTTAGTTTGCGCCGTTTGCACGCTAGGTGCCCTATCGAGAGGCGGAACAGGCTGCGGAGGTACTAAGTCGGTGTTGGGATTAGCTGACATATTTTTGCTTTTGCTACGGGTGATCATACGAATGAGAACTACGTGAATGTAAACAAAGAGATAAATGAAATGTAAACACGAAAACGAAGCTGTCAAAATAAATAGGCACTGAATAAAATGGGGCGAATGAACAATAAAAAGGATGGAATGTGTATGGGACTGTAAAATTTGAAAATGAGGAAAATACCTTCGATATATTTATTAGTTTATACAACACAGAATGGAAATAAAAAATAAACAGGATTGACTAGACTTCCTTTGACAACCGTAATAGAACAACAACCAAAACTCATTTTTGACACATAGAATGGTAAAAAAAATACATTTAAAATAGGAATCTAAAATCAGCAAGCTGCAGCAGACCAAGGAGTCTGCAACATCCCAGAATATCACTGCACTCTCAACTCAAAGCCGATTCCTTCAAGCAGCCGCCTCATCAAACTATCACCCTCTCTGGGAGAAGATAACTTATTACATCCGGCTCGAAGGACCAATAAAAAGGATGGAATGTGTATGGGACTGTAAAATTATAAAATGAGGAAAATACCTTCGATATATTTATTAGTTTATACAACACAGAATGGAAATAAAAAATAAACAAGATTGACTAGACTTCCTTTGACAACCGTAATAGAACAACAACCAAAACTCATTTTTGACACATAGAATGGTAAAAAAAATACATTTAAAATAGGAATCTAAAATCAGCAAGCTGCAGCAGACCAAGGAGTTTGCAACAACAGGCATTTCGTGGAATCAGGAACTTCCAAACGAACTACAGAAGGAGTGGTTGTAGTATAAGAGAGAACTGCCAGCCTTAAAAGATGTGAACTTAGATCGTTGGATGCACACCACGAGACAATCAACGCTAGAACTTCATGGGTTTGCCGACGCTTCAGCATCAGCTTATGCAGCAGTTATATACGCGAGAGTTGTGAGCGCAGATAAGGAAATCCAGGTATCCCTAGTGACAGCAAAAACGAAGGTTTCTCCGATCAAGACAATATCCCTTCCTCGTTTGGAGTTACTGGTTGCTACATTATTGAGCAAACTTCTGAAACAAGTAGCTAATACACTAGATGTGCACTTAAACAACGTCTACGCTTACTCAGATAGTCAAGTGACTTTGGCGTGGATACACGGAGATCCAATGAGATGGAAACTTTTGTGAAGAATCGAGTCGTAGAAATAACAGATATACTTGACACTAACCACTGGTTCTACGTAAACACAAAGCAAAATCCTGCCGATCCTGCTTCAAGAGGAATGATGCCTACCAAGCTTATGTCCACAGAGATATGGTGGAATGGACCTGAAATGCTGACAGAACAAGAACTAAGATTAGAAAAAGGAACTCCACTAGATGACAATGAAGAGGAACTTACCTTACTAAAGAAGTTTTCGTCGCTGGCGAAACTTACACGTGTTATAGGCTATAGCATACTGCAGGCGCTGGCTAAAAGTAATAGATAAGAAAAGAAAGACTTACCTTCTTACCAGACGTATGAAGAAAGAAACGATGCGCTCATGACCTGTTTAAGAATGTCACAAGAAATAGAATTCTCCGAGGAAATTCAAAACCTGAAAAAAGATAAAAAAATAAAGAATAAGAGTAACCTATTAGCTCTATCCCCGTTCCTGGATGATAAAAATATTCTAAGAGTTGGTGGTCGATTGAAGCACGCTGATATGGAATTTGTACGCAAACACCCGATCATCATTTCAAAGAACAACGTAAAACACTGCACGGTCCTCCACAAATGATGATTACATATTTGCGAGGCAAATATTGGTTGATAAACGCAGCGAACAGCGTTAAACGTTTCGTGCGGGAGTGCGTTACATGTTTAAGACAAAATGCGAAGAATAGAGAGCAGAAGATGGGAGATTTACCCGACTCCAGAGTTAAACACGGTCGACCATTCCTGATTACGGGAACAGATTTTGCTGGACCAATAAATGTCAGAATGAGCAAAGGCAGAGGTGCGAAGTCTTATAAGGCCTACATATGCTTATTTGTATGTATGTGCACGAAAGCACTACATATCGAGCTAGTAAGTGACATGACAACTCAAGCATTTCTAGCAGCATTTAAGAGATTCTTGTCAAGACGAGGTTATGTGGCAGAAATGTGGAGTGATCATGGAACCTCATTCATTGGTGCTGAGAAAGAGTTATTGGAGATGTGGAAGCAAGGAAAAGCGAGTGTACCTGACGAGTTTACTTCCATGCTAGACAAAGAAGGAACGAAATGGAAATATATCGCTCCCGGCGCTCCTAACTTTGGCGTAAGAATTGAGTACAGTTCTGGCGGAAATTGAAGCTTGTCTCAATTCTCGTCCTCTTTCACCCATTAGTGACCATCTAGATGATTTAGACCCCTTAACACCTGGCCATCTACTTATAGGACAACCCACAATTGTCATACCATCTGAAGATTTGAAAGAAGTGAAAATAAACAGACTTGATCGATGGCAGTTGACAACCAGAATGGTTCAGGACTTTTGGAGAAGATGGCAATCAGAATATTTGAGCAGAATGCAACAGACACCTAAATGGAGACAGTCTAGTCAAGAATTCCAAGAAGGAGATCTAGTTTTGATAAAGGACCAAATGCTTTCTCCTGGTCGTTGGCCTATGGGACGTGTTATAAAGAAGTACCCTGGGAGAGACCAACTTACGAGAACTTACGACATACGTACATCATCAGGAGTTTTGCAACGCTCAATTTCCAAATTATGTCCCTTAATATGCGATATAGAAAACTAGTTAGCGTTCGTAACCAACGATTACTTTAATTTGAGTTTAATTTAGACATAATCAATGTGAGTCAGTTATTATTATATTCTTTTCAAATGACTTCGTCATTTAAGGCGGGAGTATGTTTAGGTTGTTGTTCCAATTTCCCTAAAGATGGCTTTGTTACATACGTAAACTAGCTAACTACCTAGCTAACTGTTTTATAGATTCTTTACATGTATTGAGCAATATCGAATACAGATTTTGGTAACGTAGCAACAGTATTAAACAAAATCTCTTGTTCACGAAAACCCGTATTTTTATAGCTGCAACTGCCACCTCAGAGAAATAAACCAATGGAGTGGTAATTGTCAGGCGTCCCCCTCTGCCAAAAGTACAAGACCACTGGTCGTAGCGGTTATATAAAACTAGTTGTCGCGCGTCAAACGCACTGAGAAAAATTTCCTCTGCCGCGCTACGTAAAATAAGGACAAAAATCGACCACAATGACGTGTGTAACCCGCTCCATTACGCGTACGTAGTCAGTCATACGTAGTCGGCATACTGACACTCAACATGCAGCGGGTTACGTAATTTACTCGTGGTCGATTTTTGTACGTACGTACGTAGCCCGACATCCGGCTACGTATACGTAGCCCGACATCCGGCTACGTATACGTAGTGCGCAAGTCGCACTGAATACTCCTGAAACTACGACTGCAACACCCGTATGCTATCGTTGCGGGTACAGTAGAACATGGTGAACCATACGTGTGTACCATGGCGGCTTACGTACGATACTGTAGCGGGCACAGTAAATAATGGTAAGCCATACGTGTGCACCGTAGCGGCATACGTACGATACTGTGGCGGACGCAGTAAATAATGGTGAGCCATTCGTGTGCACCGCGACGGCATACGTACGATACTGTGTCTGCCACATTAAAGCACGGTGAGTCATACGTGTTTACCACTGCGGCATACGGACGATACTGTGGCGGGCACAGTAAAGCATGGCGAGCTATACGTCTGCACCATGGCGGTATACGTGTGATACTGTAGCTGGCACAGTCAAGCACGGCGAGTCATACGTTTGCACCACGGCGGCATACTTACGATACTATGGCGGACACAGTATAACATGGTGCGCCATACGTGTGCACCATGGCGGCATACGTAGGATACTGTGGGGGCATACGTAGGATACTGTGGCGGGCACAGTAAAGCATGGTGAGCCATACGTCTGCACCATGGCGGTATACGTGTGATACTGTAGCTGGCACAGTCAAGCACGGTGAGTCATACGTTTGCACCACGGCGGCATACTTACGATACTATGGCGGACACAGTAAAACATGGTGCGCCATACGTTTGCACCACGGCGGCATACTTACGATACTGTGGCGGGCACAGTCAAGCACGGTGAGTCATACGTTTGCACCACGGCGGCATACTTACGATACTATGGCGGACACAGTAAAACATGGTGCGCCATACGTTTGCACCACGGCGGCATACTTACGATGCTGTGGCGGGCACAGTCAAGCACGGTGAGTCATACGTTTGCACCACGGCGGCATACTTACGATACTATGGCGGACACAGTAAAGCATGGTGCGCCATACGTGTGCACCATGGCGGCATACGTAGGATACTGTGACAGGCACAGTAAAGCATGATGTGTCAGACGTATTAACTGTCGTAGTAGAGGTAAGGTACCGTTGCCGGTACAGTAAGGCATGATGAACCGTGCGTATTTACGACGGCAGCGTACGTACGATACTAGTGCGGGAACAGTAAAGCACGGTGAACCATACTTATTTACCACGCCAGCGTACGTACGATACTGCTGCGGGTATAGTAAGGCATGGTGCACTATACGTGTAACGTATGGCACACCATGCCTTACGATACTCGCACCTGTATTTTCCTTATGCCATGGTACTTATAGGTGTTTAGATAATTATTATGAATATTAACCAATCAAAGTCAATAAAATTTTGTAGACACGATCGAGAAACTAATACGTAGGTCTGTGGTTTATTACATTTTCGTAAATATGTATAGTTTAAATATTGCAGGGAGTTTTGAATGAAAATATTAAAACCCCCTGCAATATTTAAACTATACATTTTTACGAAAATGTAATAAACTACAGACCTAGGTATTAGTTTCTAGACCATGTCTACAAATTTAAATTGACTTTGATTAGTTAGTATTCAAAATAATTATCTGAACACCTTTGCATGTACGGCCAGTGTCATAAATATATATACAAGAGCTCAAAAATATCTACAACCTCTATGTCACTGACAAAAAGATTGGTGTTTACATATTTTGACTAAATGGCTGTATATATATTAATGATGCTGACTGTACCATGCCAGTATAAGGAAAATATCGAGGTGCGAGTATCGTAAGGCATGGTGTGCAATACGTAACACGTATAGTGCACCATGCCTTATACCTGCACCAGTATTGCATGAACTCGGGCGTGTGTCTAATTAGACATACTTGATTTTTAGGTTTCCGTTTTTCCTTTTTTGAGGTACGGAACCTTAAAAATTAAGTATGTCTAATAGCCATCCATCTATGTACGTATGGTGAATGGTATGGTGCCTTATTGTCCCGAACTAGTATCATACCTCTTATTTTTCTTCTCAGCGTATATATTTGTCCACTACTGGACATATGCCTCTCCCATAGTTTTTCTATGTCGTCCTCGATGCGGCGTGTCTGGTCGAGGTCGGCCCTGCCATCTTAGGAATGGCGGTCTGCCCACGCTTCGACTTCCCGTTCCTACCTCTACTATAACAGTTAATACGTTTTATACACATTATGTTTTATAGTACAACCTGCACTGGTAACATATATCTACTTATAAATAATGGTGCGGGTACGGTAAAGAATGATGTATCATTAAAAGCTGACCAGATGTTTTCAAACCCGCGTGTGGTGTGGTATTTTTCAGATTTAATTTATTTTACTGGCAATAGTTACGTCATTGTCATTTTGACAGTTCCATGTCAACAGTGCAAATATGTCATTATTAGAGTAGAAATAATTGTGATAAATATTCAACAAAATGCTGCAGAAATTTCACGAACATAAAAATCTAAATTGTACAATAATCTTTAAGTTAAGGAAATCGGAATGATTTCAGTTTATTGACATATCGACGCTGTTGAATTTGATGTTGACATGACAGGGTATTTTTTGTCATATGAATCGTAAAAGTCGCGTCCTCATTGCAGGGTGTTTTTTTAAACTCTGGTCAGGCTTTATCTACTGGTGTTGAACTGTTGCGATATTAGTGCGGCTATATTATTGTTATTATACAAAATAATTTTATAGCAAACTTAACAGCTGCACCGATATAGCACCAAAGTCCGGATCTGTAAGTGAGAAGCATACAAAAATTGGTAATTTAGATAAAATAATACTTCACGATACATATACATTCAGTGTACACAGCAATGATACAACATTTTTTAATTTTTTAAACTTTTACAAGGTTAAGAAATTCTGAAGAAGTACTGTTCTCAAACCCCGTACAAGTTTTATAGGCTTCCGTGGTTAAAAGTATATACACGTAAAAGCTTCAAATTATTTATTTTCAATCGTAAAATTCAGACATACAAAAAACACAACAAGCTTAATTAATCAGACTATTCTGGAATTACATGGCCGTCAACTTGGCGTACCTGCCCGTCGTCAGGCTATTTACATTTGTCCGCACCTTTTTGTTACCGTTTTTTGTTAGTGGGGACACATTGGAAAAAAAATCTTACTTGTTCCTACCAGGGACAAATGGGTAGGATTTCTTCCCACTTTTCCCCAGTGGGACATTACAAATGGGAAAAAACATCACTTGTCCATTGGGTATTATTATTTTCTATGAAAAGTTAATAAAGTATTCCAATAGCAAATTATTCGCGGCATTCATTCGACGAATCAATTTTTATTTTCTAAGAAATGTCAATAAAGTATTCCAATAGCAAATTATTCGTGGCATTCATTCGACGAATCAATTATTCGCGAATAAACAATCCGCGAATGAATCATCCGCGAATAAAAATAGCGCGAATTAATTATTCGAATAGGTAATTATCTAGATAAAAAATTATTCGAATAATACCCATCTCTGGACATCAAGTTACACAAAAAAACCACACCAAGCTTAATTAATCATACTACTCTAGAATTACATAGTCGTCAACTTGGTGTACCCGTGAAACATAATAAAGCTTCAATTTACTGACGGAGGGTTTCCGAAGGAAATTGAGCCAGCTGCTAATACACCACAAACTAGAATACAAATTGTTTGTTTCAATTGTGCGAAGATCTCAGATATTTGTTGCACGAGCCGGAGGCGGGTAAGTATAAGAGCAACCTAGGATTCCCGACCAAAGAATCACTAGTAAGGGTACCTTGGCATCAGTGGAGTCCGCGTGGTCGTCGCTGGAAACCAATGCGTCTAGGCCTACGGTAATAAACTTAACTTAAAACTCGTTCGCATACGAACGCTAACATACGGATAAACCTAACTAGTTGCGGAACCTATGTCGCAAGATCCGACTTTAAACTGATATAACCGGTATTCTACAAAAAAAAATACAAAATGTGGGGATCGCCCCGTTTTGGTAGCGATCCGAGAGCCACCTTTTGGCAGTAGGGGCGGTGCTCCCCTACCCCAGGGCCTAGGTGAAGATTAAACATCAATACAGAGTTTCGATAATTCTACTTTTACGAAATTTGACTGATTTTAAAAGCTTAAATGACACAATACGATGAAACAATACACACAACAAATAAAACTCAGTACTGATGTTTAACCTGAAGTTAAGTTAAAGAAACAAATTGGTGGTGGGCCCGCATTCACGCTTTTGCAAAATGGTAAGGTTTGGGGTAAGTAAGATGTGTAAACTGTATCACCTACGGGCAACAGATCCGCACAGGTGGGTGTGTTTCTGAATTTCTGCACGTGTTGTATGCATGTAAGTGTGTGATGAGAGAAAAATAAACGAAGAAGGTTGGTGCTAATATGATGGGAAATCCTACCCGAAGGATACGTATGTCGTATGTGATGTGGCTACTGGTTTGGCCACGAGGAATCTTGTGTCTGCGGTAAGACAGGTAAAACAAACAAACTATAAATCGATGCATAGTTGTATAGCTTGCCGTAACAAAATGGACTTAGTCTTCTGCGAATTTGCTCAATACTGTGAAACAAAAGAGGTATAGACTATACATCGATTAAAGGTGCGACCACACCGCTGCTTAAGATACGGTGACGCTACGGAATCGCAGTGACGCATAGTATCCGTACCGTTTTTATCGCATGCCCTCCACACTGCTGCTCAAAATATGCTGACGGTACGGAATCGCAATGACGTGCCGTAAACGTCACGACTTTAACGCAGGCTCTCCATACCGCTGCTCAAAATACGCAGACGCAACGTGTACGCGTGACGTGCCCCATACGAAATATTTTTGACGCGAACCTTCCAAACCGTATTTCAAGCAGCGGTGTGGAGAGCATGCGGTAAAGTCGTAACGTTTACGGCACGTCACTGCGATTTCGTATCGTCAGCGTATTTTGAGCAGCGGTGTGGTGGGCATGCGATAAAAACGGTAAGGATACGATGCGTCACTGCGATTCCGTAACGTCGCCGTATTTTAAACAGCGGTGTCGTTGCACCTTTATATACTTTGTGTGTATTATCCGTCTCACCTTAAATACAGCATCGTTCTATAATGCATTGTGATTTAGAATGAAATAATCGAAGATTTTCTACAAGAACTTGTACGGCTTTACGCGGTATTATCGGGTTAGCATATAGAGTGGAGACGAGACTTGCAGCATGGTGACCAAGAGATTTTCGTCTCTTTGAGTTGGTAGAGATTGTATTGCATTTGCTGTTTCGTAAGTTTCTTTGCTTGACGTTGAAGGTAAATTTGAGATATTGGCTTCTGTGTCTGTATCAATCGCATTGTTACTATTTGGATGAGGCAAGACTGACAATGATGACTGGTGGTCTCTAACTAAGTGCTTTTTGAAAGATGAAGAGGAAATATAATGACGATAACACCCTTGTTCACCACACCGAAATCCGGAAAATCCTACCGTTAATTTACAGAAATTTCGCACATGAGTTATAAGTAAATTCGTAGACGCATTGGCTTTTTTGCAATAGTAACACGTGAACATTTTTAAAGTATTAACTCTAGATCCGTTAAAAGAGTATTCACAGCCTGCGTGGGCCTGTCAAATTTAGTTTTAATATCGTAGAAACCCAATTGAATAAAAAGCCATATGTCTCCAGCTTCCTCCGGGTAACAAGCTCCTGTCGACTGAAATATTTTAAATGCACAGTCTACTGCTGTTAGTAACTTGTTAAAACTATACAATGTGTCGTTTATAACTACATAAGCTACTTTTACCTCAGTAACGTTAGGGCCAACAAAGATAACGAAGGGTTGAACTGTGCGGCCTAGCCTCTGCAGGTTCTCCTTTTTTTCAATGATATTGTTGGTTACGTCGGCTTCAGAAGCAGCTTGCGATATATAGCCGTCGCATAGCTCTGCTCTGGATGGCTTCCACGCTGGCTTTCCTTTTATTTTCCGTGCAGGTAAAATGTTGATGACATAAGCCAGCAACATCAAAGCAACATTGCTTGATGTCTCTGGTTCAGCTTCTGTATTCAAAGAAAAAAAGTTTCAGTTAATTTTTGAGACTAATTTTATGAAGGTTTAATAATAAGAACTAATATTTAAAAAAAAAACTTCGTACCGTTAATCAGTGCAATTATATTTGCTATTTTTCTTCTCGTGTCTTGGTCTCTAATTTTTCGCAATTTTAATGAAGCATATTTTATAATTTCTTCATTTTTGAGGGTGACAGAAGAAAATAGTTTGTTTTCCTTTCCCGGATACAGACCATTGAAATCGTTTATTAGCTGAAAAAAAAATACAATAAATGTACGTTCCTCTGGTGAGAAATGGTGGCAGGACCTTATGCAAGGTCCGCCCAGATCGCTACCACATAGCTTATTGGGTTGTTAAGAATAGCTTGTCTCTTTTACTTTAGTTCTGCAATGACGGCCGCGCGCGAGTGATACTTTTGCTGTTGCAAGTGTCTAGACTCTAGCTAGAGTCTGTGCGGAAAGAGAAAAATCGTGCCAGGAACGGGAACTAACATTATAAATTTTACATGGCAATCGAAATATAGACACTTGTCTAATAAATAATAAACAAACTTCTGTCATTTACATATCATTGCATTGCTTACGTTTATATACAAAAACCACAAGGATTGTGTAAAAAAAATAAGGCTGCGGTATATGCTTACCAAGGTATAGCCTTGTGATTGTTTCAAGGCTGGGAAATCCTTGAAGTAATCCGCTATTTCACCTTTTCCACATTGGATGCGGTTTAGGCGGTGATCTGCAGTTTCTTCCCACTTTTCTTCAACAGATTTCCATGGATCAACATTGTTTTTCAGCCACAGTAATGTTTCTTCATAGACAATACCTGTAATTTATAAGTGTATGGTGGGATGAGTTAACAAGAGGAAGGACAGAGTGAGATGACAGCAGTCGAGCTGTCACGCGTCAAATGTTTATCACAGCACACAGAAATGGTGTTCAATCTATATATATATATATTCAGTCTATGATGCGCCAAACCCGAGATCCAGTAAGGATCCCCAGCGTCCAGCATGAGCTCCAGATTTTGATACCGGTACCATCTGCTCATCAGTACAAGTCTAATGAGCCCAAACAGCATGATTCTATGATGCGCCAAACCCGAGATCCAGTAGGGATCCCCAGGGTCCAGCATGAGCTCCAGATTTTGATACCGGTACCATCTGCTCATCAGTACAAGTCGAATGAGCCCAAACAGCATGAGTCTATGATGCGCCAAACCCGAGATCCATTAGGGATCCCCAGGGTCCAGCATGAGCTCCAGATTTTGATACCGGTACCATCTGCTCATCAGTACAAGTCGAATGAGCCCAAACAGCATGAGTCTATGATGCGCCAAACCCGAGATCCAGTAGGGATCCCCAGGGTCCAGCATGAGCTCCAGATTTTGATCCCGGTACCATCTGCTCTTCAGTACAAGTCGAATGAGCCCAAACAGCATGAGTCTATGATGCGCCAAACCCGAGATCCAGTAGGGATCCCCAGGGTCCAGCATGAGCTCCAGATTTTGATACCGGTACCATCTGCTCATCAGTACAAGTCGAATGAGCCCAAACAGCATGAGTCTATGATGCACCAAACCCGAGATCCAGTAGGGATCCCCAGGGTCCAGCATGACTTCCATCTTAGGATACCGGTCCCATTGCTTATTAATACAAGTCCCCGAGTCCAGAGTCAAAATCGAAACAAAAATCAAAACCTCGTAGCTTAACCTAAATTCGCGTTTAGTTAGGTAAATTATTAATGTCAATTACCAATTCAATCTACACTAAAAATTAAATTAATGTTTCAATTTTTGAGAAAGACTAAAAATTAAATATCTTCAATTATTAGTTATTCGCAAAGAACGTTACAATTAATTAATTAATTTCAATTCTAATTGAAATCAATTTGCACTAAACTATTAGTGTTCAATTTTAACTAACGTGTTTCAATCTTCAATTTTTAATTTTCAATTACACTAACGTTCGGCCAACACTGATGTCAGCTACATGCTCCTTAACCCGTGTAGCTATTGGACTAAGAGCTGGCCACGTCAGATATGACACAATAATGAGAGTAATTAAACCTATCTAGTTAGATTGCTTTACCATCCTTATTGCTAGATCCAGATGCCCTGGCAGCTTTTAATGGGTGGAGGTCAGAGTGACAGACCAACAAAGTTTTTCAGGTGAAAAAAGGTAATACCAAAATAGGTATAAACTGCTGAAATTATTTAATTTATCTCTATAAATGAAATAATGTTCTAATATTAAAATATAGGCCCCGTCCTCTGACAGGGCCTATATTTTAATATTAGAACAAAAAGCATTGTGTATTATTGCGGAAACAAAAACTATAGGCGATTAACTATAAATTGCATTATACATTATTTGGCACTACTTTCCCCCAATATAAACTTCTGGCTAAGATGATATAATCTAATTAATTACATAATTTCCCATAATCAATCCCAGGCATCAAACCCAGAACTCTAGGATTTGTTTTCTTCAAGTTATTTGCATTCTTTGACCTCCACCACTTTACAGCTGCCAGATGTCCGGATCTAGAAATAAGCACAGTATAGCAAACTAACTGCAGGGGTTTATTTGCTCTCATTATTGTGTCATGTCTGACATGGCTAGCTCTCCGTCTATATGCTACACTGTTTGGTCAATATATGAAAGACCACACTCACACCAATCTTTATTGGTAAAGTTAATACAACCCATCAAAAACATAAATGTGAAAGGCTGCCAAGTTCGATACTATGGGAATGCTTCGCCTATAAAAGAAGTGAGATCTGAATAAGTACCAAGTTCCATAAAAATACCTCAAATCATAAATAGTTATAGTAATGCACACTTGATTTCCAGCAGTTTTTAAGGCACATTTTGAATAAGTATCACGTTACATAGAAATACCTAAAATTATAATAGAGAAACGCACACCGGTTTTTTTAGCAGTTTCCTGATAACATTTATTATTTTCAGTACTTTTTAATGATGTTACTTGGCAAGTTTTCACACAACACACACCTTTTCAATGCAATGAATCGACACCTTTGGACTGCAATGTGTCAAGTATATAATTTTCTATTAAAACTTGCCAAGTTACATCATTAAAAAGTACTGAAAATAATAAATGTTATCAGAAAACTGCTAAAAAAACCGGTGTGCGTTTCTCTGACTAAAAATAGTCTTTTCATTTTTGTTTGACTGATTTAACGCACCTAGTGTACCTAGCAGTGTTGGCCGAACGTTAGTGTGATTGAAAATTAAAAATTGAAGATTGAAACACGTTAGTTAAAATTGAACACTAATAGTTTAGTGCAAATTGATTTCAATTAGAATTGAAATTAATTGTAACTAACGTGTTAATGCTTTGCGAATAAGTAATAATTGAACATATTTAATTTTTATTCTTTCTCAAAAATATAAACATTAATTTAATTTTTAGTGTAGATTGAATTGGTAATTGACATTAATAATTTACCTAACTAAACGCGAATTTAGGTTAAGCTACGAGGTTTTGATTACTTTTACTTTTACCTTGACTTTCACTTTCACTTTTACTTTCACTTTCTTTAACTTTCACTTTTACTTTCACTTTCACTTTCACTTTGACTTTTACTTTGACTTTCAATTTGACTTTCACTTCCACATTGACTTTCACTTTCACTTTGACATTCACTTTGACTTTCACTTTGACTTTGACTTTGACTTTCACTTTGACGTTTACCTTTGACTTTCACTTTCACTTTGACTTTGACTTTCACTTTCACTTTCACTTTGACTTTGAATTTGACTTTCACATAAAGAAAGTAAAAGTAAAAAGAAGCTCCAGATTTTGATACCGGTACCATCTGCTCATCAGTACAAGTCGAATGAGCCCAAACAGCATGAGTCTATGATGCGCCAAACCCGAGATCCAGTAGGGATCCCCAGGGTCCAGCATGAGCTCCAGATTTTGATCCCGGTACCATCTGCTTTTCAGTACAAGTCGAATGAGCCCAAACAGCATGAGTCTATGATGCGCCAAACCCGAGATCCAGTAGGGATCCCCAGGGTCCAGCACGACTTCCATCTTAGGATACCGGTCCCATTGCTTATTAATACAAGCCCCCGAGTCCAGAGTCAAAATCGAAACAAAAATTAAAACCTCGTAGCTTAACCTAAATTCGCGTTTAGTTAGGTAAATTATTAATGTCAATTACCAATTCAATCTACACTAAAAATTAAATTAATGTTTCAATTTTTGAGAAAGACTAAAAATTAAATATCTTCAATTATTAGTTATTCGCAAAGAACGTTACAATTAATTAATTAATTTCAATTCTAATTGAAATCAATTTGCACTAAATTTTAACTAACGTGTTTCAATCTTCAATTTTTAATTTTCAATTACACTAACGTTCGGCCAACACTGATGTCAGCTACATGCTCCTTAACCCGTGTAGCTATTGGACTAAGAGCTGGCCACGTCAGATATGACACAATAATGAGAGTAATTAAACCTATCTAGTTAGATTGCTTTACCATCCTTATTGCTAGATCCAGATGCCCTGGCAGCTTTTAATGGGTGGAGGTCAGAGTGACAGACCAACAAAGTTTTTCAGGTGAAAAAAGGTAATACCAAAATAGGTATAAACTGCTGAAACTATTTCATTTATCTCTATAAATGAAATAATGTTCTAATATTAAAATATAGGCCCCGTCTTCTGACAGGGCCTATATTTTAATATTAGAACAAAAATCATTGTGTATTATTGCGGAAACAAAAACTATAGGCGATTAACTATAAATTGCATTATACATTATTTGGCACTACTTTCCCCCAATAGAAACTTCTGGCTATGGGCATTTTTATTTTAACTTGTACTTTAAAGCATGACTTAAGTCGTGTTTCAGTTACGTCTGACCGTGACATTCCTGACAAAATATATAGGATTTGACATTGACCGTCAGTTTTGTGACGATTGCTAACCGGCCCTTAATGGTACACAGTTAAGTGAAAATGCCCCATGATATAATCTAATTAATTACATAATTTCCCATAATCAATCCCAGGCATCAAACCCAGAACTCTAGGATTTGTTTTCTTCAAGTTATTTGCATTCTTTGACCTCCACCACTTAACAGCTGCCAGATGTCCGGATCTAGAAATAAGCACAGTATAGCAAACTAACTGGAGGGGTTTATTTGCTCTCATTATTGTGTCATGTCTGACATGGCTAGCTCTCCGTCTATATGCTACACTGTTTGGTCAATATATGAAAGACCACACTCACAGTCAGTCTTTATTGGTAAAGTTAATACAATTTACAGGTAAAATGATATAATTATTAATTAAGTACATTCGGCAATTTTGTACATTTTGCACCATGACAATATTGTATCCTTGTTTTTTTTCAACAGGATATACATTAAAATAAATAGTAAATTGTAATCACAAATTGTGTATTGTAAAAGCAGTAACAGACAATTGAAATTGGTACGGGCCGGACAACGGATTGGGTTCGCTCTGAACCATCTGTCAGTCTGCAAAACCGGTTTAAAATAACTTGTATGTATATTCATAGGTAGCCTGTCAATACAATTAAATTAGTTACGTTTTGTTATCAAACTGACTAATGTTATGTTATGATTATGAATAACTCACTGTGTTATTAGCTGCAGTAGAACAGTCTGTGGAGATTTTTGCATAATCACCGTCACCTACATCAGTGTCCCGTACAGCGTTTTGAGTCGAGTCGTTTGGCTCAGTATTCTTAATTTCAAGATTTTCAAGGTTCTAGAAAAATAATTTAAAAGCTTTATTACAAAGTATACAGTTAGCAGCAGAAGTCCCTACACTCGAACAAGTTCAAAATGATCTACACACACACACACACACACACACATCCGGACCTGGGTATGTCCTTAAACTACGCCAAAAAGAGAGGTATGGGCACTGCGAATGGCATCTCGCTAAGTGTGGTAGGGCACGTTCAGCGAATGTCATCGCTCAAATCTGGAGCAGAACCCGACTGGGGAAGTACCTCCACCTTACAGAAAACCACAGCCAAATAGCACTAGACCCTACTCATAGTGTTGTGTTCCTGCTGGTGAGTAAGGTTGCCAAAGAGCTCAAAGAGGACCCAGTGTGTTGACGATGAGGGACCTTCTTGTTCCTTTAGTCGTCAACAGTGAATCCTCCTTTTTGCAAAGGGTCGGCAACGCGCATGCGACTCCTTTGGAGTTGCAGGCGTCCATAGGTTACGGTAGCTGCTTACCATCAGGCGAGCCGTATGCTTGTTTACCACCGTCAGGTATAAAAAAAGATATAGCGTTACTTTGCAGAGGTTCATGAGATAAACATGAAGAAATATGTTTGCCGGTCGGTCTATTACCTAAACACAAGAGGTACAAAAAACAAGTACTTACATTCCTCTCTTTGTCGGTCGCTCTTTGTCGTTGTTGTAGTTGGAGCCAATTTCTAAATTTTATTCTGGGGCCAACCTTTGGAAACAGTTCCTTTAATTCTTCATCGGTTAACAGAATGGCAGTTTCTATTGAGTATATAAGGTTGTCTGAAAAAAAGACAATACCCAGTTTATAAATGAACTAAATTATGATGCAACATATTTCAAGGAATCTTGGACACAAAGATAGATCTGTCTGTGAGAAGAATTTATAATCATTACCTACTTATGTTTCTATTCTATCTTTAAGCTTGATTCACACAGAGCGCGGGCGCGGGCGGGCACGTGACCGAGCGGGCCCGCGACGCTTTTGTATTCAGTAGTTTTATATGACCACCTTCACACACGCAGCGGGCGCGGGCGGTTGCTTGTTCGCAAAAAAGCGACCGCCCGCGCCCGCTGCGTGTGTGAAGGTGGTCATATAAAACTACTGAATACAAAAGCGTCGCGGGCCCGCTCGGTCACGCGCCCGCCCGCGCCCTGTGTGAATCAAGCTTTAAAATATGGCTTCCATCAAATTTATGATGATTTCGCCAATGTCGAGTTTCCTTGAAAAGCTGTACAGTGTTAGCTTAATACAAATCGCCAAGTGATTTGAAGCTAACGCCCCGGGGACTATCGGGTGGTGTCAAAAGACTGGTTATGCGCGTTTCAAGATGAATTCTTCATTAGCTGCACACTGCTACGTTAGTTCACTGCATAATAAGCTAACAATATTAAACATTAAACAACTAAATGAGCAAAAAATAAAGGATTAATCTAGAACACGACCGCCATTTTCTCTAGATACGCCGGAAGTCCCCAAGTACTTAAGTTTTCACACAATCGACATAAAACTGACAGACAACCAATGGCTTACCTTCAAGAAATGGGACTACATCACTTAATCCCTCCGCGTTTAAAATTTCCGAAAGTTCCATGGAATCCATGGCCACGGGTAACTTTATTAACCAAACTTTGCTCAGGCTGCGTCGTCCAAAGAGAATATAACCACTACGCGTCGTCACTGGGCTGTCACGGGCACACAGAGAAGAGCGTTTTTTGTTTGGGCAGTAAGCAGTGTTGCCAACTCCGAATTTCATTTACCATGTTTTGAATTATACACAATCATACTCTTAGTACATAAATTATTTTTTTAATTACAAAAATATGTTAGATACATTTCCCGATGTCTTATTGAGCTTAAATTCAGTATGTTAATGTACTCGTACTTATGTTATATGTTGCCGAGCTGATTTGATGACGGAATCGGAACCCAAATGTAGTTCTAAATTACACAAGAGAAATCCCATCGTGCTTGAGCTTATAAGAGTCGTCTTGTAAAAGATGACTGAACAATAAAAAAATAACTTTAAAAAAAGGGAACCGCCTTCAGAAAACCAACCCACTGAAAAGCACAAAAAAAAAAAATTCTCAAACATGCAATGAAATATTCTCTTAACGTTCCTTATAATAGACTCGGAAGTATCCTTTTTCGGGCGCAGCATCTCGAGGCGGCCTGAAATGGGATTTCATACAACTTTTCAGGCCTAGGCCTGCAAAGTAACTTTTTTTTTTTGCTTCAACGTCCAACGTCATCCAGACAGCGTCAAAGATGGCGGGAGGTTTTATGAACAGCTGATTTTAACTTTTAAATTTTTACTTCATGGTCGCTTTTTAGATTGAATAAAACATTGGCCTTTTGGTTTTTTATTTTATTTTATTTCATTGCATGTTTGAGAAAAGCACTATACATGCCTCGGTCACTTTTAGAAGGTCACTTTTACATTTCGTTCTTACACTACTGTCCCGCTCCAAAGTTTGGCACCGATTTCAAAAACCTCATAGGGACTGATCTAGATCTGTTCTTCTGTACACTGGGTGAATTTACAAGGATGGCTTTGTTTAAATTTTGTTATTGTAAATAATTAGTTATACGTTGTTGTGCAAAATTATCGCATTGGGTCTAGCCTGTAATGATAATTGTATGTATGAAAAAAAAACTTAATAAATACCGAGATAATTATTAATTTTCTTACTATCAGGTAATAACGAATAATACTTTTTGGCAGAAATTTTCTTTATGGGGTAGGGACTAAATAAGGATAGGGGTGGGTATATAAAATCAAATTTGTGCTTTTCAGTGGGTTGGTTTTTTGAAGGCGGTTCTATTTTTATAAGCTTTTTATTTATTCGTTCATTTTAGTGATAGGTACCTACCTACTTCATTTATTTATCTGTCAGAAGTAGTCGTATCCGCAAAGCATATAAGTCATTTTTGGTCAAGGTATTCACATTTATAACAAGTTACCCGTCGATGCTTTAAATTTATCATTTCCCGCTCTTAAGAAATATTCGAAAAAAAGTTTAATGTCAAAGGGTTATTACAGGGTCGTGGACTATATGACGGACAAAGATGCATGGCCCAAACCAGAAAATACTACAAAATCATCTAACATTTAGAGGACACAGTTCAGATAGGAAAGCATATCAAACGTTTTGTGAAGCAATCAGATTTGGATTTTAATATTATTATTTTATTTTAATTAAACAATACGTACATTGTATGTCTCTCAAGCTGTTTTGATATGCCTTCTTATAGAACTACGCATTATTGTGTATCTTTAAGATGTAATATTACTGTATTACTGTTTTGAAAAAATAAGTCCCGCCGAGTTTCTTGCCGGTCATAAATAATTCTTCTCGGGTCAGAGGTGTAGGGTTAGAACCGGAGGTAGTTTTTTTTTTCTCTCTGACGTTCATAAGTGCATTGTAATGTGCCTAAATTGAAGAATAAATATCTTTTATCTTTTTTTTTATCTTTTTCTGTTAAGGTAACTCCATACAATTTTTAACCCCTCATTTCACCCCCTTAGGTGATAATAAAAACTACCCTGTGTCCTTCCCCGTGACTCAAACTGTCTCTAACCAAATTTCATCTAAATCGATTCAGCGGTTTAGGCGTGAAGAGGTAACAGACAAACATACACGCATTTATAATATTAAATAACCTTCTTTTTTTTTGAAGCCGGTGTCAAGTGCAGTGGTTAAAAAGTAAAATTTAAAAAAAAATTGTTCCTGGACAATTTTTCTGCGTGGAATCGCACGGCCCCTGTATCTTCGTTGTGGATGAATTTCAAGATATCTGAAATTTCAGTTACCAAGAGTACTTACTGACCCTACCTAGAGGTAGACCCCCATAACAATTTGGGGCCCAAAATGTAAGTTTTATTAGGTAGTATTAAGCATTATTATGTATGGCCCCTCGATTCTTATATTCCAATAAAATCCAGCGGTCGGCTACTAAAATGCATAATTTTTTTATTACGTTAGAAAGCAGCCAGGTAGTCGCAATCTGTATCTTACAGACTTATTTTGTTTCGCTTATATTTTTACTCAACTAAAGTGGTTGCCCACTTGATTGTAAAAAACGAGGAAACACAAACACGCTAAATACATTTATGAAGTACCTAATGACCACCAAACAATATCACTTTAATGTGATGGCAACCCCAAATGCGTTAAATGCGCACTACGGCGTAAGTAAGCCGCTACAGTAGGATGTTTGCGGTTACTTATTTTACGTACTTAGAGCGTTAATTGCGCAGCTATGTATACGGCTTATATATACGTAGAGCGGCTGTTTTTTTTCGGTTCCAGGGTATCTTTTAAGTAATGCGACTTCTGAAAGTGTTTCGGGATATCTATACGTCGAGGTACCTACCTACTAAACATATTGTAATTTACCGGGTGATCTCATTTTCATGGTTCCTCATTTTACTAAATATTAACAATAACATTCATTAGCATAATACACATGTTTTTTTTACTGTATTCTATATAATATTATCCGAACAACATATGTTTATTAAATTTATTGTTTTAGGGTTCCGTACCTCGAAAGGAAAAAACGGAACCCTTATAGGATCACTTTGTTGTCCGTCTGTCTGTCAAGACCCTTTTTCTCAGGAACGCATCAAGCTGAAATTTATATCAAATACTCAGGTCTACTGTCCCTTGGAGCTGTGAAAAAATCAAACTTCTAAGCCAACTCAATCAAAAGGTACAGCCGTTTATGCAGCAAATTTTCGAAACTCGCAAGGGAATCAAAACCTACAGGGTACTTCCCGTGAACTCAGAATCTTGAAATTTGGTACGAAGCAACGTCTTATAGCACAGATAAAGGAAAAATTGCGAAAACCGTAATTTTTTAGTTACATCATACAGGGTGAAATTTAAGTCGTGAATCGTAATATGTTTTTCTAACTCCATGCAACAAGCAATTTAATGCCCCAACTCTTACTAAAATCAGACAACATTTTTTTCATAAATTTATTTATTTTTTGTCACTTATTTTTCTTTAAGCAGTGGATTTAGGATATTACAACAACGGCTTATTAAGATATTTAAATTAGTAAATTGAATTGCCTCTTTGAATCGGAACTGTCATAGACATCAAATTTGTCATATAATAAAAATATTTTGAATAATTTTAAAGTTACTACCCTTATATATACTCTAAACAATTTGAACTGAACTCATCCACTTAGTGTCTTATCTTTTGTGTGTAAACCGCAGGCGCGCGTGCCACTATGAAAAAAATGGTTTGGCCACATGTTAGCGTTTATTGAATTTCTACTATATGGACCACGCAATAAGATTCAATATGAACTAATACGAAAAAAGCTCTAAGTTCTATACGCTTGCACCCAGTACAAGCGATTCAAATGCTCTAGAACCAGCGTAACTCGACACCGAGATCCGAAACAAATGTGCGTAATTGGAGATCGCGCTTGCACTGGTATTCCGAGCGCACGGCTAGTTAGCGATTATGAGGCAATTGTAATTTTCCCGAACGGGCAGGTAAAACAGGGTTGGATTCTGATTAAAACATTTAGAGAATAACTCAATTCAAATATAAATAATACGAATCTACATTATAGTTGTGCTTGTTATCATAATTCAAATGTGTTGTAGAAGAATATAAAAATATGTATATTTATAGTACATATTAGTCAACAAAAATAATCATATTAATCTTTTCATCATATTAATTTCATTTTTTTTTCTAAATTAATTACGTGCCTACAACTATTCCTCGAATGAGGGTTTGTCATGTTTATTACATTTCTTAACAGATTTACAAACGTTTAAAAAGAAAATAAATAAATAACATAAAATGCAAATGTCAGAAGGAAAATTTAAACTATTATTTTTTTAATAAATCTTCTATACTATACTATAATAAAATATTCGTCTTCTATACTATAATAGGCTTTAGAAATAAGTTTACGTTTTACATAATTTTTTAATTTATTGAATGGTAATTTGGTAATTTATGTTGGAAGCTTGTTATAAAACCTTAGAGTGGTGGGCACTGCCAGTTTATACTTATTTCTAGTATTAAAATTATGAATATCACAGTTCTTTCTAAAATTAACAATGTTTCTATATACACAATATTTTCATAGATATATTGACTATGCACTGTCATTATATTAATGTCCTTAAACATATCTCTAACTGAGGCTCTATATTCTCTTAATAATAAATTATTTCAACATTGCTTTCTTAATTTTATACAATACGATAGTAATAAAAATACTTTAAAGGAAAAAATAACACTTCACACGTCTTTCATTTAGACATAACAGATGTGTCGCCAGGGTCGTTCTCTCATTGTTGTAATTGATAAACACGTGGTATACGTACCTGTTTATTTCTGAATGTTATCTACCGTAATTTTCCCTTACCTATACCTAACCTTAATCATGAAAGAGGGAGCGAGATACTAATAAAAAAAATCTACCTGGTCTGTTATCAATTTCTGAGACACATTTGGTTATGACAGTTTTGAGTCTAGTGTTTATTCTTGTTGACTAATATGTAAAAAAAAATGTATACTTCTACAACACATTCGAATTATGATAACAAGCACAACTATAACGTAGATTCATATTATTTATATTTGAATTGAGTTATTCTCTGTCCATAATTTGCTATAGATAAAAGTAAGTCTAAGCTGTAAAATTAAGAAAGCAATTTTAAGAGTCCGGTAATGCTTTGAAATCGAGCGAAGATACGAGTTTTACACAGTAACCGAACGCTTCTAGGTACCACCGGCGCGTGCACGTGCGCGGCCGCAATGAACAATATTGATACTTTAGGCGCTCTTGCGTAATATCAGAAATTTTGTTAGGTAAAATAAAACTAAAGGTAAATCTAGTAACCATTTAATACACCATGTTATTTATTATAACGTATTATGCACTAAAGCTATATCTATACATAGGTTGCTGTTTTTATTTGGTTTTCTTACGCTATGGATTTTTTTTTCTTTTTACTGCGCCCAACGCACGCTTTTTGTTGTAACCAACCATAATGAAACCTAGAATAGTAACACTATTATTTAGTAAAAAATATGAAGCGTCTTATCAATAAAAAGCCACAAAGATTAGTTTAAGTTTTAAACATATTTTGTATGCAGCGTGATTTGAGTGCTGTTAGTAGGATTCTGCAGAAACAATGCTGCAACGGACAAAGAAATGGAAATAAGTATGGTCCTGTTGTAGTTTTGCGTAAACACACAAACAAGGATTCGAGTAGTTCAATACTATAGTTGTAGATTATTTTAAAGGCAAGTTCATGGACTATGCCTTGAAATATTAGTGTTATATATGCGTTGTATTGCACGGCTGTGTACTTGCATATCAAGCAAAGTCTTCGATGATATCTGCATTCTAAAGGCTTCCAGCTAAAAACCACCTGTGACAAAAATATCATGGCAATAAGGTCGTGTAGGGTCATATGTATGTTTTAATATTGTAAGGCTGGATTGACACTAAACTTGTAAGTTTCGCTTTTGTAAGGGACGAAGCTATTTTCTACAATGAGAAAACAATATCTGTCTCTCATTCTGACCTACAACAGCGTCCCTTCGTAGGTAAACAAAACTTAGAAGTTTAAATCTGGCTTAAGAACAACATTAAAACACTCGTATACAATTAAACTAATTAAAAATTACCTAGTGAAACATCCAAATGAAACATGAGGATATGTTGTGTGTTAGACCAAGCTGTGGGGCATTTTATAGGGCTTTATAATATTAATACAGACTAGACATTCCAATGGGCTTAGGACCTTTCGTAACTTTTTGACTAACGCCGATTGACATTTACAGATTAAAGTAAATTCAATGTTTATTTTGATGTCAATCAATCAGTTTTCTACCAGTTATCAAACACAATAGTCCAGTTTAAGACACTTGAAAAGTCACAAATGAATAATTACGATTTCCATACAGTTTCGCATAGTAAATGTTTGAAGAACGCATTTTTTTATTTGTGGCTTTTCTCAATAGAAATCCCTAAAAGGGCAATCCCTAAACTGCGTTGGCAAGTAAAAGACTTTTGAAAGCATTAATTTTTAATATTTTATAACTGGTATTTTTCCTCGCGGTGTTGTAGTGAAAAATGTTGAATTATGCTCGGCAGCAAAGTTCGCTCGTGGCTATATTTTGGTATCTTTTGCTGACTCGGATCTCAATATAAGCACGCGAGGTTAAACAACAACTTTGCTCCTTTGTGTAATAAATAACTATTTTCACATCACCTATTCGTACACCGGCTTTTTCTTCCCTGCTAGGAGGGAACCAAGTGGCGCTTTTCTGTCATAGGACATTAGTTTTTTTTTTCAGCCAGTCCGTCATTACAAAAAAATCTTATTAAATTAATCGATTAATTACAACCAGGAAGCACACTAAGGACATATAAAGTTAAAATAAATATGTTTCTACTAAAATATTTTTTATTTTCCTCTAAGGTGGTGTTGAAAGCAGTATGTGTCACATAGAAGCAAAACTATTTTCACCTTGGGCTTTAACACTTGAACCCCTCACTACACTCAGTAGTCTGCTTTAGAATCCCTTGCTACGCTCGGGATTCTATGATGGACTCAGTCGCATGTTTTGGGTTTTACTATACGCCCTCACCGTAAATATTTCATTTTCTCCCTTGTTACACAATCTACTACTTATTGATTTCTGTTCGAAACGGGTTCAATTGGCATAAAAAATATAATGCAATTTACTCGCTCACGTACATTTTTCATAAATTTGTATGTTGATCGCCCTTACGCCAATTAAAATGTAGCTTCGTGAGATCTAGTATCTGCCCTCTCTGGCCGATTTGGAAAATTCACCCTGTATTCCTATACAGGACCGTTCAACTATTCTTACACCGTTTGTGTATGTTTCTGTTTGGCTAAGTTAGGTTCTAACTCAAAAATTATATGAAAATCGCAAAATATTTAATAAAAATTAACGTACGTACGTAACGTACCTAAGATCAAGACTATTTGGAGTGGAGCGCGTTATATTTACGAGGCGAATAAGGTAAATGATATAATTTCATAACAATTACGAAATAACTTAATAAAAATTTACCTACCAAGTGTTCCAAAGGTCCCCAGATGTCAACGACTGGGTGATAAAAATTTTTTCCCAATTTACGGGTGCCTTTGCACTTTTCGAATTCACGCTAGCGTTCTAGCGGGGAGCGACACACGTCCTGCCTCCGTGAGCTCAGCGAGCGGACTAAATTGCCCGGCCTTGCTTCGTATAATTAATTGTAAGTTTATAGTTAATTTGAAGTGCTCTATTTACGAATATTTACTATCAAGTGGTATATATATTTTACATTATTTAGGTTTATAATAAGCGGAAGTTTATGTTTGTATTAATTTTTTTCATAAATAATCATGTATGTAGTCAGAAACCGCGGTTATTCTTTGTGTATTTTTTCCGAAAGTTGACTGATTTAAATATTTTTTTTCTGAGTAATTTTGTATGACATTGGTAGAATTTTTTATATTTATTCCATAGAAGACTATAAACTCAATATTACAAAAAAAAACTGTAGCAATACGACATCAATAAAATCCCCAAATTGATATCTGTCCGAACCTCCCCGAGCTAAAATTGGTAAAACACTTGTTGGGAATAGGTCAATTATTCAAAATACAATAATAAAGTAGATAATTTTTTGTATTTATACAGTCCCTATTGAAATGATCTTTCAATTTATGCTTAAAAATTTGTTGATTTAGTACTCTTTAATGGCTAAATCATATCAAATAGTTGAGCGAAATTGTAAAAAGACTTTACCGGACTCTTAAAATAGTTGATTATTTATATGTCTGATTATAATTTTAACATACCCAACATTTATTAAAATCTATTATATATGTATATATATTTCATATATTAAATATTTGTAAATCGTACATCCACCCAAATGTTTTAATCAGACTCCAACCCTGTTTTACCTGCCCGTTCGGGAAAATTACAATTGCCTCCTAATTGCTAACTAGCCGTGCGCTCGGAATACCAGTGCAAGCGCGATCCCAATTACGCACATTTGTTTCGGATCTCGGTGTCGAGTTACGCTGGTTCTATAGCATTTGAATCGCTTGTACTGGGTGCAACCGTATAGAACTTAGAGCTTTTTTCGTATTAGTTCATATTGAATCTTATTGCGTGGTCCATATAGTAGAAATTCAATAAACGATAAGATGTGGCCAAACCATTTTTTTCATAGTGGCACGCGCGCCTGCGGTTTACACACAAAAGATAAGACACTAAGTGGATGAGTTCAGTTCAAATTGTTTAGAGTATACCTACAGGTTTGTACGGAACCCTCGGTGCGCGGGTCCGACTCGCACTTGGCCGGTTTTTTTATTTAGGATATTACAACGGCTTATTAAGATATTTAAATAAGTAAATTGAATTGCCTCTTTGAATCGGAACTGTCATTGAAATCAAATTTATCATATAATAAAAATATTTTTAATAATTTTAAAGTTACTACCCCTTTTGTCCGAGGAGTCACTGACAGGATTGGCAACATCTTGAAACGTGCTTCTATAAAAACTTGCTTTAACCCTTAATTGGTTACTAGGAGTATATTTCCCGTCCATATTTTTGGATGCTCTAATCGCTCTGAAGGTAGCTAGATCCCACCTTATGTCAAATATAAAAAAAAACATTAGTGTGTAGGTGCCCAAAATTAAAACTGTGAAACGAAACGCAAAGGTTTTTTTTTATGTGCCATGTCAAAGTGACAACGTCAGTTGGTGACATCGACCATGGGCGATTTGCACGGAATATTTTGAAGAAAAATCACAATGTCGCATAAAAATCCGGTAAGATTTTATGAAACTGTGTTTTCGATAGATTTTGAGTTGCTTTATGTAATTGTTATGATAATTTGGTGATGACTGCAGTATTACTATGTTTTATTGATGTTTAAAATGTGTGGGCAATATAGTACTTCTGACCGTACTGGATTGTCTTTTTGTTACATGTGGGTGTTGAAATCCCTGTGACCAATAAGGAATTATTAGTTTTCATACTAGTTGTATAATTTTCAACATATTATTTACTTTATGCTTACAGAACCAGAAAACTCTTGATTTCTCGAGAAGAGATCACGCTGATGCAGCGATAAGTATGCTATTGAGCTCCTCAGGGAGCGAGGAGTCGGAGGACCGAAGACAGTTGGACCAACGCTAAATTGGATCAAATACAAAATGCATATACAGAGGATGACAACTTGTTTGGTAAGTGATTCATCATCATTCTCCGAGCGTTTGTCCCTGTTTTTTACCACGGCTCATTGAAACTGGGGTCCCCTTGACAACTTAATCCCATGAATTGGTGTGGGAATAGTTTTTTCTGAAAGTGACTGCCAATTACCCTTCCATCCTAGAGGGGAAACTAAAGCCTTATTAGGGTTAGGTCCGGTTTCCTTATGATGTGTTAGTTAGTCTGTTAGTTTTATGAAAATTGCAGTTACTGTTTATATATTAGTATGTACTTAATATGAACAATTTTTGCAGGTGATCACATGGATTTCAACGAAGATGCCCCTGCTTGGCAAATATAGGAGATGCCGTTTCTGCAGCACACGAGCTAAGGAGCAGCGATCCAAATTTTCTTGCGGGAAATGCCTTGTTCCCTTATGTGCTGCTCCATGTTTTGAGAGATTTCACTCACGGACTTCTGGCCCCATTGAATAGTATATACTTACTCGGAGGAAACCGGGTGCCAATAGCGGTCGGAGGGATTATATTTCCCATGTATTTTTTTTTATAGAAAAATAAGTAATTTATAAAATTTAAGTATGGTGTTTCATTCTCCTACATGAATAAAAAAATATACATTTCATTTAAATACTCTAATATAAACTCTCACGCCATGCCTTATTAAGGGTTAAGCCAATGAAGAAGATGTCACAGTTCCTGAGGTCAGTGAAGTCGGCTACTCCTCTACAGAGTGCAGGGGTCTATAGGCTGGAATGTGAATGTGGTCTATCATATGTAGGCCAGACTAAGCGGAGCATCTCTACTCGGGTAAAGGAACATATAGCCGATGTAAAGCATCGTCGACCAAGGTCAGCAGTCTGTGAGCATGTCATGGATAGGCCCAACCACTCAGTTAAATTTGACAAACCGCAAGTCCTCGTCAAGGAGAAATGATACATTCCCCGGATGTTGCGAGAGGCAATCGAGATTAAAAAATATCCAAATTTCAACAGAGAGGATGGTTTTTCGGTACCACCAGCTTGGGATCCAGTTATTCATTTGGTTAAGGAGCAAACTAGACATAGGACTGTGAGACCATAATGGTGGACAGTGTGGACACTAATAATAATTTAATACTAGTTTTAAAAATAAAAATAAAAATAATAATTAATAATAATAAAATAATTTGTTTTGTAATAATAAATAATTTGTTTTTATAAAGGCCCCTCTGGCATGTGCAAACACTAAATTTGTTTAATATTTAATATATGGGTAGGTTTGCATATTGTGATAGTTTTTGAACGGAGGTAATTGTACATTTTTCCTCAGTCGACCCGTTGACCACGAACGCTGTAAAGTGTTCGAAACGTCGGGATGTAATTTAAGCTCAGTACACGCGATAAAATCCGTTTTTAATTGTTTTATTTCATGAATAACTATCGCGGCAACCGAAGACAATATTACTACCCCTACATACCTACAGGTTTGTACGGAACCCTCGGTGCGAGAGTCCGACTATTACGCAAGAGTGAGTCGGTTCGAACCCGGCCCTGCAGAATTTCTTTTTTATGTTATTGTATACTATATTATTACTCGACGAACAAGATTTATAATCGACTGCCGACAGACGAAACGGTACCGTTTTACGGGTTCTGTATAGCCAGATAGATATTGACATCGTGTCGACGTGTCGTAAATTAAATAATTTTGAATGTAATTAATAATTATGTAGTACTTAATACATGTATTGTATTTTCCCAATATTATTAAAAGAAAACGCCATCTATCGGAAAATTTCAACACTTCAGTAATCGGTTTGTACATCGATAACGTCATTGCGAACCCGTCTAGTAGTTAGTTCAAATGGAAACATATAGATGGCGTAATGAAACCTACATAGGTAACCAATGGATAAATGGCTTCAGTTCATTGATTTGATTTGACAGGACAATATTAAGTTTTAACGTTTTGCAGATTGTGTATTGATTGTGTATGTAGTCTATTACGAGTATTCCGACAATTCCGCTGTATTAAGTAAATAGACGGCATACGTACCTATGCTTTCGTAACCGGAACGCGTGTGAAATGATGTCAACAAGACTAATTTACTGTTACGAAGGATAAACAATCCGATTACTTAAATTAAGTATAAAGTAGCCAGGTATGTACGGAACGTAGTCAGTAAGTAAACGGAGTTCGTAAAATGAGCCAGGATACGTATAACTGATGATGTAAGCGACTACTCTTAAATTATGTACGTAATCGGGTATATTATTTAATGAGACGGAGTCAGTACAATGATTTGGCAACCAGTTACTGTTGTAAAGAGCCTGGATACTGAAATAATGCGGCTCTACAACTTCGTACGTATAGCGCATACATATTTTCTGTTGCGGGTAAAGTAAATTACGTATGCTGCTCTTTGCGGCATCAATAAGCCGCATACGTAAATGTTAAGAGTGCGCCACAGTAATTTCATGATGCGGCTTACGTTATAAAGATGCTACGTACCGAACACAGTCAGTAAGTAAACGGAGTTCGTAAAATGAGCCAGGATACGTAAATGATTATGTAGGCGGTGACATTATTAATTATCCCGTGTGCGTAAAATGCATCGGCATATCTCCGACCTTGCTCAAACATTATGTACGTAACCGGATACATTATTTAATGAGACGGAGTCAGTACAATGATTTGGCAACCAGTTACTGTTGTAAAGAGCCTGGATACTGAAATAATGCAGCTGTATAACTTCGTACGTATAGCGCATACATGTTTCCTGTTGCGGGTTACGTAAATTACGTATGCTTCTCTGTTAATACATATGCGGCATCATTAAACCGCATACGTATATGTTAACAGTGCGGGCAAAGTAATTTCATGATGCGCTTTACGTACTAAGGATGCGGCCTCATTACAAGTAACTCGTTTACATTGTCTTTACAGAGCATTATGCCGCATACTTACTTAACATGGTGTCGTTTCATTATAAGTATGGCTCTTATAATTTACGTGTAAAAAGCACATGATACGTATCTGGCTGCCAGTGCATTACAAATTTGCCCACCGTAAGTAGCCCGTTTTTCTCAGTGCGCCATTCAATGAATGTCGTCAGCGCGGAACGATCTGAGCGGCCAGCATATCTTACGTTGTCGCCTGTCACTGCATACTTGGAGTCGCGCTTGAAGTATGAACTGTCGCGTCAAACGTCAAGTTATGCTAGGCATGCTGAGGTAAAAATGCTGAATTGCTGCGTGTTTTCATGTAAGAAAAGATATGAATTATTTAGTTTACTGAAGGATAACGTTTCTTTTCATCTGTAAGTATAATTACGTCTAAATATCATCAAATAGTGCACGAAATTAGCAAAAATCTAAAAATTATGGTCAATCAAAAAGTGTTGCCACTTAATGGTACAGTCAAGTGCAAAAATACGTATCGAAAAAATCGTCTCATAAATATGGTACTACGCCCTTATTACAACGGAATAAGATACTATGGGACATATTTTTGAGTAAGATGAGTACACCCATATTTTTACACTTGACTGTACTACATCTGCTTTAGGGTAATTTTTGAACTTGACACTTCATAGTACATTGTACCATCGGATTCATAATTGCATACCCAATTTACCAATGAATTCATTCATAAATTAGGTATGCAATTATGAACACGATTACATCGAGGGAGGTAAGTGAAATATTGCAAACAAGAGTAATCGACTCCAGTGCGGCAGAAATACGTCCGCCATTATGTCATTCATTGTCATTGTTATGACAGGTTAGGCAATACACTTAAAAGATACTCCGTGGGTTAGGCAGAGACCCATTCGGCATACAGCCATAATTGTGAAGCATTGCTCTGTTAAAAAACCGGCCAAGAGCGTGTCGGGCCACGCTCAGTGTAGGGTTCCGTAGTTTTTCGTCCGTCACAGTAAGTGTCCCCACTTACAGTCTTAGTTAAAATAACACCGCCATGTAGGATATGATATGAGCGTTCTACGTACAGCGACATCTATCGGCAAATTAAGTAAACTATTGCGCGCGAGCTTAAAGTATGGAAGATGATTTTTATGGGATAATTCTTTATTGCGTGAACCGATTTTCACCGTTTTTACTTTATTTGAAAGTAAGTCTTTTCATTGTAATTTTGTAGAAATTACAGGTACAATACACACCTGCTTATACGGTTAAATTACAAACTTAGTTCAGAAATAATTTTGTATTTTTTTTCAAACACTATTTAACCTATCAAGTTGAAAATAATTTTCCTAGAAAGTTTTTATAAAGGTTTACTTTTCAGATATTTTTCATATTTTTAAAACTTATGGTTCAAAAGTTAGAGGGGGGAGACACATTTTTTTTTACTTCTGGAGCGATTATTTCCGAAAATATTTACATTATCAAAAAAAGATTTTAGTAAACCCCTATTCATTTTTAAATACCTATCCAACAATATATCACAAGTTAGGGTTGAAATGAAAAAAAAAATCACTCCCCACTTTACGTATAGGGGAGGTACCCTAATAAAACATTTTTTTCCACTTTTTATTTTACCACTTTGTCGGCGTGATTGATATACATATTAGTACCAAATTTCAGCTTTCTAGTGCTAATGGTCACTGAGATTATCTGCGGACGGACGGACGGACGGACGGGCAGACATGGCGAAACTATAAGGGAACCTTATACTTGGTAAAGAAACAAAAATATATAACTAACCTACGATCAATGTTTCTCTGCGTCCGTAGGAAACACCTTCCAGGGATCACGTGTAGGGTTGTCCCCTACACGTGATCCCTGGGTGGTGCTAAAAGAGTTACAAACTTGGCAGCTCTACTGTCCTACCTGGACCTCGCAGCACTCACTGGATTTTCTTCATCATCTGCTTTCCCACTACCCTAGGGAAGAAATGCCTATCTATATCCAGTGACATGTAGGCATACGATAAATAAATCTACGATAAAATGTGACCTTTTCAAGTCAAAGGTACATCATTATCGGTTGTGAATAAGGCGTTACCATAAAAAAATCATTTAGAAATTAACTCTATTAACAAAACAACCGACAATGTACCTTTGACTTGAAAACGTCACAAATATCGATACTTAAGTATATTATTATCGACGTGTTCCTCGCACTAGTACGTTTACTTAAAGATGACATTATCTCGTTCACGGACAGGTTGTCTGTGTCTGTGTTTGTACTTGTGTGAGTATATTTTATGCTAGTGTTTGATAATTTTATCGTATGCGTGTGTAGCGACGTCAATGGAAAATGCATTAGTGTTAACAGTATTTGTGTGCGTTTCCTCGTCCCCCGCGCCGAAATTGGCAGACTTTTTCCGATAGAAATTAGTGCGCGTCTCGCATCCGGTTGGTTTAATTATCAAAGACTGCCACTATATCTAGCAAAGCGTTGCAGTTAGTCGACTACATGGCATGACATTTAAAAATTAAGCCAAGCAATAGAAACGCTTCGCGGCACAACCCTGTTTTATAGTACTTGGTAAAATTAAAAGTAAACACTTTATTAATGCTTCGTTTATTTCGATTTAAGCACACATGAAAATTAAAAAAACCAAAAAATTAAAATAACATTTTAGAAAGCAATAAAGGTCCCCAACAAAATTTACACGGACCCTGAATTAAATTTCGAACTATATATAAAATTAGTCAGCAGAGCTCTCCTCGGAACTGGTGCTAGACGAGGACGAGCTTACCATGGATTCTGAAGATGCGCTGCGGCTGCTGCTGCTGCTGCTGCCATCAGGCCCTTCAGAGTATGATTGTTGGTTCACACTAGCACCGCTTGAGCTGGATTCAGATGCGCTCTGTTCGTTTTCCGTCTTCACGGTTCCATCAGCACCTACTTCTTTGGATTGTTTTTTATCAGAAGCAGCTTTATATGTCTCACTCGACTTAGCCTCTATAGATGATTTAAGAATAGACCCGTCTGTCTTCTTTTCTTCGCCTTGTGTCTTGACTGAAGCAGCTGTATCTCTTTCACTCGACGTAGCCTTTTCATGTAATTTCTTATAAGATCCGTCTTTGTTCTTTTCTACGACTACTTTCTCGTCTGCAGCAGCTTTGTCTGTTTCACTGGAGTTAGCCCTCTCATGTAATTTCTTATAAGATCCGTCTTTGTTCTTTTCTACGACTAGTTTCTCGTCTGCAGCAGCTTTGTCTGTTTCACTCGAGGTAGCCTTTTCATGTAAATTCTTATAAGATCCGTCTTTGTTCTTTTCTACGGCTAGTATCTCGAATGCAGCAGCTTTGTCTGTTTCACTAGAGTTAGACTTTTCATGTAATTTCTTATAAGATCCGTCTTTGTTCTTTTCTACGACTAGTTTCTCGTCTGCAGCAGCTTTGTCTGTTTCACTCGAGGTAGCCTTTTCATGTAAATTCTTATAAGATCCGTCTTTGTTCTTTTCTACGGCTAGTATCTCGAATGCAGCAGCTTTGTCTGTTTCACTCGAGTTAGACTTTTCATGTAATTTCTTATAAGATCCGTCTTTGTTCTTTTCTACGACTAGTTTCTCGTCTGCAGCAGCTTTGTCTGTTTGAATCGAGTGAGCCATTTCATGTAATTTCTTATAAGATCCGTCTTTGTTCTTTTCTACGACTAGTTTCTCGTCTGCAGCAGCTTTGTCTGTTTCACTCGAGGTAGCCTTCTCATATAATTTCTTATAAGATCCATCTTTGTTCTTTTCTACGACTAGTGTCTCGTCTGCAGCAGCTTTGTCTGTTTCACTAGAGTTAGACTTTTCATGTAATTTCTTATAAGATCCGTCTTTGTTCTTTTCTACGACTAGTGTCTCGTCTGCAGCAGCTTTGTCTGTTTGACTCGAGCGAGCCTTTTCATGTAATTTCTTATAAGATCCGTCTTTGTTCTTTTCTACGACTAGTTTCTCGTCTGCAGCAGCTTTGTCTGTTTCACTCGAGGTAGCCTTTTCATGTAAATTCTTATAAGATCCGTCTTTGTTCTTTTCTACGGCTAGTTTCTCGAATGCAGCAGCTTTGTCTGTTTCAGTCGACGTAGCCTTTTTATATAATTTCTTATAAGATCCATCTTTGTTCTTTTCTATGACTAGTGTCTCGTCTGCAGCAGCTTTGTCTGTTTGACTCGAGTTAGCCTTTTCATGTACTTTCTTATAAGATCCGTCTTTGTTCTTTTCTAAGGCTATATTCTCGAATGCAGCAGCTTTGTCTGTTTCACTCGACGTAGCCTTTTTATTTAATTTCTTATAAGATCCGTCTTTGTTCTTTTCTACGGCTAGTATCTCGAATGCAGCAGCTTTGTCTGTTTCACTCGACGTAGCCTTTTTATTTAATTTCTTATAAGATCCATCTTTGTTCTTTTCTATGACTAGTGTCTCGTCTGCAGCAGCTTTGTCTGTTTGACTCGAGTTAGCCTTTTTATGTACTTTCTTATAAGATCCGTCTTTGTTCTTTTCTACGGCTATATTCTCGAATGCAGCAGCTTTGTCTGTTTCACTCGACGTAGCCTTTTTATTTAATTTCTTATAAGATCCGTCTTTGTTCTTTTCTACGACTAGTGTCTCGTCTGCAGCAGCTTTGTCTGTTTGACTCGAGCGAGCCTTTTCATGTAATTTCTTATAAGATCCGTCTTTGTTCTTTTCTACGACTAGTTTCTCGTCTGCAGCAGCTTTGTCTGTTTCACTCGAGGTAGCCTTCTCATATAATTTCTTATAAGATCCGTCTTTGTTCTTTTCTACGACTAGTTTCTCGTCTGCAGCAGCTTTTTCTGTTTCACTCGAGGTAGCCTTTTCATGTAAATTCTTATAAGATCCGTCTTTGTTCTTTTCTACGGCTAGTATCTCGAATGCAGCAGCTTTGTCTGTTTCACTAGAGTTAGACTTTTCATGTAATTTCTTATAAGATCCGTCTTTGTTCTTTTCTACGACTAGTTTCTCGAATGCAGCAGCTTTGTCTGTTTCACTCGACGTAGCCTTTTTATTTAATTTCTTATAAGATCCGTCTTTGTTCTTTTCTACGACTAGTGTCTCGTCTGCAGCAGCTTTGTCTGTTTGACTCGAGCGAGCCTTTTCATGTAATTTCTTATAAGATCCGTCTTTGTTCTTTTCTACGACTAGTTTCTCGTCTGCAGCAGCTTTGTCTGTTTCACTCGAGGTAGCCTTTTCATGTAAATTCTTATAAGATCCGTCTTTGTTCTTTTCTACGGCTAGTTTCTCGAATGCAGCAGCTTTGTCTGTTTCACTCGACGTAGCCTTTTTATATAATTTCTTATAAGATCCATCTTTGTTCTTTTCTATGACTAGTGTCTCGTCTGCAGCAGCTTTGTCTGTTTGACTCGAGTTAGCCTTTTCATGTACTTTCTTATAAGATCCGTCTTTGTTCTTTTCTAAGGCTATATTCTCGAATGCAGCAGCTTTGTCTGTTTCACTCGACGTAGCCTTTTTATTTAATTTCTTATAAGATCCGTCTTTGTTCTTTTCTACGACTAGTGTCTCGTCTGCAGCAGCTTTGTCTGTTTCACTCGAGGTAGCCTTTTCATGTAAATTCTTATAAGATCCGTCTTTGTTCTTTTCTACGGCTAGTTTCTCGAATGCAGCAGCTTTGTCTGTTTCACTGGAGTTAGCCCTTTCATGTAATTTCTTATAAGATCCGTCTTTGTTCTTTTCTACTGCTAGTTTCTCGAATGCAGCAGCTTTGTCTGTTTCACTCGAGGTAGCCTTTTCATGTAAATTCTTATAAGATCCGTCTTTGTTCTTTTCTACGGCTAGTATCTCGAATGCAGCAGCTTTGTCTGTTTCACTCGACGTAGCCTTTTTATTTAATTTCTTATAAGATCCGTCTTTGTTTTTTTCTACGACTAGTGTCTCGTCTGCAGCAGCTTTGTCTGTTTGACTCGAGTTAGCCTTTTTATGTACTTTCTTATAAGATCCGTCTTTGTTCTTTTCTACGGCTATATTCTCGAATGCAGCAGCTTTGTCTGTTTCACTCGACGTAGCCTTTTTATTTAATTTCTTATAAGATCCGTCTTTGTTCTTTTCTACGACTAGTGTCTCGTCTGCAGCAGCTTTGTCTGTTTGACTCGAGCGAGCCTTTTCATGTAATTTCTTATAAGATCCGTCTTTGTTCTTTTCTACGACTAGTTTCTCGTCTGCAGCAGCTTTGTCTGTTTCACTCGAGGTAGCCTTCTCATATAATTTCTTATAAGATCCGTCTTTGTTCTTTTCTACGACTAGTTTCTCGTCTGCAGCAGCTTTTTCTGTTTCACTCGAGGTAGCCTTTTCATGTAAATTCTTATAAGATCCGTCTTTGTTCTTTTCTACGGCTAGTATCTCGAATGCAGCAGCTTTGTCTGTTTCACTAGAGTTAGACTTTTCATGTAATTTCTTATAAGATCCGTCTTTGTTCTTTTCTACGACTAGTTTCTCGTCTGCAGCAGCTTTGTCTGTTTCACTCGAGGTAGCCTTTTCATGTAAATTCTTATAAGATCCGTCTTTGTTCTTTTCTACGGCTAGTATCTCGAATGCAGCAGCTTTGTCTGTTTCACTCGACGTAGCCTTTTTATTTAATTTCTTATAAGATCCGTCTTTGTTCTTTTCTACGACTAGTGTCTCGTCTGCAGCAGCTTTGTCTGTTTGACTCGAGCGAGCCTTTTCATGTAATTTCTTATAAGATCCGTCTTTGTTCTTTTCTACGACTAGTTTCTCGTCTGCAGCAGCTTTGTCTGTTTCACTCGAGGTAGCCTTTTCATGTAAATTCTTATAAGATCCGTCTTTGTTCTTTTCTAAGGCTATATTCTCGAATGCAGCAGCTTTGTCTGTTTCACTCGACGTAGCCTTTTTATTTAATGTCTTATAAGATCCGTCTTTGTTCTTTTCTACGACTAGTGTCTCGTCTGCAGCAGCTTTGTCTGTTTGACTCGAGTTAGCCTTTTTATGTACTTTCTTATAAGATCCGTCTTTGTTCTTTTCTACGGCTATATTCTCGAATGCAGCAGCTTTGTCTGTTTCACTCGACGTAGCCTTTTTATTTAATTTCTTATAAGATCCGTCTTTGTTCTTTTCTACGACTAGTGTCTCGTCTGCAGCAGCTTTGTCTGTTTGACTCGAGCGAGCCTTTTCATGTAATTTCTTATAAGATCCGTCTTTGTTCTTTTCTACGACTAGTTTCTCGTCTGCAGCAGCTTTGTCTGTTTCACTCGAGGTAGCCTTCTCATATAATTTCTTATAAGATCCGTCTTTGTTCTTTTCTACGACTAGTTTCTCGTCTGCAGCAGCTTTGTCTGTTTCACTCGAGGTAGCCTTTTCATGTAAATTCTTATAAGATCCGTCTTTGTTCTTTTCTACGGCTAGTATCTCGAATGCAGCAGCTTTGTCTGTTTCACTAGAGTTAGACTTTTCATGTAATTTCTTATAAGATCCGTCTTTGTTCTTTTCTACGACTAGTTTCTCGTCTGCAGCAGCTTTGTCTGTTTCACTCGAGGTAGCCTTTTCATGTAAATTCTTATAAGATCCGTCTTTGTTCTTTTCTACGGCTAGTATCTCGAATGCAGCAGCTTTGTCTGTTTCACTCGACGTAGCCTTTTTATTTAATTTCTTATAAGATCCGTCTTTGTTCTTTTCTACGACTAGTGTCTCGTCTGCAGCAGCTTTGTCTGTTTGACTCGAGCGAGCCTTTTCATGTAATTTCTTATAAGATCCGTCTTTGTTCTTTTCTACGACTAGTTTCTCGTCTGCAGCAGCTTTGTCTGTTTCACTCGAGGTAGCCTTTTCATGTAAATTCTTATAAGATCCGTCTTTGTTCTTTTCTAAGGCTATATTCTCGAATGCAGCAGCTTTGTCTGTTTCACTCGACGTAGCCTTTTTATTTAATTTCTTATAAGATCCGTCTTTGTTCTTTTCTACGACTAGTGTCTCGTCTGCAGCAGCTTTGTCTGTTTCACTCGAGGTAGCCTTTTCATGTAAATTCTTATAAGATCCGTCTTTGTTCTTTTCTACGGCTAGTTTCTCGAATGCAGCAGCTTTGTCTGTTTCACTGGAGTTAGCCCTTTCATGTAATTTCTTATAAGATCCGTCTTTGTTCTTTTCTACTGCTAGTTTCTCGAATGCAGCAGCTTTGTCTGTTTCACTCGAGGTAGCCTTTTCATGTAAATTCTTATAAGATCCGTCTTTGTTCTTTTCTATGGCTAGTTTCTCGAATGCAGCAGCTTTGTCTGTTTCACTAGAGTTAGACTTTTTATGTAATTTCTTATAAGATCCGTCTTTGTTCTTTTCTACGGCTAGTTTCTCGAATGCAGCAGCTTTGTCTGTTTCACTCGATTGAGCGTTTTCATGTAATTTCGTATAAGATCCGTCTTTGTTCTTTTCTACGGCTAGTTTCTCGAATGCAGCAGCTTTGTCTGTTTGACTCGACTGAGCGTTTTCATGTAATTTCTTATAAGATCCGTATTTGTTCTTTTCTACGACTAGTTTCTCGAATGCAGCAGCTTTGTCTGTTTCACTCGACGTAGCCTTTTCATTTAATTTCTTATAAGATCCGTCTTTGTTCTTTTCTACGGCTAGTTTCTCGAATACAGCAGCTTTGTTTGTTTCACTCGACGTAGTCTTTTCATTTAATTTCTTATAAGATCTGCCTTTGTTCACTTGTTTATGACCATCGCTAGGTTTTGGTTGGCCTGGTTTCCTTGGTTTGCCTGAACCATTGCAGTCATCATCATCGTCAGGTTTTCCTAGTTTTCCTGATTCTCCTGGTTCTCCTGGTTGGCCTGGTTCTCCTGGTGTGCATGATTCTCCTGGTTCTCCTGGTTTTTCTGATTCTACTGGTTCTCCTGGTTTGCATGATTCTCCTGGTTCTCCTGGTTTGCCTGATTCTCCTGGTTCTCCTGGTTTGCCCGATTCTCCTGGTTCTCCTGGTTTGCCTGATTCTCCTGGTTCTCCTGGTATGCTTGATTCTACTGGTTCTCCTGGTTTGCATGATTCTCCTGGTTTTCCTGGTTTGCCTGATTCTCCTGGTTCTCCTGGTTTGCCTGATTCTCCTGGTTCTCCTGGTTTGCCTGATTCTCCTGGTTCTCCTGGTTTGCATGATTCTCCTGGTTTTCCTGGTTTGCCCGATTCTCCTGTTTCTCCTGGTTTGCCTGATTCTCCTGTTTCTTCTGGTTTGCATGATTCTCCTGGTTCTCCTGGTTTACCTAATTCTCCTGGTTCTCCTGGTTTGCATGATTCTCCTGGTTCTCCTGGTTTGCCCGATTCTCCTGGTTCTCCTGGTTTGCCTGATTCTCCTGGTTCTTTTGGTTTGCATGATTCTCCTGGTTCTCCTGGTTTGCCCGATTCTCCTGGTTCTTCTGGTTTGCATGATTCTCCTGGTTCTCCTGGTTTGCCCGATTCTCCTGGTTCTCCTGGTTTGTCCGATTCTCCTGCTTCTCCTGGTTTGCCTGATTCTCCTGGTTCTCCTGGTTGGCCTAGTTCTCCTGGTTTGCATGATTCTCCTGGTTCTCCTGGTTTGCCTGATTCTCCTGGTTCTCCTGGTTTGCATGATTCTCCTGGTTCCCCTGGTTTGCCCGATTCTCCTGGTTCTCCTGGTTTCCCTGATTCTCCTGGTTCTCCTGGTTTGCATGATTCTCCTGGTTCTCCTGGTTTGCCCGATTCTCCTGGTTTGCCTGATTCTCCTGGTTCTTCTGGTTTGCATGATTCTCCTGGTTCTTCTGGTTTGCCTGATTCTTCTGGTTCTCCTGGTTTGCATGATTCTCCTGGTTCTCCTGATTTGCCTGATTCTCCTGGTTTGCCTGGTTTGCCTGGTTCTGCTGGTTTGCCTGATTCCCCTGGTTCTCCTGGTTGTTCTGGTTTGCCTGATTCTCCTGGTTCTCCTGGTTTGCCTGGTTCTACTGATTGGCCTGGTTTGCCTGGACCATCGCAATTATCATTGCCAGGTTTTCCTGGGTTGCCAAGGTATCCTGGGTTGCCTGGGTGTCCTGGGCTGCCTGGGTGTCCTGGGCAATCTGGGCTGCCAGGATATCCTGGGCTGCCTGGGTGTTCTGGGCCACCTGGGTATCCTGGGCTGCCTGGCTGTCTTGGGCTGCCTGGGTGTCCTGGGCAACCTGGGCTGCCAGGATGTCCTGGGCTGCCTGGGTGTTCTGGGCCACCTGGGTATCCTGGGCTGCCTGGGTGTTCTGGGCCACCTGGGTATCTTGGGCTGCCTGGGTGTTCTGGGCCACCTGGGTATCCTGGGTTGCCTGGGTGTCCTGGGCTGCCTGGGTGTCCTGGGCAACCTGGGCTGCCAGGATGTCCTGGGCTGCCTGGGTGTTCTGGGCCACCTGGGTATCCTGGGTTGCCTGGGTGTCCTGGGCTGCCTGGGTGTCCTGGGCAACCTGGGCTGCCAGGATGTCCTGGGCTGCCTGGGTGTTCTGGGCCACCTGGGTATCCTGGGCTGCCTGGGTGTTCTGGGCCACCTGGGTATCCTGGGCTGCCTGGGTGTCCTGGGCTGCCTGGGTGTCCTGGGCAACCTGGGCTGCCAGGATGTCCTGGGCTGCCTGGGTGTTCTGGGCCACCTGGGTATCCAGGGCTGCCTGGGTGTTCTGGGCCACCTGGGTATCCTGGGCTGCCAGGGTGTCCTGGGCTGCCTGGGTGTCCTGGGCAACCTGGGCTGCCAGGATGTCCTGGGCTGCCTGGGTGTTCTGAGCCACCTGGGTATCCTGGGCTGTCTGGGTGTCCTGGGCCGCCTGGTCCGTTTGGTTTGCCTGCTCGGCCTGGTCTGCCTGGGCGGCCTGGACTACCTGGACCACCCTTTCTCAATCGGCGACTAATTTCTTCGTCTTTTTTTTCAGAGCTTGAGGAGTTCTTTGAACTACTACGACTGCGTTGTTCCTTAGTTTGCTGTAATTAATTAATACATTTAAGCTACACAAAATGTTTGTCCGGAAAGATAAGTGTCGTGTCGTGGTTTATATGGGAGCTAGCACGTCTTAAGCGCGAGTGGCGCGACAAGAGACAGATCTGGGGCCCGTTTCTCAAAAGCTTGTAATACAAGCGGATGTCACTTTTCGACAACTTTTGCTAGAAAGGGACTTCCGTTTGTATTAAAAGTTACAAGCTCTGGGGAAATGGGCCCATACACGACTTCATGTTTTGTCGCTGGTTGGCAGCACAACTTGCGCGTGAAAGGAGCGACAGACTCGCGATCAAATGCCACTGTCATAAAATGACAGTGACTTGCGACTTTGAACTAAAATCCTCAGCACAACTTTGAATTCTCTTCGCGTCAGTTGCAGCCGCGGGTGCATGTTATGCTACCGGGAAGCGAGATTTTTGACAGGCTCGACAAGGTTTTCCGTACTCGCGGCTTTACTCGCTCTTGCAAGACGTGCTAGCCGTGCTGATACATTCTCCGACACTTTTCTTTCCGGACAGGGGTGAATATATATTTTTATGTTTTGCACTTTGATTAAAGTAAAAAGAGGAAGATACCTGACGTTCATAGCTGACAAAACTGAAATGTGTTCCGGCACCCACACACTTGTAAATGCTTACACACTGCTATAAATGCTATAATGTACATGTGCATCAGGGGTAAAAGAGATACACCAATATACTTAACACGGGCGTGTAAGCGAGACTTCCATAATTTGCGCATTGCACAAAGTGTGACAGAGACCAACTAATATAATTTACAGTAGTGTAGACAAGATCGTCATATTTCTAACAATGACGTATAGAAGTAAAAAGAGAGTCATTTGGGTTTGAAAAAATTAAACATTGAATTGATATTAATCGTAGTAAGTCCTTGTCGCATCAATATGAAAGCGGGCAAGATGGACCGAGATAGAAAATTAAATGTCGAGTCAATAGCATACTATATTTTTAAAATATGAATAAATCTCTAGTTCTAAACTTCTGGTGCTCTAGTCGAATATTCCAGTGTTCAACGAAATAGGTAACGAACGATCGTCTCAAAAAACCAGTATAAAGGCATCTACGATTTCGCGTAGTCGTTACGGGTCTAGAGGTTTCTCATTTTGATGCAATAATGGTTTGTCAAAAGAGACGCGTATGGTAAGCGACGGTTATATTGCACTACGCAGAAACGGCGAATGATCCGTGTGGTCCTAGTACTTTAATTTCCATCGCCTACCTCGCGCACGACTCAAAAAAACCAATGTAAAGGTGTGACCACCGATTGTGCATACTTATAATGGTAAAACAGATTTACTTATCCTGAACACGTTGTAAGTCTCGGGAATCAGCCCTAGGTGCCTAATTTCGTAGGTAGCGTTAGCAAATAAAACTTTTTAATACCACGACGGTTGCAAACAAGCATACGGCCCGCCTGATGGTAAGCAGCTACCCGTAGCCTATAGACGCCTGCAACTCCAGAGGTGTCACATGCGCGTTGCCGACCCTTTACAAAAAGGAGGATTCACTGTGTTCACGGCTAAATGAGCAAGAGCAAATAAAACTGTTAGAAATTTAAGTAATATACTTTCTAGAAACGTTTTCATTATCGGGTAATTCGGGTATTAAAGATAATTGCTTACATTAATCGGGTAACACCCAAAACTCACTAATTACTACCACAAGTTTATAGCCGTAATGAACCATATTAGTAACAAAACAAGGTTGATTTTAGTTTAATAATTTTATTGCAATTACTGAGTTTTGGTTGTCACCTGACGAATGATACTTTCTTAAACGTATTTGTTCTGTAGTATCTGGTATTAAAGATAATTGCTTAAAAGGTTTTGACATGTAAAATCGAAATTTATGTCTAGACTAGAAAACTATAGGTATGCATGTTTTCTCATTTACAGATGTTTCAAGTAAAAAAAGAATTTATAATACCTATTAGGCTTAAGTAATAAGTCTCTATAGACCGTAAGTCAGGAACAAATTTTGTTGGTCATCGCGTCCCAGGCGATAACTTGTCATGTGGTTAAGGGTGATGTTTAATGAAGCCTCGTGAAGGTCAGCTGCCTCTCCGTTGGTGGGTTGAGGAACGGCAGCGATTTGATTAATTTTTAAAAAATGGTCATCGCGTCCCGATTGAAACTTTCGCGGATATAATGGCCCCAAATATCCTTCTAACTTTTGAATATGGGAAAATTCAAGAGCTTGAGGCCTAATAATTACTTTCAATGAAAACTATATTGAAAAACTATTGAGTTATTTGAGCGATTTTTGAGTTATTTCAAAAAGTTGTATATTCATTGTAAAAGGACGTAAAATATCCTATAAAAATACATTTTGATTGGGTGTATTGTGACGGCAACTACGGAACCCTACATTCAGTTAATATTATAATTCACAAATTGTCATGCAAGAGGCTCTAGTTTAGAAGTATAAATAAAAAAAATGACATAACCATAGCAATTATACATAAATAATTTGTACATACGTTTAGCTTGGTAACGGTTTCAAGCACTAGGAGAACAGAATGAAATAAAAATGCATTTTTATCAGCATATTATTTGCTAACGCTACCCAAAGGGGCATGACACTCGGACATACTTATTTCACGCGTGAGTACTGCCTATTTAGCTGTATCGCTTACTCAATAACAAAAATGTTTTTGATAAATTTTGATAAAAAAATATGTTTGCGTATTTCAAACAATACTTACGAATGAAAAGTTATTCCGTGAGCTTTGTTTTTATGTTTTGAGCTATTAAAGAGCATTCAAAAAAGGCACAATTTGGCATGATTTACGGGTATTTTAGTCGTTATTCTTGAAAGCACGCTCTTCGGCGGCCATGACACGACTGATTCAATATAGGCGCCGGAACCTATATTTGATGGCACGCGATCGTGCGCCTGGTACCATATCTATTCCCTTTATATTTATCAAAGGTTTTGCACTTGTCTCGGCATGTTACCTTTTGAAATATGCAGTTAAAAATTTGTTTACTATAAACGTCACTCATCTTCATTTTTGTTTATGTCTATGGATAAAACAGCTAAAAAAAATTCGTGGATAAAGTTCAATCTAAAAAGCAATATATTCATCATTATGTCTGATTTTGATAATGAAGTTATTTAAAAAATGGTCAGAGAAGATATCCCGTGTAATTATTTTTTCAAAGCAGGATTTTTTTTCACCCGATTAAAGCATTCATCGCACCAACTTTAAAACATTAATGATAAAAGCTCGCATCGGCGCCATGGCCTTGACTTGCCTGCGTTATCACCAGTGATCGGAATAGGTAGTGGAATTTTGGGTGAATGACCTTAAACATTGTACATAACATGGATAAGACTTCAGTTTCTTCGACTCGTATTTCTCATAGAAAATTTTCTTCAAAACGCAAAAGTAAAAAAATTGGCATTATAAATACTTTCGTTTAACAATAATACAATCATAAAATAAAACACGAAACATCAACATCATCGGTTCGGTTGCCGGACGTCAGACCGACAACATCTCCAGCAGCTCCTGAGGATGCCTCGTAGAGAGGCGAAACACGTGTCGAGTTTTGGTATTATTGGTGGTGGTTTGTTGTATTTATTTGCGTATTTGTTTTTGCGGCGGGAGGGTGGGAACATTAATGCATGCAAAAAATACGCAAATAAGTATAACGGGTAGTCACTAATCAACTAGCACGTTATAATACCGCGGAATAGCAAAGCAATATTATTGTACTTGATATTATTACTTTCTTTGAAATTATAGTAGCATACCATATTTCTTTCAATATTTTCTACTGTTAATCTATTTCTTTTGACGTTCATTATCTTACTTAAACCACATTTTTCATACGTTAGGCCCGCGGTTCTTTGAAACATTTTTTAAACCAAACACAAACTTTAAAATTTTCATATCAAATCCTGGGGTTAAAAACTATATCCATACTAAGCTTACGCACCGAAGTCCCGCGAAATGGCACTACCAATTCCGATCACTGGTTATCACCAAGGGGGAGGGGGGTATCAAAAATAGGCCAAACGTGATCACATGATTTCTGGACGACCCCTTATTTGTAGGGCTTTCGTGTAGGAAGATACTATTGCCGGTGACTGTACTGAGTCTCTAAATCTCAAGTGAACTTTAAAAAAAAACAATCGAATTGAGAACCTCCTCCTTTTTTGAAGTCGGTTAAAAAAGCACCATATTTATGGGGAAGACGAGAGCTAAAATCCGTCCCTCTCTTTTTAAGCGTGAATGAATGAGACACACTGTGTAACGATTAGTATGGAAGAATCGCAAAATCAGAATAGTTATGAATAAAAAAAAACTAAGCATTAATTGTTAAATAAAATAATTAATAATGATGTATTTGATATTACTGTAATCTGGAATTGTGTTCCTAATTCCACATAAGTACTATCTAGTTCTCAAACTCAAAGTAAAAGTTCTCAACTGCCCCGCTCTATTAAGTATATACTCTCTGCTTATAGTTAATAACTGATATGTTTTGTAAGTAAATTATATTGTTTAGTAATTTTGAAAAACTTGTAAATAAACAAAATTATTTATTTCTTAAAATAATTACGAAAATTTCGTAAAACAAAAAACCCCTATTAAGTCGCAGCTTGAATGCGCATTCGATTAATCAACACAACCACTATAATATAATAATGATAGATGGGTTATGTACGCTCCAAAAGTGAAGCAGTTAAAATGATTGAATTCAAACTATTGTCGCTAGTCGCGCACCGGCCAGCGTGAGATGCGGACGTGCCGATGAGCTCCCGTCACCCACGTGAGAAAAAGACAAACTGTCATTTTCTAACAATGAGAGTGACAAAGATGTAATGATTGTCAAAATAAATAAACATAACAGAATGGTTGCTAGATTATGAAATAACTCTGGCAGTTTTTTTTCTGCTCATTTTGTTAGAGTATAACCCATCCATAGTAAATATCATTATTTCTACATGCAAATGGTTCAAAGACCTCGAATCTGGCTTACCTTAGACCCAGATTGTCTTAATTTCTTAATTCTCTGCTCCTCCCTCTCGGAAGAAGAGCTGGTCCTGCGTGACTTCCTGTGACTTGCTTTATCGATGTGTACTGAGCTGGATCCGCGTTTTTCCCTTCTTTCTCTTTCTTCACGGCTCTCCTTTGAACTGGTGTTTGAGCTGACGGATTTTTTGGAGCTAGATCTTGAAGGAAAAATAAGATATACACATAAATAGATCTGTAAAATTCTATAAGAGTGCGCGCATCTCGAGCAGTCGGCAACGCTTCTCGCAGCACTCTGTACTTGAAGATGGCCTAAACTATGGATGGTACAAGGAGGATAAAAATCTCTATGTTACTAAAGTGTCCGTAGGAAGGCGATAAACTGATGGCGCCACAATGATAATAAAATTGATTAATTAATTTTGATATTAAAAAATTAAATCTATATATATAAACGTAAAAGTCCTGACTGACTGACTGACTCACTCAAATCAACGCCCAGCCCGAACCGTTGAACCTAGAGCGCTGAATTTTTCAGAATAGGTAGTTTTTGTAACGTTAGTATCCACTAAGAAGGGGTTTTTCAAAATTCATCCCCTAAGGGTTAAAAGGGGGTTGAAATTTTGTATGGATGGGGTTTATAATTTTGAGTTAGAGATTTGAAACTTCGTACGTTTACTAATAATTAAAAAACAATAAAAGTAATTTCAGCGTTCTTCAAAATTCAACCTCTAACAGGGTAAAAAAGGGGTTGAAAGTTTGTATTCAGATTAGTTCTTTTTTTGTGACAGACTTGAAAGTTCGTTTGCAAGCTAATAACTACAAGGCAAAAAAACGAATTTCAGCGTTTTTCAACATTTGAAACGAGGTTGAAAAGTTTGTATTAAAGGGAGGCCGTAACTACTGAAGCTCGAAAGTTGTCATTTGCAGGACGAGTTTAATTTACAATCTGTACAATTAACAAGAAGCGATTTTGAATAATTTAACCCCTTAATGGGTAAAAAAGGGGTTAAAAGTTTGTATGGGTGGGGTTTAAAATTTAGAGTTAGAGATTTGAAACTTCACAAGTTTACTAACAATTAAAAAATAATAAACAGTATTTCAGCGTTTTTCAAAATAAAACCTATAACGGGGTTAAAAAGGGGTTGAAAGCTTATATAGAGATACCAATTTTTTTTGTGATAGACTTGAAATTTCGTTTGTAGGCTACTAACTTTAAAGCAAAAAACTGATTTCAGCGTTTTTCAAAATTCCACCCCAAAGGAGTTGAAACGGAATTGATAAGTTTGTATGAAAGGGAAGCCTTTACTACTAAAGCTAGAAAGTTGTAATTTGCAGGAAGGGTTACATTTACAATCTGTACAATTAACAAGAAGCGATTTTGAATAATTCAACCCCTTAATGGGTAAAAAAGGGGTTAAAAGTTTATTATAGTGGGGTTTAAAATTTAGAGTTAGAGATGTGAAACTTCACAAGTTTACTAATAATTAAAAAATAATAAAGGCAATTTCAGCGTTTTTCAAAATTCAACCTATAACGGGGTTAAAAAGGGGTTGAAGTTTGTATAAAGATAACTTTTTTGTGACAGACTTGAAATTTCGTTTGTAGACTTTAAACTTCAAAGCAAAAAAAAAAACTAATTTCAGCGTTTTTCAAAATTCCACCCCAGAGGAGTTGAAACGGGGTTGAAAAGTTTGTATGAAATTACAACTTTCTAGCTTTAGTAATAAAGGCCTCCCCTTTATTACTAAAGCTAGAAAGTTGTAATTTGCAGGACGGGTTACATTTACAATCTGTACAACTAATAAGCAGCGATTTTGAAAAACTAAACACCGAAGAAGAAGTCCTCGCGCTGGCCCTCATGGCGTAGAGGAGCGTCCCCCGGGTGGTGGATGGGGGAATGGTCGGTAGCACAGCCTAGCTACGCTTCTCGGCTAATTCCGATGGAATCGCTAACCAACGTAGGGTGTGGTCCTCCAGCATTTCGGGGGTTGTGCGGCGGGTTAACACCCCTCCCACGGAAAAAGAACAACGTTACGAGACTGACACAGAGAAAAATACGATCCGATCCCAACAACGACTCTCGGCGCGGAATAAAGGAACTTCGATTTGCCTCCTGGAATGTTCGCAGTTTATATAGGCCGGGTGCTGTTTATCAAGTAAGCAAGGAACTCCACCGTTACAACATCCCGATTGCAGCACTGCAAGAAGTAAGGTGGCCCGGGAATGGGGAAAGTAATATTGATAACAATTATGTATTATTTTATAGCGGGGGGGATTATGGAAGACATGAGAGAGGAACCGGTTTTATGGTATCAAAACAAGTTTTAGGAAATGTCACGCGGTTCCAGCCAATTTCTGACAGATTGAGTGTCCTGCGTATTAAAAGTACCTTTTATAACATCACAATCATCAACGCATACGCTCCAACGGAACTCTCCGACGAAGATACCAAAGATCGCTTTTATGAAGAACTCGAGGCAGCCTACGACCAGATCCCTGACTACGATGTTAAGGTTGTTTTAGGAGATATGAATGCTCAAATAGGGCGCGAGGATATATTTAGCCCCACCATCGGTAAGCACAGCAAACACGAGAAGTCCAACGATAACGGCATAAGGCTAATAAGCTTTGCTGCTGCTAAGGCGATGGTTGTTAAGAGCACAATGTTTCCACATAAAAATATCTATAAGGGAACATGGAAACATCCTAACGGGGTGACGGTCAATCAAATTGATCACGTCTTAATTGACAGTCGTCACAAAAGTGTAATAGAAGATGTGAGAAGTTATCGGGGCGCTGATTGTGATAGCGACCACTACTTGCTAGGTGTGAAACTTAAAGCGAGAATTAAAGTAGTAAACACCGATCGCAAATTGGAATACCAGGGAATCAATGTCGATAGTTTCAAAAATAAGGATACACTTAGACAGTTTCAGATTGAAATAAGTAACAGATTCAAAGATTTAGAATTACAGGAGGATATTAATACAATGTGGGAAGAAACAAGAGAAATAGTAACAAAAGTAGGGATAAAAACGCTAGGCAAGAAGAAGCGGAAGAAAAGAAGGAAGTGGTGGAATGAGGAATGCGATCTAGCTATGGCGGAAAGACGGAAATTTAAGATTCTCGTTGAACAAGACCCCAAATGGAACGACGGCTATCGGGAGGCACGCTATAGGCTTAGGAACTTGATTAGAAATCTGAAGAGGCAACATCTGGAAAATCAGCTTAGAGGTATTGAAACACTGATAAGAGCTAATAAGAGCAGAAAATTTTATCAGGAATTGGGCATGATTAAAAAAGGATACCAACCTGGCGCGCAGTTTCTCGAAGACGATAATGGAGACCTTTTGGTGGAGACTGAAGCACTAAAGCGTGAGTGGCGGCAATACTTCATGACCTTACTTAACTGTCAACCAGTAAACAGTCGGATTGAAGTGCAGGCGACGGAGGAGAGTGTAGACACGGAAGCAGATCTTACATTTGAGGAAGTGAGGAAGGCGGTCATGAGGCTAAAGAACAATAAGTCCCCAGGAGTTGACGGAATATGTGCAGAGGTGTGGAAGTATGGCGGGGGAGAAGTGCAATCCAGATTATATGAGATAATCGTTAAGATCTGGAAAGAAGAACGGCAACCAGAGGAACACTGGGGTGATATGCCCCATACACAAAAAAGGCTCCAGAAAAAAGTGTAACAATTACAGGGGCATTGCACTTCTCCCGACGGCATACAAAGTCCTCTCTTATGTCTTATTGGGTCGACTTCAGCCTTATGCCGAAGACATACTCGGCGACTACCAGTGCGGCTTCCGCCAGAACCGCAGTACTGTGGATCAGATATTCCTGTTGAAACAGCTGATGGAGAAGAAATGGGAGTTTGCACAAAACATCCACTTCCTCTTTGTTGATTTTGCCAAGGCATACGACAGTGTAGACAGGGAGACACTGTATAACATTTTAAAACATTTTAAAGTGCCTGACAAACTGGTAAGGATGATAAGTGTCGCTACTAAAGTAAGTAGGATGAGGGTTAGAGCTTGTGGAGAACTGACAGCCGAATTTGATGTGGTCACTGGACTGAAACAAGGAGACGCCCTTTCGCCAATGCTGTTCAACTTGGCACTCGAATACGTCGTGCGGAAATTGCTTATACACGATGGGGGTGTAGAGTTGAATGGCATACATAAAGTCATTGGGTATGCTGATGACTTGGGATTATTGGCTCAGAACAAAAAGGACCTAGAGGCCATGGCGGTAATCGTTGAGCAAGAAGCAGAAAAGATCGGACTCAGAATTAACCACCAGAAAACTGAATATCTCCTAATGAAAAGGTATAAGAACATCAGAGTTAAAAGAGAAGACCTAGTAGTCGGAGCAACCACCTACAAAGGTGTGGATCGTTTTAAGTACCTCGGCTGCACAGTAACTGATACCAACCACAGGGAAGAGGAGATAGATGTTCGAGTCCAAAACGCCCTAAGATGCTCGGCAGCGCTTCATCGAGTTCTGGTGTCCAAGCTTATCAGTAAACCGACTAAGATTCGAGTATACAAGACAGTAATCAGACCAATCTTAATGTATGGGTGTGAAGCTTGGACATTGACACAGAAAGAAGAGAGCAAGCTCTTAGTGGCAGAGAGGAAAATCTGGCGGAAAATTCTGGGACCTATCAGGGGCGAAGATGGAAGCTGGAGGCGTAGGAAGAATAAGGAACTAGAGGAGCTAGTCGCTATGCCCAATATAATTGGCGAAATCAAAGCCACACGACTCCGCTGGCTTGGACACCTGGAGAGGATGGGAGAGGATCGAGCTGTGAGAAGGGCGTATGTGGGGCACCCGGGGGGAAAGCGTCCGTCTGGACGCCCCAGATACCGCTGGAGCGACGAAGCCCTGAAAGATATATCCGCCCTTGGAGTACCGGACTGGCGTGAAGTGGCGCAGAATAGGGCAGAGTGGCGGTCTCTTGTGTCAGAGGCCAAGATCCGTTTTGGGTCACTGAGCCAGTGAAGTAAACACCGAAGAAAAATTATCGGTGGGGTTTAAAATTTAGAGTTAGAGATTTGAAACTTCGTACGTTTACTAAGAATTAAAAAATAATAAACGTAATTTCAGCGTTTTTCAAAATTGGCTAAAAAGGGGTTGAAGGTTTGTATAGAGATTTACCATTTTTTTGGTTTGAGATTTACAGTTGCGCAAATAATAGGGTACATTTACGTTATTCTTTGCATATTAACACTTATTTGTAACCGAAACTATGTCTACGTTACCTGTTTTTTCGCCAAAATAGCTATAAGTATACATAGATTAAGAAGATGGTTCGGGGATTAACAAACGTTAGTTAAGAAGATACAATTGGACATGAAACTTTGTATGAGGAACCGTATTATACGCGGACGAAGTCACGGGCGGAAAGCTAGTCCATACATATTTATAAGAACACTATGATTTTTTATTTAGAATGTCATTTAGATTCATTTTATTTAGAATGTCATATAAGTATTAAATATCGGTAATTCATATCAAATGTACCTAGCGCCACCCGGAGATATTTGGAACTATTGTTTGGTGCTTACCGCTGGACACTTCTTCGACCGTTTTCCTATAAGAGAGACCGATCTACTGACTATTTTACATGTATACCTTTCATTATTATTACAGTTATTTTCTAGTTACTACAATCGAATAATGATGATTTTGTTGACATAATTGTTTTTATATCTAAGTTATAATCTAACTAGCTGAGGACGTAAATGGAATAGGTATAGTCTGGCCAGCCAACGAACGCAGTAGCAATGTACAGCGAACAAAAGTATGACAACACTAAGAATCAGTGAAAACAGCAACAATCATCATCAAATTTTATGTTTTTAATTTTAGTTGGTATTTCCGCCCCTTTCATTACGTGACATTCCATTAGGTGACATTACGGTGTGTAAAAAGGAGACGGATATATTTCGTCTGATCTGTCATCAACTGCAACAGATAATCTGGTTGAGGCAATTGACATATGCCGTAAAAATGAATTTAAATTTAATTAGGAACGTTGCAAGAGTTCTATCTCAGTCGCGCTTAAGATGAGAGAGTGAAATGCACTAGAAACAAATTCAACGTGAATTGAAATGTTCGTCATGAAATACGTGCCTCATCACAAAGTGTTGCCACATGTACGTATTTTGAATTTGCCGCGCGTTTCTACTGACAGAAATGGTTTGCCAGACTATATTTGCTAGTTTTAAATGTATTTATTTTTTGAAAAACTTACTGCTTCTCTAATGAAGATCCAGATCGCCTTGATGAGCTGAAAACATTAAGAGGTGGTAAAAGCCCTGTTACGTTTGTCCTAGTTAGCTTCCTAAATGAGTTAGTGACTAAATTTAGTTAAGTCTAACCGTATTTAGCAAGTAAATTTACTATTGAAAAACCGGCCAAGAGCGTGTCGGGCCACGCTCACTGTAGGGTTCCGTAGTTTTCCGTCCGTCACAGTAAGTGTCCCCACTTAAGAGTTAATAACACCGCCATGTAGGATATGATATGAGAGTTCCATGTACAGCGACATCTATCGGCAAATTGAGTAAACTATTGCGCGCGAGCATAAAGTATGGAAGATGATTTTTATGGGATAATTCTTTATTGCGTGAACCGATTTTCACCGTTTTTACTTTATTTGAAAGCACGTCATTTCATTGTAATTTTGTATAAATTACAGGAACAATAAACACCTGCTTATACGGTTAAATTACAAACTTAGTTCAGAAATTATTTTGTATTTTTTTTTCAAAAACTATTCATCCTATCAAGTTCAAAATAATTTTCCAAGAAAGTTTTTATAAAGTTCTACTTTTGAGATTTTTTTCATATTTTTAAAACTTATGGTTCAAAAGTTAGAGGGGGGGGGACGCATATTTTTTTACTTCGGGAGCGATTATTTCCGAAAATATTTACATTATCGAAAAATGATTTTAGGAAACCCCAATTCATTTTTAAATACCTATCCAATAATATATCACACGTTAGGGTTGAAATGAAAAAAAAAATCACTCTCCACTTTACGTATAGGGGAGGTACCCTAATTAAAAAAAAATTTTCACTTTTTATTTTACCACTTTGTCGGCGTGATTGATATACATATTAGTACCAAATTTCAGCTTTCTAGTGCTAACGGTCACTGAGATTATCCGCGGACGGACGGACGGACGGACGGGCAGACATGGCGAAACTATAAGGGTTCCTAGTTGACTACGGAACCCTAAAAAATTAGGATGCTAGCATAGACTAATTAACCCAAGACCCCGCATAGCCGGGCGACCCCCGCTGCCATGCTCGGAGTAATTTCACTCTATAGTAAGACACTAATTATTGGAAGTAACAGTAAACTTAGTACGTCTTCATGGCAACCATTAATGTCTGACTCTCTCTTACGCCCCACGGGACAATCGCGCGTTCCCTGTCTAGCACTGCGTGTTCCCCTCCCGCACCCCTTCTTTTTGGCAGCTTAGGTTTCAAAGAAATGTAGAGTAAAAAAGGAGTGTAGAGATATCTTGTATATGGATGCTACCTATAGTTAGGACACTAAAAAAAGTAAAGTGTAACAGGGCTTTTACTCGAAAATCGGCCTGATTGAACAGACAGAAAGAAAGACTGTATGACGTCAGACTTTCAATCCGGAGGTCTCGAACTCAAACCCCAGCTCGCACCACTGAGTTTTTCGAAACTTATGTACAAAGAATCATTTGACATCTACCCGTACGCAGAAAATATCGTGAGGGAACCGGACCTAATACCAATAAGGCCTGGTTTCCCTCAGGGTTGGACGGTCAGATTCGTAAAAACTGGTGCCTACGCCAATTCATGGGATAAGTTTACCAAGCGGATCTCAGCCGGGACCAAAAGCCGAGACAAACGCTAGGAGGATATGAGATATACCGGGTGTTGCCTGTAACACGTGCAAAAAATTAAATGGTACATTCTACTCCACAAACTAGACAACGTTTGTTCAGCGACTTTAAAAATTAACTTGTGGTTTGATTTTTAGTACATTTGAAAGTTTATTTGAACACGCAATGTATTGTGAAATTAATTATGTCTGTAGGGTGACAAGACTGACAAGCAATGTCAAATGGACGGATTTTAACGTACAGCCTTGGCCAGAAGTGTTGAGCGCTCTTTTTTGTTTACAATTTTGATGTTAAGTATTAATTCTCTATCATAACAAGGTACGATGACGTAAAATATTATATTTTATTGATATATCTAGAAAACTTCACTTAATAACACTTTCAAGGTACCTATAAAATATGAAAAGTGGAGGTCCCAAAAATGCGAATTTAGGTCGGTGCGACAAATTGCTAATATTCTATGCAGTTACTACTCACTTCAACAAAACATGCTATTGATAAAATAACTTCAAAAAAGATAAAAAAGTCGGTCTAAACTTTCGAGTTTTGTATGAAAATCACTTCTGGCCAAGGCTGTATATTGATAATAGTATTTAGTTGGTATGAAAAAGAGGCAATCTAAAGACTACATATTTTTTTAAGTTGTTTAACAAAAGTTTTATAAGTAGTTTGAGGAGTAGAATCTACGTTTTAATTTATCGCTCGGGCCACATCCTGCATTATGATGATGATGATGGGATGATATATATTAGTTCTATGGTACAGTCGCCATCAGATATATCGGAGCGGCCAAGGTGGTCACAAATATCTGAACAACGCCTCTATTGTCAAGGCGATAAAGTGCATGTTCAGATATTTTTGAGTATCTTGGCCGCTCCGATATATTTGACGGCGACTGTACAAAGATATTTAAGACTTTACCTCCTCTCTTCGCTGGCGGACGCCTGCGAAGCCGCCGAACTCTTTTCGCTCTTTTGATTCTTTTTAGTAAGGTATCCTCTTCTGATGGAGAGCTCATCGCTCTCGCTCTGGCTCCTCTGACTGCTCTTGGCTGACTTGGATGTATGCCTTTCCTGGCTTTCTTGCACTGGAGACAATAGTTATTTGTTATACAAGGGAGCAAAGTTGTATTTTAACCGCGAGTGTGAAATTGAAACACGAGCTAGCGAATTGATTCTGGGGTTGAACTACGAGCTAGCGAATGGATTCTATGGTTGAACCACGAGCGAAGCGAGTTGTTTGAAGATAGGATCCTGAGCGAAGCGAGTAGTTCAATAATAGAAACCTGAGTGTAGCGAATGTTGCAACACATGAGACGTAAAAATAACTTTGCTGCCGAACACAAATCTTTTCACCTCACTAAAGCGAGGAAATACTACATAGGTACAATAAAAAAAAATAAAAAATAAAAACTCTTGTGAATAAAATGCAGTTTTGCTATCTGTTTTTAAAGAATAAAAAAGGGTTTTCCGAGCTAGGGAGGTGAAAAGTAATGTACGTGAAAATCAGCTGCTAAAGTTTCTACTGACTGAAAAACAGTATTTGAGCATTTTAAAAATGCCAAAATAAAAATTAGGAAAGATCTTCTAAGACCATTTTTGCATAGCGGCACGGGACCTCGTAGCTGCCCTACAAGGTTAAAAATATCCCCTCACTTTATACCTAATTATGTTATACAGGAGAAAACCATTAAGCTACATTAAAACTGACTATATATTTATATTATATTATATCGAATACAACGCATTCAAAAGCTAAGTAACACAAGACCCCGCATAGCCTGGCGACCCCCGCTGCCACGCTCAAAGTAATTTCACTCTATAGTAAGACACTAATTATTGGAACTGACTTGTTCCTCTTCCGCACCCCTTCATTTTGGCAGCTTAGGTTTCAAAGAAATAACGCGCTAAGCGGAGTAGGTATAGAGATATCTTGTATACTCGTATGCTTTTAAACCACAGCTTAACCACAGCGTTCTGTGCAGGTGTGACTAGGAAGATAAAAGCATATGTTGACCGTCTCAAATATTTAAACATAATTTATTTATTATTATTATTAAGAGCCAAGAGTGTCCCACTGCTGGGCAAAGGCCTCCCTCTCCATTTTCCACGTATCCAGGTCTTGTGCAGTCTCCCACCACTGGTGGACTGACTGCAGCATGAAAGGCATCAAGTTCGGCTCTCCAACGTTTCCTTGGTCTGCCCTGACGCCGGGTTCTGTGTTATGGGACCCACTTGGTGGTTGTTTTAGCCCATAAGTCTTCCGGCATACGGCAGACGTGTCCAGCCCAGTCCCATTTTAGTTTTCCCGCTGTTTGGGCTACATCAGCTATCTTTGTTTTGGAACGTAGTATATTATTTCTAATGCGATCGCTTATTTTCACGCCCAAAATACTACGTTCCATAGCTCTTTGGCAAACCAAGGTTAGACTTCTGAATTTTTGTCAAAGATCAAGTTTGTGCGCCATAAGTCAGGATCGGAAGAATGCACATGTCCATGAGCTTGCGTTTTAATGTTAAGGGAAGGTTTCCCTTCATGTACTCCTTCATGGACCAGTAGCTCCTCCAGGCATTTTCGGTACGTCTTGCGACCTTTTTGACCTGTCGAGCCTGGAAGGAGACTAATTGGCCCAGGTATATGTACTCATCAACATATTGCATTCGTCCGCCATCTATTTCTATTTTCCGTTTGATGCTGTTTGTCATGAACTCATGAGCTTGGTCTTTGACATATTCATCATTAATCCGACCTCAGGGCTTGCTCTGCTAAGTTCTTGTAGCATGCTACCGAGCCCTGTAGCTGATGATGAGAAAAGGACGATGTCATCGGCGAATCGCAGATTTGTCAATCGCTTTCCACCGACGTCGATGCCCTTGTCTTCACATACTATATCATTAGTAAGTAAAAGAAACGTGACAGATCTGATTTCTTTATTAAAAATGTTAAGTGGATTCATAGACTAATCTGGTAATCTGGTAATGTGGTAATCTTTGATTTAGAGAACCATATCGATACCCTAGAAACCCTATCAACCTTCTATCTCTGCCTTTTCGAAGTACTGCCCTAGGCTCAAATTCTCCAATTTCAAGACTGTAAAATTTGTAAGCTGCATTCCTCGCAACGCATCCTCGCTTTTCTCTGGTGGAAGGGGGAAACGCAGCCCTAGGACAAAAATGCTTTCGTAAATAAAAAAAACACTGTACTAACCAAGGGAGCCCTTGGTCCTTCTAGATGACTTCCTGGAATCAGCTTGGGCACTTTGTGATGCGCTTTGCTTAACGCTTTTCTGCGTCTTTTTCACATACTTTCCTAAAAACAAAAAAAATACATCATTATCAAAATAGTTTCTAATGTAGTTCGTCATCGTAACGTAATAGTTTGTAGTAATTTGATGAGAAAACCTCGGCTGGGAGTTCATTCCACAGCCGCAGCGTTTGTGGGAGGAAATTCCCCTTAAACCGTACTATGTGCGACCCATTGGGCTCCAGGGTGTGGGGATGAACACCGTCGTGGGCATCATATCAAACAGTTCTTCAGAGCACAACCCATTGTACAAGCGATAGAACACACATAAGGAGGCAAAGACTCTCCTTAGACTTGAACGTTCAATATCGCTCGTGAGTTTGGGACCGTCGACGATCCGCACAGCGCGCCTTTGCACCGAGTCAAAGGGCCCAAGCTGGTGTCCAGGTGCTCCCGCCCAAAGGTGACAACAGTACTCCAAGTATTTACCAGTGGCGCTGGCGAACACGTTAAAGGACTCTTAATGTAGTTAATTTTCCTCTAGGTACTAACCGCCATCAATGTGTTCCTCGTTTTGGTTCGAAGACTCAAATGAAGCCCGGGCTTGCTTCCTGCTGCTGCTGGACTCCTGGCTTTCATTTTCTTTAACGAGTTTTCCTAAAATGTAAGTAGTATTTAGAAAAACTTGAAGTATGTGGATAAAACCCTACAGATGGTAAATGGGTACTGTATTTTGTTTTTGGCACCCTACAACTACATACGTATAGAGACTTTTCCTCCTCCATTTACTCTTTTCGGCCAATTCTAATTTATTAGAATTTCTAATTATTATTTTTAAACTATTTTTTCGGAACTATTTTATGGACATGTGCCATGGAGCTTATCTTTGTTTCACGTAACGTAGCAGATCATACGGTGCCCACCCGTACTATAGTAGTTAATCGCATGATGCGCATGTTTTATTTTATAAGTAGGTACAAAACCGACACGTGACAAAGAGCTCAATGCAAGTGAACTTACTGTTGTTTATTTTGTAGTCCAAACGACTACTCTAAAAGTAAACTACCTATTATACGAGTATTTTTGTATGGAGATACATGTTTGATCAACGCAAAAAATGTTCTTGTTAACAGATCTGCAAATTAAATTAAAATAAATTAAAAATCAAAAAAGCTTTATTAATTCCATACGTACTTTACAAAGAAATTCGTTAAATATTAAAAATGCAGAACAATCAATTACAACGTCAATAATCAATTAAATTAAAAATAAGTTAACACATTCAACGCCACCCAGTGCTACGCGCTACGCTCGTAGCCAGTAGCCACGTATTCGCCGTATGTAGCTCGTAGTAGCTACGAAGAGAGAACCCGACAGTCGGGTTCGCGATGCTGAATGTGTTAAAATAATTCATCCTTTATGTCAATGTCAGCAATTAATTGATTATAATAATTTTTTTGAATTTACAGAAGTAGTATTTCGTTTAATGTATGGACCCCCTTCGGGTAAAAGGTCATATAGTCGTAAATCATTCTTGAAAGTATCAAACTCGTGTATGTTTCGAGAAAATTGAACTCTGCTGAGCACAACCCCACTTATGTATCACCTTAACTGTCCCATCACAAGCACAATTAGCAAATTTAAAAAAAACATGATGTATTATGTCTCTTTAGACCATGCCACATCTATGTTCTCCAAAGTGCTTCTATTTCATCACAAAAACACCTCAATTTAACGTGTTTGCGTATCCCGTCACCTTACCAGAGTAACAAACACTCTGGCAACGCTCATCTTTGGTACAAGGAGGAAACGTAGCCTTAGGACAAAAATGCTTTCATAAATAAATAAATACTATACTAACCACCGGAGCGAATGGTCTTTCTAGAGGACTTATTGGAATCAGCTTGGGCACTTTGTGATGCGCTTTTCTTAGCGCTATTCTGCGTCTTTTTTACATACTTTCCTAAAAACAAAAAAATACATCATTATCAAAATAGTTTCTGATGTAGTTCGTAACGTAATAGTTTGTAGTAATTTTATATTTAATTTCTGATATAAAACAAAGTCTTTACGAATCTAAATCCTTTCAGCGATTTAAGCGTCAAGAGGTAACAAACAGTTACCCTCGCCTGCCTTTTAACGTGTTCACTAGCGCCACTGGTAAATAATTGAAAATGAAAATGAAAAAGTTTATTGTTTACAATATTGTGTACAACAAATAATGGTTGGAATCTCCCATTTTTAATTTTATTTAAATGTTGTATTTCAAGTACCCTTACAATTTGCCAAAATATTTTTTACGTCACTGGATTCGTCAATCTATGCATCTATAGTTAAAACGGCCATTTTGTTTTTGAGCTTGTGGATCGTCGAATCCAGCAACATAAAAACTATTTTGATGTATTTACAGGGTACTTACATTAAATACAAGATACTTACATTACATAGCAGCCCCTTTATTTAAAAATGTATTGTTAAATTCGGACACGTTAAAGAACTCTTAATGTAGTTAATTTTCCTCTAGGTACTAACCGCCAACAATGTGTTCCTCGGTTCGGTTCGAAGACTCAGATGATTTCTGGGCTTGCTTCCTGCTGCTGCTGGACTCCTGGCTTTCATTTTCTTTAACGACTATTCCTAAAATGTAAGTAGAATTTAGAAAAACTTGAAGTATGTGGATAAAACCCTACAGATGGTAAATGGGTACTGTATTTTGTTTTTTGGCACCCTACAAGTACATACGTATAGATACTTTACCTCCTCCATTTACCAAATAGGACGTAATTTAAATTATTCAAAATAAAAATAAAATATTGTGAAAATACTTTTAACTTAGCCAGATTCTTAGGTACTAAAAACAGATTTATAACAAAAAAAAAACAAAAGAAGGATCAATGAAGATCAGGGCTTTCAATCCCGGGATTTAATAGGAATAAACCGGGGATTGAAAGCCCTGATGAAGATTTCAGTTATGTATGTACAAAAACTTTAAAATCGCCCTTAAATAAATTGTTAAAGTAATTTTGCAGTTTCTCGAGGAAAATGGTTATTTATTATACGAGGGAGCAAAGTTGTTGTTTAACCTCTCGTCGTTAGTGAGACCCGAGCCAGCGAAAGATTTCAAAAAGAGCCACGAACGTAGCGAGTGCTTCAAATAGCGGAATCTTGAGCGAGGGGGTCTAGGTACAGTCAAGTGCAAAAATACGTATCGAAAAAATCGTCTCATAACTATGGTACTACGCACTTATTACAACGGAATACGATACTATGGGACATATTTTTGAGTAAGATGAGTACACCCATATTTTTACACTTGACTGTACGAGACGTTGAACAAACTTTGCTGCTGAGTTTTTTTACCAAATGCGAGGAAAATACAAACTGTAAATATAACAAATATCAAAAAAAATTGAAATAATCCAAATTAACGGCATTAAATATTTATCTTTAAAAATCATCGCACAATAGAATATCTAACAAGCAAACACATGAAAAACAAGTCAAAACTTGTGTTTCACTCTAGAGGATAAAACACAACTTTCCACTCGCTTATGAAAACATAAGGCGAGCCTTTCTGAGCGGGTGTGGTAAAAATTAAATCCGTCACATTTGCTTCTCCCCCAAGTTAGATTTCACCAAGCCACTCAAAAAAAATAGGAAAGGGCTTTTAAGACCATTTTGGCATAGCGGCACGGAATCTCGTAGGCGCACTACAAACTGGTTAAAAATATCCCTTCACTTTATACCCCTGTATGTACCTATATATACCTAATTATGATATACAGGAGAAAACCGTTAAGTTAACATTAAACCTGACTATTGCTACTTATATATCCGGAAACAAAAAAACAAACAAACGTACACGGCTGAAAATGGTTTTATTGTTTTTCAAAGTATTCCCCTTGATGATCTATGCACTTTTGCATTCGCGTGAACCAATTTTTAAAGCACTTCTGCCACTCCGCCTGAGGTACCTCCATAACGTGTTGTTTGAATGCGTCGACAGCATCTTCAGCGGTCGAAAATCGTTGACCGCGTAATTTATTCTTTATATTTGGAAATAAATAAAAATCGTTGGGTGCCAAGTCAGGGCTGTACGGCGGATGACCCGTTAATTCCACATTTTGACCCTCCAAAAATAGAGTTGTTTCGCGTGACGTATGACAGCTGGCATTGTCATGATGAAGAATGATTCTTCGTCGCTGGTTAGTTTTACGAATTTGTTCAAATACTTCCGGTAAGCAAATGGTCATGTACCACTCTGAATTTACCGTTCTACGGTTTTCTAGTGGCACTGTAGCTACATGGCCATTAATACCAAAGAAGCAGGCCACCATTTGTTTCAATGTACTTTTTGCACGAGTAACTTTCGTAGGGTTCGGCTCATTTTGAAACACCCATACCGTTGATTGTTGCTTCGTTTCGGGATCGTATGCATAGATCCAGGATTCGTCACCTGTATAGATGTTATAAACGGCTTTTGAGTCACCACGGTTATATTTTTTTAACATTTTATTGCACCATTCGACGCGAGCATCTTTTTGCTCTTTTGTTAAGTTGTGGGGTATCCAACGCGAACAAATTTTTTTTACAGCCAAATAATTATGTAATATGCTATTAATGCTGGTCATAGAAATACCCAGAGTCGCCTCTATCTCGCAGTACGTAACATGTCGGTCGTCCATTATAAGTTTTCGCACAGCCTCGATATTTTGTTGTACAACGACCGATTTCGGGCGACCTGCCTTAACTTCGTCCGTAAGCATACTACGTCCACGATTGAACTCACTAAACCAGTGATACACAGTAGTTTTAGATGGGGCTTCATCACCAAAAGTTGAAGTTAGTTGATCTATGCACTGTTGTTGCGTTAAACCACGCCGAAAATCATAATAAATCATAGCACGAATATTTTCACGAGTGAGTTCCATTCTTGCTGCGAGATGACATTTAAAACCCGTCAAAAACAAAACACGAGCATTAATAAGAAAGAAAAAATATACCGGCCAGTACTTTAAAAAGTTCAAATTTTACCATGGAGGTCAAATATGCTATTTAAGAAGATTGTAATCCCGGTTTCCGGATATATAAATAGCAGCCTATGTATATACATAGTGTTTTTTTTATTGGCTTTAATTTAAGCATACAGTTAGGTAAGGTTAAATAATGAAGAGAAAACAAGAGAACACAATTAAAGAAACAAATTGGCATAGTTATAAAAAAATAGTTTTTTTGTTTATTTTTCAGTCAATAATTGTTATATTTGTCACTAATGTAATTAGGGTATTATTATAAACTCAACGAAATTATTGAAAATTAAGACATATCAATGTCATTTTGAACATTTCTCCCAACGCATCCTCTCTCATCTCTGGTGGAAGGTGGAATCGCAGCCTTAGGAAAAAAATGCTTTCGTAAATAAAAAATACTATACTAACCACCGGAGGTGATGGTCTTTTTAGAGGACTTCTTGGAATCAGCTTGGGCACTTTGTAATGCGCTTTGCTTAGCGCTATTCTGCGACTTTTTTATCGCAGACCCCCCTTCTAAAAACAAAAAAAAACATAATTATCAAAATCGTTTCTAATGTAGTTCGTAACATAATAATAATAATAGTTTGTAGTAATTTTATTTTTAATATCTGATATAAACAAAGTCCTTACAAATCTAAATCTTTTCAGCGATTTAAGCGTAAAGATATATACTCTCACTTTAAAGATATGGGTAAAAATAATCATAATTATTTACCAGTGGCGCTGGCAGACACGTTAAAATACTCTTAATGTAAGGTCAATGAGGCTAATTCAGTCATAGGGGCTATTCCGTCTATTAGCGTTTTTTCTCGATCAACGAACAAAATTGATAATTTCATCGACAAAGCAGCGATTGTTTTTAGTTTCAGCAATCAAAATCGAATGGTTTGTTTTTTCTACGATTGAAAAGCAAAGAAATATACGCTCGTGGACGGAATAGTCGCTATGACGGACTTAGCCACATTAATCTTAGTTAATTTGCTTCTAGGTACTGTTGGGCGCAGGTCAACAAAGGAAACCCCAACATAAAATTTAAAATAAAACTGTATTTCCACTTCCAAACATGGTTCACTGAACTTATCGTGCCTAAGGTTTTTTTTTTATTATATGGCTTTTACTCCTCGCCGATTTTGGCGACGTGAATTCTGCCAATGTCGAGGTGTATACTTTTGATTTTATTAATCTTTAGTAATAAATAAAAGCAACGTTGTTCGGTTGAGGCCTTGCTGATTGTAAGGTGATAGCCTCCCTACAAACACGTGGGTGGCCGAGACCCCGGATAACCGTTTGTTCAACTAAAGGAAGGTTACGCGCGTTTTGAAACTAATTTTTCATTAGCTGCACACTTGTTCTTTAGGTCACCGCACAATAAGCTATCAATATTACACACTGAACAACGTAAATGAGCAAAAAACAAAAAACTATTCTAAACACGCTGTCACCATCTTGAGCTCAAACGGGTATCTCGTGCGTAAGGTTACCGTTAAACTATACTAACTGACTGATCTATTCTCTTTCTACCCACATTTGTGGTTTATCTAATTGTACGGTATCGTACAGGTACTAACCGCCAATAATGAGTTCCTCGCTTTTGTTTGAAGACTCAGATGCCTGGGCGTGCTTCGCGCTGGACTGCTGACTTTCAGTTTGTTCATAGACTTTTCCTAAAATGTAAGTAGTATTTAGAAAAACTTGAAGTATGTAGATAAAATGGTTAATGGGTACTGTATTTTGTTTTATCTACACTCACATTGTAAGTCCTCTAAAACGTGTTCAAAAACGGTAGGCAATGGCTAGCATTACTACAACCGATTTTACTATGATAAGCTTTTTATGTGTGGCAGTAACGCAATTTTAAGTTTACATGCTCAACTATTGATGTGTTATGAGTTTTGATAACATAATGTACACCTGCACGCTCTCGCGCGGCCGCCGACAGCCCGACACGCGCCCGCGCGACCGCCGGCACAATCGAGTTGGCCATGGCGGTGCAATGGCGGCCATTCTATGGTTTCGGAATACGGCATTTAGGATACATAATATGAGTGTAGATAAAGCAGTGTATGCAACTGTACGTAATTACGCCTTAAAACGTAACAGTTACATAAACTACTATTATGTAACTGTTACGTAATAAGGGTCCTTAAAATACGAGTGTGGTTTATAATAAGATCACACGAGTGTTTTAAGGCCTAATTACGTACAGTTGCATACACTGCTTTATCTACACTCATATTATTTATCCTAAATGCAGTGTTTGGAAACCATAGAATAACCGCCATTGCACCGCCATGGCCAACTCGATTGTGCCGACGGTCGGGCGGGCGCGTGCCGGCGGTCGGGAAGGAGGACAGCATTTACATTATGTTATCAAATTCGATGTTCGGAATTTGAAACTCATAACGTATCAATATAAAGCTAAAAGCATGTAAAGTTAAAATTACGTTACTGCCACAGATAAAAAGCTTATCATAGTAAAATCGGTTGTGGTAATGCTAGCCATTGCCTACCGTTTTCGAACACGTTTTAGAGAACTTACAATGTGAGTGTAGATAAATAAAATTACGTCACATTTGCTTCTCCGCAAAGTGAGATCTAATTGGACATAGCCGCTTCCTCCGTTGGACGCTTTACGTAAAGGCGTAATATATTAATTATATTATATACCCTCTTACCTTCTCCAGTCTTTTTGATAATCTTCCGTTCAGACTGTTGTTGTTGCTGACTGCTGGCCTCCTGCTGTTTATGTTCTGATTCCGCCTTGTTGACAATGACCTGTCCACCAGATTTCCTGATTACGGAACTGGAGGAGCTCTCATCAGAGCTGCTGGACTGCTGACTAGAGGATGACTTTTCGGAATACGACTCTTCGACCTCTCCTAAATCGAGATTTGGTCTTGGTTCTGTAAAGAAAAACCCGTTAGAGAATCGAAATCGAGCGTCTTCTGCATTCGCGGCAGATGCCCTAACGCGTAAAACCCGTCAAATTTTCTCGTGTCGGTATATCATAGTTATGCAATTTTGTTAATAAATACTAAGGCGCATTTGACTAAGTTTCTATAGGTGGGTACTTACGCGGTAGGCCCCTGACGGCCACCAGAGCCTGAAAAAAAATTATATTTCAAATAAATACCTAAGTGATTTGTCAAAATAAATTGTAGACAATAGTAACGTGGGGGTGGTGGGGGGTAGGTAAATTGAATCTCAATGTCAAGGCTAGAAAGTTGTCTTGAATATCCGATATTCTTACCCCCTGAGATACACAGAATGTTTTTCATCATAATTGCGAAAGAAAAACAAAGTACTTATTAAGCGAAATAAATGTAAAATACGATTCAATAACAGACACCTGTCCGCCATTTTGTTTAAGTCTTTGACATGGACTTGGTCCATATTTATTTATTTATCGTATGGCTAATTAATACACTGCGTTGTAAGTTTTTTCATACAATTATTACAATTTAAATTTAAATTTCCTTAAGTTGTCAGCAGCGTCGCTCGTGAGGTTTTTAAAATCCAAAGGTGGTCCTTTATACTTGGTTATTGGCCACTCGAAAACGATGTGGTGAACGGTTTGTTTTGGACATCCGCATTCTTCAGCGTCAGTCCAGTCCCATTTTTACGCAGATAGGCGCAGTGTCCTATTCCGGTTCTTATGCAGTTTAGATAACACCAGACCTGCCGAGCTTCCTTGAAACCTTGCGGGGTTTGCCGAGGATCGAAGTCAAAGAGTCCTGTGCTCTCGTTATTCGCGGCCCACTCTTCTGTCCAGGCGGATAGTATATCCCATTCGGTTGGCGGCTGGTGCATAAGCAAGGCTTGGGGGTCGCGATTTAAGTCTTATTAAGTTTAAACAAAGCAGAATGCTTTAAAATTGTACCTTAACCTTATAAAAAAAAATCTGGTACTGTATGAGTTCTGCGTAATTTTCTTATAAAATGCTTGCTTTGAATTGAATTCATTTGATGCTGCTAAAGTACCTTCCAATAAGTATCTTCCAATTTGTATTGTATTTTGCCGTGAATAATAAAATGAAATAAATCTTACTTTTTTTCCCCAAGCATCGCGAAACAGTTGTTAGAATACGGTGAATTATTTATAAATGAGACATAAAAGTATTCCACTTAATAAAGGCACCAGTGCTCAGCCATGCACCGTTGGTCAGCTTTTTTTGCCTATGTTTGGCTGTAATTAGTAAAGTTTTTCTAATTTTCATTTAATAAACTATTAATTGAAAAATAGCTTAATTGTTAAAAGTATTCTCTAGCATTAACCGCAATACACTTCAAGGAAGTGTTGTCTTCTGACATGAAGATGTATGCGATATGCGCCATTTTTTTTAGTGTCACATGGTATTTTGATAAGACGATAGCAGCCGAATGGTGATTTCTTGTTAAAAGAATGTGTAGCTTCACTTAATTCATACTTAAACTATCTGAAAAACGTTAATAACAAATATAAATCCATATTAAAGTAGCGTTTTTATGGCGGCTGACTATTGGGAACTACTTTTTAGTACAAGAGCCTCCCTGGCTGACTATTGGGTTTGAAGCAGTAATATAAATAAACCTAGAAGGCAACCGGGCGAGGCTTACCATAGGATGTAAGACTTTTTTAATGTCAAACGAAGTGTAAGTCGTTAAATCAAGCCCCATTATATATTTACGTTATTATGACTATTTGATTGAAATACATTAAATAGCCATGGCTGACCACTGGACAATAAAATCGCTGAGCTCGAACCGACTAATCAGCCGTTCAAATGGGATGGATGAGCACTGGGTACTTAAAGGCTGTGTATTGGTTCAAAGGGGGCTGATTACTGGCAAGAGGCACTTTTATTTAATAAAATATTTCCAAAAGCAAAATTTAATAAAGTTTTATTCTTTAAAAAATATAACTTGATTAATTTTTTGAACAGTAGAAACATTGATACATGTTGAACATTGATACAGTAGAAATATTTTGAACTTATATTATTGGCAAAGTATATGATCTTCAACATAGAAATTTCGTTAAAAGGCTGACTACTGGTTCTTTTACCCAATGCGGTTTAAAAAGAAACGTTTTTCCAAAATATGTGGTCATACTAATACCTATATATTTTGTAAATTTGCTTCTGCAAAAAAAAAGCTCAGAACTCTTAAGGCTCAAGCGTTGCCGGTAGAATTCAAAACGAGCTCCCAACCTTAAAGACTCAAAACTGTTTATGAGCACTTTTAAGAGCAAACCTTCGAGACTTAATTGCTCCTTAGAAAACTCAAACCTTACCAGTTAATGTTAACTACGCAGTGTTTGCGTGGCCGGTCTCAATCCCTTTTATATTCTTAAGCATATATTTAGTAATAGAAATATGTAATATAATTCCTGAGACAGTTTAATAAATAAAAATGTGTGCAAATTATATTATTTCAAACTCAAACATGTATTCAGTAAGTAGGCCACAAGGGCACTTTTACACGTCAGATAGTTCAAAGTAATCAAAGTGAAAGAGAAAAAAAAACAAACTACACCGGTTCTAACCCTGTAGGTCAGAGGTGTACCTCTGACCCGAGAAGAATTATGACCGGCAAGAAATTCGGCGGGACTTATTTTTTCAAAACAACAGTACATAAAAACTTAAAAATACATATAAATGCGTTGTTCTATAAGATAACATACCAAACCAAGGATAACATATTAACCAAATTGGTTACAGCTTAAGAAAAATACCAAAGAAAAAGGAAGATTATGAGTCCAAATCTGACTATTATTTTTTTTTCACTGAATGCATTTAATTATTAACTTTAAAATAATACATATAAGGACTTAAAAATATCACTAAACTATATACTTATAAAATAAACCCTACAATAAAGTAATCTAAAGCTAAAAATCTAAATCTAAAGTTGGCCCCTGTGGCATGGTGCCGAGGATGCTGGCAGCATTTCCTCGCTGGATCGCAATACTTATACGTTGGGCGAGGAAGCTGCCAGCTCGTTTATCCCCGGTTACGTCGACCAGCCGTTTAGCCAACTCTCGATATAGTTTAAAATTTAAAAATTAATTACACACAAGTTTGATATACTTTCTTACTGAACTGTGCCTACTTAAGTTACCACCTTATTATTGTAATACTAAAAATATATATAAAATATAAGATAAGTAGAACTTACCACCACGCTCAAAAGAGCTATAGACAGCTTCATGTTGTGGCTTTGGTAGGACTTGTCTTTCCCAGCCTTATATACCCCACTCTTTAAGCTGAACAAATAATAGGGCCGATATGCCTTTACAAAGGTCTTTTAAATAATAAATAAATGAAAAAAGCTGAACAAATAATGCAACTGCAGGAATAATGACGTATTTTAATTAACTATTAAATTAATTTATTTGTTATCAGTTTTTCATTTACATCGTGTTAGTACAAAAGAGGGGTTGGGGCCATGAAAACGGCGTGTAATGGCTATCAGTATTCATAGAATTCGAGTTTCTTGCCGGTCATAATACTTCTCGGGTCCAGAGGTGTAGGGTTAGAACCGGTGCGTGGTAGTTCTTTTTCTTTTCTATGACGTTCATAAGAGCATTGTAATGTGCGTAAATTGAAGAATAAATATCTTTTATCTTTATCTTACCGGCTTGTCTAATTTTCAGACAACATCTGTAAACATTTTTCTTACGGCGAATTATAAAAGAACTAGCTTTTACCTGCTACTTCGCTGGCGTGAATTCGGGATATAAGTTGTTTTGTGTAACTAATATATCTTTATATTGTTTTAATGGAGGGAAGGGGGAACTCGTTTTGAAGTTTCATAAAGAGTATGTGTGGTAGGGCACAGCACAGCGAATGTCATTTTGCTCAAATCTGGAGCAGAGCCCTACTCAGGCGCGGATACAAGGGGGGCAACAGGGACAATTGCCCCCCCCCCCCCCTCCCTGAAACGCAAGCCGCGTATACTACGGGGGTCATAGGTGCGGATCGCGAGATTTTTTTTGAAGGAAAGTGCCCCCCCCCTGAACGAAATCCTGGATCCGCGCCTGGCCCAACTGGGGAAGTGCCTCCACCTTACAGAAAACCACAGCCAAATAGCACTAGACCCTACTCATAGTGTTGTGTTCCTGCTGGTAAGTAAGGTTGCCAAAGAGCTCACAGAGGACCCAGTGTGATGACGACGAGGGACCCTCTTGTTCCTTTAGCCGTCAACACAGTGAATGCTCCTTTTTGTATAGGGTCGGCAACGCGCATGTGACACCTCTGGAGTTGCAGGCGTCCATCGGATACGGTAGCTGCTTATCATCAGGCGGGCCGTAAGCTTATTTGCCACCGTCGTGGTATAAAAAGAATCCTTACTTTTCTTACCGTGTAAACAAACATTTCTCCAAGTCATTATCACGCTTTTCACTGGGATTATCACTGAAAATGTTGTCATTTATACTTAAAGAAAATCACAAAGTATCGAATTCAACAAAGTAACCGCTAAAAATGTGATTATAAATAATATCATTATAAAATTTTCTTCTATAATAGAAGTAACGAATGAATAACCTGAAAAATTAATGACATTACGATATCTAGATGAACACGAAATAAAAATTAATTATAAAACTTAATTAATATTAAAATTAACTATCATCATCAGCCCCTTATCGCCCACTGCTGAGCATAGGCCTCTCTTCGTGTACGCCACTTTTCCCGGTCCTGTGCCAATTTCATCCATTTCTTCAAAAATTAACTAAATTAAAACTAAGTACTCGTACAACTATAAATCTAAATATATAAAAGAAGAAACTGACTGACTGACTGACTGACTGACTGACTGACTGACTGACTGACTGACTGATTGACTGACTGACTGACTGACTGACTGACTGACTGACTGACTGACTGACTGACTGACTGACTGACTGACTGACTGACTGACTGACTGACTGACTGACTGACTGACTGACTGACTGACTGACTGACTGACTGACTGACTGACTGACTGACTGACTGACTGACTGACTGACTGACATATCAACGCACAGCCCAAACCGCTGGTTCTAGAGATTCCAAACTTGACACGTAGGTTCCTTATAAGGTCTAGGGATGTACTAAGAAAGGATTTTTCAAAATTCACCCCCTAAGGGGGTAAAATGGGGGTCCAAAGTTGGTATGGCGAATCAAGATTTGTTAGACTATTTTATTCGAAACTTCACAGGAGTATTCCTTACAATAAATGAGTAAACACGTGTTTCAGGTTTTTTGGGATATTCAACCCCTAAAAGGGGAAAATGTGGTCACAAAGTCTGAAAGTCAACATGGGTATCGTATCCTTTTTGAGTACTTATAGTACGCGGGCGAAGCCGCGGGAAAAGGCTAGTATAATATAAAAACTACCTAAAACTTACCTAAAATCCCAGTTATAAAAAGAAAACCCCCTCTCAGAGGTCCCTCTGCGGCAGGGAACCCATGACGCTGGCCGAGTTACCTCTCTGTATTGCCAAGGAGATGCGTTGGTAAGTGCCAGCTCTAGAGTCCCCTGAAGCGCTGACCAGCCATTTCAACAGGGCCCCATGAAAGTTTTCATATCAGCCGACCAAGGACCCATTGCACAGTGGCCGGCGCGCCTTAGTAAGGCGGCCATAATTAATTTGATTCTTACTTATCTTGTTTTCTGGTAACAAATACTTTTAAAATACTATTTACCACTAGTAAAGTTCAATGAAACACGTATTTAGGTATATTGCATGCTAAATTTAATAAAAACTATGAAACAAAATAGGTACATGAAAAAACATTGTGAAAAGTAAAAAAAAAAACTTAAAAATACCTTAAAAGTATATGATTATTACTATTCCTTAAACTAGACTATTTACTATTTCTTAAACATAACAGGCCTCACAATATAAATAATAAATATAAATTTTAAAATAATTCATGTAAAACAAATATCAATAAAAACAATAAGTGCATATAAAAATTAAATAATACATAAATTCAAACATTAAATTCTACGTTACTCAGTAACATCTAATAAACTTAAAACTTCAATAGAGAGAGTAGATTTTTTTTTTCGGGGTAACTTTCTACTGGAGGTGACAAATGGATCTGAATTCAGCAGAAGCCTGTGAATAAGATCTTTGTTAGTGAGATTCCGAGACATTTTCCGTGTGTGGTTGCGTCGAAAGATCTTTATATTTTTGTTCGTTGACTCTGCAGCCTCTTCGGACAATTCACCTATAGGAACTATAACGTTTTCTATAACTATGGTGCTATAGCACCATGTACGAGCACTTTATGTACAGAAGATGGTAAAGGATACCAATCGTATAACTTCATCAGTTCTTTCGCCGTTTCTGTAGCATACTCGTCAAATTTATTTATTTTATATCCAGATCATATGCACTCCAAAGTAGTTTCACACCTTTCTATCAGGTTCTGTTGTATACCGGTGATTTCAGCGGATAGCGGATTGTTGATCGGATTCCACGTTCAAGGTATTTTTGGTTAACGTACATGTTTTAAGGAGATTAACACTTTGCAACTCGTTGAACCATTCGGAATGTTTCATTACTTAGAACTTTAGATTTGGTTCTCGAACACGATTTCGAAAAAAACACAATTTGTTCGCAAATGTACTTTATGACTTATTCTAAGGTGCTAGTATTCACGTTATCTGCATATGGGACCATTTCAATCAAATGTTGTATCACTTGGCGACGCCTTTCTACATCTGAACCACTCTTAGACAGCCACAGTTCAAATACAAATCCCCTTGTAAATGATCCGACGTACATATCATCTGAAAAAAATAAAAATAAATGGTTAATATTGTAACGTAATATTTTCGTAGTACCACTACGCGTAGGCCCACTTAGGCGTAGCAGGATTCTAAATACTAAAGTGGCATAATGAGGCAAACAAAGTTGTATGTCTATTAATCTACAAAGATCAAGCTTTCAAATGAAGGTAATTTTATCCTTCAGCGAGTTTAATAACATAACTAAAACTTTCATTAAAAAAAACATTCTTATAATGTTTCGCATGTAAGTTAGTCATGGCGTAGACCCGTTATTATTACTATATATTACATGTACAGAACAAAATCTATGTGTAAAACAAAATAACGTACCTGATCCATAATACTAATAATCACTAAAATACCAACTTTCACAGGAATTCACTACTAATGACCGATCGCTTAATGAGTCGCTGATAAGGGAGCGCGCAGAAACGGGTGATATGGTCACTTTCGAGGTTCGTAAGAGAATGAAAATAGTTAATAATCCAAGATCTATTTATACCCGATTGGAGTACATGTATAGGTGAATAATAAACGATCATTGGATATTTAAAAATGACACATGCATTTTTTTTTTAATTATGACCTAAGGCCAGGCCACTGTGCATTGTCTCCACTGCAAGCGCCGCAAACTATATCTAGATTGACACTCGTCTGTTTACATTATAAGACAAGTGAGAATGAATTCTCTATAGGCAATTAGTAACGTAACGTCACTTTATCTGAGGGCTACGAAAAAACACTCCGGCCAACCAAAATTGGTTGGTCAATCAAATGTATGACGTCCGACAGGCAAGCCTTTTCAAACAACTTCAAGATTTCGAAGGAGGAGGTTATTTATTCGTCGGGATCTTTGTTTTTTATTTATGAATGTAACGTTTTTTCGAAGACGGCTTGACCGATTTGGGAAATTCTTTTTTTGTTTGAAAGAGTATACTTTACAGTTGGTCCCATTGTCAGGTCATGATCTGATGATGGGATCCTGGAGATTCTGAGGGAACTCTTCAAATATTATAGGCACACCATTGATTTATTTGAGTATTTTTTACAGTAGCATTTGACTTTGGAAATGGGGGGACTAAGTGAAGTCGGTTCTTTTGTTTAAAATTATTTTTGAGATCGGTTAGACTAAGATGTATATAAATAATGAGTAATTACTTATACTTCATCGAAATCGCTGTTCTCGGAGCCCGCTCTATACCTGTTTTCAATTATTAAGTTAATAAAGTGCATACTGTTCAAATATTTTGAAGATTCCTCGCTGCCAGCGTGAAATTTATAGTATTTTCTGTTTTTTACACTTTCAGGTGAACTTTCAAACTTTTTATTGACAGGAAAATACAATAATGAAATTCACACCACCTTTTTGGAACGGCCTTTCTCTTCCCTGCTGGGGGGTTCTTAATGGCACTTTTCTGTTCTAGGACTTTACGATTTACATTTGCTTCTTTCAGGATTCACTGTGCATTTTGCTCCCTTGTGATACATTCTACTTTATTCGCCGTCAATAGGAAAATATAATTTTAAACAAAAAAGAACCGACTTCACTTAGCCTCCACCTTTCCAAAAGCAAATGCTCGAGCTACTGTAAAAAATACTCAGATCACTGTAGGTGTGCCTATAATAGTTGAAGAGTTCCTTCGATTTCTCCAGGATCCTTTAATCAGATCCTAACTTGATGACAATGGGACCAACTGTGAAGTACTCTTTCAAACAAAAAAAGAATTTTCCAAATCGGTCCAGCCGTCTTCGAACATACATAAAAAATATAGTAACAAAGATCCCGACGACTTGAGAACCTCCTCCTTCGAGATCTTGAAGTCGGTTGAAAATAGGACAAACAAATATGTATATATGACTGACAACTGCATTTCTAGGCATAAAAAAGCATTTGCCACATTTTTTTGTAACCAGCTACCGTAGCCTATGGACGCCTGCAACTCTTTGCCGACCCTTTACAAAAAGGAGGATTCACTGTGTTGACGACTAAAGGAACAAAAGGGTACCTCGTCATCAACACACTGGGTCCTCTTCGAGCTCTTTGGCAACCTTACTCACCATCAGGAACACACCACTATGAGTAGGGTCTAGTGATATTTGGCTGTGGTTCTCTGTAAGGTGGAGGTACTCTCCCAGTCGGGCTCTTTCCAGATTTTAGCTAAATGACATTCACTGAGCTGTGCCCTGCCACACAAAGCGAGATGACATTCGCAGTACCCATACCTCTCTTTTGGAGATAGTTGTGCAGGTACAAAAACACATAGCACACATTACATAACAGATGATAAAATATTTAAAAAACCGGCCAAGAGCGTGTCGGGCCACGCTCAGTGTAGGGTTTCGTAGTTTTCCGTCCGTCACTAGTAAGTGTCCCCACTTGAGAGTTAAAATAACACCGCCATGTAGGATATGATATGAGCGTTCCACGTACAGCGACATCTATCGGCAAATTAAGTAAACTATTGCGCGCGAGCTTAAAGTATGGAAGATGATTTTTATGGGATAATTATTTAATGCGTTAACCGATTTTCACCGTTTGTACAGGTACTGGTACAATAAATTACAGGTACAATAAACACCTGCTTATACGGTTAAATTACAAACTTAGTTCAGAAATTATTTTGTAATTTTTTTTCAAAAACTATTTAACCTATCAAATTCAAAATAATTTTCCTAGAAAGTTTTTATAAAGTTCTACTTTTGGGATTTTTTTCATATTTTTAAAACTTATGGTTAAAAGTTAGAGGGGGGGGGGACAATTTTTTTTTACTTCTGGAGCGATTATTTTCGAAAATATTTACATTATCAAAAAATGTTTTTAGTAAACCCCTATTCATTTTTAAATACCTATCGAACAATATATCACACGTTAGGGTTGAAATGAAAAAAAAATCACTCACCACTTTACGTATAGGGGAGGTACCCTAATAATAAAAAAATTCTACTTTTTATTTTACCACTTTGTCGGCGTGATTGATATACATATTAGTACCAAATTTCAGCTTTCTAGTGCTAACGGTCACTGAGATTATCCGGGGACGGACGGACGGACGGCCAGACATGGCAAAACTATAAGGGTTCCTAGTTGACTACGGAACCCTAAAAAGATATTCGTTTTTACTGAAATATTTTTACTAAAAATGTATATTATGTGTATTAGCTAACATTGAAACTTGAAACCATGGCTAATCATTAAAAGGGTGTGATTGCGGGGAAATTAAGATAAATGCATTTGTTTACCTCTTCGAGCAACAATATAAAGGAGGTACAGCTTCGAACAAGATTTAATAAAAAAATATGACTCCTGAAAATTTGTAATCGGCCAGTCTTATACCGAAATAAGACTGTCAAACAAAGTACCCCCGAGTCGTTCTTGCAGTACTATTGTGGAGCCATTTTTTTGGGCTGATTTGTAAAGGAGGTACAGCTTCGAACAAGATTTAATAAAAAAATATGACTCCTGAAAATTTGTAATCGGCCAGTCTTATACCGAAATAAGACTGTCAAACAAAGTACCCCCGAGTCGTTCTTGCAGTACTATTGTGGAGCCATTTTTTTGGGCTGATTTGTAAAGGAGGTACAGCTTCGAACAAGATTTAATAAAAAAATATGACTCCTGAAAATTTGTAATCGGCCAGTCTTATACCGAAATAAGACTGTCAAACAAAGTACACCCGAGTCGTTCTTGCAGTACTATTGTGGAGCCATTTTTTTGGGCTGATTTGTAAAGGAGGTACAGCTTCGAACAAGATTTAATAAAAAAATATGACTCCTGAAAATGTGTAATCGGCCAGTCTTATACCGAAATAAGACTGTCAAACAAAGTACCCCCGAGTCGTTCTTGCAGTACTATTGTGGAGCCATTTTTTTGGGCTGATTTGTAAAGGAGGTACAGCTTCGAACAAGATTTAATAAAAAAATATGACTCCTGAAAATTGGTAATCGGCCAGTCTTATACCGAAATAAGACTGTCAAACAAAGTACCCCCGAGTCGTTCTTGCAGTACTATTGTGGAGCCATTTTTTTGGGCTGATTTGTAAAGGAGGTACAGCTTCGAACAAGATTTAATAAAAAAATATGACTCCTGAAAATGTGTAATCGGCCAGTCTTATACCGAAATAAGACTGTCAAACAAAGTACCCCCGAGTCGTTCTTGCAGTACTATTGTGGAGCCATTTTTTTGGGCTGATTTGTAAAGGAGGTACAGCTTCGAACAAGATTTAATAAAAAAATATGACTCCTGAAAATTTGTAATCGGCCAGTCTTATACCGAAATAAGACTGTCAAACAAAGTACCCCCGAGTCGTTCTTGCAGTACTATTGTGGAGCCATTTTTTTGGGCTGATTTGTAAAGGAGGTACAGCTTCGAACAAGATTTAATAAAAAAATATGACTCCTGAAAATTTGTAATCGGCCAGTCTTATACCGAAATAAGACTGTCAAACAAAGTACCCCCGAGTCGTTCTTGCAGTACTATTGTGGAGCCATTTTTTTGGGCTGATTGGGTATCCCAAGTATTATTTGATCGGTGGTAACATCATTTAACTTTTTTATTAACCCCGAATTAGATATTAAATAAATTTTTACTGAAAAACTATATAGCGATTGTACTTTTCTTTTAAAAGTCACAGATACTCATCAAGATTCGAACTAACCTAAACCTTGACATTCCGTACTTTTATCTTAAGGATAATTGGAAATAGTATGTTTATTGTATACTAGAATCACTTACTTTTTTTTTATTTCAATTCAAAATTTGTTTCTAACTGTTGATGATGGATTATTATAATTTGGAAATTTATGTAGAAGACACAGTTCAGGTAAGAAAGTATATCAAACTTGTATGTAATTCATTTTCAAATAGTCAGATTTGGACTCATCTTTTTTCTTTGGTATTTTTCTTAAACTATAACCTATTGTTGGTTAATCTAACTTGGTTTGATATGTTTTCTTATAGAACAACGCACTTATATGTATTGTTTAGTTTTGATGTACTGTTGTTTTGAAAAAATAAGTACCGCCGAGTTTCTTGCCGGACATAATTCTTCTCGGGTCAGAGGTGTAGGGTTAGAACCGGTGTAGTTTGATTTTTTTTTCTCTCTTTTAATTTGACGTGTAAAAGTGCCCTTGTGGCCTACTTACTGAATAAATGTTTGAGTTTGAGTTTGAGTATCACTTACCTAGTTCCAATATCCAACCCTGGCATTCCATCAGCATCAAGTTCATCGGATCAGCTCAACGTCATCATAATATCGTATTGTCATCCAACTTAGGTACGTATTCAAACCAAATTTCAAGTTAATCTGACCACTGAAAGTAGGTAAATTTCAAGTTAATCCAACCACTGAAAGTAGGTAAATTTCAAGTTAATCCAACCACTGAAAGTAGGTAAATTTCAAGTTAATCCAACCACTAAAAGTAGGTAAATTTCAAGTTAATCCAACCACTGAAAGTAGGTAAATTTCAAGTTAATCCAACCACTGAAAGTAGGTAAACTTCAAGTTAATCCAACCACTGAAAGTAGGTAAATTTTAAGTTAATCCAACCACTGAAAGTATGTAAATTTCAAGTTAATCCAACCACTAAAAGTGGGTACATTTCAAGTTAATCCAACCACTGAAATTAGGTCAAATTTATTATTTCCTTTCGTCGACATTTAAGGTTAAATTGAGATTTTGTAGACCGAACTACTAGCGCTTACTTTTCGATGGAGCTTTTATGATCGCATATTTTAGCATTGTCGACGATAGATAGTTTTTCATTTGCTTTATCTACACTCATATTATTTATCCTAAATGCCGTATTCCGAAATCATAGAATGGCCGCCATTGCACCGCCATGGCCAACTCGATTGTGCCGGCGGTCGCGCGGGCGGGTGTCGGCGGCCGCGCGGGAACGTGCAGTTGTACATTATGTTATCAAAACTCATAACACATCAATAGTTGAGCATGTAAAGTTAAAATTACGTTACTGCCACACATAAAAAGCTTATCATAGTAAAATCGGTTGTGGTAATGCTAGCCATTGCCTACCGTTTTTGAACACGTTTTAGAGGACTTACAATGTGAGTGTAGATAAATAATATTATAGACGCCTTTTTTGTGTAGTTGTACTATATTTGAGTGGCATAATGTAGGGGGGGATTTTACCGCTGTACAGAATGGAATTGAAAAAGTTAGTTAAATAAGGCAAAAAGGTAGTTTTTCCGGATTTAAGTGCTTCCGTTGTAACACCATCATCCCCCATCATCCCCAGGCGATAAGACAGATATAAATAATTACAGACCCATCAGTCTTACATCTCATATCTACAAATTGTTTATAAAGGTAATAGAAAACAGAATCGCCCCACTCCTGGATAGACATCAGCCACCCGAGCAAGCTGGTTTTCGCCCGAGTTTCTCCACTACAGACCACTCCAATACCTCCATACTTTAAATCAATTTATTGAATAATCCAACGAGTTCAGCGTACCTCTATACCTTGCGTTTGTTGACTATAGCAAAGCATTTGACAGCGTTAAACACTCCGCTATATTTTCCGCCATGCAAAATCAAGGCATAGACTCGACGTATGTTGAACTCGTTGGCACAATTTACAGAAACAGTACAGCCAACATTAAACTACATGCACCAGGTCCTATTTTTAATATCGAAAAAGGCGTTAAACAGGGCGACCCGCTGTCACCAAAACTGTTCACCAGTTGCCTCGAGGAGATATTTAAAAAGCTCGCGGTCCCATGGGAAAGGTTTGGCGTTGACGTTGGCGGCAAAAGGTTAACAAACCTGCGCTTTGCCGACGACATTGTCCTCTTTTCCCACTCGGTATCTCAACTACAACAAATGCTACAAGATCTCAGCACGGCGAGCCTTGAGGTTGGACTCACGATGAATCGAGCGAAAACTCAGTTGATGACAAATAGAACAAAACGTAGGGTCACGGTAGATGGACAGGAAATACAATATCATCATCATCATCATGACACGTACCGGTCGGAAGCGATCCGCATCCAGCGTCTTCCGGTGACCTTAACAAGATCGTCTGACCATCTTGTGGATGGACGTCCTACGCTGCGCTTGCTAGTCCGTGGTCTCCACTCGAGCACTTTTCGGCCCCATCGGCCAATTTTGACAATATGTCAATGAGTATATATACTTGGGCCAGATAGCGTCCTTCGAAAACAGGCAGACTAAAGAAGTCAACCGACGTGTCGAAAATTCCTGGAAGAGCTTCTGGTCTATGAAGGTGCTATTGAAGGGCGACCTTCCGCTGTGTCTCAAGCGCAAACTCATTGACATGTGTATCCTGCCATTCCTGCCCATCCTAACCTACGGTGCGCAAACCTGGTCATTAACTGAGGCCCTAAAATCTAAACTCAAGGTTTGTCAGCGAGCAATGGAGCGTGGTAGGTGTTCGTAGAACTGATCGAATCAGAAACACGGAACTACGCTCCAGAACTCGAGTTGTAGATGTAGGTGCCAAGACCGCTAAGCTGAAGTGGGACTGGGCTGGACATGTCTGCCGCATGCACCCGGACAGGTGGGCTAAAATGGTTACCCAGTAGGACCCACGACACACCATTAATGACGCGCGCCGAGGTGCAGGCAGACCAAGAAGGAGGTGGCGGGACGACTTGGACGCTTTTTACACAGAATGGTGGCAAAATTCAAACGACCGATTATAGACGAGCGCCGGCATAATCCACTAAGAAGATTGAGGTTACTAAATTGTATAGAGGCAGCAGGTTGTAAGTCATTCATCAAACTCAATTCTTATCGGCTTGCCTATTTAAATCACTCGTAGAAAAACTATTGTATAAACTGCCCGGCCTGGGCGAATGGCAATTTGTTTCCGGTGTCTGTATGTGATGAAGAACAAGCATGCTAATTTTCAAGCGGTTGCCTGACAATTTTTTTTTTGCTTTCGTACAGGGCGCCAGTCCAACCAGGAGGGACGGCATAATTTTTTTTGTTATATAAACAGCGTACATTCTTTCAGGCAACCGCTGTTTCAATCGGTTGCCTCGAAATAACTTTTTTTTTCACCCCGTCCCCCAAAAAGTTGTAGTGAAAATCACTACAAGTCTATACTACTCTTTGATTCTGTCATAGCTGTCACCCGCCAAACATGGCGCACAAAATTTGTTCAAGATTTCACATCTAGTCGAATACATAATAAATCAATGGTAGAAGGTACGTTTAGTTAAACCTAAATATCCTACTGAATCAGCAGAATCTGAGAAAAAGCAAAGTTTAAAACGGAAATGGAATGGTATATTCAATCCTTTCTTATCCTAACTACCAACATGACTTATTTTAATTTTATGAAATTAAATATTTTTCATTAAATAAAAAAAAAACAACATGACTGAGGAGATTCTTCTAATGGTCTAAGAGCTGACCACGTCAGATATGACACAATAACGAAAGCAAAGAAACCCATCTAGTAAGATTGCAACACTATCCTTATTGCTAGATCCGGGCATCTGGCAGATTTTAATGGGTGGATGTCAGAGTGGCCGACTAGCAAATTATTTTAATTGGGAAAAAGTAATACCAAAATAGGTATTAACGGCCGAAGCTATCTTATTAATAGAGGACGGGGCCTATAATTTAACATTAGAACAAAAAACATTGCGTAATATTTCGGAAACAGAAACAGTAGGCGACAAACTATGAATTACATTATACGTCGTTTTGGACTACTTTACCCCATCAGAAACTTTTGGCAATGATATGATCTAATTTATAAAAAAATTCATAATACTGCATCAAAACCAGAACTCTAGGATTTGTGTTCTTAAAGAGGTTTGCATTCTTTGACCTCCACCACTTTACAGTTGCCAGATGTCCGGATCTTGAAATAAGCATAGTATAGCAAACTAACGAGACGGGTTTCGTCGCTCTCATTATTGTGTCATATCTGACGTGGCTAGCTCTCCGTCTATAAAGGTAATGCACTGTGAAACGGCAAGTATAATGTGGGTAGAGCATAGACTTTATGATGGGTTGATGGGGCAAAGGAAGACAGAAGCTACGATTTTTGTATGCAGTTCTTCCGCTACCAGAAAAACGAGGAGCATGATATGGCCACACATATTCCGACTCTCAAAACACTATCGTATGAGTTGAATAACGAAATTGAAGGAAACGATTTACCTGAAATTTTATTAATATGTAAAAGATAAAGATAAAAAAGATAAAAGATATTTATTCTTCAATTTAGGCACATTACAATGCACTTATGAACGTCAGAGAAAAAAAACTACCACCGGTTCTAACCCTACACGGCCTACACCTCTGACCCGAGAAGTATTATGACCGGCAAGAAACTCGGCGGGACTTATTTTTTCAAAACAGTAATACAGTAATATTAAATCTTAAAGATACACAACAATGCGTAGTTCTATAAGAATACATATCAAAACAGCTTGAGAGACATACAATGTAAGTATTGTTAAATACAAATAAAATAATAATAATAAAATCCAAATCTGGTTGCTTCACAAAACGTTTGATATGCTTTCCTATCTGAACTGTGTCCTCTAAATGTTAGATGACTTTGTAGTAGTTTCTGGTTTGGGCCATGCATCTTTGTCCGTCATAATAGTCCTCGACCCCTGTAATAACCCTTTGACATTAAAGTTTTTTTCAAATATTTCTTAAGAGCGGGAAATGATAAATTTAAAGCATCGACGGGTAACTTGTTATAAATGTGAATACCTTGACCAAAAAATTACTTATATGCTTTTGTAAAATATTGGATTGTCTATCCGAAGAAAATTTCAGTTTGAAATCAAGCTGGCTGGTTAATGACTTAAAGTGAGCGAAATGAAAGGTTTAACAAAAACACTGGTGATCCGTTTAAGGGCATAATTGGTATCGGTTTCTAATTACGGAATACTAGGAAAAAAAAAAAAATTTTTTTTTTCGTGTTAAAAATTTTTTTCTCTTATTTTTTCTTAGTTGCAATACAATACCAATTATGCCCTTACATCGATTACCAGTGTTTTTGTTACATCCCGTATAGAAAACTTGACCACACATATATGTGCATATGATATATCCTAAAGCAGAAAATGGTAGAGCAAGGTGGAAGTAGCAATGAGTTAAAGCCTGACCAGAAATATATGATCATGCGCCATGATGCGGAATTTCATTGGTACTAATTTCTTACACTGACAATAATTTTAATGACTGAATGATATGCATGTGAAAGGCTGTCACTGTCATTGAGGCGGTTTACTTAAATGATAATAAAGTATTGAATGTTAAAATAATAAACGACAGAAAATTCCCAAAATTATCTATAGTCAAGAGAGGAACATTGTAGATAGTGTATATAATAAACTGCTGTAAGTAATACGCTCGGGAAATGAAACTTTTCCGCTGCGAAACATTTTCAAATTAACATCAAAGCTGACAGGTAAACAAATCAAGATGTCACCATACCATAGAGAACTGAACTATTGCCATATAAATGAGAATAATAGCGCCCTCTTGACAATAATCATATATTTCTGGTCAGGCTTTACATATGTTACGTGAAAAAAACCGGCCAAGTGCGAGTCGGACTCGCGCACCGAGGGTTCCGTACAAACCCGTAGGTTTGATATGAATTTCAATTTAATACTTCTACGCGTTCATGAGGAAAGTGGTAGTAACTTTAAAATTATTAAAAATATTTTTATTATATGATGTAACTAAAAATTTACGGTTTTGAAAGAAAGAAAGAAAATACATTTATTAACGTCACACGAATTAAATGAACAAAGGAAAAGTAACAAACATTAAGGACGATAAAAGGGACTCCCACTCAGCATAATGCGGCAGCAAGCCACGGCGCTGATTTTCGGTGGGGACCTAATTTATAACTAACTTACAGCTAACTTATAAGTCTTATAACTAACGAATGACGACACAAATGCAGACAAAAAACAAACAACAAAAGCAAACCAAGAAAAAAAAAACAAGAAAATGGTAAGACCGGTTACAAGATAAATCTTTTTGCCCTTATGTAATAAGTATATAATTTAAAAAGAAGGAGAAAAGAAAAGGTATGTGCACTTAAAACAGTTTTGATTAGCTGCCGCTAGGCGTTTTCGCAATGTTTCCTTTATCTGTGCTATAAGACGTTGCTTCGTACCAAATTTCAAGATTCTGAGTTCACGGGAAGTAGGTTTTGATTCCCTTGTGAGTTTCGAAAATTTGCGGGAATTTGCGGCTTAAACAGCTGTAGATAAATGATTGCGTTGGCTTAAAAGTTTGATTTTTTCACAGCTCCAAGGCACAGTAGACTTGAGTATTTGATATAAATTTCAGCTTGATACCTCCACGCGTTCCTGAGAAAACGGGTCTTGACAGACAGACAGACGGACGGACGGACAACAAAGTGATCCTATAAGGGTTCCGTTTTTTCCTTTCGAGGTACGGAACCCTAAAAAACAGTACAGAAAGCAGGGTAACGGAAAAAAGTGGAATAAATGCAATTACTGTCACAGGCTTTCACAAAGTCACAGTTTGCAAGAAGTGGATTACGGATGGTAGACCTTCTAAACCTCCAAAGCAAACCTCTACCCACCTCTAATGTTTTAATTTTGACAAGCCTTATTAAACATAAGATTAAAAGTACCCAGTGTATTGACGATGAGGGACCCTCTAGTTCCTTTCGCCGTCAACACAGTGAATCCTACTTGTAAAGGGTCGGCAACGCGCATGTGACACTCTGTTGCAGTTGCAGGCGTCCATAGGCGGTAGTTGCTTACCATCAGGCGGGCCGTATGCTTGTTTGCCACCGTCGTAGTATAAAAATAAAATAAAAACATACGGAGCGCGTAACAATAAAATATGGACCCTTCAACTTCGAAGGTTTGCCTCTTCCACTCATTAAAACAGGGCGGAGCGTAGCGTAGCTCGTAGTGCGAATGTCGTAGCACGCCTGTGACGTCACGATGACGTAGCGAATCGCGTAGCACTACGATGACGTAGCGAAACCCGTAGCACCACGATGACGTCACGCATACACGGGCCTCACAGGGGGCGCAACTATAGTGCGGGGCGGGGGACGAAGATAGTAAATACAATTTTCAAGACACCTGCTCGTAACGAGGTTCTTATTCCACCGCTTTTATGCTCATAATCCTAGATATTAAACACGTGTGCATTTCACAATAATTATCCAACTAGTGGAATAATTTAATAATCCGATCAAGTGACGTTTGTACTCTAGTACCAAGTTGTACGTACGCAGACGAATCGTTGTAATTTAGTCGGGTGTCGCAGATAGCTTAAAATTACTGTTGTTTTTGTGTAACTAGATCTAAGTTAATCATTTTCTCGATTTATACCAATTTGTTTATTTTTGTAATTTAATAAAGTGTATAAAAATTGTGTTTACCTGTCTAGTTCTTAAGTACTGATCTGTGTCTAATTTTATTGATATTATGTCGTAATACCCAAAATGTCTAGATTATAAGAATTTTGTACTAATCTACGAAGAAATGTCCCATAATAATATCAATTTACACCCTCCTACAATCATGTAACAGTTTAAGATTATTGGCTAATAAACGAATGACATACTCTGCACATATAAGTCACTAGTACGAGTACTAAGAAAAACCCATAAAAGTGGCCAGCACTCGTACTCACTTCTACAACAACTCCCAGCGGGGAAACACCTGCAACTACACTGCTCAGATGTCTTACAATTCTAAATAAGTGTTTTTATTCATCTCCCTACATGACCTGGTAAATGGTACAGCGGGTCAGCGCTGCTTGGTTCAACGTGGTAATCCGGTCTGCACACAACAGTCGGGTATTACCTTTACTTTTTTTAACTCTTTATGAGTTTACATTCTAAAAAAGTAAATATATTAAAAATATATATATTTACGACAGAATATAAATTATACAATCCTGATTGTGAATAAGAATCATTTCAACTTATTATATTACTCGTAATACACAATAATTCGTGTTTAAAAACTTTAAAACACGAATTGTCTGTTTTAATATTGGCTGTTTGGCATTATACGTCCGCGCCTTTGCCTCAAGCTGCACGCACATCCAAAAAAGAAAATTGCGCGCCATTTATAAGTTAACCTCAAATCATTGTTTATTTGTTAGATTTTTCTCGTCGTGTTTAATTAATTTAAACAAATTATATTTTCAATGAATAAGAAGACAACTTTAGCGTTAATTTAACCTCTGGATATATTTCAAAATTGTGATAGATACTAGTAAAATGTTATCATAAAAATCTAGTGAGCAATACGTAAGAAAAAATACTATAATTTATTGCACAATAAATGTGAAGTCTGTAATTTTATGAAATGATTTGAAAAAGAGTTCCAGATACTCAATAACACCACAAAAAAGGTTAGTTAAATTTAATTATCTTAGGTTCGTAAGTACCTCTATCCTGTAAACATTCTGACAATTAATGTATTTATCAAAAGTTATTAACTATACGATTATGTTATTTCGCAAGTGTGTCGAAAAACGTCGTATGAAACGCGTGTGCTTGATCATTACATAAGCTCAGCTTCCTTATGCGTACTCACATGCGTTCGTGCGCACAATATCGCTTCGTATGTAATGATCAACTTAGCACACTTGTATCATAATGTACTATTATTGCTAGGCGAGCTTTACATACACTATACTTGGCTATTAGTACTCATTAGCCGCGAAAGACCTAACTGGGTAGACGTTACGAGTCTAGTATGAAAGTGCTAGGCTAGAGCATTGCCACTAAAACGCTTAAACTTGGTTAAAGCGTATAGCGTGCGATACCCCACCTAGACTCTACTTTATAATTTTAGTTATATAATTTTTCATAATACTGCATCAAAACCAGAACTCTACGATTTGTAATCTTAAAGTGGTTTGCATTTTTTAACCTCCACCACTTTACAACTGCCAGATGTCCGGATCTAGAAATAAGCATAGTACAGCAAACTGACTAGAGTGCTTTCGTCGCTCTCATTATTGTATCATATCTGCGTCTATACTGTGAAACTCAAATAATTCTCGGCAAGGCGATATATGTGCTAGCCAAGTAGGAGTCCTAAACAATGGCCTTCCCCAAGGGTCGGTCCTCGCACCACTGCTCTTCAATTTATTACGTCCACGACATGCCCGAAACAACCAGTCGAAAGTTTGACCACGCGGACGAGTTTTTATACGAAATAAATTTCAAGACTGACCATTGAACTTGGCACCCATTTAGATCTCACTTCTTTTGTCGTTGAAGTCAACAACCAAGGCATAAATATTGAACTTGGCTCTCATTTCACATTTATGTTTTTAGATGGGATATAGTTATAGACGGAGAGCTAGCCACGTCAGATATGATACAATAATGAGACCGACGCAACCCCTCTCGTTAGTTTTCTATACTATGCTTATTTCTAGATCCGGACATCTGGCAGCTGTAAAGTGGTACAAATCCTAGAGTTCTGGTTTTAATGCAGTATTATAACAAACTATATAAATAATTAGATCCTATCATTGCCAAAAGTTTCTGATGGGGGAAAGTAGTCTAAAATCTAAATATATAAAAGAAGAAACTGACTGACTGACTGACTGACTGACATATCAACGCACAGCCCAAACCGCTAGTTCTAGAGATTCCAAATTTGGCACGTAGGTTCCTTATAAGGTCTAAGGGTGCACTAAGAAAGGATTTTTCAAAATTCACCCCCTAAGGAGGTAAAATGGGGGTCCAAAGTTTGTATGGCGAATCAAGATTTGTTAGACTATTTTATTCGAAACTTCACAGGAGTATTCCTAACGATAAATGAGTAAACACGTGTTTCAGGTTTCTTGAAAATTCAACCCCTAAAAGGGGCAAATGTGATCACAAAGTCTGAAAATCAACATGGGTATCCTATTCTTTTTGAGTACTTATAGTACGCGGGCGAAGCCGCGGAAAAAGGCTAGTGATGTATAATGTAATTCATAGTTTATCGCCTACTGTTTCTGTTTCCGAAATATTACGCAATGTTTTTTGTTCTAATGTTAAAATATGCCCTTCCTCAAAAGTAATATAATTTTGGCCGTTTTTACCTATTTTGGTTTTACTTTTTCAAATTCAAAAACTTTGCTAGTCTGTCACTCTAACATCCACCCATTAAAAGCTGCCAGATGCCCGGATCTAGCAATAAGGATAGTATTGCAATCTTACTAGATGGGTTTCATTGCTCTCATTATTGTGTCATATCTGACGTGGCCAGCTCCTTAGACCATTATAATAGCCGATAACTGTAGTCCCCTATCGCGTATTAGTACAGCAGGTAGGTAGGTTAAATAACATAAATTATTCTGTATCATATTATAATTATAAAGATATTGTTCAATCAAAGCGTCTACGTTTTAAATTCTTTTTGACATTGACGTAAGGTTGACTTTTACCTGAGCTAGTGGGAATGGTTTACTAATTAAAGCTGTATACGAGACTGCGAACTCCCGTCGACCGCTTCAAAACACCTGTGGCGAGTAGCATAAGAAATTGATCCTAAACGCTGGGAGTTGAGGTTTATTTGTAGTGGAATTAATAATTTTTTTAATTGTTATTTTTCTTTACCCCATTGCATATTTTTGCGTGATTTGTTAATTAGTATTATTATATTAATTAGTAATATTGAGTCTATAATCAATATACGTAATGCTATAGTTACGTAAGTAAATGATAATGCACTGTATGCACGTAATACAATAGAAGATTGTTAACTAAGGGTTGAAGTGACTCATTTCACCCGAGATATTTCTCGATACAATAGTTCGAGGGTGAAATGGGTAACTTCACCCGAGTTAAATAGTCTGCTTTTCGTTTCGACTGTGAGGAAAGTAAAATACTACACGCATATTTTGTAAAACAGATACAGAATAATCTATAAAAAATGGTACAATTTTAAAAAGATAAATTCAATGTTTTGCCGGTGGTCGGAGAGGAGGGTATCCGGGTGGGCACCGGCTCCACAATTAACACAGCTAATCGTAACAATTAAATAAAAATACTTTCCACTCTAGGGATGAAAAAGCAATTTGCCACCCGGCTATCTACCCAGGAAAATAATACTTTCCGAACAGGAGAGATGAAAATAATAATTTAAAGTGAGAAAATAAAGCGTTTTTTACACTTAATTTTTGTACCTTCTTCCGAGAGGAAAGTTTGTAGGATTCAAAAATATAGTATCTTAGAATGTTACAAAAAGCATAAGAAAAAAACATCAAGCTACGCGTTGGTATTATAAATTAATGTTTTGCGCGGCCGTATCTTTACTGGAGTACAAGTCAATATTATAAAATTAGTATCTGTGCTATTTAGACGTTCAGTACTTCCTATATCCTACATAATAGTGGATATATTGGCCAACACGTTGACTGGAAATGGTGAGGAAATTAAAGATTTCGGAAATAGATTTTGGTAGTTGTCACAGAAATTCAGATTTCACGCACAGCTTTAACATTTGAAGGAAAAAAGATAAAATAGTAAAGTAATATACCTATATCGTTGAAGACAATGTAATGCTCTTCTACCCTTTTGCCGGCTTTTATTTATTTTTGGGTATGTACATAGAAGATAAATTAATCCGGTCAAATAACTGGTATTGTTAAAAGTCATTTCGCTAGAGCGTATAGTTTCCGAACTATACGTGAAAAAGCGAAAAATGGGACCTTAGTGGCTAGGGCCGGGGACTTTTGATATGTTCACCTCCAAACTAGTCGAAACAAAGTTATGAAGTCAAAAAATTTGTTCCAAGTATTTTCCCTCTGTCTCTATACCTTTTTGTGATCATTCGTTGACTGACCTAAAAGCATTGATTAATACAAACTAAAAGTGATTCTCAAGATAGTTGCAAGAGAGTTGTCTCGCAAACTCGGTAGCGTGGACTGATATTTTATGTTATGAGTTTTATGACTTAATATGGATATGGTCACCCTAGAGACGCTTCACGGTACAACCCTATATGATACAACTTACAGTAATGACTGATAAATTAAAAACAATCATTATATGAATCGTTCGTTTATTTCGAATTTATTACACATCAAAAAAAATTGAACAATCTATTTTAAAAGGCAATAAAGGCCCACACGGGACGTGGGTTAAAATGTTGAACTACATTTAACATTCGTCATCAGAAGTCAACTCCGAGCTACTGCCAGAAAAAGACGAGCTTGAACTCGAAGAAGAGGATGAGCTGCTGCTGCTGCTGCTGCTGCTGCTGCTACTGCTGCTACTGCTGCCATCAGGTCCTTCGGATTGTGATTGCTTGTTCACACTAACACCACTTGAGCTGGATTTTGATGCTCTCTGTTCGCTTTCCGTCTTCACGGATCCATCTTTGGCTACTACTGTGGATTGTTTGTTATCAGAAGCAGCCTTGTTAGTCTCGTTCGAAGTATCTTCTTCAGATGATTGCGTATAAGATCCGTCTTTGTTCACTTGCGAAGCTTGTTTTGCGGTTGAAGCATCTTTACTTTTCTCACTCGACCGAGCCTGTTCAGATGATTGCCCATAAGATCCGTCTTTGTTCACTTGCGAAGCTTGTTTTGCGGTTGAAGCATCTTTACTTTTCTCACTCGACCGAGCCTGTTCAGATGATTGCCCATAAGATCCGTCTTTGTTCACTTTCGTAGCTTGTTTTGCGGTTGAAGCATCTTTACTTTTCTCACTCGACCGAGCCTGTTCAGATGATTGCCCATAAGATCCGTCTTTGTTCACTTTCGTAGCTTGTTTTGCGGTTGAAGCATCTTTACTTTTCTCACTCGACCGAGCCTGTTCAGATGATTGCCCATAAGATCCGTCTTTGTTCACTTGCGAAGCTTGTTTTGCGGTTGAAGCATCTTTACTTTTCTCACTCGACCGAGCCTGTTCAGATGATTGCCCATAAGATCCGTCTTTATTCATTTGCGAAGCTTGTTTTGCGGTTGAAGCATCTTTACTTCTCTCACTCGACTGAGCCTGTTCAGATGATTGCCCATGAGATCCGTCTTTGTTCACAATCGTAGCTTGTTTTGCGGTTGAAGCATCTTTACTTTTCTCATTCGACCGAGCCTGTTCAGATGATTGCCCATAAGATCCGTCTTTGTTCACTTGCGAAGCTTGTTTTGCGGTTGAAGCATCTTTACTTCTCTCACTCGACTGAGCCAGTTCAGATGATTGCCCATAAGATCCGTCTTTGTTCACTTGCGAAGCTTGTTTTGCGGTTGAAGCATCTTTACTTTTCTCACTCGATCGAGCCTGTTCAGATGATTGCCCATAAGATCCGTCTTTGTTCATTTGCGAAGCTTGTTTTGCGGTTGAAGCATCTTTACTTTTCTCACTCGACCGAGCCTGTTCAGATGATTGCCCATAAGATCCGTCTTTGTTCATTTGCGAAGCTTGTTTTGCGGTTGAAGCATCTTTACTTCTCTCACTCGACTGAGCCTGTTCAGATAATTGCCCATGAGATCCGTCTTTGTTCACAATCGTAGCTTGTTTTGCGGTTGAAGCATCTTTACTTCTCTCACTCGACCGAGCCTGTTCAGATGATTGCCCATAAGATCCGTCTTTGTTCACTTGCGAAGCTTGTTTTGCGGTTGAAGCATCTTTACTTCTCTCACTCGACTGAGCCTGTTCAGATGATTGCCCATAAGATCCGTCTTTGTTCACTTTCGTAGCTTGTTTTGCGGTTGAAGCATCTTTACTTTTCTCACTCGACCGATCCTGTTCAGATGATTGCCCATAAGATCCGTCTTTGTTCAATTGCGAAGCTTGTTTTGCGGTTGAAGCATCTTTACTTTTCTCACTCGACCGATCCTGTTCAGATGATTGCCCATAAGATCCGTCTTTGTTCACTTTCGTAGCTTGTTTTGCGGTTGAAGCATCTTTACCTTTCTCACTCGACCGAGCCTGTTCAGCTGATTGCCCGTAAGATCCGTCTTTGTTCAATTGCGAAGCTTGTTTTGCGGTTGAAGCATCATTACTTCTCTCACTCGACTGAGCCTGTACAGATGATTGCCCGTAAGATCCGTCTTTGTTCACTTTCGTAGCTTGTTTTGCGGTTGAAGCATCTTTACTTTTCTCACTCGAACGAGCCTGTTCAGAAGATTGCCCATAAGATCCGTCTTTGTTCACTTGCGAAGCTTGTTTTGCGGTTGAAGCATCTTTACTTTTCTCACTCGACCGAGCCTGTTCAGATGATTGCCCATAAGATCCATCTTTGTTCATTTGCGAAGCTTGTTTTGCGGTTGAAGCATCTTTGCTTCTCTCACTCGACTGAGCCCGTTCAGATGATTGCCCATAAGATCCGTCTTTTTTCACTTTCGTAGCTTGTTTTGCGGTTGAAGCATCTTTACTTTTCTCACTCGACCGAGCCTGTTCAGATGATTGCCCATAAGATCCGTCTTTGTTCACTTGCGAAGCTTGTTTTGCGGTTGAAGCATCTTTACTTTTCTCACTCGAGCGAGCCTGTTCAGATGATTGCCCATAAGATCCGTCTTTGTTCACTTGCGAAGCTTGTTTTGCGGTTGAAGCATCTTTACTTTTCTCACTCGAATGAGCCTGTTCAGATGATTGCCCATAATATCCGTCTTTGTTCACTTTCGTAGCTTGTTTTGCGGTTGAAGCATCTTTACTTTTCTCACTCGACCGAGCCTGTTCAGATGATTGCCCATAAGATCCGTCTTTGTTCACTTGCGAAGCTTGTTTTGCGGTTGAAGCATCTTTACTTTTCTCACTCGACCGAGCCTGTTCAGATGATTGCCCATAAGATCCGTCTTTGTTCATTTGCGAAGCTTGTTTTGCGGTTGAAGCATCTTTACTTTTTTCACTCGACCGAGCCTGTTCAGATGATTGCCCATAAGATCCGTCTTTGTTCACTTGCGAAGCTTGTTTTGCGGTTGAAGCATCTTTACTTTTCTCCCTCGACTGAGCATGTTCAGATGATTGCCCATAAGATCCGTCTTTGTTCACTTTCGTAGCTTGTTTTGCGGTTGAAGCATCTTTACTTCTCTCACTCGACCGAGCCTGTTCAGATGATTGCCCATAAGATCCGTCTTTGTTCACTTGCGAAGCTTGTTTTGCGGTTGAAGCATCTTTACTTTTCTCACTCGACCGAGCCTGTTCAGATGATTGCCCATAAGATCCGTCTTTGTTCACTTGCGAAGCTTGTTTTGCGGTTGAAGCATCTTTACTTTTCTCACTCGACCGAGCCTGTTCAGATGATTGCCCATAAGATCCATCTTTGTTCATTTGCGAAGCTTGTTTTGCGGTTGAAGCATCTTTGCTTCTCTCACTCGACTGAGCCCGTTCAGATGATTGCCCATAAGATCCGTCTTTTTTCACTTTCGTAGCTTGTTTTGCGGTTGAAGCATCTTTACTTTTCTCACTCGACCGAGCCTGTTCAGATGATTGCCCATAAGATCCGTCTTTGTTCACTTGCGAAGCTTGTTTTGCGGTTGAAGCATCTTTACTTTTCTCACTCGAGCGAGCCTGTTCAGATGATTGCCCATAAGATCCGTCTTTGTTCACTTTCGTAGCTTGTTTTGCGGTTGAAGCATCTTTACTTTTCTCACTCGACCGAGCCTGTTCAGATGATTGCCCATAAGATCCGTCTTTGTTCACTTTCGTAGCTTGTTTTGCGGTTGAAGCATCTTTACTTTTCTCACTCGACCGAGCCTGTTCAGATGATTGCCCATAAGATCCGTCTTTGTTCACTTGCGAAGCTTGTTTTGCGGTTGAAGCATCTTTACTTTTCTCACTCGACCGAGCCTGTTCAGATGATTGCCCATAAGATCCGTCTTTGTTCATTTGCGAAGCTTGTTTTGCGGTTGAAGCATCTTTACTTTTTTCACTCGACCGAGCCTGTTCAGATGATTGCCCATAAGATCCGTCTTTGTTCACTTGCGAAGCTTGTTTTGCGGTTGAAGCATCTTTACTTTTCTCCCTCGACTGAGCATGTTCAGATGATTGCCCATAAGATCCGTCTTTGTTCACTTTCGTAGCTTGTTTTGCGGTTGAAGCATCTTTACTTCTCTCACTCGACCGAGCCTGTTCAGATGATTGCCCATAAGATCCGTCTTTGTTCACTTGCGAAGCTTGTTTTGCGGTTGAAGCATCTTTACTTTTCTCACTCGACCGAGCCTGTTCAGATGATTGCCCATAAGATCCGTCTTTGTTCACTTGCGAAGCTTGTTTTGCGGTTGAAGCATCTTTACTTTTCTCACTCGACCGAGCCTGTTCAGATGATTGCCCATAAGATCCGTCTTTGTTCACTTTCGTAGCTTGTTTTGCGGTTGAAGCATCTTTCATTTTCTCACTCGACTGACCCAGTTCAGATGATTGCCCATAAGATCCGTCTTTGTTCACTTGCGAAGCTTGTTTTGCGGTTGAAGCATCTTTACTTCTCTCACTCCACCGAGCCTGTTCAGATGATTGCCCATAAGATCCGTCTTTGTTCACTTGCGAAGTTTGTTTTGCGGTTGAAGCATCTTTACTTCTCTCACTCGACTGAGCCTGTTCAGATGACTGCGTACTAGATTGTCCTGGACTTCCTGGGTGTCCTGGTTGTCCTGGTTTTCCGAGTTTACCTGGTTTTCCTGGTTTTCCTGGAGTTCCTGGTTGCTCTGGTTGTCCTGGCCCTACTGGCTGCCCTGGTTGCTCTGGTTTTCCGGGTTTGCCTGGTTGTCCTGGAGTTCCTGGTTGTCCTGGTTGGCCTGGAGTTCCTGGTTGTCCTGGAGTTCCTGGTTGTCCCGGTTGTCCTGGAGTTCCTGGTTGTCCTGGTTGCCCTGGAGTTCCTGGTTGTCCTGGCCCTCCTGGCTGCCCTGGTTGCTTTGGAGTTCCTGGCTGCCCTGGTTGTCTTGGAGTTCCTGGTTGTCCTGGTTGGCCTGGAGTTCCTGGTTGTCCTGGTTGCCCTGGAGTTCCTGGTTGTCCTGGCTGTCCTGGTGTGCCTGGCTTGCCTGGTTTGCCTGGTTTGCCTGGTTTGCCTGGTTTGCCTGGTTGTCCTGGTTGTCCTGGTTGCCCTGGAGTTCCTGGTTGTCCTAGTTGTCCTGGTTTGCCTGGATGTCCTGGATGCTCTGGTTGCTCTGGAGTTCCTGGCTGCCCTGGTTGTCCTGGAGTTCCTGGTTGTCCTGGTTGGCCTGGAGTTCCTGGTTGTCCTGGAGTTCCTGGTTGTCCCGGTTGTCCTGGAGTTCCTGGTTGTCCTGGTTGCCCTGGAGTTCCTGGTTGCCCTGGTGTTCCTGGCCCTCCAGGCTGCCCTGGATGCTCTGGAGTTCCTGGCTGCCCTGGTTTTCCTGGAGTTTCTGGTTGTCCTGGTTGGCCTGGAGTTCCTGGTTGTCCTGGTTTTCCTGGATGTCCTGGCTGCCCTGGTTGCTCTGGAGTTCCTGGCTGCCCTGGTTGTCCTGGAGTTCCTGGTTGTCCCGGTTGTCCTGGAGTTCCTGGTTGTCCTGGTTGCCCTGGAGTTCCTGGTTGTCCTGGTTGTCCTGGCTGCCCTGGGTGCTCTGGAGTTCCTGGCTGCCCTGGTTGTCCTGGAGTTCCTGGTTGTCCGGGTTGGCCTGGAGTTCCTGGTTGTCCTGGTTGGCCTGGAGTTCCTGGTTGTCCTGGTTGACCTGGAGTTCCTGGTTGTCCTGGTTGCCCTGGAGTTCCTGGTTGTCCTGGTTTGCTTGGATGTCCTGGCTGCCCTGGTTGCTCTGGAGTTCCTGGCTGCCCTGGTTGCCCTGGAGTTCCTGGTTGCCCTGGTTGTCCTGGCCCTCCTGGCTGCCCTGGGTGCTCTGCAGTTCCTGGCTGCCCTGGTTGTCCTGGAGTTCCTGGTTGTCCTGGTTGGCCTGGAGTTCCTGGTTGTCCTGGTTGCCCTGGAGTTCCTGGTTGTCCTGGTTGCCCTGGAGTTCCTGGTTGTCCTGGTTTCCCTGGAGTTCCTGGCTTGCCTGGTTTGCCTGGTTTGCCTGGTTTGCCTGGTTGCCCTGGAGTTCCTGGTTGTCCTGGTTTGCTTGGATGTCCTGGCTGCCCTGGTTGCTCTGGAGTTCCTGGCTGCCCTGGTTGCCCTGGAGTTCCTGGTTGCCCTGGTTGTCCTGGCCCTCCTGGCTGCCCTGGGTGCTCTGCAGTTCCTGGCTGCCCTGGTTGTCCTGGAGTTCCTGGTTGTCCTGGTTGCCCTGGAGTTCCTGGTTGTCCTGGTTGCCCTGGAGTTCCTGGTTGTCCTGGTTTCCCTGGAGTTCCTGGCTGTCCTGGTGTGCCTGGCTTGCCTGGTTTGCCTGGTTTGCCTGGTTTGCCTGGTTGTCCTGGTTGTCCTGGTTGTCCTGGTTTGCCTGGATGTCCTGGCTGCCCTGGTTGCTCTGGAGTTCCTGGCTGCCCTGGTTGTCCTGGTGTTCCTGGTTGTCCTGGTTTCCCTGGAGTTCCTGGTTGTCCTGGCCCTCCTGGCTGCCCTGGTTGCTCTGGAGTTCCTGGTTGTCCTGGAGTTACTGGTTGTCCTGGAGTTCCTGGTTGTCCTGGCTGTCCTGGTGTGCCTGGCTTGCCTGGTTTGCCTGGTTTGCCTGATTGTCCTGGTTGTCCTGGTTGTCCTGGTTTGCCTGGATGTCGTGGCTGCCCTGGTTGCTCTGGAGTTCCTGGCTGCCCTGGTTGCCCTGGTTGCTCTGGAGTTCCTGGAGTTCCTGGTTGTCCTGGAGTTCCTGGTTGTCCTGATTGGCGTGGAGTTCCTGGTTGTCCTGGTTGCCCTGGCTTGCCTGGTTGTCCTGGTTGCCCTGGAGTTCCTGGTCGTCCTGGTTTACCTGGCTTGCCTGGTTTTCCGGGTTTGCCTGGAGTTCCTGGTAGTCCTGGTTGCCCTGGAGTTCCTGGTTTGCCTGGTTTTCCTGGTTTGCCTGGAGTTCCTGGTTGCCCTGGTTGTACTGGAGTTCCTGGTTGTCCTGGTTGCCCTGGAGTTCCTGGTTGTCCTGGTTGCCCTGGAGTTCCTGGTTGTCCTGGTTGCCCTGGTTGTCCTGGAGTTCCTGGTTGCCCTGGTTGACCAGGTTGTCCTGGAGTTCCTGGTTGTCCTGGAGTATTATGAACGCTTGTAGTTTACCGTCGATCGTAACGGCACAGCGTGGCCGTGCACGTCTTCGGTAAATTAATAGCGGAGGCACACATTCTCATACACTTGACTCCCCAGCAAATATCATGACTTTAAAATGGGGAAGGCCAGTGAAAACTTATTGTAGAGGGCGCTGTTCCAGATTCCATACAATGAGAGAAAGAGACAGAGCATGAATGGTCTTTAACTATCAATTAACTATGTACGAATTACTATGTATACGGTACGTATACAGTCAAAAAGCTTTTCTATTTAAATTCCCGCTATACAATAACAAATTTAGCTTTTGTAACGACCACTGTTGGAGATGTCACTTTGACAGTTGCCTTCCCCTATGCCGTTATCATTGACGTCGATGCAAAGTCTAAAAGCGCCTAACGACGTTTTTTAGTGGTATATCCACCGCATACCTAAGTATAATAGTTGTTTATGTAACTGTTACGTAATAAAGGTACTTAAAACACGAGTGTTTTAAGGCCCAATAACGTACATTTGCATACAAGGCTTTATCGACACAGATATTATAAATCCTAAATTAAGTGTTCGGAAACCATTAGAATGACCGCCATTGCACGGGCATGACCGACTCGATTGTGCCGGCGGTAGGACGGGCACGTGCCGGCGGTCGGAGAGGAGGGCAGATTTTCATTACGTTACCGTAGGTTAGGGGTCGCCAAACTTTTTTGACAAAGAGCCTGATGGCGGAAAAATATATGGAATTTTCGGAAGCTCATAGAGCCGCAGCTGTGTGTTTTGTTTTCAACCGACTTCAAGATTTCAATGGAGCAGGTTATCAATTTGTCGGGATCTTTGTTTTTTTGGCTATTTTTTTTTTTATTAATGTTCACCGATTATTCGAAAACGGCTGGACCGATTTGGAAAATATTTTTTTTATTTGAAAGCGTATACTTCAGAGTTGGTCCCATTGTAACTATGTCAGGGTCTGATGATGCGATCCTGGAGAAATCGAGGGAACTCTTCAACTATTATCGGCACACCTATAGTGATTTGAGTATTTTTTACAGCAGCTCGAGCATTTGCTGTTGGAAAGGTGGATGCTAAGTGAAGTCGTTTCTTTTTTGTTTAAAATTATTTTACTGTAATATTTGATTTAAAAAAAATTGAGGCGAACTTGAAGAGCCACAACACAACTGACCCTTGAAGGAGCCGCATGGGGCTCGCGAGCCGCGGTTTGCCGACCCCGGCCGTAGGTAATGAATGTTCATACGTTTTTACCACACTGTCACAGATAATAGTAGTTTATGTAACTGTTACGTAATAAGGGTCCTTAAAATACGAGTGTGGTTTTATGAAACGAGCCGCAGGCGAGTTTCATAATAAGATCACACGAGTGTTTTAAGGCCTAATTACGAATAGTTGCATACACTGCTTTATCTACACTCATATTATATATCATAAATGAAGTGTTCGGAAACCATAGAATGACCGCTATTGCACCGCCGTGGCCAGCTCGATTGTGCCGGCGGTCGCGCGGGTGCGTGCCGTTGGTCAGGAAGGAGGACAGGATTTACATTATGTTATCAAATTCGATGCGGCGATGGGAGTCGGGGGCGGCGAGTTGGCCACGGCGTTGCAATGGCGGTCATTCTATGGTTTCCGAACACTTTATTTAGGATATATAATATGAGTGTAGATAAAGCAGTGTATGCAACTTTACGTAATTAGGCCTTAAACATACAAACGTAACAGTTACATAAACTACTATTGTTTTCAGGGGCCTATTTTTCTAATAGTATTAGACTAATATTATTAGTGTGCTGTCATGGAAACCCATACGATTTGACAGTTCGTGGACTAATAATATTGGCCTAATAACTTTCGAGAAATAGGCCCCAGGTTAATTCCAATATGAAAAACTCAGAAACGATCCAACAACCGGCACTCGATAAAGCTTTAAAGACTCTTGGATTTTATTTGGGTTACCTGGTTGACCTGGTTGGTCTGGTTTGCCTGGTTGTCCTGGTTGTCCGGGTTTATCTGGTTTCCCTGGTTGTCCTGGTTCGCCTGGATGTCCTGGTTGTCCTGGTTTGCCTGGTTGACCTGGTTTGCCTGGTTGTCCTGGTGTGCCTGGCTTGCCTGGTTTGCCTGGTTTGCCTGGTTTTCCTGGTTGTCCTGGTTGTCCTGGCTGTCCTGGTTTGCCTGGATGTCCTGGTTGTCCTGGTTGTCCTGGTTGTCCTGGTTGTCCTGGTTTGCCTGGTTTGTCAGGTTGTCCTGGTTGTCCTGGTTTGCCTGGTATGCCTGGTTGTCCTGGTTTGCCTGGTTGTCTTGGTTGTCCTGGTTTACCTGGTTGTCCTGGCTTTCCTGGGTTGCCTGGTTGGCCTGGTTTGCCTGGTTTGTCAGGTTGTCCTGGTTGTCCTGGTTTGCCTGGCTTGCCTGGTTTGCCTGGTTTGCCTGGTTGACCTGGTTTGCCTGGTTGTCCTGGATGTCCTGGTTTGCCTGGTTGTCCTGGCTTTCCTGGGTTGGCTGGTTGGCCTGGTTTGTCAGGTTGTCCTGGTTGTCCTGGTGTGCCTGGTTTGCCTGGTTTGCCTGGTTTGCCTGGTTGTCCTGGTTGTCCTGGTTTGCCTGGATGTCCTGGTTGTCCTGGTTTGCCTGGTTTGCCTGGTTGTCCTGGTTGGCCTGGCTGTCCTGGTTTGCCTGGATGTTCTGGTTGTCCTGGTTTGCCTGGATGACCTGGTTTGCCTGGTTGTCCTGGTTTGCCTGGTTGTCCTGGATGTCCTGGTTTGCCTGGTTGTCCTGGCTTTCCTGGGTTGCCTGGTTGGCCTGGTTTGTCAGATTGTCCTGGTTGTCCTGGTGTGCCTGGCTTGCCTGGTTTGCTTGGTTTGCCTGGTTTGCCTGGTTGTCCTGGCTGTCCTGGTTTGCCTGGATGTCCTGGTTGACCTGGTTTGCCTGGTTGTCCTGGCTTACCTGGGTTGCCTGGGTGCCCTGGACCACCGCAACCATCATCATCGCCTGGTTGTCCTGGTTTGCCTGGTTGTTCTGGTTTGCCTGGTTTGCCTGGCTTGCCTGGTTGTCCTGGTTGTCCTGGCTGGCCTGGAGTTCCTGGTTGTCCTGGTTGTCCTGGTTGTCCTGGTATGCCTGGTTGTCCTGGTTTTCCTGGTGTGCCTGGTTTGCCTGGCTTGCCTGGTTGTCCTGGTTGTCCTGGTTTGCCTGGTTTGTCAGGTTGTCCTGGTTGTCCTGGTTTGCCTGGTATGCCTGGTTGTCCTGGTTTGCCTGGTTGTCTTGGTTGTCCTGGTTTACCTGGTTGTCCTGGCTTTCCTGGGTTGCCTGGTTGGCCTGGTTTGCCTGGTTTGTCAGGTTGTCCTGGTTGTCCTGGTTTGCCTGGCTTGCCTGGTTTGCCTGGTTTGCCTGGTTGTCCTGGTTGTCCTGGTTTGCCTGGTATGCCTGGTTGGCCTGGTTTGCCTGGTTTGTCAGGTTGTCCTGGTTGTCCTGGTTTGCCTGGCTTGCCTGGTTTGCCTGGTTTGTCTGGTTGTCCTGGTTGTCCTGGTTGTCCTGGTTTGCCTGGATGTCCTGGTTGTCCTGGTTTGCCTGGTTGACCTGGTTTGCCTGGTTGTCCTGGCTCTCCTGGGTTGCCTGGGTGGCCTGGACCACCGCAACCATCATCATCGCCTGGTTGTCCTGGTTTGCCTGGTTTGCCTGGTTGTCCTGGTCGTCCTGGCTGGCCTGGAGTTCCTGGTTGTCCTGGTTGTCCTGGTTGTCCTGGCTTGCCTGGTTGTCCTGGTCGTCCTGGCTGGCCTGGAGTTCCTGGTTGTCCTGGAGTTTCTGATTGTCCTGGTTTGCCTGGTTTGTCAGGTTGTCCTGGTTGTCCTGGTTTGCCTGGCTTGCCTGGTTTGCCTGGTTTTCCTGGTTGTCCAGGTTGTCCTGGTTTGCCTGGTTGACCTGGCTTTCCTGGGTGGCCTGGTTGGCCTGGACCACCGCAACCATCATCATCGCCTGGTTGTCCTGGTTTGCCTGGTTGTCCTGGCTTTCCTGGGTTGCCTGGGCGGCCTGACCCACCTGGACCTTCCTTGCCGCCCTTCCTCAAACTGCGTCTAATTTCTTGTTGTTGTTCTTCTTCGGAGCTTGATGATCTCTTTGAACTACTGCGTTTGTGTAGTTCCCCAGATTGCTGTAAAAGGAAACAATTTAAGCGACGTAAAATGTTATTTTTCTTAAATAGTACTTTCGTGTTTTAATTTAAAAAAATAAAATATATAAAAAAATAAAAAAATAAATCACTTATTTCAAGCTTTCGCTCATGTCACAATTACCTTATTAAATTAACTGGATAGTGGACACACTTTTAAAAATATATATGTATATATTAGAAAATAGTATGAATTTAAAATAGAAACAGCCATTAAATCAGACAATCATAATAAAAACACTATAATAATTAAATTAGAATAGAAAATAAAAACAAGAAAGATAACGTCAGATCTCAATATATGTATGTAATTTTTGCTAATTTACAAACGAAGCATGCGACTTTGCCTAGTGGCCAGGTATAGAGCTGTCAGTAGCCTCCGCGATCGTCTTTAGAACGCTGTTGGCGCTCCCGCGCACGCGTCGCATTAGAGACGCAACGCGCGTACGCATTATTGATTGGACGTCGTCCGTGCATGCGTTCACAAACATCCCTGATGCGCTGCAGTAGCGCAGCAGCCCCATCAGCCTCCAGTACGAGTTGTAGAGAACACGCAGGTTGCTAAAAGCGTTTTTTGTGTAGCTAATCCACAGGCTGCATCCGTAAAAAGATTGGCAGTAAGCTCTGAACAAGGTTAGCTTGACATTCTGCAAGCCTGCAGATCAACATGTTACTTGTCATTGATAGTGGCCTGCGCCTCTCCAAATCCAAGTCGTCATTTTGAGAGACGGTGACCCAATGCCCCAGGTATTTAAACTGAATAACTAATTTTAATGGCATACCCCTAGTTCGATCGGTGGTACTACGTGGTAGGTTTTTGTGCCCGCTTTAAAAATTTGTAACTAAGTCTTGTTAGCATTATACCTGAGGCCGTGGACCTCCGCATAGCTCCCACACGTTTTTAACAAAGTCTAAAGTGCGCAGACTGAAGGGCTCTTAAGAGAAGGGAGACTTGAGCGGAATTCAGTCGATCATATACTAAAATCAGCTGAAAGTTGGTAAAATCCAAACTTAATTTTCTCTTAATTATGTTTTGTATGGAACCAGAGACAAAATTAGGCCGGAAGTGAGGGTTTTTTCCGACTTCCGGTTGATTTTTATCTATTATAGACTGAATTCCGCTAAGTGTGTTGTGCGCCTTATCTTGTATTAAAAAAACCGGCCAAGTGCGAGTCGGACACGCGCACGAAGAGTTCCGTACCATTATCGATACAACGGCAAAAGAATCATGTCTTTGGTATGGGAGCCCCCTTAAATATTAATATTATTCTGCTTTTAGTATTTGTTGTTATAGCGGCAACAGAAATATATCATATGTGAAAATTTCAACTGTCTAACTATCACGGTTCATGAGATACAGCCTGGTGACAGACGGACAGCGGAGTCTTAGTAATAGGGTCCCGTTTTTACCCTTTGGGTACGGAACCCTAGAAAAGCGCTAAAATATTGTTTTTTTTTAGCCTTTTGACAGAAAAATGCATTGGATAGATTCGAAAAAACCTGCCTGATAAAATTTTTATTCGATTTTTCAGTCTTCATTTTATTTATTTAATGAATCTAATAGAAACCAGTGTAAAATAAACTTCAGATATAGAAAATAAAAACAAGAAAGATAACGTCAGAGATAACACCTCACTCGACGCTCCTCATCTGCTGGAGAGAATCATCATGACGGGAAAACTTGAAGGCACAAGACTAAGAGGCCCTCCCCCTGCAAGATGGTGTGCCCAAATCACTGCACCCATGCAATTAAAACTGCAAGAAGCCATACGCTTGGCAAGGGATAGAAGCCTATGGAGGAACCTGGTCTTCAACAGAAGGACATGATGTCATGATCCTCAGCTCTGAGGGAACGACTAATTTTTGTTATTGTTTTTGTTTATGGAACCTTTGCCAATATGATATGTCGGCTCCGTTAGGCCTCTACGTTAACTTTGTAACGTAGAGGCCGTGTATAACTATTACTAGTACATCTACATCTAACTAAACAGCAACATCGAAAAAACTGTACACTGAGCCAATATCGACTGGAATGTACCGATGTCAGTTATCGTATAACCCCCCTATCTTCAAATAATTGCACCCTCTTGGCTCGAGTCCGAACACATTCCATTAGGAAGTGTTGCATCCTCGACAGAGTCGCAAACTTCACAATGGACTAATGATGAATTTCAACACAACCTGGGCCACGATTCGACATGCCAAACTGTGAAACGTGGATGTCACACTTGTATCGCTAGTGGATAGAGTGATATCCATCCTGTCCACCCGTGTCCACATCTAACTGTCAAGCTGTCAGTAGGTCTCGCTAGAGCGTTTTGTCTATGGCTATGGCCACCATTTTAGATATCACTCTTGAGTGATTCCACCCCGATTTCAACTGTCACAAAAGTGTGATATCATAGTTGTCTCGCAAGCGACTGTCAGTTATGCCATGTCGAATTGGGGCCCAGGGCCTACTCAAGAGTGACATCTAAAATTGGTGGCCATAGCCATAGATAAAACGCTCTAGCGAGACCTACTGACAGATTGACAGTTAGGTGTGGACACGTGTGGACAGATGGATTTCACTATCACCTAGCGAGACAAGTGTGAGAGCCACGTCTCGCAGTTTGGCATGTCGAATCGTGCCCCTGTGTGAGTGTACGAACTCTGATCTAAATTATGTGCATTTCACCAAAAAAACATTTATTTACTCGGCGTACTCTAAAAAAAACCGGAGAAAAAAATGGCAATGCCAACCTGACTTCGTGACTTCCACATTTAGCGAAACAAATTTTGGATTTTTAATGCATATGGCTCAACGCCCTCAAGTCTATCATACCTCAGATTGTTTCCTAGTACTCTCCTCCTGGCTTTCGGAGTTGGAGCTGGAACGGCTCAACTTCGTGCGTCTCTCTTGCTCGGTCTCTATTAAGCTGGATCTGCGTCTATTCCTCTCTTGTTCGCTGCTTTCGCTTGAGCTGGAGTCTGATGCGTCAGATCTTGAAGGAGAAAAAAGATGAAAAAACTTAAAAAAAAATGTATTCTGAACTATAAAGAGAATTTAGGTTATGTTATGTTATGTTATACAAAAAGTAACCAAGCCCTACATTGCCCAAGGCCGGATCCAAACCGACGTGTTCAGCTTCGCGGCGCTATAAATGTCCATGATCACGGCGGTATCCCTCGTAAGGAGTGGTCCGGAAAAAAAGTAGCCGTGCCTTTTTTGATTTAACTTTTTATTTTGTGCCAATTTAGAAGCAGTGTTTATATTTAAATAATCTCTAGATACAATCATACAAAACATAAATACAATCATACTTAAATAAAACAGCGTTTGGACGTTTTCGCCTTTTGTATTCCATCATACACATAGTTTTTTGAACAGCGTCTTCTGACAGAATTTTTGAGGTGTTTCTCAAAAACATGTTTTTTCTTATAGTTTGATTTGATGAGCTATTTTATACCTTAATAAATTGTCTTTCTTCAATAGTAAACTTTTTTATCTGGCTTCATTTTAAGGTAGTTACAGTAATTTTTAATTAAATGTATTTGCCTTTTTTCATAGAAAATTATCTCCCATAGAAAAATCTTTGTCAGAGGTTAGATTAGAGAGTCTTCCTGACTATCCTAGCTAAAATACAGTTAATTAATGTAGCTTCTTGGTAAGATAAAATTCTGAAAAGCATAAAACGGGTTGTGAAAATGGAAATACAATTGTGGCATTGTAGCGGATGTCGATTGAAGATTGTCAAATTATGTTGTTCAAAAGGTTACAAAGTATGTTGAATTAAAAACGCGAAAACTTAAATATGCTCACATATTCTATTATGATTGTATTTTTATTTATTAGTATTGTATCTACGCATTAATAAAATAAATATACTGCTTCAAAATTAGCACTAAATTAAAAAATACACTGCTACTTTATTTCAGGACCACTCCTTAATTACTACTTACTCAAGTACGTCACCATCAAATTTATCGGGGCGGCTCACAAATATCTGCACATGCACTTTATCGTCTTGATAAAAGAGGCGTTGTTCAGATATTTGTGACCACCTTGGCCGCTCTGATATATCTGATGGCAACCGTACATACGAGTATGCGGAATAATATTACCTATTTTTATTCCGCTTATTAAAATATAGAACTTGCGCAGCAAAAAAATCTGAATGCACATCGAAGCTATGTATTGATGTGAATTTTTTTTGGTGCGCAAATCAGTATAATAGTGAGGTTAGGGTTATTTTTTTTTCGTTACTTTAAAACATATATACAAGATATGTCTATACTCCGCTTAGCGCGTTATTTCTTTGAATCCTAAGCTGCTAAAAAGAAGGGGTGCGGGAGGCGAACATGCAATGCTAGACAGGGAACGCGCGATTGGACCGTGGGGCGTAAGAGAGAGTCGGACATTAGTGGTTGCCATGGAGACGTACTAAGTTTACTGTCACTTCCAATAATTAGTGTCTTACTATAGAGTGAAACTACTTCGAGCCTGGCAGCGAGGGTCGCCCGGCTATGTGGGGTCTTGGGTTAATTAGTCTATGCTTTAAATACTAGCCGTATAAATTGTCTGTAAACTTTATATGTATAGATGTCATATACAAAGGAAAAAGTGACCTAGGCCTCCGGTGCCCAGGGCTGGGATCGAACCAGCGTCTTCTGCATTCGCGGCAGACGCCTTTACCACTTGGCATTCAAAATATTTATTAAAAATAATTTGATTTGTTCTTCAGTTAAATTGTCTGTATTAAATATATGAGAATTCAGTTACAAAAAACCGGCCAAGACCGTGTCGGGCCACGCTCAGTGTAGGGTTCCGTAGTTTTCCGTCCGTCACAGTAAGTGTCCCCACTTAAGAGTTAAAAAAACTTAGTTCAGAAATTATTTTGTAATTTTTTTCAAAACTTTATTTGAAAGCACGTCATTTCATTGTGATTTTGTAGAAATTACAGGTACAATAAACACCTGCTTATACGGTTAAATTACAAACTTAGTTCAGAAATTATTTTGTAATTTTTTTTCAAAAACTATTCAACCTATCAAGTTCAAAATAATTTTCCTAGAAAGTTTTTATAAAGTTCTACTTTTGAATTTTTTTCATATTTTTAAAACTTATGGTTCAAAAGTTAGAGGGGGGGGGGATACATTTTTTTTTACTTCTGGAGCGATTATTCCCGAAAATATTTGCATTATAAAAAAAATATTTTAGTAAACCCCTATTCATTTTTAAATACCTAGCCAACAATATATCACACGTTAGGGTTGAAATGAAAAAAAATCACTCCCCACTTTACGTATAGGGGAGGTACCCTAATAAAACATTTTTTTCCACTTTTTATTTTACCACTTTGTCGGCGTGATTGATATACATATTAGTACCAAATTTGAGCTTTCTAGTGCTAACGGTCACTGAGATTATCCGCGGACGGCGGACGGACGGACAGACATGGCGAAACTATAAGGGTAGTTGACTACGGACTAGTTGACTACGGAACTCTAAAAAGGTGAATTCAAAGGTCATATGGCGCAGGATCATATATTTCTGGTCAGGCTTTAAAAGCGCTGGTAGCCTAGTGGTAAGACATCCGACTTTCAATCAAACCCCTGGAACTAGGCTTTAAACCCCGGCTCGTGCCACTGAGTTTTCAGAATTCATGTACGAAATGTCATTTGATATTTACAAGTCCCTTTTCTATGAAGGAAAACATAGTGAGGAAACTGGACCTAATCCTTATTGGGATTTGGCTTTATGGCCTAGTTCCCTCTGAGTTGGAAAGTCAGATGGCCGTCGTTTTCGTAAAAAGTGCCTACGTCGATTCATGGGATTAGGTTGCTAAGCGAACCCTAGATTCAATTTAGCTGTGGCAAAAGCCAGGACAAATGCTAGTATGGTGATGATGATACGTGTTCAATTGTACATAGAAATTGAAGTCTTACTCTCTGGAAAGCTCTGAAGCCCGCGAACTCTTTTCGCTCCTTTGTTTATTTTCAGAACGGGATCCTTTTCTGATGGTGAGCTGTTCAGTCTGGCTCTGTCTATTACTTTCGTTGCTATTTGACTCTGACTTGCTCGATTTCCTTTCTTGACTTCCTACAACTAGACAAGGAAATTTATATAATAATAATAATAATAAACATTTATTTGTGACGCTTACAAGAACATTGAGAGACAATAACAATTAAAACAAAAAAAGAACGGGCATCACAAAATGTACCCAACTCAGCATAATGCCAGCTTAAAAACCGGCGCTGGTCTTTCGTAGAGCCCTTAGAGAATTCAACCCGGATGGAGTAGCCATGTCTGTTTTTCTATACAAAAAATTCTGCCGATTTTTGCGGGGAGGGGAACGTCCAATCTATGGCTATTCGTACGTAACGTACAAATAGCTACGTCAGATAAACGTCAGTCCATACAGGTGTATGACCACTGGTCATATGGTTTCGCCAGAGGGGAACGCCTGTCAATGGCGATTCCGGTTGGTTGAATTCTCAAAGGCCACGACAGATAACACACAATATTGTGCCTGTGTTGTTTCTAGGTTTAAGAATGTTTAATTTTGCGGCGTTAAAATAAATGTATTTTATTTCTTTCTTTCTTTCAATATTATTACTCAAATCCACACAAAACGGGAACATGAAAACAAACATATTTAATTACCGTTATTCATGAACGCAACCATTTCACATCAGTGTCAATGTCAGCGATTTCTTCACTAGGTGAAAAGTGAAAACCAGCTGCTAAAGTCTTAGAGAATTCAACCAACCGGAGTCGCCATTGACAGGCGTTCCCCTCTGCCGAAAACATATGACCAGTGGTCATACACAAGTATGGACTGACGTTTATCCGACGTAGCTATTTGTACGTTACGATCGAATAGCTATACATTAGACGTTTCCCTCCCCCGCAAATCGGCAGATATTTTTTGTATAGAAAATGATAGACATGGCTACTCCATCCGGGTTGAATTCTCTAAGGCTAAAGTAGTGCTTCAACAGTATTTGACCGAGAGGATGTAGCGTTTCGGCCTGATCAAAAATGCTTTGGATGTTCGGCGGAAAAGATAATAAGGTATATAAGGTGGATAGGGACATATTTATTGCACAAAAAGGCAAACAGAAATTATACATTATTGCATTGTAATAGTAGTTTTCGATACCAGTGCGAGAAGTATGTCATTTTGCACGAGTACCGAGGTTACTTGACCCGAACCGAGAGGCGAGGGTCAAGACTCGGGACGAGTGAAAATGACACTTCCGCACGTGTGTCGCGAACAACGTTTTTTAATACAATTGCGAAAAAACTACAATTAAATAAAATTACATTTATATTCTGTCAGTGTACGAAAGACAGCTTAATTCAATCCCGCGTTGTTCAAGTAATACTATTGGGTCTCGCATAATACTCCTTTATGCCCAATCGCGCGTAGTTCAGGTGGGTCATTTATAAGCGGGTTTCGCATAATACTCATTTATTTAAAATTCTGATATGCAAGTCGTGTGTAAAATCAAACTTTACGCACGATTTGCAGCTACATAAACTAAACTTCTTGAGCAATTGTATTAAAAATATATTTTTCTACTCGTCAACTTTAATACAATTACCTAAGACTTTATAGAACGAATTAATAGCGCACACTTTTCGATGGAGCTATCATACTCATATTATTCAATAATACCATCGCTGACTATGGTCTTATGGATTTTCGTACAATATTTGTAAGAGCGCTTTCACATTATCCGATCGGATATCGTTTGTAGAACCGACATCCGATATCCGATATCCGATATCCTACATCCGATATCGGATCGGATAATATGAAAGCGCTCTAACACGTTTGCGGAGGGGGACAATACAATCCACCGGGAGATTGAGGTTACTAAATTAGATATAATCAGCAGGTTGTAAGGCGTTTGTCAAACTCAATTCATACCGGCTCGCCTATTTTGTTCACTCGTAAAAAACGATTGTATACTCGACTGAAAAGCTCTTCATTACGTCACGATTGTATAAAATACTATTTCCAGCTGTTCTTCAAAACAGGTTGCATTTTACAACCGATTCTTGCGTTTTAAAGCAGGTTAGATTTATGTATTCTATATGTATGTACCTATATATATTTTTGTATTTTATTTTTTTTCAATAATAGTAAAATAAAAATTCTACAGTATGTAAATTTTATATTGTCCTGGCGATTAGTATTGGACCTAGGGAACCTATTTACATTTATTTCTTTATGAAAATAAGGATTTTTTTTTCATACATAATAATTCAGCCCGCAATGTATTGCATCCATGACAATTAAATTACCCATGCGTCATGTCAGTTATGTCAGTTTTAAATCAGTTGTATAGCGTACATTGGTGCCCGGTAGAACTTTAAAAAATCGTTACACATAATTAATAACACTATTTAACAAAATGATTATACTATATGAGTCCTATTGCTGGATACTATAGGTGGATAAAGTATACGCCCGTATAAAATTTATAGGCTGTATACTACACTAACCATTAGAGCCGCTGATCTTTCTAGAGGACTGGATGGAATCAGCTTCGGAAGTTTGTGATGAGCTTTTATGAGCATTTTTCGTTTGTGTTTCGAGCGTTATTAAAATAGTTTAAGATATGGCACCTTAAGTTTTTATTACTAAAATCGATAAGCCTCGTGATTCTGAGCCGAAATAACCCAAATTTTGTTCAGTTTTTTTCAAAAAAAGTTAGTGGTACGCTTTGTTCTGAAAGTGCCCTTAATATAGTTTAGGTATATTCCTCTAGCTAATACTAACCGCCGCTAATGAACTCGCTCTCGCTGTCGCTCGAAGACGCAGCAGCTTGTTTGTGTTGGTTGCTGGACTGCTGGCTTTCCTGTTCAATGACTTTTCCTAGAATAATAAGCATTAAGCAGTAATTAGAATATTGAAAAGAAAAAAATTGAGGATGAAAAGCAAAGTCCAAGTTGGGTCAGTTTGGTTTGCACAGGTTGGTTCCACAACACGTAGGGAGCTTAATTACCGCGAGCCATCCGGTTGGCTCGTTGACACTGAAAACACGCGTCAGCACCAATTTCACCTACAGTAAAACTAGACAACACGACTGATATTGCAGTATTTTAAGATTTTTAGGGACTTTATAGTCTAAACACTAGAAGTGTTCAAAATTTGGAGCTTGTGGGACTGTTAGAAATACCTTAGATATAGGATGATCGTAAATCAGTGAGTCAATGAATCAATGACAAAAGTAAGGAACTTTGACTTGCAATAATTCTTAAAATATAAGTTGGAATGAATTGATATTGGGAATATATCTTCCTTGTGTTACGGCCTCTAGTTCACTGAAATTTCAGACTTCTAGCTTTATCCACGACAGAGCTAAGGGGGGGGCTCAGAGTTAAAACGGCCTGGGGCATGATTCGACATGCCAAACTGCGAGACGTGGCTCCCACACTTGTCTCGCTAGGTGATAGAGTGAAATCCATCTGTCCACCCGTGTCCACACCTAACTGTCAAGCTGTCAGTAGGTCTCGCTAGAGCGTTTTGGCTATGGCTACCATTTTAGATATCACTTTTGAGTGATTCCACCCCGATTTCAACTGTCACATAAGTGTGATCTCATAGTTGTCTCGCTACCTGTTGTCAGTTATGCCATGTCGAATAGAGGCCCTGAATGGCTTTGGGAAAAGTATGGCCGGCCTTTATTGTTTGTTTTGCTCGACTTGGCGGGGGCACTGCCCTGATGAGATAGGGTCTATTATAATCGGTAATTTAATTCAAATCCTATTTATTTCTTGCTTAAAACAATTTAAAAGCTATCATTTTATTTCAATTTGACACCAAGTAAGTCTCCCCATCGGCCACATTATGCAAACCAAGAAGGTAGTATATGACAAGTCACTGGCCGGCGATAGTTTGTCCGGAAAGAGAAGTGTCGTGGTTTATATGGGATTTCATACATTCTAGAACACTTCTTTATCCGGACAGACTAACTCAATTAACACGAGAAAACATCAGACGACGCTTTTTTGTGAGTATGAAGGAGGTAACCGTACAATATACTGACGGGCTTATCTTTGCTATCGGAATCTCTGTTCTCCCCCAAGTGCAAAGAGGATACCCAAGTGAGACTCGACTCAAGCCGCTTCCTCCGTTGGACGTATTACTTAAATATACGCCCTCTGCCGCGCCGACATAGCCCACCGGATTAGCAAGCTGAAGTGGCAATGGGCAGGCACGCAGAGAAGATGGCCGATGGCTTCGAAAAGTGCTCGAGTGGAGACCATGGACTAGCAAGCGCACGTAGGACGTCCACCCACAAGACGGTCAGACGATCTTATTAAGAGTCCGGTAATGGTTTGAAATCGCGCGAAGATACGAGGTTTACACAGTAACCGCACCGCAGGTGGTGAGTTCTAGGAACTACTAGTGCGCGATATTCGCAGCCGCAATGAACAATATTGATACTTTAGGAGCTCTTGCGTAATGTCATTTTTTTGGGTGAAATAAAACTTTAGATTAATTTGGTAACTATTACCATGTTATTTGTCTGGGGGCACGGTAGTCGGGTCGCCGGAAGACGCTGGATGCGGGTCGCTTCCAACCGGTACGTGTGGAGGTCCAAGGATATAGGGGGATATAGGGGCCTATGATCAGCATTGGACGTCTTTTGGCTGACATGATGATGATGATGATGACGCCCTCTTACCTCCAACAGTTTGTTTGATAGTCTTCTGTTCTATCTGCTGTTGTTTACTGCTGGCCTTCTCCTTTTCATGTTCGGATTTCGACTTCTTTACAATGACCCGTCGACCAGCTCCCTCGTTTATCGAGCTAGAGGAGCTCTCACTAGAGCTGCTGGAAGACTGTTGTTTAGACGATGACGATTCGGAGGAAAACGTTTCGATTTCTCCTAAACCGAGATCTGGCCTTGGTTCTGTAAAGAAAAAATACGGTTAGCGATAAAGTTAAAAGCAGTGATATTCCTATAGTAGTTTATGTAACTGTTACATAATAAGGGTCCTTTTAAGGCCTAATTACGTACAGTTGCATACAATGCTCTTTATACACATATTATAAATGTATAAATCCTAAATGACGTATTTGGAAACCATTAGAACTTAGAGAATTTAACCAACCGGAGTCGACATTAACAGGCGTTCCTCTCTGCCAAAAACATATGATCAGTGGTCATACACATGTATGGACTGACGTTTATCTGACGTAGGTATTTGTACGTTACGAATAGACATTTGACGTTCCCCTCCCCCGCAAAAATTCGCAGACTTTTTTTGTATATAAAATGACAGACATGGCTACTCCATCCGGGTTGAATTTTCTAAGCATTAGAACGACCCCCATTGGGGAGGAGGATAACCGCGGACGGGGAGGAGGGCTGGATTTTCATTACTTTACGAACGCAGAATAGAGGATTTATGTTATGGGTGTAAATAAAAGGTTTAATATATTCTGGCAAACCATTTCTGTCAGTAGAAACGCGCGGCAAATTCAAAATACGTACATGTGGCAACCCTTTGTGATGAGACATCGAATTTCATGACGAACATTTCAATTCACATTGAATTTTTTCTAGTGTATTTCACTCTCTCATCTTAAGCGCGAGTGAGATAGAACTGCTGCAACGTTCCCAATTAAATTTAAATTCATTTTTAAGCCATATGTCATTGCCTCAACCAGATTATCTGTTGCAGTTGATGACAGATCAGACGAAATATATCCGTCTCCTTTTTACACACCGTAAATGTCACCTAATGAAAGGGGCGGAAATACCACCTAAAATTAAAAACATAAAGTTTGATGATCATTGCTGCTTTTTTCACTGATTTTTAGTGTTGTCATACTTTTGTTCGCTGTACATTGCTACTGCGTTCGTTGGCTGGCCAGACTATAGTTGACTCCACATGTTGTTAAGAGTGCGGAAAGAGAAGTGTCGTAGAATTCATTAGTTCCCATATAAACCAGGTTCCCATATATATTTTCACCTCAATAGCTCGGAAAGCCCTTTTTTATTCTTTAAATACAGATAGCAAAAGTGCATTTCACTCACAAGAGTGCAAAGACTATTTTAAATTAGGTTTAACAAAAATGCTGGTGATCCGTTTAAGGGCATAATTGGCATCATATTTTAATTACGAAAACCTAAGAAAAAAATTTTTCACGTGAAAAAAAAAGTTTTGTATGTAGGGTTGACCGGCTGGGACGACGGCCCCATACAAAATAGTTTAGCTCATATTGTAAGTTCTCTAAAACGTGTTCGAAAACGGTAGGCAATGGCTAGCATTACCACGACCGATTTTACTATGATAAGCTTTTTATCCGTGGCAGTAACGTAATTTTAACTTTTCATGCTCAACTATTGATGTGTTATGAGTTTTGATAACATAATGTACACCTGCACGCGCCCGCGCGGCCGCCGACAGCCCGACACGCGCCTCCCCGACACAATCGAGTTGGTCATGGCGGTGCAATGGCGGCCATTCTATGGTTTCCGAATACGGCATTTTGGATAAATAATATGAGTGTAGATAAAGCAGTGTATGCAACTGTACGTAATTAGGCCTTATTACGTAACAGTTACATAAACTACTATAGTATAGTTTAGGTATATTCCTCTAGCTACTAACCGCCGCTAATGAACTCGCTCTCGCTCTCTCACTCACCTGCGGCTCGTTTCATAAAACCACACTCATGTTTTAAGGACCCTTATTACGTAACAGTTACATAAACTACTATTTTTTCGCGTAAAATTTTTTATTCCCTTTTTTCTGTAGATGCGATACCAATTATGACCTTAAACGGATCACCAGGGGCCCGATTCGACTTGCCAAACTGCGAGACGTGACTCTCACACTTGTCTCGCTAGGTGATAGAGTGAAATCCATCTGTCGACACGTATCCACACCTAACTGTCAATCTGTCAGTAGGTATCGCTAGAGCGTTTTGTCTATGGCTATGGCCACCATTTTAGATGTCACTCTTGAGTGATTCCACCCCAAATTTCAACTGTCACAAAAGTGTGATCTCATAGTTGTCTCGCTAGCTACTGTCAGTTATGCCATGTCGAATTGTGGCCCAGTATTTTTGTTACATGCTGTATATCATTAAATAAGAGTTGTGCCTCTCGAGAACGTTACCGTTTTCTATGGGAAATATTCTCGAGCAAAAAGAAACAGTATGATTGTCTCTGATTAAGTTTGACAAATAATCCTTAGAGTATTCAACCAAAATAATCCTTGCAAAAAATCGGTCGAAATTACGAATTTAATTAATAAGTACAAATTTTAAAATAAAAGGTGATTACTTACGCGGTAGGCCGCTGACGGCCACAAGAGCCTGAAAAAAAAAATATTTCAAATTTCAAACGTTTCATGTGATTTAGATATCGGATGTCGGATGGCCGAAGGAGAAAAGCAAATGCTAGACAGTACCCTATGGCATTAAGTCAGCCTTTTTTACGTTAGTGCATTCTTTTGAGCAATGAAAATTTGGTATTTTAATAAAAAAATATAGACATGCACAAATTTTAAATTTGTCTTCTTCGTGGTCCTTTCCGATATCCGATATCGAATCGTTTAATGTGAAAGCGCACTAAGAGTGCCTATACCAATCTCTGTTCACATTTTCGGCAAAATTATATGTCAAATTGGGACACGAATGGTGAGACGAACGCCGCGCGCCGAGCCGAGTGTGTAAACAGTCCGCGCGATATTCACCGCGGCATTCGGCTCGCCACTCGCACGCAAGTTTACACTCCGTGAGCGTTTAGAAGACCATTCGGGTTTATATTTCCTTCTCGGTTGCCTTCGTACGTTCGTGGTACGTTCTAAACAAAAGCAAGCGAAAGAGAAATATGGAGCCGAATCGTTTTTTAATCGCACACGGATTGTAAATGCGGCATAAGATACTAATAGCCCCCGGTCCAAAGCAAACATCCGGTTTTTATGTCAGGTTGCCGTATCGTATACGGTCACCGAATCAGGTCGCTTGAAGGCGCATTTCTGATACTAAACACCAGTTAGCCGCGGATCGCCATCGTATGGTTCCAAAACCTAAAGTCATGTAAAAAGCCTCAACCGGACGTGTGCGTGTGTGATTCGGTTGCGTCACCGAATCAGGCAGCCGTGCCGTCCACCGTACGTTTGCTTTGACCCTAACTGAATTAGGACGGCAAGGCTGGAGATATAGTGTCTTACTCTCTAAAACGACGAGTGAAATTTATATATACATATACATTTATGTGCGAGTATATGACCTATCTATAGTAAAGAAGCCTGTGATGCTATATTAGTTTTAAGAATATTTTACCGATCATAAATTTCGTCGCATGTGGAGTTTACCTTTAAGTAATTATTACACTGTTCTCAACATACAAGCATGTGAATTACAAATGAGTATTGGTGTAAATAATTGTTGGTAAACCTTAAACAATAAAATAAAAAAACTAAACGTTTTTTTAATCACAGTTGCAAAAGAAAAACAAAGTAATAATGAACATCTATATTTTTAAAGTAGGTAAAAGAAATCTATAGCTAAATTCAGCCACGTCCCGGCATCTGATGGAGCTGAAATTTGGCATACTTCCATGATTTACATGACAGTGCAATTTATACCGAAACAAAACACTTCGAGCGACAGTGTAAAGGAGATACAGATTCCAACGAGATTTACTGTAAATATGGCTCGTGAAAATTTGTAACCGGCCAGTCTTATACCGTAATAAGAATGTCAGAGAAAGTACCGCACGAGTCGTTCTTACGGTACTCTTGTGGGGCTATTTTGGGCTGATTGTGTATCCCTAGTATTATTTGATCGGTGCCGAAAATTCACAAAAAACATTTATAATGTATTATTATGTAGGTACTTAAAATGGCTAGGTACAGTCAAGTGCAAAAATACGTATCGAAAAAATCGTTTCATAAATATGGTACTACGCACTTATTACAACGGAATAAGATACATACACACACATATTTTTGAGTAAGATGGGTACACCCATATTTTTACACTTGACTGTACGTGCCTTATCGTAGATAAATTACGTATTTTTTCAGTAACGAACAATTTGAATCAAAATGCAAATCGTCAATAGGAAAAATAGTTTCAAAGTTTACCGCTGCAAAGTGTAGGTATGCACATAGGGTTGCCAGGTGTCCGGCTTTAGCCGCACATGTTTGGCTTTTTACGGGTGTGTCCGGCCAAATAATTCCTCGTCCGGCCTGTCCGGCTTTTGTTAGGCTTTTGTCCGATTTACGCTACGGGCCAGTCACGCCAGTGGCACGATTCGAAAGACCAGCGTAGCGTATGCAACACCGCAAATGACGCGCCGTCCGGCTTTTGGGATCAAATGTCCGGCTAAGTTAAGCGCGGAGTCCGGCTTTTTCATTTTTGGGCCTGGTAACCCTATGCACACTTAATAAGATCGCCGGCCTCTCTCTTTAATATTCTTAAAGCATATCTTTAACAATGGAAACATTTAAAAAATAAACCCTGTAACGGCTAAACAAAAAAAAAAAGATTTATGTCGTTATTTTTGTAATCTAAAAAAAAAACGATTGTATTACTTACCACCACGCTCAAAAGAGCTATAGACAGCTTCATGATACGGCTTTGGCATGACTTGACTTACTCGGCCTTATATACCCAAAATTTCAAGCTGAACAAATATTGGAACTTCTGGTATGATGACGTATTTTAATTAACAATTAAATTTATTAGTTACATTACAATGTGCGTCGTTTTTGGACAAAAGAGTGGTTGGGGCCATTAAAACATCGCTTAATAGCTACCGTGGTCAGTCGTGGAACTGAATTCCTACCGGTTTATCTAATTTCCAGACCGTTAAACACGCTTCCAATGGCTTAGGTAGGTATTATTTCATAATATAATGCCGACGTACATTTGATAAGACTCTTGGGAGTAAGCCTCAGGAGGTTCAGCGCGATTTGCTTACGCTTCTCCCACTTTTGCGGGAGCTGGGACTGGAGATCAATGCCGCAAAGTGTGAATTCTTCCCCTGCAGCGCCAGCTCCAGTCCTCCATATTGACTTTCGCTACCTTACTCCCCGGTATCAAGGAGTTATCGGTCCACAGTTTTTCTCTGTTGGGTTTTCCGATTTTTCCGGATGCTGTCCCTGAGGCCTTTAGAGTGAGAGAGCAGCTCCTTAGATCCGCTAGCGAGAGGCTTAAGAAGCTCTCAGCCCATGTTGCTCTTAACTTGCTGAGATTTTGTTTTGCCGTCCCCACGCTGATGTACTTTTAGCGGACTGTACCGACTTGGCTGCACCCCGCACACATGGACTCCTTCGACCTCGCGTTGAAGTAGTCAGCAGAGTGTTTGCTGAACGTCTCTTTGAGTTCAGATCAGAGGGATTTGACTTCTTTGCCTACACGGAACGGTGGGTTGGGTATACGTCGAGCGCGGGATGTGAGTCTTCCGGCCTCCCTAGCATCAGCGGCTGGGGTTGTGGACCTTGTAACTAGCACATTTTCCTTAGATGGTGACAAAGCAACTATTCCGTATGCTTCTGATGCCTTTTCGTCCTGGGAGGCTCTCAACGCGGGTGCCTATGTACCCGACAAACCGTACCGTCAATACTTATGGGACGATGTGGGTGTGAGACGACTGTTTGACGGTCTGTTGCAAGGCGCTGCTGGCGCTGATAGGGCCAGGCTGAACGCAGTTTCGAAGCCAGAAACGGTGCCTGATTGCACGCCCTACCCTCCCCGAACTTGGGGACCCTGCTCGACAACGACTCGTTGCGGGTGGCCGTTGCTCTTCGTCTCGGCTGCGATGTTTGCCAAGCCCATCAATGCACCTGCGGTTCCATGGTGGAGCGCAACTGTCACCACGCCTTGAGCTGCGGTCGGTGCTCGGGGGAGTTTCCGCGGCAGCACGCCCTAAATGACATAATTCGGAGGGCATTGGTATCTGCCAATATCCCCTGTGTGCTGGAGCCACCGGGCCTTACTCGGTCGGATTGCAAAAGGCCGGACGGCTTGACACTCGTGCCGGTTTGCCCACACGCACCGTACAAAGGCAAGTTCTCGGTGCTCTCTAGTTATTTATTCGTCCCCCTTGCCGTTGAGACTTCTGGGTGCTGGTGCGCGGAAGCGAAGGTCTTTCTTGGGGAATTGGGGCGCCGCCTGTAGGAGAGAGGCTTCGATCCCCGCTCCGGGTCGTTCCTGGCGCAGAGGCTGTCCATCGCGATTTAACGTTGAAATGCGGCAAGCGTGATGGGCACCTTTGCGCCGGGAATGATGTGGGGTGCTTTATTTGATTAATTATGTGTATTTTAATTTAGTTTAGGTTTAGGTTTCTTGTTATTAATTATTGTGGTTTTGTTTTCCTGATATGCGGTAAGTTTCTAAGTTTAGGGTCAGTGTATGTTTAAGGTATTTTTAAGTTGACATTGGTTTTTGTATTTATGACGTTAATATTTTGACTTTGTATTAGTGACATTATAATGATGATGTGGTTTTAGTAAAATAAACGATTATTTATTATTATTTATAGTTTAGGAGGTATTAACAAAATAAAATAAACTTTGAGGAAAAAATATATTGTATGTCAATTCTGTGCAGTGCACAGTTGGGATGAAGTTTGCACGTTTAACAACGAATCGGCAGTCATTTTGATGACATCATTACGCAAGAGACATTCACCTATGTCCCCGTCTCTCGGCAGTTTTGGGGTCCCAGTGTCATGCCAAACAACATACTAAAAGTTGGTAACGGTATCCAACTCTGAACTATATTCCCATAAGGCATAGCACTCTTCGACTCTACACAGAGCTCAGTTTGCGGCCTTCACAGAATTAACCACTTGGGCTGTGTTGGGCTTTCGGCCCTCCGGTCCGCGTATAGGACACATAAACATTAAGTTGTGTTCGATCTCTCACCTGGTTGCTGCAGAAGCTTCTTTCACTGAGACGCTTGGGCCTTCGACTCGTGAAGCTCAGCTTTCGGCGGCCTTAGACTGCCTTTTTACGGAGACAATAGAAGAAACATGTGTCACTAGCAATGCATCATTGATGTCTTCGATCTCTATCCTACTACAGAACTATAAGTACTGCAGAAAGCACGAGATTTCCTACTGAGACACTTAGGACGTTCGGCTCTACGGTGAACTCTGCCTTCAGCTCGGCAGATCTTCTCGTCCATACGCTTCCCTTGACCATGGCTATCGTTACCCTCCACCCCCCAACCCCTGAAACGCAAACTTCGTATAAAACGGGGCCCATAAGTGCGGACTGCGAGATTTTTTGTGAAGGAAAGTGACCCTGAACGAAATCCTGGATCCACGCCTGCATGTGCGAGCGGTAGGACTAGATATAGTAGATATGATGTTTGACCTAAGAAGTTTGGATCACTCTTGCGCTTTGCGCCTCGTTACCGCCAGTGTCAATTTGAGATTTGCGGAGTTAACATGATCAGAAAATGGGTTCGAAACACCATTTTTGTGCCATAAATTGGTGCAATTATTAAAGAAAATACGGGATAGTAACATATACACGTGTATTATACAAAAAGAACTAACTAGATTAATATTAAGAATTATTCAAAAATAGCCGAGCGGTTACGGTCGTTAGAGCGTTTTCACACTGTCTGATCCGATATCGGATGCCGGATGGCCCAAGGGAAAAAGAAGCTGCTAGACAGTACCGTAGCGTTTAAGTCCGCCTTTTTAGGGTTCCGTAGCCAAATGGCAAAAAACGGAACCCTTATGGATTCGTCATGTCTGTGTCTGTCTGTCTGTCTGTCTGTCCGTCCGTATGTCACAGCATTTTACTCGGAAATTATACGACGTATCTGAATAAAATTTACACATAAGGTGTATTTTGTATGCAGCTACATAGTTATGTAGTTAAATTTGAAAAAAAATATATTTTTAGGGGGGCGCTCCATTAGCTGTATGCGCGCTAAAAATAAAAAAAACTAACTAAAAAAAAAAATTTACCAAATATCAACATGTGACACATCAATCGATAGGTCTTGAGATTAAGTGAATATTTTCTGAAATAATAAATATGAAAAAATTTGAAGAGATGCGCCTTATCATATACCTTTCTACGAAAATTATTTTGAACGTTATCGGCTCAGCCATTTTTGAGTTATCCAAAAAACTTCTTCCATGGGCATCAGATACGACCTTTTGGTATTAGTTTGGTTCTTATTCCATTGAAGGTACGGAACCCTCCTATGCGTGGTCCGACACGCACTTGGCCGGTTTTTTGCGTTAGTGCCTTTTTTTACCAATTAACGTTTTATATGTTAAGAAAAAAATTAAATCACAAATTTTTAATTTATCTTCTATTCATCATTGAGTAACAGGAGATGACATCCCTAAGAAATGTTTTGTGCTCAAAGCAAAAATTTAACTAAACTTACTAGGTTTTTTTTTGAGATTAGAAAAATGTTGACAGAACGATGTAGACGCCTGTTCTTTATTAGGCACGATAAATGTAACAACTGTCAAAGTGCTTACGCCGTCATTAAACATAAGTACTTAAATACATTTGTATTTATAGTAAAGCCATACCTACGTATTTATAAATGTTATATTGAGTATTTAACAATATTTTGGTAGTTGTTATATGCACTAAATATTTTATTTTTTATCATTCATAATGTTCTTGTGAATGTTGTACAATAAAATACCTAGAAAAGAAGAGGTTCGCAACGGATGGTTCGATTTTTAAATATTTTCTCGCGTCATCTGTCATTAGTATCTCTCAGCCATACCTGGATAGTTTTTAATGTTTAAAGCTTATTGTGTTTCTTATCTAAGTAAAGGTATTTGCTTGCTCTATTATTGTGCGTTTGGTTGGAGGGTTATGGAGTGGCAGGCCCGAGTGGCATACAAGAAGAAAAGCCACCTCGTAGTCCACCAAATCTTTTACCATCACCTAAGACAATTCCTTTATTATTTAGTATTATATAAAAAAAAACTATTAAATAACGTTTAGACGCATTTTTATATACGAAAATTGATTAATAAGTGCATATTATGATTATCGATTAAATAATGTTCGTGAATACTGATAAAAAAACTGGATCTGGAGTTTTCGTTTTAGAACGTACGTGCGTCACTGTCAGGTCAGTTTTTTATTTTTCACGTGTCTCTAACGTTGTCATACAAAATCTAAAAAGAAATTGTGTTTTTATTGTTGTGTTGGATTATTTAATCTGCAAATTGTTATTATTTATTCACAAATGTGAACTCTTAATCATGTTAACTAATCCTCTGTTGGCGTGTTTGCAGTGTGTTTAAATTGAACATTTAGAACAGGTTGGTAACTACTGTTTCTATATTTACTCAATTTCTAATCTCAAATAAACGAAGTATAGAGGCGGCACACGCGTACTACCGTAAGCCGTAAGGGATAGACATAGATGACGAAAATAAAATCACTTCTACAGCACAAAACAAAACAATTTACCATTGTTTTCCTCAGCCGACACAACTTTCTAAGAAAAATATCAGGTTTTCTCATAGTAAACACAGAAATTCTTGAAGAAATCGCGAATATATCTGTTTGTGACCCTCCACTGCTATAAGTAATGGGTGGGGGTAAACAAGGTCTATGACAAGGACCAACGATAATAGCACCTTCTCTGTCGTACCTATTGAAAGTGTAATAAGACCATCTCGTTCGATCTTGGTATTATTATTACCATGACAGATCTATGGTTTTGTGCCAAAAGTTGTAGTGAAGATCACTACATACAAGTATATACTACTCTTTGATTCAGTCATAGCTGTCAACCGCCAAGCGTGGCGCACTAAATTTGTTCTGGTTGTCCCATCTAGTAGAATACATAATAAATCAATGCTATTCATGGTCTTATCCGACATCCGATATCGGAACGGATAATGTGCAAGCGCCCTTATACGTGGTGAGCGAAAACGTGTAATAATGACTATTTATTTCATCAAAATCGCTGGTCTCGGGGCCCGCTCCATCCTTGTATTCAATTATTGGGTTAATAAAATGTATACTGTTTAAATATTTTGAAAAGTCCTCGCTGACAACCCGAAATTTATAATATTTGCTGTTTTTCTACAGACCGGTGCAGCCGAATTTTTAAACATATCTACAGGAAATAAAAATGACTGTTAAAATGATGAAATGATCATACATCGTTATCGCGGGAGCAAATACAAATGTGTTGACGAATATGTATAACAGAATGTCCGTTTAACATAAACAGAATATTATGCCTACACGTCTTAGCCTCTAAGAAGTTCTTCATATCTAGAGCACAATGCTTTTGCTAGAAATGATCAATCAAACTCGACTTGGTCCTTTTCTACGTTCGTTAAAGTGCGTCTTTTTGAGTAGAAATTTCGTTTTACAGAAGATTAATTTTATGATAATTACGAGTACCTAACGTTGATTTTTGAGAAAAAAATACTCTTCGTGTGTCTAAAATACTCGTTTATTTACAAGTCTAGACAAATCGAACATGAATGATAAATGTTTCGAATAACAGGTGACTGAAGAGGTTGTCGTTAGGATTGCGTGGCTAATCTTTTTAGTATGTACTAAAATCAAGTCGATTACGAAGTTTAGATATTAGAAAAAACATCGATAAATTTTGAACTTGTAGTTACAAACGTTTTAATACTACTGTCACTTCTGTTATTTCTTATTTGTCATAATCTTTGACTACTGTCAAATCGTTTTTGCTCCCGCGATAACGACGTATGGAAATGATTGAATGATGAACATAGTCAAATAGTCGTCTTATTTTTTTAACAGCATCATTTACTAGGTCTAGAGACTGTTCCATAGACTGTAGATTTGACATTTCCAAACCTCTATGGTTTGGAAATGTCAAATCTAAACGGGTATTAGACATTGCAATTTGTAGGGCCCAACCTATCAGGTTGGGAAGTGTAATAAGAGTTAGGGCCCTTAGGGAACTGAAGGAGGGGCGGGAGGGGCAGGGTACACAACAGATTGTGCCCTACAAATTGCTATGTCTAATACCGGTTTTAGACGCACCGCGCATTAGAGCGGAATTCAGCTAATCTTAGACAAAACCCGAAATTTGTCTACTGCAGCAAAATGTTTGGACAAATTTCCGATATTGTCTATGTATAGCAGTATTCCTCGCTGATTCCGCTTTCATGTTTCGAATGGGACAAAAATATATTCGACGCCGAGACCACTGTATTTTCTTTTCCCACATTGGTTATTTGGGCCGCCTCTGCCGCTGCCGCTGCCCTCAAGGCTCCTTTTGTTTTATTATGAAAAAGAAACCTATACCTTAAATTTGAGCTCATTTGATGATAATTTATGCTAATTTGAGCTATGGAAAGAGCTATGCTCGGAGTTTCTCTGAAGGATAGGATTCGTAACGAATACATCCGACAGAGAACCAAAGTTATCGACATAGCTCAAAGAATTAGCAAGCTGAAGTGGCAGTGGGCCGGCCATATCTCACGAAGAACCGACAACCGCTGGATTTAATACGATGCCAGCAATGGCCCTTCGCGCCGAGTCCAATATAGTGCTTTATTCAAAAATAATGCAAAACAGCCAACGTTAATGAACAACAAACAATATTGACATAAATAATGTACGAGTATTTAAGGTTAAAAGAATGACCACTACCGCGAACATCGAATTTCGATTCAAATCCTATATCTCCATCTCTTCTCATTTTGAGTGAGAGAGACAGATATATTCGAAACTACAATTTCCTGTTCGCAGTACACGCTCAGCTTTCCCGCCTTTATAACTATTTATTAAAAAGTTTGAAGGGTATTTTTCTTCTGAATTTTCCCGCAAGCTATTTGAGATAACTAAAATATCGCGGTACCAACATTATAAATAACAAATACCGATGTGTGTTTTGGCTGTTTAGGACCTTTGCCTTTATTTTTGTGTGGCTGTTGAACTTTTTAAAAAGTTTGTGCCTCGACAAAAAGGGAATTTGTATGCAACATTTATGTCGCGAAATCGAGCCTGCAATTTCTGTAACTTTTTAATTTTTATTTGACCATAAACTAGGCACTTCACCACCTAAAGCTTGTCCCAGTAAAAAATGTCGTTAGTTCACGCAGCGTTGGTATATCAGGTTTCAATGAAAATGGTTGTAACTGGCTGGTTATATGTTAAATGCATCTCGGTTCTTTATTTAATATTAGAAAAAAATCTGTCACAGTCACATTTTCAAAGATCTCGTCTCCACAAGAAAAACTTCATGAGAAAATATTGTACAAATATGTCCAATATTAAGGCATTTTCACGAAAAAAGTGGCAATGGAGCTAAACACGTCTGTTAGAACTGTGTAAAGGGTCCTAAAACAATTCAGAGAGACTGGCGGTATTCGACGGCGTCCTGGAAGTGGTCGGAAGACCGGGTTTGTTAAGAAAAATATTGAGAAGAGTATCATAGCTGCTTTGCTGAAAAAACCTACATCATCTGTAAGAGATTTAGCTAAAAAGTTTAAAACGTCTAAATCCACTGTGCAACGAGTAAATAAAAATAATTCTATAAAGACTTTCAAACAAACTAAAGTGCCTAATAGAAATTCGAAACAAGAAACTGGCGCTAAAACGAGATCAAGAAAACTGTATTCAAAATTAATGACAAAAAAATACTGTATTGTGATGGATGACGAAACATATTGCAAGCTTGATTTTAAATCACTACCGGGACATCATTTTTATTCGGGGACCGATAGAAAACCTATCAATGACGAGTACAATGTCATAAAAACGGATAAATTTGCGAACAAGGTTCTTGTGTGGCAAGCGATCTGTTCTTGCGGCAAACGCAGCACTCCATACTTTGCTAAAGGAACTATGAAAGGCGATATATACCTTAAAGAGTGCATGGAAAAGCGATTATTGCCGTTTTTTAAGCGACACAAGAAGCCAGTTCTGGTTTGGCCTGATCTGGCCACGTGCCACTATTTTAAAAATGTGATAAAATGGTACAAAGCCAATAATATCGAATTTGTGGAAAAATACCAAAATCCTCCTAACTGTCCTGAATTACGACCTATAGAAAAATATTGGGCTCGTATGAAGCAGAAGCTCTTAAAACATAAAACTAACGCCACATCAGTTGAAAACTTCAAGCGAAAATGGAATGCAGCTTCAAAACTAATCACAGACACTGATGTACAAAACCTGATGGCAGGTATCAAAAGAAAATTACGAAGTTTCTGGATGAATAAACAATAGAACAAAAACATAACAAAAATACGTTTTGTTTACTACATTTCTAATAAACTGTTGTCAAAAATTTGGTAACTTTTTATTGCTTACATTATTTCATACTAACTAATAAACGACATTTTTTTCTGGGACAAGCTTTAGTTTTTAACCGTAAAAGTCAACCTTGCCGGACATACCTATGTAATTACCTCGATTATTGCAACCAATAACGTAACATCACTGCACAGTTTGGTAAAAACGTATCAAAATTCATTACCTACGGTAACGTAATGAAAATCTGTCCTCTTCCCCGACCGCCGGCACGCGCCCGCCCGACCGCCGGCACAATCCAGTTGGCCATCATGGCGGTGCAATGGCGGTCATTCTAATGGTTTCCGAACACGGCATTTAGGATTTATAATATGTGTGTAGATAAAGCAGTTCTTGCCTTAAAACACTCGTGTGACCTTACTATGAAACTCGCTTGCGGCTCGTTTCATAAAACCACACTCGTATTTTAAGGACCCTTATTACGTAACAATTACATAAACTACTATTACGCAGTTAAAGCGCAAACCTTTCTTGATCGGAATTCAGCGCGAAATTCGATTATCATAGACAAAACTCAACCGGAAGTAGGAAAATTGTACATGTTACCTGAATTTTTGTATAGAGCCCAAAGACAAACATCAATTGCAAAAAGAAGTTGTATTTTTTTTATACCACGACGGTGGCAAACAAGCACACGGCCCATCTGATGGTAAGCAGCTACCGTAGCCTATGGACGCCTGCAACTCCAAAGGTGTCACTTGCGCGTTGCCGACCCAGGGACAGGGAGGATTCACTGTGTTGACGGCTAAAGGAACAAGAGAGTCCCTCATCGTCAACACACTGGGTCCTCTTTGAGCTCTTTGGAAACCTAACTCACCAGCAGGAACACAACACTATGAGTAGGGTCTATTTGGCTGTGGTTTTCTGTAAGGTGGAGGTACTTCCCCAGTCGGGCTCTGCTCCAGATTTGAGCGAGATGACATTCGCTGTGCTGTGCCCTACCACACATAGCGAGACACCATACCACACATAGAGTACTTCCCGACTTCCGGCCATTTTTTGTCCATGATAGCTGAATTCAACTCGAGCTCATTTGGGCCAAACATGAAAAAATTACACCCGTCATTTTATTTAATTTCCACCAAAATACTTAATTTTTCAACTACAAAAACGCTGCAACCAAATAAATTTTCATAACAATATGTTCTGTATTATCTATGATTTTAAGTTGAAAATTTATTGAAACCAATCGTTTCAAGTGTTCTTAATTAGTTCACTTCTTATTTGCTGTCTACCAGATATTGTGAGTTTGTTCAAGTGCTGGTTTTTGCGTATCTGAGTTTATTAAATTGATTAATTGGATTCAGCTTCTTTGTTATTAACTATACTTACGTGTTCTTACGTTTAGTTATTACAAGCAGGGGCGTATTTACCCTCGGGCCGGGAGGGCCATGGCCCTGGGCGGCAAGACGCCAGGGGCGGCGTCTGTCGCCCTACGCGCTGAGTTCAGGACTTTAGGACACTTTACTTTTTTTAGTGTAGCATGCTAATTAGGATGCTAACTTTTTTCAATAGTAAATTTACTTGCTAAATGCGGTTACACTTGACTAAATTTAGAAACTAACTCATTTAGGAGCTAACTAGGACAAGTGTACCAGGGCTTTAAGGCCTTAATGGCTCGGGGCGCAATTTTAAAATACGCCTCTGATTACAAGATTAGTCAAGAGCCCCAGAGCGGTAAATGCGGCTACCGTAGATAAAGGGTTGTCTTCCACCGTGATCAAAATTTTCCTTTTTTAGGGTTCCGTCCCTCGAAAGGAAAAAACGGAACCCTTATAGGATCACTTTGTTGTCCGTCTGTCTGTCTGTCTGTCTGCCTGTCTGTCTGTCTGTATGTCTGTCTGTCTATCTGTCTGTCTGTCAAGACCATTTTTCTCAGGAACGCGTAGAGGTATCAAGCTGAAATTTATATCAAATACTCAGGTCTAATGTCCCTTGGAGCTATGAAAAAATCAAACTTAAAAGCCAATCAAAAGATACAATCGTTTATGCTGCAAATTTTAGAGTTTTTCGGCACTCGCAAAACCTACGGGGTACTTCCCGTGAACTCAAAATCTTAAAATTTGGTACAAAGCAACGTCTTATAGCACCATTGAGTAACAGGAGATGACATCCCTAAGAAATTATTTGTACCATGAGTTGTAGTGAAAATCACTAAAAGTCTGACAGTGGCTGTTGGACCACTGACATGATTACACGCAAGTGTCAAACTTTTAATAAAATCAAATACTAAACGTAAAGGCTTCTTGCATGATAATAAACTGTAAAAATAATTCTAAAAATAGTAATAAAAGCCAGGGAATTACATTCCATAGGTAAGTAAGTGCAAAGTTTGGTGTTACATTAATTCAAAATATTAATGTTGGCGGTGCGACGCCATATTTCTTGGCGCACAGATTAATGTCGCAGAAGTAACATCATATGTGCCTACACTTGATTTACCAGCATTATTGTTTAATAGTACTCAGCATAAACATATTTACGTAATAAAAAGGTTTTAGATAAGTACGTTAGGTGATGTTTAGTTCATTAAACATATTTTTATTTTACAACAAGGGTGAATTTACTAGAGCTGTTAATGTGAGTAAAATACATACAAAAGATTTTTATGATTTGAATTTAAAACTTAAATATCGAAATTTCACTCATGTTATACCTACTTACACAATGTTTTTTCATCCGTGCGAGGAAATCAATGTCATTTTAAGTAAATATCAAGGATCACTAACCCTCAAAGTTCGTATTGAAAGGAGCTTGTTGGCAAAAATAGTATTTTTCTCCATTCGTTCCTAAAACTCTAGGGTAAGGAGCAAAGTAAACATTAGGTAAAAATAAAACAATCATTCAGTTAATTACGTTTCCTTACAAAATTTGTTTAGGCAGAATATGAATTTTGTCAAAACCGTGTCACGTCTCTTTTGTTAAAGCTACTCTTTTATTCAGTGACAGCTGTCAACCGCCAAACATGGGGCACAAATTTTGTTCTAGATAGCTTATCTAGTAGAATACATAATACATCAATGTATAGAACAGATAAAGGAAAAATTGCGAAAGCCGTAAACTTTTAGTTACATCATATAATAAAAATATGTTTAATAATTTTAAAGTTACCCCTATATACCTACAGGTTTGTACGGAACCCTCGGTGCGCGAGTCCGACTCGCACTTGGCCGGTTTTTTGTATCTTGTGTCAATGTATGGCAGGAATTGGACACGAATGTGTCTGAGGATAGATCTGGGGGCCGATTTTTACTTTCCCGCTCGAATTCAAAGAAGTTAAGCCTGAAAATAATCGCACACTAATGTTTGTCGCCATTATTTTCCCATGAATTCAATAATTTAAATAATCATGAATAATGCCGAACGTTGTTGTTTTTAAAACATCATTTCATCGTTTTATTCAGAGTTTTAAATGTCACATTCGAGCGTTTGAATTTCAAAAATCACCATAGCGTTCTTAACGGATCTTTCCGTTTTAACTGGAAAATTTGCGGTCACCAATCCCTACGGTTGTGTTTAGGGTATAGTGCTGGAGCCCGCCTAACTGGAAATTTATCAAAATCCTAACCAATTTTCTTCCATATAGCGTTGTAGAGCCCTTCTCGGAGATCATGAAAACATAAGTGTTAAAGGTCTTAAATGGCCATAAGTGTGTATGGCGTCAAGTTGAAAATACAATTTTTTTGCCTAAATTTATCAAAGAGCCTACCGCTCCAAATTTTGACACATGATTTAGCCCATATCAAATAACCTACATACCAATTTTAAGATCATTCTGGTGGGCGCATAAGATTTTAAGAACAGTTGAAGTTACAATTTTTTGGCCTAAATTTATCAACGAGCCCACCGCTCCAAATTTTGACAGTAGTTAAAGGACCCATTCACCAAACCAAATCCCAATTTTAAGACCATTCTGGTGGGCGCATAATATTTTAAGACCATTTTAAGAAATAGTCGATTTCATAGAAAAAATAGCAAATTACTATGAATTCGTTAAAAAAAAATTTTGCTGGCACAAACACAACTGCATATTCATATTTATTTATTTATTTATTTATTTATTTAATCTTTATTGCACAATACAAGATGGTACAAAAGGCGGACTTAATGCCATAAGGCATTCTCTACCAGTCAACCAATGGGCTAAACAGAAAGGTTAAGTAGGTGCAGGGTCCATTAAATATGACAGAATTAAAAGAGAAAAAAAAAAAAAACTAACAATAGATACATATAAGCTATATTCATAAACTTACACCAATACATATAATAATAAACATACATACATATATTTTATATACCTTGTGTGAACCATTAGGAGGACGATGAAGAAAGCTTGTCAAGGAAATGCTTGCGCAACAAGCGCTTGAAAGTGAATTTAGTCTGAGCTTGCCTGAGAGAGAGCGGCAGAACATTCCAAAGTCGGATTGCCTGAATGGTGAAAGAATTAGACATAAAACCAGTACCATGTCGGGGCACATTGTCAATGAGCTTTAGAAAACGAGAAGAACGAAGATGTGTGCCGGGGCGTGGGGAAACAAATTTAAATTTCGATCGAAGATAATTTGGAGCGGACGGGTCAAACAATATGGAATACAGAGTGCAGAGAATACGAAGTGACCTACGTTCTCGGATCGGAAGCCAATTAAGTTTTCTGCGGAAATTGGAAACATGGTCATACTTACGGAGACCGAACACGAAGCGTATGCAGTTATTAAGTAACCGGTCAAACTTGTTCAATGAGTCTTGGGTGAGATTGGTGTAACAGACATCAGCATAATCAAGGACAGGCAGGACAAGAGATTGGACAAGGAGAATTTTAGTGCTGACTGGGAGAAAATGTTTAAAACGATAGAGTGCTCTTAAAGTATTAGTTACTCTACGAGAAACGTCGGCCACCTGAGGTTCCCATGTAAGCCCGCTGTCAATAATTAGCCCCAGGTTCTTCACTTGCGATACTAGAGGTATCACTTCCTGTTCGTAGAGGATTGGCGCCACTTCAGCAGTGTCTATTAAAGAAAGTAGACGGGTGCTACCAAGCAAAATGGCCTGGCATTTCGTAGGGTTGACCGTGATACCAAAGCAGCGTGACCAAGTGGAAATACGGTTTAGGTCTGAGTTAATTTCAGCGATTGCCTGATCCAGATCCTTGGCACTCGCTTGGGTATAAAGCTGTAAATCATCAGCATACATATGGTAGGAGCATTTTAGTTTAGAGGTGATAAGATTAATAAAAAGGGAGAACAGAAGAGGTGAGAGAATCCCGCCCTGTGGGACCCCAGAAGTAAGATCGCACCAGTCAGAAGAAGTACGATCAGCACGAACCAACTGACGGCGGTCCTGAAGATAGGAGGCAAACCATCCAGCCGCAGATGCCGAGATATTGAAGTGTCTGAGAGTGGCAAGTAACAAGTCATGGTTAACAGCATTGAATGCATTCGAGAAATCGATGAGCACCAACACCGTCAACAACGTCGAGTCCATACCGAGCCTTACGTCGTCGACCACTTTTAGCAAAGCGGTGGACGTGCTGTGGCCACGACGGAAACCAGACTGATAAGGAGAAAGCAATTGATTGGAATAAACGTGTGAAGATAATTGTTTATGGACTATTGCTTCTAGTATTTTTGAAAGAAAGGGGAGGATAGAAATGGGTCGAAAGTCTTTAAGTGCACTGGGATTAGAAACTTTAGGTAGTGGAATGACATAGGCATGACGCCACAATGACGGAAAAACCCCAGAAGACATTGAAAAATTAATAACATGTGTTATAACTGGGAGAATACAATCTAAAATGTAAATAATCATCGTTCTACTTAACTCGTCATGGCCAACAGCATTAGATTTGACAGAAGTTATTGCTTTCCTTATCTCGTCATCTGTGGCTGGGGTAAGAGAAAAGGAGTTAGAGCATAAACAAGGCATGGCACAAATTTCAGCAATACTGAGAAGTTTAGTGGTGGTATCTAAAGAAGAGGGCTTAGCAAAATGATAATTTAAGTCATTTACAGAAAAAACAGAAGATGCTGTCTTAATTGAAGACTTAACTACACCAATAGATTTGAGAAACTTCCATGTCTCAGCTGGAGAGGCCACGGCGATGCTGTCATGGAAGTATTTACGTTTGGCAGCTCTTACCATGTGGTTACACTTGTTTCTGGCAGCCTTAAAGAGGCGCCAATTCTCCTCGCAACGGTCGTGCTTAAATTTACGAAAAGCTCGATCCCGCTTTGTCATCGCCATACGGACTCCACGCGTGATCCACGGCGCCGGAGGCCGCTTCAGCCTTACTGTGCGGACAGGCGCATGCTTGTCAAAGAGCTGAAGGACCGAAGAGTTAAGGGCCGCCACTGCCTCATCCACCGTCAGAGCTTGCAATGTCGACGACCAATCAACAGCGCGCGCGTCTCTTTGTAAGGCCTGAATATCTAGCCGAACGAAACTGCGAAGTTGTATCGTAAGACGCTGCTGCTTTGGAGGGCGAAGACGATAACTTAAAAATACGAGATCATGGTGAGAAAAACCAGGAGCGGGGAGTTGGCCAACCATGTTTACGCGATCCACAGAGGAGACAACGATAAGGTCCAACCAGGAGTCGGGCGAGTCAATGTTATGATGAGTGGGCATAAGAGGAAGAACAGAGAGATCGGCCGACTCAACAACGACATTAAGTTTTTTCGTCCTGATGTTATTCTTTAAAAGGTCAGTGTTAAAATCGCCCATGATTATTTGATGTTCGTAATCGGCGCTAAGAGGCGAGAGAACAGTTTCGAGATCCTTGAAGTAGTCAACATTAGGTGGACAATACACTACACTGAGTGCAGCCTTTGTACCTCCAATATTAACCTCAATGACTAAATACTCCATAGTTCCCGAATACGGAGATGAAGAAGAGATAATTTTAAAAGGGATATTGCCGCGGAGGTATATGGCAACACCACCGCCTCGCTTACCTATGCGGTCATTCCGCACTAATACAAAGCCGGGTAAGCTAAAAGAAGTTGAATCGAGGGTAGGTTTGAGCCAGGTTTCCGAAATGAAAATAGCGTGGACATTGCATGAAGAAAAAGAGTCAAGAAAGTCGTTGTAGTGGCTAGGGATACTTTGTGCGTTGATATGACAAGTGTTAAAGTCTTTCGTAGCAGTTTCAAAAGTGCGTCCTAGGCAACTACCGAGAGTGTCAGGCTCCGACATTGAGCTATTTAAGTGTCTTGTAATTAATAATTCCGTAAAAGTATTCCGCAATAAGTCGGAAATTGGAGAAATTCGTCATAGCAGTACTTTAGTTACGGGTGTCTTAAAACACTAAAATTATTATTCATTTTAAACTTAATGGAACAAAATATGATTTGAAAAACTAGACGTAATGCCTAAAGGCATTTTCTAATAGTCGCTCATAACTCTAAACTGATAAGCGTCAAGTTATAGTGCTGGAGCCCGCCTAACTGGAAATTTATCAAAAAACTTAACAATTTTCCTCCATATAGCGTTGTAGAGCCTATCTCGGAGATCATGAAAACATAAGTCTTAAAGGTCTTAAATGGCCACAAGTATGTATGGCGTCAAGTTAAAAATAATTTTTTTTTGGCCTTTTATAAACGAGCCTACCGCTCCAAATTTTGACACTAGTTAAAGGACCCATTTACCAAACCAAAGCCCAATTTTAAGACCATTCTGGTGGGCGCATAAGATTTTAAGACCATTTTAAGAAATAGTTGACTTCATAGAAAAAATAGCTAATTACTATAAATTCGTTAAAAAAATATTTTGCTGGCACAAACACAACTGCATATTCATATTTAAGTGTCTTGTAATTAAAATGCCGTAAAAGTATTCCGCAATAAGTTGGAAATTGGAGAAATTCGTCATAGCAGTACTTTAGTCACGGGGGTCTTAAAACACTAAAATTATTATTCATTTTTAACTTAATGGCACAAAATATCATTTGAAAAGCCAGACGTAATGCCCATAGGCATTTTCTACCAGTCGCTTAAAACTCTAAACTGATAAGCGTCAAGTTATAGTGCTGGAGCCCGCCGAACTGGAAATTTATCAAAAAACTTAACAATTTTCTTCCATATAGCGTAATCAGTTTCGAGTTATGAGCGACTGGTAGAAAATGCCTATAGATATTACGTCTGGCTTTTCAAATGAAATTTTGTGCCATTAAGTTAAAAATGAATAATAATTTTAGTGTATTAAGACCTCCGTGACTCTTACTGCTATGTCGAATTTCTACAATTTTTGACTTATGCGGAGTACTTTTACGGCATTTTAAATTACTAGACACTTAAATATAAATATGCAGTTGTGGACGACAGACGTGTGCGCCGCGCCGGCGTGACGTAGCCGCGCCGTGGGACCCACGCCGCCGCCGCCGCCGCGGATTTCAAAATCCACGCCGTTGGCCAAAATTTCAGAATTCTGCAAAAATTAGCCAATGACAATTACTAATGAAGAAAAGTCAGTTGAAAATTTTACAACGTATATTGACGAATTAAATCATGAAAACATCAACACATTAAAATATTTAGGGTATGGTCAATTCCTTCTCTTTCGGGAGATTAATAAATGAGTATGATTAACCGCTCACCTAACAAATATGAACTCGATGGCCTAATTAATAAGATTGGTAACGTAAATAATAAATCTGCCATCAAAATTGTACCACCAACTAAGTGTTTTCGGTGGCAGGATTGATTCTTAACACTGAACGGTATCTATGTTTGGACCTACTGCGAGTCAAGAAAGGATCTTCATCATCACTAGTCGTTCCCTCAGAGCTGAGGATCATGTCCTTCTGTTGAAGACCAGGTTCTTCCATAGGCTTCTATCCCTCGCTAAGGCTTCTTGCAGTTTTAATTGCATGGGTGCAGTGATTTGGGCACACGATCTTGCAGGGGGAGGGCCTCTTAGTCTTGTGCCTTCAACTTTTCCCGTTATGATGATTCTCTCCAGGCTAGCCGAGGAGCGTTGAGAGAGGTTTCCGAAGTATGTGGTCCTGGCACGTCGTAGACAACCGGTGTTTTATGCGTAGCTCCTTTAGTATGGGCTGATTAGTGCGCATCGCAGTCCAAGGTATCCGTCAAAGCCGTCGCCAACACCACATCTCAAACGCGTCGATACGGCTTTTCAGATCTGCCTTGATAGTCCAAGTTTCAGAACCGTATAGGAAAATTGGACACACCAGGGTACAGGGAACGCACAAGTCTAACCTTAGTCTGCCTCTGTATGCCGCGATCTCTCCAGATCTTATCTAACTGAGTCATAGCACCCTTCGCTATTTGAATCCTCCGGATGATTTCACGTTCACATCTACCATCGCTACATATAAGTGAGCCGAGGTAGGTGAAGACGCTGAAGCATTCTAGGTCTTCCAGTACTAGGCTTCGTGGAGGAGACTGTTTCCGGTGTACGAATATTAACTTGGTTTTCGCATGGTTGACGTGAAGTCCTAATTCGATGCTCTCCGCTTCTATTCGCCGGAACAAAAGACACATATCCTCCTCATTGGAAGCCAAGAGCGTTGTGTCGTAAACATAGCGTAGGTTGCAGATGGTTTTGCCGCCAATTGATATCCCACCGTCCTAGTTCTCGGTGACCTTTCGTACGATGTATTCGCCGTAGATATTAAAGAGCTTCGGAGACAACATACAGCTCTGTCTTACTCCTCTTTCCGGCTTGAACTGGTCCAACAAGGTGTTCTCGATGCGCACTCTAGCAGTACTTTCGGCGTACAAGTTCTCAATAAGGTGAGCTAAATGAGCAGGGACACCCATCTCCAGGAGCACGTACAGCATGTTTTCCATCTAACACAGTCGAATGCTTTGGCGTAATCTATGAAGCATAGGACTAATGGCTTGTTCCATTCACGTCATCTCTCGATGATCTGGCGCACGATGAAAATCTGCTCCCGTGTCCCTCGCCCAGACACAAAGCCAGCCTGCTCTGCGAATTCATGATGTAACGAAATACTTTAATGGTATGCGATATAATAGACAAGGTTCTGTCGTTGTAACATTTTAGCGTCGAGCCTTTTTTATGGAGAGGTATAACCATGGATTCAGTCCAGTCTCTCAGCCACTGGCTAGATGGAGTTAGCTTTAAAAGGATTTATCACAATTATGAAAAATTCCAAAAAATAGGCAGGACTGAAGCAAACGGCATTATATATCGCTTTAATAATATGTTCCTTGTACCTAAAAAGTTTTTGATGTTTAAGATATTTTTAATGCGAAACGTGCGCCTTGTGAGCGTAGCCAAAAGTGACCTTGACGCCGGCGTGGCGCAGCCACGCCGCCAAAAATTCCCGGCGCGCCGCGAGCCGCGGGTTTTTATGGCGGCGCACAGGTCTAACTCACCATCCTGATCCTCCTAGTATTTGTCCCTGCTTTTGCCACGACTCAATTGAGGCTGCATTCCACAGCCCCAGGAATTGGCATAGGCACTAGTTTTTACGAAAGCGACTGCCATCTTTTTCTCTAGGCGCTCTTGAAATTACATTTCTACGGCCCGAAACTTTTAGTGAACTTCAGCGCGAAAAGCGGATATTTGTCTATGGTGACAGAATTTTTGTATGGAGCCCATACACAAAAATCCAAAAAGGAAGGCGGAAAACCCCAACTTTCGGCTGATTTTTTAGGGTTCCGTACCTCGAAAGGAAAAAACGGAACCCTTATAGGATCACTTTGTTGTCCGTCTGTCTGTCTGTCTGTCAATACCATTTTTCTCAGGAACGCGTAAAGGTATCAAGCTGAAATTTATATCAAATACTCAGGTCTACTGTCCCTTGGAGCTGTGAAAAAATCAAACTTAAAAGCCAACGCAATCAAATGATACAGTCGTTTATGCTGCAAATTTTAGAGTTTTTCGGCACTCGCAAAACCTACGGGGTACTTCCCGTGAACTCAAAAACTTCAAATTTGGCACGAAGCAACGTCATATAGCATAGACAATGAAAAAATTACAAAAAGTTGATATTTCTAGTAAAATCATACAAAAACATATTTTTTGAAATTTTAAACTTATTACCTTTTTCTTCGTAAACGCGTGAAGGTATTCAATTGAAATTCATGTCAAATACTCAGGGCTATAGGACCTTTCAGATGTAGCAAAACCAAACTTTTATGTCAACGCAATCAAAAGAAATAGCAATTTAAGTCGCATATTTTGAAACTGAGTACTCGCAAGAAACTCAAAACCTAAAGGGTACTTCCCGTAAACTCAGAAACTTGAAACTTGGCACGAAGAAAATTCATATAGCACAGATAAAGGAAAAATGGCGAAAACCGTAAATTTTTAGTTACATCATATAATAAAAATATTTTGAATAATTTTAAAGTTACTACCCCTATATACCTTTTTAGTGTGGGAAATCTACCGGGTCGTTGTATGGAGACCTCGAATTAATTCCTGAGTCGATAATTTTTTTGCTGGGATGTAGTATAGGTCATAACAAACACAAAAAACTATTTTTCCAAAAAAAAACTTATGTCAGTTTTGGTATTTTTACCAAAATGCACAAAAACCTTAATAGTTTGTACTGGAATTTTCCTCAAGGTATGTTTTTTTCACTAAACAAATTATTTTGATTCCTGACAGATACTGTCAAAAGTTCAAATAAATATTCCAAATAAAACTGTCACTTTTATTCAAAAATAATTTGTTACACTCGTCATTTTGTTTGGAAAATTTCTCAGTCAAGTATATAACAGTGGGTGTTATGATAATCTTATTTTAGCATAATATTCACGAATTTCCAAAAAAAAAAACATTAAAGAAAAATTGTTATTACAGTATATTTAATATACTTCATGGAAAATTGCTCAGCCCAGTTTTGTTGTTTATTTATGTTAAGTAGTCAATTAAACAGCAAAAACTAAAATTTCCAAAAAATAATCTACATACAATACGTCAAACGTTACGTTGTCTAGCCTTTTAAAGCGAGTGAACGTGCAGTAATATGTCGTCGTGCGTCAGCTATTGAGTCCAGTTTAGCATGCGCAACTATGACTCAGCTATGCTTGCGTCATAGTGAAAAAAGTGGAGTAAGTTACTTCAATTATAGAATTTTCTATTTTGATATTTGTATTTAACTCGTATAATTATAATTTTAATAAATATTGTGATGGCGTATTATTAAGTAACCATTTTAGTATTTAATTGAAGCACCAGAGTACCATTACCTTACTAAATAGAACACCACCACCACTGCTCGCCGACAGATCACGCTTGTAGTGTCATAATCATAATGCACACAATCCACATCACCGCGCAGCCGCACGCACCGATAAAACTACGCTTCGACACTAGTAAAACCGCCTACCGACAGATGGCGCAGTGATTAAGTTGGATGCCACTAACGTTTGTTCAACGCAGAAACATGACCCTCGGCGCTTTGCCGAGGAATATTTGAGAATCGCGATAGGGTCTAAAGGCACGCATGCTATATGCCTCAACCAAGTTTCAGCATTTTAGTGTTGTGACACTAACCCAATAAGCCAGTAATATATCCTTACGACAAATTACTGGCCTAGTACTCATCTACCTAGCTGGGTAATACTCGACAAGTAAGCACTAGAGAGACGACAGAGTACATATAAATCTCTAAAACAATAAATTTTATCAATAAAGGTTAGGATACAAATGTTGAATTGTATGAAACAATCTGTTACCTAAATAAAAAAAATACTACTATTTATTTCATTATAACAAATATGGTTTAAGGAAAGAGCGGAAAACAACAAATAAATTATAAGTTTACTGTTTAGGTTAGGACAGTAACAAATACAGGTCTGTTGTTAGAAAGAGAGACAAACAAAATACTAGTAAGTTGTAGTTTTAGATGCAACACACGTTAAGCGTAATTCAGCCCCCAAGGAACACATCAAAGCAGTATAACGGCCGTCTTACAGCATATCTCTATGCTTTTAGCATTTTGAGTTCGTTTTATAGTAGCATTATAAACGTTTATAGTGCTGATATAGCTCTTAAATGGGCACAAATTACCCAGCTTGAGATCCTATATAGGTTATTTAATAGCATTACAGGCGCATTATGTCTGCGCTATTAGCATTATCGTTGTCATGGAAAGTGCCAATCGTATTAAAGAAGCATTAGTACGCTCTATTAAGTTGCCAACCGCATTAAAGAAGCATTAATACGGCCAAAGAACTTGCTAATCGCAGTAAAGAAGCATTAGTACTCTCGATTAACTTGCCAATCGCAATACAAAAGCATTACAATAGCATAAGAGTGTAGTAAAATAAACCTTACGTCAATGCAAAAACGTCTCTAATACCGACGGAACAAATGTTATAATACAATGAACGTTGTGATTTAACTACTTTGTCTCGCAATATAAAATAGACGAAGACGGTACAAAAAACTGAATGAGTGACACGTCATATTTGTTTGCATCGTAACAAAATTTATAAAAGTTTTTGACTCTTTTACGTTGTTATATCCTTCAAATATTACTGCGCAATGTAGTTTACTGTAAATGTGTATATAAGTTTCATTGAAAATTTTCACGCGCCTCTGATTTATTGTGGTTTTGCTATAAAATATTATAAAAAGATATGCGTCAAATAAACAAAACAATTGTGTAATACTCGTATAGAACGAGTTTTGCATTATTAACATAATAGTGTTGGTTGAGCAGTCTTAAATTAAGTTATTTCTTTATTATATAGGTATTTTCCTTGTACAAATAGGTCCGCATGATTTTATTTTTAGGTTATAAATGTTTTACAAAATGGCGTTGGTCTATATAGACGGAGAGCTAGCCACGTCAGATATGACACAATAATGAGAGCAACCAAACCCCTCTAGTCAGTTTGGTATACTATGCTTATTTCTAGATCTGGACATCTGGCAGTTTTAAAGTGGTGGAGGTCAAAGAATGCAAACCATTTCAAGAAAACAAATCCTAGAGATATGGCTTTGATGCAATATTATGAGAAACTATACAAATACTATACAATATTAAGAGAAATTATACAAAAGTTTATGTTGGGGGAAAGTAGTGCCAAACGATGTATATAGTTCATAGTTTGTCGCCTACTGTTTTTGTTTCCGTAATAATACACAATATTTTTTGGTCTAACGTTTTTTATCGATTTTTGACCAGTTTTGAGTCGATATTCCAACATATTCACTACAGATAGAATTATAAGGCAAACGACTATCGGTTCTTGAATCTTTTATCTCCATTCTGTAGAGCTGGATCTTGAAATAAATGACCGTTATTTTTTTATGATATTTTTAAAATATGGTCTAAAAAAACACTTTTATTGATATTCGAATGGTGTAAAGAATCTTACATATACGTAATCTACATATTAGAGTTACTCTTCGATGTCTCTAAAAACTGTAGAGAGATTTTAATTTTTAACTAATTAACACAAAATGTATGACCATAAAACCACTTTTTTAGCCTAAACCGGTTCGACTTTGATGTCAAATATCTCGAAGACAATGAATATTGAAGTAAATATAGGATACTACTCGTATATTGTTTAAAGCCGTTACTGATAAAATGATAAGCTATATAAATCATTAAATAACTAAGGGAATCAGATCTAAGATCGTTGGCGCCAGGGAGCCCCTTAAAATATAGGCCCTGTCCTTTATAACTGAGACAACTTCGGCAGTTTTTACCTAGTTTGGTATTACTATTTTCTAATTAAAACATTTTGCTAGTCTGTCACTGTGACCTCCACCCATTAAAAGCTGCCAGATGCCAGGATCTAGCAATAAAAATAGTATAGCAATCTAACCAGACGGGTTTTGTTGCTCTCATTATTGTATCTAGCTCTTAGTCCAATAGTAGCTCAGTGACCCTTAACAAAAGCTTATTAATGCCTACAGCATTACACGTGAATAATTATGCTATTAAACAACATTAAGCATTATATACGACTTAAAATTGCTATTGTAGACCCTAAGGCACTAAAACAGCTAAAAGCTGTATAGGGGCTGTTCATAAATTACGTCATCAATTTTTGATGATTTTTACCCCCCCCCCCTCCCCCATAAAATCATCCAACCCTCCCCCTGCCAAATAAAGTGACGTCATTTTAAAAAAATGCGTTTTTAGCTTAAGTGGAAAATAAAAGACTATTTAGTAGATTATATTTTATGGCATTAATTTTTTTTACACATTGAAGCACTTTTTAAAGATGCGAGAGATGATGTGATCTTCCGAATGACCGCCCCCCCCCCCTCCTACGTCATGCTACCATCATCCGATGGCCAGACACCCCCCCCCCCCCCCCCACCATTTGAAATGACGTAATTTATGAACAGCCCCTTGTAGTGAATTACTTGGCTTTGTAATGGTTTATATTATTGCTATTATATGCTGTAGCATTATAAATGTATTACCTACTTATAAATGCTATTGTACACCCTAAGGCATTAAAAATAGCTGTAAGCTGTATAGCGAATTTACGTGGCATTATAATGGCTAATATTCATGCTCCTAAACAGCATTAAGCATTTATTTATGCTATTGTAGAACCTAAGGCACTAAACCACACCGAAGCATTAGTGTAGCAAACCAAAACGCAACTGTACAGCTGAATGCTGTACAGTTGCATTTTGGTTCGCTGCACTAAAACTAATGGCTAAACAAAAGCATTTACATATGCCATCATACAACCGTTATACAGCGTAAAGCATCATATAATGCTATTGTAGAACCTAAAGCACTAAAACAGCTGAAAGCTGTATACCGGATTTACATGGCATTATAATGGCTAATATTCATGCTGATAAACAGCATTAAGCATTTATTTATGCTATTGTAGAACCTAAGGCACTAAACCACACCGAAGCATTAGTGTAGCAAACCAAAACGCAACTGTACAGCATTCAGCTGTACAGTTGCTTTTCGGTTCGCTGCACTAAAACTAAAGGCTTTAAAAAAGTATTTATATATGCCATTATACAACCGTTATACAGCTTAAAGCATTATATAATGCTATTGTATAACCTAAAGCACTTAATTGCTTTTAAACAGCTGAAAGCTGTACAGTTGCGTTGTGGTTTGCTGCACTAAAGCTAAAGGCTTTACAAATGCATTTAGATATGCCCTTATACAACCGTTATACAGCTCAAAGCATCATATAATGCGACAAGTTGCTCGGTGAACGTATATAAGAGTTTATACGGTCCTTAAGTTCGAAATAAGTTAACTATTCATGTTATAATGCTTCCTGTGTTACTTGGGCCCAAACTTCAGCAAAATTCAGTCGCCCATAGAAAAAATTTGCCGAAAAAGCAAAAATTTGTCTATGGTGACTGAATTTTTGTATGGAGCCATTGGAGCACATAGCGAAATCTAGACGCAAGTTGGACTATTCCGCCATGCGGCTGATTTTTGTCTATGGTCGACTGAAGTCCTCTGAATATTTCGCTAAGTAGGTTATATTTACCGGAATCTTAGCGTAATTCAGCAATATAGATAATAAAAACCTTAAAATGTAGACAATACTCAGAATTCTAGTACTTTCGAAGTTGGCCAGGGAGGAAAATTGTCTATGGAGTCCATACAAATACCAGAACCTAACCACAGATAATTTTCCACATTTCAGAATTTTGTCTATGGTTGGGGGAAATTAGTAAAATGAGAAAAATTTTGGAACAATCCAAAATGGCGGCAGACACGGATAAAACCAATTTCCAAGTAATTTAAGCGATCCCGACAGGCTAGCTTCATACTGGAAGGCCGAAGGCCGACCCCGCTTGGGCTTCCCGGAGCCCGGAGCTTCACTCAGAGCGTCCAAGGCCGTTCAATCCTCCAGCAATTCTGGGCAAGGCCGTAGGCCGAGCCACGGTAAGCGGAAACAACCGATATAAATCCATGTTATGCAAGCCCGAAGGGCGAGTTTCAGGCTGGGAGATCGAAAGCTGACCTCAGCGGAGGGCCAAAAGTCCGAAGCCTTCACCCAGAGCCTCCAATCGTTCATACCCGAATAATTTGATTCGAGGCAGTAGGCCGAACTGGGGGCATTTCGAGCGTCCGAGCATTTTATTAAGGTAAAGTCTCTAAATAACCGTAGAACGAATGACGAAACGAGCGAAGGCCGAAGGCCGAGCTCCGCGTCGGGCCGAAGGCCCGAAGCGTCTACGAGAGCCGCACCAGCATCCGAGGCCGAAGGCTGAGCTGCAGGAAGATATGCTCGCACGCGGAGCACTTAACACAATCACAAAAGACAAATTCCTTCTAAAGCTTTTAGGCAAACCCAAAAATGCACACCAAGACTTTAAACACAAAACCAAAACAAACACATAAATAAAACTCAATACAAAAGACAAGCACACAATAGAAACACACAAGACAAACATCAAGACAAGCATAAAGACAAACACAGACACAAAAACAAAAGCCAACACCACCACCGCGGGGCCCTCGGGCCCCGCGCACCCGCCCTGCGTACTTGTTCCTTTTCCTTTTAAGGTACGGAATCCAAAAATTGTAAGTACAACCCTATACGCAGTTGGTAAACTAATCGCGATTTATGTCGCTGTTTGGAGGCAACAGATTTCAAGGGAAAGTCAAAGTTTGTCCTTAATCCAATTTTTCTATTCGTTACAGCAATGTTCAGGAATTGTTAAAATTGTGTGATGTACGGAACTATCAGGGTGCGAGTCTGACTCGCACTTGGCCGGTTTTTTTTTATAATTACAACATTTCATCATCAATTCCCCTAGCGTTCGGCTTGGCTTTTACCACGTCTCAATTGAGCATAGACTGGTAAAATCATAACCCTTCCTTTTATCTTCGCCGTAGTCAAAAGTGAAATATATTACAACTGGCGTACTTTTTTATTTACTCTGTGACTAGGCGTTAGCACCACTGCGAATTAAATCAAATCAAGATAAAATTGCTAACAGTATGGATTTATTCATGTAGTGTTAATATATATAGTAACGTGCAAAACCATAAACGTAAACCTGTTTGTTTGAGCTTATTAAAGAGGATCATTAAAAAAGTGTATAGGAAGTCACACGCTTTGAGCGAAAGTAGTTAGAGCAACATTGTTTAGTCAAAGTGCTTACACACGCTGCGCATGGCCCCTCGCGAGGCATCCCCGCTCCCGCGTCCTGCGTCCCGCACGTGCGCATTCCACTAACGAGTGAAATAATAGACATCTTAATTTGTCACATGATGTAACTTTTTAATACACAGGATTTTTTTTTTTACAGTCGAAAGAAAAGTCTTGAAGGAAATATAATTTTTAAAAAATATTGACGGAGCAATATTCTACTACGAGTAATAAGCTAATTTTTATACTGAAAAACTTTGATAATGAAATTTTTGGAAATTGTTTGTCTTAAGTAGAAAACATACATTTAATGTCACTTCAGTAAAGAAAAGTGACGGAGCAAATTTCCGATGTGAGTTACACAAAAATAATATATTTTATAAAAAAAATATAGTCTGTTATGGATTCTGTTTTTGAAATTTTAAATATTGATTACATACTTCAAGTCAATATTTCTGGTCAAATAAGATTAGACTGAGCATTTTTGCAAACGTAAATATAGACGATATAAGAGTTTAGGTAAAAAAAAACCCAACAAGGACAATTTTTTTTTTTTGGAAAAATAATTATATACCATCTACTCCTGACACTTTATCATGCTGTAAAGTTTTTTTGGACTGAGGAGTTAATGCGAGGTCAAACCCTCTATTGCCTGGCCTATTTGGAATAAAAAAAAATCTTAGGGATGTCATCTCCTGTTACTCAATGGTATTCCGCTCAGAGCCGCGATTCGACATGCCAAACTGTGAAACGTTGGATGTCACACTTGTATCGCTAGTGGATAGGATAGAGTGATATCCATCTGTCCACACGTGTCCAGACCTAACTGTCAATCTGTTATTAGGTCTCGCTAGAGCGTTTTGTCTATGGCTATGGCCACCATTTAAGATATCACTCTTGAGTGATTCCACCCCCAACTGTCACAAAAGTGTGATATCATATCATAGTTGTCTCGCAAGCGACTGTCAGTTATGCCATTTTGAATCGGGGCCGGTGCATGTTGCACCTACAGCATACCGAGCCGAGTAGAAAGAACAGCTACCCTCATTCAATCAGTTACCAGAGCTTCAGTCAAAAACAGCGGTGATACCCTTAAAGGTCTTTACCTCGCAAGTAACCTGCGACTTTTAATACAATACAGTATTGATCTATCGATTGATATCGTTGCACGTCCAAACGGCAATGTATCGAAGTTGCATGCAACTTTTTGCGACGAAATTGCGTCATCTAAGGGCACCTTAATAGTCCAATGCCCTAATGTAATTACACTCTTATTTGTATGACTTCAGGTATTTGTATTATTCTAGTGTTTTATTGTTATTAAAATTATGTCATTGCCATATTTTATTATCGTGTCATTATTTACTTTTAAATTAATAGAAGTGTTGTTTTGCTGCAGTGTTCATGCTCCCGTGATAAGGCAAAAAGGTTTTCTTTCATACGAATTGTATTGCGGAATAGTCTAATAGTATAATAGCCTTTAGTCAGGTAATGTCACAGAATACTCGTAACTAATGGTACTACTGTGTAATGTTTTGATTTAATAAAGTTATTAGGTATAAACCAAGTAAGCCAGGAACTTAAATCTGATGAGATGACCAGTCGCATCCCAGTCTGAATAAACCGTATCGTATATAGACTAGAAGACTTATCGAACTAGGTTTAGTGTCGTGGGCTCTTATACTATACTGATTAGCGGCCGAATATTTCCGTACACGGCGGGAAGAAGTTGATAACTTGAGATATTAAATTGTAATTCTATTTCAACAATCCATCCACATCCCACATTTTTGGACCCGGGGTATGTCCTTAAACTACGCCAAAAAGAGAGGTATGGGCACTGCGAATGGCATCTCACTAAGTGTGGTAGGGCACGTTCAGCGAATGTCATCTCGCTCAAATCTGGAGCAGAGCCCGACTGGGGAAGTACCTCCACCTTACAGAAAACCACAGCCAAATAGCACAAGACCCTACTCATAGTATTGTGCTCCTGCTGGTGAGTAAGGTTGCCAAAGAGCTCAAAGAGGACCGAGTGTGTTGACGATGAGGGACCTTCTTGTTCCTTTAGCCGTCAACACAGTGAATCCTCCTTTTTGTGAAGGGTCGGCAACAAGCATGTGACTCTTTTGGAGTTGCAGGCGTCCATAGGTTACGGTAGCTGCTTACCACTGTCGTGGTATAAATAAATAATTAAAAAAACATCGCTGTCAATGCCATAGTGGCCAGGCTGTCCACCATGGCACCTTCATGCGTCCGTAGCGCTGGGAGGATCCCCCGCCACGCAAGCATCAACGACGTCATCCGGAGTGCCCTTGTCAGTGCCAAACTGCCGGCTATCCTAGAGCTCAGTGGTTTGGCCAGGGATGACGACAAGAGGCCCGACGGCATGACATTGGTGCCTTATAGTATGGACCAGCTATTAGTTTGGGACGCTACTTGCGTTGATACCTTGGCACCGTCCCATATTCCAGGCACCAAAATTAGTGCTGGTGCTGCGGCATCCTCGGCCGAAGACCTCAAGCGCCGCAAGTATGTCGCTTTGAAAGCAGCTACATATTTGTAGCGCGTTTGGCCGGGGCGTTTGGCGTTGAAACTTTAGGGCCCTGGGAGCCAAACGCGTGCCGCTCGGCGTCCTGGAGGCTGCACATTGTACTGGCCCGCCTGCCAATCCCTGCTCGCAGAGGCAATGGGACGGGTCGCTCTGTCGACTAGTGCGGAACAATCTTCTTTATACACCAACTAGTTCGGCAGATCGAGCTCGTCTCCTTGCAACTGCAGAGTGAGAGTCGGGTCTGTGGCTACAAGCATTAGCATCACCTTCCATAAGCACACTTCTTGATAACTCAACCTTCCGTTTGGCGACCAGTTTGCGGATAGGGGCAACCAACGCTCCACATCGCCAATGCGGTACCATGGTAGACAGCCTTGGCCATCATGGGCTGTCCTGATGCAGGCGCGCCGGGCGCATTCCTCGCCGTACTAGCATCAATGATGTCATCCGTAGGGCCCTTGTCAGCGTCAAAATCCGGCCGTCTTAAAACCTGATGGCCTGGCGAGAGACGATGGCAAGAGGCCCGACGGAATGACATTGGTGCTTTGGAAGATGGGGCGGCCTAGTCTGGGATGCTGCATGTGTAGACACCCTAGCGCCGTCCCATCTTCCAGGCACCTGTTAGTAAAGCCGAGTCTGCTGCATCCACAGCCGAAGACAGTGCCGAAGAGAGAGTGGCTATATATTTGAGGCGCTTGGGGTCGAAACGCTGGGGCCATGGAGACCAGGCGCACGCAGAGTAGACGCAACAAGTGACAAGAAGGTTAGCCAGTATTTCGCTCAGCGGATAAGCATTGCCATTCAGCGTGGCAATGAAGCCAGTGGTCTAAGAGCTGGCCACGTCAGATATGACACAATAATGAGAGCAACGAAACCCGTCTAGTAAGATTGCCAGAGCCGGATTAGCCTTTAGGCAGAGTAGGCAACTGCCTAGGGGCCCCGCATCGGGCGGGGGGCCCCGCGTGCACAGAAAAAAAATATTTTAATAGATTTCAAATGAAATTTGGAAATGTATATGCATATATCGGATAAGTTTTACTATATAGAGGTTCCCTGTTGAGGTACTTATACTAAACATGCCTTGCGTAGGTATGGTCCGTGTGGTCGTCTTCGTCATATCATGTTTTTACATATTTTGGCTTACATCTAGACAACATTGAAGCGTATGTACAAAAAGTAAATTACGCGGTGATTTTATATACTCGTACATATTCATTACAAGTTAATATTAAAAAGAAAATTTGTATATATCGGCTAGGCAAACCGCGTGTGCACAGCGGAAGATAAAAATGTTTCAGAGTGAAACAGTAATTGGGAAATTTGTATTTATTGGCTAGGAGCCCCACGTATACACAGTGGAAAATGAAAAGTTTCAAAGTTAAATACTTATTGTAAAATTTGTGTATATGCCCGGCGTGTGCAGTTTTGATTCCATTTTATGATCGCTTTTTTCTAAGAAAAATGCATTTCAATTTCGTTACAAATATATATTAATTTATCTTGGTTTAGGTCGTTCTCTTTTTCCACCGACAATGAGATATTTTCGGTTTTTCGAGCATCATTTAAATAATAATGGTAAAAAAAAGCATAAAACTACAAGAGTGTTTTTAGAGGACAAGTAAATATTTTACGTTGATTTTTTTTCCGTGCAGTGGTTTTTCAGAAAACATTGTAACATTTGTGACAGAGTGGTCTATTTTAGAAGGACAGCGTTAAGTTTTACCACGGCGGCATATACGTCCTTTTACTGGGCTCAACCAATTTTATTATTTACCCCCACTTCATGTGTAGGGGAGGTACCCTAAAAAGTATTTTTTTTTTGGATTTTGTTTTACCACTTTGTCGGCGTAATTAAAAACACATAATCATATAAAATTTCAGTTTCCTAGTACTATTCAACACTGAGCAAGGACGCGAACAGACAGACAGACGGACATGGCGAAACAGTAAGGGTTCCTAGTTAATCACAAAGCCCTAAAAAGTCAGAAATGTTAATACATACACTGTTCGATTTTTTTTGCTAAAATGGGGCCCATGAATTGCACTGCCTAGGGACCCCGAAATCCTTAATTCGGCCCTGAAGATTGCTATACTATCATTATTACTAGATCCGGGCATCTGGCACTTTTTAATGGGTGGAGGTCAGATTGACAGACGAGCAAAATTTTTCAGTTGGAAAGTAATACGGGGCCTGTATTTTAACATTAGAACCAAAAACATCGCGTATTATTTCGGAAACAGAAACAGTAGGCGACAAACTATGTACATTAATTTACTATTTACATTGTACGTTAATTTGGATTACTTTCCCCCATCAGAAAATTTTGGCAATGATATAATCTAATTATTTATATAATTTCTCATAATACCGCCTCAAACCCAGAACCCTAGGATTTGTATTCTTAAAGTGGTTTGCATACTTTGACCTCCACCACTTTACAGCTGCCAGATGTCCGTATCTAGCAATAATCATAGTATAGCAAACTAACGAGAGGAGTTTCGTCGCTCTCATTATTGTGTCATATTTGACGCGGCTAGCTCCCCGTCTACAGCCTTCTGGGCACACTATACCCATTGGTAGCGAGTGACTTTATTTTTGTAGGTCTATTTTTAATTTATATGATTTTTAGTTTATGTTTAGAGTATATTCCAATTGTATCTTAAACTTACCTTGTTAATGTCGTATAAATAAATAAGATGTACTCACTACCCTAAGAATTACATTTCGCAAATTTTCATGATTAAATCGTTTACCATGCTTATTTACAAACTAGATTTTATGTAGGACTGTGGACTTGTTTATTCTGCATTAAAGTTTATCTACACCAATATCATAAATCCTCTATTCCGCGTTCGGAAACCGTATGTAATTATCACCATTATTGCAACCAGTAACGTAACATCAGTGTATTATCTGTGACAGTGTGGTAAAAAACGTATGAAAATTCATTACCTACGGTAACGTATTGAGAATCTGCCCTCCTCTCCGACCGCCGGCACGCGCCCGCCCGACCGCCAGCACAATCGAGTTGGTCATGGCGGTGCAATGGCGGTCATTCTAATGGTTTCCGAACACGGCATTTAGGATTTATAATATGTGTGTAGATATAGCAGTGTATCCAACTGTACGTAATTAGGCCTTAAAACACTCGCCTGCGGCTCGTTTCATAGAACCACACTCGTATTTTAAGGAGCCTTATTACGTAACAGTTACATAAACAACTATTATAATTGATGAGAATGATGAGTTACTTATATATTATTTACGACTTTTAAATTGATAAAAATATTCTTAAGAGTAAATTACAACACAGTAATAACAGTGAGTAGCAATGAATCTTTTTTATTAAGGGTCGGCAACACGCATGTGACACTGGAGTTGCAGATGTCCATGGGTACGGTAGCTGGTTACCATCAGAGCTGGTTCTAACTTGTCGGATGTCGGGCCCGGATTTTAATCGGATCCAGTGGCAGAACATTTGAAGGGTACACGGAAAGAACATGTCTAGTCACTTTTATTGTAAAATGAGATTTTTATATCAAAATGTAGAGCTTGCAATGAACTATTACTCGTAGTAATAACTTCTGTTACAGATGTAAATTTTAACGTATATCCACTTCTTAACTCATAAAAACCATCTAGTTACGAAAATAGTATGGTTAATTGAATCGTCCCAAATTTTAAAAGCGCTATAACTCAAAATGTTGTCAATGTGACTAGACATGTTCTTTCCGTGTACCCTTCATTTTATATAAAGCTGTTCACACTAAATCGTTGTCTTACGAGTGTGAATAGCTTCATATAAAATGTTCTGCCACTGGAACGACCAATTAAAATCCGGAGCCTACATCCGACAAGTGGGAACCAGCTCTCAGGCGGGCCCTAATATGCTTGTTTTCCACCGTCGAATATAAGAAATACAAAAAATGTAATGGGACATGATGTTATTATTAAAACATCAGGCGCTTGGTTTTGGCATACATCTACAATCTTTTGATGCTGCTGCGACTGACAAGGCCACGCACGAGGGCTTGCAGCACCGCATTATCGTGTAGCCCTATTACCCCTCCCCTGCTTCGAGGAACAAAGGAAATCTAGGAGGCTTATCATACTATAAACCAGATTTTTTGTTTTTTTTTTCAAAAAAATAAAGTACGCAGCCTGTTTTTGCATTGCAGCGTCGGCATTTCGATTTCTCCTATTAAAGATGTGAGTAATTATATACAACGTGTTACACCCAAGACTAAAAACCTGAAAACTGTTTGTTCAGAATCGAGAGTGGAATCGATTGCAGTATATCTCAACATGGGTATACTTTTTCTTCAATTTTCCATTTTTTTACGTGTCGAGTCAAAAATTTTCGAATACTACAGTTTACCATTCTATCGAGAGGTTAGGAGATAGAGGTTGAATATCTATAATAATGGCTGGCAGCTTTGAAAATTGTGTTTTTTCACTGTAAATACTGTCATGTAGGTTGTCATCGTCAACGTATGTCATCTTATGTCATGTCATACAAATTGAGTAAGTAGGTATATTTAGGTTTACTGTTAATGCACCAATTTATTATGTTTTCATAAATAAAGGAACTAAGTAGGTTGATAGGTTGACATGCCATGACAATGTAGAGAGGAGAGACAACAACTCAACAAATGTAAGTTAACAATTGAATAGAATTGCAAGGAAGACTAAACATACGAATATCTTTCGAAATAATTAACTGATTGAAATAAATAAATATAAAATTAATTAATAAATAAATATTATAGGACAATCTTACACAAATCTACCTAGGCCCACAGTAAGCTCAAAGAGGCTTATGTTATGGGTACTAGACGACGATATATATAATATATAAATATAGATAAATACTTAAATACATAGAAGTCATCCATAACTCAGGAACAAATATCTGTAAAAAATAAAAATAATAATAATATATGTGTAGGTATACTCTAGATTCATTAGCAATAATAAAAATCGTTTGGGGTGTCTGAGGTTTTAAGTGGCTCAAGTAACACGTTGTATATGTCATCTAGGAGACTTATCGGACTAGGTTCAGTGTCGAGGGCTTTTATACTATTAAGTCGTGGTTTAAAGAACAAGTTAATTACAAAATAGGTGAATCATCAGTTTCGTATCACGTGTTTACCGATATAAGGCTACGTGATAAAAATCCAAAACAATTGCTCACCGTATGTTCATTTAATATACTCTATGGTATGTTCTTCCAGTTGTTCGACCGATTTTGTATTTACATTACATTAAGTATGTTTTTATGTATATTCTGAAGTATTGTGGCATTTTTGCTTGTCATGCTTGAATTTTATGTTTTTTAAAAGTAAAATCTTTAAAAGTGAAAATTTAACAATGTCGCTGGGGGACACCTCTCCTAAAAAAATTAAATATCGCACTACGCAAAAAGGCCCACGCTTAGTGTTTTTTTTAATATCACAACGGTGGCAAACAAGCATTCGGCCCGCCTGGTGGTAAGCAGCTACCGTTGCCTATGGACGCCTGCAACTCCAGAGGTGTCACATGCGCGTTCCCGACCTTTTAAAAAAGAAGGATTCACTGTGTTGTATGGCCTCAGTGGTGCAACTGGCGCATGGGCATCACCAGCGTTGCGTCCAGCTTTTTGATACCACGAGGCACGACGATGGCAAACAAGCATACGGCCCGCCTGATAGTAAGCAGTTACCGTAGCCTATAGACGCCTGCAACCCCAGAGGATTCACATGCGCGTTGCCTACCCTTTTTTAGTGCACTTAGCTTAGGAAGTCGAGGGCGGGATAGGGAGAGGCAGGGTACACGACAAATCGGCTCCGAAAGAGTGTGAGGCCGGTTTTAACTTTTACGATATAGGGTGATTGCACTAGTTTCCCGTCCAGGTCCAGTTTACCGTCCACTTGATTAAACTGCTACAAATAATTTGTAAGGTCAACAAATTCTCTATGTATAGTTTATTATTTAGTGGATTTTTTTAATTTCAAGCTTTTATTTTGGAAAAATTTTGAATATAAATCTATAAATAAGCATGGACTGAAAACTGATATATGTGGACGAAAACTAGCACATCACCCTATACAGGTATCCACGAGTTGAGATTAATTATTAGTAGTGATCGGACACCGGTAGTAATAATTTATTACACATTTTTTTCCATTTATCCCATTTTTCTGAGCGAATGTTAATACTGCCATCTATTGAATAAAACTCGAACTAAATGGTCGTTCAGCGTTTTTAAAATTGCTTAAACAGTTTGCCGAATTGTCGCTGTCATTTGACATTTTTTTTGTCGCTGTCAATGTCAATGTTTTCATGTTCTGGTCTGTCACTCGGGTCACTCCACTGGGCTGGGTAGGTGTGAGGTGTAGGGTGTGAGGGCACCACTGGGTAGGTCATAAACACAAATTTTATTGAAATTTTCTACTAACCATGGCTGCTGCAGTCCCCGGGGCCCCGTCCAGATCGCCCTGTATCTTCTGTAATATTGTCAACAAGCTAGAAAATACAGAAATACTGTACGAGGACGAAGAAGTCTGCGTTTTTCGCGACATTCGACCCGCCAGTCGGTTCCACATTTTAACCATTCCGAAAAGGCATATAGAAGATGCTAAAGCATTAACTTCTGCTGATAAAGAAATAGGTAAACAATGCATTTGTCGATATTAAAGTTTCTTTTGTCATCTACGATAGCTAGGATAACAAATACTAGAGGCAGAAAGTTGAGGTAGCTAATTTGCGTTATTGTAGGCAGGGCTCCACAGGCTGAGCAGCCTCGCTCTCTAGGAAATAGCCGCGTGAAGTGGTTCGGGCAGTGTAAACACGCCTCGGCCGGTAAACGTGCCAGTGGCCTCGGTCGATGCGCGTTTAAAATGCCAGAGTTGCTCCGCGAGGCTACTCGGCCTGTGTGGACCTACCTAATAATGTTGTAAATAGGTACGTAATTACGTATTTTGACTGCCACGAAAAATCATCATTTATCAAACTATGTCATGGCTGTCATATAGTTGGACTATATCATACAACACCAAGTAAGGGTTGCCCTAAGGTAGAATTCTTAATTGACTAGAGCAATTTGACAGTACTTTACATACATTTGCAAACAGCTTTGTATGCCAGGAACTGTCAGATCACTCCACTCAATAAAAAATTCTAAAGGGTCGCTATAGGCACCAAACGTCAAGGTCCCAGTTACGTTAAATTTAGTAATTACCTCTTTGAATTCTAGTTGAGAAGTTGCTAGCTGTATCTAAAGAGATGCTGTCTAAGAACGGCCTATCAGAAGACGTAGCCAGGTTCGGATACCACTGGCCGCCGTTCCGGAGCGTGAAGCATCTTCATTTGCACACTATAGCTCCGGAGAGTGAGATGGGGTTCCTTGGTAGACTTATATTTAGGAAGGATTCATATTGGTTTGTTTCGGTAAGACTTATTTTAGTATTGTCAATTCTTTTTACAAATACTACCCATTTATTAGTTGTACAATTAATTAAAAAAAGTGAGGACAACCAGGCCCGCCAGGGAACCAGGTCAAAATAAAATTAAAATCTTCCAGTCAAAATAATAAAAAACCGGCCAATTGCGTGTCGGACCACGCATAGGAGGGTTCCGTACCTTCAATGGAATAAGAACCAAACTAATACCATAAGGTTGTATCTGATGCCTATGGAAGAAGTTTTTTGGAGATAACTCAAAAATGGCTGAACCGATAATGTTCAAAACAATTTTCGTAGAAAGTATATGATAAGGCGCATCTCCTCAAATTTTTTCATATTTTGTGGACTTACGGTTCAAAAGTTACAGGGGGGGGACATAATTTTTCTGACTTTCGAAGCCATTATTTCAGAAAATATTCACTTAATCACAAAATGGTCAACAAAACCTCAAAACTAAGTAGCGGCATACAAAATACACCTTATGTGTAAATTTTATTCAGATACACCGTATAGTTTCCGAGTGAAATGGCTGTGACGTGACATTACAGACGGACAGACAGACATGACGAATCCATAAGGGTTCCGTTTTGCCATTCGGCTACGGAACCCTAAAAAGTAGCTGACTCGTACCGCTAACTAAAATAATTTTTAAATTTCTCCAATATTTTAATAGTTATTCTGCTACTAGGAGTGAAGATTGCCAAAGAGGTCAAAGAGGACCCAGTGTGTTGACGATGAGGGACCCTCTTGTTCCTTTTGGTGTTAACACAGTGAATCCTCCTTTTTGTAAAGGGTCGGCAACGCGCATGTGACACCTCTGGAGTTGCAGGCGTCCATAGGCTACGGGATCTGCTTACCATCAGGCGGGCCGTATGCTTGTTTGCCACCGTCGTGGTAAAAAAAAAAAAAGATAAATCAAACATCATTAAAATCGGTTATTATAAATGGTGTAACCGACGCAAATTTGTTTCATATATATGTACATATATATAGATGTAATTTTTGACAAAAACTTATTATGTTTCAGCATGATTACGTGATGTCAAGACTATGATTCCAAGTGATTATAGCACCTCAGCAAAAACAGGGACTTGTAGCCAATTGGGAACAGCTTGTTGTTAGATTTTGAACCTAACGGGATAGGTATTCGGTCCTTTTTTGCATGTACAAATTATTTGCAACAAAGACATTAGATAATTGTTGTTAGTGGGTGAGGCGCTCAAAATGATCTATACCCCTCTAGTTAATTTGCTATACCATCTTTATTTCGAGACTCGGGCATCTGGCAGCTGTTCATTGGTGGAGGTCAAAGAATGCAAGCCACTTGAAGATTACAATTCCTAGAGTTCTGGGTTTGACATAGTATTATGGGATATTTTTTCCAACTAGCGTTAGCGTCCCAGCTTTTTTGCTCTACTGAGCTTGGGGTCCGCTCGGCAACGTAATCCCAGGAATTGGCGTAGGCACTAGTTTTTAAGAAAGCTACTGCCATCTGACCCTCCAACCCAAAGGGGAAACTAAGCCTTATTGGGATTAGATCCGGTTTCCACACGATGCTTTCCTTCAACGAAAAGCGACTGGTAAATATCAAATGATATTACTTATATAAAGTTCAGAAAAACTCAGTGGTACAAGCCGGGGTTTGAACCCGCTAACTTCGGATTGAAAGTCACGCAATACCACCAGCGCTTTTTATTATAATTTTAAAATATTTTATGCCCTGCCCTACCGATGAATATCTGCCAGATGCCCGGATCTAGTAATAAAGATTGTATAGCAAACTAAGTAGAGGGGTTGCTCTTAAGGTTTATCTTTAGTCACTTTAGTGTATTGTTTTCTTAAAAATAAAGTACCAACATTATTTTGAACACCTCACCAGAGCTATGCTATGCAGCTATGCGGCGAGGATGTGTAAGCTACGCGTTTCCATTGGTTGGTGGTACGCGTTGATTGGTAGATTCCAATGCATCTATAGCATAGCTACATAGCTTAGCTCAGGTGGAAAGGCACCCTAAGGGGCTCCCTGGCGCCAATGACCTTCGATCTGAATCCCGTAGTTTTCTAACGATTTCTATAGCTTATCATATTATCAGTAACGGCCTAAAACAATATAGAATCCTATATTTACTTCAGTATTCATTGTCTTCAAGATATTTGACATCAAAGTCGAACATTTTTAGGCCAAAAAAGTGGTTTTCTGGTCATAACTTTTGTGTTAATTAGTTTAATATTAAAATCTCTCGTCAGTTTTTAGAGACGTCAAAGAGGAACCCTAATATGTAGAGTTCGTATATGTATGTAAAATTCTTAACAGCATTCGAATATCGATAAAAGTGTTTTTTTAGACCATATTTAAAAAAATAAGTGCTTTATTTATTTCAAAATCAGGCTCTACAGAATGGAGATAAAAGAACTAAGAACCGATAGCCGTCTGCCTTATAATTCTATCTGTAGTGCTAATGTTGGAATATCGACTCAAAACTCGTCAATAATCGATAAAAAACGTGTGGAGCCCCTTAGACTATATAGTAAGTATTTACTTAGGTTGTTGACTGAAGGTTATAAGGATATTGAGGAAATGTTAACTTATTTATTGTTATTTAAGTATTATTGTTTTATTGGGATAAAATAAACATGAAAATAAATGTTTAGTTTTTATTAATTTCAAAAGTTTTTTTTTTTTTTTTTCAAAACCCCACCCCTCTGCTTTTACACCGTAAGCCAGGAACACATTTCGTTGGTCATCGCGTCCCAGGCGACAACTTGTGAAGTACCTAGTTAAAGGCGATGTGTAATGAAGCCTCGTGCAGGTCAGCAGCCTCTCCGCTGGTGGGTTGAGGAACGGCAGATATAACTTTGTCAGATGATAGTTTATCTCCTATTATAAATATAAAAAATCGTCAGTGAGCTGTATCGCAGTGAAAAGACCGTCAGCTAGTCACCTGAACATACGATCTTCAAGGCATTTTTCATGTTTGTATTCCTCCATTTTAGGTAACGTGCAGCACCTCAAAGCAAGTATCTCTATAATTGAAACACGCATTCACCCAAAGACAGAATACACGCAACGCGACTCGTTTTGTCGGTTTCTTTGTTCCCCTGCAAATAGCGGTGGAGGGTAACAAACGTTTATATTGTACTTAGGGCCTTTTGGAAGTAAGCAATAATCACAATGTGAAACTATGACAAGGATAATAGCGCCTTCTCTGTCATACCTATTGAAAGTTTAATAAGACCATCTCGTTCAATCTTGGTATTATTATTACCATGGCAGGTCTATGGCTAGTATGTCTATGTGCAGCACACACTTAAGCGGAACTCAGCCATCATAGACAGAAATCACCCGGAAGTTGAATTTTTCCGCCTTCCGGTTGATTTTATTTATGATAGCTAAACTCTGCTCAAGTGTGATATGCTCTCTTTCGAACCGTTTTCAATAGTCTCTTATGAACACCGGTCTTACTTCGTAATAAGGATCGATTTTGCTTAGCAAAAAAAATAACAGCTATCCGGGTCTTTGTAGAATCAAGATCCGTGACCTATCTATATCCTGTATGTACAAAAATATACCGATATATGTTATCAACAGGATATATAGATAAATCAATAAAATTAGATACTACGTTTTCAATTTAGATATTGGTTAGAGCCCTGTTACACTTTACTTTTTTTAGTGTTCTAAGTAGCATCCTAATTAGGATCCTAACTCGTTTTCATAGTAAATTTACTTACTAAATGCGGCTACACTTGACTAAATTTAGTGACTAAATCATTTAGGAAGCTACCTAGTACAAAATGTAGGTACTAGGGCTTTTAAGACTTATTGAAAACAGATTCGTCATTTTTATCTTATCTGTTTGATTCACATTGAGTTGCCAGTATTTATTTTCTGATATTCAACGTTAAATTAAATCAAATTAAATAAAAGCTAGGATTAAGAAGCAGTAAGTATATCGCGTGTATGAGCAGCAATGTATCGCTTATACTATGGATGGTACAAGGAGGATCAATCTCTCTTATAGGAAAACGGTCGAAAAAGTGTCCAGCGGTAAGCACTAAACAATAGTTCCAAATATCTCCGGGTGGCGCTAGGTATAGTTCAGCATTTGAAATGAATTACCAATATTTTATACTTATATGACATTCTAAATAAAATTAATATTCAGAGTGTTTTTCTTCTCCGCAAATAATTATTTTGTAAATATGTATGGATTTGATTTGTTAATATCAAAATTAATTTAATCAAATTTAAAATCACTGTGGCGCCATCAGTTTATCGCCTTTTGACGGACATTTTTGTAACATAGAGATTTATATCTTTCTTGTGTAGGGGATATGACTAGGTATAAAATAAACCAGTACTTTACCAGTATTTACACTTGTATTCGTTTGTTACAAGGTTTAAATATGAATAAATTACACTATGTGACAATAATATTTTCAAGACGTCTTTACAACAATCTGGTCAAGATCTGAATGGCGGCCGCAGCTGTATACCCGTCATTTTATAACATCAAAAATGGCGGGAACGAGCAACAAGGAATAGTCAATTGACAGTCTTTTAAGATGATGCTAAATAAAAAGTAGTTATCCTTACAAGTTAAAGTATTTATCAATAATAATGCTTACAGCTCGGCCATCCTATTCGAGGCGAGACCCTTCGCCAAAACTTAATGAAATAATAGCTCAAATAAAATAATTTACAGATCAATTCTGACAATAAAAAGGTAATGAATTCAAACTGTTTAAATACCCATATTATAACATAATTAGAGTTTTAGATCTTAACACATCGGATTTAATACATTTTCTCTTGTAATAATTTAATGAAATAATGTTTTTATATTACTCATGTTCATGTCAACCTTTGACAATCATTTTCACATCATTGTAGTATATTATTATTTATTATAAATGATTACACAATGTAAAATGAACTATATCGATAATAAAGTATAGAACGATCGATAAGAGAGATAATAATAGCTCAAATAAAATATATTTACGGATCAATTCTGACAATAAAAGGTAATGAATACAAACTGTTTAAATACCCATATTAATAACATAATTAGAGTTTTGAATCTCAATACATCAAGTTTAATACATTTTCTCTTGTAATAAGTTAATGAAATAATGTTTTTATATTACTCATGGTCATGTCAACCCTTGACTATCAGTTTCACATCATTGTAGTATATTATTATAAATGATTATACAATGTAAAATTAACTATCATCGATAATAAAGTATAGAAGTTCACAAAGAGTTGATTACTCATTATCTTTATGATTAAGTTGGCCTTTGTACATAAGTGCTCATTGTAAAAGTAGTACAAGTTTATTTCATTCAGTGCAAACGATAAAGGAAATAAATGATTATTCTATCGACTTCTTAACTTCATAATATTATTGCTTATCGACTTCATAATATTGAATTATTAGGACTTTATAGGAAGATATTACATAACAGTTAAAATTATTGAATAGTAATGGAGTTTGATATATCAATACAGCAAAGCTGAAAATAATAATTATTCTTCATAATATTTAATTAACATGACTTTATCATCAAGCTTAAGTAATACCAATAAGGTGTAACACAGTCGTTAAAATGATTGAATAATGATAGTTTGATGTATCAATACGGCGAAGATCAAACCTAACATGATATTTAATTAAGATGACTTCATCATCAATGTTAAATAATAACAATAGTCATTAAGTTTGATACATTTATATACAGCAGCAAAGATCAAACCAATAGTTAATTTGTAAGCGCAATTATTGTTTACGTTATTGAATAAAATATTATCAGACTCTTTAATGCATTTGAAAATTCAAATTAGAAGGAAACTTTATAACATAAAATACATACAAATACCATAATACTTATCACTTTCACATGAATATCGCACAACACCACATGTATAACCACATGATTGATTCAGACCAATTTTATTAACACTCACAACGTAGTTGAATACATAACGCCAGCGGAGAGTCGTGCAGAGTGGCGTAGCGTTCTGAACCACACCACTACACATGCCGTGACGGCCATTATCATTCTTTCGAGAGCGTAGCGTCAGAGAAGATGTAGGTGAAGATGATGCCTTTCTCGAGGAAGAAGAATATCATAACCCTAGCCATCTCACTTTGGCGCTCCTGGGTCGGAAGTGTTCTACACCCCGACCCTCTCACCTGGGCACTCCTGGGTGGTAAAGAAATACCAAACTCTGGCCCTTTCACCTGGACGATCCTGGGTCATCAGTCTGAAACTTGTAACACTTTCTTTAGAAACGTGAATAATTTAGTCTTGTTATTTTCAACATATACACATTTCAACATGTGTGATTACCTAAATATTATAATGACAATTATGTAATTGTTTATTTACGTTTTAAAAGTATAAATTTAAGAATTAAATATTATTACCTATTTATTAAGTATTGCAAGAAATAAATGATTATTATGAAGTAAGTAACTTTTGTTCGATTAACGTTTGCTAATATATAACTTGACGCGTTAAGAAAAGAGTAACATTTTGGATTAAAATATATTTTTTCCAAGCGCGGAGTTGTTTTAATTTATTTTAATTTGGTTTCATTTATTTTAAGTTGAACTTCGAAGTGTTCTACTCGTACTGTGGTTAGTTATCTAATAAGTATAGTGATATACGTTTTAATGTTATCTACCGTTAATTGTCTAAAAGTACAATAAGGCAATGTTAATGTAACGCAAACTTATTTTTTTGTAAGTATATTATTGACTTTGATTTTTAAAACATATAGGCATCAGCTGCGCTAAGATATATTTTTTTTACAAGTTTATTAATAATAATTTAATTATCATATTTGTATCGATGTTTCAATTAATTGATTAATATGATCTTGTATTGCTGGATTCGTAACATTATCGAATGTGATAATAAATCAGTCTTAGTGGTCTGGTACTATGAACTTTGATATATTTTCAATTAATTAATTAAAATGATCTCGTATTGCTGGATTCCAAACATTATCCAATGTGATAATAAATCAGTCTTAGTGGTCTGGTACTATGAACTTAGATATATATGTGAAATACTTATATTATAATAATAAATAACTTGTTTAGTAGCGATGAAAGCAAGCTAAACATAATAATAATAATAATAGCAGTGAACCCTAAAAATACAGACAATATGAAGACTGATACAGTTATTGTCTTTAAATACTACGACGGGTCAAAATTAGAAATAGACAACCAGCTGACAGCTAGTACTGAAATCAATTACGGCAAAGCGCGTACATCTTAAAACATGATTACAAGGAGTAAAGCAAGAGCGGATACTACCCACGCACGACCACCACCCTCGCCCGCTTCGTCCTCTTCTCCGTCCACTTCGTCGCCGGGCGGCGACTTCGAAACAGCGCCCGACACAGACGGATCCAGTGACGAAAGCGAGCCGCCGCCACCGCCGCCACAACAACCTGCGCGACGCGGGCGGCCACCGCTACCGGCACGCTTGGGGCTCGCGGGGCATTCCGCCCCGCCCACAGCTCCCGCTGCCGGTGGTGTAGTGCGTCGCATGAGATGGTCTCAGAGTATGAACGAGAATGTCATGCGCGCCTACTATGGGGCTACAGAGGGGGGAACTAATCTGTGCGCGTATCGTGTCCGGATACTTCCTCTGTTTCAGGCGCTTGAACCAACCATTGACACGACTGCGCAACGATTATCGGATCAGGTGCGCGTCATTCAGCGGCTAAAGCGGTTGGATGACGCGACACTTGATCGGCTTCGCCTGCAGGCTCTCTCTGCTCGCGCGACCACCACCTCGGCGCGGGATCCGCCCGCCACGTCGCCGGATCCGATGCCCGCACCCTACCTGGCATCGGGGGCGCCGCGGGTTGATCCCAGTGTCGATGAGGAGATCGCGAATCTGAGTGTGAGTAGTACAGCCAATGAGCAATTGAGGAGGACTTTGGAAGAGGCAATTACGCAGTATCGCTCCTCAAACATCTCTAGGCCACGATTACCACGCTTGCCTATGAATAGACGCAATCTAGCGTTAATGAGTGCCCTAAATGATTTGCTAGATCCATTCCTGCGGACTAGTAAAGACTTAGATGATACGCACTCGATCATGTACTGCGGAGCCATCGCGGCGTGCCGTGTTGCTCGAGTCAAGTTTCCGGACGCTGAACGTGCACCTAGGACCGCCGGGGGTATCCCCGCATGGCAGGTGCGGATCGAGCGCCGTATCAACTCATTTAGGACTCTCATTGCAAAGCTGATCTGCTTCAGGGGAGGCAACAACCGCCCCCGAGTAATGCGCTTTGTGCACCAGGCGTTCGCGGGGACGGAGACCGAGCCCCGCGACTACATGGCCAACGTCACAGAGCGCATCGACTTTCTGAAGCAGAAAGTTTATGCATGGGCAAGCCGTATTCGCCGCTACAGAGAGCGTGTGGATCGATTCAAGCAGAATCGTCTTTTCCAAAGTGACCAAAGGAAGGTATACCGAAGGTGGGAGGAAACCAACCCCCGTGTGTCCGACGTGCGACTGCCGGATGCTACTGCCATGACTGACTTCTGGCGTAGCATCTGGTCAGCGCCCGTTGAACACACGGAGGGCGAGTGGATGCGCGTTGTCGAGCGTGAGTGCGAGTCCATCGAACCTATGGGGGCTATCACCATCAGCCCCGATGACGTAAGTTGTGCAATCCGTACGGCCCAGAACTGGAAAAGTCCTGGCCCGGATGGATTGCACAACTTCTGGCTAAAATGGTTTCGATGCTCGCACTCGCGGCTGGCAACGCAATTTCAACAAGCTCTCGAACTTGGCTCCCTCCCGCCTTCGTTAACAACTGGTGTAACCTTCCTGCTCTATAAGTCCGGTAGTACCACGGAAGCGAAGAACTACCGACCCATCACGTGCTTGCCTACACTTTACAAGCTCCTTACATCCATTTTGAGAGCAAAAATAAACGCGCACATGGTCTCAAACAATATTTTGGTCTCCGCTCAAAATGGATGTAGGGTTGGGTCCCGCGGTACTAAAGAGCTCCTCCTCATAGACATGACCATTTGCCAACGAGTCCGGCGGAATAGGGGGGCCCTCTCGGCCGCTTGGATTGACTACAAGAAGGCCTACGATTCGGTGCCTCATTCATGGCTGAAGAGGATCTTAGAGCTGTATAAAATTGATGCAGCTTTAAGATCCTTCCTTGGCGCGTGTGTGAGGCAGTGGACCACAGTCCTTCGTCAACCAGGAGGCGGGGATGACCCCCCTGGCCCGCAGGACTTTATAAGGATCGAGCGAGGAATATTTCAAGGCGACAGTCTGAGTCCCCTGTGGTTCTGCCTAGCTCTAAATCCGCTCAGCAATCTGCTGAAGGATTCGGGGCTAGGTTGCCGGCTTCGGAGAGAGGGTGAAGTCATATCTCACCTTCTGTACATGGACGATCTCAAATTATTTGCACCAAATAACCAAGACTTGTTGGAACTACTGAAGACCACTGAAGTGTTCAGTAGTTCCATCAAGATGGAGTTTGGTGTTGATAAATGTGCGGTTATGCATGTACAGCGGGGGAAAGTAGTAAATTCAACAAATCTACAGCTTTCTGAGACAATGACGTTCAGATCTATCTCTGAATCAGAAACCTACAAATACCTTGGTATGTCACAGTCTTTGGGCATTGAGGATGTGGGTATTAAACAGTCGTTGAAGGAGCGCTTCTTCGGTCGGCTGACAAAAGTACTTAATAGTCTTCTGTCAGGTGGCAACAAGGTGCGCGCCTTCAATGCCTGGGTAATGCCCCTACTCACATACTCCTTTGGCATACTAAGGTGGACACAGACCGAGCTGGATGCCCTGGATCGGAGAGTCCGTCTATTGCTCACCACACACCGTATGCTTCACCCACGCTCGTCTGTTATGAGATTGTACATCCCACGGAAGTGTGGAGGTCGCGGCTTTTTAAACGCCAAAAATCTCCACAACCGTGAGGTGTACAATCTCAGGAACTATTTCCTTAACAACGAGTGTGGGATGCATCGTGATGTGGTGGCAGTAGATAAGGGTCTCACGCCGCTCTCCTTGGCAAACGAGAACTGGCGCAAACCTGTGGTGCTAAGCACCGAGGATCGCAGGGCGGTATGGGAGAGCAAGGAGCTACACGGGCGGTTCTACAGGGCCCTCACGGGACCCGACGTAGACCTGCTCGCGTCGGTGAACTGGTTACGATTCGGGGACCTCTTCGGAGAAACCGAAGGTTTTGCCTGTGCAATTGCGGACGAAGTTATCATGACGAATAACTACCGGAAATATATCCTGAAGGACGGTACGGTCGACATTTGTCGGGCATGCCGCCGTCCCGGAGAGTCACTCAGGCATATCATCTCCGGTTGTTCTCATCTTGCTAACGGCGAGTACTTGCACAGACATAACCTCGTAGCCAGGATTATACACCAGCAGCTTGCTCTCCTATACGGTCTTGTGGACTACGAAGTGCCGTACTACAAGTACACACCTGCGCCAGTTCTCGAAAATGGTCGTGCCACGCTCTATTGGGATCGATCTATTATCACGGACAGGACTATTGTAGCCAATAAGCCTGATATCGTGGTAATAGATCGACCGCAACGCCGGGCCATGCTCGTCGACATCACCGTCCCATGTGACGAGAACCTCGTGAAGGCCGAGAAGGACAAGTCCAGCAAGTACCTAAACTTGGCTCACGAGGTAACCGCCATGTGGGAGGTTGATTCGGCGATCATTGTGCCGATAGTTGTTTCTGCGAACGGTCTCATAGCGAAGAATCTCGACCAACACCTAGAGAGACTTTCGCTACGGGGTTGTGGTTGGATCAAGGGTCAGATCCAGAAGGCGGTTATCCTGGACACGGCGCGCATAGTCCGAAGGTTCCTCTCTCTGCGGCCCTGACCACCGGCAGCCTGGGCCTTGCTCCGTTGCCGGCGGCACCCTAGGATAGGTTTTTTATAATGTTTTTATTATTTTTGTATTTTTATATTTTACTTTTAGTTATATAAATATTGTAAAAAACCTAATCCTAAGAAGAAAAATGAATAAAGAGAATAATAATAAATAAATAAATACTCTTTATTGCACACCTCATACAGTTACAAGCACAAATTTTACAATTAGATAAATTTAGGTAGAGGTAACAACAGGCGGTCTTATCGCTAATGAGCGATTTCTTCCAGACAACCTTTGGGTAGTGGAGACTAGAGAAAAACAATAAGCAGTAGGTGGTGCATAGAAACAAAAGAGACAAAATAGATAACACAGCACATTCATATGAATATACATACTTAAATAAATACAAAATAAACATACATATACGTACATATATACATATATAATACACACAATAAGAAACAACAGTGTCAACTTAAAAACCTAAGGAAGAGATAAATAGTATTCCTTAAGTTGCGATTTAAAGCTACCAATAGATTGCGCGCGTTTTATAATGAGAGGGAGAGAATTCCACAAACGAACGGCCTGGAACGTAAATGAGCAATTATAAAATTTGGAAGATGAAGATGGCACTTTTAGGAGCAATTTTTGAGAGGATCTAATAGAATTAAGATAAGAGAAACGCTCTTTGAGGTAGCGGGGAGTTGCAGGGTTAAAAAGTATAGAAAAGAGTAAAGAAAGTATGTGAGAGTTACGGCGGTGACGGATAGGGAGCCATTTGAGTTGAGAACGAAAACTAGAAACATGGTCGAATTTGCGTAATCCGAAAATGAACCGAATGCAGGCATTTTGAATACGCTCAAGCTTATTAAGTTGCTCCTCGGTTAGGTCTAAATAGGAGATATCTGCATAATCAAGAATGGGGAGAAGTAACGACTGAGCAAGCGCAATTTTAGTAGCATTTGGCAGGAAATTCCGGAGCCGTCTGAGAGACCCAATGGCAGCAAACATCTTCCTGCTCACTTCACTCACCTGAGGCACCCATGATAGACAACGATCCATGATTACGCCAAGATTTTTCACTTGGTTGGAAAAAGGAATTTGGATACCATCGAAGACTATCGGAGGGAGCCTGAGAAAGTCAATTTTGGAGATTTGTTTAGCGCTACCCATCACAATTACCTGTGACTTTAGGGGGTTTACTTTTAAACCGTAATTTTGACTCCAATTTGATATGCGGAGCAGATCAAGATTCGTGGCTTCTATAACTGAATTGAGATCGCTATGCATACCCTGCGAATATATTTGAAGGTCGTCGGCATAGAGGTGATACGAAGAGGAGAGATCAAGAGTTATGGAATTAATGAAGATAGAAAATAAAAGAGGAGACAGCACACCACCCTGTGGAACACCAGCTGATGTGCTGCACCAGGAAGAACACGAAGAATCTAGTTTTATTCTTTGCCGACGACCAACCAAATAGCTGCGGAACCAGTCAATCGCTGCAGCCGATATGTTAAGAGACTGTAAGAACGCGAGCAAAATGTCAAAATCGACCGTGTTAAAGGCATTACTGAAATCTAGAAGTGCAAGAACTGTAAGCTTCTGGTCATTCATACCCAAACGGATGTCATCGGTAACCTTGACAAGAGCCGAGGTAGTACTATGGCCCGGACGAAAACCAGATTGAAATGGGTTTAGGAGGTCATTTCTATTCAGGAAGGAAGTTAGTTGCTGATGCACTAGCCGTTCGAGGACTTTGGATAGGAAAGGAAGAATGGAGATGGGGACATACTGTCGTCATTATCCTATTTTTACTAGAAAAATCAGGGCCTTAACCAATGAATCGAAAAATAAAATAATTACTGAACTAGTTTCACCAATAATTAACTAATGTAAATAAGCAGTACTAAGTATGTGGTTTTCAAAGTTTTTATTATGCAAGTTCCTTACGAACCTCAATTTGCACTCTGCAGTAGTCGCGGAAAGTTAAAACTGGATACATGAATTTAACAAACCTAATTTTGCCCTTTTGTCACTGACCTCAGGAGGCCATAACATGATAACGAATAATATTAACTATAATGTTTAATTCCTTTATTTATTTCTCTTATGTTTATTATTGTTACTATATTATTTTAACTAACTGTACGGATAATATTAAATATGATGTTTAATTCCTTTAATTTCTCTTCTTATGTTTATTATAGTTACTATATTCTTTTAACTAACTGTTTGTTTAGCTCAGTATACTAAATTCAAAAAGATTCCTAAAATGTACTTTTCCGAGATGCATTCACCCATTTAGTAAAAGGGATTTGCCTGTTACCCAGCTTTCATGTTAAATGTCGTCAAAGTTTACTATTAGGTTAAATGTAGATAGATAATTCATAGAAATAGGTATTGCACTTCATTAAATTAAAATTCTCAAACTGCATAAACGATTAAATTAACGTCTGATATTTGTTAGGCATACATACAAAATATTACAATGATAATTGATGAGCTTTAATAATAAAATAGTAAATGTAATTAGAGACCACTGAAACCGCTTTTTTGACGTCTTATTTGTTTTGATTATCTGTGATTTATTTCATTTGAGTTGTCCATACTTTACATGACTGCAGATAAAAGTATTGGCGTTTTACGTACACGTACAGCCAAGCTCTTAAATATATGATGATGTATATCGTACATTTTCATAATCGCATGATATTCAATGATATTCAAAGTTTATAGATTACTTTCCCTAAAAGTGATAAAAATATTGCTAGGTATATTACGGTAAAACTGAATGAGAGTTTCGCACATTATTCACGTGCGTTGCGCAGGTACTTGATTTAAGTAGGTTTGATTCGAAGTGCCGCACGTTTATCCACGTGCGTTTCATAGATACTAGATTATTAAGGTAGGTTTGAATAAAAGTCCCGCACGTTCATCCACGTGCTTCGCATAAGTAGGTTATATAGGTAAATAGATCTATTTAGGTAGGCCTGAAAAAAAGGTCTGACATGTTCGTTCACGTTTGTTGCATTAACCCCACCATATGCGTGGTCCACTTCATACGTGTCACCTCAAACATTTGGCTTTACATAAGAATCATATAAGTTTTTATTCTGCATTTGACTCTACATGTCATTTTTCGTCTCTACACGTTGAGTCTACATCGACTCCAAATGTGACTTTATATTTCGACACTATACGTAGCTTTATATTTCGACACTATACGTAACTTTATATTTCGACACTATACGTAACTTTATATTTCGACACTATAGGTAACTTTATATTTCGACACTATAAGTGACTACTGATCGACTCTACATATCGACTCTACATATCGGCTCTATATATCGACTCTACATATCGACTCTACATATCGACTCTACACATTGACTCTACATATCGACTCTACATATCGACTACATATAGACTACATATCGACTCTACATATCGACTCTACATATCGACTCTACATATAGACTCTACATATAGACTCTACATATAGACTCTACATATAGACTCTACATACCGACTCTCACATGTAGTCGATGACTCTACACATCGAAACACAATCAAAACGTATTGTGAATTCAAGTACTCGTGGTCTCTATCTGTTAAATACAGGTATTGTTTGAATTAACGTTTAAATTAATTATCAAAAATAAATGTTATAAAGATTATACTCGACATACTAGTTATTATATTCAGGCAACTTCAGTTTTATTTATTCGCGTTTGACTATCATTGGCATTTATTCGCGTTTTGACTATCATTGGCGTATTCTTATCACTCTATGATTAAATAATAACTCTCCTTTCTTTTGATATTGTGTAAAAAGGGAATGATTCAGTTCGTAAATTTCTGAGCAATACTTTGCTCATTAATCATTAGTGATTATATGATTTGAATAGATCGTCAAATCATCATGTCACGTTCATTTTCCATCAACTTCCTCTGTAATTAAAATCGGTAATATCCTTCACTATCTAATCAATTGCCATCTAAACCTTTATCAGGCAAAAATAATAGAGATCAATTGACATTATAAGTGATTATATTATTTATGATCATATAACTCGATAAAACAGAATACACACATGGGATTATACGCGTGGTAATATGCCGACGACATACACGAGATTAACAAATCTCGACTAGGCTCTTGTTCTTATTTTGAATATAAACAGACATGTGAATAGTCAATGTACCCATTTAACTTAACTATTGTGATTTAATCATTAACTTTATTTATTGGGTTGAATACAATAAGGAAGTAAAGAATTCAGAAATACTTCGGTCATTTACCACAGCGAGACTAATATAAGTATAAAAGGTAATTACTATGAACTTTATAGTACCGTTTATTAAGACGAAATATGTATGGTATATAACTTATACTTAGCCAAAGCTATACAGGCCATTTATTAATTATTGTAAATTATACTTTCTTTTCTTTACACACTTTATTTAATCACCTTGGTTCATACCTCTTAAATTGATTTATACTAAATCCGAGTTAATACCAGTCCAGTCTTAAGCTGTTACTTAGCTGTGGCGTGAACGATCACGTTAACTTGAAAACTTTACACTTTTATGTATATCCAAACGCACTTGGTATTAATTGACATTTAGCCATAATTATTTATAACGACAATAATGGTTCACGAGAAGTAATAGTTATTATAAACATTTTAATAATATGGAGTGATAAATAAGCGTGAACCACTTAGAGACATTATATGAACACAGGCGTTAAGGAGTTTCTAATAAATTATTGTTTCATTTTAATCATATTCATAAAGCATATTAATTTCATTACTGAATATTCCGTTGTCGAAACAATATTATATTTGTTTGTGGTAATAATGGAAAAGGAATGTAAATTACCTTTTCCTAAGATTTATTATTATTTTCAACTTGTGTACAAATTTACTTATTAGAAAGAGATACAAAGTATTTTGAATGCAGCCTGCTTATGGCATGATATTCGTAATATTCGTAAAATTGTTTTGAAATAATATGCGCTTTCCAAAAAGGGCTTCATAATTGCATTTTTAAATAATATCGTAAGCCATCGAAAAAAATAATTTACTTTATATGAAATAATTAATTTAAAATTATTCCCCGCAAATCTTCGAACATAAATTACCGGGTAGTATTTTAAAAGATTAATTTGACTACTGCAAAATATAAGCAGTATATATTTTTCTACTCCAGCACTTCTATATGCCAATTAAATGACTGATAGTGGTATCTAAAACTACATCATTTAAGTGAAGGCGCTAAAGTCTATTTGTCTATAGGTACTTTCTATAACTGCTAGCAGTCACACAAAACATATTGTGCAACTGTTTTTGTTTTTTTAATACACTGACTTCCAGGTGCCATGTCTAAAAAGGGTTCGTTCTTGTTTACAATATAAATTATATTTTTATACTTGAAATTATTTTTGCACAAACTATGATAAAAGCATTATCATGTATTTTTTAAAGTATTAATATCTTAAATAATTTAGTTTTCATATTTATGAAAAGCATAATAGTACTTTAATGTAAGCTTTTGCATTGAGAGTTACTTGAACGAAGCCATATTTTTTTGCAATTGAAAACCAACTCGTGGTCTGTCTATGACATTTAGTCAAAAAGTTAATATTTAAAAAGTTTCAACACAATGTACGGCTTAATTTTTGTATTTAAACTCGTATATTATGTTAATATCAAGAAGTTTATGTTAATTTTCATAAAATAAGTGACAAGAAAACTTCACAGTGAATATCCGAAGACTTCGGCACAAAAGTAAGTTATTAGTTGATAGAAAAATCTTAAAACAAAATTGATTTATGTACTCGTGATACTTAAGAACTTTAAAATTATTTATTAATTACGTTTTTGCTACTGTCGTAGAAAAAGTTTCGTGTGCAACGGTACATAATTAGGTCTTAAAATTCTCGGGTCTGTTATTACAAAATTCGGCTTCGCCTCATTTTGTAACTTCGACCCTCGAATCTTAAGAACCCTTATTATGTACCTGTTGCACAAAATACTATTACCATTGAGACATACTGTAGACGAATTATACGTTTATAATAATACCAACGTTATTTTATTCAAAATTTAAGCGAATATCAAACTATACTTATTGAATTGAAGGTTAGGTCATAAAAGTTGATTTTAAATAACAGAACATATTTTTATGGATTGTGAAGTTATCTTCATTAGGAATGATGACAAAAATATCTGACTTACTAATCTCTCTGATAATTAATTATATTGATTATATAACAACATAACAAACATCTCCATCTAACATGTGCATATCCAAAAGAGCAACCTTTGGCAAAATGTCCATGTAAGACTAACCATATAAACCTCCGGACTTACTCCGTTACGGAAAATATAATTTCACCAATCAATCTAATTTATTATTTAAAAAAATGAAAACCTTACGTTTTTGTGCGGCGTGGCAATAATCCTGTCGATTTTTGTTAGATCCCACTGCTGAGTTGTAGGGGATATGACTAGGATTATAAAATAAACCAGTACTTTACCAGTATTTACACTTGTATTCGTTTGTTACAAGGTTTAAATATGAATAAATTACACTATGTGACAATAATATTTTCAAGACGTCTTTACAACAATCTGGTCAAGATCTGAATGGCGGCCGCAGCTGTATACCCGTCATTTTATAACATCAAAAATGGCGGGAACGAGCAACAAGGAATAGTCAATTGACAGTCTTTTAAGATGATGCTAAATAAAAAGTAGTTATCCTTACAAGTTAAAGTATTTATCAATAATAATGCTTACACTTGTACCATCCATAGCTTATACACTAATTTGACACATCGCTTGTGACGTTTTAACCCTTTGACCGCCAAGCATCGGACGGAAAAATTGTGCCCTCTGCGCCAGCGTGCGAGGTAACTCGCTTATATTTTGGACGTGATATCGCGCGCTGGCGCGGAGGGTACGACTTTCCGTGCACGTGATTTGAAGAAATACCCACTGGATACACTTAGGTGACACCTGTATCACAAACAGGACGTCGCTTGAGTGTGCCAATAAATAGCATTAGCATAACAATAGAATAACTAGTTATTAACTATCTCACCTGCAGACAAACTGTGGAAACAGTTTTGTAGGACACTGAATGAATTAATGTATTATTTTCGAATGATAAAGCAATCTATCTATCTATACACGTTTAAAAAAGCTTTCCTACCTATAGGTATGCAATATATTGCATCATAGTTTTAATTTTGACTTTATTATGAAAAATCACTAATTTCCTATCCAACTACGCTTTCTTATAAAATCCAACATCCCTTTTAGTATACAGATTAAAATAATAACGGTTTTTTAACCTGAGCCGAAACCATAGTGAAATTCTGGATCCGCTCTCTTTCCGTTCTTTGCAGCGTGGTTCCACTGTGTCGAATCCGCCGCAGAGATGTGCTAAAGCCCTAAAGGAGGTATAACATTTATCTTATAGGTCCTAAGTTAGGATAAGATGATAAAAAGGACTATTTAAAGGCACAAATTTAAGTAGGATCCGGCCATCCTAACTAGATTTATACGAAAACATGCTTTGAGGATTCAACCAACCGGAGTCGCCATTGACAGGCGATGGCCTTTTGGTCAACTTTTCAACTCCTCTGGGGTGGAAGTTTGAAAAACGTTGAAATTAGTTTTTTTTCATTGAAGTTAGTAGCTTACAAACGAACTTTCAAGTCTGTCACAATTTTTTTTATCTCTATACAAACATTTAACCCCTTTTTTACCCTGTTAGAGGTTGAATTATGAAATACGCTGAAATTACTTTAATTGTTTTTTAATTATTAGTAAACGTACGAAGTTTCAAATCTCTAACTCAAAATTTTAAACCCCATCCATACAAACTTTCAACCCCCTTTTTACCCTTTTAGGGGATGAATTTTGAAAAACCCCTTCTTAGTGGATACTAACGTTATAAAAACTACCTATTGTGAAAAATTCAGCTCCCTCGGACCGTTGGACGGTTCGGGCTGGGCGTCGAATTAAGTGAGTCAGTCAGTCAGTCAGGACTTTTACGTTTATATATATAGATATGAACCCTGTTAAATAAAGCAAATTATATTTAAATATGTGTTTTACTCTCTTTCATAAAAAAACATATCCTGTTGATAATTATAAAGCGGTAATTATATCTTTTATGAAAAAAGTTTCGTTGCGATTCTATTACGATATTTAAAATTATTACGCTGGTATCCCTAGGGCCAAATGTCATGTCATGACATTTATGATTTATAATTTTGATTTAGTATCAGTGTTGCCAGAGCGTACCTTTTAGTACGATTTTACGTACTATTTTGGACCTCTGCGTACCTTTAACGTACCCTGCGGAAAACCGTACTAAAACCGTACTATTTGGCCTACCCGGCGAAAACCGTACTAAAAATCGTACTTTATAGCGTACCCGGCAAAAGCATACTAAAATTATACTTTACAGCGCCAATCAGATGTATTGATCCTAGTTCATGAACCATAAATCCTAAAATTAACGATCTAGAATGTGCATCGTAGTGAATATCGAGCGTGTCATCTAGTTAATATTGACCTCATGGTATATCTACCTAAATATGGTCACTGTATTCAATCATAATTATTTTATACCACTAAAACGTCACGTGTCAAATCAACTGCCACTAGACTGTGTCACAGAAATATAGGATGAAAGTAGCAGAAATCGTCACCAAAATGTGTAGTCACTAATCTGTGTCCTCGTGCGGGTTGGCCGTTACTTACCTCCATTCACATTGGCCCGAGTTTCTCATGAGAGTATCTATTCTAGGCATCAGCACTCGACTAATATCGTTACCTGAGGCCTACTGCCAACTTCGAAACCTCGCTATTTGCATCTCTTTTGCTCGTATAAGCAAGTGCGATAGACACGGAGAAAACGAAAACTCGATATACGACTTTCGCGGTAGGCCCACTGATCGTAGTTCTCAGAAGTTACCTTTACAATTTCAATGTAAAGCTATTTCTAACGCATATGCTTGTTAGAATGAGAGACAAATAGCTAAATTATAACCCGTACATCAATAAAACACCACCCTGATCTTATATGTGGCGATTTTGTAGAACTAAATAAAAATCGTACCTTTTAAGTCAAAATCGTACTTTTTTTGACACGCGACCGTACTTTTAGCTGGTAGTGCTCTGGCAACACTGTTTAGTATACTTACTTGCACTTGCACATTACATGACCTGTGATCCTGCCGTTTAGTAAATGAACAATAAAACTACAAAACTGTGTATCTAAAATAATAGTTGGATATCTCAATGGCGACCCCCGCGGACGTCCGAGCCGTTTTCGAGGCAAAATTGAAAGAGGGTATTCCCAATCCACCAGGCGAATTTCATCCTGCGGACTTAGAAAGGGTAAAAGACGATAAATACCTAACAAGGCTGTTATTACACCAAGAAAATGACGCGAAACTGGCCGCGGAAATGCTATGGGACATCCTCGTGTGGCGAAAAACCAATAATGTGAATGATATCAATGAAAACACAATTAGAATGGACTATGTTAAGGAAGGTGCTTTTTTTCCTCACGGACGGGACGTTGACGGGAACTTACTGCTTATAATCAAGTCGAAGATGCACGTGAAAGGCCAGAAAGACTTTGAGGAGCTTAAGAAGGTGATTATCTACTGGTTTGATCGCACAGAACGGGAGGAACAAGGTAAACCAATCACTTTATTCTTCGACATGGATGGCTGTGGCCTCGGAAACATGGACATGGAACTTATTAAGTATCTAATTAGCCTCATGAAACTGTATTACCCGTATTTTCTGCATTATATAATCATTTACCAGATGCCTTGGGTTTTGTCCGCTGCTTTCAAGGTTGTGAAGTCCTTGTTACCGGCGAAAGCCGTTGAACGGATGAAATTTTCAACAAAAGACAATTTGAAAGAGGTTGTGACGCCCGAACAAGCGTTGACATGCTGGGGTGGCAAGGACCCGTATGTTTTCGAATTCATTCCGGAGAACAGAGGTACAAATGATGTGCACACACCGAAAAAAGTAACATTTGCAGAGCAAGGCGACAACCAGCATTCTCCCGGAGAAATGCTACGATTAAATCCTAATGATACAATTGTTTTCAAGAACGAAAATGATGAGATATCAGGACAATTTACTATAACGAACATGGATGAAAGTGCCGTGTCATTTAAAATAAGAACAACTTCTCCAGAAAAGTTCAGAGTTAGACCCAGCTCCGGTACTCTAGCCACTGGAGCCTCACAAACCGTACAAATAGTGGTACAGCCCGGCTTCCAATTCCGTACCGTCACTAAAGACAGATTCCTCGTCATGTCCGTACAAATCCCGAAGCTGGATGTAACACCGAAGGAGCTCACCGACATCTGGCAGAAGTCGTCCGGCAGCAAAGTCGACGAGTACCGCTTGAAGTGCCACTTCCCAGAGAAGGATATGAAGAACGGAAGCATGGTTGATGGTACACTCCAGGTAAAGGAGGATTCAGTTACAAATGCATTAAATAACTTGCAGGTTAATTATGAAATGCTCCACAAACAGGTAAAGATGTTAAAGATTTACCAATTGTTTACGTTGATCCTAACCGCCTGTGCCGTCTTGCTAGGATACCTTGTATACAAGAGCTCCAACGAAGACAAGTATTGTGAACGCTTGTAGCCCATACAAATGGTGGTATTAGATACCACTGTGGACGTTAATGTCCTGTTGAACGGTTTCCTAATGTTTATTTTGATAACTAATACTGTTATTTTTGTTATATATTGTCAATTAGTGCGTAAGGTAGAGCGGTTGCATGCTACTTGAAAAACTGGTGTTAATATTTATATTATGCGGTTCTCACAACCCTGAAAGTTATATAGCGCCGCAACCGAATGGGTGAACGAGACAGCGTTATACACATACAGAGCGCCATCTCGCACACCGTCGCCTACCCGCGGAAACCGCAGCAGTGTGATAGCCGCCTTTGTTTATAGTATAGTACTTTTGGTCATGTATAATGTTTAAAAAAAACGGTAATTTCTTTTTCCAGACCTTGCCCTGCTTGGGTTCATTCTACTCTGAATCACAAGCATAATCGATCCTGATAATAATAAAAAAATCCTAAATTTTCCATAACCAGGGTTCGACAGGAGTAGGGTTGCAAATAGAAAAAAACAAAATGTTATTTTTCAAATTTACGAAAAAAAACCTGGCACCATTGTTTTTTTTCTAAGTAAGGTTTTTTTTCAGATGAACAAATATTACGACATCTGTTATGTAACTAAACTATTCTCAGTAAATGCAAAAAAAACTTAGAACTTATTCACTAGAACTATCAGCAGCATAGTACCACTACATATTTCATTAATATAAGTTTAATAAAACCAGAAATTAAAGTTGTTAAATTAAATTAGTTTAATAGTTAACATAAAGTCTAAAACAACCGTATAAGAGTATTAACTGCCTTGCAAATTTTGAGATTTCGTACTTTTGAAAAAAAACATTCCAGAAAAAAAACTGTTCTTTTTCACGGTTTTTTTTTCAGTTTTTTTTTCAAGACAAAAAAAACCGTTCTTTTGCAACCCTAGACAGGACAAATATCAATGATGGTTATCATGATAATTATCGATTTCATAATAACCTAAAATGTGTTAAGGTGGAATGCACAAAAAAAAATATCGCGCGTTAAAATCTACATTAGTTTATCATAATTAAACAATCCATACCGGTGATAATTATCGAATAAATATCGCGATAAATATCAGAGATCATAATTATCTCGATAATTTCGAACCCTGCAGAAATTAAATTTCCTCTACTTCAAAAAAAAACAGCAGCTTTCTCTTATAAAAATAAAAAAGTTAATTTTTGATTTGGAGTAGAAGGAGCCCAGAAAATTCTAGATCTGGAATAATAAGGTTTTTTTTTAAACCTTTGACCGCCAAGCATCGAGCGAATATATCGTGCCCTCAACGCCAGCGCAACTCGCTTATATTTTGGACGTGATATCACGCGCTGCGCTAAGGGCACTTTCCGTGCGCGTGATTTGACGTCAGGCGGTCAAAGGGTAAATCTCTAAAGTAAGTGGGTTAGGTATTCAATTCTAAATAGGGCACGACTTAATTGTTTAGAAAAAAAAAATTTAAAACATTAAATTATTATTTCTAAACTTTAAGGCCACATATACATATAGTGTTTAATACCTAATTTATATATTCGCATGTTTAATTATGTAAATATACCCAGTGATTATTGCTTATTTACTGACACGCATCTAAATAAATCATTGGTAATGAAATTCGATTTAAAATACACAAGTCATGAAACTACCAAATAAGGGGTTTGGCCTTGGGGGGGTTGGACCTCCTTTTTGCTTAGTACTCCCGTACTTAAAATCCTCATTTTAGATGATAATGAATAAAGAATATCTTGTAGCGCTTACAGGTTAATCTACCTGTATGTCAAATTTCGTCCAAATCTATTCAGCCGTTTTTCGTGAATCAGGAAAAAACATCCAAATATCCAAATTAGGGCCATAGCTAGAGGCGGGCATTATAGGGATTAACCTCCTTTAAAAAATTGCCATTGGGCTAAGATATATGGGGGGGTTAAGATAGCTTAAGGACTACTATCGGCTGTGACAAAAAAATGCCCTACCAGGTGTGGTCACAGTCTTAAATTTGGGGTCCCTAATGCAGAAGGGGTTTTTCGAGGGGGTCAGTAATAATTTTTTCAATTTGAAGTGTACGATTGGGGGGCGAGGTCCCCTGTGACGCCAAACATAGAGCACAAAATTTGTTCTAGATGTCACACCTAGTAGGCTTTTAATAAATCTATGCTCTTAACATGCAAATTTCGCATTAGCAGGATTATAGTTGAATTGCATCATTTTCAAGAACCATTGTCATGTGCTATACATAGATTCTACAACAATTTAAATGGCCTACTTCATATAGACCCTTTGTACAAAATTACCCATTCTCATGGCCCTGAGGTGTATTAAGCAATTAAAGTGCTAGTTGTTTCATCACTAATTGTTCACTTGAACTGACACTTAGCCCCATTGCCTTGTCTATTTAGTTCCTGATCTGGTAATTTCATCTGGGGCAATAATCGTTTGAGCTCAAGATGGCTGCGGCGTCTTTAGAATAGTTTTTTGCTCATAACATAACATAACATAAATACTCTTTATTGCAGACCTCAAAATAAAGAAACACATAAAATACAAGTTACAAACAGAATAATCAGAGGTATAACAATTGGCGGTCTTATCGCTAAAAAGCGATCTCTTCCAGACAACCTTTGGGAAGCGGAAACCATTGAAAATAATCAGAAATACGTAGGTGTTGCAAATTCAAATCAACAAGCTAATTAAACAATAGCTCATTTACGTAGTTCAGTGTGTAAACTTGATAGCATATTCCTTCCACGAAAACTATTTTGAACATTATCGGTTTAGACGTTTTTGAGATATCTCCAAAAAACTACGTACATAGGCAGATACGACCTTGCGATATTAATTTTTTCGATAGCCGGTACGGAACCCTCCATTATGCGTGGTCCGACACGCACTTGGACACGCAGCTGCACACTTGTTCGTTAGGTCACCGCACAATAAGCTATCAATATTACACACTGAACTACGTAAATGAGCAAAAAAAAAACTACTCTAAAGACGGCTCAGCCATCTTGAGCTTCAAACGAATATCCTAAAAAATGATTAAAATCATAAGTAAACCCTGACATTGGCAGAACTCACCTCGCCAAGACCGGCGAGGAGTAAAAGCCGTTAAAAAAAAATCCTTCTGGTTTTAGAACTCACTGGGTTTTAGTTACAGAAACTTGCGGAAAGCTTACAAAATATTGGAAAAGCTTTCGGATATCCCCATTTTGGAGACGGAAAGTTAAATAGTTACATATTTCGCTGTTTGCGAAATTGTATAACTTTATAAAAGCCGCCCCTGGTTTTTTTTTTTTCAATTAGAGTATAGCCCAATTTCAGAAATATTTCGAAATAGACCATTCTCATTTTAAATTGTAACCTCCCCTATTTTGCACCCAATCGCCACAAAACGAGTTGAGATCGTCTCGCCGTCTCCGTTTTGGCCTACCTCTGCCTCGCCTTCCTGTGGGGTCAATTAATCAAGATAATTGCATTGATTTATTATGGACGGCTTCGCTCGCGTTAAATTCGGGGTAACACGGTTCCCCTTTGCCCCCCGTAATGCTCCATACAAACTTCCACCCCCCATTTTAGGGAAGTGGGGGGTTAGAAAGAGACAAAAAGTAGCCTATGTCACTCTCCATCCCTTCAACGATCTCCACTTAAAAAGTCACGTCAATTCGTCGCCCCGTTTTGCCGTGAAAGGCGGACAAACAAACACACACACTTTCCCATTTATAATATTAGTATGGATTCTACTAGATGTGACATCTAGCACAAATTTTGTGCGCCATGTTTGGCGGTTGACAGCTATGACTGAATCAAAGAGTAGTATAGACTTTTAGTGATTTTCACTACAACTTTTGGGACAAAAAAAATCTTAGGGATGTCATCTCCTGTTACTCAAAGGATAATTGCATTAATTTGCATTCAAGTTTCGTAATAAACACGCGAATATTCAAATTAGGTAACACGACTGAATAAGTGAAAGAACAGGATGCATTTTCATTTAAATTATAAAGTTATTTGAAATAGAACTGTAATTACAATTAATTTACAGTAATATAATTTCTAGTTTCTACAAACAAACAGATATTATACCTAATTAAAACTTTAAAAGTGTAAATAAATAAAAAATATATATATTCATTGTTAAAGTATGCCAATTTCTAGCCTATTACTCGACTGAGAAATAAAGAAGGTAATGTTATTTACTCAAACATGCGTTGCGAATAATAATATGAAGTGAGAAATAATACAAGTTTACGAGTAGGCTAATGCCAGTAATGCCGTATGAATTCAGTCGCCATAGACAAAAATCAGCCTGAAACCGGAAATTTATCTATGGTGACTGAATGTTTTAATGAAACCCATAGACAATGTTTAGCCGGAAGATGGATTTTTCCTTAATCCGGCCGAATTTTGTCCGTGCTGACTGCTGAAACAAATTTAAAAAAAAGTTAGAAATCATGAATTGTAAATAAATTAATAAAATATGATTATAAACATCACATTCCATAATCAATTATAATAATAACTTTGGTGAATTGTTATATAAGTTGTAAAAGGGTTTAGAAAGGGATAGAAAAAGCTTATAGGTTAGTTCAGAACGCTTGGGTTATAACTGTTATAAGTTTATTATAAATAAATGTGCTTTTCAGGAAAAAGGTCCTTTTACACTTGTGCATAAAGTCGATATTTAACTGCATTGTTAACTATGTTGAGTGTTCGTTATTTAGAAAACGGCATAAATACAAATATAAATATATATAATTTATTGTATACTCATGTAAATAAAATTGTAGATGCAGGGAGGTAAGAGATGTTTTAAGGCAAGAAATTATGTGAAAAATATATATTAATTGTCGGGAGAATAGTACTACTTTGCCAGAATATGTCAATAAGTTTAGTATTCTAATGGTATGTCACTATGATATATAATAATGACAGATGGGTCATGCACGCTCCAAAAGTGAAGCACTTAAAATTAGTTCTAACAATGAGAGGGACAATGATGTAATGATTGTCAAAATAGATAAACATAACAGAATCGTTGCTAGGTTGTGAAATAACTCTGGAAGTATTTTTTTTGTAGTAATAATCATTGGTATTTCATTTCAAAGTTAACTAAATTGAAAAGTGGTACTTTTGCTATATAGGATCGCATTTAAAAATTCGCGCATAGTCATATAATTTTATATACCACTTGTGATTAAAATATAAGTAGTATTTTAGTGATTAGATACCACCGTCGAATTGTTAGCCAACAGATAAATACGTATAGTTAATCATGATAATATATGTTATCTTTTGAATACTTGTCGAAAGTGATTATGTATCTTATCCAAATAACCTTATCTACTAATGATTTTTATGGTAATCGTTAAGCAATGAGTGACTTACAGACGTTCAATCAAAGACCAGGTATCACCTGGACTGTCATGTCTATACAAAATCGCTTTGCCGTAAAACGCACAAGCGTCTGTCGCACCATCGCCGTACGGAAATTGAATTATTTTGATAAGAGGTCAAAGCGCAGTATAAAATCTATGGAACTGAGACCTGCTGCGCTAGTGAGGCGATAGATGGCGCTAGCGCTGCAGTCTGAATCATGGAGGAGCGTGATTTTGTATAAACATTGTCTTGTCTGTAGTCTTTTTCATTTGTTGTTGCTATAAAAAACCAAGCCTGGGAGAGATTAGAAGTACCGCTAAAAGCATTGTTATTTTTAGTACGGTCATGTCCTGTATGAAAATCTTGGTAGTAGAGTCGTGGCTACATATTTTTGTCACATTCAATGTATCCATATTTTCAGACATGACTACAGATGTGCAGGTTGCGGAAACTTACTAAATAATGAGAAATAGAAATTTCCGAGATATTTTGAAACTTTCCATTTCTAAAATTTCCAATTTTAGAAATGGAAAGTTTCAAAACCCATACTTACAAGAAATTTAAATTTTCATATGTAGAAAATTTGGCAATTTTAGAAATTTTCTCACGGCACATCGGTAGACGTGACTATATAAGGTGCTAACAAATTAGACAAGGATATTTTTACCGCTGATAGTACTCGGTTCTCGGAGTATATTTAAGTATGAAACATCATAGATTTTGTTGTTTTTTTGGAGGTAACTAGGAAACAAATTTCCTACGTTAAAACACCCTGTTAATAAGATAATTAATGAAACCTCTTTAGACCTGAATCATAATGACATTTAAGAAAAAAAACTTTTGACGTGACATGACAGACAGTGTTAAACATCTTGACAGGTACATTATAGGGAATGGTTATTTTAAAAATTAATTATAATATTTTTTTTGTTGGGTAAGTGAAAACAAAAAAATTATATACAAAGGTTCCTTAATTACAGTTAAAAGTTAATTGTTTTAGGGCCTGTTTCACAATCTCCAGATAAACTTATCTGCCAGTTAAAATTAATGCTATCCTTTTCTCCAGTCATATAAAAGAAAAGGACAGCAAACATTTATTGACAGATATGCTTTAACTGGAGATTGTGAAACAGGCCATTAATGTAATGTATTATTTCTTAAAATATCCGTGACTAATTTGTTAGCACCTTATATAGGTAGGTACCTAATACACAGTCAACAATTAGTCAAGTTTTTCTGTCTCAACCTGTATAGATAGACTTTAGTAACAATCAATCAGGGATTATATTTATATGTACAGTCGCCGTCAGATATATCGGAGCGGCCAAGGTCACATATCTGAAGAACGCCTCTATTGTCAAGGCGATAAAGTGCATTTTCGATATTTTTGAGTACCTTGGCCGCTCCGATATATTTGATGGCGACTGTACTAAAGTATTTATATTTTTTACGCTTTTGGTGTGTCAGCACAATCTTAGGATACAATTAAGCCTACAAAATATGTCTCTTTTGTAAAATATTCCTATATGCATTTAAAGTCCATACCGTATGCATTTTTAAAAATTGTAAACAAAATAACTAGTAATCCGCCTCGAACTCAGAACTCCCGATTTCCTGGGAAACGAGATGACCAATATAACAAGACCCTTATGATGATTTTTTTCTCGCCTACTAGCTCCATGACCCCTAGGTCGATCCTGCTCATATACGAACTTTTTAATTATATGTATCTCTGCTACAACCCCAACAGATTTCATGAAGATCAAAAGAGCGTTACTAAAGTTATCGCGGAACAAACTCTCAAAATCAAAAAGCCATCGAAATGCCGAGACGTCCTACTAGCCAGAAGTTGTTTGTAAGAACTTGCTTCGCATACGCTCCGCCCGTTCGATTATAAGACTCAACCGTTTGGCTACCATACCAGTTAAAGTATGACGCGAATAAAAGTTTCTCTATGGTTTATTTTCTTTAAGAATGCATAAGGAATCGATTAGTTTGTTAATAATCATGTATTTGGTTAGGGAAAGTTATAATTAAGGTATGTCCACAATCGGACCCTATAGAACACAAGGGCGCCAGTGTAGACATAGCTTAATATGTTATTAGCAGAGGGCGGAATTGCTCATGGCAAAAATGAAACGTCAATAGAGTTGGAACGTTGAATTTTATCGACTATCGACTAAACTGAAATTATATTTACCTAGCGTATCTTTATTTATTTATTAACAAAACTAAACCTCTAATCCATAAGCAAACAATATTAGACTTCATATGCACATTACGGAATAACATGTGGATTATTATTCATTAATTTTTTTCCATGGAATGTTGCAAAAAACGAAAAATATTATTAAATCTAGATAAAAACTATTATTGTTCTTTATCTCTTTAAACTCAGGTGAATGTGTTTTACTCGTTATGTGAGTTTCAACTCAATATTTTTTTAGTTGCTTTAAGTGAACCTTACATTTAGAGCAGTATATTGTTGACTTGTTTTCGTTGTAAGTGAGACAAGGGTACTTCTTTATCCATTTGTTAATTGTTTTTCTTTTTGTATTAACCAATTTTTACAAACGTGAATCAGTTGCAAAAAGACTAGTGGCAGAAATGACAGTTAACTACCATGCAATTTACTTTTAATCTAATCAAAGAGGAACTTATCGATAGCTGAAAAGTCGATAATATTCAACGTTCCAACTCTATTGACGTTTGATTTTTGCCATGACCAATTCCGCCCTCTGGTTATTAGTTATAGATGGATGGTAGTTGTAGTGATGGGTTATGCAAAGTTATTTATATGCCTATATTTTGAAGGTTATGCAGAATTTAATATATTCATATCACAGATGTTCTTTTTATTTTGACGTCCTAATTTAGAGACTAGCTATTCCACCCACCCCGTCCTCAATAAATGGCTTAGCCTAGTGACTAGTCGGTAGTGACCGTGCCTATGACGCAGGAGGTCCCGGGTTCGAATCCAGGTCAGGGAATTTATTTGTGTCGTGTTTATCACGGATATTTGTGATGTTTTCAAGTCAAAGGTACAACATTGTCGGTTGTTAATATAGGTTATTTCTATTTTTTTTATGGCAGCAACGCCTTACTAACAACGACAATTATATGTATTTAAGTATTTATCTATATCTAATTTGAATTTCCTCCTACGAACGCTGTGGCTGTGGAATGAACTCTCTGCCGAGGTTTTCCCAGCTGGCTACAGTATGAGGTTCTTCAAAAAAGGAGTGTATAGGTTTTTGAAGGGTAGGCAACGCGCATCTGATTCCTCTAGGGGCTCTAGGTTTGCAGGCGTCCATAGGCTACGGGAACTGCTTACCATCAGACGGGCCGTATGCTTGTTTGCCACCGTCGTGGTATTAAAAAAAACTTACCTGCTATGTACCGGGTAATATGTTCAACACAATATCTATTGTTTAGAACGAATTGATAAAAAAATAAAAAAAATGTATATAGCAAACAAAATATTCTTATTCTTATACAGGTGTAACAAAAAAACTGGTGATCCGTTTAAGGACATAATTAGTATCGTATTGCGAGTAAAAAAAAGTAGGAAATAGTAGTTTTTAATACAATTGCTCAAAAAGTTTAGTTTATGTAGCTGCAAATCGTGCGTAAAGTTTGATTTTATGCACTAGTGCTAAAACGTAATATGATCTGCAAATCGTGCGTAAAGTTTGATTTTACGCACGATTTTCAAATCAGAATTTTAAATAAATGAGTATTATGCGAGACGCGCTTATAAATGACCCACCTGAACTACGCGCGATTGGGCATAAAGGAGTATTATGCGAGACCCAATAGTATTACTTGAACAACGCGCAATTGAATGAAGCTGTCATTCGTACACTGACAGAATATAAATGAATTTTATTTCATTGTAGTTTTTTCGCAATTGTATTAAAAAACGTTGTTCGACACACGTGCGGAAGTGTCATTTTCACTCGTCCCGAGTCTTGACCCTCGCCTCTCGGCTCGGGTCAAGTAACCTCGGTACTCATGCAAGATGAAATACTTCTCGCACTTGTATCGAGAACTACTATTTTACACGAAAAAGATTTTTTTTGTATGTGACACATCGTCCCAGCCGGCCAACCCTCCATACAAAACCAATATTTTTTTTCTTAGTTTTTCATAATTAGAAAACGATACCAAATATGCCCTTTAAATAATCACCAGCATTCTTGTTACAACCTGTATATCGTTGCCTAGTGCCCACAACACAAGCCTCATTGAGTGGGACTAGGTTGATGTGTGTAAGATCACCCGTTGTCCCATAATAATAACAATTTATTTATTAGGTCTTGCTCGCGTTAAATTCAGGGTAACAAACCATACAAACTTCCACCCCCCATTTTAGGGAAGTGGGGGGTTAGAAAGAGACAAAAAGTAGCCTATGTCACTCTCCATCCCTTCAACGATCTCCACTTAAAAAATCACGTCAATTCGTCGCCCCGTTTTGCCGTGAAAGACGGACAAACAAACACACACATACACTTTCCCATTTATAATATTAGTATGAATGTCTCATGATTTGTAGAGCTCAAAGAAGATGCGAAATGTGTTGACAACGGGATACCCTCTTGTCCAAAGCACATACACAAAAATAATAGTATTTCATACAGAATGGCCACGGTACGCCCCGCCCCGAACGGAATGACCTAAACCCGCGGCGGCCGATTGGTAAAGAACTAGTAGGCTAATCCGTCAGGTTGGCAGCGCATCGATAAAAAGCAAAACGTTGGTGTATTGTCAAACATCATTTACGACGCCGGAAACAGCGCCCTAAGACGCACGAACACATTGAAGCGTGTACAGAATACAGATGTGCCGTGCACACAAAGGCGCTCAATCGAGTTTTGTAGTATGACGTGTCCGCCCTGTGAACCAACCAAAGGGACAAAGAGCCGTCAAGACACTGACTCCTTACTGTATTAAAAGGCCAGGTCTGTGACCGACAGAGTTACAGGCGTCCATAGGCACGGTAGCTGCTTACTACCAGGTGCGCCGTATGCTTGTTTGCTACTGTCGTGATATAAAATAAAATACTTTGATGTGAAGACTATGTGATAGTCATACCTAGTATGTAACTGAGAGCTGCGTTAATGACGTGATAGATGGCGCGTGTATGTTTGCAATAGGCAAGATGTAATATTTTCATTTATGCTTTCATTTGAAAGAATTGCAGGTAGAATAGACCACGAGTGTATAAAAAAATGAAAATACTATGATTTATAGTCAATAATTGCTGTTGCAAACTGACAATTTAAATTTTCGCGTCTAAACGGATCTACAGTTTCTGTGACGTCACTCATGTGTGTCACTCCATATTTGTTCGTTCACAGTGCTTGATTGTTGTTTTTTAAATTTTTTGACTTGGAATCCCATAGAAAGTTGTCAACCCCATTAGTTGTCATTACAGGAGTGACGTCACCAGACGCTGATTGGTGGATTAAAACACGTTCCGTTTCACATTACTTCAAATCCTAATTATTATTTGAAATTAGTATAAACTAAAGTAAAACCGTTTCAATAGCTACTATTTTATGTTTTTTCAACATTTTCAAAATAATGGTTCATATGATAGCTGCATCTTCCCTATTATTACCAGATATTATATGTTGCTTAGTTACGACTGTAGATATTTAAAAATAATTTTAATCAATAAAGAACCGACTTCACTTAGCCTCCACTTTTCCAAAAGCAAATGCTCGAGCTGCTGTAAAAAATACTCAAATTACTATAGGTGTGCCTATAATAGTTGAAGAGTTCCCTCGATTTCTTCAGGATCCCATCATCACACCCTGACCTGAAGTATTACTCTTTCAAACAAAAAAATAATTTTCCAAATCGGTCAACGACTGGCTGGGACTGGGACCACGTGTTCCATAGAAAAAAAAATGTATTTTCTTGTTTTTCTCAGTGGCAATACGATACCATTTATGCCCTTAAACGGATCACTAGTAATTTTATTACACCCTGTATAGTGGAATTTGGAAACACTTAAAACAAATTGTAAATAATAGCTATTTATTATCGTTATGTACAAAAACGACGGAGGATACAACACCCCCAACTTTGCCTCCAAATTTAAACTGCGGGGTTGGTATGACGCATTTCGGCTTAAGTCTGTGAGAAAACTGGCTTGTGAGCTCGTCCTCTGTCCAATTGCATGATGTTATTACGAAAATACCTGAAACAAGAAAAAAAATCAGAAAACAATATTTATTTGTTACACAAGGGTGCAAAGTTGTATTTTAACCGCGAGTGTGGAATTGAAGCACGAGCTAGCGAATGGATTCTAGGGTTGAACTACGAGCTAGCGAATGGACTCTATGGAAAATAGAATCCTGAGCGTAGCGAGTGTTGCAACACACGAGACGTAAAAATAACTTTGCAGCCGTGTGTAACACAAATCTTTTCACCGCACTAAAGCGAGGAATATACTACATAGTTACAAGAAAAACAACTGGAATATGTAAAATCAGTCTTTATTTTTAATTGAATACAATTAAATATAAAATTATTTTTGCGTGATTGCCTGATTTGATATGGGCGAACATTGTCGTGTCGGGAGCGGCCTTTACATGTTATTATGTTTATAAAAATAAGTAACAAAACGTTCCAATTTCAAATATTCTTTGCACTCTTGTGAATCAAATACAGTTTTGCTATCTGTTTTTAAAGAAAAAAAGGGGTTTCCGAGCTAGTGAGGTGAAAAGATATTTTGATCAAGTCAAAGCTATTTTGGACACATTTCGTGCGAAGCTCGACTTTATTTTTATCGAACGAGCGCCGTAAGCGAATTGAAGTTCTTATTCTTCCAGACAACTTCGGACACAACGGAACTGTCAGCTAGCTACTGTAGCCAGTAACTGGGACGTCTGTGCATTTCGATGGCTTTTTGTTTTTGATAGTTTATCCCGCGATAACTTTAGTAACTGTAGATGGCAGACGCTGATGAAGCCTCTCGGATCTGTAAAGAAACTAATAATAATACATATATACATACCCTTTTACTTACCTATTTCATATGTTGTTGTATCTACTATTTAATACAAATAAATCTATACATACGCATGAATAGTGAGCGCGAGCGACATGCAATGTTATACAATAGTTAACTATAGATGCACATGTTGACACATTGGCAACTGACGTTTAGGTTTGACAATCTAAACGTCAGTTGCCAATCGTCACTGTCACCGACAGACGCTACGCTGTCGCCCTCGCGGCCGCTATAGCTATTTACGCATACGTGCTTATGTCTTTCTCCTACTACTTTCCTTCTCTGCACCCCCTTTCACCGTCTACAGTTTACAGTAACGTTTTTTTGATCTTTATGAAATTTTATAGGGTTGTAGCAGAGATAAATATAATTTGAGAGTTCTTATATAAGCAGGATCGATCAAGGGATTATGGAGCTAGAAGGCGAAAAAGCGATCTTAATAAAGGTCTTGTTATAATGGTCAGCTCGTTTGCAATTAAATCGCGAGTTCTCAGTGGACTACTAGTATTTTTACAAGCTTTTATTTAGTTTGACCTATCCCATTGTCTGTAATCAAATCTTGGAAGTTAATTTTCAACTTCAAATTTTCCAATTGAACTGAAATTTTGCATGCATGTGTAAATCAGATATCAATGCAATATTATTATTACATGGTGCTGATCTGATGATGGAACCGGAAGGTATCCATAGGAACTCCTCAACTACTTACTAAACACTATCCCATTGTGTTTGGACTCATTGCATTCGTCTTGATGGGCAGTTTGAGACAGTATAAAGAAAAGTACGGTTGGCAATAAAAGCTTGTCTCAAAAATGACATTTTTGGAAATAACTTTAGTAGTGCGGAAACGGATATCCGGCTACTATTCTATATCCGGCCAATCCGGCTACTATTTTACTCAGCCAAATACCGGATAATCGCGTACTATCCGGCCGGATACCGGATACAAAAATGACACGTAGTCAAGTTTTAAAACGGTAGGAATACATAGTAAACCACCAAATACTAGTAGTCCGCCTCGAACTGAGAACTCGCGATTTACTTGCAAGTTGGCTAATATAACAAGACCCCAATGAAGCTAGTTTTTCGCCTTCCAGCTCCGCAACCCCTTGACCGATCCTGCTCATATACGAACTCTCAAATTATATGTATCCCTGTGTAGGCCCACCTTATGGGCCGTTCCATTTAGGATCCTTAGACTGTTTTAATAATAACACGTAGGTCTTCTTCAAGGATTTAATTAATTGATTACTTTTACAAAGTATGTTTTTCATAGCATAGCTTGACATGACAGTTCCATAGAAAAAGAAACAGGGTTGTCACAGATAACATAAATCAACATTGCGCGCCAAAAGTACTCTTTTGGTGGGTTAATGGATACTGTCACTATTAGAATTAATTTATGTTGGTACACCGTGTTAGCCATAGTATTTAATTAATCAGCTAGACAATCTATTTTGACTGATACTAAAAATGATATTTAGCCATTATATTGTTATACATGTATACAGGTGTCTCAGCATACAAAAACGCTAACACTCGGCTAATCCTGACTAAAACGCGCCTCTGCGTTTTGAAAGGGTTAACAAGGAAAAGGTTAATCTACCATAAAAGAACAGAACAATAAAAAAAGTTATGAACTTACTTACTACATCATTACAGATATTATTTCAATGCCTGTAACGATTCACTCTTATAATTACACCAATAACTGCATTCGCATGTTACTGACTCTCTGTTACTTAAAAACTACATCAATGCATGCATTCACACGTCATTGACTCACTGTTACTTATAAACTACATCAATGCATGCATTCACATGTCATTGACTCACTGTTACTTATATACTACATCAATGCATGCATTCGCAAGTCATTGACTCACTTTTATATAACACATTATAATAGATATTTGTGTTCACTTCTGTATCATTCACTTGGGCAATGCCTTTCTCTTTTATTTAATTTATTATTATCGTCTATTACAAATTATCACTCTCTATTACAAATTATCGCTCTATATTACAAATTATCACTCTCTATTACAAATTATCACTCTCTATTACAAATTATCGCTCTATATTACAAATTATCACTCTCTATTGCAAATTATTGCTCCCTGTTACAAATTATCTTTTTTTTTTTTTTTTAACATGAGTATTTTTTGTTAAGACACTAGTTTCTCTGAATCACTTTATATAAATTATTAAAATTACTATATGTCACTTTATAACGTTACAATATGCTCTATTCCACTTTATCACAAATTATAATATATATAATCTTCACAGTTAAACACGTAATAAAATTCTTTGAAAAACTGCATAACAAATTATTGTGAACGTATATCTTTCAGCAAATTAGGTTAGCATTATTAGGTATTTTATTCTGACATTAATTCACAAATATATAAAATAATCATAATCACTCAATCATTCAAGTTATTATCACAAATATTACTATTCTAAGTCATTTACATGAATTTTATTTATGCATTTCTATGCTTTCCATTGAATTACCCTTCTTTAAATCAAATACTTCAATAGTCACTAAGGAATTTTATCATCTTTTATTTCACTCTGAATCACTAGAAATGACATCGTTACTGAAAACTAGCCAAGGATGCAACTTATCAACCGCATAAGTTCCCTTGTAAGCTTTGACGCCTTGTTTACGAGTTATGGGAGTATCTTCCACTTCGTACCGGTCGTTACCTAGTACTTTAGAGATTCTATAAGGACCAGCACATTTTTGAACCAATTTTCTACTTTGCCCAGGTTCACTACGGGCTTCTCTCTCCACGCGTACTAAATCACCTACGTTGTATATCTCTGGCTTTTTTCGTGACCTATCAAAACGTTCCTTTTGTTGTTGTTGGCTTTTTTCTATATTTTGGGATACGTCTGCTCTTATCTGATCAACATCTTGGGGCTGTTCAAACTCTGCTACTACAGTATTTAAAACGCCGTCAGAACATCCAGTGGGTCTTAAACCAAACAACACTTCAGCCGGTGTACGACCCGTCGTCTTATTAACAGTGTTATTTATTGCCCACTGAACTTGTGGTACAGCTAAATCCCACAAATTATCCGGTTTATCGTGATTGACAGCTGTTAGTGCGTCGACAATCGTGCGGTTGTATCTCTCTATTTGCCCATTGGCACGAGGACTAGCGACTGCATTTAATACGTGATCCGTAACACCTCTTTGTTTTAAAAACTCAGCGAATTCCTTACTGGTAAAACTTGTTCCCCGATCTGAGATAATACGTCGTGGTACGGCATATTGATAGAAATATTCATTAAATACCTGTATCGTAGTACTGGTCTTAACGTTTTTCACCGCTTTGATGTAAATAAACTTAGTGAATGCGTCTATTATACAAAGAATGTAACAGTTTTTAGACTTACTAATGGGGAATGGACCACAATGGTCTGTATGTAATGTATCAAATGGTTTTTCCACTTTTGGTATGGGGTGAAGATATCCTTCCTTGGGTCCAGCTGGTACCTTATTATGAGCACAATTTAAACATGCTCTACAATATTTTTTAATAAAACGTCTCATTTTTGGGAACCAGTATACGCGACTGACCTTTTCATAGGTTTTATCGAATCCAACGTGCCCTAAATCATCGTGGTTCATTCGTACTATTTCAACTATTTGCCATCTAACTGTTTTTGGGACAACCCATTTAAGATTTACTTCGTCGTTTTTGGTTATTATGCGATATAGACGTCCGTTCTTCATAGTAAAATTTTTATGAACTTCGACAATTTCTTTGGTATTAGGATCGCTCAATATGTTTATTATCCGTTGCAATTCTGAGTCCTGTTGTTGAACTGTTTGGAGCCATGCATCATCGTCAATTGATAATATGTCTCCTACTTCCGTAATTTCGTGTGGTTCGGATTGAATTGGATTTCGTGACAAAGCGTCTACGTGGAGCATCTTAGCCCCCTCTCTATGTTCTACAACTAAATCGTACTCTTGCATTAGAATATACCAGCGTGCAACTCTAGGTATCAAGTCTCGTTTAGTCATTGTGCTACGAATAGCAATACAGTCTGTTACAACTTTGAATGTCTTTCCAAGTACATACACTCTAAAACGATCTAGAGCACAGACGACGGCTAGCGTTTCTAGCTCGTATGAGTGTAATTTACTCTCATCAGGGGTAGTCTGGCGGCTGTAATACGATATAGGTTGTAGCCCAGCTGTAGGGTGACGTTGCATAAGTATAGCACCAATACCCAATTTACTAGCATCAGTATGGATTTCCAAGTCTGCATTTGGGTCATACAGTGCTAATACAGGGCGGCTCGTCAACTTTTGTTTGAGTTCAGTAAAAGCACTCATCTGCGTTTCACCAAAATTCCACACCGAGTCTTTTTTTGTCAGTGAGGTTAGGGGTCTGGCTATGACTGAAAAGTTTTTAATAAAACGTCTAAAGTAGCTTGTCAGTCCAACGAATTGTCGCACCTCATGTACATTTGTCGGTACAGGAAAGTCATGCACAGCATTGATTTTACCTGATCCCGGTCGCACCCCCTCTGAACTAATCTCATAACCCAAATACTCAACGTGAGTCTGAAAGAAATGGCATTTACTCAAATTTAACGTGAGCTTAGCAGATCGTATCAACTGAAACACTTTCTCTAACTTATCCAAGCCTTCACTTATTGTTTTGGAGGCTACTAGCAAGTCATCCATATAAGCCAAAGCCAAATTTTGACCAAAACCTCTCAGCATTGCGTTAATAGTTCTCTGAAACACACTCGGAGCGTTGGCTAATCCAAACGGCATCCGGTTAAATTCATATAACCCGTCAGGGGTAACGAAAGCTGTAAGATGCCTACTTTCCTCATCCATTGGCACTTGGTAATATCCCGACGCTAAGTCGAGACTACAGAAATAAGTATTTCCTCCTAAACTGTCTAACTGATCCTCAATACGAGGCAGTGGATATTTATCTTTTAATGTCTTCCTGTTCAAGGCTCTGTAATCTATGCATAAACGTTTTTCACCATTCTTCTTTTTAACTAATATCACTGGGCTTGAATAGGAAGACATACTTTCCCGTATAATATCGTTCGACAGCAGGTCATCAATTATTTTTGACAACTGTTCACGCTCAAGCTGCGACATTCTGTAAGGATTGTGTACTATAGGTACATTATCGCTCAAGGTTATGTGCATTTTTGTTAAGTCAGTTTTCCCTAGTTCGTTAAGATTTAATGCAAAACAATCCCTATACCTTTCTAGTAAATCATAGAATGCGTGCTCGTCAGTTTCATTCATTTTGATCCCTATTTTCACTTCATTAATTGGTAATGGTTGGTACTCTGTAACTTGTCTTACAGTGCATGTGCCTATGTATTCATTGCAGACTTCTTTATATTGATAACCTCGGGTAAGTAACTCATTAACTTTAAGATCTAGGGTATTATTTGATAAGTTGGTTATCATGATATATCCTTTGCCATTTTCAAATTTATAGATCCCTGGAAGCACTATGTATTCTATATTATCCACACTCTTTCTATGACTATATTGTATAAACAATCCACCTGAATAATTGCCCTCCACTTTGACGTCAATTGGAGAAGTGGAATGTGGCATTATAGCGAAATTATCCTGAATGAATAGTTGTAACTTTTCGTTTTCACCCATAACCACAGGTTTTTGCATGAATATTAAATCTTCATTTGTTTTATAAACTATGACATGAGGCTTTTCAGTAAACGACTGTCCAACTAGTATGGGTGTTTGAAGATAATGGTCAGGTATGATTAAGACTTTGACCTCTGCTCTGACATTATCTACTTCTAAAGTCACTACTTTCTTACCTAAAGGTTCAACTAATGAATTCCCAAAACCCTTCAGCAATGGTAAATCACTAATCTCCCAGTCTACAAGTAATTTTTTAGCCTCAGTTTCCCTCATCAGTGTGCCCCGGGCACCAAAATCAACATATGCCTCGCATTGTACCCCGTTGACAAAAATGATTTTAAAATACTTGTCATTGTCGCTTGTAGGGCTATCAGTATAAACGCAAAGTATTGTTTTATTATTTTCCTCATTTGAAATACGTTTCTGCCTATCAATATTACTGCCTGATCCAGTGTTTCTGCGACAATCTTTTGTCTCATGGCCTAACTTGAAGCAAAAGGTACATTTTTTTAGAGGTTTACTACATTTAATACTGATATGGCCCGTCTCGTTACAGTTAAAACATCGGGGTGACTGTGTGTTTACATCACTAGGTTTATTTTGACCTTGTACTAACTTATTTAATGGCATATTCCTATTACGCATAGGATTGTTTACATCGCTTTGAGAAACAGTTCGCAAATAATTTAATAATTGTTCTGGGTTTTCAAACCTACATGCACCGGCACTCATTCGTATAAATTTGTCATCAATACCATGGATTATGCATCCAATAGCCTTTTGTCCAGATATCTCACACTTATTTACTAATGCCATTTTGTCGTAGTAATAATTTTCTAATGGTTGTCCAACTCGGCAACGAAATTTCAACATAGTTGTCAAAAGATCACCATAATTCTCATTAGTAAGAAAAGCTGCCTTTAATTTCTCAGTCCATTCAGTCCAAGTAAACAGGACTGTTGGCAATCCTTTGTACCATTTATTTGCTAAGCCGCTTAATTTTGGTAAAGCATAGTGACAAGTTTGTCGGTCATCCCATCGGTATATCTGAGCACATTCGTTCACTTTAGACAGCCAAGTAAGTATAGTTTGACTGTTATCACTCGGATCAAACTCTGGCACCACACTATGCGAGACTGGGAAGTTATTAGATCCTAAAGAAAATGGTATCGGTGGTGTTTGAGTTCGATCATGGTGAGACCGCGAGCTTGTCCTATCTTTAGACTTATGACGATAACTATGTGAACGAGATGAATGACTTTTTGAACACTCTCTACGTTTCCGCTTATGTTTGTGCACCCTATCACAAGATTTACTTTTCAGTGAAGTGTCAGTACTTGTAGTTGACTTCCTCTTTCTTTTCTTGTCACGCTTTCTACTACGACTACGAGACCTTCCCATTTTCACTTTTATGACCTAAGTCATATACTAAAAAAAAGCTACTATTTAGATCAAACAATACTTAAAACCAGTAATTCAGAGTGAAGTATAAAAGTGAACAATTATTGCTAAAACTGACAACTTTTCGAATATCTACAACAAATTGCAACTGTTATTTACACGTACTGATAAACAAAATAATATTTTCAACTCCTTTTTATAGTCCAATATCTTCAAAATTCGTTTAACACTTATTCCTTCACCATGAAGACATTCACAAGAAGCAAAACGTATATTATTAATCACACACCAATTTACAGAAATCTTGTCTTCCCGGCTAGGCGAGCGTGTCTTAGGCGGGCGTCGGTTTTAAGGGCAAAAGCAAGCTGCCCTGACACATCCCACTTCTGATTTGTAGGCCCACCTTATGGGCCGTTCCATTTAGGATCCTTAGACTGTTTTAATAATAACACGTAGGTCTTCTTCAAGGATTTAATTAATTGATTACTTTTACAAAGTATGTTTTTCATAGCATAGCTTGACATGACAGTTCCATAGAAAAAGAAACAGGGTTGTCACAGATAACATAAATCAACATTGCGCGCCAAAAGTACTCTTTTGGTGGGTTAATGGATACTGTCACTATTAGAATTAATTTATGTTGGTACACCGTGTTAGCCATAGTATTTAATTAATCAGCTAGACAATCTATTTTGACTGATACTAAAAATGATATTTAGCCATTATATTGTTATACATGTATACAGGTGTCTCAGCATACAAAAACGCTAACACCTGCTACAACCCCAACAAATTTCATAAAGATCATAAAAACGTTACTAAAGTTATCGCGGAACAAGCCCTCAAAATCAAAAAGCCATCCAAATGCCGAGACGTCCCAGTAGCCGAAGATGTTTGTAAGAACTTCACTTGTATTACGCTCCGCTCGTTCGATTAGGTTATTACGTCACGAGATTATTTATATTTAGGGCATATTTTTAGGCAGCTTACGATTTCTTGAACTAGTCTCAACCTGCACGGGGCACCTTCGTGCTCGAATTAGCTTAACGGTAGGTTAAACTTTTGGCCGAATATCCGACTTTCCGGCCAATGTGTCCGCCGGATATCCGGTGTCCGGCCAAACAACTATCCGTTGCATGTCTAAAGGGCGGTCGCAATCCACAGCGAAATTCGAGCATTGACCTACAGCCTTGGCCAGAAGTGTTGAGCACCCTTGCGATTTTCATACAAAACTCGAAAGTTTAGACCGGCGTTTCTATCTTTTTTGCAGTTATTTTATCAATTAATTCAAACTGAACAGGCATGTTTTGTTGAAGTGAGTAGTAACTGCATAGAATATTTGCAATTTGTCGCACCGACTTACATTCGCATTTTTGGGACCTCCACTTTTCATATTTTATAGGTACCTTGAAAGTGTTATTAAGTAAAGTTTTCTAGATATATCAATAAGATATTACATTTTGCAGCATCGTACATTGTTATGATAAGGAATTAATACTTAACATCAAAATTATAAATAAAAAAGAGCTATGCTCAACACTTCTGGCCAAGGCTGTATCCCTATTTGTCTCTGTGACACGCGCACTGTAATATTGCTCTCACGCTAGCGCTCAAGATAATGTGTGAGCGTGAGGGCAATATTACAGTGCGCGTGCGACAGAGACAAATAGGGATAGGTAGGTCAATGCTCGAATTTCGCCGTGAATTGCGACCGCCCTTTAGCAGAGCCCATGAGCGTCGCCAGCCGATGGTCCAAAGGGGGGCAAGTTGATATAAATGGAGCGTGAAGAAAATATGAATTGTGGGTACAACATTTGGCTACATTTTTTATATCTAGGGGGCAGCATAGATTAATTAACCCAAGACCCCGCATGGCCGGGCGACCCCCGCTGCCACGCTCGAAGTAATTTCACTCTATAGTAAGACACTAATTATTAAATGACAGTAAACTTAGTACGTCTCCATGGCAACCATTAATGTCTTACTCTCTCTTACGCCCCACGGGACAATCGCGCGTTCCCTTCCCACAGCCTTTCCTTTTGGCAGCTTAGGTTTCAAAGAAATAACGCGCTAAGCGGAGTATAGAGATCTCTTGTATATGGGGGGCGCTGCCCCATCCTGTCCCTCCCCGTCCCTTCGCCGTCGCGTCCTTGGGCGTCCCCTTGAAAGATCCGTGCGATCCCCTAGCGATTCTTACCGTCCGTCCGCATCATGTCGGCCACCTGTGCCACATACTTCAGCCGGCGCTCCTTGGCGTTGTCCGGGTGCAAGCTGACCGCGTCGTATGTGCCCTTGTCGTGCACCACGCCGAACGAGCCGACGAGCGACACGGGGTCTTCTGTTATGTCGAATACCTGGAATAATTAAATCGAAACTGAATTAAAATTAATTTATTTTGTTTAAACTAGTAGTCCGCCTCGAACCAAGGATGATTAAGACATGGATTGACAATGCCTATACAAAATCGCGTTCCCTTATTTCAGGCTAAAGCATCGGCGTCATCTATCGGTCACCACAAACACTAAATTCCTATATAACCTTTCTGTTAAGCCCATTGGTTGACTGGTAGAGAATGCTTTATGGCAAATGGCGGAGGCGGACATAAGTCCGCCACTCCATTTGTGCCATCTTATTTTGTGCAATTAAGATTAAATAAATAAATTCTAGTTTCTAATATTTTGTTCGGCGATTAACGCTGACAGAATAACTCGACTCCAGACTCAACAGATGGCGCTGTGGCACTCAGTACCGAAAACAGACGTATAGCCTGAAGGTTCGAGGAACGCGATTTTGTATAGGCATTGTCCATCCATGTCTTAATCATCCTTGCCTCGAACTCAGAACTCGCGGTTTCCTTGAAAACGAGATGACCAATATAACAATACCCTTATCATGATTTTTCGCGCCCTCTAGCTCCATGATATACGAACTGTCAAATTATATGTATCTCTGCTACAACCACAACAAATTTCATGAGGATCAGAAAAGCGTAACTAAAGTTATCGCGGAACCAACTCAAAATCAAAAAGCCATTAAAATACCGAGACGTCCCACTAGCCAGAAGTTGTTTGTAAGAACTTGCTTCGCTTACGCTCCGCTCGTTCGATTACGGCGGAGCGGAGCGGATATCATCCAGGATTATCCCCTGCGATAAAAGCGCTCTCGGGAGGACTTCGCCGCGTGCCGGGGGATGCCGCGGAATACTAGCGCATACCGCCGCGCCGCGGTCTCTCTATTTTCATCCACATAGCGTACACTGACGAGGGAAAATCCCTCACGATACCGCGAACGCCTGCCAGCGCGGGGCTGGCGGCCGGCGCACTCTGGAGGACTCCGGCGCATCCCGGGGGATGCCGCGGCATGCCGGCGCTTCTCGCCGCGGCATCTTCTAGCGTGCTCCTCGATGCTCCAGAGAGATCTCCTCCGTGATGCTCCGAGATCGGTCTCAGAGCATTAAAACGTATACCTTATCGTATCGTGATTGAAATAGCATTAAATTGGGAATTTCCTCCCACGAATGCTGCGACTGTGGAATTAACTCCCTGCCGAGGTTTTCCCAGCGGGCTCTTAAAGGGTAGGCAACGCGCATGTGAATCCTCTGGGTTCGCAGGCGTTCATAGGCTACGGTAACTGCTTACCATCAGGCGGGCCGTATGCTTGTTTGCCACCGTCGTGGTATAAATATATATATATATATATTGATTAATTTAATGGTACCTTCGCTCCGCTTCGTCAATTTGCGCAGGCCTTAAGAGGGACTGCCGGTTCATTAAAATCTATACAATATTGGGGTCTGGTAGATTTTTATTTTTTTTCGGTGAGAGAACTGAGAGAGTCAATAAGTGACGAACATTATCTCACGTAATAAATGAATGACGTCACAAAAGCATGTGTATAGTGTACTTACTGCCTATCCACTAGGGTTTGCTCCCGGTACTAGTTTTCTATACAAATCCAGTACCGGAACCGGGAATTCCCGGTTCTCGCCATACAAAATCAGAACGGGAGCATTCCCTACTATCCACATTTGGGTAAAAGTCGGCCAATCTAAAGCGTCTGCTGACGGTCGCCAACAAGGCTGCCGACGGTTCAAGGTCACCCTGACCTTGGTTGGAGCTTCATCCAATTTTGCTGGAAACAACTGTCTATACGGTCCGTCCAGACCGAGGTCGCTCTGTCGGAGGGGCTTGTTGGCGACCGTCTAGCGGACGCTTAAGAGACGCATTATGTGTTATAGGGCAGCAAGTGATATTGCAATCTCCGCTGCATAACTGCGTCTTAGATTGGCGGACGTTGACCGAATGTGTAGATCGGGTATATGAGGTTATTTAAGGGTCAGCAACGGGCATGTGGCAACACCCTTAGAGTTGACGCACCGGCTCGCGCGGCAATTTCCTCGCCTTGGCTAGCGTGGACGTGCCTAGCGCGTGGCATTGCGGCCGCACGTCCACACTAGCCGAGCTGCCTCGCGCGGCATTTTCCTCGCGAGGCGGTGCGTCAGGTGTGGACTTGTGGACTTATATATGGAATATCAAATGATATTCCTTACATAAGATCTAAAACCTCAGTGATACAAGCCTTAGTTTTACTCCGAGAACTGGCTACCAGCGGTGTGTCACCTGTATAATATTAAAAAATATATAATTCAGCGAATGAAACAAGGTACCTTAAACTCAATAATAGGGAACTCCCTCTTGGACACCTTCTCCGCGAGGGTAATGGCTTCTTGGCAGTAGTCTACTCCCAGCAGATTGGTGAAGCCTTCCCGCGCCAGCTCCGACAGTGTGTAACCGTTTCCACAACCTGAAATGTATGACATGTCACTGTCAATTAAAATTAACGTTTTACTTGTTTATGTATTTACCTTGAATAATAACACAAAACTTTTGTGAGACTTGACATTAAATAAATAATTTTAAACAAAAAGGAACCGACTTCACTTAGCATCCACCTTTCCAAAAGCAAATGCTGTAAAAAATATTCAAATCACTATAGGTGTGCCTATAATAGTTGAAGAGTTCCTTCGATTTCTCCAGGATCCCATCATCAGATCCTGACCTGGTTACAATGGGACTGTGAAGTATACTCTTTAAAAAAAAAAGAATTTTCCAAATCGGTCCAGCCGTCTTCGAATAATCGGTGAACATACATTTAAAAAAAATAGCAAATAAACAAAGATCCCTACGAATCGATAACTTGAATCCTTCGAGATCTTGAAGTCGGTTGATAAGAACAGGTAAGTCGAATATTGGTCACATGTTTTACTCAATAACTAGGTCTTATTCATGAGCCATTTGCGTTGGCTGACTGATATAGACTGTGGTCCGCAGCTCTGCGGGTATGGTCACATTCCATTCAGCGCAAAAAATACATAGAAAATAACACTTAAATCGCCTTGTTTGTAAAATGTGCGTTGTTAAAAAATCCCTGCCCATAACCTTCCGATGGGGGTAGGACCCCTAAATTTTGATAGGACTCGGCAGATCCTCATTTCTAGTGTCAAGATAAAGTTAATAAACAAAGTTTCATTAACACATTCATTGCCACCCAGCCAAACAAGACATCCGCACCAGGCCACAAAAAATTCGTCATATAAAGCTGTACTACCACGATCCCGACTGTCGGGTCGTCCGGCCTGGGAACGAAATCATAAAATACCCGGTAGTGAAGTTCTTGGCATTGAATGTGTTAATGTACATATTTTTCCTCCAAAATATGGTATTTTTCCTGCACTAACAATCATTTTCACATAATTCACAACAAATATTAGTCGGAAAAACTGGCACTGGTTTTTATCATAAGTATTATAACTGCCAGAAGAGATGTTAAGTCTTTTTTTTTTCACGACAGTGGCAAACAAGGGTACGGCCCTCCTGATAAGCAGCTACCATAGCCTATCGATGCCTGCAACTCCAGAGGTGTCACATGCGCATTGCCGGCCCTTTACAAAAAGGAGGATTCACTGTGTTGACAGCTAAAGGAACAAGAGGGTCCCTCGTCATCAGCATCCAGTTCCTTACAATATTCTACCACTATACAGTTAGAATTCCAATAAGATGCACACTGGATTGGGCAGGGGTTTAAACCCTCTGCCGCCAGATTAGAAACTCCCTTAAATGACCCTTACAACTGGTCTATCTGAACTTCCAAGCCTTACCGAAGACCCTCCCTCTTTTGGGCATCATCTCCTATCGGAGGGTAGCGATCATCGTTGCAATGCGTATTTTATTTGTGCCTGCCCATCCATCAACCACTCCCAAAGGTCTTTGAACCAAGATGTTCTATGTTTGCCTCTTAGCTGGCGTCCCTCTATCATCCCCTAAATTTTCAACTGTAAAGTGCGTACATGTCTCGATGTGGCCCAGATACATAGTTTTATACAGTTCATATTTATTTATTATTCTTAATTGGGCTATCGATGTGCCGCTTCGACCAGATTTGATCTATTGTGGCAGCCCTTTATAGCTCATTACTGATTCCCGTTGCATCTAGAAATTTCCAGATTCTTTGGGCTGTAATGTGTTGTACCTCATCGGGTTGCAGTACATGTCGCCCTAGGTGGGTACTTCTTTTATGCATTAGTGGTCCGCAGGAGCAGAGGATGTGCAAGGCTGTTTCCTCTTCTTCCTGGCAGAACCTGCATACTGAGTCCTGTTTCTTACCCATACGAAACATGTGTTTGTTCAACTTACAGTGGCCTGTCAGTATTCTAGTCACTGCACAGGTTTTGTGTCTTTTGAGCCCTAACAGCTCTTTAAAGATTTTGTTGTCGAACCCTTTGATTAGAGCTTTCGAGTGTGCTTGTCCTTTGACGAGCTTCCACCATGCGTTTGCTCTCGTTTTCATAACTTCTACCTTTACAGTTCATAACTTCTACCTTTCTCCAGTCTATCTCATCAGGCCTTTCATCAATAGGGTGATGATTTAAACAGCGTCCATAGAAGAGCAACACTTTCGCAAATGGCTTGCAAGGCCGATGCACCACCGACAAGCAGAACCAAGTGGGTAAAGTGACTCCACGGACTCCGTATCGCCTGGGACACGAATAAGATAACACAGGCATGCCCAGAACCCACATTACTCTCTTGACCTTACCGACAGGACCCACAGGAAAGGCATAGTCAATACGTGCGGAGTCGGTTCGGTTGCAGGTGCATGACGGCTAGCACCGAGCCGGGTTTGTTTCAAGTATTCCTTCTCTGTTGCTATCTCTTACGTTAAACCGTAGGAGGACCAGGAGAGGGCGAGACTAGCTGGGGAACGAAATCGTTTTTGTTCCCCTCCTCCTCTCTTCTCTTTGTTGTTGTCTATCTAAAACTTACCTAAATCTATTACAGAGGTATTCTTATCCTCAACGTTGCTACATATCCAATCTACCACTCTGTAAGCGCTGTCTTCACCAAACCACACGTCTCCGGGGTCTCCGTTCTCCTCAAAATTGCTTATTTCCTTGGTGTACGCCTTCTGCCAGTACGACTGGGTGCCCAGCTCGGAAGAGTTCAACTCCGAATCGTCCATTTATGTAATATGATAATCAAAACAAGATATTTTCGAAAAAATGTATTCAAATCAACCAAGTCCTTATCATATCATATGGTATAGGTGTTTTCCTAAGTAAAGATGATTACCGGTTACCGGAGAAAGTCCGGCAAATCAGAAGGAGTTTAAAAAAACATGCTTTTCTTTGATTAGATTAATCATGAAAATACGCTAATCTAATTGGATAAGGCATAGGAATATTAAAGCAAAAATCATGAGAAATGCGTCTATATGTCAAGGTGACAGTAACTATGAGATTCGTTCTACGTTATTACAACACTAATGCAACTGTCTCGTATATCTATATATATATAACTCAAAGGTGACTGACTGACATAGTGATCTATCAACGCACAGTCCAAACCGCTGGTTCTAGAGATTCCAAATTTGGCACGTAGGTTCCTTATAAGATCTAGGGGTGCGCTAAGAAAGGATTTTTCAAAAATCATCCCCTAAGGGGGTGAAATGGGGGTCCAAAGTTTGTATGGGGAAACAAGATTAGTTAGTCTATTTTATTCGATACTTCACAGAAGTATTCCTAACAATAAATGAGTAAATACGTGTTGCAGGTTTTTTGAGAATTCAACCCCTAAAAGGGGGAAATGTGGTCAAAAAGTCTGAAAATCAACATGGGTATTGTTTCTATGGTTTATCGGGTCGTTGATTACGAAAACAACAACGATTTTAAAATCCGACGTGGCGGACGTGAAATACCATCTCCCCTGTTAGGGTACAATGGGGTTGAAATGTCTAAATATCCATATGGGTGTCATTTTTGTGATTTTTTGGGACGTTAATTAAGAAAATGGCATCGATTTTGAAATTTAATATTGTGGACATGAAAATTCTTGAAAGTATTTGTGCCAAATTGCAATCTTCTTCTAAATATATAAAAGAAGAAACTGACTGACATATCAACGCACAGCCCAAACCGCTCGTTCTAGAGATTCCAAATGTGGTACGTAGGCTCCTTATAAGGCATAGGGATGATGATAAGAAAAAATTTTTTTAAATTTACCTCCTAAGGGGGGAAATGGGGTTCAAAGTTTGTATGGGAAACGAGATTAGTTCAACTATTTTATTCGAAACTTTACAGGAGTATTCCTAACGATAAATAAGAAAACAAGTGTTTCAGCTTTTTTGAGAATTCAACCCATAAGGGGGAAATGTGGTGACAACATTTAAATATCAACATGGGTATTGTTTCTAAGGTTTATCGGGTCGCTGATTACGAAATCAACACTTAAGGGGGTGAAATGGGGGTTGATAGTTTGTATGGGGAATTTTTAAACGTTGAACCAATTTAGATGAAACTTGGTATAGAGATAGTTTGTGTACCGGAAAACGACATGGGACAGTTTTTATCTCGAAAATCGATCTTTAAGGGGGTGAAATGGGGGTTGGAGGTTTGTATGGAGATTTTTTTACCACGAACCGATTTAGATAATTTTGTTGTGGATATAGTTTGAGTTCCAGGAAACAATATAGAATATTTTTTAAGCCAAAATCAATCTTAGTGGGGTAGAAAACATGTTGGTAGTTTGTATGGCGAATTATTAACCGCTGAACAGACGATTGAAATGAAACTTGGTACATATTATATAGATTGAGTTGCGGTAAATAATATAGGATAGTTTTTATCTCGAAAATCAACCCTCTAGGGGGTGACACGGGGGTTGAAAGCTTGTATGGGAAATTAATAACCGTTGAACCTATTTAGATGATTTGGTATTGAGATATTTTGCGTTCTGGGGAAGGATATATAATAGTTGTTATCCCTAGAAGTCATTCCTTAAGCGGGTAAAAAGGAAAGTGGATTACTAATTCCACGCAAATGAAGTCGCGGGGAAAAGCTTCTATTCAAGAGTAGAAATCTGTATTAATCATAATCTCTCAGTAGTAAGTCGTTGATGGCGTAACAATTAAACAATTATTGCAATAATTTCTTCCCGTGCCGTCTTCAAAACGTGGTATACCGAAACCTCCAGAATGTAACGAATACTTTTCCGAAAACCGCTTCTAAATCGGTTCAGCGAAACGCAAGATGATCGCGGACAAACATACATTCCTACATACAAACATACGAGTCTAACTGAGAACCTCCTTTTTTAGTACTTTTAGTACGCGGGCGAAGCCGCGGGAACAAGCTAGTATTTTATATAAAGCCACAGGGAAAACCTTTTGAATACCTTGTAAAATCACAACATATAATATGCAGCGTGCATTTTCAGGCCAGTTGTAGAATTTATACACCTATAACATAAAGTTGTAATAATACTACCTATGTTTCGTGCTTGAAATGAAACGTGGGAAATATGACATACTGTTAAGATTGCCATAAGCAAAAAACGCGCAAAATCAACACTCTAATTATTATTTATTTACTGCTCCCTTAAGCCATATGTAGTAATCATACAACGTCTAATATTGTAAAAGTTACGATTATTTCCTAAATTATATGAATTAAACTTTATTTTCGAATATCATACTCACTTTTTTTGACATTTTAAGACTTTTTATTAGCAACACCATCATAACTGTCATGAAAATATAGGTTGATGAGTTTCTCGCACTGTGCTACACACATTTTATGATGATTCGAATTTCCACACACCACAAAACAATTTACAAGTTACAAACGTGTTAATATAAATCATGTGACCGCGAAACAAGTGGTAAGACGGCCTAAACTTATCCAGACTGCGTAAATACTGTAAATACGTACGCATAAATAAATAAAACAATTCCTTCAATAAATCAATATTTTTGTCCGACTAAAGTTCGTCGTAAACACTTGTTATTTACATTATTTAGGTTTATGACTTAGTGAGTAATTGACGGATAATTTTAATTGAATTTAGAAGGTGCTCATTGCTGAGTTAAGTGATTATTACGCTATAATTTCATTGAGCACAAGTGCGATTTTTTTACGTAACTAGTGATCCTGTAATGTGATACAAGTTACAACACTATCGGGGTCACGGAAAACTGTTTACAAGCGGTTTGCTTGGTAAGTAATCTATTAATACAAAGTTAGGCAATTCTAGAACATAATACCACATAATAATTATCAGGTTTCATTACAAAGTAGGTGGAAAAGTATTGTTGATTAATTATACTACTCTTTAAGGAAAACTGTTTTAACCTCTTGACAAACAAGTGAAAATTCTGATTTGTCTTAAAAACATTCAAAGTATAATGGAATGGGATGCCTTATTATAGATCTCTGGGCAGCTAGAGATGAAAATATTTTAAATATTTGTGATATATACACAATCTGTTTAGAATAAAAAGGAATTCATACAATAGTATCTTGTATGTGACAATAGCATGCCCGTTTTAATTATAGTTACAATTTTAAATTATTTTGTGTGTTGTATTTTGTATCTATCTAAATGTAACCATGGGATGTAAGCTTTCCACCACCACTTGACCACTTTCCAATAGATGCAATGTATACTTATTTGTAATAGTTGGATAGTCCAGGGGTTCCCAATCTTTAACAGTCCGTGTAGGGCTGCCATCTCTAAATTCGCCAAACCCGGACAAAAACCTGGATATTAGGCGTAAATCGCATTTTTTCCCCGGACGTGTCCGAAAATAATATTATTAAAAAAACAATTGCTTTGGTGTTTCCTCACATAAAAAGTACACTCTTTTTACACCCCGCCCCACGGCCTCCAAACTAGGACAATCCGCGGAAACCCGGACGGATGGCAGCCCTAAGTCCGTGGCGCACTTGCAAGTTTTGTCTCAGTGCCCTAACCTAGCTAGCCTATTTGGAATTGATTAGTATAGTATGGAGAGGAGGATTGCCTTACGGCACCCCTCTGTACTTTCTACGGCGCACCGTGGGAAACCCTGGGATAGTTGATATTTTATAGGTTGACTGTAAGATTAATGAGGGTTCCCGCGATCGAGTTTTTCATTAGACGGCAGCACCGTGGCGAGACGTCTAGCTGTTATAATCCACCAATCATGTCATGTTTAATCTTTTTTTTAGGGTTCCGTACCTCGAAAGGAAAAAACGGAACCCTTATAGGATCAAGCTTTGTTGTCCGTCTGTCTGTTTGTCTGTCAAGACCATTTTTCTCAGGAACGCGTGGAGGTATCAAGCTGAAATTTATATCAAATACTCAGGTCTATTGTCCCTTGGAGCTGTGAAAAAATCAAACTTAAAAGCCAACGCAATCAAAAGATACAGTCGTTTATGCTGCAAATTTTAGAGTTTCGGCACTCGCAAAACCTACGGGGTACTTCCCGTGAACTCAGAAACTTGAAATTCGGCACGAAGCAACGTCATATAGCATAGTCAATGAAAAAATTACAAAAAGTAGACATTTTTAGTAAAATCATACAAAAACATATTTTTTAAAGTTTTAAACTTACTACCTTTTCCCTCGTAAACGCGTGGAGGTATTAAATTGAAATTCATGTCAAATACTCAGGGCTATAGGACCTTTCAGATGTAGCAAAACCAAACTTTTATGTCAACGCAATCAAAAGAAATAGCAATTTAAGTCGCATATTTTGAAACTGAGTACTCGCAAGAAACTCAAAACCTAAAGGGTACTTCCCGTAAACTCAGAAACTTGAAACTTGGCACGAAGAAATTTCATATAGCACAGACAAAAGAAAAATTACGAAGAGTAGACATTTTTAGTAAAATCATACATAACTTTTTTATTTTATTTTAGACTTACTACATTTTTCCTCGTAAACGCGTAGAGGTATTAAATTGATATTCATATCAAATACTCAGGTCTATAATACCTTTAAGTTGTAAAGGTTTTTACGGAACCCTCGGTGCGCGAGTCCGACTCGCACTTGGCCGGTTTTTTTGCGTGGATTTTGACAGCTGCTGTCAAAAAGACCTCGCGCCACGGTGCTGCCACCTAGTGAAAATCTCGATCGCGGAAACGCTTTATGGCGGAAACCGTCATTGGCACACTTGTTGCTGTTGCCACCAAATATTAACACATTGGGCTAATTGGGCATTAGGCGGACTCTTTGTGTGTAGCCGATTTCCGCTACAAAGCGGCAAAAGCGTAGCGTGTAGCGAACTGCGGTTCGGAAAGTGGTAACAGCTGCGGAATCGACATCGCGGAACCGCACGTTTCATCGCGAAACCTGAGTCAAAACACGATTCCGCGGGTTGTTTCGCACTCGTTCCGTTCAGCGGCGCTACCGCGATCCTCTACAATCGAATTTTCGTTATCTCTAGCTCTATCACATTTGCCGATTCGTAAGAAAGAGACGCAGATATCGAAATTTCGATTTTCGCGGCGAAACGTGGGGCACAAATTAACGGTGTGCTAAAGCCCTAATTACTAAGCATTAGGGATATTCCGACTAGTCGTCGACTAGCCGGAAATCCCGACTGATCAGGCCACACTTGTAGTCTTAGAGAATTCAACCCGGATGGAGTAGCCATGTCTGGCATTTTCTATACAAAAAAAGTCTGCCGATTTTTGCGGGGGAGGGGAACGTCAAATGTATGGCTATTCGTACGTAACGTACAAATAGCTACGTCAGATAAACGTCAGTCCGTACATGTGTATGACCACTGGTCATATGTTTTCGGCAGAGGGGAACGCCTATCAATGGCGACTCCGGTTCTTGTAGTCGACGTTTAGGTGTCAGGCCTATAACCGCGAACCACTTCGTTCGTTCGATCGTGTATTTGTATCACTATGTTTCAAATAGTGCGGTAGTACGTTTGCCCAATGTTCCATGGTTTTCCTGGACACGTTACTAAGTGCATGGTGGGGGTAATGTGAACGATCGCAGTGCACAATCCATACTAAAGACTGTGTACGATAAAATCTGGACATGTATGATCTGGTATATCTTTTTTTCGGTACCACATATTCAAGCATTTCTTTTATTTTAATAATCTGGAATTGTAGTACTATATACTAAAAATAGAATCATATTACAATTGTATCCCAACCAGCAAAAATGCCGAATAAGCTTGGTATTATAGAGCTATTTAGTCAGATAAAGGTAGTGTAACAGTAGTCGCTGCGATAATATGTCGTATAGTAGCTGATTATATTACAAATTAGCTTATACAACAATTCAGTCAAATAGTACAGTGGAATAAACGTTTATATGACCTTGTTATGCGATTGTTTTACTACAGTTCTATAGCCATCATCAATATTACTTCTATACAGCTCATTGATCGCGTTACAGCATATTATACTGCAGCTATGTTACAAACAGCCGTTTATACGTTTCTAATATTGCCATTATAGGACTAGTCATATTGCCATGGTAAGTTGCAACTTTTATTCAGAAAACTGTTGCATAAAAGAGTTTAAAGTAATTTTTATTCCACATGTAGCAATGTAAATGTAGTAAATAAATACTATTACTACACAATCGAGTAATAGATTTCATACTGATTTCTATAGAGTCCATAATGATATAAGTGTTGCTTTGGGTATAATTATCTGACTAATTATTGTTTATGCTGTGTAAGTGTAGTTGTTTAGCACTTTTATTTCACAGCTTGTGTTATAGATGCCAAGATATAACGTTTACTGACCCACAAGTCGTATAACCATTGCACGACCGCCGTGATTTCAGCATCAAACTTGTCAACCAAAATATTTCAATGCGAGTACTGGTTCCGTACAGATTTTTTTTTTAATTTCTACAGAAAAGCATAGCCAATACAGCAGTCAAATTGTCAATTTATCACGCAAAGCACGATGTAAAGCTGCATTTTTTTATATGTTACTGGGGTCCGTTAGAAGACTGTAAAACTGTATTTTGCATGCAAATTTTTCAGACTTTTTTTTATTTATATAACAGTTAAACTAAAAAAACTTGTGGTTTTTTTTTTAATTAGTTGCTTAGCAATTAATCCAGTATTTACAATTTGGAGCAATCCCTTAACTTTCTAGTACATAAATTACAACAACTGGATTTACTCCATAAATTCTTAAATTACGACAAGTCGGAAAAAGTACCACAAACAAAACAATGATAATTGTTTGTATGTAGGTACAGACAAGGTCATTGCGTTTTTTTTGACAGAGTATGGGTATATGACCTGAATCTCAACAATGACGTGTATACATAGTTTTGTCAAAAATATAGTATCGATAATATGATACACAAAAAACTTTACATATCTTAGCACAAGTAGCTAAAAGTACTTAAAATCACTCAAATACTTATTATCTGTAAGTATAACATTATATCAAAGTATTTATTTATATACTAGTACCGATAACTCAACACAATAACTGTTACCACAGGATTTCTTTGATATTCTTTCGAATCCAGGGTTTTTATATTCTTCACAAAGAACCTTAAAGTTGGCATTATGGCGGAAACAACAGTCGAATAATGTAGTAACGGGGCACTCGTATTCGGCTGTATATCACATACTAGTCGCGCAGGTGTTACGAAGATGCTTAATGTCGCTGTCGCTGTCGCGCATTTGTTTAGATAATTAAATAATAAATTAAATAATAAATCACTTAAAACTAAAAATCATGAAGGGGCATTAAAATTTAATAAATAAACTATAATATGTTTTGTCACAAAAATAAGTTTGCAGGTAAACTTCACTGCCACAATCGATAAACCTCAAGTCACTATCCTTAACATATAACAAAATCAAAATGCACTTTACTTACCTCGAAATTATTATTTTTTCTCTTTCAGTTTATGCTTTGTGACAATTGTGACGAACTTGCGCGTGTTGATAAAAAAAGTCGAGTAACCGCTGCTCCAAAATTCGCTATTGAATCAAATAATTGCATAGTGGAGTTCTCGCTGCTGCAACTCGACATAAAAGCCGAATAAATATTGCGATAGAAGCCACTACTACACGCAATTAGTAATTGCGCGACATTTATAGAACTTCTATTCAGTATTCCTGATCTATAGCGGTGTTTTCATTTGTCACCTACTCCACTTAATTGCAATATAACTGTGCCCAAACGCCGTCGTATAAACGTGTATTCGACTCTTATTCGACCATACACTAACACTTAAAAGTCGCGTCAGAAACGTGTACTCGACTATGGTTTTGCTAGTTGGGATGGGCTTGTGTGAGTTTTTGCCAAATATATTCCATCATATCTTGAATTATTTGTCCAGCATTTTTTGATAATCTTCACTCACTTCCTGCTACAATGCCACAATTGTATTTATATTTTCACAAGCTGTTTTATGCTCACTAGAATGTAATCTTACAAAAAAAATACGATTTGAAACTCTTTTCTACTTGAGGCAGTCAGGAAGACTTTCTACTCCAAGCACTAAAAGTAGGTTTTATATGGGAGGTATACAGGTTGATTCATGAGACGTGAGCAGGAACAACCCTACACACTTAGTTAACGATAATGAATCGGCCGCCATCATGTTTATATGAAACAATAACGCCTTTCAATTTTTTTTTACCTTTTTGTGTCGTAGAAATTTTGTTCCCTGTAATCATGGTCACCCTACATAAACAAATCCATAAAGATCTAAACCTCTTTAACAATCATGACAGCACTTTGATTATGAAAAATAATTGTCAAATTAAGTAAGATACGATGTTTCCAAAGTAACCAGACATCAATTTGACAGAATATTCTCTTGTTTTTCTGTGATATGTGTAATATCAGTACGCGACGGAGTATTCTAATTGAAGAGTGACCATGCGTGTCGTAACTAATTTTAAACTTTTTATTTTTACTTAAAAATTTTTTTTGTGCTCTTATCACACTAATACTGATATCAAACAATAGCTTATTATTAACTGAATCCGTAGGGTTAAGCCTGCTCACGTCTCACGAATCATCCTGTATTTTTGTAAAAAAGTCAAACTCACCAAAGCTAGAACACCTCAGAACTATTTACATCTAAGTACAATTAGAAAAATGTAAGCAATTATGAAAAGGGAATGTAATAAGGTATAATTTGGTTTATCTAGTTAAAAATAAAAAACTAATTTTCACAGGAAAATTTGGTAAACACTGTCAGAACACCGTGGACAAAAAACTATAGGCACTGTGGAATATATAGTGATCAAAGCCACAAATAACGTAACGTTATATTATGTTTGTAATTTTATTATGTAGGTTGATGACCGCAAATTATTTAAAAGAAGTCTTGCTTGAATATGTGGTACCAAAAAAAAGATATACCAGATCATACATGTCCAGATTTTATCGTACACAGTCTTTAATATTATAAATGGGAAAGTGTATGTGTGTGTTTGTTTGTTTGTTTGTCCGTCTTTCACGGCAAAACGGGGCGACGAATTTACGTGATTTTTTAAGTGGACATAGTTGAAGAGATGGAGAGTGACATAGGCTACTTTTTGTCTCTTTCTAACCCCCCACTTCCCTAAAATGGGGGGTGGAAGTTTGTATGGAGAAATCCGCAATTTTCAAGGTAGAAAGCTAAAAATTGGTGTTTTAAATCAGAAAATTGGAACCATGTTACCCCGAATTTAACGCGAGTGAAGCCGCGGGCAAAGCTAGTGTGACAAAGGGACATCACCTATGTCACCTCAACTCGGTCAACTGTCAAAACAGTCAATCAGCCAGAGGCATTTCATATAAGCAAGGAATACAAGCCATTCATAAAAACAGAAAAAAGAGATTGAGCCCTGCCCCAAAAGATGGCGCCACAATCATGCACACAGTGAATACATTGTCAGTCCAGATATAATTTATGGTCGTTGGCTGATATCATAATAATAATTGATTTCATTTAAACAGAAGCAATGGCCGGTCATTAATTAGTATAATTATTATTTAATGGGGATCATGAGTCACATGAATACTGATAACACTCATTGGTAACTTAAGACTGCGTCCACCGTCCAGTGGCGCCCTCATTAGGGGGATTGTATCAATTTCTGTATAATCCATCATGTCAAGCTGCGGGTGCGACCACATCGCTGCTTAAAATACGGCGACGCCGACGTTACGGAATCGCAGTGACGCATCGTATCCATACCGTTTTTATTGCATGCCCTCCACACCGCTGCTTATAATATAATACGGCGACGTTACGGAATCGCAGTGACGCATCGTATCCGTACCGTTTTTATAGCATGCCCTCCACACCGCTGCTCGGAATACGGTTTGGAAGGTTCGCGTCAAAAATATTTCGTATGAGGCACGTCACGGCGTACACGTTGCGTCTGCGTATTTTGAGCAGAGGTGTGGGGGGCATGCGATTAAAACGGTGCGGATACGATGCGTCACTGCGATTCCGTAACGTCGCCGTATTTTAAGCAGCGGTGTGGTCGCACCTTTAAGTTGTAGCCTTACTAATTCCGCAACTTATGATCTATGTGATACAGTTTTATATTACGACACTGCGAATGTCATCTCACTAAGTGTGGTAGGGCACAGCTCAGCGAATGTCATCTCGCTCAAATCTGGAGCGGACACTGACCGGTAATACCGGTCACTGGGAGCCGAGCCCAACTCGGAAGTATCTCCACCTTACAGAAAACCGCAGCCAAATAGCACTAGACGCCACTCATAGTTCGTAAGAAGTTAAGAACTATTACATACTAGCGACCCGCCCCGGCTTTGCACGGGATCAAAAAATGGTTATTGTTGGTTATCCCTAAGAGATAGACATATAACATCGCGGACTTTTTTGTAGACCATTTTAAAGTGTACAATACTGTAGTACATTATTTTGATCTATGTATCTCGTAGGGTTCAGCTAGCGTTTGCAATGTAAGTGCAAAAAACGTGTTTATTTACGACATCACATTAGAAAGCTCTTAAATTATTAGTATTTCTCTACTATATTATGCATGTATTATACATATAAACCGTCCTCTTGAATCACTCTATCTATTAAAAAACGCATTAAAATCTGTTGCGTAGTTTAAGGATATAAGCATACAAGAGACAGACAGCGGAAAGCGACTTTGTTTTATCGAACGAGCGGAGCGTAAGCGAAGCAGGTTCTTACAAACAACTTCTGACTAGTGGGACGTGACGGCATTTCGATGGCTTTTTGAGTTTGTTCCGCGACAACTTTAGTAACGCTTTTCTGATTCATGAAATTTGTTGGGGTTGTAGCAGAGATACATATGATTTGAGAGTTCGTATATGAGCAGGATCGACCAAAGGGTCATGGAGCTCGAAGGCGCGAAAAAATCATCATAAGGGTCTTGTTATATTGGTCATCTCGTTTGCAATGAAATCGCGAGTTCCGAGTTCGAGGTGGACTACTAGTACTAACTACGAGTATGTAGTGATATAATTTGTGCTCATAGTGTTTTGTACCTGCCGGTAAATAAGTTCGTCAGTGCTCAAAGAGGATAGTGTGTTGACGTTTGACGACGGGGGACCCTCTTGTTCCTTTAGCCGTCATCACAGTGAATCCTCCTTTCTAAATGGTCGGTAACACGCATGTGACAACTCTTAATTTGCAGGCGTCTATTAGCTACATTAGATTGACCATCAAGCGCGCACTATAAAATGAAGTTCATCATCCATCTAGCGTTTGCCACAACTCAATGGAACCTAATGCGAAGAATTGGCGTATAACCATTAGTTTTTATGAAAGCCTCTGCCACCTGACCTTCAACCCTGAGGGAATTAAGACCTTGTCGGGATTAGGTCCGGTTTTCTCACGATGTTTTCTTTTACCGGAAAGCCACCGGTATTATAATATTTCGTTCTTGCAAATTCTGCGAAACGGGGTTTGACCCCGACCCGAGACCTCATCATTATCATCAGCCTGTAACAGTCCACTGCTGGACATAGGCCTCTCCCATGGCACGCCACTGAGTTCGATCTTCAGCTCTCCTCTTCCAATCTGTACCCGCCACCTTACGGATATCGTCGCCAAACCTTGCTGCAGAACGCCACTGCGTGTGCTGTCATACGGTCTCCACTCAAGAACCAGCTTTCCCCAACAGCCAACGGTTCTTCGGCATATGTGGCCTGCCCACTGCCACTTCAGCTTGTTTATTCGTTGAGCTATGTCGGTAACCTGAGACCTTAAACCTCATGTTATTAAACGATAAACTAGGTAAATATTCCAGTTACTTGTGTCCCAGAAAAAAGGTGAATTGGACACGCTGGAGCAATTTTTCTGCACTGCCAACCTTTTACAAGATGGCCGCCGAACCATAGACAAGGACTAGCATTCATTAGTAATGGATCAAGGCCTTCGATGCATTTCAAATAGACTACCATCTTTAGATTCTGCGTTATTAACTTCCGACGGAGTAATGGGAAGTTAAAAGTTTTATCTGTGGTATCGTAACACTTAAATGAATAAACTGGTGTGGGTCTAGGTTTTTACGACGAAGAGGAACAGCAAAAATTGTACAGTCACCGGCAATAGTATCTTCCTACACGAAGGCCGCAAAAATATGTGACACGCTCTTATGGCCCTACAAATAAGAGCGTGTCACATATTTTTGCGGCCTTCATGTACGAAGATACTATTGCCGGTGACTGTAGCTTTATAAAAAATAAAGAATTTGACGAGATGGTTCTTTTATATGTGAATTTTTAGTCTCTAAATAGCGCTGCTCTACATGTATCGGTTTATTTTTTATTAAAGATGACATCAGGCCATCACACGTAAATGCTCCTTTACTTGTGAAATAGTGCAAGTCGCAGCACTACACCCTACACCTACATTAACAAATTATGTATACTCCTAAAACTTAATTTTCGCTGATATTTTTACAATATACTTGAAAAAAGAATATCAATGAATAAAAGCGAAATATTAGCGTTAGCGAAATATTATATCGAAGATAGATACTTAAATAGAAGGGCTAATTTCATTATTTCGTTATATGTGGGTGTTGTGGGTTTACCATTGAATTGCCGACAGACATTTAATCGAATATTATTTCAAAGACAACGTTTCAAGTATTTTCATTTCATCGACAAGTCATTGCGTCGAGGACTCGTTACTAGGTAATTTGAACCGAGGTCTTTTAATTGGTAATTGACTTATTTCAATAAAATTCATGTCATGGCTTTTCAATTTGGGTTTTTTTAATTATTTTTTTTTACATGTAATAATATTTAGTTCGCATAAACTTATTTCAATTGGTAATATTTCGTTATCGAAACTAAACGCAATCACGTCATTCGGCTCACTCTGCGCGATTATAGCTATGTGGGTAGCTTCAGGAATGAAATTGTTTATCTGATCATGTGTGGCTTTTCTGGCTACAGTTCGTTTTCTTGGGGATCGCAGTTCTAACCTAACCTAACCCACTTCTGGCAACAGTTAGTTTTCTTAGGGGTCGCAGTTCTAACCTAACCTAACCCACTTCTGGCAACAGTTCGTTTTCTTGGGGGTCGCAGTTCTAACCTGACCTAACCCACTTCTGGCAACAGTTCGTTTTCTTGGAGGACGCAGTTCTAACCTAACCCACTTCTGGCAACAGTAAATATGCAGTAGTATAAATGTGCAGTAGGACATATAAAATTGTATTAAAGTAATACGTCGAATAAATGAATTGCAATGTTTTCTAGTTGTGCCAATTAAGATAATTTGAAACAAATCAGCGATTAAGTAATATTCGTTGAATAGTATTACTACGTAGTAAGATAAATTTAAATAAATAGTAGTTGAAATAAAATAACGCCAAACAATATTACTAGTACTAAAGTTTCGATGAATCGTTGTCGATGAAATTATATTCGATGAAAAGGTTGTCGACAAAACAAGGATACACCGGGTGTTGTGATGCATCTATTGTAAGTAAGAAATCACCAACTAAAGTGTGTTGTGACCGCGTCTCGTTTTATATTTATACGCTCCATCTAGTACGCATCTACCCAAGTAACACATCAAAGCAGTATAACGGCCGTCTTACAGCATATCTGTATGCTTTTAGCATTTCGAGTTCGTTTTATAGTACAATTATAAACGTTTATAGTGCTGATATAGGTCTTAAATGGGCACAAATTACCCAGCTTGAGATCCTATACAGGTCATTTAATAGCATTACAGGCGCATTATGTCTGCGCTATTAGCATTGTCGTTGTCATGTAAAGTGCCAATCGAATTAAAGAAGCATGAGTACGCTCTATTAAGTTGCCAACCGCATTAAAGAAGCATTAATACGGCCAAAAAACTTGCTAATCGCAGTTAAGAAGCATTAGTACTCTCGATTAACTTGCCAATCGCAATAAAAAAACATTATACTAGCATAAGAGTGTAGTAAAATAAACCTTACGTCAACGCAAAACCGTCTCTAATACCGAGGGAACAAATGTTATAATACAATGAACGTTGTGATTTAACTACTTTGTCTCGCAATATAAAATGGACGAAGACGGTACAAAAAACTGAATGAGTGACACGTCATATTTGTTTGCATCGTAACAAAATTTATAAAAGTTTTTGACTCTTTTACGTTATTATATCCTTCAAATATTACTGCGCAATGTAGTTTACTGTAAATGTGTATATAAGTTTCATTGAAATTTTTCACGCGCCTTTGATTTATTGTAGTTTTGCTATAAAATATTATAAAAAGATATGCGTCAAATAAACAAAACAATTGTGTAATCCTCGTATAGGACGAGTTTTGCATTATTAACATAATAGTGTTGGTTGAGCAGTCTTAAATTAAGTTATTTCAATATTATTTAGGTATTTATTTTCCTTGTATAAATAGGTCCCCATGATTTTATTTTTAGGTTATAAATTATTTTCAAAATGGTGTTGGTCTATATAGACGGAGAGCTAGCCACATCAGATATGACACAATAATAAGAGCAACCAAACCCCTCTAGTCAGTTTGATATACTATGCTTATTTCTAGATCTGGACATCTGGCAGCTTTAAAGTGGTGGAGGTCAAAGAATGCAAACCATTTCAAGAAAACAAATCCTAGAGATCAGGCTTTGATGCAATATTATGAGAAACTATACAAATACTATACAATATTAAGAGAAATTATACAAAAGTTTATGTTGGGGGAAAGTAGTGACAAACAATGTATAATATAGTTCATAGTTTGTCGCCTACTGTTTTTGTTTCCGTAATAATACACAATATTTTTGGTCTAACGTTTTTTATCGATTTTTGACGAGTTTTGAGTTGATATTCCAACATATTCACTACAGATAGAATTATAAGGCAAACGACTATCGGTTCTTGAATTTTTTATCTCCATTCTGTAGAGCCGGATCTTGAAATAAATGAGCCGTTATTTTTTTATGATATTTTTAAAATATGGTCTAAAAAACACTTTTATCGATATTCGAATGGTGTAAAGAATCTTACATATACGTAATCTACATATTAGGGTTCCTCTTTGATTTCTCTAAAAACTGTAGAGAGATTTTTAATTTTTAACTAATTAACACAAAATTTATGACCATAAAACCACTTTTCTAGCCTAAACCGGTTCGACTTTGATATCAAATATCTCGAAGACAATGAATATTGAAGTAAATATAGGATACTATATTTACTTGTTTAAAGCCGTTACTGATAATATGATAAGCTATATAAATCATTAGAAAACTAAGGGAATCAGATCTAAGGTCGTTGGCGCCAACAAGCCCCTTAAAATATAGGCCCTGTCCTTTATAACTGAGACAACTTCGGCAGTTTTTACCTAGTTTGGTATTACTATTTTCCAATTAAAACATTTTGCTAGTCTGTCACTGTGACCTCTACCCATTAAAAACTGCCAGATGCCAGGATCTAGCAATGAGAATAGTATAGCAATCTAACCAGACGGGTTTTGTTGCACTCATTATTGTGTTATATCTGACGTGGCTAGCTCTTAGTCCAATAGCAGCTCAATGACCCTTAAAAAAAGGTTATTAATGCCTACAGCATTACACGTGAATAATTATGCTATTAAACAACATTAAGCATTACATACTACTTAAAATTGCTATTGTAGACCCTAAGGCACTAAACTGCTAAAAGCTGTATAGGGGCTGTTCATAAATTACGTCATCAATTTTTGATGATTTTTACCCCCCCGCCCCTATTCAGTAGATAATATTTTATAGCATTAAAAGTTTATAGAAACACGAATTTCATTCCTTTTTTACACATTGAAGCACTTTTTAAAGATGCGAGAGATGATGTGATCTTCGGAATGACGCCCCCCCCTCCTACGTCATGCTACCATCATCCGATGTCCAGACCCCCCCCATTTGAAATGACGTAATTTATGAACAGCCCCTTATAGTGAATTACTTGGCTTTATAATGGTTTATATTATTGCTATTATACAGCATTAGGATGTATTACCTACTTATAAATGCTATTGTACACCCTAAGGCATTAAAAATAGCTAAAAGCTGTATAGCGAATTTACGTGGCATTATAATGGTTAATATTCATACTCTTAAACAGCATTATGCATTTATTTATGCTATTGTAGAACCTAAGTCGTTAAACCACACCGAAGCATTAGTGTAGCAAACCCAAAACGCAACTGTACAGCTGAATGCTGTACAGTTGCATTTTGGTTCGCTGCACTAAAACTAATGGCTAAACAAAAGCATTTACATATGCCATTATATAACCGTTATACAGCGTAAAGCATCATATAATGCTATTGTAGAGTCTAAAGCACTAAAAACAGCTGAAAGCTGTATACCGGATTTACGTGGCATTATAATGGCTAATATTCATGCTCATAAACAGCATTAAGCATTTATTTATGCTATTGTAGAACCTAAGGCACTAAACCACACCGAAGCATTAGTGTAGCAAACCAAAACGCAACTGTACAGTTGAATCTTGGTTCGCTGCACTAAAACTAAAGGCTTTAAAAAAGCATTTACATATGCTATTATTCAACCGTTATACAGCTTTATATAATGCTATTGTCGAACCTAAAGCACTTAAGTGCTTTTTAACCGCTGAAATCTGTACAGTTGCGTTGTGGTTTGCTGCACTAAAGCTAAAGGCTTTACAAAAGCATTTAGATATGCCATTATACAACCGTTATACAGCTCAAAGCATCATATAATGCGACAAGTTGCTCGGTGAACGTATATAAGAGTTTATACGGTCCTTAAGTTCGAAATAAGTTAACTATTCATATGTTATAATGCTTCCTGTGTTACTTGGGTAGGGACGACATCTGTGATATCCGTGAATATTGGAATAAAGTTTGCTGGTAGCATCTAAATCCGAAGGTTGTTGTATCGAACCCCTGTTCGTAAAGTCGCCATCAGATATATCGGAGCGGCCAAGGTGGTCACAAATATCTGAACAACGCCTCTATAGTCAAGGCGATAAAGTGCGTGTACAGATATTTTTGAGTACCTTGGCCGCTGCGATATATTTGGTGGCGACAGTACCGTCTACATAAACAGCAGTACAGTCACGAGCCCGGATTGTTGAGCCACTTGCCATTGTTCGTAATTTAGCCGTGTAATAAATGACCGACGTAACTGTCAGTTGACAGCTAGTCGGTAACATCGGTCATTCATAACTAGACACCGGACTTTTGTCGCAAAGATTCTTAAATAGAAGGGCTATATTTCATTATTTCGTTCTATGTGGGTGTTGTGATGTGTCTATTGTAAGTCAGAAATCACCAACTAAAGTGTGTTGTGACTGCGTCTCGTTTTATATTTATACGCTCCATCTAGTACGCATCTAGGGACGACATCTGTGATTTCCATGAATATTGGAATAAAGTTTGCTGGTAGCATCTAAATCCGAAGGTTGTTGTATCGAAACCCTGTTCGTAAAGTCGCCATCAGATATATCGGAGCGGCCAAGGTGGTCACAAATATCTGAACAACGCCTCTATAGTCAAGGCGATAAAGTGCATGTTCAGATATTTTTGAGTACCTTGGCCGCTGCGAAATATTTGATGGCAACTGTACCGTCTACATAAACAGCAGTACAGTCACGAAACCGGATTGTTGAGCCACTTGCCAATGTTCATAATTTAGCCGTGTAATAAATGACCGATGTAACTGACGGTTGACAGCTAGTCGGTAACATCGGTCATTCATAACACGGCTAAATTACGAACAATGGCAAGTGGCTCAACAATACGGGTTCGTGACTGTACAGTCGCCATCAGATATATCGGAGCGGCCAAGGTGGTCACAAATATCTGAACAACGCCTGTATAGTTAAGGCGATAAAGTGCATGTTCAGATATTTTTGAGTACCTTGGCCGCTGCGATATATTTTACGGCGACTGTGCCGTCTACATTAACAGCAGTACAGTCACGAATCCGTATGGTTGAGCCACTTGCCATTGTTCGTAATTTAGCCGTGTAATAAATGACCGATGTTAACTGACAGTTGACAGCTAGTCGGTAACATCGGTCATTCATAGACCCCGGACTTTTGTCGCAATGACGTCACAATAGGGCGATTTGGGGAGTAAACGAGCCGGTGTAATGAAATAACCAAGTTTTTAACCGAATACATTTTAATAAGACGTTTTCAACAAAATAACTTAAGTAAGTTGATCAATATTATCGTTATATTACTTGCAAACAATGCATTTTTACGTCAAACTGGCATTGGTTTTGTCGGCCACTCACTGTTTGTTCGTCACAACTGTCACCAAGCCAGTTTAACATACAAATGGGTACTTTCCTGGGTAAAAAAATATAATTCTATTTAGTCCGTCAGTTAGATTATCAAAAAATATTGGACACGTATTTTTTATTTTGTCAATCAAACAAAAATTGGTGAAGATATAGCCCGTTAAAGTTCCGCGTGACGTCACATTATACTAAAAATTGTACTGAAGATATATTTTTTTAGGAACGTAGCCAAATGTATGCTTTGCACTGATGATCAACTTACTAGATAATTTTGTTGAAAATGTCTAATTAAAATGTATTCGGTTAACAACCGAGTTTTAAACCGTATTTAATAACACCGTCCCGTTTACTCCCCAAATCACCCTATTGTGACGTCATTGCGACAAAAGTCCGGGGTCTATTCATAACACGGCTAAATTACGAACAATGGCAAGTGGCTCAACAATACGGGTTCGTGACTGTACAAACAGCAACACTCTTAACTGTACATCGATGGACCTTATTACAAAAGGCATAAGGTCCACCGAAGGGCAGTTAACAGTGTGGGCGATGGTACAGTCGCCATCAAATATATCGGAGCGGCCAAGGTACTCAAAAATATCTGAACATGCACTTTATCGCCGTGATAATAGGGGCGTTATTCAGATATTTGTGACCACCTTGGCCGCACCGATATATCTGATGGCGACTGTACATCAAAAGTGTCAGCCCCGGCCACCAAACGGTACCTCTTGAATCTCTTGATGTAGAATTGTAGACCTACATAATTATGTTCCTCAAATAATTTTAAACAAAAAAGAACCGACTTCACTTAGCCTCCACCTTTCCAAAAGCAAATGCTCGAGCTGCTATAAAAAAATACACAAATCACTATAAGTGTGCTTATAATAGTTGGAGAGTTTCCTCGATTTCTCCAAGATCCTATCATCAGATCCTGACCTGGTTACAATGGGGCCAACTGTGAAGAGAAAGAGTATACCTTTTAAACAAAAAAATAATTTACCAAATCGGTCCACCCGTCTTCGAATAATCGGTGAACATACATAAAAAAAAATTGCATAAGAAAAACAAGGATCCCGACGAATTGATAATCTCCTCCTTCGAAATCTAAAAGTTGGTTAAAAAATGTTACTACTCGTCTACAAACACCCATTTGATATTTAATTTGACGCTTTTTGGTAATAATAAATATTATAGGACAATCTTACACTAACCAAAAGAATGGTAATGTAAAAGAAATTGTAACAATTTTTTTACAAAAATTTATTCTACCTACAATTAATGTATACGTAGTACCTACCTGCCCTGCTAGCATGAGTTACATTGTCGCTCTCTCGAAGTATGATGTCGCGCGCGACAACGCCTGTTAAACCGCCTGAATGGTGCTTAAAGAATAATCATTTATAATCTGTGAGTTTTTATCCTTATTGGTTTTCCGCATACCAGCAACCAGTTATAGAAGCAGGTTTATCCTTATTTTTTCCAGAATTTTTATCTATTCCATTGTATTTTACATATTAAGGCACTGGTCCCACCGGCGGCGAGTAAGCGAGTAGCATTACATCGCGGGCCTTGAAAGGTCGATCGATCACTCTATACCTCGACAAACCGCAATGTAATGCTACTCGCTTACTTTTACTCGCTTACTCGCTCTTGGTGGGACCAGTGCCTCAAGGAAGCTTTAGGTTGTTTGTTGTATTTGTATTTATTTATAATATTGCAATGCAATTTCGCGTGTCTCAAAAGAAAGATCACAGTTGAATTGCTAGCGATTGTCAGTTTTCCCATGTCGAATCATCATCATCATTAGTCGTTCCCTCAGAGCTGAGGATCGTGACATCATGTCCTTCTGTTGAAGACCAGGTTCCTCCATAGGCTTCTATCCTTCGCTAAGCGCATGGCTTCTTGCAGTTATTGCATGGGTGCAGTGATTTGGGCACACGATCTTACAGAATCATCTTGCCCTGTCGTATACAGGTCCTCTAATGTTTTATTTTATTTTAACGGTCTCCTAGCCTAGTTGGTAGTGACCCTGCCTATGAAGTAGGAGGTCCCGGGTTCGGATCCTGGTCAGGGCATTTATTTGTGTGTTTATCACAGATATTTGTTCCTGAGTTATGGCTGTTTTCTATGTGTTTAAGTATTAATCTATATCTATTTATTATTTATATCGTCGCCTAGTACCCACAACACAACCCTTATTGAGCTGACTGTGGGACTAGGTTGATTTGTGTAAGATAGTCTAATAATATTTATTATTTATTAATATTTATTTATTGACATATAAAAGCGCCCTTAAGGCCTACTTGCTGAATGTTTGGGTTTTAGTAAATGGGATGGAAATAGGGAAGATGCAGCTATCATATTTACCATTATTTTGTAATGAAAATGTTGAAAAAACATAAAATAATAGCTATTGTAACGTTTTTACTTTAGTTTATACTAATTTCAAATAATAATTAGGATTTGAAGTAATGTGAAACGGAACGTGTTTTAATCCACCAATCAGCGTCTGGTGACGTCACTCCTGTTATGACAACTAATGGGGTTGGCAACTTTCTATGGGATTTGGCTTAAAAGGCTAGCATCCAGGACAAAAAATTTAAAAAACAACAAGAATTTGACACTGTGAACGAACAAATATGGGGTGACACACATGAGTGACGTCACAGAAACTGTAGATCCGTTTAGGCGCGAAAATTTAAATTGTCAGTTTGTAACAGCAATTTTTGAATATAAATGAAAATATTTCATCTTGCCTAATGCGTGCAGTGACGAGTATATGTTAACACGATGCTATAAAAACACGCGATGCCCTAGTTTTACATGAAACTGTCGATCTGTACTCTGAAGGTCTCAGGGCTGAAAGGTTCAGGTCAGGGACAAGAAATGGAATTAGGCCGCGAATTTATACCACATAAAAAAACCGGCCAAGTTCGTGTCGGACCACGCATATTAATGGAGGGTTCCGTAGCTATTATCGAAATACCTAATATCAAAAGGTCGTATCTGCCTATGAAAGAAGTTTTTTGGAGGTAACTCGAAAACGCGTTAACCGATAATGTTCAAAATAATTTTCATTTTTGGATCTCCGATTCAAAAATTACAGGGAGGGGGAGACCATTTTTTTTACTTTCGGGGTAATTATTTCTGATAATATTCCCTAAATCAAAATATGTTTCAACACACCCCAATGTAATTTTTTTTTCGATTGATGTGCAACATGTTGATATTTGGTATTTTTAGGGTTCCGTAGCCAAATGGCAAAAAACGGAACTCTTATAGATTCGTCATGTCTGTCTGTCTGTCCGTCCGTATGTCACAGGCATTTTACTCGGAAACTATACGACGTATCTGAATAAAATTTACACATAAGGTGTATTTTGTATGCAGCTACTTAGTTATGTAGTTAAATTTGAAAAAAAAATATTTTTAGGGGGGCGCTCCCCATACAGGTAACTAAATTTAAAACAAAAATTTAACCAAATATCAACATGTGACACATCAATCGATATGTCTTTCAAAATAACATTCAGGTTTCTTTGACTATTTTGTGATTAAGTGAATATTTTCTGAAATAATCGCTTCGAAAGTCAGAAAAGTTGTGTAGCCCCCCCCCGTAACTTTTGAACCGTAAGTTCAAAACATATGAAAAAATTTGAAGAGATGCGCCTTATCATATACTTTCTACGAAAATTGTTTTGAACGTTATCGGTTCAGCCATTTTTGAGTTATCTCCAAAAAACTTCTTCCATAGGCATCAGATACGGCCTTTTGGTATTAGTTTGGTTCTTATTCCATTGAAGGTACGGAACCCTCCTATGCGTGGTCCGACACGCACTTGGCCGGGTTTTTTTTTCAATTTGTTACATGTACGGAGTGCCACCCTTAAAAATATTTTTAAGGGTGGCACTCACTTACACCTTGTTATATGTCTTATAGTTTCCGAGTAAAATAGCTGTGACATACGGACGGACGAAAATATGGAATGACGAAACTATAAGGGTTCAGTTTTTGCCGTTTTGACTAGGGAACCCTAAAAAGAAAGTTGTCATTAAGGCATGAAGTCCTTAAAAAAAGATCCCGATGAATTGAGAATCTCCTCCTTCACAATCTTGAAGTCATGAAAACAAGGGATTATGTCAAATACTTGTTCATCTAGTCCACAAATGTTAAATAAAATATAACTCCGTTTTCGACCCGCCCCTCTCGCTTAATACTCCCGTCGATTGTATAGCTAATTGTGACCACCTCGCCCGCTTACATACTTCTGCTGCTGAATGTGTGTGTAGTCGACGTCAAAGATATGTTTACACTATCGCACCTTACTCTATCTGGTCTAAGAGCTGGCCACGTCACATATGACAATAATGAGAGCAACGAAACCCATCTAGTAAGATTGCAATACTATCCTTATTGCTAGATCCGGCCATCTGGCAGCTTTTAATGGGAGGAGGTCAGAGTGACAGAATAGCAAAATTTTTGAATTGGAAAATAGTATTACCAAAATAGGTAAAAACGGCCGAAGTTGTCTTATATATTTTTTCTACTCCTGTACTTTTATCTGTCATTTATACATTCGTTAACAACTTTATAAGAACATAGATAATACACTCGATGAAAAGTCTATCTAGTCTATTCCCCAAAATAACACTTGTTCTATAAAAGCGCCAAAATAGTATCGCGGAATCGCGTGCAAACACGGCTATTAATATAAAATAAATTACTGCCAACCTAAGAAACCTAAATAAACGCAGCGTTTTTAGAAAAAAAAACTTTAAAAAAGAAAAAAATATAAGAACCACAGACCTACTTCGTAGTTTTTTACGTTTCCCGTTCGTTTGTTGGGGCGAATTGCAAACTTTGAAAGTAATTTAGGTATTTTTACTAATCTCTGTAGCTCTTTAATAATTGATCAAATAACGACGGTGTGTATTTGTGTTAGTAATGTTAGTATTATTGAAAAATAGTGTTTTAAAAGCTAAATCTTAAATGATTGTTGATTATGTTGACAAAATAACTGCGATATCCATGAAGATTTCAATTTCGCATTTTATGTAAAAGTAAGTGTATTCGTAGAAAAAGTATTGTATGCAACGTCGTATAAGTAGGTAAAAAAATGTTCGTGGCGTTTTTCTTAACAATTTTCGCCTACGGCTCAAATTGTTACCCCACATTGTTACGCCACTCACCTTTTTTGACCCCTCTTATACAACTGTTGCATAAACTACTATTAACATTAGAACAAAAATCATTGCGTAATATTTCGGAAACAGAAACCGTAGGCGACAAGCTATGAATTACATTATACGTCGTTTTTGACTACTTTCCCCCATCAGAAACTTTTGACGATGGTATAATCTAATTATGTATATAATTTTTCATAATACTGCATCAAAACCAGAACTCTAGGATTTGTAGTCTTAGAGTGGGATGCATTCTTTGAACTTCACCACTTTACAGCTGCCAGATATCCAGATCTAGAAATAAGCATAGTATAGAAAAGTAACGAGAGAGGTTTCGTCGCTGTCATTATTGTGTCATATCTGACGTGGCTAACTCTACGTCTATTCGTAATAAGGTAAAAAAATGTATATCCCATCAAAAACATAAATGTGAAAGGCTGCCAAGTTCGATACTATGGGAATGCTTCGCCTATAAAAGAAGTGAGATCTGAATAAGTACCAAGTTCCTTAAAAATACCTCAAATCATAAATAGTTATAGGAATGCACACTTGATTTCCAGCAGTTTTTAAGGTACATTTTGAATAAGTATCACGTTACATAGAAATACCTAAAATTATAATAGTCAGAGAAACGCACACCGGTTTTTTTAGCAGTTTCCTGATAACATTTATTATTTTCAGTACTTTTTAATGATGTTACTTGGCAAGTTTTCACACACCACACACCTTTTCAATGCAATGAATCGACACCTTTGGACTGCAATGTGTCAAGTATATAATTTTCTATTAAAACTTGCCAAGTTACATCATTAAAAAGTACTGAAAATAATAAATGTTATCAGGAAACTGCTAAAAAAACCGGTGTGCGTTTCTCTGACTATTATAATTTTAGGTATTTCTATGTAACGTGATACTTATTCGAAATGTACCTTAAAAACTGCTGGAAATCAAGTGTGCATTCCTATAACTATTTATGATTTGAGGTATTTTTATGGAACTTGGTACTTATTCAGATCTCACTTTTTTTATAGGCGAAGCATTCCCATAGTATCGAACTTGGCAGCCTTTCACATTTATGTTTTTGATGGGATTTCATTTATTTTTGTTAGGTGTAGGTTCTTTATTATTTTTTTATCACTTTTGCTTTAGGAAATGTCTCATTCCACTTAGGTATGTACTTTATACTATACCCTTTATACTAAGCGTCTAATTCTATTTTACTATTTATTTATAGGTGATTTTTACAAATAAACTGGCTTCCTACACCTATAAAATGTACCTACTTACATATAATTACATACATCAATAACGTACTTTATTCTGTTTGTAAGTACGCTACCTACATAGATAATTAATAACTTGGTAATACCTACTGCAGTAAAACACTTCTTACTTGCATTAAATACGTTTAATTTTGACGACAAAGTAAAAATATTTAATATTAGCAAAAATTATCAATTATTTAAAATTTAGCATTTCACGTAAAAATCACAATAATGGCATCTAAATAAGGGTATTTCACATTCAATAAGTTCCCTAGTGGTCAGAATACAATTAAATTATAATAACAAAAATATTTAAATTTAGCACTTCACTTAAAAATGAAGAGAACTGTACCTATTTCACTTTCACATTCAACAACCTCCCTAGTGACCAGAATGTAATTAAATTACAATAATTAAAAATATTTAATATTAGCACTTCACTTAAAAATGAAGACGACTGTACCTAAACAAGGACATTACAAATTCAATAGTTAGCAAAACCGGTAAGTAAAAATAAAGACTCGGCTAGTAATAATTTGGCTGCAGGAAAATAATGGGTTAATGAGGCGGGTGATATGGATGGTGACAGATGATGCGCTGGCTGAACGTAGCCTAAATTAAAGAGCCAGGTCTTTATACGCCCGTCAAACGAGGCAATTGGAATTTGGGAAATTTAGCAAAACAACAAAAAAACTATTATGGCACAAAAATACTGGATACAAAAAAGGAATCCGATTTGTAACGTTTTTTTAACAAAAATATAAATAATTTGATGTTCTCGAAAGCAGGATGCAAAAGCTGTTGCTTAAATTAAAAAAGAGTTCGTGGGCCAGTGTCCGCTTTGATACGGCGGACCCAATAGCTCGCTGAACTCCTTTTCTCACTTGCGAGAGCCCGCTGGATGCGGACTCTAACTCTCCGATGATGTGGCGAAGAAACCCGCGGAAATCGCGGCAGCTGCAGACTGTCCCGCCGGCCCGGCATCCACAAGGGCCTTCCGGAATCAGGCGGTTTCAGGGTATAGAACTTGCTAAATAATTTATATTGGGCCTCTTCGCCCGGCAAGGGTTTCGGTTTTATTTCTGCTCCAACAATGCAACAATAGCACTTGCCATACAATGTTTGAAATAAATCGCACTTTATCACGATGCAGCTAAGCAAATTATGGCAAAAAAGACCAGAACAAATCCAGATTATCTCTTTTTCTTTCAAAATCTCACGGCGCTCTGACAGACTCCATCAAAAATCAACTTTTTTCTTTTGACAATCTGGAATACCTCAAAATTCACATTCAAAATTAGCGCGAGTCTTATCTCAATTTTATAACTGCCAGACGTATTACAAAATACGGACTGATATAAGCGCCATCTACCTGTAATGCCGTGAATCACAATGTACGCTTTTTTATATATCAACCGTGACCTAGCCTTAGACACAGAAGTTCAGAAGTTCTAAAGAAAGTCGACAGATGTCGTACGATACGTAGCGTAATGCTACAGCATCTCCCTACCAAACAAAGAAACAAACAAACAACAACACAAGTAAACACAAGAAAACTAACCCCAAGCAACAAAAACAAACACAACTTAATGCTAAGGCCAAAAAAAGGCACAACAAGAGAACCCTAAACGAATTCCAAAAAAAAACAAAACTAACCAGTTATTAACATTACCCCTAAAGACTAACCTAATAGATTAACAAGATGACAAAACGCCAACCAACGCGTCACGCGGTCCAAGACGTGACGGCCGGGATAGGACAGAAACTGCACCTGGCCACAGATCTTAATCCCTCACATCGAGTCATCAAATTATACAACCAGACTATCATAGACCGGGAAAGATAAACGAAGCCTTAAACACCAACGGTAAAAAAGGTCAAATCTGGAAAAAGGAGCAAGGAAACGCTCAAACGAAAACAAAAAAACGATAAGAAACAAATCAAGCAAGGATTACCGACAAGGGAATGGCGGACTAAAGCGCATTTTAGAATTTTGAGAAAACTGAACGGGCCGAAAGAAGAAACTATTTCATGATATCTTTAATATGATAGGTACCGACGTGCTCGGAATCGGTATCAGCCAGTACATATATATACCTGTGGAGACACCCGTCTAACCACACGGCACCGAACGAAACGTGGAGCGAATTTACCGCCTCGAAAAGGATCAGCGGATCCACGCTGGAAATTCCGGCGCCAAACGATTTGGTCACCAACGATTCTTGGCGAAGAACGGTTCGTGTTGAACTTGGCGGCGTTACGATGAAAGGCTAAAGCCATCGAATCAGAAACTTTATCGTACACCTCACGAAGCGTCTGAAGATTCGAAGCGTGTTCCATCCGGCTGAGTCCCACATCTTGGTCCACAACCTGATTCTCAACACGTTCACGAATCATTGACAACTCGCGGCCGTACATCAAAAAATTCGGTGTATAAGCAGTAGCCAAATTTATACAAGAGTTTAAATAAAGAGCGACCCGATGTAAATGACCCGACCAACTGCGTTGGTCATTTTCAACTAAAATGCTCAAAGTTGTAATCACGACCTGGTTATATCTCTCCACAACATTCGCTTGTGGCGAATAATATGGGGTATAACACGGACCTGGAATATTATAGCTCGCCAGGAAATCCAGAAATTGACGACTATGAAAAACTGTAGCGTTGTCACAGAGAATGTTAGTAGGAACACCGTACCGCAAAATAACCTCCGACTCTAATGCCATCGATATTGACCTCGCATTCACCAACTTCAAAGGGACCAACCAAACAAATTTGGTAAAAACGTCACCCAAAGTCAAAATATAACGACACCCATTACGGCTAACCGGTAAAGGACCAATTAAGTCAATGGAAAGAAGATCCATTGGAGCCGCAACACGACGAGGAAATAAGCGAAGTCCACGAGGTTGTGAATTTGCAATTTTATAAGACTTGCAAATCTGACATTCGGAAAGGAACCTTGTAACATCACGGTACATATTCGGCCAATAGTATAAGTCACGAGCTTTTAAATACGTTTTCATAACACCAGGATGAACGTTGGGAAATCCATTATGAATTTCAGCAACCGCCTCTCTAGTCCTTGAAGCAGGAAGAACTATACGCCATGGATTAGGTGCTAAAGGGTTTTCGATAGATACCCTGCGCATTTCGGACCCGGGGTATGTCCTTAAACTACGTCCGGACTTGGGTATGTCCTTAAACTATGCCAAAAAGAGAGGTATGGGCACTGCGAATGGCATCTCGCTTAGTGTGGTAGGGCACGTTCAGTGAATGTCATCTCGCTCAAATCTGGAGCAGAGCCCGACTGGGGAAGTACCTCCACCTTACAGAAAACCACAGCCAAATAGCACTAGACCCTACTCATAGTGTTGTGTTCCTGCTGGTGAGTAAGGTTGCCAAAGAGCTCAAAGAGGACCCAGTGTGTTGACGATGAGGGACCCTCTTGTTCCTTTAGCCGTCAACACAGTGAATCCTCCTTTTTGTAAAGGGTCGGCAACGCGCATGTGACTCCTGTGGAGTTACAGGCGTCCATAGGTTACGGTAGCTGCTTACCATCAGGCAGGCCGTATGCTTGTTTGCCACCGTCGTAGTATAAAAAAAAAAAAAAAAAAATTAAGACACCATCCCGAAGAGCAAATGCAGTAAACATTTGAGGATTGTCCAGAACTCCCTGGTAAATTCGTTCATACCAAGGATCTCCAGAAGGATCCATGCCACGCGCGAATGAGATAAGCCCAACTTGAGCGCGGGACAAGGCGTCTGGAACAACATTAAGGACACCTTTTTTATGTTCAATCTCAAAGTTATATTGGGAAATCAAAGTTGCCCAACGAGCCAAGCGCCCGGTAGGATTATCAAGGGTGATCAACCATTTAAGAGCAATATGGTCAGTAATGATCTTAAACCTCATTCCATCGAGATATCCGCGGAAATGCTTTATGGAATCAACAACGGCGAGAAGCTCATGTTCGGTTGTCCCGTATCCACGTTCAGCTTTAGTGAATAAACGAGAATAATAAGCAATTGGATGTTCAACGCCGTCAAACTCTTGAGCCAGGACCGAGCCTAAGCCAACCTGGCTAGCGTCACATTGAAGGATAAAAGGTTTCGAAAAATCCGGGCAAGCCATCAACGGAGCGCTCATCAAGGCATCCTTCAATTTAAAAAAAGCTTTACTAGCACTATCGTTCCAATCGATGGGATCACGTCCCTTTCTCTTACCAATAAGTGCCGTCAGAGGAGCAATAATCGAAGAAAAACCATCCACGAAACGGCGATAATACGAACACATACCAATGAAAGCACGTAGAGACTTGGCAGAAGAAGGGGTAGGGTAATCCCTAATAGCTTCTAATTTCTTTGGATCAGTTTGAAGACCACGCTCATTGACGATGTAGCCGAGATACTTCAATTCAGACTTACAAAACTCGCACTTATCTAAATTAACCGTAAGACCAGCTTCTTTCAACCTATCACGAACCTTACGAATAAGCCGCATATGACTGTCAAAATCACGAGACACCAAAATCAAATCATCAACATAGCCGAAGATAAAATCCTCAGACTCAGGGGTATATTCAAAATTGACAATCATGTCAGTAAGCCTCTGCATCTCGGACGCAGCGTTGGTTAAACCAAAAGGGAGACGAACGAACTCAAAGAGGCCCCTTTGGGGTACAATAAAGGCCGTTTTCTCACAACTGGCCTTATCAGCTAAGGGGATTTGCCAAAAGGCGCTCCTAAAATCCAACGAAGTTAGATATTTGGCACCTCGTAGGTTATCAAGGATGTCCTGGACGCGCGGGAGAGGGTATGAATCCCTGATGGTAACGCTGTTCAACTTCCTACTGTCCACGCAAAATCTGACACTACCATCTTTCTTGGTAACCATCACCACTGGGGAAGCCCAGGGTGATCGTGAGGGACGAATAACGCCTGACTCTAACATCTTGTCGATCTCTTCGTTGAGAATCTTGAGTTTGACTGGAGATAAGGGATAGTAACGTTGACGGATGGGCGAACCAACAGTCTCAATTTTATGCGAAAGCCACGAAGTACAACCTAATCCAGCTTTATCAGAAGAAATCTCCTCAAACTCGTCAATAACACATTGGAGTTTTGATTCCTGCAGTGGTGCAAGCACCGTACGAGGGTGGACATAGCGAACCTCACCTACTCGTGGGATTGCGACAGGAACATGATGTGAAGCGACGTAAAGCTTACCTGACAAACCATCACGGAATGCCTTCTTTAAAATGTCAATGAGACCAATAGCATTCCAAAACTCAATTCCTAAAATAAATGCAGTAGGAAGATTACTGCTTACTAGACAGGGGTGCAGAACGCGAATGCCACTAAAAAGAATGGGGACGTCCAAACCGCCTAGAATTTCAATAGGAGAATTGTCGGCGGAGACAACATAAGGCCGGATATCCTTGTGATATGTTATACCGAGCTCCGATAAGAGGGATATATCAATTAGTGAAACCTGAGCACCAGAGTCTAAAAGAGCTCTTACCGAAGAGCCAGCAACTAAAACATCAATAAAAAGTCTATTATCCGGGGAATTATTCATATAAACGGGCGACACCGATGGACCTCTCAGTGCGCCACTTATTCGTTTTTTGACGGACCAGAATTACAACTAGGACAATCGCGTGTGATTGCACCAACACGCTTACACTTGAAGCACACTGCCCCTGAAACGTTAGGACAATTACGATAGTTGTGACCAGTTGCATCACACTTCATACACACTATAGAACTGGGTTGACCTACAACTTGAGCACTAATCGGTGCAATAGCCAAACGTGCTGGACGTGAACCTTGAAAGGCTTCAAAATTTTTCGCGACTTCTAACAAACCATCAATATCCCTGACCACGTTAGTTGCAAGACAAGGATGATATCTAGGATTCATTCCATATTTAATAATGTTAAACAGGTTGTCTTCGGAAACCGGTGTACGAAGCTTTGCGTTTAGATCGCGCGCCTGAATAACAAAATCAACCACTGACTGGTTGTCCTTCTGTGATAAAGCGCGAAGTTGGCTCTCAAGCTTGAAATCGAAATCGGCTACGTCGAAGGTTTTAACGAATTCAGACTTTAATTCCGCATAAGTAAGACCTTGATATCTGATTGCCCTAAAATGTTTCAAGGCACTATCTGACAACAATTCATGGAAACGTCTGACAACATATGAAGGATTGACGTTACGCGCCATACCACTCTACCACTCTGTAAGCGCTGTCTTCACCAAACCACACGTCTCCGGGGTCTCCGTTCTCCTCAAAATTGCTTATTTCCTTGGTGTACGCCTTCTGCCAGTACGACTGGGTGCCCAGCTCGGAAGAGTTCAACTCCGAATCGTCCATTTATGTAATATGATAATCAAAACAAGATATTTTCGAAAAAATGTATTCAAATCAACCAAGTCCTTATCATATCATATGGTATAGGTGTTTTCCTAAGTAAAGATGATTACCGGTTACCGGAGAAAGTCCGGCAAATCAGAAGGAGTTTAAAAAAACATGCTTTTCTTTGATTAGATTAATCATGAAAATACGCTAATCTAATTGGATAAGGCATAGGAATATTAAAGCAAAAATCATGAGAAATGCGTCTATATGTCAAGGTGACAGTAACTATGAGATTCGTTCTACGTTATTACAACACTAATGCAACTGTCTCGTATATCTATATATATATAACTCAAAGGTGACTGACTGACATAGTGATCTATCAACGCACAGTCCAAACCGCTGGTTCTAGAGATTCCAAATTTGGCACGTAGGTTCCTTATAAGATCTAGGGGTGCGCTAAGAAAGGATTTTTCAAAAATCATCCCCTAAGGGGGTGAAATGGGGGTCCAAAGTTTGTATGGGGAAACAAGATTAGTTAGTCTATTTTATTCGATACTTCACAGAAGTATTCCTAACAATAAATGAGTAAATACGTGTTGCAGGTTTTTTGAGAATTCAACCCCTAAAAGGGGGAAATGTGGTCAAAAAGTCTGAAAATCAACATGGGTATTGTTTCTATGGTTTATCGGGTCGTTGATTACGAAAACAACAACGATTTTAAAATCCGACGTGGCGGACGTGAAATACCATCTCCCCTGTTAGGGTACAATGGGGTTGAAATGTCTAAATATCCATATGGGTGTCATTTTTGTGATTTTTTGGGACGTTAATTAAGAAAATGGCATCGATTTTGAAATTTAATATTGTGGACATGAAAATTCTTGAAAGTATTTGTGCCAAATTGCAATCTTCTTCTAAATATATAAAAGAAGAAACTGACTGACATATCAACGCACAGCCCAAACCGCTCGTTCTAGAGATTCCAAATGTGGTACGTAGGCTCCTTATAAGGCATAGGGATGATGATAAGAAAAAATTTTTTTAAATTTACCTCCTAAGGGGGGAAATGGGGTTCAAAGTTTGTATGGGAAACGAGATTAGTTCAACTATTTTATTCGAAACTTTACAGGAGTATTCCTAACGATAAATAAGAAAACAAGTGTTTCAGCTTTTTTGAGAATTCAACCCATAAGGGGGAAATGTGGTGACAACATTTAAATATCAACATGGGTATTGTTTCTAAGGTTTATCGGGTCGCTGATTACGAAATCAACACTTAAGGGGGTGAAATGGGGGTTGATAGTTTGTATGGGGAATTTTTAAACGTTGAACCAATTTAGATGAAACTTGGTATAGAGATAGTTTGTGTACCGGAAAACGACATGGGACAGTTTTTATCTCGAAAATCGATCTTTAAGGGGGTGAAATGGGGGTTGGAGGTTTGTATGGAGATTTTTTTACCACGAACCGATTTAGATAATTTTGTTGTGGATATAGTTTGAGTTCCAGGAAACAATATAGAATATTTTTTAAGCCAAAATCAATCTTAGTGGGGTAGAAAACATGTTGGTAGTTTGTATGGCGAATTATTAACCGCTGAACAGACGATTGAAATGAAACTTGGTACATATTATATAGATTGAGTTGCGGTAAATAATATAGGATAGTTTTTATCTCGAAAATCAACCCTCTAGGGGGTGACACGGGGGTTGAAAGCTTGTATGGGAAATTAATAACCGTTGAACCTATTTAGATGATTTGGTATTGAGATATTTTGCGTTCTGGGGAAGGATATATAATAGTTGTTATCCCTAGAAGTCATTCCTTAAGCGGGTAAAAAGGAAAGTGGATTACTAATTCCACGCAAATGAAGTCGCGGGGAAAAGCTTCTATTCAAGAGTAGAAATCTGTATTAATCATAATCTCTCAGTAGTAAGTCGTTGATGGCGTAACAATTAAACAATTATTGCAATAATTTCTTCCCGTGCCGTCTTCAAAACGTGGTATACCGAAACCTCCAGAATGTAACGAATACTTTTCCGAAAACCGCTTCTAAATCGGTTCAGCGAAACGCAAGATGATCGCGGACAAACATACATTCCTACATACAAACATACGAGTCTAACTGAGAACCTCCTTTTTTAGTACTTTTAGTACGCGGGCGAAGCCGCGGGAACAAGCTAGTATTTTATATAAAGCCACAGGGAAAACCTTTTGAATACCTTGTAAAATCACAACATATAATATGCAGCGTGCATTTTCAGGCCAGTTGTAGAATTTATACACCTATAACATAAAGTTGTAATAATACTACCTATGTTTCGTGCTTGAAATGAAACGTGGGAAATATGACATACTGTTAAGATTGCCATAAGCAAAAAACGCGCAAAATCAACACTCTAATTATTATTTATTTACTGCTCCCTTAAGCCATATGTAGTAATCATACAACGTCTAATATTGTAAAAGTTACGATTATTTCCTAAATTATATGAATTAAACTTTATTTTCGAATATCATACTCACTTTTTTTGACATTTTAAGACTTTTTATTAGCAACACCATCATAACTGTCATGAAAATATAGGTTGATGAGTTTCTCGCACTGTGCTACACACATTTTATGATGATTCGAATTTCCACACACCACAAAACAATTTACAAGTTACAAACGTGTTAATATAAATCATGTGACCGCGAAACAAGTGGTAAGACGGCCTAAACTTATCCAGACTGCGTAAATACTGTAAATACGTACGCATAAATAAATAAAACAATTCCTTCAATAAATCAATATTTTTGTCCGACTAAAGTTCGTCGTAAACACTTGTTATTTACATTATTTAGGTTTATGACTTAGTGAGTAATTGACGGATAATTTTAATTGAATTTAGAAGGTGCTCATTGCTGAGTTAAGTGATTATTGCGCTATAATTTCATTGAGCACAAGTGCGATTTTTTTACGTAACTAGTGATCCTGTAATGTGATACAAGTTACAACACTATCGGGGTCACGGAAAACTGTTTACAAGCGGTTTGCTTGGTAAGTAATCTATTAATACAAAGTTAGGCAATTCTAGAACATAATACCACATAATAATTATCAGGTTTCATTACAAAGTAGGTGGAAAAGTATTGTTGATTAATTATACTACTCTTTAAGGAAAACTGTTTTAACCTCTTGACAAACAAGTGAAAATTCTGATTTGTCTTAAAAACATTCAAAGTATAATGGAATGGGATGCCTTATTATAGATCTCTGGGCAGCTAGAGATGAAAATATTTTAAATATTTGTGATATATACACAATCTGTTTAGAATAAAAAGGAATTCATACAATAGTATCTTGTATGTGACAATAGCATGCCCGTTTTAATTATAGTTACAATTTTAAATTATTTTGTGTGTTGTATTTTGTATCTATCTAAATGTAACCATGGGATGTAAGCTTTCCACCACCACTTGACCACTTTCCAATAGATGCAATGTATACTTATTTGTAATAGTTGGATAGTCCAGGGGTTCCCAATCTTTAACAGTCCGTGTAGGGCTGCCATCTCTAAATTCGCCAAACCCGGACAAAAACCTGGATATTAGGCGTAAATCGCATTTTTTCCCCGGACGTGTCCGAAAATAATATTATTAAAAAAACAATTGCTTTGGTGTTTCCTCACATAAAAAGTACACTCTTTTTACACCCCGCCCCACGGCCTCCAAACTAGGACAATCCGCGGAAACCCGGACGGATGGCAGCCCTAAGTCCGTGGCGCACTTGCAAGTTTTGTCTCAGTGCCCTAACCTAGCTAGCCTATTTGGAATTGATTAGTATAGTATGGAGAGGAGGATTGCCTTACGGCACCCCTCTGTACTTTCTACGGCGCACCGTGGGAAACCCTGGGATAGTTGATATTTTATAGGTTGACTGTAAGATTAATGAGGGTTCCCGCGATCGAGTTTTTCATTAGACGGCAGCACCGTGGCGAGACGTCTAGCTGTTATAATCCACCAATCATGTCATGTTTAATCTTTTTTTTAGGGTTCCGTACCTCGAAAGGAAAAAACGGAACCCTTATAGGATCAAGCTTTGTTGTCCGTCTGTCTGTTTGTCTGTCAAGACCATTTTTCTCAGGAACGCGTGGAGGTATCAAGCTGAAATTTATATCAAATACTCAGGTCTATTGTCCCTTGGAGCTGTGAAAAAATCAAACTTAAAAGCCAACGCAATCAAAAGATACAGTCGTTTATGCTGCAAATTTTAGAGTTTCGGCACTCGCAAAACCTACGGGGTACTTCCCGTGAACTCAGAAACTTGAAATTCGGCACGAAGCAACGTCATATAGCATAGTCAATGAAAAAATTACAAAAAGTAGACATTTTTAGTAAAATCATACAAAAACATATTTTTTAAAGTTTTAAACTTACTACCTTTTCCCTCGTAAACGCGTGGAGGTATTAAATTGAAATTCATGTCAAATACTCAGGGCTATAGGACCTTTCAGATGTAGCAAAACCAAACTTTTATGTCAACGCAATCAAAAGAAATAGCAATTTAAGTCGCATATTTTGAAACTGAGTACTCGCAAGAAACTCAAAACCTAAAGGGTACTTCCCGTAAACTCAGAAACTTGAAACTTGGCACGAAGAAATTTCATATAGCACAGACAAAAGAAAAATTACGAAGAGTAGACATTTTTAGTAAAATCATACATAACTTTTTTATTTTATTTTAGACTTACTACATTTTTCCTCGTAAACGCGTAGAGGTATTAAATTGATATTCATATCAAATACTCAGGTCTATAATACCTTTAAGTTGTAAAGGTTTTTACGGAACCCTCGGTGCGCGAGTCCGACTCGCACTTGGCCGGTTTTTTTGCGTGGATTTTGACAGCTGCTGTCAAAAAGACCTCGCGCCACGGTGCTGCCACCTAGTGAAAATCTCGATCGCGGAAACGCTTTATGGCGGAAACCGTCATTGGCACACTTGTTGCTGTTGCCACCAAATATTAACACATTGGGCTAATTGGGCATTAGGCGGACTCTTTGTGTGTAGCCGATTTCCGCTACAAAGCGGCAAAAGCGTAGCGTGTAGCGAACTGCGGTTCGGAAAGTGGTAACAGCTGCGGAATCGACATCGCGGAACCGCACGTTTCATCGCGAAACCTGAGTCAAAACACGATTCCGCGGGTTGTTTCGCACTCGTTCCGTTCAGCGGCGCTACCGCGATCCTCTACAATCGAATTTTCGTTATCTCTAGCTCTATCACATTTGCCGATTCGTAAGAAAGAGACGCAGATATCGAAATTTCGATTTTCGCGGCGAAACGTGGGGCACAAATTAACGGTGTGCTAAAGCCCTAATTACTAAGCATTAGGGATATTCCGACTAGTCGTCGACTAGCCGGAAATCCCGACTGATCAGGCCACACTTGTAGTCTTAGAGAATTCAACCCGGATGGAGTAGCCATGTCTGGCATTTTCTATACAAAAAAAGTCTGCCGATTTTTGCGGGGGAGGGGAACGTCAAATGTATGGCTATTCGTACGTAACGTACAAATAGCTACGTCAGATAAACGTCAGTCCGTACATGTGTATGACCACTGGTCATATGTTTTCGGCAGAGGGGAACGCCTATCAATGGCGACTCCGGTTCTTGTAGTCGACGTTTAGGTGTCAGGCCTATAACCGCGAACCACTTCGTTCGTTCGATCGTGTATTTGTATCACTATGTTTCAAATAGTGCGGTAGTACGTTTGCCCAATGTTCCATGGTTTTCCTGGACACGTTACTAAGTGCATGGTGGGGGTAATGTGAACGATCGCAGTGCACAATCCATACTAAAGACTGTGTACGATAAAATCTGGACATGTATGATCTGGTATATCTTTTTTTCGGTACCACATATTCAAGCATTTCTTTTATTTTAATAATCTGGAATTGTAGTACTATATACTAAAAATAGAATCATATTACAATTGTATCCCAACCAGCAAAAATGCCGAATAAGCTTGGTATTATAGAGCTATTTAGTCAGATAAAGGTAGTGTAACAGTAGTCGCTGCGATAATATGTCGTATAGTAGCTGATTATATTACAAATTAGCTTATACAACAATTCAGTCAAATAGTACAGTGGAATAAACGTTTATATGACCTTGTTATGCGATTGTTTTACTACAGTTCTATAGCCATCATCAATATTACTTCTATACAGCTCATTGATCGCGTTACAGCATATTATACTGCAGCTATGTTACAAACAGCCGTTTATACGTTTCTAATATTGCCATTATAGGACTAGTCATATTGCCATGGTAAGTTGCAACTTTTATTCAGAAAACTGTTGCATAAAAGAGTTTAAAGTAATTTTTATTCCACATGTAGCAATGTAAATGTAGTAAATAAATACTATTACTACACAATCGAGTAATATATTTCATACTGATTTCTATAGAGTCCATAATGATATAAGTGTTGCTTTGGGTATAATTATCTGACTAATTATTGTTTATGCTGTGTAAGTGTAGTTGTTTAGCACTTTTATTTCACAGCTTGTGTTATAGATGCCAAGATATAACGTTTACTGACCCACAAGTCGTATAACCATTGCACGACCGCCGTGATTTCAGCATCAAACTTGTCAACCAAAATATTTCAATGCGAGTACTGGTTCCGTACAGATTTTTTTTTTAATTTCTACAGAAAAGCATAGCCAATACAGCAGTCAAATTGTCAATTTATCACGCAAAGCACGATGTAAAGCTGCATTTTTTTATATGTTACTGGGGTCCGTTAGAAGACTGTAAAACTGTATTTTGCATGCAAATTTTTCAGACTTTTTTTTATTTATATAACAGTTAAACTAAAAAAACTTGTGGTTTTTTTTTTAATTAGTTGCTTAGCAATTAATCCAGTATTTACAATTTGGAGCAATCCCTTAACTTTCTAGTACATAAATTACAACAACTGGATTTACTCCATAAATTCTTAAATTACGACAAGTCGGAAAAAGTACCACAAACAAAACAATGATAATTGTTTGTATGTAGGTACAGACAAGGTCATTGCGTTTTTTTTGACAGAGTATGGGTATATGACCTGAATCTCAACAATGACGTGTATACATAGTTTTGTCAAAAATATAGTATCGATAATATGATACACAAAAAACTTTACATATCTTAGCACAAGTAGCTAAAAGTACTTAAAATCACTCAAATACTTATTATCTGTAAGTATAACATTATATCAAAGTATTTATTTATATACTAGTACCGATAACTCAACACAATAACTGTTACCACAGGATTTCTTTGATATTCTTTCGAATCCAGGGTTTTTATATTCTTCACAAAGAACCTTAAAGTTGGCATTATGGCGGAAACAACAGTCGAATAATGTAGTAACGGGGCACTCGTATTCGGCTGTATATCACATACTAGTCGCGCAGGTGTTACGAAGATGCTTAATGTCGCTGTCGCTGTCGCGCATTTGTTTAGATAATTAAATAATAAATTAAATAATAAATCACTTAAAACTAAAAATCATGAAGGGGCATTAAAATTTAATAAATAAACTATAATATGTTTTGTCACAAAAATAAGTTTGCAGGTAAACTTCACTGCCACAATCGATAAACCTCAAGTCACTATCCTTAACATATAACAAAATCAAAATGCACTTTACTTACCTCGAAATTATTATTTTTTCTCTTTCAGTTTATGCTTTGTGACAATTGTGACGAACTTGCGCGTGTTGATAAAAAAAGTCGAGTAACCGCTGCTCCAAAATTCGCTATTGAATCAAATAATTGCATAGTGGAGTTCTCGCTGCTGCAACTCGACATAAAAGCCGAATAAATATTGCGATAGAAGCCACTACTACACGCAATTAGTAATTGCGCGACATTTATAGAACTTCTATTCAGTATTCCTGATCTATAGCGGTGTTTTCATTTGTCACCTACTCCACTTAATTGCAATATAACTGTGCCCAAACGCCGTCGTATAAACGTGTATTCGACTCTTATTCGACCATACACTAACACTTAAAAGTCGCGTCAGAAACGTGTACTCGACTATGGTTTTGCTAGTTGGGATGGGCTTGTGTGAGTTTTTGCCAAATATATTCCATCATATCTTGAATTATTTGTCCAGCATTTTTTGATAATCTTCACTCACTTCCTGCTACAATGCCACAATTGTGTTTATATTTTCACAAGCTGTTTTATGCTCACTAGAATGTAATCTTACAAAAAAAATACGATTTGAAACTCTTTTCTACTTGAGGCAGTCAGGAAGACTTTCTACTCCAAGCACTAAAAGTAGGTTTTATATGGGAGGTATACAGGTTGATTCATGAGACGTGAGCAGGAACAACCCTACACACTTAGTTAACGATAATGAATCGGCCGCCATCATGTTTATATGAAACAATAACGCCTTTCAATTTTTTTTTACCTTTTTGTGTCGTAGAAATTTTGTTCCCTGTAATCATGGTCACCCTACATAAACAAATCCATAAAGATCTAAACCTCTTTAACAATCATGACAGCACTTTGATTATGAAAAATAATTGTCAAATTAAGTAAGATACGATGTTTCCAAAGTAACCAGACATCAATTTGACAGAATATTCTCTTGTTTTTCTGTGATATGTGTAATATCAGTACGCGACGGAGTATTCTAATTGAAGAGTGACCATGCGTGTCGTAACTAATTTTAAACTTTTTATTTTTACTTAAAAATTTTTTTTGTGCTCTTATCACACTAATACTGATATCAAACAATAGCTTATTATTAACTGAATCCGTAGGGTTAAGCCTGCTCACGTCTCACGAATCATCCTGTATTTTTGTAAAAAAGTCAAACTCACCAAAGCTAGAACACCTCAGAACTATTTACATCTAAGTACAATTAGAAAAATGTAAGCAATTATGAAAAGGGAATGTAATAAGGTATAATTTGGTTTATCTAGTTAAAAATAAAAAACTAATTTTCACAGGAAAATTTGGTAAACACTGTCAGAACACCGTGGACAAAAAACTATAGGCACTGTGGAATATATAGTGATCAAAGCCACAAATAACGTAACGTTATATTATGTTTGTAATTTTATTATGTAGGTTGATGACCGCAAATTATTTAAAAGAAGTCTTGCTTGAATATGTGGTACCAAAAAAAAGATATACCAGATCATACATGTCCAGATTTTATCGTACACAGTCTTTAATATTATAAATGGGAAAGTGTATGTGTGTGTTTGTTTGTTTGTTTGTCCGTCTTTCACGGCAAAACGGGGCGACGAATTTACGTGATTTTTTAAGTGGACATAGTTGAAGAGATGGAGAGTGACATAGGCTACTTTTTGTCTCTTTCTAACCCCCCACTTCCCTAAAATGGGGGGTGGAAGTTTGTATGGAGAAATCCGCAATTTTCAAGGTAGAAAGCTAAAAATTGGTGTTTTAAATCAGAAAATTGGAACCATGTTACCCCGAATTTAACGCGAGTGAAGCCGCGGGCAAAGCTAGTGTGACAAAGGGACATCACCTATGTCACCTCAACTCGGTCAACTGTCAAAACAGTCAATCAGCCAGAGGCATTTCATATAAGCAAGGAATACAAGCCATTCATAAAAACAGAAAAAAGAGATTGAGCCCTGCCCCAAAAGATGGCGCCACAATCATGCACACAGTGAATACATTGTCAGTCCAGATATAATTTATGGTCGTTGGCTGATATCATAATAATAATTGATTTCATTTAAACAGAAGCAATGGCCGGTCATTAATTAGTATAATTATTATTTAATGGGGATCATGAGTCACATGAATACTGATAACACTCATTGGTAACTTAAGACTGCGTCCACCGTCCAGTGGCGCCCTCATTAGGGGGATTGTATCAATTTCTGTATAATCCATCATGTCAAGCTGCGGGTGCGACCACATCGCTGCTTAAAATACGGCGACGCCGACGTTACGGAATCGCAGTGACGCATCGTATCCATACCGTTTTTATTGCATGCCCTCCACACCGCTGCTTATAATATAATACGGCGACGTTACGGAATCGCAGTGACGCATCGTATCCGTACCGTTTTTATAGCATGCCCTCCACACCGCTGCTCGGAATACGGTTTGGAAGGTTCGCGTCAAAAATATTTCGTATGAGGCACGTCACGGCGTACACGTTGCGTCTGCGTATTTTGAGCAGAGGTGTGGGGGGCATGCGATTAAAACGGTGCGGATACGATGCGTCACTGCGATTCCGTAACGTCGCCGTATTTTAAGCAGCGGTGTGGTCGCACCTTTAAGTTGTAGCCTTACTAATTCCGCAACTTATGATCTATGTGATACAGTTTTATATTACGACACTGCGAATGTCATCTCACTAAGTGTGGTAGGGCACAGCTCAGCGAATGTCATCTCGCTCAAATCTGGAGCGGACACTGACCGGTAATACCGGTCACTGGGAGCCGAGCCCAACTCGGAAGTATCTCCACCTTACAGAAAACCGCAGCCAAATAGCACTAGACGCCACTCATAGTTCGTAAGAAGTTAAGAACTATTACATACTAGCGACCCGCCCCGGCTTTGCACGGGATCAAAAAATGGTTATTGTTGGTTATCCCTAAGAGATAGACATATAACATCGCGGACTTTTTTGTAGACCATTTTAAAGTGTACAATACTGTAGTACATTATTTTGATCTATGTATCTCGTAGGGTTCAGCTAGCGTTTGCAATGTAAGTGCAAAAAACGTGTTTATTTACGACATCACATTAGAAAGCTCTTAAATTATTAGTATTTCTCTACTATATTATGCATGTATTATACATATAAACCGTCCTCTTGAATCACTCTATCTATTAAAAAACGCATTAAAATCTGTTGCGTAGTTTAAGGATATAAGCATACAAGAGACAGACAGCGGAAAGCGACTTTGTTTTATCGAACGAGCGGAGCGTAAGCGAAGCAGGTTCTTACAAACAACTTCTGACTAGTGGGACGTGACGGCATTTCGATGGCTTTTTGAGTTTGTTCCGCGACAACTTTAGTAACGCTTTTCTGATTCATGAAATTTGTTGGGGTTGTAGCAGAGATACATATGATTTGAGAGTTCGTATATGAGCAGGATCGACCAAAGGGTCATGGAGCTCGAAGGCGCGAAAAAATCATCATAAGGGTCTTGTTATATTGGTCATCTCGTTTGCAATGAAATCGCGAGTTCCGAGTTCGAGGTGGACTACTAGTACTAACTACGAGTATGTAGTGATATAATTTGTGCTCATAGTGTTTTGTACCTGCCGGTAAATAAGTTCGTCAGTGCTCAAAGAGGATAGTGTGTTGACGTTTGACGACGGGGGACCCTCTTGTTCCTTTAGCCGTCATCACAGTGAATCCTCCTTTCTAAATGGTCGGTAACACGCATGTGACAACTCTTAATTTGCAGGCGTCTATTAGCTACATTAGATTGACCATCAAGCGCGCACTATAAAATGAAGTTCATCATCCATCTAGCGTTTGCCACAACTCAATGGAACCTAATGCGAAGAATTGGCGTATAACCATTAGTTTTTATGAAAGCCTCTGCCACCTGACCTTCAACCCTGAGGGAATTAAGACCTTGTCGGGATTAGGTCCGGTTTTCTCACGATGTTTTCTTTTACCGGAAAGCCACCGGTATTATAATATTTCGTTCTTGCAAATTCTGCGAAACGGGGTTTGACCCCGACCCGAGACCTCATCATTATCATCAGCCTGTAACAGTCCACTGCTGGACATAGGCCTCTCCCATGGCACGCCACTGAGTTCGATCTTCAGCTCTCCTCTTCCAATCTGTACCCGCCACCTTACGGATATCGTCGCCAAACCTTGCTGCAGAACGCCACTGCGTGTGCTGTCATACGGTCTCCACTCAAGAACCAGCTTTCCCCAACAGCCAACGGTTCTTCGGCATATGTGGCCTGCCCACTGCCACTTCAGCTTGTTTATTCGTTGAGCTATGTCGGTAACCTGAGACCTTAAACCTCATGTTATTAAACGATAAACTAGGTAAATATTCCAGTTACTTGTGTCCCAGAAAAAAGGTGAATTGGACACGCTGGAGCAATTTTTCTGCACTGCCAACCTTTTACAAGATGGCCGCCGAACCATAGACAAGGACTAGCATTCATTAGTAATGGATCAAGGCCTTCGATGCATTTCAAATAGACTACCATCTTTAGATTCTGCGTTATTAACTTCCGACGGAGTAATGGGAAGTTAAAAGTTTTATCTGTGGTATCGTAACACTTAAATGAATAAACTGGTGTGGGTCTAGGTTTTTACGACGAAGAGGAACAGCAAAAATTGTACAGTCACCGGCAATAGTATCTTCCTACACGAAGGCCGCAAAAATATGTGACACGCTCTTATGGCCCTACAAATAAGAGCGTGTCACATATTTTTGCGGCCTTCATGTACGAAGATACTATTGCCGGTGACTGTAGCTTTATAAAAAATAAAGAATTTGACGAGATGGTTCTTTTATATGTGAATTTTTAGTCTCTAAATAGCGCTGCTCTACATGTATCGGTTTATTTTTTATTAAAGATGACATCAGGCCATCACACGTAAATGCTCCTTTACTTGTGAAATAGTGCAAGTCGCAGCACTACACCCTACACCTACATTAACAAATTATGTATACTCCTAAAACTTAATTTTCGCTGATATTTTTACAATATACTTGAAAAAAGAATATCAATGAATAAAAGCGAAATATTAGCGTTAGCGAAATATTATATCGAAGATAGATACTTAAATAGAAGGGCTAATTTCATTATTTCGTTATATGTGGGTGTTGTGGGTTTACCATTGAATTGCCGACAGACATTTAATCGAATATTATTTCAAAGACAACGTTTCAAGTATTTTCATTTCATCGACAAGTCATTGCGTCGAGGACTCGTTACTAGGTAATTTGAACCGAGGTCTTTTAATTGGTAATTGACTTATTTCAATAAAATTCATGTCATGGCTTTTCAATTTGGGTTTTTTTAATTATTTTTTTTTACATGTAATAATATTTAGTTCGCATAAACTTATTTCAATTGGTAATATTTCGTTATCGAAACTAAACGCAATCACGTCATTCGGCTCACTCTGCGCGATTATAGCTATGTGGGTAGCTTCAGGAATGAAATTGTTTATCTGATCATGTGTGGCTTTTCTGGCTACAGTTCGTTTTCTTGGGGATCGCAGTTCTAACCTAACCTAACCCACTTCTGGCAACAGTTAGTTTTCTTAGGGGTCGCAGTTCTAACCTAACCTAACCCACTTCTGGCAACAGTTCGTTTTCTTGGGGGTCGCAGTTCTAACCTGACCTAACCCACTTCTGGCAACAGTTCGTTTTCTTGGAGGACGCAGTTCTAACCTAACCCACTTCTGGCAACAGTAAATATGCAGTAGTATAAATGTGCAGTAGGACATATAAAATTGTATTAAAGTAATACGTCGAATAAATGAATTGCAATGTTTTCTAGTTGTGCCAATTAAGATAATTTGAAACAAATCAGCGATTAAGTAATATTCGTTGAATAGTATTACTACGTAGTAAGATAAATTTAAATAAATAGTAGTTGAAATAAAATAACGCCAAACAATATTACTAGTACTAAAGTTTCGATGAATCGTTGTCGATGAAATTATATTCGATGAAAAGGTTGTCGACAAAACAAGGATACACCGGGTGTTGTGATGCATCTATTGTAAGTAAGAAATCACCAACTAAAGTGTGTTGTGACCGCGTCTCGTTTTATATTTATACGCTCCATCTAGTACGCATCTACCCAAGTAACACATCAAAGCAGTATAACGGCCGTCTTACAGCATATCTGTATGCTTTTAGCATTTCGAGTTCGTTTTATAGTACAATTATAAACGTTTATAGTGCTGATATAGGTCTTAAATGGGCACAAATTACCCAGCTTGAGATCCTATACAGGTCATTTAATAGCATTACAGGCGCATTATGTCTGCGCTATTAGCATTGTCGTTGTCATGTAAAGTGCCAATCGAATTAAAGAAGCATGAGTACGCTCTATTAAGTTGCCAACCGCATTAAAGAAGCATTAATACGGCCAAAAAACTTGCTAATCGCAGTTAAGAAGCATTAGTACTCTCGATTAACTTGCCAATCGCAATAAAAAAACATTATACTAGCATAAGAGTGTAGTAAAATAAACCTTACGTCAACGCAAAACCGTCTCTAATACCGAGGGAACAAATGTTATAATACAATGAACGTTGTGATTTAACTACTTTGTCTCGCAATATAAAATGGACGAAGACGGTACAAAAAACTGAATGAGTGACACGTCATATTTGTTTGCATCGTAACAAAATTTATAAAAGTTTTTGACTCTTTTACGTTATTATATCCTTCAAATATTACTGCGCAATGTAGTTTACTGTAAATGTGTATATAAGTTTCATTGAAATTTTTCACGCGCCTTTGATTTATTGTAGTTTTGCTATAAAATATTATAAAAAGATATGCGTCAAATAAACAAAACAATTGTGTAATCCTCGTATAGGACGAGTTTTGCATTATTAACATAATAGTGTTGGTTGAGCAGTCTTAAATTAAGTTATTTCAATATTATTTAGGTATTTATTTTCCTTGTATAAATAGGTCCCCATGATTTTATTTTTAGGTTATAAATTATTTTCAAAATGGTGTTGGTCTATATAGACGGAGAGCTAGCCACATCAGATATGACACAATAATAAGAGCAACCAAACCCCTCTAGTCAGTTTGATATACTATGCTTATTTCTAGATCTGGACATCTGGCAGCTTTAAAGTGGTGGAGGTCAAAGAATGCAAACCATTTCAAGAAAACAAATCCTAGAGATCAGGCTTTGATGCAATATTATGAGAAACTATACAAATACTATACAATATTAAGAGAAATTATACAAAAGTTTATGTTGGGGGAAAGTAGTGACAAACAATGTATAATATAGTTCATAGTTTGTCGCCTACTGTTTTTGTTTCCGTAATAATACACAATATTTTTGGTCTAACGTTTTTTATCGATTTTTGACGAGTTTTGAGTTGATATTCCAACATATTCACTACAGATAGAATTATAAGGCAAACGACTATCGGTTCTTGAATTTTTTATCTCCATTCTGTAGAGCCGGATCTTGAAATAAATGAGCCGTTATTTTTTTATGATATTTTTAAAATATGGTCTAAAAAACACTTTTATCGATATTCGAATGGTGTAAAGAATCTTACATATACGTAATCTACATATTAGGGTTCCTCTTTGATTTCTCTAAAAACTGTAGAGAGATTTTTAATTTTTAACTAATTAACACAAAATTTATGACCATAAAACCACTTTTCTAGCCTAAACCGGTTCGACTTTGATATCAAATATCTCGAAGACAATGAATATTGAAGTAAATATAGGATACTATATTTACTTGTTTAAAGCCGTTACTGATAATATGATAAGCTATATAAATCATTAGAAAACTAAGGGAATCAGATCTAAGGTCGTTGGCGCCAACAAGCCCCTTAAAATATAGGCCCTGTCCTTTATAACTGAGACAACTTCGGCAGTTTTTACCTAGTTTGGTATTACTATTTTCCAATTAAAACATTTTGCTAGTCTGTCACTGTGACCTCTACCCATTAAAAACTGCCAGATGCCAGGATCTAGCAATGAGAATAGTATAGCAATCTAACCAGACGGGTTTTGTTGCACTCATTATTGTGTTATATCTGACGTGGCTAGCTCTTAGTCCAATAGCAGCTCAATGACCCTTAAAAAAAGGTTATTAATGCCTACAGCATTACACGTGAATAATTATGCTATTAAACAACATTAAGCATTACATACTACTTAAAATTGCTATTGTAGACCCTAAGGCACTAAACTGCTAAAAGCTGTATAGGGGCTGTTCATAAATTACGTCATCAATTTTTGATGATTTTTACCCCCCCGCCCCTATTCAGTAGATAATATTTTATAGCATTAAAAGTTTATAGAAACACGAATTTCATTCCTTTTTTACACATTGAAGCACTTTTTAAAGATGCGAGAGATGATGTGATCTTCGGAATGACGCCCCCCCCTCCTACGTCATGCTACCATCATCCGATGTCCAGACCCCCCCCATTTGAAATGACGTAATTTATGAACAGCCCCTTATAGTGAATTACTTGGCTTTATAATGGTTTATATTATTGCTATTATACAGCATTAGGATGTATTACCTACTTATAAATGCTATTGTACACCCTAAGGCATTAAAAATAGCTAAAAGCTGTATAGCGAATTTACGTGGCATTATAATGGTTAATATTCATACTCTTAAACAGCATTATGCATTTATTTATGCTATTGTAGAACCTAAGTCGTTAAACCACACCGAAGCATTAGTGTAGCAAACCCAAAACGCAACTGTACAGCTGAATGCTGTACAGTTGCATTTTGGTTCGCTGCACTAAAACTAATGGCTAAACAAAAGCATTTACATATGCCATTATATAACCGTTATACAGCGTAAAGCATCATATAATGCTATTGTAGAGTCTAAAGCACTAAAAACAGCTGAAAGCTGTATACCGGATTTACGTGGCATTATAATGGCTAATATTCATGCTCATAAACAGCATTAAGCATTTATTTATGCTATTGTAGAACCTAAGGCACTAAACCACACCGAAGCATTAGTGTAGCAAACCAAAACGCAACTGTACAGTTGAATCTTGGTTCGCTGCACTAAAACTAAAGGCTTTAAAAAAGCATTTACATATGCTATTATTCAACCGTTATACAGCTTTATATAATGCTATTGTCGAACCTAAAGCACTTAAGTGCTTTTTAACCGCTGAAATCTGTACAGTTGCGTTGTGGTTTGCTGCACTAAAGCTAAAGGCTTTACAAAAGCATTTAGATATGCCATTATACAACCGTTATACAGCTCAAAGCATCATATAATGCGACAAGTTGCTCGGTGAACGTATATAAGAGTTTATACGGTCCTTAAGTTCGAAATAAGTTAACTATTCATATGTTATAATGCTTCCTGTGTTACTTGGGTAGGGACGACATCTGTGATATCCGTGAATATTGGAATAAAGTTTGCTGGTAGCATCTAAATCCGAAGGTTGTTGTATCGAACCCCTGTTCGTAAAGTCGCCATCAGATATATCGGAGCGGCCAAGGTGGTCACAAATATCTGAACAACGCCTCTATAGTCAAGGCGATAAAGTGCGTGTACAGATATTTTTGAGTACCTTGGCCGCTGCGATATATTTGGTGGCGACAGTACCGTCTACATAAACAGCAGTACAGTCACGAGCCCGGATTGTTGAGCCACTTGCCATTGTTCGTAATTTAGCCGTGTAATAAATGACCGACGTAACTGTCAGTTGACAGCTAGTCGGTAACATCGGTCATTCATAACTAGACACCGGACTTTTGTCGCAAAGATTCTTAAATAGAAGGGCTATATTTCATTATTTCGTTCTATGTGGGTGTTGTGATGTGTCTATTGTAAGTCAGAAATCACCAACTAAAGTGTGTTGTGACTGCGTCTCGTTTTATATTTATACGCTCCATCTAGTACGCATCTAGGGACGACATCTGTGATTTCCATGAATATTGGAATAAAGTTTGCTGGTAGCATCTAAATCCGAAGGTTGTTGTATCGAAACCCTGTTCGTAAAGTCGCCATCAGATATATCGGAGCGGCCAAGGTGGTCACAAATATCTGAACAACGCCTCTATAGTCAAGGCGATAAAGTGCATGTTCAGATATTTTTGAGTACCTTGGCCGCTGCGAAATATTTGATGGCAACTGTACCGTCTACATAAACAGCAGTACAGTCACGAAACCGGATTGTTGAGCCACTTGCCAATGTTCATAATTTAGCCGTGTAATAAATGACCGATGTAACTGACGGTTGACAGCTAGTCGGTAACATCGGTCATTCAGAACACGGCTAAATTACGAACAATGGCAAGTGGCTCAACAATACGGGTTCGTGACTGTACAGTCGCCATCAGATATATCGGAGCGGCCAAGGTGGTCACAAATATCTGAACAACGCCTGTATAGTTAAGGCGATAAAGTGCATGTTCAGATATTTTTGAGTACCTTGGCCGCTGCGATATATTTTACGGCGACTGTGCCGTCTACATTAACAGCAGTACAGTCACGAATCCGTATGGTTGAGCCACTTGCCATTGTTCGTAATTTAGCCGTGTAATAAATGACCGATGTTAACTGACAGTTGACAGCTAGTCGGTAACATCGGTCATTCATAGACCCCGGACTTTTGTCGCAATGACGTCACAATAGGGCGATTTGGGGAGTAAACGAGCCGGTGTAATGAAATAACCAAGTTTTTAACCGAATACATTTTAATAAGACGTTTTCAACAAAATAACTTAAGTAAGTTGATCAATATTATCGTTATATTACTTGCAAACAATGCATTTTTACGTCAAACTGGCATTGGTTTTGTCGGCCACTCACTGTTTGTTCGTCACAACTGTCACCAAGCCAGTTTAACATACAAATGGGTACTTTCCTGGGTAAAAAAATATAATTCTATTTAGTCCGTCAGTTAGATTATCAAAAAATATTGGACACGTATTTTTTATTTTGTCAATCAAACAAAAATTGGTGAAGATATAGCCCGTTAAAGTTCCGCGTGACGTCACATTATACTAAAAATTGTACTGAAGATATATTTTTTTAGGAACGTAGCCAAATGTATGCTTTGCACTGATGATCAACTTACTAGATAATTTTGTTGAAAATGTCTAATTAAAATGTATTCGGTTAACAACCGAGTTTTAAACCGTATTTAATAACACCGTCCCGTTTACTCCCCAAATCACCCTATTGTGACGTCATTGCGACAAAAGTCCGGGGTCTATTCATAACACGGCTAAATTACGAACAATGGCAAGTGGCTCAACAATACGGGTTCGTGACTGTACAAACAGCAACACTCTTAACTGTACATCGATGGACCTTATTACAAAAGGCATAAGGTCCACCGAAGGGCAGTTAACAGTGTGGGCGATGGTACAGTCGCCATCAAATATATCGGAGCGGCCAAGGTACTCAAAAATATCTGAACATGCACTTTATCGCCGTGATAATAGGGGCGTTATTCAGATATTTGTGACCACCTTGGCCGCACCGATATATCTGATGGCGACTGTACATCAAAAGTGTCAGCCCCGGCCACCAAACGGTACCTCTTGAATCTCTTGATGTAGAATTGTAGACCTACATAATTATGTTCCTCAAATAATTTTAAACAAAAAAGAACCGACTTCACTTAGCCTCCACCTTTCCAAAAGCAAATGCTCGAGCTGCTATAAAAAAATACACAAATCACTATAAGTGTGCTTATAATAGTTGGAGAGTTTCCTCGATTTCTCCAAGATCCTATCATCAGATCCTGACCTGGTTACAATGGGGCCAACTGTGAAGAGAAAGAGTATACCTTTTAAACAAAAAAATAATTTACCAAATCGGTCCACCCGTCTTCGAATAATCGGTGAACATACATAAAAAAAAATTGCATAAGAAAAACAAGGATCCCGACGAATTGATAATCTCCTCCTTCGAAATCTAAAAGTTGGTTAAAAAATGTTACTACTCGTCTACAAACACCCATTTGATATTTAATTTGACGCTTTTTGGTAATAATAAATATTATAGGACAATCTTACACTAACCAAAAGAATGGTAATGTAAAAGAAATTGTAACAATTTTTTTACAAAAATTTATTCTACCTACAATTAATGTATACGTAGTACCTACCTGCCCTGCTAGCATGAGTTACATTGTCGCTCTCTCGAAGTATGATGTCGCGCGCGACAACGCCTGTTAAACCGCCTGAATGGTGCTTAAAGAATAATCATTTATAATCTGTGAGTTTTTATCCTTATTGGTTTTCCGCATACCAGCAACCAGTTATAGAAGCAGGTTTATCCTTATTTTTTCCAGAATTTTTATCTATTCCATTGTATTTTACATATTAAGGCACTGGTCCCACCGGCGGCGAGTAAGCGAGTAGCATTACATCGCGGGCCTTGAAAGGTCGATCGATCACTCTATACCTCGACAAACCGCAATGTAATGCTACTCGCTTACTTTTACTCGCTTACTCGCTCTTGGTGGGACCAGTGCCTCAAGGAAGCTTTAGGTTGTTTGTTGTATTTGTATTTATTTATAATATTGCAATGCAATTTCGCGTGTCTCAAAAGAAAGATCACAGTTGAATTGCTAGCGATTGTCAGTTTTCCCATGTCGAATCATCATCATCATTAGTCGTTCCCTCAGAGCTGAGGATCGTGACATCATGTCCTTCTGTTGAAGACCAGGTTCCTCCATAGGCTTCTATCCTTCGCTAAGCGCATGGCTTCTTGCAGTTATTGCATGGGTGCAGTGATTTGGGCACACGATCTTACAGAATCATCTTGCCCTGTCGTATACAGGTCCTCTAATGTTTTATTTTATTTTAACGGTCTCCTAGCCTAGTTGGTAGTGACCCTGCCTATGAAGTAGGAGGTCCCGGGTTCGGATCCTGGTCAGGGCATTTATTTGTGTGTTTATCACAGATATTTGTTCCTGAGTTATGGCTGTTTTCTATGTGTTTAAGTATTAATCTATATCTATTTATTATTTATATCGTCGCCTAGTACCCACAACACAACCCTTATTGAGCTGACTGTGGGACTAGGTTGATTTGTGTAAGATAGTCTAATAATATTTATTATTTATTAATATTTATTTATTGACATATAAAAGCGCCCTTAAGGCCTACTTGCTGAATGTTTGGGTTTTAGTAAATGGGATGGAAATAGGGAAGATGCAGCTATCATATTTACCATTATTTTGTAATGAAAATGTTGAAAAAACATAAAATAATAGCTATTGTAACGTTTTTACTTTAGTTTATACTAATTTCAAATAATAATTAGGATTTGAAGTAATGTGAAACGGAACGTGTTTTAATCCACCAATCAGCGTCTGGTGACGTCACTCCTGTTATGACAACTAATGGGGTTGGCAACTTTCTATGGGATTTGGCTTAAAAGGCTAGCATCCAGGACAAAAAATTTAAAAAACAACAAGAATTTGACACTGTGAACGAACAAATATGGGGTGACACACATGAGTGACGTCACAGAAACTGTAGATCCGTTTAGGCGCGAAAATTTAAATTGTCAGTTTGTAACAGCAATTTTTGAATATAAATGAAAATATTTCATCTTGCCTAATGCGTGCAGTGACGAGTATATGTTAACACGATGCTATAAAAACACGCGATGCCCTAGTTTTACATGAAACTGTCGATCTGTACTCTGAAGGTCTCAGGGCTGAAAGGTTCAGGTCAGGGACAAGAAATGGAATTAGGCCGCGAATTTATACCACATAAAAAAACCGGCCAAGTTCGTGTCGGACCACGCATATTAATGGAGGGTTCCGTAGCTATTATCGAAATACCTAATATCAAAAGGTCGTATCTGCCTATGAAAGAAGTTTTTTGGAGGTAACTCGAAAACGCGTTAACCGATAATGTTCAAAACAATTTTCATTTTTGGATCTCCGATTCAAAAATTACAGGGAGGGGGAGACCATTTTTTTTACTTTCGGGGTAATTATTTCTGATAATATTCCCTAAATCAAAATATGTTTCAACACACCCCAATGTAATTTTTTTTTCGATTGATGTGCAACATGTTGATATTTGGTATTTTTAGGGTTCCGTAGCCAAATGGCAAAAAACGGAACTCTTATAGATTCGTCATGTCTGTCTGTCTGTCCGTCCGTATGTCACAGGCATTTTACTCGGAAACTATACGACGTATCTGAATAAAATTTACACATAAGGTGTATTTTGTATGCAGCTACTTAGTTATGTAGTTAAATTTGAAAAAAAAATATTTTTAGGGGGGCGCTCCCCATACAGGTAACTAAATTTAAAACAAAAATTTAACCAAATATCAACATGTGACACATCAATCGATATGTCTTTCAAAATAACATTCAGGTTTCTTTGACTATTTTGTGATTAAGTGAATATTTTCTGAAATAATCGCTTCGAAAGTCAGAAAAGTTGTGTAGCCCCCCCCCGTAACTTTTGAACCGTAAGTTCAAAACATATGAAAAAATTTGAAGAGATGCGCCTTATCATATACTTTCTACGAAAATTGTTTTGAACGTTATCGGTTCAGCCATTTTTGAGTTATCTCCAAAAAACTTCTTCCATAGGCATCAGATACGGCCTTTTGGTATTAGTTTGGTTCTTATTCCATTGAAGGTACGGAACCCTCCTATGCGTGGTCCGACACGCACTTGGCCGGGTTTTTTTTTCAATTTGTTACATGTACGGAGTGCCACCCTTAAAAATATTTTTAAGGGTGGCACTCACTTACACCTTGTTATATGTCTTATAGTTTCCGAGTAAAATAGCTGTGACATACGGACGGACGAAAATATGGAATGACGAAACTATAAGGGTTCAGTTTTTGCCGTTTTGACTAGGGAACCCTAAAAAGAAAGTTGTCATTAAGGCATGAAGTCCTTAAAAAAAGATCCCGATGAATTGAGAATCTCCTCCTTCACAATCTTGAAGTCATGAAAACAAGGGATTATGTCAAATACTTGTTCATCTAGTCCACAAATGTTAAATAAAATATAACTCCGTTTTCGACCCGCCCCTCTCGCTTAATACTCCCGTCGATTGTATAGCTAATTGTGACCACCTCGCCCGCTTACATACTTCTGCTGCTGAATGTGTGTGTAGTCGACGTCAAAGATATGTTTACACTATCGCACCTTACTCTATCTGGTCTAAGAGCTGGCCACGTCACATATGACAATAATGAGAGCAACGAAACCCATCTAGTAAGATTGCAATACTATCCTTATTGCTAGATCCGGCCATCTGGCAGCTTTTAATGGGAGGAGGTCAGAGTGACAGAATAGCAAAATTTTTGAATTGGAAAATAGTATTACCAAAATAGGTAAAAACGGCCGAAGTTGTCTTATATATTTTTTCTACTCCTGTACTTTTATCTGTCATTTATACATTCGTTAACAACTTTATAAGAACATAGATAATACACTCGATGAAAAGTCTATCTAGTCTATTCCCCAAAATAACACTTGTTCTATAAAAGCGCCAAAATAGTATCGCGGAATCGCGTGCAAACACGGCTATTAATATAAAATAAATTACTGCCAACCTAAGAAACCTAAATAAACGCAGCGTTTTTAGAAAAAAAAACTTTAAAAAAGAAAAAAATATAAGAACCACAGACCTACTTCGTAGTTTTTTACGTTTCCCGTTCGTTTGTTGGGGCGAATTGCAAACTTTGAAAGTAATTTAGGTATTTTTACTAATCTCTGTAGCTCTTTAATAATTGATCAAATAACGACGGTGTGTATTTGTGTTAGTAATGTTAGTATTATTGAAAAATAGTGTTTTAAAAGCTAAATCTTAAATGATTGTTGATTATGTTGACAAAATAACTGCGATATCCATGAAGATTTCAATTTCGCATTTTATGTAAAAGTAAGTGTATTCGTAGAAAAAGTATTGTATGCAACGTCGTATAAGTAGGTAAAAAAATGTTCGTGGCGTTTTTCTTAACAATTTTCGCCTACGGCTCAAATTGTTACCCCACATTGTTACGCCACTCACCTTTTTTGACCCCTCTTATACAACTGTTGCATAAACTACTATTAACATTAGAACAAAAATCATTGCGTAATATTTCGGAAACAGAAACCGTAGGCGACAAGCTATGAATTACATTATACGTCGTTTTTGACTACTTTCCCCCATCAGAAACTTTTGACGATGGTATAATCTAATTATGTATATAATTTTTCATAATACTGCATCAAAACCAGAACTCTAGGATTTGTAGTCTTAGAGTGGGATGCATTCTTTGAACTTCACCACTTTACAGCTGCCAGATATCCAGATCTAGAAATAAGCATAGTATAGAAAAGTAACGAGAGAGGTTTCGTCGCTGTCATTATTGTGTCATATCTGACGTGGCTAACTCTACGTCTATTCGTAATAAGGTAAAAAAATGTATATCCCATCAAAAACATAAATGTGAAAGGCTGCCAAGTTCGATACTATGGGAATGCTTCGCCTATAAAAGAAGTGAGATCTGAATAAGTACCAAGTTCCTTAAAAATACCTCAAATCATAAATAGTTATAGGAATGCACACTTGATTTCCAGCAGTTTTTAAGGTACATTTTGAATAAGTATCACGTTACATAGAAATACCTAAAATTATAATAGTCAGAGAAACGCACACCGGTTTTTTTAGCAGTTTCCTGATAACATTTATTATTTTCAGTACTTTTTAATGATGTTACTTGGCAAGTTTTCACACACCACACACCTTTTCAATGCAATGAATCGACACCTTTGGACTGCAATGTGTCAAGTATATAATTTTCTATTAAAACTTGCCAAGTTACATCATTAAAAAGTACTGAAAATAATAAATGTTATCAGGAAACTGCTAAAAAAACCGGTGTGCGTTTCTCTGACTATTATAATTTTAGGTATTTCTATGTAACGTGATACTTATTCGAAATGTACCTTAAAAACTGCTGGAAATCAAGTGTGCATTCCTATAACTATTTATGATTTGAGGTATTTTTATGGAACTTGGTACTTATTCAGATCTCACTTTTTTTATAGGCGAAGCATTCCCATAGTATCGAACTTGGCAGCCTTTCACATTTATGTTTTTGATGGGATTTCATTTATTTTTGTTAGGTGTAGGTTCTTTATTATTTTTTTATCACTTTTGCTTTAGGAAATGTCTCATTCCACTTAGGTATGTACTTTATACTATACCCTTTATACTGAGCGTCTAATTCTATTTTACTATTTATTTATAGGTGATTTTTACAAATAAACTGGCTTCCTACACCTATAAAATGTACCTACTTACATATAATTACATACATCAATAACGTACTTTATTCTGTTTGTAAGTACGCTACCTACATAGATAATTAATAACTTGGTAATACCTACTGCAGTAAAACACTTCTTACTTGCATTAAATACGTTTAATTTTGACGACAAAGTAAAAATATTTAATATTAGCAAAAATTATCAATTATTTAAAATTTAGCATTTCACGTAAAAATCACAATAATGGCATCTAAATAAGGGTATTTCACATTCAATAAGTTCCCTAGTGGTCAGAATACAATTAAATTATAATAACAAAAATATTTAAATTTAGCACTTCACTTAAAAATGAAGAGAACTGTACCTATTTCACTTTCACATTCAACAACCTCCCTAGTGACCAGAATGTAATTAAATTACAATAATTAAAAATATTTAATATTAGCACTTCACTTAAAAATGAAGACGACTGTACCTAAACAAGGACATTACAAATTCAATAGTTAGCAAAACCGGTAAGTAAAAATAAAGACTCGGCTAGTAATAATTTGGCTGCAGGAAAATAATGGGTTAATGAGGCGGGTGATATGGATGGTGACAGATGATGCGCTGGCTGAACGTAGCCTAAATTAAAGAGCCAGGTCTTTATACGCCCGTCAAACGAGGCAATTGGAATTTGGGAAATTTAGCAAAACAACAAAAAAACTATTATGGCACAAAAATACTGGATACAAAAAAGGAATCCGATTTGTAACGTTTTTTTAACAAAAATATAAATAATTTGATGTTCTCGAAAGCAGGATGCAAAAGCTGTTGCTTAAATTAAAAAAGAGTTCGTGGGCCAGTGTCCGCTTTGATACGGCGGACCCAATAGCTCGCTGAACTCCTTTTCTCACTTGCGAGAGCCCGCTGGATGCGGACTCTAACTCTCCGATGATGTGGCGAAGAAACCCGCGGAAATCGCGGCAGCTGCAGACTGTCCCGCCGGCCCGGCATCCACAAGGGCCTTCCGGAATCAGGCGGTTTCAGGGTATAGCACTTGCTAAATAATTTATATTGGGCCTCTTCGCCCGGCAAGGGTTTCGGTTTTATTTCTGCTCCAACAATGCAACAATAGCACTTGCCATACAATGTTTGAAATAAATCGCACTTTATCACGATGCAGCTAAGCAAATTATGGCAAAAAAGACCAGAACAAATCCAGATTATCTCTTTTTCTTTCAAAATCTCACGGCGCTCTGACAGACTCCATCAAAAATCAACTTTTTTCTTTTGACAATCTGGAATACCTCAAAATTCACATTCAAAATTAGCGCGAGTCTTATCTCAATTTTATAACTGCCAGACGTATTACAAAATACGGACTGATATAAGCGCCATCTACCTGTAATGCCGTGAATCACAATGTACGCTTTTTTATATATCAACCGTGACCTAGCCTTAGACACAGAAGTTCAGAAGTTCTAAAGAAAGTCGACAGATGTCGTACGATACGTAGCGTAATGCTACAGCATCTCCCTACCAAACAAAGAAACAAACAAACAACAACACAAGTAAACACAAGAAAACTAACCCCAAGCAACAAAAACAAACACAACTTAATGCTAAGGCCAAAAAAAGGCACAACAAGAGAACCCTAAACGAATTCCAAAAAAAAACAAAACTAACCAGTTATTAACATTACCCCTAAAGACTAACCTAATAGATTAACAAGATGACAAAACGCCAACCAACGCGTCACGCGGTCCAAGACGTGACGGCCGGGATAGGACAGAAACTGCACCTGGCCACAGATCTTAATCCCTCACATCGAGTCATCAAATTATACAACCAGACTATCATAGACCGGGAAAGATAAACGAAGCCTTAAACACCAACGGTAAAAAAGGTCAAATCTGGAAAAAGGAGCAAGGAAACGCTCAAACGAAAACAAAAAAACGATAAGAAACAAATCAAGCAAGGATTACCGACAAGGGAATGGCGGACTAAAGCGCATTTTAGAATTTTGAGAAAACTGAACGGGCCGAAAGAAGAAACTATTTCATGATATCTTTAATATGATAGGTACCGACGTGCTCGGAATCGGTATCAGCCAGTACATATATATACCTGTGGAGACACCCGTCTAACCACACGGCACCGAACGAAACGTGGAGCGAATTTACCGCCTCGAAAAGGATCAGCGGATCCACGCTGGAAATTCCGGCGCCAAACGATTTGGTCACCAACGATTCTTGGCGAAGAACGGTTCGTGTTGAACTTGGCGGCGTTACGATGAAAGGCTAAAGCCATCGAATCAGAAACTTTATCGTACACCTCACGAAGCGTCTGAAGATTCGAAGCGTGTTCCATCCGGCTGAGTCCCACATCTTGGTCCACAACCTGATTCTCAACACGTTCACGAATCATTGACAACTCGCGGCCGTACATCAAAAAATTCGGTGTATAAGCAGTAGCCAAATTTATACAAGAGTTTAAATAAAGAGCGACCCGATGTAAATGACCCGACCAACTGCGTTGGTCATTTTCAACTAAAATGCTCAAAGTTGTAATCACGACCTGGTTATATCTCTCCACAACATTCGCTTGTGGCGAATAATATGGGGTATAACACGGACCTGGAATATTATAGCTCGCCAGGAAATCCAGAAATTGACGACTATGAAAAACTGTAGCGTTGTCACAGAGAATGTTAGTAGGAACACCGTACCGCAAAATAACCTCCGACTCTAATGCCATCGATATTGACCTCGCATTCACCAACTTCAAAGGGACCAACCAAACAAATTTGGTAAAAACGTCACCCAAAGTCAAAATATAACGACACCCATTACGGCTAACCGGTAAAGGACCAATTAAGTCAATGGAAAGAAGATCCATTGGAGCCGCAACACGACGAGGAAATAAGCGAAGTCCACGAGGTTGTGAATTTGCAATTTTATAAGACTTGCAAATCTGACATTCGGAAAGGAACCTTGTAACATCACGGTACATATTCGGCCAATAGTATAAGTCACGAGCTTTTAAATACGTTTTCATAACACCAGGATGAACGTTGGGAAATCCATTATGAATTTCAGCAACCGCCTCTCTAGTCCTTGAAGCAGGAAGAACTATACGCCATGGATTAGGTGCTAAAGGGTTTTCGATAGATACCCTGCGCATTTCGGACCCGGGGTATGTCCTTAAACTACGTCCGGACTTGGGTATGTCCTTAAACTATGCCAAAAAGAGAGGTATGGGCACTGCGAATGGCATCTCGCTTAGTGTGGTAGGGCACGTTCAGTGAATGTCATCTCGCTCAAATCTGGAGCAGAGCCCGACTGGGGAAGTACCTCCACCTTACAGAAAACCACAGCCAAATAGCACTAGACCCTACTCATAGTGTTGTGTTCCTGCTGGTGAGTAAGGTTGCCAAAGAGCTCAAAGAGGACCCAGTGTGTTGACGATGAGGGACCCTCTTGTTCCTTTAGCCGTCAACACAGTGAATCCTCCTTTTTGTAAAGGGTCGGCAACGCGCATGTGACTCCTGTGGAGTTACAGGCGTCCATAGGTTACGGTAGCTGCTTACCATCAGGCAGGCCGTATGCTTGTTTGCCACCGTCGTAGTATAAAAAAAAAAAAAAAAAAATTAAGACACCATCCCGAAGAGCAAATGCAGTAAACATTTGAGGATTGTCCAGAACTCCCTGGTAAATTCGTTCATACCAAGGATCTCCAGAAGGATCCATGCCACGCGCGAATGAGATAAGCCCAACTTGAGCGCGGGACAAGGCGTCTGGAACAACATTAAGGACACCTTTTTTATGTTCAATCTCAAAGTTATATTGGGAAATCAAAGTTGCCCAACGAGCCAAGCGCCCGGTAGGATTATCAAGGGTGATCAACCATTTAAGAGCAATATGGTCAGTAATGATCTTAAACCTCATTCCATCGAGATATCCGCGGAAATGCTTTATGGAATCAACAACGGCGAGAAGCTCATGTTCGGTTGTCCCGTATCCACGTTCAGCTTTAGTGAATAAACGAGAATAATAAGCAATTGGATGTTCAACGCCGTCAAACTCTTGAGCCAGGACCGAGCCTAAGCCAACCTGGCTAGCGTCACATTGAAGGATAAAAGGTTTCGAAAAATCCGGGCAAGCCATCAACGGAGCGCTCATCAAGGCATCCTTCAATTTAAAAAAAGCTTTACTAGCACTATCGTTCCAATCGATGGGATCACGTCCCTTTCTCTTACCAATAAGTGCCGTCAGAGGAGCAATAATCGAAGAAAAACCATCCACGAAACGGCGATAATACGAACACATACCAATGAAAGCACGTAGAGACTTGGCAGAAGAAGGGGTAGGGTAATCCCTAATAGCTTCTAATTTCTTTGGATCAGTTTGAAGACCACGCTCATTGACGATGTAGCCGAGATACTTCAATTCAGACTTACAAAACTCGCACTTATCTAAATTAACCGTAAGACCAGCTTCTTTCAACCTATCACGAACCTTACGAATAAGCCGCATATGACTGTCAAAATCACGAGACACCAAAATCAAATCATCAACATAGCCGAAGATAAAATCCTCAGACTCAGGGGTATATTCAAAATTGACAATCATGTCAGTAAGCCTCTGCATCTCGGACGCAGCGTTGGTTAAACCAAAAGGGAGACGAACGAACTCAAAGAGGCCCCTTTGGGGTACAATAAAGGCCGTTTTCTCACAACTGGCCTTATCAGCTAAGGGGATTTGCCAAAAGGCGCTCCTAAAATCCAACGAAGTTAGATATTTGGCACCTCGTAGGTTATCAAGGATGTCCTGGACGCGCGGGAGAGGGTATGAATCCCTGATGGTAACGCTGTTCAACTTCCTACTGTCCACGCAAAATCTGACACTACCATCTTTCTTGGTAACCATCACCACTGGGGAAGCCCAGGGTGATCGTGAGGGACGAATAACGCCTGACTCTAACATCTTGTCGATCTCTTCGTTGAGAATCTTGAGTTTGACTGGAGATAAGGGATAGTAACGTTGACGGATGGGCGAACCAACAGTCTCAATTTTATGCGAAAGCCACGAAGTACAACCTAATCCAGCTTTATCAGAAGAAATCTCCTCAAACTCGTCAATAACACATTGGAGTTTTGATTCCTGCAGTGGTGCAAGCACCGTACGAGGGTGGACATAGCGAACCTCACCTACTCGTGGGATTGCGACAGGAACATGATGTGAAGCGACGTAAAGCTTACCTGACAAACCATCACGGAATGCCTTCTTTAAAATGTCAATGAGACCAATAGCATTCCAAAACTCAATTCCTAAAATAAATGCAGTAGGAAGATTACTGCTTACTAGACAGGGGTGCAGAACGCGAATGCCACTAAAAAGAATGGGGACGTCCAAACCGCCTAGAATTTCAATAGGAGAATTGTCGGCGGAGACAACATAAGGCCGGATATCCTTGTGATATGTTATACCGAGCTCCGATAAGAGGGATATATCAATTAGTGAAACCTGAGCACCAGAGTCTAAAAGAGCTCTTACCGAAGAGCCAGCAACTAAAACATCAATAAAAAGTCTATTATCCGGGGAATTATTCATATAAACGGGCGACACCGATGGACCTCTCAGTGCGCCACTTATTCGTTTTTTGACGGACCAGAATTACAACTAGGACAATCGCGTGTGATTGCACCAACACGCTTACACTTGAAGCACACTGCCCCTGAAACGTTAGGACAATTACGATAGTTGTGACCAGTTGCATCACACTTCATACACACTATAGAACTGGGTTGACCTACAACTTGAGCACTAATCGGTGCAATAGCCAAACGTGCTGGACGTGAACCTTGAAAGGCTTCAAAATTTTTCGCGACTTCTAACAAACCATCAATATCCCTGACCACGTTAGTTGCAAGACAAGGATGATATCTAGGATTCATTCCATATTTAATAATGTTAAACAGGTTGTCTTCGGAAACCGGTGTACGAAGCTTTGCGTTTAGATCGCGCGCCTGAATAACAAAATCAACCACTGACTGGTTGTCCTTCTGTGATAAAGCGCGAAGTTGGCTCTCAAGCTTGAAATCGAAATCGGCTACGTCGAAGGTTTTAACGAATTCAGACTTTAATTCCGCATAAGTAAGACCTTGATATCTGATTGCCCTAAAATGTTTCAAGGCACTATCTGACAACAATTCATGGAAACGTCTGACAACATATGAAGGATTGACGTTACGCGCCATACCTTCTTCCTCGATTCGAAAGAAAAATTCGCGAACACAAGTGTCCCCGGAAAAGTTCAAGTTCCATTTCGTAAGTGAATAATCTTTGAAAGGAAAAGGCGGGGGAAGTCCGGACATATGCATCGCCTGAGGTCGTGGTTCAGAATCAAAAAACTGTTCTTCATCGTCTGCCATTGGATCTAAAATCCTCGGATCGTACGAGTTTAAAGATGAGTGCGCATGAGGTGTCTCAGCAATTGATCCTTCATTACTTAAGTGCGACATGGCGAAAAGTCGAATGTTGTCTTGCGTTGCAAGTTCAAACAAAAAATAAAGTTAATCTACCTAAAAGAATAAAATCCGAAGTTCGAGTATATCCGTGGTCTAAACCAAGCGCTTAAGTCAAAGAAAGAAAATAACACTCGAAGTCTAAATGCCAAGTTAGAGTTCGAATTTAAAAAAAACAAGTTCAGTTTCTGAAAAAAATAATAAAACGCAAATCATACATTCTATGTCTGACTTACCTGCGAATTCCCTAACGTCTACGGGCTCTAACTACAGGACTCAGACTATGAAATAAGGTATTCGGGATATGTTACGGGTAATTGAGAAAAAGGCATAAGTAAAGGGCAACAGATAAATTCGTTTTTTTTTAACATAAATAAAAGCAATTTTTTATATGACGGAATTCGGGTTAGTGATGGGACGTAAGGAGGCAGCAGGCTGAAACAAACCAAAATCAAGGTTAATAGAACCGCGACCGGTCTACGGTCACCGTCTCACAAATCCAAAAAAAAAAAAAAAAAATATTTAATTACAATTATCAAAAGTAAATCCAGAGTTCTTTACCTTCTCGGGCGCCATTTTGCAGTAAAACACTTCTTACTTGCATTAAATACGTTTAATTTTGACGACAAAGTAAAAATATTTAATATTAGCAAAAATTATCAATTATTTAAAATTTAGCATTTCACGTAAAAATCACAATAATGGCATCTAAATAAGGGTATTTCACATTCAATAAGTTCCCTAGTGGTCAGAATACAATTAAATTATAATAACAAAAATATTTAAATTTAGCACTTCACTTAAAAATGAAGAGAACTGTACCTATTTCACTTTCACATTCAACAACCTCCCTAGTGACCAGAATGTAATTAAATTACAATAATTAAAAATATTTAATATTAGCACTTCACTTAAAAATGAAGACGACTGTACCTAAACAAGGACATTACAAATTCAATAGTTAGCAAAACCGGTAAGTAAAAATAAAGACTCGGCTAGTAATAATTTGGCTGCAGGAAAATAATGGGTTAATGAGGCCGGTGATATGGATGGTGACAGATGATGCGCTGGCTGAACGTAGCCTAAATTAAAGAGCCAGGTCTTTATACGCCCGTCAAACGAGGCAATTGGAATTTGGGAAATTTAGCAAAACAACAAAAAAACTATTATGGCACATAAATACTGGATACAAAAAAGGAATCCGATTTGTAACGTTTTTTTAACAAAAATATAAATAATTTGATGTTCTCGAAAGCAGGATGCAAAAGCTGTTGCTTAAATTAAAAAAGAGTTCGTGGGCCAGTGTCCGCTTTGATACGGCGGACCCAATAGCTCGCTGAACTCCTTTTCTCACTTGCGAGAGCCCGCTGGATGCGGACTCTAACTCTCCGATGATGTGGCGAAGAAACCCGCGGAAATCGCGGCAGCTGCAGACTGTCCCGCCGGCCCGGCATCCACAAGGGCCTTCCGGAATCAGGCGGTTTCAGGGTATAGCACTTGCTAAATAATTTATATTGGGCCTCTTCGCCCGGCAAGGGTTTCGGTTTTATTTCTGCTCCAACAATGCAACAATAGCACTTGCCATACAATGTTTGAAATAAATCGCACTTTATCACGATGCAGCTAAGCAAATTATGGCAAAAAAGACCAGAACAAATCCAGATTATCTCTTTTTCTTTCAAAATCTCACGGCGCTCTGACAGACTCCATCAAAAATCAACTTTTTTCTTTTGACAATCTGGAATACCTCAAAATTCACATTCAAAATTAGCGCGAGTCTTATCTCAATTTTATAACTGCCAGACGTATTACAAAATACGGACTGATATAAGCGCCATCTACCTGTAATGCCGTGAATCACAATGTACGCTTTTTTATATATCAACCGTGACCTAGCCTTAGACACAGAAGTTCAGAAGTTCTAAAGAAAGTCGACAGATGTCGTACGATACGTAGCGTAATGCTACACTACCTACCAGTAGGTATTATAATTGGTGGCCTATTATGTAGCCCTAGAAGTGCACCATCCCATCTCATCCCGTGGCGTATCGGAGGGTGAGATGGGCAGTAGTATATATAATTCCATCTTAGAGTATATATGATTTCCATGTTCTTGAATCTGCGATTTTATTAGTTGTAAAATTAGAAATTATTTAGACTATGCGAGAAAAAATAGTCTTTTCATTTTTGTTTTTTTTTTTTTTTTTTTTTTTTTTTTTTATACCACGACGGTGGCAAACAAGCATACGGCCCGCCTGATGGTAAGCAGCTACCGTAACCTATGGACGCCTGCAACTCCAAAGGCGTCACATGCGCGTTGCCGACCCTTTACAAAAAGGAGGATTCACTGTGTTGACGACTAAAGGAACAAGAAGGTCCCTCATCGTCAACACACTGGGTCCTCTTTGAGCTCTTTGGCAACCTTACTCACCAGCAGGAACACAACACTATGAGTAGGGTCTAGTGCTATTTGGCTGTGGTTTTCTGTAAGGTGGAGGTACTTCCCCAGTCGGGCTCTGCTCCAGATTTGAGCGATGACATTCGCTGAACGTGCCCTACCACACTTAGCGAGATGCCATTCGCAGTGCCCATACCTCTCTTTTTGGCGTAGTTTAAGGACATACCCAGGTCCGGACGTAGTTTAAGGACATACCCCGGGTCCAACATGTTTGACTGATTTAGCGCACCTAGTGTACCTAGTGACCTGCTTTGCACTTCGTAAATCGTGGGTTCGGTTCCCGCAACAGACACACAGTGGTGAACAATTTTATTGTTCTTGTCTTTAAGACAAACATGTATTGTCTTAAATTGGTATGTATCAAATTTAAATAAGTCTTATCTCATTTCCACTCCATACCTACTTATAGTAGAACAAAATTACACATTCGTTGTTTTCGAAACTGATTCACACTTGGCCGTTTTCAGATTTTTACTTTATTTCGACCTAAAGACAAACCTTCGAGCCAAATTTCAGGTCGGTACGACCATTGGAAGATAGACCCATTTAGTTCATTATGACTTCATAGTAGAACAATGTTACACCTTCGCTATTTTTAAAACTGACTCACACTTGGCCGTTTTCAGATTTTTCCCTTTACTTTGACCTTAAGACCTATCTCCATGCCAAATTTCAAGTCAGTACGACCATTGGAAGTGGTCTAGGTTTTTGATGAGTCAGTGAGTCAGTGAGTCAGTGAGTGTATAGTAAAAATAGCGATTTTCTGACGTCAATATCTCAAGAACTGCTATAGGTAGAATTATGAAATTTTGTATTCTAGACAATTAAGGGGATGTCAACAGACACTCGAAATTTCATATGCGTAGATAAAATAATTTTTGAGTTATAGGGTGGTCGAAATTGGCCCGAAATGGTTCGTGTAATATAACCCACGGCCGGTGTGTCGCTTTTTTTTGCTCGAACTTGGCGGACACACTGCCGTGTGTCTAGATACATATAGTCTGGCCATCCAACGAACGCAGTAGCAATGTACATCAAACAAAAATATAGTAACACTCTAGGGCGAATCGAAAAGCAGCATTGATTTATAGAAAAGCAGCAATGTAGATCTAACAAAATGGCCACGCTCTTCCGTAGGTATGTGAAGTTTATGGAGAATTTTAACTTTTAATTCTGCATTGTATAAATAATTTGATAACTCTGAGTCTGATATATACCTATTATTATGTATGACTTTTGTATGAATTAGAATGTGCGAAGAAATTGAAATAACCAACATCTAAAAAGGACAGAAGATTGGAGGTGGAAATTATGCGGTCAAAATACAATAGTCTAAAGTGTTGAAACCCAGCAAGGAAACAAACATTGATTGCTAAAATCATAAGGCCAGTCGAGGAAAACGACCATATCTACTAGAAAATACAACTTTTCAGCTTAGAATGGAATAAGTTTACTTAGCTGCATAATACATATTACTCAGTAATACTCCTAATTATTATGATTTCCTTCCATTGTTTTAAGACTATTTTTAGGTACTGACCTATTGTACGAAGTGTATTATTAATTAATTAATAAAACACATGAGATTTTGGTGTTTATTTATTGTACACATTGCTGAGGTATATCAAGGGAAAACATTACAAAGACTTGTTAAAATATCGGAAGGTAGCGGAGTACTTGCTGCTTGTAGGTAGGTACTGCTTGTCAAACCTAATTTTTACCGCTTTCTTTCGACAATATTGAGCACCAAACGTTCTTGGACTTCATTTAGCATCAGTTTTCACTTTAATTATACGATTTACACTGAAAGAAAGAACTTCAAATGAATGAATGAATGAATGAAAGGTTTATTCATGACAATTACAAAAGACATAATATACAACAACATATACAACCCGAAACATTAATTGCCACGAAATGGTCGCAACTCAGCGTTAAATGCCGGCAGGGCCAGCGCTGGTCTTCCGTTGCAACCATTTGACGACACGGCGCATTGACGCCACGATCACATCCCCAAAGTAAGAATATCCTAATCAAAACAAGAGAAAAAAAAACAATAAAAAAACAGGAAAAAATTATAAACATAAACACAAAAACAATTTAAAAACTTCAAACGTTTCCTAATTCCGTCCTATGGAGGCCGCTTTAATACGGTCTACAGATTCACTGAGATAATCGCGCGACAAAATGCCACGTGTGTAGAGCCCCCCTAGGTTGGATTTTGGAACAGCCGTGGCCATCGACAAGCGTCGATGACAAAGGAAGCGAAGCATTTATAGTCTGTGGTTTACTACTTTTTACTACTATCATATCGTCCATGTCATTCATCCCGACATAGACGCCGACGCCATATTACGTCATGCAGCAAAAAGTAGGTCACGGACACAAAGGACTACTCTAAATTACACTTTTAACAAACAAAGGAAGACATATTACGAATTTACGATCACAAATGATAATTCAATACAAAACTCTGCATAACCTCAAAGCCACATTTATCACGCAAAATACCTGCATAAGGTATTAAAGGTACACTACCTATATTAATATCCTAGCTGAGCTTTCTTAGTAAGTAGGTACATTAATTTTCAACACACCTGCTCGTAACGAGGTTCTTATTCCACCACTTTTATGCTCATAATCCTAGATATTAAACACGCGTTCATTTCACAATAATTATCCAACTAGTGGCATAATTTAATAATCCGATCAAGTGACGTTTGTACTTATAGTACGCGGGCGAAGCCGCGGGAAAAGGCTAGTAGTATAATAAACGAGTAGGAAATATATTTTTCAACACACCTGCTCGTAACGAGGTTCTTATTCCACCGCTTTTATGCTCATAATCCTAGATATTAAACACGTGTGCATTTCACAATAATTATCCAACTAGTGGCATAATTTAATAATCCGAAACTCTTTATGAGTTTACATTCTAAAAAAGTAAAAAAAAAGTAAATGTATTAAAAATATACACATTTACGATAGAATACAAATTATACAATCCTGATCGTGAATAAGAATCATTTCAACTTATTATATTACTCGTAATACACAATAAATTACGTTTCAAACACGAATTGACTGTTTTAATATTGGCTGTTTGGCATTATACGTCCGCGCCTTTGCCTCAAGCTGCACGCACATCCAAAAAAGAAAATTGCGCGCCATTTACAAGTTAACCTCAAATCATTGTTTATTTGTTAGATTTTTCTCGTCGTGTTTTATTAATTTAAACAAATTATATTTTCAATGAATAAGAAGACAACTTTAGCGTTAATTTAACCTCTGGATACATTTCAAAATTGTGATACATACTAGTAAAATGTCATCATAAAAATCTAGTGAGCAATACGTAAGAAAAAAAACCGGCCAAGTGCGAGTCGAACTCGCGCACCGAGGGTTCCGTACAAATCTATAGGTATATAGGGGTAGTAACTGTAAAATTATTAAAAATATTTTTATTATATGATGTAACTAAAATTTATGGTTTTCGCAAATTTTCCTGTATCTGTGCTATAAGACGTTGCTTCGTACCAAATTTCAAGATCCTGAGTTCACGGGAAGTACCCTGTAGGTTTTGATTCGCATGCGATTTTCGAAAATTTGCGGAATTTTGCGGCATAAACGGCTGTATCTTTTGATTGCATTGGCATAAAAGTTTGATTTTTTCACAGCACCAAGGGACAGTAGACCTGAGTATTTGATATAAATTTCAGCTTGATACCTCCATGCGTTCGTGAGAAAAATGGTCTTGACAGACAGACAGACAGACAGACGGACAACAAAGTGATCCTATAAGGGTTCCGTTTTTTCCTTTCGAGGTACGGAACCCTAAAAATACTATAATTTATTGCACAATAAATGTGAAGTCTTTAATTTTATGAAATGATTTGAAAAAGAGTTCCAGATACTCAATAACATCACAAAAAAGGTTAGTTAAATTTAATTATCTTAGGTTCGTAAGTACCTCTATCCTGTAAACATTCTGACAATTAATGTATTTATCAAAAGTTATTAATTATTCTATTCTGTTATTTCCTCGCAAGTGTGTTGAAAAACGTCGTATGAAACGCGTGTGCTTGATCATTACATAAGCTCAGCGTCCTTATGCGAAGTAAATAATAAAAACGCAATCTGAAACTTTAAAATGAAAGTCAACAAAACTAACTTTTTAAAATTTAAAAAGTTACATTGCCACAGATAAAACACAAATTATGCACAATTATCGAATTATCCAAAGACGGGTGTTGCCAACCCGCGATTTTTCAAATTTGCCGCGCTTTTCTACTGACAGAAATGATTTGCCAGACTATATTTTTGACGTTAACTTGACGCGTTCAAGGAGTGTTCAGTTTAAATTGTCTGTTATAGTGTACTGTAGCCGATAACATGGATTACGGATTAGATAAGGGCCGAAAGTTCTCAGTATTATGGCAATTTTGAAATAAGGTGAGTTTTATCATAGAATAAGTAATGAAAAAATTGTGTACTAATAGAAAAAATTTATACAATTTTATCTTCTTTATACGTTCCATAGACATTTTACTCATACTGCCAACCGTTTAAGCGCCGAGGTTAAAAACTGACTTTTGGCACCTTTAAACCAAGATGGCCGCCAACGCTCCTCAAGCTTTCAAATCTAACTTTTCAATAACCACCCTATAGCCTACCAATAACCATTAAAACATTTTCTACACCACCTTTTGTAAGGCTATGTATGGAGATGATTCCCCGATACAGAAGATAGAATTTTTTCCTTCCTGAATTTGACATTTAGCCACAAAGACGTAAACGTTAGCTGTCATGCGAAAAAAAGAATTTTCAACGTGCTTCATATATCCGTGCCGTGTGTGAGACATGTCATACGCATATCATTAACACTGGCTTAATTGATACTATTTTCGAACGCACCCATAAGGTGATAATGATAAGCAATGTGCCAACCCTTCCTTCATTAGCCCTCATATGCGGTAAGCCCAACGGTAGAATCGGGTACAATGGAGAGAGACATAGTGAAACTCCTCTGGTTTTATATGGTCTTATTGATATAAGGAGCATGAAGTACTGAACTATGACTGAAGTACAGTCGCCATAAAATATATCGGAGCGGCCAATGTACCTAAAAATATCTGAATTACTGATCACCTTCGCCGCTATTGTTCATGTCTTTTATTTAACAAAGAACCAAGGTGACCGACAGCTCTAAAAGTTAGTAGGTTGAATTGCCAATGGGCTGGCCACATATGTCGCAGAGCCGATAATCGCTGGCGTAAGCGTGTTCTGGAGCGGCGACCAACTGGGCAAAAGTAGCGAGGGACACCCTCTGCCAGATGGCGGGATGACTTATTTAAGAGGGCCGGCAGTGACTGGATGCGTAAAGCAGCAGACCGGGCTCTGTGGCGTACCTTGTCCAGCGTTGGATTGCACGGGCTGATGATGAAGATGATGTCTTTTACGGTAACGTAACTAAAGAAAAACCGGAACCCTTTACAGGATCTGTCTATCCGTCTGTCAATGCCAATTTGCTCTGAAACGACCTGAACCGATTTAGTTAAGGTACACATATGAACGTGTAACATAACTAAATGAATTTAACGTGAGGGCCACTTTTGGACGCAGTTTTTTTGGACCAATAGTTTTGAAGCAGTAGATTCACTGTGACAGACGGACAGACAGCAGACAGACACCTTTCCTTTTGAGGAACGTAACCCAAAAATGTATCCGAATAACGACAAGCAGCCGAATTATCGTGCTATTTCTAGCCTTTATCCTAAGTCTTAACCGTTTTATGACTGGCTTGGGATTAAATGAATGATGTCACTACAATTGTAGGTAGATACTTAATGGGAACGTTACTAAACACTTGTATGACTATTAGTTAATTGTATGGCGTCATTCGTTTATCGAACGAGCAAACGCATCGAAGCGAAGTTCTTAGAAACAACTTCGGACCCAATTTAACAGAACTACTGGGACGTCCGTGCATTTAGACATTTTCGACGGCTTTTTGATTTTGAATATTTGATCCGTGATAACTTATGTAACGTTTTTTTATCATGAAATGTGTTGGGGTTGTAGCAGAAATAAGTATAATTAGAGAGTTCTTATTTATGAGTTGGATTAACCTGCAGCGGGTTCTGCAATCAGAAGGCCTAACAGTTTTGTTAAGAGGTTTTTTATACTGGTCAACTCGTAAGCATGAATCGTGAGTTCTTAGTTCGAGGCGGACTACTAGTTAAATAATGTTAAACAAACAAGAACCGACTTCACATAGCCTCCACCTTTCCCAAAGGAAATGCCCGAGCTACTGTAAAAAATACTCAAATTACTATAGGTGTGCCTATAATACTTGAAGACTTTCCTCGATTTCTCCACGATCCCATCATCAGATCCTGACCTGATGACGATGGCAGGCCTATGAATCATGTCATGCCCGCGCGAGCGAGTTATATACCTACGTTTTGCGCCTCCCTCGAGGGAGCTACAGTTAGTGGGCTACCAACGCGCTCACTGAACGCACGTCGTACCGCGCGCGACGCTACTCGGAACTCGGAACAATGTCATCACGAAAAAAAAAAATTATTGCGATGTGGTTGGATGTAAAAATAGCAAAGCTAATAAAAACTTATCGTTTTTCGCTCTGCCGACGGATGGGGAAAGGTACAAACTTTTTTTTATACCACGTTGGTGGCAAACAAGCATACGGCCCGCCTGATGGTAAGCAGCTACCGTAACCTATGGTCGCCTGCAACTCCAAAGGAGTCACATGCGCGTTGCCGACGCTTTACAAAAAAGGAGGATTCACTTATGTTATAATAATACTAGACATGTTATCTTTATTAATCTCTCAAATAACTATGATGATATTGCTAAAAGGCGATTAGAATAAGATTGATATAGCTGTCAATCCATATTAATTTTGACAGTGTGTGGCAAATCTGTCAAGATTAATCATACTCTCATCGCGGCAACAAAATATCAATCAATATTACTCATGTAACTATAATTGTTATGCACCATGCGAACCACTTAAACACTAAATCAATGCAAAATACCTATTTCCTTCACTATAAAACATTTCCAAACATAGGCTAGGCGACCCTAGCGCCCGCGTGAAGTTGACCACCCCAAACCGTTTGCCCGCAAATGGCATATCGGTATCGTTAGTTCATCGTTAGTTCATGTTTGTTCAGCAGGTTAAATCGTTAGGACCCGATCGTAACGTCGATTTTTTTAAAAAACAAAATGGGGTGGCTAACTTCACGTTAACCACCCCAAACCACTTTTTTTGCTATTTCTATTTTTATATCGAAAGATATTCGTTAGTTCATGATAGTTCACCAAATCAAATCGTTAGGACCCGACGCAATCATTTATTTTTATTTTTTGAAAGTGGGGTGGCTAACTTCACGCCAACCACCCCACCCTGGAATCGACAAATCTAACTATGTGGGGGCATCGGGCGACGTTAGTTCACGTTTGTTCAGGCATTAAAAACGTTAGGATCCCATCAGTATTGCCAGAAAAAAATAAAATCGAAAATTTGCTATTGGCGGCTGAAGGCAGGTATGTTAGGTGTCGTAAAAAGTTATACAATCGGGTCCTTACGATTCTTCAGCCTAAACAAGCGTCTGCAGGCCTTACTTAATCGATACAGTACGGTATCTTGCGGGCAATCAAAAGAGAAAAAGAGATTTCCGAGGTTTTAGATTTTTTTTCATACTATGGGGTGGCTAACTTCACGCCAACCACCCCACCCTGGAATTGACAAATCTAACTATGTGGGTGCATCGGGCGACGTTAGTTCACGTTTGTTCAGGCATTAAAAACGTTAGGATCCCATCAGTATTGCCACAAAAAAATAAAATCGAAAATTTGCTATTGGCGGCTGAAGGCAGGTATGTTAGGTGTCGTAAAAAGTTATACAATCGGGTCCTTACGATTCTTCAGCCTAAACAAGCGTCTGCAGGCCTTACTTAATCGATACAGTACGGTATCTTGCGGGCAATCAAAAGAGAAAAAGAGATTTCCGAGGTTTTAGATTTTTTTTCATACTATGGGGTGGCTAACTTCACGCCAACCACCCCACCCTGGAATTGACAAATCTAACTATGTGGGGGCATCGGGCGACGTTAGTTCACGTTTGTTCAGGCATTAAAAACGTTAGGATCCCATCAGTATTGCCACAAAAAAATAAAATCGAAAATTTGCTATTGGCGGCTGAAGGCAGGTATGTCAGGTGTCGTAAAAAGTTATACAATCGGGTCCTTACGATTCTTCAGCCTAAACAAGCGTCTGCAGGCCTTACTTAATCGATACAGTACGGTATCTTGCGGGCAATCAAAAGAGAAAAAGAGATTTCCGAGGTTTCAGATTTTTTTTCATACTATGGGGTGGCTAACTTCACGCCAACCACCCCACCCTGGAATTGACAAATCTAACTATGTGGGTGCATCGGGCGACGTTAGTTCACGTTTGTTCAGGCATTAAAAACGTTAGGATCCCATCAGTATTGCCACAAAAAAATAAAATCGAAAATTTGCTATTGGCGGCTGAAGGCAGGTATGTTAGGTGTCGTAAAAAGTTATACAATCGGGTCCTAACGATTCTTCAGCCTAAACAAGCGTCTGTAGGCCTTACTCAATCGATACAGTACGGTATCTTGCGGGCAATCAAAAGAGAAAAAGGCATTTCCGAGGTTTTAGATTTTTTTTCATACTATGGGGTGGCTAACTTCACGCCAACCACCCCACCCTGGAATCGACAAATCTAACTATGTGGGGGCATCGGGCGACGTTAGTTCACGTTTGTTCAGGCATTAAAAACGTTAGGATCCCATCAGTATTGCCAGAAAAAAAAAATCGAAAATTTGCTATTGGCGGCTGAAGGCAGGTATGTTAGGTGTCGTAAAAAGTTATACAATCGGGTCCTAACGATTCTTCAGCCTAAACAAGTGTCTGTAGGCCTTACTTAATCGATACAGTACGGTATCTTGCGGGCAATCAAAAGAGAAAGGCATTTCCGAGGTTTTAGATTTTTTTTCATACTATGGGGTGGCTAACTTCACGCCAACCACCCCACCCTGGAATCGACAAATCTAACTACGTGGGGGCATCGGGCGACGTTAGTTCACGTTTGTTCAGGCATTAAAAACGTTAGGATCCCATCAGTATTGCCAGAAAAAAATAAAATCGAAAATTTGCTATTGGCGGCTGAAGGCAGGTATGTTAGGTGTCGTAAAAAGTTATACAATCGGGTCCTTACGATTCTTCAGCCTTAACAAGCGTCTGCAGGCTTTACTTAATCGATACAGTACGGTATCTTGCGGGCAATCAAAAGAGAAAAAGAGATTTCCGAGATTTTAGATTTTTTTTCATACTATGGGGTGGCTAACTTCACGCCAACCACCCCACCCTGGAAACGACAAATCTAACTACGTGGGGGCATCGGGCGACGTTAGTTCACGTTTGTTCAGGCATTAAAAACGTTAGGATCCCATCAGTATTGCCAGAAAAAAATAAAATCGAAAATTTGCTATTGGCGGCTGTAGGCAGGTATGTTAGGTGTCGTAAAAAGTTATACAATCGGGTCCTTACGATTCTTCAGCCTAAACAAGCGTCTGCAGGCCTTACTTAATCGATACAGTACGGTATCTTGCGGGCAATCAAAAGAGAAAAAGAGATTCTGAGGTTTTAGATTTTTTTTCATACTATGGGGTGGCTAACTTCACGCCAACCACCCCACCCTGGAATCGACAAATCTAACTATGTGGGGGCATCGGGCGACGTTAGTTCACGTTTGTTCAGGCATTAAAAACGTTAGGATCCCATCAGTATTGCCAGAAAAAAATAAAATCGAAAATTTGCTATTGGCGGCTGAAGGCAGGTATGTTAGGTGTCGTAAAAAGTTATAAAATCGGGTCCTTACGATTCTTCAGCCTAAACAAGCGTCTGCAGGCCTTACTTAATCGATACAGTACGGTATCTTGCGGGCAATCAAAAGAGAAAAAGAGATTCTGAGGTTTTAGATTTTTTTTCATACTATGGGGTGGCTAACTTCACGCCAACCACCCCACCCTGGAATCGACAAATCTAACTATGTGGGGGCATCGGGCGACGTTAGTTCACGTTTGTTCAGGCATTAAAAACGTTAGGATCCCATCAGTATTGCCAGAAAAAAAAAAATCGAAAATTTGCTATTGGCGGCTGAAGGCAGGTATGTTAGGTGTCGTAAAAAGTTATAAAATCGGGTCCTTACGATTCTTCAGCCTAAACAAGCGTCTGCAGGCCTTACTTAATCGATACAGTACGGTATCTTGCGGGCAATCAAAAGAGAGAAAGAGATTCAGAGGTTTTAGATTTTTTTTCATACTATGGGGTGGCTAACTTCACGCCAACCACCCCACCCTGGAAACGACAAATCTAACTACGTGGGGGCATCGGGCGACGTTAGTTCACGTTTGTTCAGGCATTAAAAACGTTAGGATCCCATCAGTATTGCCAGAAAAAAATAAAATCGAAAATTTGCTATTGGCGGCTGTAGGCAGGTATGTTAGGTGTCGTAAAAAGTTATACAATCGGGTCCTTACGATTCTTCAGCCTAAACAAGCGTCTGCAGGCCTTACTTAATCGATACAGTACGGTATCTTGCGGGCAATCAAAAGAGAAAGGCATTTCCGAGGTTCTAGATTTTTTTTCATACTATGGGGTGGCTAACTTCACGCCAACCACCCCACCCTGGAATCGACAAATCTAACTATGTGGGGGCATCGGGCGACGTTAGTTCACGTTTGTTCAGGCATTAAAAACGTTAGGATCCCATCAGTATTGCCAGAAAAAAATAAAATCGAAAATTTGCTATTGGCGGCTGAAGGCAGGTATGTTAGGTGTCGTAAAAAGTTATAAAATCGGGTCCTTACGATTCTTCAGCCTAAACAAGCGTCTGCAGGCCTTACTTAATCGATACAGTACGGTATCTTGCGGGCAATCAAAAGAGAAAAAGAGATTCTGAGGTTTTAGATTTTTTTTCATACTATGGGGTGGCTAACTTCACGCCAACCACCCCACCCTGGAATCGACAAATCTAACTACGTGGGGGCATCGGGCGACGTTAGTTCACGTTTGTTCAGGCATTAAAAACGTTAGGATCCCATCAGTATTGCCAGAAAAAAATAAAATCGAAAATTTGCTATTGGCGGCTGAAGGCAGGTATGTTAGGTGTCGTAAAAAGTTATACAATCGGGTCCTAACGATTCTTCAGCCTAAACAAGCGTCTGTAGGCCTTACTTAATCGATACAGTACGGTATCTTGCGGGCAATCAAAAGAGAAAAAGGCATTTCCGAGGTTTTAGATTTTTTTTCATACTATGGGGTGGCTAACTTCACGCCAACCACCCCACCCTGGAATCGACAAATCTAACTATGTGGGGGCATCGGGCGACGTTAGTTCACGTTTGTTCAGGCATTAAAAACGTTAGGATCCCATCAGTATTGCCAGAAAAAAATAAAATCGAAAATTTGCTATTGGCGGCTGAAGGCAGGTATGTTAGGTGTCGTAAAAAGTTATACAATCGGGTCCTAACGATTCTTCAGCCTAAACAAGTGTCTGTAGGCCTTACTTAATCGATACAGTACGGTATCTTGCGGGCAATCAAAAGAGAAAGGCATTTCCGAGGTTTTAGATTTTTTTTCATACTATGGGGTGGCTAACTTCACGCCAACCACCCCACCCTGGAATCGACAAATCTAACTACGTGGGGGCATCGGGCGACGTTAGTTCACGTTTGTTCAGGCATTAAAAACGTTAGGATCCCATCAGTATTGCCAGAAAAAAATAAAATCGAAAATTTGCTATTGGCGGCTGAAGGCAGGTATGTTAGGTGTCGTAAAAAGTTATACAATCGGGTCCTTACGATTCTTCAGCCTTAACAAGCGTCTGCAGGCTTTACTTAATCGATACAGTACGGTATCTTGCGGGCAATCAAAAGAGAAAAAGAGATTTCCGAGATTTTAGATTTTTTTTCATACTATGGGGTGGCTAACTTCACGCCAACCACCCCACCCTGGAAACGACAAATCTAACTACGTGGGGGCATCGGGCGACGTTAGTTCACGTTTGTTCAGGCATTAAAAACGTTAGGATCCCATCAGTATTGCCAGAAAAAAATAAAATCGAAAATTTGCTATTGGCGGCTGTAGGCAGGTATGTTAGGTGTCGTAAAAAGTTATACAATCGGGTCCTTACGATTCTTCAGCCTAAACAAGCGTCTGCAGGCCTTACTTAATCGATACAGTACGGTATCTTGCGGGCAATCAAAAGAGAAAAAGAGATTCTGAGGTTTTAGATTTTTTTTCATACTATGGGGTGGCTAACTTCACGCCAACCACCCCACCCTGGAATCGACAAATCTAACTATGTGGGGGCATCGGGCGACGTTAGTTCACGTTTGTTCAGGCATTAAAAACGTTAGGATCCCATCAGTATTGCCAGAAAAAAATAAAATCGAAAATTTGCTATTGGCGGCTGAAGGCAGGTATGTTAGGTGTCGTAAAAAGTTATAAAATCGGGTCCTTACGATTCTTCAGCCTAAACAAGCGTCTGCAGGCCTTACTTAATCGATACAGTACGGTATCTTGCGGGCAATCAAAAGAGAAAAAGAGATTCTGAGGTTTTAGATTTTTTTTCATACTATGGGTTGGCTAACTTCACGCCAACCACCCCACCCTGGAATCGACAAATCTAACTATGTGGGGGCATCGGGCGACGTTAGTTCACGTTTGTTCAGGCATTAAAAACGTTAGGATCCCATCAGTATTGCCAGAAAAAAAAAAATCGAAAATTTGCTATTGGCGGCTGAAGGCAGGTATGTTAGGTGTCGTAAAAAGTTATAAAATCGGGTCCTTACGATTCTTCAGCCTAAACAAGCGTCTGCAGGCCTTACTTAATCGATACAGTACGGTATCTTGCGGGCAATCAAAAGAGAGAAAGAGATTCAGAGGTTTTAGATTTTTTTTCATACTATGGGGTGGCTAACTTCACGCCAACCACCCCACCCTGGAACCGACAAATCTAACTATGTGGGTGCATCGGGCGACGTTATTTCACGTTTGTTCAGGTATTAAAAACGTTAGGATCCCATCAGTATTGCCAGAAAAAAATAAAATCGAAAATTTGCTATTGGCGGCTGAAGGCAGGTATGTTAGGTGTCGTAAAAAGTTATACAATCGGGTCCTAACGATTCTTCAGCCTAAACAAGCGTCTGTAGGCCTTACTTAATCGATACAGTACGGTATCTTGCGGGCAATCAAAAGAGAAAGGCATTTCCGAGGTTCTAGATTTTTTTTCATACTATGGGGTGGCTAACTTCACGCCAACCACCCCACCCTGGAATCGACAAATCTAACTACGTGGGGGCATCGGGCGACGTTAGTTCACGTTTGTTCAGGCATTAAAAACGTTAGGATCCCATCAGTATTGCCAGAAAAAAATAAAATCGAAAATTTGCTATTGGCGGCTGAAGGCAGGTATGTTAGGTGTCGTATAAAGTTATACAATCGGGTCCTTACAATTCTTCAGCCTTAACAAGCGTCTGCAGGCTTTACTTAATCGATACAGTACGTTATCTTGCGGGCAATCAAAAGAGAAAAAGAGATTTCCGAGGTTTTAGATTTTTTTTCATACTATGGGGTGGCTAACTTCACGCCAACCACCCCACCCTGGAAACGACAAATCTAACTACGTGGGGGCATCGGGCGACGTTAGTTCACGTTTGTTCAGGCATTAAAAACGTTAGGATCCCATCAGTATTGCCAGAAAAAAATAAAATCGAAAATTTGCTATTGGCGGCTGTAGGCAGGTATGTTAGGTGTCGTAAAAAGTTATACAATCGGGTCCTTACGATTCTTCAGCCTAAACAAGCGTCTGCAGGCCTTACTTAATCGATACAGTACGGTATCTTGCGGGCAATCAAAAGAGAAAAAGAGATTCTGAGGTTTTAGATTTTTTTTCATACTATGGGGTGGCTAACTTCACGCCAACCACCCCACCCTGGAATCGACAAATCTAACTATGTGGGGGCATCGGGCGACGTTAGTTCACGTTTGTTCAGGCATTAAAAACGTTAGGATCCCATCAGTATTGCCAGAAAAAAATAAAATCGAAAATTTGCTATTGGCGGCTGAAGGCAGGTATGTTAGGTGTCGTAAAAAGTTATACAATCGGGTCCTTACGATTCTTCAGCCTTAACAAGCGTCTGCAGGCTTTACTTAATCGATACAGTACGGTATCTTGCGGGCAATCAAAAGAGAAAAAGAGATTTCCGAGATTTTAGATTTTTTTTCATACTATGGGGTGGCTAACTTCACGCCAACCACCCCACCCTGGAAACGACAAATCTAACTACGTGGGGGCATCGGGCGACGTTAGTTCACGTTTGTTCAGGCATTAAAAACGTTAGGATCCCATCAGTATTGCCAGAAAAAAATAAAATCGAAAATTTGCTATTGGCGGCTGAAGGCAGGTATGTTAGGTGTCGTAAAAAGTTATACAATCGGGTCCTTACGATTCTTCAGCCTTAACAAGCGTCTGCAGGCTTTACTTAATCGATACAGTACGGTATCTTGCGGGCAATCAAAAGAGAAAAAGAGATTTCCGAGATTTTAGATTTTTTTTCATACTATGGGGTGGCTAACTTCACGCCAACCACCCCACCCTGGAAACGACAAATCTAACTACGTGGGGGCATCGGGCGACGTTAGTTCACGTTTGTTCAGGCATTAAAAACGTTAGGATCCCATCAGTATTGCCAGAAAAAAATAAAATCGAAAATTTGCTATTGGCGGCTGTAGGCAGGTATGTTAGGTGTCGTAAAAAGTTATACAATCGGGTCCTTACGATTCTTCAGCCTAAACAAGCGTCTGCAGGCCTTACTTAATCGATACAGTACGGTATCTTGCGGGCAATCAAAAGAGAAAAAGAGATTCTGAGGTTTTAGATTTTTTTTCATACTATGGGGTGGCTAACTTCACGCCAACCACCCCACCCTGGAATCGACAAATCTAACTATGTGGGGGCATCGGGCGACGTTAGTTCACGTTTGTTCAGGCATTAAAAACGTTAGGATCCCATCAGTATTGCCAGAAAAAAATAAAATCGAAAATTTGCTATTGGCGGCTGAAGGCAGGTATGTTAGGTGTCGTAAAAAGTTATAAAATCTGGTCCTTACGATTCTTCAGCCTAAACAAGCGTCTGCAGGCCTTACTTAATCGATACAGTACGGTATCTTGCGGGCAATCAAAAGAGAAAAAGAGATTCTGAGGTTTTAGATTTTTTTTCATACTATGGGGTGGCTAACTTCACGCCAACCACCCCACCCTGGAATCGACAAATCTAACTATGTGGGGGCATCGGGCGACGTTAGTTCACGTTTGTTCAGGCATTAAAAACGTTAGGATCCCATCAGTATTGCCAGAAAAAAAAAAATCGAAAATTTGCTATTGGCGGCTGAAGGCAGGTATGTTAGGTGTCGTAAAAAGTTATAAAATCGGGTCCTTACGATTCTTCAGCCTAAACAAGCGTCTGCAGGCCTTACTTAATCGATACAGTACGGTATCTTGCGGGCAATCAAAAGAGAGAAAGAGATTCAGAGGTTTTAGATTTTTTTTCATACTATGGGGTGGCTAACTTCACGCCAACCACCCCACCCTGGAACCGACAAATCTAACTATGTGGGTGCATCGGGCCACGTTAGTTCACGTTTGTTCAGGTATTAAAAACGTTAGGATCCCATCAGTATTGCCAGAAAAAAATAAAATCGAAAATTTGCTATTGGCGGCTGAAGGCAGGTATGTTAGGTGTCGTAAAAAGTTATACAATCGGGTCCTAACGATTCTTCAGCCTAAACAAGCGTCTGTAGGCCTTACTTAATCGATACAGTACGGTATCTTGCGGGCAATCAAAAGAGAAAGGCATTTCCGAGGTTTTAGATTTTTTTTCATACTATGGGGTGGCTAACTTCACGCCAACCACCCCACCCTGGAATCGACAAATCTAACTACGTGGGGGCATCGGGCGACGTTAGTTCACGTTTGTTCAGGCATTAAAAACGTTAGGATCCCATCAGTATTGCCAGAAAAAAATAAAATCGAAAATTTGCTATTGGCGGCTGAAGGCAGGTATGTTAGGTGTCGTAAAAAGTTATACAATCGGGTCCTTACAATTCTTCAGCCTTAACAAGCGTCTGCAGGCTTTACTTAATCGATACAGTACGTTATCTTGCGGGCAATCAAAAGAGAAAAAGAGATTTCCGAGGTTTTAGATTTTTTTTCATACTATGGGGTGGCTAACTTCACGCCAACCACCCCACCCTGGAAACGACAAATCTAACTACGTGGGGGCATCGGGTGACGTTAGTTCACGTTTGTTCAGGCATTAAAAACGTTAGGATCCCATCAGTATTGCCAGAAAAAAATAAAATCGAAAATTTGCTATTGGCGGCTGTAGGCAGGTATGTTAGGTGTCGTAAAAAGTTATACAATCGGGTCCTTACGATTCTTCAGCCTAAACAAGCGTCTGCAGGCCTTACTTAATCGATACAGTACGGTATCTTGCGGGCAATCAAAAGAGAAAAAGAGATTCTGAGGTTTTAGTTTTTTTTCATACTATGGGGTGGCTAACTTCACGCCAACCACCCCACCCTGGAATCGACAAATCTAACTATGTGGGGGCATCGGGCGACGTTAGTTCACGTTTGTTCAGGCATTGAAAACGTTAGGATCCCATCAGTATTGCCAGAAAAAAATAAAATCGAAAATTTGCTATTGGCGGCTGAAGGCAGGTATGTTAGGTGTCGTAAAAAGTTATAAAATCGGGTCCTTACGATTCTTCAGCCTAAACAAGCGTCTGCAGGCCTTACTTAATCGATACAGTACGGTATCTTGCGGGCAATCAAAAGAGAAAAAGAGATTTCCGAGGTTTTAGATTTTTTTTCATACTATGGGGTGGCTAACTTCACGCCAACCACCCCACCCTGGAATCGACAAATCTAACTATGTGGGGGCATCGGGCGACGTTAGTTCACGTTTGTTCAGGCATTAAAAACGTTAGGATCCCATCAGTATTGCCAGAAAAAAATAAAATCGAAAATTTGCTATTGGCGGCTGAAGGCAGGTATGTTAGGTGTCGTAAAAAGTTATAAAATCGGGTCCTTACGATTCTTCAGCCTAAACAAGCGTCTGCAGGCCTTACTTAATCGATACAGTAAGGTATCTTGCGGGCAATCAAAAGAGAAAAAGAGATTTCCGAGGTTTTAGATTTTTTTTCATACTATGGGGTGGCTAACTTCACGCCAACCACCCCACCCTGGAATCGACAAATCTAACTATGTGGGGGCATCGGGCGACGTTAGTTCACGTTTGTTCAGGCATTAAAAACGTTAGGATCCCATCAGTATTGCCAGAAAAAAATAAAATCGAAAATTTGCTATTGGCGGCTGAAGGCAGGTATGTTAGGTGTCGTAAAAAGTTATAAAATCGGGTCCTTACGATTCTTCAGCCTAAACAAGCGTCTGCAGGCCTTACTTAATCGATACAGTACGGTATCTTGCAGGCAATCAAAAGAGAAAAAGAGATTTCCGAGGTTTTAGATTTTTTTTCATACTATGGGGTGGCTAACTTCACGCCAACCACCCCACCCTGGAATCGACAAATCTAACTATGTGGGGGCATCGGGCGACGTTAGTTCACGTTTGTTCAGGCATTAAAAACGTTAGGATCCCATCAGTATTGCCAGAAAAAAATAAAATCGAAAATTTGCTATTGGCGGCTGAAGGCAGGTATGTTAGGTGTCGTAAAAAGTTATAAAATCGGGTCCTTACGATTCTTCAGCCTAAACAAGCGTCTGCAGGCCTTACTTAATCGATACAGTACGGTATCTTGCGGGCAATCAAAAGAGAAAAAGAGATTTCCGAGGTTTTAGATTTTTTTTCATACTATGGGGTGGCTAACTTCACGCCAACCACCCCACCCTGGAATCGACAAATCTAACTATGTGGGGGCATCGGGCGACGTTAGTTCACGTTTGTTCAGGCATTAAAAACGTTAGGATCCCATCAGTATTGCCAGAAAAAAATAAAATCGAAAATTTGCTATTGGCGGCTGAAGGCAGGTATGTTAGGTGTCGTAAAAAGTTATAAAATCGGGTCCTTACGATTCTTCAGCCTAAACAAGCGTCTGCAGGCCTTACTTAATCGATACAGTACGGTATCTTGCGGGCAATCAAAAGAGAAAGGCATTTCCGAGGTTCTAGATTTTTTTTCATACTATGGGGTGGCTAACTTCACGCCAACCACCCCACCCTGGAATCGACAAATCTAACTACGTGGGGGCATCGGGCGACGTTAGTTCACGTTTGTTCAGGCATTAAAAACGTTAGGATCCCATCAGTATTGCCAGAAAAAAATAAAATCGAAAATTTGCTATTGGCGGCTGAAGGCAGGTATGTTAGGTGTCGTATAAAGTTATACAATCGGGTCCTTACAATTCTTCAGCCTTAACAAGCGTCTGCAGGCTTTACTTAATCGATACAGTACGTTATCTTGCGGGCAATCAAAAGAGAAAAAGAGATTTCCGAGGTTTTAGATTTTTTTTCATACTATGGGGTGGCTAACTTCACGCCAACCACCCCACCCTGGAAACGACAAATCTAACTACGTGGGGGCATCGGGCGACGTTAGTTCACGTTTGTTCAGGCATTAAAAACGTTAGGATCCCATCAGTATTGCCAGAAAAAAATAAAATCGAAAATTTGCTATTGGCGGCTGTAGGCAGGTATGTTAGGTGTCGTAAAAAGTTATACAATCGGGTCCTTACGATTCTTCAGCCTAAACAAGCGTCTGCAGGCCTTACTTAATCGATACAGTACGGTATCTTGCGGGCAATCAAAAGAGAAAAAGAGATTCTGAGGTTTTAGATTTTTTTTCATACTATGGGGTGGCTAACTTCACGCCAACCACCCCACCCTGGAATCGACAAATCTAACTATGTGGGGGCATCGGGCGACGTTAGTTCACGTTTGTTCAGGCATTAAAAACGTTAGGATCCCATCAGTATTGCCAGAAAAAAATAAAATCGAAAATTTGCTATTGGCGGCTGAAGGCAGGTATGTTAGGTGTCGTAAAAAGTTATACAATCGGGTCCTTACGATTCTTCAGCCTTAACAAGCGTCTGCAGGCTTTACTTAATCGATACAGTACGGTATCTTGCGGGCAATCAAAAGAGAAAAAGAGATTTCCGAGATTTTAGATTTTTTTTCATACTATGGGGTGGCTAACTTCACGCCAACCACCCCACCCTGGAAACGACAAATCTAACTACGTGGGGGCATCGGGCGACGTTAGTTCACGTTTGTTCAGGCATTAAAAACGTTAGGATCCCATCAGTATTGCCAGAAAAAAATAAAATCGAAAATTTGCTATTGGCGGCTGAAGGCAGGTATGTTAGGTGTCGTAAAAAGTTATACAATCGGGTCCTTACGATTCTTCAGCCTTAACAAGCGTCTGCAGGCTTTACTTAATCGATACAGTACGGTATCTTGCGGGCAATCAAAAGAGAAAAAGAGATTTCCGAGATTTTAGATTTTTTTTCATACTATGGGGTGGCTAACTTCACGCCAACCACCCCACCCTGGAAACGACAAATCTAACTACGTGGGGGCATCGGGCGACGTTAGTTCACGTTTGTTCAGGCATTAAAAACGTTAGGATCCCATCAGTATTGCCAGAAAAAAATAAAATCGAAAATTTGCTATTGGCGGCTGTAGGCAGGTATGTTAGGTGTCGTAAAAAGTTATACAATCGGGTCCTTACGATTCTTCAGCCTAAACAAGCGTCTGCAGGCCTTACTTAATCGATACAGTACGGTATCTTGCGGGCAATCAAAAGAGAAAAAGAGATTCTGAGGTTTTAGATTTTTTTTCATACTATGGGGTGGCTAACTTCACGCCAACCACCCCACCCTGGAATCGACAAATCTAACTATGTGGGGGCATCGGGCGACGTTAGTTCACGTTTGTTCAGGCATTAAAAACGTTAGGATCCCATCAGTATTACCAGAAAAAAATAAAATCGAAAATTTGCTATTGGCGGCTGAAGGCAGGTATGTTAGGTGTCGTAAAAAGTTATAAAATCGGGTCCTTACGATTCTTCAGCCTAAACAAGCGTCTGCAGGCCTTACTTAATCGATACAGTACGGTATCTTGCGGGCAATCAAAAGAGAAAAAGAGATTCTGAGGTTTTAGATTTTTTTTCATACTATGGGGTGGCTAACTTCACGCCAACCACCCCACCCTGGAATCGACAAATCTAACTATGTGGGGGCATCGGGCGACGTTAGTTCACGTTTGTTCAGGCATTAAAAACGTTAGGATCCCATCAGTATTGCCAGAAAAAAAAAAATCGAAAATTTGCTATTGGCGGCTGAAGGCAGGTATGTTAGGTGTCGTAAAAAGTTATAAAATCGGGTCCTTACGATTCTTCAGCCTAAACAAGCGTCTGCAGGCCTTACTTAATCGATACAGTACGGTATCTTGCGGGCAATCAAAAGAGAGAAAGAGATTCAGAGGTTTTAGATTTTTTTTCATACTATGGGGTGGCTAACTTCACGCCAACCACCCCACCCTGGAACCGACAAATCTAACTATGTGGGTGCATCGGGCCACGTTAGTTCACGTTTGTTCAGGTATTAAAAACGTTAGGATCCCATCAGTATTGCCAGAAAAAAATAAAATCGAAAATTTGCTATTGGCGGCTGAAGGCAGGTATGTTAGGTGTCGTAAAAAGTTATACAATCGGGTCCTAACGATTCTTCAGCCTAAACAAGCGTCTGTAGGCCTTACTTAATCGATACAGTACGGTATCTTGCGGGCAATCAAAAGAGAAAGGCATTTCCGAGGTTTTAGATTTTTTTTCATACTATGGGGTGGCTAACTTCACGCCAACCACCCCACCCTGGAATCGACAAATCTAACTACGTGGGGGCATCGGGCGACGTTAGTTCACGTTTGTTCAGGCATTAAAAACGTTAGGATCCCATCAGTATTGCCAGAAAAAAATAAAATCGAAAATTTGCTATTGGCGGCTGAAGGCAGGTATGTTAGGTGTCGTAAAAAGTTATACAATCGGGTCCTTACAATTCTTCAGCCTTAACAAGCGTCTGCAGGCTTTACTTAATCGATACAGTACGTTATCTTGCGGGCAATCAAAAGAGAAAAAGAGATTTCCGAGGTTTTAGATTTTTTTTCATACTATGGGGTGGCTAACTTCACGCCAACCACCCCACCCTGGAAACGACAAATCTAACTACGTGGGGGCATCGGGCGACGTTAGTTCACGTTTGTTCAGGCATTAAAAACGTTAGGATCCCATCAGTATTGCCAGAAAAAAATAAAATCGAAAATTTGCTATTGGCGGCTGTAGGCAGGTATGTTAGGTGTCGTAAAAAGTTATACAATCGGGTCCTTACGATTCTTCAGCCTAAACAAGCGTCTGCAGGCCTTACTTAATCGATACAGTACGGTATCTTGCGGGCAATCAAAAGAGAAAAAGAGATTCTGAGGTTTTAGTTTTTTTTCATACTATGGGGTGGCTAACTTCACGCCAACCACCCCACCCTGGAATCGACAAATCTAACTATGTGGGGGCATCGGGCGACGTTAGTTCACGTTTGTTCAGGCATTAAAAACGTTAGGATCCCATCAGTATTGCCAGAAAAAAATAAAATCGAAAATTTGCTATTGGCGGCTGAAGGCAGGTATGTTAGGTGTCGTAAAAAGTTATAAAATCGGGTCCTTACGATTCTTCAGCCTAAACAAGCGTCTGCAGGCCTTACTTAATCGATACAGTACGGTATCTTGCGGGCAATCAAAAGAGAAAAAGAGATTTCCGAGGTTTTAGATTTTTTTTCATACTATGGGGTGGCTAACTTCACGCCAACCACCCCACCCTGGAATCGACAAATCTAACTATGTGGGGGCATCGGGCGACGTTAGTTCACGTTTGTTCAGGCATTAAAAACGTTAGGATCCCATCAGTATTGCCAGAAAAAAATAAAATCGAAAATTTGCTATTGGCGGCTGAAGGCAGGTATGTTAGGTGTCGTAAAAAGTTATAAAATCGGGTCCTTACGATTCTTCAGCCTAAACAAGCGTCTGCAGGCCTTACTTAATCGATACAGTAAGGTATCTTGCGGGCAATCAAAAGAGAAAAAGAGATTTCCGAGGTTTTACATTTTTTTTCATACTATGGGGTGGCTAACTTCACGCCAACCACCCCACCCTGGAATCGACAAATCTAACTATGTGGGGGCATCGGGCGACGTTAGTTCACGTTTGTTCAGGCATTAAAAACGTTAGGATCCCATCAGTATTGCCAGAAAAAAATAAAATCGAAAATTTGCTATTGGCGGCTGAAGGCAGGTATGTTAGGTGTCGTAAAAAGTTATAAAATCGGGTCCTTACGATTCTTCAGCCTAAACAAGCGTCTGCAGGCCTTACTTAATCGATACAGTACGGTATCTTGCAGGCAATCAAAAGAGAAAAAGAGATTTCCGAGGTTTTAGATTTTTTTTCATACTATGGGGTGGCTAACTTCACGCCAACCACCCCACCCTGGAATCGACAAATCTAACTATGTGGGGGCATCGGGCGACGTTAGTTCACGTTTGTTCAGGCATTAAAAACGTTAGGATCCCATCAGTATTGCCAGAAAAAAATAAAATCGAAAATTTGCTATTGGCGGCTGAAGGCAGGTATGTTAGGTGTCGTAAAAAGTTATAAAATCGGGTCCTTACGATTCTTCAGCCTAAACAAGCGTCTGCAGGCCTTACTTAATCGATACAGTACGGTATCTTGCGGGCAATCAAAAGAGAAAAAGAGATTTCCGAGGTTTTAGATTTTTTTTCATACTATGGGGTGGCTAACTTCACGCCAACCACCCCACCCTGGAATCGACAAATCTAACTATGTGGGGGCATCGGGCGACGTTAGTTCACGTTTGTTCAGGCATTAAAAACGTTAGGATCCCATCAGTATTGCCAGAAAAAAATAAAATCGAAAATTTGCTATTGGCGGCTGAAGGCAGGTATGTTAGGTGTCGTAAAAAGTTATAAAATCGGGTCCTTACGATTCTTCAGCCTAAACAAGCGTCTGCAGGCCTTACTTAATCGATACAGTACGGTATCTTGCGGGCAATCAAAAGAGAAAAAGAGATTTCCGAGGTTTTAGATTTTTTTTCATACTATGGGGTGGCTAACTTCACGCCAACCACCCCACCCTGGAATCGACAAATCTAACTATGTGGGGGCATCGGGCGACGTTAGTTCACGTTTGTTCAGGCATTAAAAACGTTAGGATCCCATCAATATTGCCAGAAAAAAATAAAATCGAAAATTTGCTATTGGCGGCTGAAGGCAGGTATGTTAGGTGTCGTAAAAAGTTATAAAATCGGGTCCTTACGATTCTTCAGCCTAAACAAGCGTCTGTAGGCCTTACTTAATCGATACAGTACGGTATCTTGCGGGCAATCAAAAGAGAAAAAGAGATTCTGAGGTTTTAGATTTTTTTTCATACTATGGGGTGGCTAACTTCACGCCAACCACCCCACCCTGGAATCGACAAATCTAACTATGTGGGTGCATCGGGCGACGTTAGTTCACGTTTGTTCAGGCATTAAAAACGTTAGGATCCCATCAGTATTGCCAGAAAAAAATAAAATCGAAAATTTGCTATTGGCGGCTGAAGGCAGGTATGTTAGGTGTCGTAAAAAGTTATACAATCGGGTCCTTACGATTCTTCAGCCTTAACAAGCGTCTGCAGGCCTTACTTAATCGATACAGTACGTTATCTTGCGGGCAATCAAAAGAGAAAAAGAGATTTCCGAGGTTTTAGATTTTTTTTCATACTATGGGGTGGCTAACTTCACGCCAACCACCCCACCCTGGAATCGACAAATCTAACTATGTGGGGGCATCGGGCGACGTTAGTTCACGTTTGTTCAGGCATTAAAAACGTTAGGATCCCATCAGTATTGCCAGAAAAAAATAAAATCGAAAATTTGCTATTGGCGGCTGAAGGCAGGTATGTTAGGTGTCGTAAAAAGTTATAAAATCGGGTCCTTACGATTCTTCAGCCTAAACAAGCGTCTGCAGGCCTTACTTAATCGATACAGTACGGTATCTTGCGGGCAATCAAAAGAGAAAAAGAGATTTCCGAGGTTTTAGATTTTTTTTCATACTATGGGGTGGCTAACTTCACGCCAACCACCCCACCCTGGAATCGACAAATCTAACTATGTGGGGGCATCGGGCGACGTTAGTTCACGTTTGTTCAGGCATTAAAAACGTTAGGATCCCATCAGTATTGTCAGAAAAAGATAAAATCGAAAATTTGCTATTGGCGGCTGAAGGCAGGTATGTTAGGTGTCGTAAAAAGTTATACAATCGGGTCCTTACGATTCTTCAGCCTAAACAAGCGTCTGCAGGCCTTACTTAATCGATACAGTACAGTATCTTGCGGGCAATCAAAAGAGAAAAAGAGATTCTGAGGTTTTAGATTTTTTTTCATACTATGGGGTGGCTAACTTCACGCCAACCACCCCACCCTGGAATCGACAAATCTAACTATGTGGGGGCATCGGGCGACGTTAGTTCACGTTTGTTCAGGCATTAAAAACGTTAGGATCCCATCAGTATTGCCAGAAAAAAATAAAATCGAAAATTTGCTATTGGCGGCTGAAGGCAGGTATGTTAGGTGTCGTAAAAAGTTATAAAATCGGGTCCTTACGATTCTTCAGCCTAAACAAGCGTCTGCAGGCCTTACTTAATCGATACAGTACGGTATCTTGCGGGCAATCAAAAGAGAAAAAGAGATTCTGAGGTTTTAGATTTTTTTTCATACTATGGGGTGGCTAACTTCACGCCAACCACCCCACCCTGGAATCGACAAATCTAACTATGTGGGTGCATCGGGCGACGTTAGTTCACGTTTGTTCAGGCATTAAAAACGTTAGGATCCCATCAGTATTGCCAGAAAAAAATAAAATCGAAAATTTGCTATTGGCGGCTGAAGGCAGGTATGTTAGGTGTCGTAAAAAGTTATACAATCGGGTCCTTACGATTATTCAGCCTAAACAAGCGTCTGCAGGCCTTACTTAATCGATACAGTACGGTATCTTGCGGGCAATCAAAAGAGAAAAAGAGATTTCCGAGGTTTTAGATTTTTTTCATACTATGGGGTGGCTAACTTCACGCCAACCACCCCACCCTGGAATCGACAAATCTAACTATGTGGGGGCATCGGGCGACGTTAGTTCACGTTTGTTCAGGCATTAAAAACGTTAGGATCCCATCAGTATTGCCAGAAAAAAATAAAATCGAAAATTTGCTATTGGCGGCTGAAGGCAGGTATGTTAGGTGTCGTAAAAAGTTATAAAATCGGGTCCTTACGATTCTTCAGCCTAAACAAGCGTCTGCAGGCCTTACTTAATCGATACAGTACGGTATCTTGCGGGCAATCAAAAGAGAAAAAGAGATTTCCGAGGTTTTAGATTTTTTTTCATACTATGGGGTGGCTAACTTCACGCCAACCACCCCACCCTGGAATCGACAAATCTAACTATGTGGGGGCATCGGGCGACGTTAGTTCACGTTTGTTCAGGCATTAAAAACGTTAGGATCCCATCAATATTGCCAGAAAAAAATAAAATCGAAAATTTGCTATTGGCGGCTGAAGGCAGGTATGTTAGGTGTCGTAAAAAGTTATAAAATCGGGTCCTTACGATTCTTCAGCCTAAACAAGCGTCTGTAGGCCTTACTTAATCGATACAGTACGGTATCTTGCGGGCAATCAAAAGAGAAAAAGAGATTCTGAGGTTTTAGATTTTTTTTCATACTATGGGGTGGCTAACTTCACGCCAACCACCCCACCCTGGAATCGACAAATCTAACTATGTGGGTGCATCGGGCGACGTTAGTTCACGTTTGTTCAGGCATTAAAAACGTTAGGATCCCATCAGTATTGCCAGAAAAAAATAAAATCGAAAATTTGCTATTGGCGGCTGAAGGCAGGTATGTTAGGTGTCGTAAAAAGTTATACAATCGGGTCCTTACGATTCTTCAGCCTTAACAAGCGTCTGCAGGCCTTACTTAATCGATACAGTACGTTATCTTGCGGGCAATCAAAAGAGAAAAAGAGATTTCCGAGGTTTTAGATTTTTTTTCATACTATGGGGTGGCTAACTTCACGCCAACCACCCCACCCTGGAATCGACAAATCTAACTATGTGGGGGCATCGGGCGACGTTAGTTCACGTTTGTTCAGGCATTAAAAACGTTAGGATCCCATCAGTATTGCCAGAAAAAAATAAAATCGAAAATTTGCTATTGGCGGCTGAAGGCAGGTATGTTAGGTGTCGTAAAAAGTTATAAAATCGGGTCCTTACGATTCTTCAGCCTAAACAAGCGTCTGCAGGCCTTACTTAATCGATACAGTACGGTATCTTGCGGGCAATCAAAAGAGAAAAAGAGATTTCCGAGGTTTTAGATTTTTTTTCATACTATGGGGTGGCTAACTTCACGCCAACCACCCCACCCTGGAATCGACAAATCTAACTATGTGGGGGCATCGGGCGACGTTAGTTCACGTTTGTTCAGGCATTAAAAACGTTAGGATCCCATCAGTATTGTCAGAAAAAGATAAAATCGAAAATTTGCTATTGGCGGCTGAAGGCAGGTATGTTAGGTGTCGTAAAAAGTTATACAATCGGGTCCTTACGATTCTTCAGCCTAAACAAGCGTCTGCAGGCCTTACTTAATCGATACAGTACAGTATCTTGCGGGCAATCAAAAGAGAAAAAGAGATTCTGAGGTTTTAGATTTTTTTTCATACTATGGGGTGGCTAACTTCACGCCAACCACCCCACCCTGGAATCGACAAATCTAACTATGTGGGGGCATCGGGCGACGTTAGTTCACGTTTGTTCAGGCATTAAAAACGTTAGGATCCCATCAGTATTGCCAGAAAAAAATAAAATCGAAAATTTGCTATTGGCGGCTGAAGGCAGGTATGTTAGGTGTCGTAAAAAGTTATAAAATCGGGTCCTTACGATTCTTCAGCCTAAACAAGCGTCTGCAGGCCTTACTTAATCGATACAGTACGGTATCTTGCGGGCAATCAAAAGAGAAAAAGAGATTCTGAGGTTTTAGATTTTTTTTCATACTATGGGGTGGCTAACTTCACGCCAACCACCCCACCCTGGAATCGACAAATCTAACTATGTGGGTGCATCGGGCGACGTTAGTTCACGTTTGTTCAGGCATTAAAAACGTTAGGATCCCATCAGTATTGCCAGAAAAAAATAAAATCGAAAATTTGCTATTGGCGGCTGAAGGCAGGTATGTTAGGTGTCGTAAAAAGTTATACAATCGGGTCCTTACGATTATTCAGCCTAAACAAGCGTCTGCAGGCCTTACTTAATCGATACAGTACGGTATCTTGCGGGCAATCAAAAGAGAAAAAGAGATTTCCGAGGTTTTAGATTTTTTTCATACTATGGGGTGGCTAACTTCACGCCAACCACCCCACCCTGGAATCGACAAATCTAACTATGTGGGGGCATCGGGCGACGTTAGTTCACGTTTGTTCAGGCATTAAAAACGTTAGGATCCCATCAGTATTGCCAGAAAAAAATAAAATCGAAAATTTGCTATTGGCGGCTGAAGGCAGGTATGTTAGGTGTCGTAAAAAGTTATAAAATCGGGTCCTTACGATTCTTCAGCCTAAACAAGCGTCTGCAGGCCTTACTTAATCGATACAGTACGGTATCTTGCGGGCAATCAAAAGAGAAAAAGAGATTTCCGAGGTTTTAGATTTTTTTTCATACTATGGGGTGGCTAACTTCACGCCAACCACCCCACCCTGGAATCGACAAATCTAACTATGTGGGGGCATCGGGCGACGTTAGTTCACGTTTGTTCAGGCATTAAAAACGTTAGGATCCCATCAGTATTGTCAGAAAAAAACTTAAATCGAAAATTTGCTATTGGCGGCTGAAGGCAGGTATGTTACGTCGAATTTCTGTCAAATGAGTTGTTCCCAAGGAACAATTGTTCTACGGCGCGTAAATACGCATTAGGTGAACTACCGAAACAACTGTCTCTTGGGGACGAGACATATACTTTAACAGGTGTCGTAGCTTACACACACCATCACTACGTCGCGTATTGTTTATCGGTATGCGCTTGGCGTAAATACGACGACCTCTCTAAGAGAGATATAACATCTGAGGAGACGACGATAGTATGGCCTTCGATATTGATGTATGTAAAATAATTTTGTAGTGTAAAATTACCCAATTACCTATCTCGATGCCAAATTTGAACTTTCTAGGTCATCTGGAACAGGGTTAGAGTTTTGGTCTATAGGTCAATGACGATTTTTGAACGTTAATATCTAAATAATAGTTTGAGGTGTGTTTATGAAACTTGGAGAACATATATTTCGCAAGTTTCAATACCAAAGTTATCGACATAGCTCAAAGAATTAGCAAGCTGAAGTGGCAGTGGGCCGGCCATATCTCGCGAAGAACCGACAACCGCTGGGGTAAACGTGTTCTTGAGTGGAGACCGCGTCTCGGCAAACGTAGTGTAGGACGCCCTCTAACTAGGTGGGATGACGATCTGCGAAAGACTGCAGGCAGATTCTGGATGCGGCAAGCTGAAGACAGGGCGCTATGGCGCTCATTAGGGGAGGTCTATGTCCAGCAGTAGACTAATATAGGCTGATGATGATGATGATGATGATGAAGTTTCAATATATGAACCAAATTTGACATGTTTATGTGAAATAGTTTTTGAGTTATGAAGGGGTCAAAGGTGGCTCCAAATGGTTCATGTAATATTAACACAAAATACTTCTCCAAGTAGTATATTCAGAGATGGGCATTAATCGATAAATTTTTTAGTTAACTAATCAATCGATTAAAAATATCAATCTTATTTTTTTAATTGTAACTAATTTAGTTGCAATTAAATTAGTTGTGAGAATGTTCGACTAACAATTAAATTAGTTTTAGTTTCAATCGACTAAATTTCACGGTTAAATCTATATCAAAACTCGTTAGTCACTCGTTTTTGCATTTTTTATGCATTTAAGTTGCAATATACTCGTACATAACTTGCAATATGTGACTAGGAGTAGGTATGTACATTGTATAGGTACTTGTATGTTGTAAGGTTGTAACTATGTTAGTTTGAAGCAGATATCTTCAACCGATTGAGCTAAAATTATATTTACACGTTTAATTTGAAATGGTTGAATGACAGTTTAATGTTATGGCACCATCGAGCTGATCTGGTGCTAGCCCCAGCAGGTGACTATAATAATACCATACACTAGAGTTCGGACTCGTTGATAGCCTCTGAACGCGTAAATGACGATTGTCAAAGGAATTCGGTTGGTTATAAAAAATTGTTATAAAAATATTTAATAAGTTACTGATTAGGGTTTATGTCTAAAATATTGAACATGTTGTCATGAATAATTATAGATTTTAGGTGCTTAAGTTATTGCTTACGATGCTCAGACGATTAGTACTGCAAAGTGCAAATGTAGGTAAAGGTTTAAGGACACGGACGCCAGGTATAAAGTAAGAAAGAGAACGATGTATGAAGAAAGGAAATCGTTACATGCACTGCATCGCTGTGACAACAGAGACGTTGTTCCGATATTTCCCCACAACTCCGATATACACGGTGAATCTGAGTAACCCGACAGATTTTAACCATAAATTCCTGATCATAATTGGAGACAAAAATGTCGTATAAACTTTTCAGGAATTGGCCTTGTTTCAGAGTTACTACCAATTAAATAATAAAACATTTTTTATTGTGACTCAGTACAAAACGCTTTTTTGATGGCGATTTCACCCTTTATGGGGTCTTGTCTAGACATTCTTATTGAACGATATCAAAGTGCCAAGGAATACTTTACATAAACTATTTTTTTTTTACGAAAAAAAATGTATTTATTTATTTTAATCGACAGTTTTACCAATAACATTTATGTTTTTATGTTCAAAAGCATTAAAAAAATCGAAAAAAAGCAAAAAACAATTTTTTTTTGGCGAAATTGACCTAAATTCATAGAACATTTATTAATCCTTATGCCCTCAGGAATTTATGGTTAAAATCTGTCGGGTTACTTAGATTCACCGTGTATAACATAACATAAATACTCTTTATTGCACACCTCAAATAATAGACACAAAGACATCTGATGGTGACTGTACACAGTTCTTATTTACCCTTTAAGATTAGGGAAATTCAATCCAATTTCAGAGAGATGCACTACTTAATTACTTACTTACATGATGGATAACAAAAAGTTTTTGACTTAAGTTTCATTTTTGTTATAAGCTTTATGACTATCGAAATTTGCGGGTTAAGGAGCTCTGACGAGCTCTAACAAGACGGTTTGTAGCATTGCCATCCAAACTAAACGTTTGATATACAATTTTAGCTCATTTGGTTGGTATTATAGTTAGCAAAGAGATCTCACTCCATAAATAATCAAAATATCGTAGGGAATAAGTACATGACCATTTTATTTGTATACATCCGTTAATATGTCCTGTTCAGTCTGTCAACATAGTAATACCGAGGTTTCATGTTCAATTTGCTTCTACCATTACTCGCGAAAAAGCAGTCTAACTAATTAGTCGATTACAAAATTTAGTTGTCCGAAATCAATCTGCAACTAATTTAATTGCAACTAAACTAGTTGCATTCTATACAACTAAGATTGATCAGTCGTCGTTTTCAACCGTCAGTCGCAATTAATTTTGTTAATCTCAATCGTTAATCGTTAGTCGATTACATTTTGCCCATCTCTGAGTATATTATATACAATACTGACTCTTTAAGTTACCGTTTAATTTCCCTAGGTATTTTTCGGCGTATCTAGCAAAATCATTGGGTACTTTTGAGGGTTCCATAACCAAAATTGAGTCTTATACCTATAGCAACGTCATGGGCGATGCTCACCACTCAGCCATTTTATTTGTAGACTGTAAACCATATACTTGTAATTGATGATATTTTTTACCTGAAGGTGTCTTTTACTTTTAGAGGGGCACTCCATAGATTTCATTGAATAATGAAAAAGATTGCTGCAAATATTTATAACCTTATTACCACAAAGATACGCCCGGTGTATGTTTTTTTTTGTTTTGTATGAAGACTATGAAGACATGGCCAATTTTTGTGCGCCTGGGTACCTAAAATTAGTGGCTCCTAACAATGAAGTGTGTTTTGAAAGCTTTGTATATATTTCAAGTACAGCCTTGGACAAAAGCATTGAGCACGTATGTTTTTCTTTCTTAACTCAATAAATATTGTTTTCTTCATGCAAACGTTATATAATTTCAAAAGTTATTACGTATTAGTGTACTTACAACTAGAGAACATAAGTAAATAATACTTCAAAGTACTAATTTAAATAAAAAAATTAAAGGCATAATCAGGCGAATTAACAACGGAGTACCTAATCGATATTTTTAAGCAATTACTATTTACTAACTGCAAATACTACTAATAGGTACCTATTCAGTTTTAATTAATAAAAAAATATTAAATGTAGATACAAACTTAGAAGAGCTTTTTAGTCCCCTTAGCGCCAAGGCTGTAGGTACTAGGTAGGTAGACAGTAATCACAAGGTTTTTCTGTTTGTTCATATTTCAGGCAATAACATCACAGGTCTAAACTCTAATGTTACGTTCTTTATTCTTAGCATACCTACTTATCTATATGTGCGAAAGTAACAGTTGATCTGTCAAATTTATTATTTCAAGCTGAATCTGCTGAACCGACTCAGAAAATTTGCAGGGAAGAACGATGGAAGATACCTATAATCCTGAAAACTAACCCATTGAGGGGTTGTAATGGCCTGAATTCGTTACGGTAACAGTAACATATATGTATTTTATTTATAGTATAAGTAGTTTATTTAGTAGAGTCAAATCAAAATTATAAGTAACCTAGAACCAGTTTGCTTCCAGAGGAATGCCCTATAATGGACGTCCATGAAACTGGTAATATTTCTCGGGAAACTGGAATGTCCTTTTTTTAATTATGTCATTAAGGCGGTTATCACACTGCCGCAGCTTCCGCATGCGGCGACGGTGTGCGAGACAGGATAATTAACGCTCTGCATGTGCCTCGTTCACTGGAGCGGGACGCGGCGCCAGTGTGAGATCCGCCTAACTAAATAATAATAATATTATTCAGTTTGGCGGATCTCACACTGGCGCCGCATCCCGCCCCAGTGAACGAGACACGTATATTATATATACACATATATAATATTACTATCACTAAACGTTTTAAATCATATTATATTAAAGACGAACCATGACATGACAGGTATAAGTTAATATACATCTAAAATCAAGGTATAAATTATATAAGCCGACTTTTTTAAGTTTATTTTAATACTGTTTATTCTTTATAATGGTTTTTCAAATATGTCAAACCAACCAGCTAAACATATTACCCTCTCGTTGCACAGTAGTAAGCTGATCATTACCATTTATTTCTCTAGGAGGGGTATGGAAACCAAAACTGACAATTTATTACAGTAATCTTTAGAATTGTTTTTGTTAAGTCTTAATTGTTTATTGACAAAATAAATCAATTTATATAATGTGTCAATATTTTATTCTGTTGTATATTCCTTTTAAAAAGCTTATGTAGGTAAGTAGGTATAAGTTGGCGTGTTATTCCTGCGTTGGCATAGTGTCTTCTTATTCGAGCGCTTGGTAGTACTAAGCGAACGTGCTGCATGTAAACACGCACTGTTACTCGCGCTGCTCGTCCTTTGACTTCCACACAAAAACCGCTCTTTTGGGCAAAGGGCAGCGCGAGAAGCAGCGGCAGCGTCAGAAGTGTCGTGTATACAGACAGCTCCTGCTCCCCACTTTCCTGCTCACTGCCGTGGAAGCAGAGTTGGGCAAAAATTTACGTGATTGAAACTAAACTTAAAAATGTGAATGTTAATCTTTATAATATAAAAATGATTCAACCATGAGCTTTCCAAACGGATTGAGCACCGACATGAGTAGATCATGTCGATTTTTAGTTTCAATCATGATTAGCTGAAGTGATTACATTAGTAAGACGGATGCTAAACTAACGATTTAGTCGATTTAATCATGTTTAGAACATGATTATATTTTGCGTAGCTACTAACTCCATCACTTTTTTCCATGGCGGTTAAGAGGCGGTACCTAAGTATGAGTATAATTTACATTTAGGATAAATGGCTACTTGTGACAGTGTACAAAACATTGCTCTAGCTTGTTACACGTTTATGAATAAAAAAAGTGGCTAATACTCGTACACTTATCCTGCATGGACTTAGCAAGGGACAGTATGGCAAAGTTTGACGTGATAGCAGTGAGTTAGTATTCATTAAGATATCGATAATCTGCTTTTTTTTTAATATACCACAACTATGGCAAACAAGCATACAGACCGCCTGATGGTAAGCAGCTACCGTAGCCTATGGACGCCTGCAACTCCAGAAGTGTCACATGCGCGTTGACGACCATTTACAAAAAGGAGGACTTACTATGTTGACGGCTAAAGGAACAAGAGGGTCCCTCTTCGTCAACACACCAGGTCCTCTTTGAGCTCTTTGGCAACCTTTCTCACGAGCAGGAACACAACACTATGAGTAGGGTGTAGTGCTATTTGGCTGTGGTTTTCTGTAAGGTGGAGGTACTTCCCCAGTCGGGCTCTGCTCCAGATTTCAGCGAGATGATATTCGCTGTGCTGTACCCTACCACACCTAGCGATATGACATTCGCAGTACCCATACCTCTCTTTTGGGCGTAGTTTAAGGACATGCCCGTGTCCAGACGTAGTTTAAGGTCATACCCGGGTCCATATGGTCGGCGTGATGTTAGCAACAATAGCCACCCCAACGGAGCAAAACGAAAACAAAAACTGTATGAATTAAGTATAATCTATAACCACCCCATAGTATGAAAAAAAATCTAAAACATCGGAAATCTCTTTTCGCTTTTGATTGCCCGCAAGATACCGTACTGTATCGATTAAGTAAGGCCTACAGACGCTTGTTTAGGGTGAAGAATCGTTAGGACCCGATTGTATAACTTTTTACGACATCTAACTTTGTCGATTCCAGGGTGGGGTGGTTGGCGTGAAGTTAGCCACCCCATAGTATGAAAAAAAATCTGAAACCTCGGAAATCTCTTTTTCTCTTTTGATTGCCCGCAAGATACCGTACTGTATCGATTAAGTAAGGCCTACAGACGCTTGTTTAGGCTGTAGAATCGTTAGGACCCGATTGTATAACATTTTACGACACCTAACATACCTGCCTTCAGCCGCCAATAGCAAATTTTCGATTTTATTTTTTTGTGGCAATACTGATGGGATCCTAACGTTTTTAATGCCTGAACAAACGTGAACTAACGTCGCCCGATGCCCCCACATAGTTAGATTTGTCGATTCCAGGGTGGGGTGGTTGGCGTGAAGTTAGCCACCCCATAGTATGAAAAAAAATCTAAAACCTCGGAAATCTCTTTTTCTCTTTTGATTGCCCGCAAGATACCGTACTGTATCGATTAAGTAAGGCCTGCAGACGCTTGTTTAGGCTGAAGAATCGTAAGGACCCGATTTTATAACTTTTTACGACACCTAACATACCTGCCTTCAGCCGCCAATAGCAAATTTTCGATTTTATTTTTTTCTGGCAATACTGATGGGATCCTAACGTTTTTAATGCCTGAACAACCGTGAACTAACGTCGCCCGATGTCCCCACATAGTTAGATTTGTCGATTCCAGGGTGGGGTGGTTGGCGTGAAGTTAGCCACCCCATAGTATGAAAAAAAATCTAAAACCTCGGAAATCTCTTTTTTCTTTTGATTGCCCGCAAGATACCGTACTGTATCGATTAAGTAAGGCCTGTAGACGCTTGTTTAGGCTGAAGAATCGTAAGGACCCGATTTTATAACTTTTTACGACACCTAACATACCTGCCTTCAGCCGCCAATAGCAAATTTTCGATTTTATTTTTTTCTGGCAATACTGATGGGATCCTAACGTTTTTAATGCCTGAACAAACGTGAACTAACGTCGCCCGATGCCCCCACATAGTTAGATTTGTCGATTCCAGGGTGGGGTGGTTGGCGTGAAGTTAGCCACCCCATAGTATGAAAAAAAATCTAAAACCTCGGAAATCTCTTTTCTCTTTTGATTGCCCGCAAGATACCGTACTGTATCGATTAAGTAAGACCTACAGACGCTTGTTTAGGCTGTAGAATCGTTAGGACCCGATTGTATAACTTTTTACGACACCTAACATACCTGCCTTCAGCCGCCAATAGCATATTTTCGATTTTATTTTTTTCTGACAATACTGATGGGATCCTAACGTTTTTAATGCCTGAACAAACGTGAACTAACGTCGCCCGATGCCCCCACATAGTTGGATTTGTCGATTCCAGGGTGGGGTGGTTGGCGTGAAGTTAGCCACCCCATAGTATGAAAAAAAATCTAAAACCTCGGAAATCTCTTTTTCTCTTTTGATTGCCCGCAAGATACCGTACTGTATCGATTAAGTAAGGCCTGTAGACGCTTGTTTAGGCTGAAGAATCGTAAGGACCCGATTGTATAACTTTTTACGACACCTAACATACCTGCCTTCAGCCGCCAATAGCAAATTTTCGATTTTATTTTTTTGTGGCAATACTGATGGGATCCTAACGTTTTTAATGCCTGAACAAACGTGAACTAACGTCGCCCGATGCCCCCACATAGTTAGATTTGTCGATTCCAGGGTGGGGTGGTTGGCGTGAAGTTAGCCACCCCATAGTATGAAAAAAAATCTGAAACCTCGGAAATCTCTTTTTCTCTTTTGATTGCCCGCAAGATACCGTACTGTATCGATTAAGTAAGGCCTACAGACGCTTGTTTAGGCTGTAGAATCGTTAGGACCCGATTGTATAACATTTTACGACACCTAACATACCTGCCTTCAGCCGCCAATAGCAAATTTTCGATTTTATTTTTTTGTGGCAATACTGATGGGATCCTAACGTTTTTAATGCCTGAACAAACGTGAACTAACGTCGCCCGATGCACCCACATAGTTAGATTTGTCAATTCCAGGGTGGGGTGGTTGGCGTGAAGTTGGCCACCCCATAGTATGGAAAAAAATCGAAAACCTCGGAAATTTCTTTTTCTCTTTTGATTGCCCGCAAGATACCGTACTGTATCGATTAAGTAAGGCCTACAGACGCTTGTTTAGGCTGAAGAATCGTAAGGACCCGATTGTATAACTTTTTACGACCTAACATACCTGCCTTCAGCCGCCAATAGCAAATTTTCGATTTTATTTTTTTGTGGCAATACTGATGGGATCCTAACGTTTTTAATGCCTGAACAACCGTGAACTAACGTCGCCCGATGTCCCCACATAGTTAGATTTGTCGATTCCAGGGTGGGGTGGTTGGCGTGAAGTTAGCCACCCCATAGTATGAAAAAAAATCTAAAACCTCGGAAATCTCTTTTTTTCTTTTGATTGCCCGCAAGATACCGTACTGTATCGATTAAGTAAAGCCTGCAGACGCTTGTTAAGGCTGAAGAATCGTAAGGACCCGATTGTATAACTTTTTACGACACCTAACATACCTGCCTTCAGCCGCCAATAGCAAATTTTCGATTTTATTTTTTTCTGGCAATACTGATGGGATCCTAACGTTTTTAATGCCTGAACAACCGTGAACTAACGTCGCCCGATGTCCCCACATAGTTAGATTTGTCGATTCCAGGGTGGGGTGGTTGGCGTGAAGTTAGCCACCCCATAGTATGAAAAAAAATCTAAAACCTCGGAAATCTCTTTTTTCTTTTGATTGCCCGCAAGATACCGTACTGTATCGATTAAGTAAGGCCTGTAGACGCTTGTTTAGGCTGAAGAATCGTAAGGACCCGATTTTATAACTTTTTACGACACCTAACATACCTGCCTTCAGCCGCCAATAGCAAATTTTCGATTTTATTTTTTTCTGGCAATACTGATGGGATCCTAACGTTTTTAATGCCTGAACAAACGTGAACTAACGTCGCCCGATGCCCCCACATAGTTAGATTTGTCGATTCCAGGGTGGGGTGGTTGGCGTGAAGTTAGCCACCCCATAGTATGAAAAAAAATCTAAAACCTCGGAAATCTCTTTTCTCTTTTGATTGCCCGCAAGATACCGTACTGTATCGATTAAGTAAGACCTACAGACGCTTGTTTAGGCTGTAGAATCGTTAGGACCCGATTGTATAACTTTTTACGACACCTAACATACCTGCCTTCAGCCGCCAATAGCATATTTTCGATTTTATTTTTTTCTGACAATACTGATGGGATCCTAACGTTTTTAATGCCTGAACAAACGTGAACTAACGTCGCCCGATGCCCCCACATAGTTGGATTTGTCGATTCCAGGGTGGGGTGGTTGGCGTGAAGTTAGCCACCCCATAGTATGAAAAAAAATCTAAAACCTCGGAAATCTCTTTTTCTCTTTTGATTGCCCGCAAGATACCGTACTGTATCGATTAAGTAAGGCCTGTAGACGCTTGTTTAGGCTGAAGAATCGTAAGGACCCGATTGTATAACTTTTTACGACACCTAACATACCTGCCTTCAGCCGCCAATAGCAAATTTTCGATTTTATTTTTTTGTGGCAATACTGATGGGATCCTAACGTTTTTAATGCCTGAACAAACGTGAACTAACGTCGCCCGATGCCCCCACATAGTTAGATTTGTCGATTCCAGGGTGGGGTGGTTGGCGTGAAGTTAGCCACCCCATAGTATGAAAAAAAATCTGAAACCTCGGAAATCTCTTTTTCTCTTTTGATTGCCCGCAAGATACCGTACTGTATCGATTAAGTAAGGCCTACAGACGCTTGTTTAGGCTGTAGAATCGTTAGGACCCGATTGTATAACATTTTACGACACCTAACATACCTGCCTTCAGCCGCCAATAGCAAATTTTCGATTTTATTTTTTTGTGGCAATACTGATGGGATCCTAACGTTTTTAATGCCTGAACAAACGTGAACTAACGTCGCCCGATGCACCCACATAGTTAGATTTGTCAATTCCAGGGTGGGGTGGTTGGCGTGAAGTTGGCCACCCCATAGTATGGAAAAAAATCGAAAACCTCGGAAATTTCTTTTTCTCTTTTGATTGCCCGCAAGATACCGTACTGTATCGATTAAGTAAGGCCTACAGACGCTTGTTTAGGCTGAAGAATCGTAAGGACCCGATTGTATAACTTTTTACGACCTAACATACCTGCCTTCAGCCGCCAATAGCAAATTTTCGATTTTATTTTTTTGTGGCAATACTGATGGGATCCTAACGTTTTTAATGCCTGAACAACCGTGAACTAACGTCGCCCGATGTCCCCACATAGTTAGATTTGTCGATTCCAGGGTGGGGTGGTTGGCGTGAAGTTAGCCACCCCATAGTATGAAAAAAAATCTAAAACCTCGGAAATCTCTTTTTTTCTTTTGATTGCCCGCAAGATACCGTACTGTATCGATTAAGTAAGGCCTGTAGACGCTTGTTTAGGCTGAAGAATCGTAAGGACCCGATTTTATAACTTTTTACGACACCTAACATACCTGCCTTCAGCCGCCAATAGCAAATTTTCGATTTTATTTTTTTCTGGCAATACTGATGGGATCCTAACGTTTTTAATGCCTGAACAAACGTGAACTAACGTCGCCCGATGCCCCCACATAGTTAGATTTGTCGATTCCAGGGTGGGGTGGTTGGCGTGAAGTTAGCCACCCCATAGTATGAAAAAAAATCTAAAACCTCGGAAATCTCTTTTCTCTTTTGATTGCCCGCAAGATACCGTACTGTATCGATTAAGTAAGACCTACAGACGCTTGTTTAGGCTGTAGAATCGTTAGGACCCGATTGTATAACTTTTTACGACACCTAACATACCTGCCTTCAGCCGCCAATAGCATATTTTCGATTTTATTTTTTTCTGACAATACTGATGGGATCCTAACGTTTTTAATGCCTGAACAAACGTGAACTAACGTCGCCCGATGCCCCCACATAGTTGGATTTGTCGATTCCAGGGTGGGGTGGTTGGCGTGAAGTTAGCCACCCCATAGTATGAAAAAAAATCTAAAACCTCGGAAATCTCTTTTTCTCTTTTGATTGCCCGCAAGATACCGTACTGTATCGATTAAGTAAGGCCTGTAGACGCTTGTTTAGGCTGAAGAATCGTAAGGACCCGATTGTATAACTTTTTACGACACCTAACATACCTGCCTTCAGCCGCCAATAGCAAATTTTCGATTTTATTTTTTTGTGGCAATACTGATGGGATCCTAACGTTTTTAATGCCTGAACAAACGTGAACTAACGTCGCCCGATGCCCCCACATAGTTAGATTTGTCGATTCCAGGGTGGGGTGGTTGGCGTGAAGTTAGCCACCCCATAGTATGAAAAAAAATCTGAAACCTCGGAAATCTCTTTTTCTCTTTTGATTGCCCGCAAGATACCGTACTGTATCGATTAAGTAAGGCCTACAGACGCTTGTTTAGGCTGTAGAATCGTTAGGACCCGATTGTATAACATTTTACGACACCTAACATACCTGCCTTCAGCCGCCAATAGCAAATTTTCGATTTTATTTTTTTGTGGCAATACTGATGGGATCCTAACGTTTTTAATGCCTGAACAAACGTGAACTAACGTCGCCCGATGCACCCACATAGTTAGATTTGTCAATTCCAGGGTGGGGTGGTTGGCGTGAAGTTGGCCACCCCATAGTATGGAAAAAAATCGAAAACCTCGGAAATTTCTTTTTCTCTTTTGATTGCCCGCAAGATACCGTACTGTATCGATTAAGTAAGGCCTACAGACGCTTGTTTAGGCTGAAGAATCGTAAGGACCCGATTGTATAACTTTTTACGACCTAACATACCTGCCTTCAGCCGCCAATAGCAAATTTTCGATTTTATTTTTTTGTGGCAATACTGATGGGATCCTAACGTTTTTAATGCCTGAACAAACGTGAACTAACGTCGCCCGATGCCCCCACATAGTTAGATTTGACGATTCCAGGGTGGGGTGGTTGGCGTGAAGTTAGCCACCCCATAGTATGAAAAAAAAATCTGAAACCTCGGAAATCTCTTTTTCTCTTTTGATTGCCCGCAAGATACCGTACTGTATCGATTAAGTAAGGCCTGCAGACGCTTGTTTAGGCTGAAGAATCGTAAGGACCCGATTGTATAACTTTTTACGACACCTAACATACCTGCCTTCAGCCGCCAATAGCAAATTTTCGATTTTATTTTTTTCTGACAATACTGATAGGATGCTAACGTTTTTAATGCCTGAATAAACGTGAACTAACGTCGCCCGATGCCCCCACATAGTTAGATTTGTCGATTCCAGGGTGGGGTGGTTGGCGTGAAGTTAGCCACCCCATAGTATGAAAAAAAATCGAAAACCTCGGAAATCTCTTTTTCTCTTTTGATTGCCCGCAAGATACCGTACTGTATCGATTAAGTAAGGCCTGCAGACGCTTGTTTAGGCTGAAGAATCGTAAGGACCCGATTTTATAACTTTTTACGACACCTAACATACCTGCCTTCAGCCGCCAATAGCAAATTTTCGATTTTATTTTTTTCTGGCAATACTGATGGGATCCTAACGTTTTTAATGCCTGAACAAACGTGAACTAACGTCGCCCGATGCCCCCACATAGTTGGATTTGTCGATTCCAGGGTGGGGTGGTTGGCGTGAAGTTAGCCACCCCATAGTATGAAAAAAAATCTGAAACCTCGGAAATCTCTTTTTCTCTTTTGATTGCCCGCAAGATACCGTACTTTATCGATTAAGTAAGGCCTATAGACGCTTGTTTAGGCTGTAGAATCGTTAGGACCCGATTGTATAACATTTTACGACACCTAACATACCTGCCTTCAGCCGCCAATAGCAAATTTTCGATTTTATTTTTTTGTGGCAATACTGATGGGATCCTAACGTTTTTAATGCCTGAACAAACGTGAACTAACGTCGCCCGATGCACCCACATAGTTAGATTTGTCAATTCCAGGGTGGGGTGGTTGGCGTGACGTTGGCCACCCCATAGTATGGAAAAAAATCGAAAACCTCGGAAATTTCTTTTTCTCTTTTGATTGCCCGCAAGATACCGTACTGTATCGATTAAGTAAGGCCTACAGACGCTTGTTTAGGTTGAAGAATCGTAAGGACCCGATTGTATAACTTTTTACGACCTAACATACCTGCCTTCAGCCGCCAATAGCAAATTTTCGATTTTATTTTTTTGTGGCAATACTGATGGGATCCTAACGTTTTTAATGCCTGAACAAACGTGAACTAACGTCGCCCGATGCCCCCACATAGTTAGATTTGACGATTCCAGGGTGGGGTGGTTGGCGTGAAGTTAGCCACCCCATAGTATGAAAAAAAATCTAAAACCTCGGAAATCTCTTTTTCTCTTTTGATTGCCCGCAAGATACCATACTGTATCGATTAAGTAAGGCCTACAGACGCTTGTTTAGGCTGTAGAATCGTTAGGACCCGATTGTATAACTTTTTACGACACCTAACATACCTGCCTTCAGCCGCCAATAGCAAATTTTCGATTTTATTTTTTTGTGGCAATACTGATGGGATCCTAACGTTTTTAATGCCTGAACAAACGTGAACTAACGTCGCCCGATGCACCCACATAGTTAGATTTGTCAATTCCAGGGTGGGGTGGTTGGCGTGAAGTTAGCCACCCCATAGTATGAAAAAAAATCTAAAACCTCGGAAATCTCTTTTTCTCTTTTGATTGCCCGCAAGATACCGTACTGTATCGATTAAGTAAGGCCTGCAGACGCTTGTTTAGGCTGAAGAATCGTAAGGACCCGATTGTATAACTTTTTACGACACCTAACATACCTGCCTTCAGCCGCCAATAGCAAATTTTCGATTTTATTTTTTTCTGACAATACTGATGGGATCCTAACGTTTTTAATGCCTGAATAAACGTGAACTAACGTCGCCCGATGCCCCCACATAGTTAGATTTGTCGATTCCAGGGTGGGGTGGTTGGCGTGAAGTTAGCCACCCCATAGTATGAAAAAAAATCTAAAACCTCGGAAATCTCTTTTTCTCTTTTGATTGCCCGCAAGATACCGTACTGTATCGATTAAGTAAGGCCTGCAGACGCTTGTTTAGGCTGAAGAATCGTAAGGACCCGATTTTATAACTTTTTACGACACCTAACATACCTGCCTTCAGCCGCCAATAGCAAATTTTCGATTTTATTTTTTTCTGGCAATACTGATGGGATCCTAACGTTTTTAATGCCTGAACAAACGTGAACTAACGTCGCCCGATGCCCCCACATAGTTAGATTTGTCGATTCCAGGGTGGGGTGGTTGGCGTGAAGTTAGCCACCCCATAGGATGAAAAAAAATCTAAAACCTCGGAAATCTCTTTTTCTCTTTTGATTGCCCGCAAGATACCGTACTGTATCGATTAAGTAAGGCCTGCAGACGCTTGTTTAGGCTGAAGAATCGTAAGGACCCGATTTTATAACTTTTTACGACACCTAACATACCTGCCTTCAGCCGCCAATAGCAAATTTTCGATTTTATTTTTTTCTGGCAATACTGATGGGATCCTAACGTTTTTAATGCCTGAACAAACGTGAACTAACGTCGCCCGATGCCCGCACATAGTTAGATTTGTCGATTCCAGGGTGGGGTGGTTGGCGTGAAGTTAGCCACCCCATAGTATGAAAAAAAATCTAAAACCTCGGAAATCTCTTTTCTCTTTTGATTGCCCGCAAGATACCGTACTGTATCGATTAAGTAAGACCTACAGACGCTTGTTTAGGCTGTAGAATCGTTAGGACCCGATTGTATAACTTTTTACGACACCTAACATACCTGCCTTCAGCCGCCAATAGCATATTTTCGATTTTATTTTTTTCTGACAATACTGATGGGATCCTAACGTTTTTAATGCCTGAACAAACGTGAACTAACGTCGCCCGATGCCCCCACATAGTTGGATTTGTCGATTCCAGGGTGGGGTGTTTGGCGTGAAGTTAGCCACCCCATAGTATGAAAAAAAATCTAAAACCTCGGAAATCTCTTTTTCTCTTTTGATTGCCCGCAAGATACCGTACTGTATCGATTAAGTAAGGCCTGTAGACGCTTGTTTAGGCTGAAGAATCGTAAGGACCCGATTGTATAACTTTTTACGACACCTAACATACCTGCCTTCAGCCGCCAATAGCAAATTTTCGATTTTATTTTTTTGTGGCAATACTGATGGGATCCTAACGTTTTTAATGCCTGAACAAACGTGAACTAACGTCGCCCGATGCCTCCACATAGTTAGATTTGTCGATTCCAGGGTGGGGTGGTTGGCGTGAAGTTAGCCACCCCATAGTATGAAAAAAAATCTAAAACCTCGGAAATCTCTTTTTCTCTTTTGATTGCCCGCAAGATACCGTACTGTATCGATTAAGTAAGGCCTACAGACGCTTGTTTAGGCTGTAGAATCGTTAGGACCCGATTGTATAACTTTTTACGACACCTAACATACCTGCCTTCAGCCGCCAATAGCAAATTTTCGATTTTATTTTTTTGTGGCAATACTGATGGGATCCTAACGTTTTTAATGCCTGAACAAACGTGAACTAACGTCGCCCGATGCCCCCACATAGTTAGATTTGTCGATTCCAGGGTGGGGTGGTTGGCGTGAAGTTAGCCACCCCATAGTATGAAAAAAAATCTGAAACCTCGGAAATCTCTTTTTCTCTTTTGATTGCCCGCAAGATACCGTACTGTATCGATTAAGTAAGGCCTGCAGACGCTTGTTTAGGCTGAAGAATCGTAAGGACCCGATTTTATAACTTTTTACGACACCTAACATACCTGCCTTCAGCCGCCAATAGCAAATTTTCGATTTTATTTTTTTCTGGCAATACTGATGGGATCCTAACGTTTTTAATGCCTGAACAAACGTGAACTAACGTCGCCCGATGCCCCCACATAGTTAGATTTGTCGATTCCAGGGTGGGGTGGTTGGCGTGAAGTTAGCCACCCCATAGTATGAAAAAAAATCTAAAACCTCGGAAATCTCTTTTTCTCTTTTGATTGCCCGCAAGATACCGTACTGTATCGATTAAGTAAGGCCTACAGACGCTTGTTTAGGCTATAGAATCGTTAGGACCCGATTGTATAACTTTTTACGACACCTAACATACCTGCCTTCAGCCGCCAATAGCAAATTTTCGATTTTATTTTTTTGTGGCAATACTGATGGGATCCTAACGTTTTTAATGCCTGAACAAACGTGAACTAACGTCGCCCGATGCCCCCACATAGTTAGATTTGTCGATTCCAGGGTGGGGTGGTTGGCGTGAAGTTAGCCACCCCATAGTATGAAAAAAAATCTGAAACCTCGGAAATCTCTTTTTCTCTTTTGATTGCCCGCAAGATACCGTACTGTATCGATTAAGTAAGGCCTGCAGACGCTTGTTTAGGCTGAAGAATCGTAAGGACCCGATTTTATAACTTTTTACGACACCTAACATACCTGCCTTCAGCCGCCAATAGCAAATTTTCGATTTTATTTTTTTCTGGCAATACTGATGGGATCCTAACGTTTTTAATGCCTGAACAAACGTGAACTAACGTCGCCCGATGCCCCCACATAGTTAGATTTGTCGATTCCAGGGTGGGGTGGTTGGCGTGAAGTTAGCCACCCCATAGTATGAAAAAAAATCTAAAACCTCGGAAATCTCTTTTTCTCTTTTGATTGCCCGCAAGATACCGTACTGTATCGATTAAGTAAGGCCTACAGACGCTTGTTTAGGCTATAGAATCGTTAGGACCCGATTGTATAACTTTTTACGACACCTAACATACCTGCCTTCAGCCGCCAATAGCAAATTTTCGATTTTATTTTTTTCTGGCAATACTGATGGGATCCTAACGTTTTTAATGCCTGAACAAACGTGAACTAACGTCGCCCGATGCCCCCACATAGTTAGATTTGTCGATTCCAGGGTGGGGTGGTTGGCGTGAAGTTAGCCACCCCATAGTATGAAAAAAAATCTAAAACCTCGGAAATCTCTTTTTCTCTTTTGATTGCCCGCAAGATACCGTACTGTATCGATTAAGTAAGGCCTACAGACGCTTGTTTAGGCTATAGAATCGTTAGGACCCGATTGTATAACTTTTTACGACACCTAACATACCTGCCTTCAGCCGCCAATAGCAAATTTTCGATTTTATTTTTTTGTGGCAATACTGATGGGGTCCTAACGTTTTTAATGCCTGAACAAACGTGAACTAACGTCGTCCGATGCACCCACATAGTTAGATTTGTCAATTCCAGGGTGGGGTGGTTGGCGTGAAGTTAGCCACCCCATAGTATGAAAAAAAATCTAAAACCTCGGAAATCTCTTTTTCTCTTTTGATTGCCCGCAAGATACCGTACTGTATCGATTAAGTAAGGCCTGCAGACGCTTGTTTAGGCTGAAGAATCGTAAGGACCCGATTTTATAACTTTTTACGACACCTGACATACCTGCCTTCAGCCGCCAATAGCAAATTTTCGATTTTATTTTTTTGTGGCAATACTGATGGGATCCTAACGTTTTTAATGCCTGAACAAACGTGAACTAACGTCGCCCGATGCCCCCACATAGTTAGATTTGTCGATTCCAGGGTGGGGTGGTTGGCGTGAAGTTAGCCACCCCATAGTATGAAAAAAAATCTGAAACCTCGGAAATCTCTTTTTCTCTTTTGATTGCCCGCAAGATACCGTACTGTATCGATTGAGTAAGGCCTGCAAACGCTTGTTTAGGCTGAAGAATCGTAAGGACCCGATTGTATAACTTTTTACGGCACCTAACATACCTGCCTTCAGCCGCCAATAGCAAATTTTCGATTTTATTTTTTTGTGGCAATACTGATGGGATCCTAACGTTTTTAATGCCTGAACAAACGTGAACTAACGTCGTCCGATGCACCCACATAGTTAGATTTGTCAATTCCAGGGTGGGGTGGTTGGCGTGAAGTTAGCCACCCCATAGTATGAAAAAAAATCTAAAACCTCGGAAATCTCTTTTTCTCTTTTGATTGCCCGCAAGATACCGTACTGTATCGATTAAGTAAGGCCTGCAGACGCTTGTTTAGTCTGAAGAATCGTAAGGACCCGATTTTATAACTTTTTACGACACCTGACATACCTGCCTTCAGCCGCCAATAGCAAATTTTCGATTTTATTTTTTTCTGGCAATACTGATGGGATCCTAACGTTTTTAATGCCTGAACAAACGTGAACTAACGTCTCCCGATGCCCCCACATAGTTAGATTTGTCGATTCCAGGGTGGGGTGGTTGGCGTGAAGTTAGCCACCCCATAGTATGAAAAAAAATCTGAAACCTCGGAAATCTCTTTTTCTCTTTTGATTGCCCGCAAGATACCGTACTGTATCGATTAAGTAAGGCCTACAGACGCTTGTTTAGGCTGTAGAATCGTTAGGACCCGATTGTATAACATTTTACGACACCTAACATACCTGCCTTCAGCCGCCAATAGCAAATTTTCGATTTTATTTTTTTCTGGCAATACTGATGGGATCCTAACGTTTTTAATGCCTGAACAAACGTGAACTAACGTCGCCCGATGCCCCCACATAGTTAGATTTGTCGATTCCAGGGTGGGGTGGTTGGCGTGAAGTTGGCCACCCCATAGTATGGAAAAAAATCGAAAACCTCGGAAATTTCTTTTTCTCTTTTGATTGCCCGCAAGATACCGTACTGTATCGATTAAGTAAGGCCTACAGACGCTTGTTTAGGCTGAAGAATCGTAAGGACCCGATTGTATAACTTTTTACGACCTAACATACCTGCCTTCAGCCGCCAATAGCAAATTTTCGATTTTATTTTTTTGTGGCAATACTGATGGGATCCTAACGTTTTTAATGCCTGAACAAACGTGAACTAACGTCGCCCGATGCACCCACATAGTTAGATTTGTCAATTCCAGGGTGGGGTGGTTGGCGTGAAGTTAGCCACCCCATAGTATGAAAAAAAATCTAAAACCTCGGAAATCTCTTTTTCTCTTTTGATTGCCCGCAAGATACCGTACTGTATCGATTAAGTAAGGCCTGTAGACGCTTGTTTAGGCTGAATAATCGTAAGGACCCGATTTTATAACTTTTTACGACACCTGACATACCTGCCTTCAGCCGCCAATAACAAATTTTCGATTTTATTTTTTTCTGGCAATACTGATGGGATCCTAACGTTTTTAATGCCTGAACAAACGTGAACTAACGTCTCCCGATGCCCCCACATAGTTAGATTTGTCGATTCCAGGGTGGGGTGGTTGGCGTGAAGTTAGCCACCCCATAGTATGAAAAAAAATCTGAAACCTCGGAAATCTCTTTTTCTCTTTTGATTGCCCGCAAGATACCGTACTGTATCGATTAAGTAAGGCCTACAGACGCTTGTTTAGGCTGTAGAATCGTTAGGACCCGATTGTATAACTTTTTACGACACCTAACATACCTGCCTTCAGCCGCCAATAGCAAATTTTCGATTTTATTTTTTTGTGGCAATACTGATGGGATCCTAACGTTTTTAATGCCTGAACAAACGTGAACTAACGTCGCCCGATGCCCCCACATAGTTAGATTTGTCGATTCCAGGGTGGGGTGGTTGGCGTGAAGTTAGCCACCCCATAGTATGAAAAAAAATCTGAAACCTCGGAAATCTCTTTTTCTCTTTTGATTGCCCGCAAGATACCGTACTGTATCGATTGAGTAAGACCTGCAAACGCTTGTTTAGGCTGAAGAATCGTAAGGACCCGATTGTATAACTTTTTACGACACCTAACATACCTGCCTTCAGCCGCCAACAGCAAATTTTCGATTTTATTTTTTTGTGGCAATACTGATGGGATCCTAACGTTTTTAATGCCTGAACAAACGTGAACTAACGTCGCCCGATGCACCCACATAGTTAGATTTGTCAATTCCAGGGTGGGGTGGTTGGCGTGAAGTTGGCCACCCCATAGTATGGAAAAAAATCGAAAACCTCGGAAATTTCTTTTTCTCTTTTGATTGCCCGCAAGATACCGTACTGTATCGATTAAGTAAGGCCTACAGACGCTTGTTTAGGCTGTAGAATCGTTAGGACCCGATTGTATAACTTTTTACGACACCTAACATACCTGCCTTCAGCCGCCAATAGCAAATTTTCGATTTTATTTTTTTGTGGCAATACTGATGGGATCCTAACGTTTTTAATGCCTGAACAAACGTGAACTAACGTCGCCCGATGCCCCCACATAGTTAGATTTGTCGATTCCAGGGTGGGGTGGTTGGCGTGAAGTTAGCCACCCCATAGTATGAAAAAAAATCTGAAACCTCGGAAATCTCTTTTTCTCTTTTGATTGCCCGCAAGATACCGTACTGTATCGATTTAGTAAGGCCTGCAGACGCTTGTTTAGGCTGAAGAATCGTAAGGACCCGATTGTATAACTTTTTACGACACCTAACATACCTGCCTTCAGCCGCCAATAGCAAATTTTCGATTTTATTTTTTTGTGGCAATACTGATGGGATCCTAACGTTTTTAATGCCTGAACAAACGTGAACAAACGTCGCCCAATGCACCCACATAGTTAGATTTGTCCATTCCAGGGTGGGGTGGTTGGCGTGAAGTTAGCCACCCCATAGTATGAAAAAAAATCTAAAACCTCGGAAATCTCTTTTTTCTTTTGATTGCCCGCAAGATACCGTACTGTATCGATTAAGTAAGGCCTGCAGACGCTTGTTTAGGCTGAAGAATCGTAAGGACCAGATTGTATAACTTTTTACGACACCTAACATACCTGCCTTCAGCCGCCAATAGCAAATTTTCGATTTTATTTTTTTCTGGCAATACTGATGGGATCCTAACGTTTTTAATGCCTGAACAAACGTGAACTAACGTCGCCCGATGCCCCCACATAGTTAGATTTGTCGATTCCAGGGTGGGGTGGTTGGCGTGAAGTTAGCCACCCCACTTTCAAAAAATAAAAAAAAATGATTGCGTCGGGTCCTAACGATTTGATTTGGTGAACTATCATGAACTAACGAATATCTTTCGATATAAAAATAGAAATAGCAAAAAAAGTGGTTTGGGGTGGTTAACGTGAAGTTAGCCACCCCATTTTGTTTTTTAAAAAAATCGACGTTACGATCGGGTCCTAACGATTTAACCTGCTGAACAAACATGAACTAACGATGAACTAACGATACCGATATGCCATTTGCGGGCAAACGGTTTGGGGTGGTCAACTTCACAGCACCGACCCTAGCGATTGTGCGGGTGCGCGGGAGGTGCGGGGTGCCGCGCGTGAAGGTCGCTCCATTGTATAATTGCGTAGGTACGTAAACCGTAGGTATTTGCTTTTTCTATGAGTGATTCATATCTGTTCGTAAGAACTATTATATAATCTGTGACGATGGAATCAACTGTGAAGTATACTCTTTCAAACAAAAAAAGAATTTTCGATATCGGTCCAGCCGTCTTCGAATAATCGGTGAACATACTTAAAAAACGGCCAAGTGCGAGTCGGACTCGCGCACCAAGGGTTCCGTACGAACCTGTAGGTATTATAGGGGTAGTATCTTTAAAATTATTAAAAATATTTTTATTATATGATGTAACTTAAAATTTACGGTTTTCGCAATTTTTCCTTTATCTGTGCTATAAGACGTTGCTTCGTACCAAATTTCAAGATTCTGAGTTCACGGGAAGTACCCTGTAGCCCCTGTAGGTTTTGATTCCCTTGCGAGTTTCGAAAATTTGCGACATACACGGCTGTATCTTTTGATTGCGTTGGCTTAGAAGTTTGATTTTTTCACAGCTCTAAGGGACAGTAGACCTGAGTATTTGATATAAATTTCAGCTTGAAACCTCAACGCGTTCCTGAGAAAAAGGGACTTGACAGACGGACGGACAACAAAGTGATCCTATAAGGAACCCTAAAAAAGACAAAAAATAATCCCAACGAATTGAGAACCTCCTCCTACGAAATCGTGAAGTCGGTTGAAAAGAAGACATAGTTGACCCCCCTTCTGCCCCCCTAAATCGTCTTATATACCTAATAATCATATCATATCTACGACATACTACGACGTAGCCAACTCTTCGACCATACCATCAATTATGGCAGTAAAGAAAAAAGCGACCTACCTGTAATTACCACTGCTCTATCTTAAATTCAAATCTGGCTACGTCCACGTACCCTGACCACACCCTTCGTCCCTGAACTCTATCGGACGATAATTTTGTCGAACGATAATTATAACGTTATTGATTTTGATGCTTATCTAGATGTTCATTGTAATACCACTTTAGTATTCAGTAGGTAGGTTCAGTGGTAGGAATTACACGTTGTAGGGTAATCGTAATACCGTCGGATGCCAAAAAGTCAACTTTTCAGGAGAGAAAAAACAATATTGACACTTACATGCCTATACTTCATGAATAGGCATGATCAATTCATGTATGGTATCAATAGATTCGTTTTGTTGTGAGGATCAAATTTCTATATGGGGCCAATTGCGGTGAAGCATCACAAAATAAAATAAATAAATAAAAATAAAATAATTTAATGTGCAACTTAAAGTTTTTTACAGTAGCTGTGCTAGTACCTCTTTTTAAGTATTTTTGATACTTGTATCAAGAGATACTGCTCTTCCACAGGTGGTAGGTTACAATGACTGATGACACACCTGCTCGTAACGAGGTTCTTATTCCACCGCTTTTATGCTCATAATCCTAGATATTAAACACGCGTGCATTTCACAATAATTATCCAACTAGTGGAATAATTTAATAATCCGATCAAGTGACGTTTGTACTCTAGTACCAAGTTGTACGTACGCAGACGAATCGATGTAATTTAGTCGGGTATTACCTTTACTTTTTTTTTAACTCTTTATGAGTTTTCATTCTAAAAAAGTAAAAAAAAAGTAAATATATTAAAAATATACATATTTACGATAGAATACAAATTATACAATCCTGATTGTGAATAAGAATCATTTCAACTTATTATATTACTCGTAATACACAATAAATTACGTTTTAAACACGTATCTGTTTTAATATTAACTGTTTGGCATTATACGTCCGCGCCTTTGCCTCAAGCTGCACGCACATCCAAAAAAGAAAATTGCGCGCCATTTATAAGTTAACCTCAAATCATTGTTTATTTGTTAGATTTTTCTCGTCGTGTTTTATTAATTTTAACAAATTATATTTTCAATGAATAAGAAGACAACTTTTGCGTTAATTTAACCTCTGGATATATTTCAAAATTGTTATACATACCTACTAGTAAAATGTCATCATAATAATTTTTAAGAAAAAAAAACCGACTTCCATGGGGGTAGCCGGTGAAGCATTATTGTAGATGGTGCACTTAGATTCCATACAATGAAATAACTTGCTTAACAAACGCAGCGGAGAGGACAAATCGCCAAACCTGAACTATGCGTCGTTGAAGAGTTCCGTTCTGATCATCATCAGCAGTTCCACTTCATCAAATGTCACTTTTTTGAATGAAAATGCTTGATTTGTTGATAAAAATACAAAAGTCACTTTATGTATGCCTTTAAGATTTGAGGAATTCTCTCGATTCCTCATGGAACTCATCATCAGAACTTGAGCTTGACGAAAATTGGTCCTGACAATCTAACTTGCTTAACAAACACAGCGAAGGGGACGAATCGCCAAACGTGAACTATGCGTCGTTAAAGAGCTCCGTTCTGATCATCATCAGCAGTTCCACTTCATCAAATGTCACTCTTTAGAATGAAAATGCTTGACTTGTTGATAAAAATACAAAAATCACTATGTGTAAGCCCTTAAGATTTGAGGAGTTCCCTCGATTCTTCATGGATCCCATCATCAGAACTTGAGCCTGACGAAAATTTGTCCTGACAATTAAACTTGCTAAACAAACACAGCGAAGAGGACAAATCGCCAAACGTGAACTATGCGTCGTTGAAGAGTTCCGTTCTGATCATCATCAGCGGTTCTACTTCATCAAATGTCACTGTTTTGAATGAAAATGATGGATTTGTTGATAAAAATATAAAAATCACTATATGTAGGCCTTTAAGATTTGAGGAGTTCCCTCGATTCCTCATGGATCCCATCATCAGAACTGCGTTTTGACAAAAACGGGACCAATCTGTATATATATACTTACAATCAAAAAAAGAATTTTCAAAATCGGTTCAGGCATGACAGAGTTATGGAGTAACAAACAAAAAAAAAAAAAAAACATACACGCCGAATTGAAAACCTCCTCTTTTGAAATCTGGAAGTCGGTTAAAAATCTAGTGAGCAATACGTAAGAAAAAAATACTATAATTTATTGCACAATAAATGTGAAGTCTTTAATTTTATGAAATGATTTGAAAAAAAAAAGAGTTCCAGATACTCAATAACATCACAAAAAAGGTTAGTTAAATTTAATTATCTTATGGCCTGTTTCACAATCTCCAGTTAAAGCATATCTGTCAGATAAATGTTTGCTGTCCTTTTCTTTTATATTACTGGAGTAAAGGATAGCAATAATTTTAACTAGCAGATAAGTTTATCTGGAGATTGTGAAACCGGCCCTTAGGTTCGTAAGTATCTCTATCCTGTAAACATTCTGACAATTAATGTATTTTACGTCACACCTGGCCATAATGTGAGTATTACCGCACGCTACGCGTACGGTAAAACTCGCATTATGGCCAGGTGGAGACGTAAAATTGTGTACTCACCACGGGCAGTAAAAAAGAAAGCCCTCTATCGCATATTTACAACCCTCGCCTGCGGCTCGGGTTACAAATACCTGCGATCTCGGGCTTTCTTTCTTTTACAGCCCTTGGTAAGTAATGTACTATTTCACACCACCTGCTCGACACTGCCAAATTATATATTATGCAAACCTCACCGAAAGCAAATCATTATAGCCCTTGGCTTTAGCCGGGTTATAATGTTGTACTAAATCTCATTATAACCCGCTGGTTAATAATGTTATTTCACTTCCCATAGTTCTTATTGTTATGTGCTTAAAGTCTAATTTGGTAAAGTCCGCACGGTGCACAGCCCCGCGACGCCAGCCGGGGCCCGCGCCGCCGCGTCGAACTGATTTGAAAATCGAATTTATTTGGAAAATCGTGTTGGCCACCTTTTTTAAATACCTAAAACAAATGCCGCGAGTGTTATAACTTATAAGACGCTGCAGTATACGGAGTAAAACTGCAGGTTCTATAAAAATTGGAGATAAAATTCGAATAAAATGGACTAATGTATCAAGAATCAATTTTTAGGGTTCCGTAGCCAAATGGCAAAAAACAGAACCCTTATGGATTCGTCATGTCTGTCTGTATGTCTGTCCATCCGTATGTCCCAGCCATTTTACTCGGAAACTATACGATGTATCTGAATAAAATTTACACATAAGGTGTATTTTGTATGCCGCTACTTAGTCATGTAGTTAAATTTGAAAAAAAAAAAAAAATTTAGGGGGGGGCATACATGTAACAACATTTTATTTTTTATTTTTTTTACTAAATATCAACATGTGACACATAAATCGATAGGTCTTTAAAAATAACATTGAGGTTTTTTGACCATTTTGTGATTAAGTGAATATTTTGTGAAATAATCGCTTCGAAAGTCAGAAAAATTGTGTCCCCCCCTGTAACTTTTGAATCGTAAATCCAAAAAATATGAAAAAATTTGAGGAGATGCGCCTTGTCATATACTTTCTACGAACATTTTTTTTATTTGAGTTATTTCCAAAAAACTTCTTCCATAGGCATCAGATACGACCTTTTGGTATTAGTTTGGTTCTTATTCCATTGAAGGTACGGAATCCTGCTATGTGTGGTCCGACACGCACTTGGCCGGTTTTTACTTTTGATTTACTTTAATAAAAATCCGTTTCTAGTAGCCTTAGCTATTTTATTGTCTCGCAAGAGGTGAGAAAAGTAGAGTATACTCCTCGGGGATAAAGCTGTTTTTGTCACGGGCGCGCTTGAACCCCTCACTGCACTCAGGACTCAGTCTTAATTCCCTCGCTTCGCTCGGGAATTAACTCATAACCCCCTCGCTGCGCTCGGGAGTAAAATCTGGAGTCCTTCGTTACGTTCAGGATTCAATATTGCGCCCGTGACATAAAACAGTGCTTTATCCCCTTGGTGTACAATCTACTATATCAAAAGTTATTAATTATACTATTCTGTTATATCCTCGCAAGTGTGTTGAAAAACGTCGTATGAAACGTGTGTGCTTGATCATTACATAAGCTCAGCTTCCTTATGCGCACTCACATGCGTTCGTGCGCACAATATCGCTTCGTATGTAATGATCAACTTAGCACACTTGTATCATAAATATCATAATGTACTATAATATAAAACAGTTTCATGACTTGCAAAACTAAAACAATAGATAGAATAAATTAAATTAAATTTACTAATTCTAACATTCAAATTTGTATGCTAAATAAAACTAAAACTAAACAAATCATTAGAATCTACAGGAATTGTTCAAATTGATACAAAACGCTCCTATCAAAATGACGTCACGATCACATAGTCGCCCTGTTTATGTTTAACAATGAAATGTTGCGTTTATGTATATGGTTGCCATACAATTTATTTTACAATAAAATGTTAAAATCGAACGGTATCATTGTTTTTAGGGTTCCGTAGTCAACTAGGAACCCTTATAGTTTCCCCATGTCTGCCCGTCCGTCCGTCCGTCCGTCCGTCCGCGGATAATCTCAGTGACCGTTAGCACTAGAAAGCTGAAATTTGGTACTAATATGTATATCAATCACGCCGACAAAGTGGTAAAATAAAAAGTGGAATTTTTTTTTTATTAGGGTACCTCCCCTATACGTAAAGTGGGGAGTGATTTTTTTTTTAATTTCAACCCTAACGTGTGATATATTATTGGATAGGTATTTAAAAATGAATAGGGGTTTCCTAAAATCATTTTTCGATAATGTAAATATTTTCGGAAATAATCGCTCCAGAAGTAAAAAAATATGCGTCCCCCCCCTCTAACTTTTGAACCATAAGTTTTAAAACTATGAAAAAAATCTCAAAAGGTAGAACTTTATAAAAACTTTCTAGGAAAATTATTTTGAACTTGATAGGATGAATAGTTTTTGAAAAAAAAATACAAAATAATTTCTGAATTAAGTTTGTAATTTAACCGTATAAGCAGGTGTTTATTGTACCTGTAATTTCTACAAAATTACAATGAACTGACGTGCTTTCAAATAAAGTAAAAACGGTGAAAATCGGTTCACGCAATAAAGAATTATCCCATAAAAATCATCTTCCATACTTTATGCTCGCGCGCAATAGTTTACTTAAGACGATTGTCGCCGGAGTGTCCTTGAGCGTTTGGGCGCTCTCTACCCGCGCCACCCGCGTACCCTTCTCATTGCGATCGTGCGTAAATCCGCCGCGATGCACCGCAATAATGTTCAAAGAATATGACTTTACTCAGAAGCGCGCGGGCAGATTTATAATAATCATACATAATCCTTTTGTGGATGTTTTGTGATTTGAATACTGTGATTAAGTACTACGGTGACATTTTTTAGGAATGCTACTAAATAAGATAAGTAATAACGATCTCGATTAGTAGATTTTTATGTAAAAAAATGAAACCTAGATTTTGAATGTGAAGGACAGTGAGCGGCAAAATATTTATGAATTTACGAAATATGGTTAAAAATATTCCACATATCAGAAAAAAATAAAAAAATACTGACTAGTACAGCAAAAAAACTGAATGCACATCAAAGCGGTGTTTTCATGTGAATTTGGATTTTTTTTGCTGTGCAGGTGAGCTTAATAGATGGTTATTTTTTTGTTGCGATTTTAAATATTAACCGTAAAAATTCACTTAATTACGATAAATTAACAAAACTAAGCCTGTTGCGAGTTGCGAATAGTAAAAATGCACATGTAAGGAGCGGTATTTGTGCACGAAATCGTCATACAAATGAGAGCTGTAAGCCCATTAAATTTAGATCTTTAAAATATAACACAGCGCAAACACTTCTTAGGGTTCCATAGCCAAAATGGTAAAAACGGAACCCTTAAAAGTTTTTTGAAACATGTCCGTCTGTCCGTCCGTATGTCACAGCCATATTTATTATAAAACATATATTACTGAAATTTTAACTAAAAAATACCAAGAAGGCTTAGTACTTAATTTTCTACGAAAATTATTTCACATATTGTCGGTTCATCCGTTTTTGAGTTATCTCCAAGAAACTACTATCTACGGAACCCTACATTATACATGGTCCGATACAAACTTGGCCGGTCTTTTAAAGATATTTGATAGGTAGTATTAACCCTTAGTAGTAATTTATTTATTCACTTGTGTTGATAATTAAAATAAAATTTGTATTTATTTGCATTTCACCGACATAGTAAAGTTTTTTTTAGGGTAGTCAACGCGCATGTGAATCTTCTGGGGTTGCAGGCGTCCATAGGCTTTATAACTGCTTTCAATCAGGCGGGTCGTATGCTTGTTTGCCAGCGTCGTGGTATAAAAAAAAGCTTTTTTTCCTTTATTCTTACATACATTGAACTCTTAAATATCAGCAATTTTTTATTAGATTCTCAATCAGGCTTTGCTCAGGGATAGTTAGTAGACTGACATTTGGTATGAGTAATTATGTGTTTTAAATACGCCTACAAAGTGGTAAAACAATAAGTATCTGAAACCCATTGTTGGATAGGTCTTTCAAGAAGAATATGCCTTAAACAACTTTGGGATAAAACGAATACTTTCGTAAATAATAGCTTCGAAAGTTAAAATGCTCTTTGATTTTTGAACCATGGGTCCAAAAAAATTGGGAAAATTCCTGGAAGTGAGGCCATTGAAATACTTATCACGTATTTTCAACAAAAACTATATGGAATAAAATCGGTTGAGCCGTTTTTGAGTTATGCCTATAGTAAAATAACGTAAGTGCCACAAAATATTTCTTTATAGACTACCTTTTGAATGGATGTATTGTAACAGGCCGGCAACTACGGATCCCTACACTGAGCATTAGCCCGATATTCTCTTAGCCGGTTTATCTGCAATCCTTTGCAGTTTACTTCGCAATTTCTAGATTTGAGAAATTAGTATAAAGTATAACATTAAAGATTGTGTTTGACCTTAAAATAAAACGCATATTACATTCGTTTAGAACACGGTATTCTTAAATAAATATGTTTAAATAAATTCGGTTCTTTGGAGTTTTTTTATTAAATTAATTATTAGTCTATTGTATTGCAGAACTAGCAGATTTCCGCAACTCGACGACTAATGCCTATTTTGCGTGATGCATGCGTCTACTAAAACATAATCATTTTAGTTTACTTACATGACCAAATTTGTTTTCAGAGCAATGTGAGAATCATGATTTTTGTTTTTTCTCCATTTTTATTTCATTTGTTTTTTACTTGTTAATACAATATATAGATAAGAGATAATCTAAATAAAATGCACTTTTTATACGAACGTACATAAACATGCATAAGAGTACATTATCTTAAAAGATAAAACGTCTATACATTATTGATTCCGGGAAGACACGTTATATCCGCACCGCATGAACCCTCTGCAGTTATTTAGTCTTTAGGCACAGTAAGTCCGATATTATTGCTCACGGGCCAAGCACAAGTATATGTAGTACAAGGGAAGCACGGAGCGACGAGCGACACAGCCTTCTCGTCTCAAAGCTAGCTCACGACTGCCAGCAACGCCGTTTTCGAGCTAATAACGCACGAAATGTGGAATTATGATCAAGTTGCTTAAGAAAATTTAATCAATTTAAATATCCTACTAGTTGAGTTTGTAGTGTTCTGTAGTACATATTTTTTAGTTCAACAATATTTTAAATCGAATGAGCCGTTCAGTAGATATAAGCAAAATTAACCGTAAAACGACATTTCGTTACATTTACATAACGGAGAAACTATACATTACACGAGTTATTCAAACGTTGACAATGTTGTACATAAAATGGTAAATAACATTTTTTTTTTTCAAAATTTTTGAATAATCCGTTATTGAGATATATCCCTTAGAAAGTAACAGTTTTTGGCCACAATCAGCGCCTAGCGCCTTAATTTGCCGATAGATGTCGCTGTACGTGGAACTCTCATATCATATCCTACATGGCGGTGTTATTAACTCTTAAGTGGGGACACTTACTGTGACGGACGGAAAACTACGGAACCCTACAGTGAGCGTGGCCCGACACGCTCTTGGCCGGTTTTTTTATTTATTTCGTACCTACTTAAAAAAATCGTAAAATTTTGAAATTTTATCTTTGGACTGTATCAATAGATTTTTTTAATTTTCACTTTATTTGGATATATTGATCATTTTGCATCCTATCAACTACATTTTATTGCATAATTCAACATGTGTGATCACATCATCCCTAGACATTATTTTTTATACCATCTGTTAACTGCCCATGGGTGGACCTTATGCCTTTCGTAATAAGGTCCACCGATGTACAGTTAGTGTTGCTGGTTGTACAGTCGCCATCAGATATATCGGAGCGGCCAAGCTGGTCACAAATATCTGAACAACGCCTCTATTGTCAAGGCGATAAAGTGCATCTTCTGATATTTTTGAGTACCTTGGCCGCTCCGATATATTTGATGGCGACTGTACCTGACGCCAATTCAATTCACGCTCAATTGAGCCGTGGCAAAGGCCGGGACAAACGCCAGGAGGATGATGATGGATTGTGGCGTCGCGGAAAAGCTGGTACAGTCAGCATCAAATAGTTAGTAGCAGTGAAGTCGCCAAATATATCGTAACACATCCTTACTGCCATACAAATAAAGATCTGTACCGATATATTAGGCGACTTCACTGCTACTAACTATTTGATGCTGACTGTACAATACAACTACACAAATAATGATGATAAACTACAACTAGTTACAAAAGTCACAATTATGTCAATTTGTCGCTCCGTGGGAAATGTGGCCAATTACGAGTTTCCGCTTGTTTGGTAAAGTCGAGATCTGAAATATCGATCCGGACGTTGGGGCAGAAATATTTGAACACTTCTTCATTTCTCGTTGGTCAGAGACTATGCGTTTTTATCATAGACCAGCAATGCGCATGTGTGAGCGGTAGGACTAGAGTCTAGGGAATGCTCCCGGTTCTGATTTTGTATGGCGAGAACCGGGAATTCCCGGTTCCGGTACTGAATTTGTATAGAAAACGAGTACCGGGAGCAAACCCTTCACTAGAGCTAGTCATGTTGTTTGACCTGAAAAGCTTGTATCACTGTTTGAAGTGGAAACTTCTTTAGCGGCGCTGTGCACTTTTCGTGATGGGGAAAAAATGCTAAACTCGCGACAGGTCACATGACCGACAGATTCGTCGGATTGAAAATTCGTAATACAATGTCATTGAAGCCAGTAGACCGCCGGCGATTGTCATGTTTGTGTACGATAGCGCAATAAATGAATAGTGTATTTTACCACATAAATGATAGTACTTTTATACTGATAATTATAGCAATTCGTGCAAAATTATTCCCTAACCATTCCTAAATATCAAAAATGCACAACGTTAATATTCAAGTTTTCACTTCTGCCGGCACTCCCGGAGTGCAACCCGCTGTTTTTTTTTTCACCGAAAACCAAAACTAACCAATAAAAGACAAGTGCGTGTGGTACTTGGTCGTACTACATACATAAAAGGGCCCAGTGCCTTCAAATCTAGAATTCTCAACCAGTGTTTAACCAATTTGAACCTTCTTACCTAGATGGTAAGGTTGATTATACTGATTTGGTAGCGGTATGTATGCTTTGGATAATGGATTCCTATGTGCTAATATTAGCAACATTGCTAAGCCTTGAGCAAGTAAAAGGAAAAGTCAGTAACCTTTTGGTGGTACGGTATTTAGGATATGTCGTAGGGCAAGCAGCCTAAGTTGCCTTATAAATTTTAGTTCCTCTCTGCCTAAACTTTTATTTATCAACCGACTTCAAGATTTCGAAGGAGGAGGTTATCAATTCTTCGGGATCTTTGTTATTTTTTGCAATATTTTTTTATATATGTTCTCCGATTCGAAGATGGCTGGACCGATTATGAAAATTATTTTTTTGTTTGAAAGAGTATACTTCACAGTTGGTCCAGGTCATGATCTGATGATGGGATCCTGGAGAAATCGAGAGAACTCTTCAACTATTATAGGCACACCTATAGTGATTTGAGTATTTTTTTACAGCAGCTTGAGCATTTGGTTTTGGAAAGGTGGAGGCTAAGTGAAGTCGTTTCTTTTTTGTTTAAAATTATTTTATATAATATTTTGTACAAAAAATACGTCTAACATTAAGTCGGTCAACATTTGGCCAAAACAGATAAGTTACCTATTTAAATGAAATGTTTATATTTTTTTAGTGACAATGACTTTACCCTTTATCCCGATATGCGTCCGTTTCGAAAAATAAGAATGATTTTCATAGGAAACAAGTGTCCAAAATGTATTTTACGTAATTAATACAAAACTATCTGTCAATTCCTCTTGCTAATATACAAGGTGCTCGCGAGGAAACCGCATAATTTTAACGGCGTACTCTTGAGGCCAAAAGAAGTAAAACATATCATATGACTTGGACAATTCCGAAAAAAAAAAATTTTTTTTGTTTTTTTTTCTTGTTTTCTGAACGTATTCTTAAATTAAAAATAAATGTTAATGCCAAAACTATGCCTAAAAACAAATAAAACTACTTTTTTTTTCTTAAAATCAAAGTTAAAGCAAAGTGTTTCCTGTCACTTTGATGTCTGTCAACAGGGATGCCTATAATGAGTTCCATAGTGGTAAAATTGCCGTTAAGAAAGCGTTCAGTCCTGAGTTATAATCAAAATATTTTATTTTTTTAATTGGTTATAACTCCGAAACAAGATGAATTTCAGAAAAGTTTATTCAACATTTTAGTCTCTAAATGAGGTCGGGATAACGCTGTTAAAATTATGCGGTTTCCTCGCGAGCACCGTGTATATTCAAAATCAATATTTATTCACAAAACATCGTGACACGTGGGGGTCAAAGAAAGCAAACCACTGGAGTATTATGAGAAATTATATAAATAATTAGATTATATCATTTCCAAAAGAAAGTGGTCCAAAACGACGTATAATGTAATTCATAGTTTTTCGCCTACTGTTTCTGTTTCCGAAATAATACGCAATGTGTTTTGTTCTTCTGCTAAAATATAGGCCTTTTCCTGTATAAATAAGACAACTTCGGCAGTTTTTACCTATTTTGGTATTACTTACTTACTTCAGTTATTTCCAACTGAAAAATTTTGTTAGTCTGTCACTGACCTCCCATTAAAAGCTGCCAGATGCCCGGATCTAGCAATAAGGATAGTAGTATTTACAATCTTACTAGACGGGTTTCGTTGCTCTCATTATTGTGTCATATCTGACGTGGCCAGCTCTTAGTCCAAGACAAAGCAAACGTAAAATAAAACATCTTATTGTTGCTTTATTCTGAATATCAACTTTTCTTTCACAACATTACATAAGGTAAACTTCAGAGTGCTCTTCAGTTAGTGCTTATCTTATATATAATAATTTTAAACAAAAAAGAACGGACTTCACTTAGACCCCATCTTTCTAAAAGGAATTACCCAAGCTACTGTAAAAATATTTAAATCACTATAATATTTGAAGAGTTCCCTCGATTTCTCCAGGATCCCATCATCAGATCCTGACCTGGGTACAGTGGGACCAACAGTGAAGTATACTGAAGTACTCTTTCAAACAAAAAATAATTTTCAAAATCGGTCCAGCCGTCTTCGAATAATCGGTGAACATAAAGATAGAAAGAACAAAAATAAAGATCCCGACGAAATGAGACACTCCTTCGAAATAATCTTGAAGTCGGTTGAAAGTCATGTCATGTATTTATAAATAAATAATTTGTCCAGACTTACTAATATTAATTAATATAAGTCTGTACTTTACTAACAACTATATGGGCCATCGCCTGAAAAAAAGTTTATTTAATTTATTTTAATTCTTCTCCGTCTCCGTCCATGTCATCTTTAAACTTAAGTCATTCGCAATAAATGCAACAGCATGGTGTCAACTATTGGTGAGCGTGTCAAGCACTAGGACGTTTACCTTACCTATAGTCAGATTAACAAGTAACTGCGCTCCACACACATAAATGGATAATGACCTGGGGAATTTGGAAAGGATAATGGAAAATCTTGCCTGTTTATCCACTTTTTCCTAATTCATTCATTTTTAACCGACTTCAAGATTTCAAAAGAGGCTATCAATTCGGCGTGTATGTTTTTTTTATGTTTGTTACTCCATAACTCCGTCATGTCTGAACCGATTTTGAATTTATTTTATTTTATTGTAAGTTACTTTATTATATTATAGTTATTATATATACAGATTGGTCCCGTTTTTGTCAAAACGCATTCTGATGATGGGATCCATGAGGAATCGAGGGAACTCCTCAAATCCTAAAGGCATACATATAGTGATTTTTATCTTTTTATCAACAAATCCATCAGTTTCATTCAAAACAGTGACATTTGATGAAGTAGAACTGCTGATGATGATCAGAACGGAACTCTTCAACGACGCATAGTTCACGTTTGGCGATTTGTCCTCTTCGCTGTGTTTGTTAAGCAAGTAATTTCATTGTATGGACTCTAAGAGTGCACCATCTACAATAATCCTTCACCGGCTTCCCCCATTGAAGTCGGTTTTTTTTTCTTGAAAATTATGTGTAAGTATTTGGTTTCCAAAGTGTGTGTGTGTCACTTGTGTTTGCCTTATTAAGGAAGGAGATGCAACACGAATCTTTGGGTAAATCCCGATAACAATACATGAAGTGAATAGGTGCCATTATATACATAGATAGGAAGATTGAATTGGTTTTACTTGATAGAATAAGAATAGGCCGTAGGCAAGCCTATAGCAGGATTCGGCCTATGTAGAGCAATGCACGGTGAAAAAATTAGCATTTTAGTACTTGGTAGCCTGAGTCAAACTGAGCATTTTATACGTAATCGCAGGTACAGTCACCAGCATAAATGCAGCTGACTGTGGGCAGCGCTGTAAAAATATCTGATTCTCCATTGAGGGCAAAATTATATGACGACACTTCCACGGTAAAAATATGTGATGGTTATTGGCCGGCATAAACATCTTTTTTTAATCGATCAGCATAAATATCGGATCCGTCCACTTAAAAATATCTGATTACCTATCAAAAGCAAAATTATGTGACTACTGCCACCGGCATAAATATCTAACCTCTGTGAAAGCTTTAACATCGGATGACAGGTCGACCGCATAAATATCTGACATAATAACAAAATCAAAACTATGTCATCAATATACAAAACCAAACCTTATCTAGCTGGTATAAAGCAGTAAATGGTATATGATGGTATGGTTGATATTCATCATGACGTTTAATAGATGTGATAAACCTTCTTATTACTATCCTAAACTATCATTTTAAAAAAAATATTTACGTCAATATGGCATGTCACATTAGAAATAAACAAGTCAAATTATTATTATTTTGCATGGATTGTAACTCGTAATAATTAGATTAATTCAATGCCATGTACAGTCACCAGCATAAATATATGACTGTGGGTAGCGCTGTAAAAATATATGATTCTCCATTGAGGGCAAAAGTATATGACGACACTTCTACGGTAAAAATATGTGATGGTTTCTGGCCGGCATAAACATCGCTTTGCATCGATCAGCATAAATATCGGATCCGTCCACTTAAAAATATCTGATTACCTATCAAAAGCAAAATTATGTGACTACTGCCACCGGCATAAATATCTAACCTCTGTGAAAGCTTTAACATCGGATCACCGCATGGTCGACCGCATAAATATCTGACATAATAACAAAATCAAAATTATGTCATCAATATACAAAACCAAACCTTATCTAGCTGGTATAAAGCAGTAAATGGTATATGATGGTATGGTTGATATTCATCATGACATTCATGACGTTTAATAGATGTGATAAACCTTCTTATTATATTACTATCCTAAACTATCATTAAAAAGTAAAAATTTTACGTCAATATGGCATGTCACATTAGAAATAAACAAGTTAAATTATTATTTTGCATAGATTGCAACTCGTAATAATTAGATTAATTCAATGCCATGTATAGCGCGTCTTATCAAATCTACGAGCAATTGAAGCATAGGATTATAATATATACGAAATATACGAAAAAATAGACCGCTCCATTAAATAATTTAATCCATTGAGAGTTTATGTGAGTTGTTTCTTGTTTACTTTGATGATACTTACGTAATCAATAGGTTCTACCGACTTAATAATGCATATGTAATTTAATATTGTTTTTAGATAAATGCCGTGAAATCATGGATTACTTGCAAGTGGAAGATGCAAAATCGACCATCCTAAAAATTTAGGCCGTATTTTTGAAAATACAGCTTAAGACTTATTCAGTATATAACCTGAAGGGCCCAGAATGGTTGAATTTATAATACTGAAGATAAATAGTGCAAAATAAAATTATTGAATATTGACCTTGTTTTATTGCATGTTGCAACGCACCTGTCCGACAAGTGACATGGAGGCAACAGGAGAGCAATGAGCCAATCAGGGTTGGGCAAAAATTTGTGTATTGAAACTAAAGTTAAAAATTAGAACGTTAATCTTTATCATATAAACATGATTACGATTTCAATCATGAGCTTTCCAATCAGATTGAGCACCGACATGAGTAAATCATGACGATTTTCAGTTTCTATCATGATTACTTAACTGAAGTTATATTAGTAAGACAGATGCTTAGTTAAACTAACGATTTATTTGTTTTAATTATGTTATAAACAGGATTAGATTTTGCATAGCTACTAGCTCCATTATTTTTTCCCTGACGGAACAGAGGCGGTACGAGTAAGGTCAGTGTCAACAGAAAAGTAAAATAAGGTAAACAAATATGTCTGAATTTGTATGCAAGAAAGGCATTTGGCAATATTAAAGAAATCTGTTTGCACTAAAATATGTAAATAATAAGTTCAATGAAGGTAAATGTGTTTGGTTACATTATTTTACTTTTCTATTAACACCGACCTATATACATCTAGGATAAATGGCTATTTATGACAATGTTTTGGTAAAGGTATCACTTGGTGGTTGGCGCTTACGTCATAAAATGTATTATACAGATTCAATATTGTATTCGAGCAAAAAAAATGTATGTGCCAGCTGCCAAAACCACCTGTTACCTTTACCAAAATACCGACACATTTGTTTGTTAATTTTTTGGTATGTGTACAAATTAATGCTCCCATTAAACTTTGAAACGGCCCGTTCGATTTCATTGCAGTTTTTGGTTACGGTTAAGAGGCCTTATTCCCATGAACGTTCCTCAATTTCATGAAATCTTACTCGATAGATGGCGGTAGCGCTCAGTACGCGACCGCTGGCAATGATCGACGATCGAACGATCTTGATCGTTTTCAACTTCAATTACAAGTAATAGTACATTACGTACCAAGGACTGTAAAAGAAAGAAAGCCCGAAATCGCAAGTATTTGTGACCCGAGCCGCAGGCGAGGGTTGTAAATATGCGATAGAGGGCTTTCTTTTTTACTGCCCGTGGTGAGTACACAATTTTACGTCTCCACCTGGCCATAATGCGAGTTTTACCGTACGCGTTGCGTGCGGTAATACTCACATTATGGCCAGGTGTGACGTAAAATTCTTTTTACGCATAAGTTACACACAGGCTATTTATTTTCTTTTATATGGAAGATACTACTAATTAAAGTATGTAGTAGGGACTGTTGGGGATACTTTTCGAATTAAAAGTATAATAAATTTCGAATTTCGAAAATTAGGTTTATTTAGTATTGTATAGACTGTTTTACACTTATGTTTCATTTTTTACCCTCCTTCAATATGCCTTTATTCGATAGGAAATATTTTATTACTTATACACTCGCGATCAAAAAAATCGACTCAAACTAATTTTTAATTTCATCGTTTAATATCTCAGGAACCAATCATGAGATCAAAAAAGCAACGGTACCATTTTAGAGCTAACAGTGTCAGCTTTCAATACGAGCATGTTTTTCAGGCGAAAAATTTCAGTTCATGAAAAACAAGCTAGCATACCAAGGAGGTGTAAAATTTGGGTGCAAAACTGACCTTAACAACGAAAGAAAAAACATTTTCATGAACGAATAACAATTTATTTTTATCTTTAATACCTGGTGTTACCACCAAAAACCTTTTTCACACATGCCATGCGTCTCTTCATTGACCTCATCAGCTTCCTGATGGTATCCTGGGGGCATGCTTCCCACTCTTCGACCAAAGCTTCTTTCAGGGCCAAAATTGTCTCCGGAGCAGGATTGCGAGCTCGAACCTTGCGTTTCAGGTAATCCCATAAGTGCTCGATAGGATTTAAATCAGGACTCAGAGGTGGCCACTTCAGAGTCGGGATGCCAACTGCGTCAAGGTACTCCTTTGTGACGCGGGCGGTATGACAAGGGGCGTTGTCTTGCATGAAATGGAACCCCTCGTCAAAGAACCCGGCGTAGGGGACGACATGGTCTTGCAGGATGTCGGTGATGTACCTGTCTGCATTCAAACCACCGCCTCGACCCCCGCCATCAACAAAAACCAGCTCGGTCCGCCCCTCCATGGAAATCCCCGCCCACATCATGACGGAACCTCCACCGTAGGCGACTGTTTCAGCGAAGCAACACTGGGCGAACCTCTCTCCAGGTCTTCGGTACACCCGTCCTCTTCTGTCGCTGCCATGGAGACACACTCTGCACTCGTCGCTGAAGAGTACGCGGCTCCATTGGTCGTAGGTCCAATTTTCGTAGGTCGCCACGAATTCCTTCCGAGCGTCCCGATGCCTCTGAGTCAGTTTGGGCCCAGTAGCAGGTCTTCTTGGGGTAAGGTTGGCTTCCTTGAGTCTCCGCCGAACTGTTGAGGTGCTAACAGGCACAACCCGGTTCCGCATCAGGTCTTGCTGGATGGCAACAGCGGTACGGTGGCGATTACGAAGACTGGAGGTGGCGATGAAGCGGTCATCCCTCTCCGATGTGCACCGCTGACGGCCAGATCCTTGTTTCCGTTTCAAGGTTCCAAACCGACAAAACCGACGATAAACTCTGGAGACAGCAGACTGGCTTAAATTCAGCTGCTCAGCAACAGAACGCTGCGAGAATCCTCGATTCACCAAGGTGACGACTTCGGTGGCTTCAGCTTCGGTGGTATCCATTTTTCGAAGGTGATTCCGGTGTAAGATTGCGAGGAGATGTGCACTGGTCAACTTCTGATAAGCGAATGATAAGAAATAACCGGTTACACCGGTTTTTATTGGTCTCAAGAGGGCACAACTCGTGCATATCATAACCATGTAAAATGCCATTTTGTACAAAAACTGCGATAACCTAAAAACTACGCAACTGAGATCGATGTCTTTTACTGTTTTTTGTAGCTGAATAAATTCGTAATAAAATTGCATTCAAAGTTTTATTAAAATATTTCCCGCTTTCCGGAAATACGACCAAAAGTAAAAAATGTTGCTTGAGTCGATTTTTTTGATCGCGAGTGTACATACATAGGTGGTATTTTTTTTATTCCAATATGGCTGAAATTTTTTTTTTGTAAAAATGGTCATGGTTGCAAATTTCGACTACTTCGGGTGTGTAGATTACGAAAATGATCATCGTCATGGTAGTCATTTTCGACTAACTCAGGATGTGCAGAATTTAAAAATAATGGTTATTTTAAAAACAAAGATGGCGGTCATACACTTTATGGTAAAAATCGTTATGGTAGTAATTTCCGATTAATTCAGGGGTGTAGATTTCGGAAAAAAGGACGGTTTTAAAATCAATGATGGCGGAAACGGAAAATTCTGTCAAAATCGTCATGGTAGTCATTTCCGACTAATTCGGGTAAGCAAATATCGAAAATAATGTCTATTTTGAAATCCAAGATGGCGGTCATACACTTTTTTTGTAAAAATCGTTATGGTAGTCATTTTCGATTAATTCAGGGGTGTAGATTTCGAAAATAAGGTCCTTTTTAAAATCGAAGATGGCGGAAACGGAAAATTCTGTCAAAATCGTCATGGTAGTCATTTCTGACTAATTCGGGTAAGCAAATATCGAAAATAATGTCTATTTCGAAATCCAAGATGGCGGTCATACACTTTTTTGTAAAAATCGTTATGGTAGTCATTTTCGATTAATTCAGGGGACTAGATTTCGAAAATAAGGACCGTTTTAAAATCAAAGATGGCGGAAACGGAAAATTCTGTCAAAATCGTCATGGTAGTCATTTCCGACTAATTCGGGTAAGCAGATATCGAAAATAATGTCTATTTTGAAATCCAAGATGGCGGTCATACACTTTTTTGTAAAAATCGTTATGGTAGTCATTTTCGATTAATTAAGGTGTGTAGATTTCGAAAACAAGGACCGTTTTAAAATCAAAGATGGCGGAAACGGAAAATTCTGTCAAAATCGTCATGGTAGTCGTCTTCGACTAATTCGGGGGTGTAGATCTCGAAAATGATGTCTATTTTGAAATCGAAGATGGCGGTCATACACTTTTTTGTAAAAATCGTTATGGTAGTCATTTTCGATTAATGCAGGGGTGTAGATTTCGCAAATAAGGCCGTTTTAAAATAAAAGATGGCGGAAACGGAAAATTCTGTCAAAATCGTCATGGTAGTCATTCCGACTAATTTGGGTAAGCAGATATCGAAAATGACTACCATGACGATTTTGACAGAATTTTCCGTTTCCGCCATCTTTTATTTTAAAACGGTCCTTATTTGCGAAATCTACACCCCTGCATTAATCGAAAATGACTACCATAACGATTTTTACAAAAAAGTGTATGACCGCCATCTTCGATTTCAAAATAGACATCATTTTCGAAATCTACACCCCCGAATTAGTCGAAGACGACTACCATGACGATTTTGACAGAATTTTCCGTTTCCGCCATCTTTGATTTTAAAACGGTCCTTATTTTCGAAATCTACACACCTGAATTAATCGAAAATGACTACCATAACGATTTTTACAAAAAAGTGTATGACCGCCATCTTGGATTTCAGAATAGACATTATTTTCGATATCTGCTTACCCGAATTAGTCGGAAATGACTACCATGACAATTTTGACAGAATTTTCCGTTTCCGCCATCTTCGATTTTAAAACGGACCTTAGTTTCGAAATCTACACCCCTAAATTAACCGAAAATGACTACCATAACGATTTTTACCAAAAAAGTGTTTGACCGCCATCTTGGATTTCAAAATCGACATTATTTTCGATATCTGCTTACCCGAATTAGTCGGAAATGACTACCACGACGATTTTGCAGAATTTTCCGTTTCCGCCATCTTTGATTTTAAAACGGACCTTATTTTCGAAATCTACACCCCTGAATTAATCGAAAATGACTACCATAACGATTTTTACAAAAAAGTGTATGACCGCCATCTTCGATTTCAAAATAGACATCATTTTCGAAATCAACACCCCCGAATTAGTCGAAGACGACTACCATGACGATTTTGACAAAATTTTCCATTTCCGCCATCATGTATTTTAAAACGGTCTTTATTTTCGATTTAACGATTTTTACCAAAAAAGTGTATAACCGCCATCTTGGATTTCAAAATAGACAATATTTTCGAAATCTGCACACCCAAATTAGTCGAAAATGGCTACCGTGACAAATTTAACGGATTTTACCAAAAAAGTGTATGACCGCCATTTGGATTTCAAAATAGACATTATTTTCGATATCTGCTTACCCGAATTAGTCGGAAATGACTACCATGACGATTTTGACAGAATTTTCCGTTTCCGCCATCTTCGATTTTAAAACGGACCTTATTTTCGAAATCTACACCCCTAAATTAACCGAAAATGACTACCATAACGATTTTTACCAAAAAAGTGTTTGACCGCCATCTTGGATTTCAAAATAGACATTAGTTTCGATATCTGCTTACCCGAATTAGTCGGAAATGAGTACCATGACGATTTTGACAGAATTTTCCGTTTCCGCCATCTTTGATTTTAAAACGGACCTTAATTTCGAAATCTACACCCCTGAATTAATCGAAAATGACTACCATAACGATTTTTACAAAAAAGTGTATGACCGCCATCTTTGATTTCAAAATAGACATCATTTTTGAAATCTACACCCCCGAATTAGTCGAAGACGACTACCATGACGATTTTGACAAAATTTTCCATTTCCGCCATCTTGTATTTTAAAACGGTCTTTATTTTCGATTTAACGATTTTTACCAAAAAAGTGTATAACCGCCATCTTGGATTTCAAAATAGACAATATTTTCGAAATCTGCACACCCAAATTAGTCGAAAATGGCTACCGTGACAAATTTAACGGATTTTACCAAAAAAGTGTATGACCGCCATTTGGATTTCAAAATAGACATTTTTTTCGATATCTGCTTACCCGAATTAGTCGGAAATGACTACCATGACGATTTTGACAGAATTTTCCGTTTCCGCCATCTTTGATTTTAAAACGGACCTTATTTTCGAAATCTACACCCCTGAATTAATCGAAAATGACTACCATAACGATTTTTACAAAAAAGTGTATGACCGCCATCTTCGATTTCAAAATAGACATCATTTTCGAAATCAACACCCCCGAATTAGTCGAAGACGACTACCATGACGATTTTGACAAAATTTTCCATTTCCGCCATCATGTATTTTAAAACGGTCTTTATTTTCGATATAACGATTTTTACCAAAAAAGTGTATAACCGCCATCTTGGATTTCAAAATAGACAATATTTTCGAAATCTGCACACCCAAATTAGTCGAAAATGGCTACCGTGACAAATTTAACGGATTTTACCAAAAAAGTGTATGACCGCCATTTGGATTTCAAAATAGACATTTTTTTCGATATCTGCTTACCCGAATTAGTCGGAAATGACTACCATGACGATTTTGACAGAATTTTCAGTTTCCGCCATCTTTGATTTTAAAACGGTCCTCATTTTCGAAATCTACACCCCTGAATTAATCGAAAATGACTACCATAACGATTTTTACAAAAAAAGTGTTTGACCGCCATCTTGGATTTCAAAATAGACATTATTTTTGTTATTTACTTACCCGAATTAGTCGGAAATGACTACCATGACGATTTTGACAGAATTTTCCGTTTCCGCCATCTTTGATTTTAAAACGGACCTTATTTTCGAAATCTACACCCCTGAATTAATCGGAAATGACTACCATAACGATTTTTACAAAAAAAGTGTATGACCGCCATCTTGGATTTCAAAATAGACATTATTTTCGAAATCTGCACACCCGAATTAGTCGGAAATGACTACCATGACGATTTTGACAAAATTGTCCGTTTCCGCCATCTTTGATTTTAAAACGGTCCTTATTTTCGAAATCTACACCCCTGAATTAATCGAAAAAGACTACCATAACGATTTTTATCAAAAAAGTGTTTGACCGCCATCTTGGATTTTTAAATAGACATTATTTTCGATATCTGCTTACCCGAATTAGTCGGAAATGACTACCATGACGATTTTGACAGAATTTTCCGTTTCCGCCATCTTCGATTTTAAAACGGACCTTATTTTCGATATCTACACCCCTAAATTAACCGAAAATGACTACCATAACGATTTTTACCAAAAAAGTGTTTGACCGCCATCTTGGATTTCAAAATAGACATTAGTTTCGATATCTGCTTACCCGAATTAGTCGGAAATGAGTACCATGACGATTTTGACAGAATTTTCCGTTTCCGCCATCTTTGATTTTAAAACGGACCTTAATTTCGAAATCTACACCCCTGAATTAATCGAAAATGACTACCATAACGATTTTTACAAAAAAGTGTATGACCGCCATCTTCGATTTCAAAATAGACATCATTTTTGAAATCTACACCCCCGAATTAGTCGAAGACGACTACCATGACGATTTTGACAAAATTTTCCATTTCCGCCATCTTGTATTTTAAAACGGTCTTTATTTTCGATTTAACGATTTTTACCAAAAAAGTGTATAACCGCCATCTTGGATTTCAAAATAGACAATATTTTCGAAATCTGCACACCCAAATTAGTCGAAAATGGCTACCGTGACAAATTTAACGGATTTTACCAAAAAAGTGTATGACCGCCATTTGGATTTCAAAATAGACATTTTTTTCGATATCTGCTTACCCGAATTAGTCGGAAATGACTACCATGACGATTTTGACAGAATTTTCCGTTTCCGCCATCTTCGATTTTAAAACGGACCTTATTTTCGATATCTACACCCCTAAATTAACCGAAAATGACTACCATAACGATTTTTACCAAAAAAGTGTTTGACCGCCATCTTGGATTTCAAAATAGACATTATTTTTGTTATTTACTTACCCGAATTAGTCGGAAATGACTACCATGACGATTTTGACAGAATTTTCCGTTTCCGCCATCTTTGATTTTAAAACGGACCTTATTTTCGAAATCTACACCCCTGAATTAATCGGAAATGACTACCATAACGATTTTTACAAAAAAAGTGTATGACCGCCATCTTGGATTTCAAAATAGACATTATTTTCGATATCTGCTTACCCAAATTAGTCGGAAATGACTACCATGACGATTTTGACAGAATTTTCCGTTTCCGCCATCATTGATTTTAAAACCGTCCTTTTTTCCGAAATCTACACCCCTGAATTAATTGGAAATTACTACCATAACGATTTTTCCATAAAGTGTATGACCGCCATCTTTGTTTTTAAAATAACCATTATTTTTAAATTCTGCACATCCTGAGTTAGTTGAAAATGACTACCATGACGATATTGACAAAATTGTCTAGTTTTCAAATAAAAAATCATTTTACGTCACACCTGGCCATAATGTGAGTTTTACCGCACGCTACGCTAATTGTGTACTCACCACGGGCAGTAAAAAAGAAAGCCCTCTATCGCATATTTACAACCCTCGCCTGCGGCTCGGGCCACAAATACCTGCGATTTCGGGCTTTCTTTCTTTTACAGTCCTTGGTAAGTTATATACTATAATAATATTAAAGTAAAGTAACAATCTTTTATTTCAAGGATCTTTATAATTCAATCGCACTTCTCGCAACTATAGGGCAATGGAAACCGGTCACTACGTGTTGGGGATTTCATACAACGTTACCCGTTTTAGTGGCCTCTTGGTGTATCTAGCTGGCAAACTTACGTAATGCGCGTAGGACGATTTAGCACAGGTCCGTCGTCTGTGAGCTCTCGTTCCATACTGAGCTAGAGGCGACGGCGCGATGTGTTTTGTCAAGTTTTTAACCGATTTAGAGTCATCTTCAAAAAATTACACTTTATTTAAATTTTGCGTTACAGTAATGATTTTTTTTTTCGTGGTAGATCTATAGCTGAACTTTAATATATTAATATCTTTAGGGCAGAATATTTATAGGACTTCCGTGAAAAAAATTAAATGTAAACCTGTTTTCATCAAAAAAATTGCAATATTCAGAAGGTATTTTGTCTATTATCCAAGATGAATCTTCAATTTTTCTTACCATGGCCGTCTTGAACATGATATACTGAATTGAATTGTATTCAAATTTTATGAGAAAGGTTGTCTTTATTTGAGTAATCTGAAAAAAAACCAGACGTCTAACTGCAAACTCTGAAGAGGCCTGCCAAGAGAAGCCATGTTTTTCAGGTTTTTTTCTCAAAAATGTAATATTTTTTCCCATGGCCGTCTAGATAAAGGAACGGACTATTATATGCATTAAAAGTTAATTTAAAAACACAAATCATTTTCGCTATAACCTCCGAAGAAAATGATGCATTTCGCAAATTACGCGCATTTTGGGAATAAGGCCTCTTAAGGTAACTATCACACTGCTGCGGTTTCCGCATGCGGCGACGACGTTCGAGTGAGATAGCGCTTTGCATATGTATAGTGCTGTTTCCTTGACGGGTGGCTGATATATGTGTCAAAACGTTTAGTTTAAAAGCCAATACCGAGTAATATGGCTGTGATATGCAGATTAACGGACAGATGGGCGAGCGGGTCGCATAGCGCGTATATTCAAGAAATCTCAATCAAAGGTCTAATATATGTGCCGCTACTTAGTTGTGTAGAGTGCCCCCCTTAAAATATGTTTAAGGGGGGCACTCCATACATTCAACTAAATGTTAAAAGGATTTTTTGGAGTTTGACCTTGCATAACTTCGGGCCCAGACAGGAGATTTTCCGAGATTTTAGAGATAACGTTAAAAACATCATAATGAAAGTATATAAGTTTCCACCGTATTATCTCTGATTCCGAGAGTTACCTTAATATGCTTAGGCTAATTTGAATTCTATTTTTATTCCTGATATAAAAAAAGGAGTTCGGTTCTACAATATCTACCCATTCTATCTGGTTTTGGACGAAAGTAATAATTTAATTTGGTAGATTATGTGGTAAATTCTCAATCTATCAAAATTTGTATTAAAATTAAATCAAAATTGATGATAATGTAAATGATAAAGTCAGATTAGGGCAGATTGAGCGGTCGTTTTAGTAACTGCAATAAAAACTAGAATTTATCGAGAATACTGATGTTTACCTCAATATGTGATCATATCTATATCGTAGAGTAGTTGCCTAAAATTATTTATTAAACAAAAAAAAAAGACGAAGCCATTTTCAACCTCATATATATGTAGTCCACAATAGAGCATTCACTATTAACTGTTCATTGATTTCAATTTGAAAGAAGTAGATAAATAAAAAATAAATAAATAAAGCAGTTAGATAAGAGTAACAAAATCCTCCCACACTTTTCGTTACCTATATTATGATTTAGTTGCTATTAGATAGGTCTATTTTGCAGAAACCTTTTTAGCTTGACAGGATTTTTACAAACCACTTTGTTTAATTAAATTACTCGCTATGCAAAATGTATTATAACGCAAATTTCTACAATTCAGAATAAAGGTTTTATATCCTTGTAATAATGTAAATCAACTTAAAAATATTCCATTCATATTAAACGAATCATGATTGACTTTAGTAGATTAGCATTACTTTAGTTTAAATCAGCACCCGTCGTTAATGATATATTCTTGGCGAAATTACTTGATTGTTTTGTGTTATGATTTAATCAGCGATGATTTAATAATGAGAATTTTTCATCAAATCACCGACTTCAATTATGAGTCCCCAACCCTGGAGCTCCTAGTGAGTATTATATTCTTTGCTCTGGAGCCAATGAACTTTGGCATCACACACGAATCGTAGAAATAAACCATTTTTAGCTACCATAGACAAATTTAAGCATTTACCTCTGATTTTGTCTTCGAATTGTTGAATTCAGAACTGAATTTAGATCAACTGTGTGGAGTGCCGAATACGGTTAACGGCGATCCAGACGTCAAGTTGGTGCCATTACGCGGTGAGTATAGACCCCTTTAGCTCAGTCACTCGCCGGATTTCAAATGGGCGAATCTGCCTCTGCCGGTGTAGGGTAGGACTACATTTACGAATGGATGTGCGAAACTGTGAATATTTTATGACATTCATGCTTTTTCGATTAGAAATCTATTATACTCTCGTTTGCAATATTTCACTTACCTCCCGGTGGTGAGTCTTCCCTAGGGAGTTATGGACTTTATACTAATTTATTAATAAATTTATGATTTATTTAGATATTTTTTGAAAAAATTTTTTTCACAAGAGTGATGAATAATTCGTAAGAGTACTGCAAACTTGAGTAACAAGGACCGTGAACAAAACAAAAATTAACCTGGTATTGTAGTGACTAGTTAGATATTATTATGTGTCGCCGGGAAGTTATATTATAAAAATACTACCCGTAAATATTCAAAGTAATGTATTAAATAAACAGTACTGCTTCTTTAAATTGACAATTTATTTGCCCTATATACGTAAATCAACCGTTAACAGTGTTGGTGCGATTTTTTTCTTTAATTTAATAAAATAAAAGATCGCTTCTCGCAGATTGACGGCAGTCGCACCGAGTCCTAACTGTATGAATAAATCGTAAATATTGTAATGAAGCTTTTAATGCAATGAAACATATGAATTTGAATGTGTCAAATTCGTGATAGAAAATGTGAGATAGACATATGCAATGACAGTTCAATGACAAGTCTGCACTCTTTTCGTGAGTTGTCAAATAGCTTTTTACAATTAAGACCTCTATGCCAGCCAAATATGGTTTGGTTTTGTATGTTGATGACATAATTTTGATTTTGTTATTATGTCAGATATTTATGCGGTCGACCTGTCATCCGATGTTAAAGCTTTCACAGTGGTTAGATATTTATGCCGGTGGCAGTAGTCACATAATTCTGATTTAGATGGGTAATCAGATATTTTTAAGCGGCCGGATCCGATATTTATGCTGATCGATGCAAAACGATGTTTATGCCGGCCACAAAGCATCACATATTTTTACCATGGAAGTGTCGTCATATACTTTTGCCCTCAATGGAGAATCAGATATTTTTGCAGGGCTGCCCATAGTCATATATTTATGCTGGTGACTGTACCTATAGCGCGTTTTATCAAATCTACGAGCAATTGAAGCATAGGATTATTTAAATATACGAAAAAATAGACCGCTCCATTAAATAATTAATCCATTGAGAGTTTATGTGAGTTGATTCTTGTGATACCTACGTACCTAATCAATAGGTTCTACCGACTTAATAATGCATTTGTAATTTAATATTGTTTTTAGATAAATGCCGTGAGATCATGGATTACTTGCAAGTGGAAGATGCAAAATCGACCATCCTAAAAATTTTGGCCTCATTTTTGAAAATACAGCTTAAGACTTATTCAGTATATAACCTGGAGGGCCCAGAATGGTCGAATTTATAATAATGAAGATAAATAGTGCAAAATAAAATTATTGAATATTGAATTGGTTTTATTGCATGTTGCAAGGCACCTGTCCGACAAGTGACAAGGAGGCAACAGGAGAGCAAAAAGCCAATCAGGGTTGGGCAAAAAATTGTGTATTAAAACTAAAGTAAAAAATTAGAACGTTAATCTTTATCATATAAACATGATTACGATTTCAATCATGAGCTTTCCAATCAGATTGAGCACCGACATGAGTAAATCATGACGATTTTCAGTTTCTATCATGATTAGGTACTTAGCTGAAGTGATAACATTAGTAAGACAGATGCTTAGTTAAACTAACGATTTAGTTGTTTTAATGATGTTTTAAACAGGATTAGATTTGGCATATCTACTAGCTCCATTATTTTTTCCCTGACGGAACAGAGGCGGTACGAGTAAGGTCAGTGTCAATAGAAAAGTAAAATAAGGTAAGCAAATATGTCTGAATTTGTATGCAAGAAAGGCATTTGAAACATGACAAAATAATATTAAAGAAATCTGTTTTCACTAAAATATGTAAATAATAAGTTTGTGTATGAATTGACAAAAAGAAACATAATTGTTCTTTAAAAAAATGTAATTGTGAAGCAATGAAGGTAAATAAATGTGTTTGGTTACATTATTTTACTTTTCTATTCACACCGACCTTATATATACATTTAGGATAAATGGCTATTTATGACAATATTTTGGTAAAGGTAACACTTGGTGGTTGGCGCTTACGTCATAAAATGTATTATACAGATTCAATATTGTATTCGAGCAAAAAACGTATGTGCCAGCTGCCAAATGTTACCTTTACCAAAATGTCGACACATTTGTTTGTAAATTTTTTGGTATGTGTACAAATTAATGCTCCCATTAAACTTTGAAACGGCCCGTTCGATTTCATTGCAGTTTTCGGTTACGGTTAAGGTAACTATCACACTGCTGCGGTTTCCGCATGCGGCAACGACGTTCGAGTGAGATAGCGCTTTGCATATGTATAGTGCTGTTTCCTTGACGGGTGACTGATATATGTGTCAAAACGTTTAGTTTAAAAGCTAATACCGAGTAATATGGCTGTGATATGCAGATTAACGGACAGATGGGCGGGCGGGTCGCATACGGCGTATATTTATTTATTTATTTAAACTTTATGGCACAACAAGTTATAATGTACAAATGGCGGACTTAATGCCAAATGGCATTCTCTACCAGTCAACCATTGGGCCAAACAGAGACTTAAGTTGGTGCAGGAAGAAAATTTAATTGTTAGAGAATTCTTATCGTAAAGCAAAACTTATTAAACATATATTTACAATAAATTAAAGCTTACATATATATATGGTTACATACTACTACTTATATTCAAGAAATCTCAATCAAAGGTCTAATATATGTGCCGCTACTTAGTTGTGTAGTAAAAAATATGTTTAAGGGGGGCACTCCATACATGCAACTAAATGTTAAAAGGATTTTTGGAGTTTGACCTTGCATAACTTCAGGCCCAGACACGAGATTTTCCGAGATTTTAGAGATAACGTTAAAAACATCATAATGAAAGTATATAAGAGTTTCCAGCGTATTATCTCTGATTCCGAGGGTTACCTTAATATGCTTAGGCTAATTTGAATTCTATTTTTATTCCCGATATAAAAAAAAGGAGTTGGGTTCTACAATATCTACCCATTCTATTTGGTTTTGGACGAATGTGATAATTTAATTTGGTAGATTATGTGGTAAATTCTCAATCTATCAAAATTTGTATTAAAATTAAATCAAAATTGATGATAATGTAAATGACCAAGTCAGATTAGGGCAGATTGAGTGGTCGTCTTAGTAACTGCAATAAAAACTAGAATTTATCGAGAATACTGATGTTTACCTCAATATCTGATCACATCTATATCGTAGAGTCAGAATCAGAAAGCCATTTATTAAATGTATAAATACCTAGTCGGTTACTAAGTTCTGTTACTAGAGTTTTCACTAAATAAATAGGAATAGGTAGCAAAATTTTAATTATTCATGTACATAAATTAAAAGCTTATTTAACAGTCAATAGATTACAATATATTGAATTAAAAACTATTGTCGCAGTTTTTCAGAATTCTTTATAACACTCGGAAAAAGGCGTGAAAAATGTACGTCAAAAGTACGCTCTTTGTTCATGTTGATTTTAAATCCTATTTATTTTTAATCACGTTTAAGACGCTTTAGTCTTGCACAATTCGGTAGCTATATTCTTTAGCTTCAATTTGGTGTATGTATAGTTCACGTGGGTCTATCCGATAAAATACTAGACTATACGCTGCAAGTCTGCTTGTTCCATAGCAGTCTAAATCTATGTCTTTTGTGCAAAACTTAAAAATAGGCAATGTTTCAAATGGGAATATCTGTGGGATAAAATCGCAAGAAAATTAAATGGTGGTCACGCAATTACTTCTAATAAACAGGTTTCTTACAAACAAGCAATGGAACCATCTAAACAAAGGTGCAATATTTATTTGATGTACTTTTGTAAAGTGTCATTTTCTTAAATTTACCGCGTGTTTGCGTCTTCAGGCAATCTTGTGCTTTACAAGGATTTTCAATAAATTTCCCATCTGATTTGTATATTATTATACCATATTATATTCATTACAAATTAGGCTATTAAATAATTACTTTAAATCTTTATTTTAAACTTTATTTTATATTTTATCAGTCATAAATCTGGTAACAGAACTTAGTAACCAACTAGGTACATACATCAATTCAATTTAACATACTAACTATTTATACAATTAATAACTAGATAAAATTGTTTTGAAATGACCTCTCCTTCGATGAAGGAGGGATGGTAATAAGACTCCATGGGTTACCAGCCCTTCTAGGAGAATTTGAATTAATTACTTCGTATCGTATATCGTAGAGTAGTTGCCTAAAATTATTTATTTACAAAAAAAACCGGCCAAGTGCGAGGCGGACTCGCGCACCGAGGGTTCCGTACAAACCTATAACAAGCAAAAGTTGTAGTATGTTTATTACTAATTTCAATTTAATACCTCTACGCGTTTACGAGGAAAAACGTAGTAAGTTTAAAATTTTAAAAAATATATTTTGTATGATTTTACTAAAAATGTCTACTTTTTGTAATTTTTCCATTGTCTATGCTATATAACGTTGCTTCGTGCCAAATTTCAAGTTTCTGAGTTCACGGGAAGTACCCCGTAGGTTTTGCGAGTGCCGAAAACTGTAAAATTTGCAGCATAAACGACTGTATCTTTTGATTGCGTTGGCTTTTATGTTTGATTTTTTCACAGCTCCAAGGGACAATGGACCTGAGTATTTGATATAAATTTCAGCTTAATACCTCCACGCGTTCCTGAGAAAAATGGTCTTGACAGACAGACAGACAGAAAGACGGACAACAAAGTGATCCTATAAGGGTTCCGTTTTTTCCTTTCGAGGCACGGAACCCTAAAAAACGACGAAGCCATTTTCAACCTCATATATATGTAGTCCACAATAGAGCATTCACTATTAACTGTTCATTGATTTCAATTTGAAAGACGTAGGTAAATAAAAAATAAATAAATAAAGCAGTTAGATAAGACTAACAAAATCCTCCCACACTTTTCGTTACCTATATTATGATTTAGTTGCTATCAGATAGGTCTATTTTGCAGAAACCTTTTTAGCTTGACAGGATTTTTACAAACCACTTTTTTTAATTAAATTACTCGCTATGCAAAATGTATAATAACGAAAATTTCTACAATTCAGAATAAATGAATGAATGAATGCATTTATTTCGAGTAACTGTGACTCATACATGTTGTTAGTTAACTTAAAAAACTAATCCTTAGCGACTAGGTTTAGTAACTATATTCCATTTATTTACATTACTAACTACACTACATACAAATACATTTTAATATCTACAACATATTAATTTATTTAGACCAACATAGGTATGGTATCATCTATTTTGATCTAAATTTAGCAAATGCCATTATTTGCCCTATCCAATGCGACTGGATCTTGCAGTCGTACTTATCGACAATCACACTCAGGATGCTATTGGGACTATGCCGGCATCGGTACATCATCGACGGGATTTTTTTTACGCAAGATGGCCTGAAAACCGTCCGTGCGCGCCTAGGCGAACATACCCGAAGCACTGCACCACCTTGGTAATCCCAGCAACATCCTGAATGCGTTGTTATACTGCACACGCAGGGCCTCATAGGCTCTTTTTGTATACTTAACCCACAGGCTGCTCGAGTAAAATGATAGGCTCGAGTAAATGGCTCGAATTGGCTCGAATAAAGGCCTTATATCCTTGTAATAATGTAAATCAACTTAAAAATATTCCAATCATATTAAACGAATCATGATTGACTTTAGTAGATTAGCATTACTTTAGTTTAAATCAGCACCCGTCGTTAATGATATATTCTTGGCGAAATTACTTGATTGTTTTGTGTTATGATTTAATCAGCGATGATTTAATAATGAGAATTTTTAATCAAATCACCGACTTCAATTATGAGTCCCCAACTCTGGAGCCAATGAACTTTGGCATCACACACGAATCGTAGAAATAAATCATTTTTAGCTACCATAGACAAATTTAAGCATTTACCCAGAGGTAAATCAGAATTTTGTCTACGAATTGATGAATTCAGAACTGAATTCAGATCAAGTGTGTGGAGTGCCGAATACGGTTAACAGCGATCCAGACGTCATGTTGGTGCCATTACGCGGTGAGTATAAACCCCTTTACCTCAGTCACTCGCCGGATTTCAAATGGGTGAATCTGCCATTGCCGGTGTAGAACTACATTTACGAATGGATGTGCGAAACTGTGAATATTTTATGACATTCGTGCTTTTTCGATTAGAAATCTATTATACTCTCGTTTGCAATATTTCACTTACCTCCCGGTGGTGAGTGTTCCCTAGGGAGTTATGGACTTTATACTAATTAATTTATGATTTACTAGCTTTTTCCCGCGGCTTCGCTCGCATTAAATTCGGGGTAACACGGTTGCCCTTTGCCCCCCGGAATGCTCCATACAAACTTCCACCCCCCATTTTAGGGAAGTGGGGGGTTAGAAAGAGACAAAAAGTAGCCTATGTCACTCTCCATCCCTTCAACTATCTCCACTTAAAAAAATCACGTCAATTCATCGCCCCGTTTTGCCGTGAAAGACGGACAAACAAACAAATACACACACTTTCCCATTTATAATATTAGTATGGATTTAGATATTTTTTGACACATTTTTTTTTCACAAGAGTGATGAATAATTCGTAAGAATATTGCAAAATTGAGTAACAAGGACCGTGAACAAAACAAAAATTAACCTGGTATTGTAGTGACTAGTTAGATATTATTATGTGTCGCCGGGAAGTTATATCATAAAAATACTACCCGTAAATGTTCAAAGTAATGTATTAAATAAACAGTACTGCTTCTTTAAATAAACAATTTATTTACCCTATATACGTAAATCAACCGTTAACAGTGTTGGCGCGATTTTTTTCTTTAATTTAATAAAATAAAATATCGCTTCTCGCAGATTGACGGCAGTCGCACCGAGTCCTAACTGTATGAATAAATCGTAAATATTGTAATGAAGCTTTTAATGCAATGAAACATATGAATTTGAATGTGTCAAATTCGTGATAGAAAATGTGAGATAGACATATGCAATGACAGTTCAATGACAAGTCTGCACTCTTTTCGTGAATTGTCAAATAGCTTTTTACAATTAAGACCTCTATGCCAGCCAAATAGGGTTTGGTTTTGTATATTGATGACATAATTTTGATTTTGTTATTATGCCAGATATTTATGCGGTCGACCTGTCATCCGATGTTAAAGCTTTCACAGAGGTTAGATATTTATGCCGGTGGCAGTAGTCACATAATTCTGATTTAGATGGGTAATCAGATATTTTTAAGCGGCCGGATCCGATATTTATGCTGATCGATGCAAAACGATGTTTATGCCGGCCACAATGCATCACATATTTTTACCATGGAAGTGTCGTCATATACTTTTGCCCTCAATGGAGAATCAGATATTTTTGCAGGGCTGCCCATAGTCATATATTTATGCTGGTGACTGTACATATACTTACATAAAAAAACAACAAAAATCCCGACGAATTGAGATCTTCGAAATCTTGAAATCGGTTGACAACAAAAACTTGACACGATTTTATCCTTGTTCCAGAATCAAAATGGCCGCCATCTTGTCAACGTGAGCAGCTAGCGCCATCTAGCGATGAACGATGCCGCGGATAAAGTACACGACCTTCCTGCGGGTGCTGGTCATCCTGGGGCTGTTCTGCATTTGGCTGCAGATCATGGTGTCCAGCGGAGGCTTGGAGAGGGAAGGAGGTACGTTGGAGCGAGACAGACTGCCACTGTACTTATTTGTGACTGCGGAATGGTAGGACAGTGTCGGGCTGGCGTTCCTGCCTTGGTGGCCTGGAGAGAGATGGAGGTATGTAGGACCGAGACAGGCTATGGTAGCACTGATGACTATCATCGTATCCAGTGGCGGGCTGGAAAAAGACGGAGATATGTAGGAGCAAGACTGACTCTTAAGAACGTCTAAGATATAGACTTTGGTAGAAGGCGTTTTAGGCTTGATTAAGCCAAGCTTCTTCGAAAGTATACCTTTACTCAGCGGCGTGCACTTCATAAAGACAAAAAGACACTGCCTACCCTACTATAATTCCGATACCCATCCTTTTAAACTACTTAATTTAATTTACACTCGATCGTACTATCAATAATCCATATAACTAAAAACATTCTAAAATTTAAGAAGCGCTCCATCTACCGGTTAAACAATAAACAGTACCATCAATAGTCATCATCTATATAGTATCGCGACGAAGTTTACACCACGCGGCACTAGCGCCGCTGCGTGCCTTGCACGGCACAGACAGAAAACATTTCCGTTTTATAACTTTCTATGTGTGCGTCTCCGTGAGTCGTAGTTACGCGGTTACAGTGTAGTGGGCCTTCCTATAAATACGAGCACACAATGATACAAGTAACGCACACAATTAGAAACAGACAGACAGTGTCTTGACTCCGATGACGGCCGAAGGTTTCCGAATAGTTCCGATTCCGAGGGTTACGTGACTATTTCAAAAAGTAGCATTGTTTATAGTAATTTAGTGCAAATACGAGACAATTGTTTTTATTCTTTTACTGTATTTGGGTTTTGCATTTCTTATTAGGCAATAGGCCGCCATTATTGTTATTGTTTGTTTTGGTAAGATAACTCGATAAGCGATAACAGTTGCCGGTAAATCGTAATTAGTGAAAATATGGATATTTTAAATTGTGAAAGTTGTACGGTGGGTGTGTGTGTGCAGACTATTAAAAATGATGTTTTCTCAAAGCTTTCTTTTAGCAACAAAAAAGAAGTGATTGAAAAGGGCCGGTGTATACCGGAATTGCAGTTAACACAAACAAGTGGCAAAGTAAATCGCAAATTCAATCCTAAGCAATATGATTCGTATTATTGGCTTACGGGGTGCGTCCATAGCAATCGCTTGTTTTGTTTCCCGTGTTTATTGTTTTCAAATATTAAAACAGTATGGAATGACGCCGGTTACGTCGACATTCATAATTTTACTACGGCAGCAAAAAAACACGATCAATCGGATAAACATTTGGAAGCTTCTCTTAAATTTCACACTTTTGGGAAAAACCGTATTGAAACGCGATTAAACTCTCAGATAAAAATTGACATCGATAGACATAACGCGAAAGTCGATCGAAATAGAAATATTTTTCAGCGGCTCATTGACATTGTTTGCTTCTTGGGAAAACAGGAGCTCGCATTTCGCGGACATGACGAATCCGAATCGTCCGTTAATAAGGGTAATTATTTAGAGATTGTTGAATTGCTGGCTAAATACGACGGCGTTTTAGAAAACCACCTACAAAATTCGACTAGCTCATTTACGGGTTTATCAAATCGGATTCAAAATGATTTAATATCTAGTGTGGCGTCTGTGTTGAATGAAACGATAAAACGGCAAATAGCTGCCACTGATTTTGTTGCTGTGATGGTCGATGAAACTCCTGATGTAAGCGGAAAGGAACAACTGGTAGTAATTTTGAGATATTTTCACAAGTCGGAAGTGTGTGACCGATTCATCAAATATGTCGACGTAAGTTCCGACCGCACCGCGCCAACTTTAAGCGATATCATACTTCAGATTTTGGCAGAGTTTGATTGTTTGTCGAAATTGATAGCTCAGACATACGATGGTGCCGCTGTGTTGTCATCTGAACTCAATGGCGTTCAGTCGTTGGTTCGTGAGCAATGTCCTCTTGCTCTGTATGTCTGGTGTTCTGCCCATGTTCTCAATTTGGTACTTTCAAAATCCTGTGAACGTATTCCTGAAACTAAACGATTTTTTAATGTCATTAAAACGTTAGGCAATTTTTTTCACAGCAGTACCAAAAGACAAGCCCATTACAATAAAATGGCTGACCTGAAAAAATTGCCTCGCGTTGCCGACACACGCTGGACATATAATTCACGTACCGTAAACGTAATACACAATTCATGTCCTCATCTGATTAACTTGTTGGAGGATATGGCAGAAAACGAAAACACCTGGGACGGCGACACATTGTGTCAAGTATCATCATTCTCGCACAATTTAAAAGACTTTGAATTTCAGTTTTTACTCCGTATATTTAACGAAATTTTCGCAGAAACGGATATACTTTACAACATCATTCAAAAAAAGACATCCGATGTGGGCTATTGTATAAAAAAAATAAACGATTTTGAAGCATTCCTGCAATCATTTCGATCGAAATTCGATGCAATTTTCGAAGACGTTAAAAAAATAACCGGGCCACCAAAGCGAAAACGCAACGTTGCAGATGCAAAAACGAATTTTAAAAGAATTTTTGTCGAAATCGTAGACAATATATATAACGAGTGCCATGACCGTTACCGCAATATGAAAAATTTGAAATTTTTTCAGTTACTATCCTGCGAAAATTTCACAAAATATAACGAGAACTTTCCCACCGGTATAGTTAATGATTTCGTCAACGAATACAAAGCATTCAGTTTCAACGTAGACCGCCTGATAAACGAGCTTAAATGTATATATAAAACCGACGATTTTAGCGATATGAGTACCTACAATATAGTACAACATTTACACGAATACGGATTAAATGCAGTTTTTCCCGAAGTCCTTCGATTGGCAAAATTAATTGTCACTGTTCCCGCCAGCAGCGCTTCCACAGAAAGATCGTTCTCTTCGCTCAAACGCATCCATACATACTTGAGAAACACGCAGGGTCAGCAACGACTCACTGATCTAAGTAAAATTTCAATCGAGAAATCTCTCTTAGCTGAAATTAAACGGCTTCCCAACTTTTACGACTCCGTCTTGCAAATATATTTACAGAAAGACAGGCGAGTAGATTTAATATATAAATAATTAATTAACTGCACATACTTCATAAGTTTCATAACTCCCTCTAGTATTTTGTTCATTTGTTTTATTAAAAAATCTCTAATTAAACTTCCGACGCATGCACACACACAGACAACGAATAACTTTAATTAAAAAAATAGTAAAACCACCAAATAAAAATGCCGAAAGGCCACTTCGATTATCCGCAAATTGATATGTCCATAAAATCAATCAGTCTTCGGATATTTGACGTGGTTAATTACGTACGTCCTTATATTAACCGACTTGACCTTGCCAACGAAGTGAAAACCACCACGAAATTTTTTTGGTAAGTTACTAGCTTTGTTTTTGCCTACCCAGTCTCAAATCTCTGTGCACGCCACTGCCTTTACTCACTTTATGACGCCATTCTGGCCGCCTAAAAGCGGTGTAGGATAGAGTAGTTTTGTCAAATTCATAAGATCGTAATCTATTCTCACGCCGGGTACAGATGGAATAACTCTATTCCCGTCCGTCTCCGCGGGAACAGTTGAGCAGGAAACTATTGGCATTAGTCCCTGTCATGTGGGACGAATACAGAGGGGAATATCCCCTAAGCATCCCCTCGATAATCACATGTCCGAGGGTGGCAGAATACCGGGCGAAACATCTTGGTTCGCCGAAGGCACTCCCGGAAGTCGTCGGCAACGTAAAGGGTCTACTAGGCTTCCTTGAGGAACTGGGTTGGCACGAATAGGCCACCCAGCACGCAAAATAGGCGCAATATACAGACGTCGAGTTGCGGAAAACAACCCGCGTTAACCTATAACCTATATATAACCTTCCACTCGATGATCTGATCAAGCTTTAAGATGGCGCTTAAAAGCGTCTTTCGTGATATATGATGATTATAGGGACAGCATATGTGTTGTCCGTATTCCGCGCGCCTACAGGAGGTCCAACACAAAGCTCGCTCCTTAGTTGTCTCTCGGTCTTGTACTGTACAGACAGAGTAATACACGTTCTTAATTAAGTACCTGCTGTATCATTACAACTTCCAGATAGCTAAAATTAGGGCCAGACGGCAGATAGCCGCAGATTTTGCCACTTGACCTTGGTTGAAACGAGTTGTTGAAGCGAGCGTCTACATGGCTGACAACAAGCGTCCAACTTCAGTGTTCGAAGCGTTTGTGCTGAACAAACCTGCACGGAACACCTACGAAGATGCCATGGCTCCTTTGTTTACTGAAATCCCGAAAGGTTGATGTTTGTTGTGCACTTTTGAGTGCAATCGAGGAAAAAAAACATATAAGAAATCAGAAATCATACATTTTATTTGCAGTAAACTTATGCAGCATACAAAAGTAGAAACGACAAAATACATTTTTAACTAAATCATATACTTATAATATCATGGTACATTTTACCGTGTGCGTGCGCGACGCGACTGTTGTTTGCGTGGTTTACAACAAGCGGCTAGACGGTAACCAATCAACCGCTTCTGCCAATGGTTGGCAGAGCACGCCCAGCCACCAAAGCCACCAAGGGCGTTTAAAGGTCATGTAGAATTTAGCATCAACCACGGGCTATATGGTTTAAAATCTCTGTTTTCTGCCAAGTTCTCGTGGCAGAGGGCTGTGGTTGTATGCCGTCTGGCCCTAACTTAACTCCAATATAGGTAGGTAATTGGTTTTTTAGGGTTCCGTACCTCGAAAGAAAAAAACGGAACCCTTATAGGATCACTTTGTTGTCCGTCCGTCCGTCCGTCCGGCTGTCAAGACCCTTTTTCTCAGGAACGCGTGGACCCAAGTAACAAAAGCTTCTATAACTAAGGCCTTTTATCACCAATCAGTGATATAGTAGGCCTATAATGGTAACCATTGTGACTGCTTGTACTATAAAGGTTTTTAATAGAGCGTTTTGGTTCTATAAATGAAAGAGCAATTTAGTTCTATAAGTTAGCTCTTAGAACGCTTAAAGGACCATAAAAAAGAATCTTTAAAGTGTTGCACTGTAATAGATTTGCAAAAAGCGATTATAGTACTATTTAATACTATAGACACTTTACTGACACTTTTATGTACCTATTATGCACTAATAATGCGTCGAATTAACTTTTATAGTACTAGTATTGTAGCAGTATCGCAAACACTATTTCAGGATCAATCTGCACTATAAAAGGACTTTGCACGACCATTACATAACGTTTTAGCTTTTTAAATGCTCCCTCAACATCGCTATAGAGCTACCCAAATCCATTAAAATATGGCTGCCGTTTTCTGAAAGTGATAGCACATAAGCAGCACGACTGGAGCCCATGTGTACTATAGCAGCCACAGTCGGGACAAGTCCTAATTTTATTAATTAAAATTTAATTAAAACAGTAAAATTATGAAGGCGCATTGTCAAATTTGTAATAAGCATAATGATTTTGTGAATACACTTATTTTCGCAAGTGCAAGTACCGGCAGAATTACGGTTCACGAATGTTAAAATAATTAAATCACTACTTATAGGTGTGGTATGCCTATAATATTTGAAGAGTTCCCTCGATTTCTCCAGGATCCCACCATCAGTGGGACCAACAGTGAAGTATACTCTTTCAAACAAAAACAGTATTTCCCAAATCGGTCCACCCGTCTTCGAATAATATTAAAAAAAAATAGCAACAACAAAGATGCCGACGTATTGAGAACCTTTTCCTCCGAAATCTTGTAGTCTGTTGAAAACAAAACAACATTTTTGGTAACGCCAGCAGGCGCGGATCCTTGATTTCTCTCAGGGGGGGGCAATTGACCCCCTCTGTATCAAGTTACCAAAAATATCGATGGAGTTACCAAGAAATCCCCCCAGAACGAAACCCTGGATCCGCGCCTGAACGCCAGAGACGTGAGAAGTGTCGATCTATAAATTCAAATGATGTGATTTAGCATGATAATTTGAATGTTAGAATTAGTCAATTTATTATAATTGTTTTAATTTTGCAAGTCATGAAACTGTGTTATATTTATTACATTATCATTGTAACATATCATCTGTGGAAGAGCAGTCTCTTGATATGGTGGCACCACACTTCGCCTATGCGGACAAATATTCGTGTTGCGTCTCTTTCTTATTCTATACAATAAGAAAGAGACGCAACACGAATATTCGTCCGCATAGGCGAAGTGTGGTTGCAGCAATACAAGTACAAAAAATACTTAAAAGGAGATACTAGCACAGCTACAGTAAAAACTGTAAGTTACACAATTTTTTTTTATTCGCCCACCTACCGAAAACAGAGATATTTTCTGATTTTTTGAGAACCATAATAGACAAAGAAATACACATTGTCGGTCCAGGTATAATTTGGTCCTTGACACTCATAAATATTAATTAATAGCGTTTTGTTACTAAGGTTTAACTGTGTTTAACATGGTTGTCACGTTTTCTACTATGAATGTCAAGTAAGAGCTCTATTCGACTTGTCTTATTAAGAGCTAATGACATGGCTCGACATGATATTAGAAATTAATAATGATTTATACCACGTCGGTGTTAAGCAAGCATATGCTGATTCGTAGCCTATGGACATCTGCAACTCAAGAGTGTTACAGTTATGCGCTATTTTAGCTTTATAAAAATAAATAAATTCTTAACATAAGAAGAGAAAGTACCTAATTAAATAATAATGTTAAACAAATAATTTCGAATAATTAAAAAAAACAAAAAAGAATCGACTTCATTTAGCATCCACCTTTCCAAAAGCAAATGCTCGAGCTGCTATAAAAAATGCTCAAATCAATATAGGTGTGCAGTATAGGCAATAGTTGAAGAGTTCCCTCGATTTCTCCAGGATCCCACCATCAGATCCTGACTTGGTTACAATGGGACCAACTGTGAAGTCATCTCTTTCAAACAAAAAAAAGAATTTTCCAAATCGGGTCCTGCCGTCTTCGAATAATCGGTGAACAACTGAACATACATAAAAACATTTAGCAAAAACAAAGATCCCGGCGAATTGATAACCTCCTCCTTCGAAATCTTGAAGTCGGTTGAAAAGAACCGGACCTAACTTAACCTTTCTGAAAGGAAATGCCCGAGCTACTGTAATAGTACATTACTTACCAAGGACTATAAAAGAAAGTTCCCTCGATTTCTCCAGGATCCCATCATCAAATCCTGACCTGGTTACAATGCAAACAACTGTGAGGTATGCTTTCAAACAAAAAAATAATTTTCCAAATCGGTTTCCAAATATCTCAAAAATTGCTAAACCGACAATGTTTAAAACAATTTTCGTCTAAAGTATATGATAACGCGCATCTTCTCAATTTTTTTCATATTTTTTGGACTTTAGGTTCAAATGTTACAGGGGGGGAGTTATTTCTGAAACTGAACACTTAATCACAAAATGAACAAAGAAACCTCAATGTTATTTTTAAAGACCTATCGATTGATGAGCAACATGTTGATATATAGTAAAAAAAAATTTCTTCGAAATTTAGTTACATGTATGGAGCGCCCTCCTGAAAATATTTTTTCTGCAATTTCACTACATAACTAAATAGCGGCATACAAACTACACCTTATGTCTAAATTTTATTAAAATACATCTTATATTTAGTTTCCGAGTAACATCGCTGTGACATACGGACGGACGGACAGACGGACATGACCAAAACTATAAGGGTTCCGTTTTTGCCATTCTGGCTACGGAACCCTAAAAAGTAGTCTAACATTTCAAAAAGTCATCAAACCGTCCGATGTCCGCTGGGACGTTTTCGCAATTACCCTGATGGGTGTAAAACACGCTAGTTAGAAAATAAGTCGCCATAATAACCGTCACATCGAAACCTTGACGAAAATTAACATTACAATAGAAACAGATTACGCTATGTATGTATGTTTGTAATAGACTGTTATTACATAACAGGGGCCTTCAACGTTTCCACTAGCGCCACTGGTAAACAATGGGGCTGATGACACATGACATTCTGAAATAAAATATAGTTGAAAGGATGTAAAATATATCCAAATATCAGGCTTTTAAAGTATTATTATTTAAAGTACGATATTAAAAAAAAACAATGATACCATTCGATTTTTAACAGTTACTGTAAAGAAATTGTATGTCAACCATATACATAAATGTAACATTTCATTGTAAAAATAGCAATCTTACAACTTTTCCATACATTAAACAGGGCGACAATGTAATCGTGACGTCACTTTCGCGTCGCGTTTTGTGAAACAAATGCAAATCTTAGACTTTAAGGGCCGGTTGCACCAAACAGTCTGTGAACATCAACGTCATGGTTTAAAAAATCTTGTATGAAAAGTTTGACAGTTTTCTATGGGATGACAGCTCCGTCGCCATATTTAACGTTGATCAGTTCGTTAGTTGTGCGTGGTGCAACCCACCCTAAGTCTCATTTCTGACTTTTGTGTTGCTTTAACGCAATTGGCCCCATAAAGACATTTGATCCTCACAATAAAATAAATATATTGATGCCACAAGTACACGAAAAAAAATTATCATGAAAATAGTGATTACTTCAATTTACCGATAGATATTTAAAACGCATAATGGAGGGTTTCGTCCGTACGGAAAAACGAAAATTATCAACGGAATATGAAAAATAATTATGATCAAAAGGTCGTATCTGCATGTGGAACAGGTTTTTTGACATAACTCGAAAACGCTTTAATCTATAATATTTAAAACAATTTCGTTGAAAGAACACGCAAAGATGTATCTCCTCCGAAACGAGAGCACGCCACCTGTCCCAATCCTGCGCAACTTCTTGCCAGTTATTGACGCGAAGCTGCAGCAGATTCGCCGCCACATTGTCTCCCCAACGATACCTGGACCGACCCACCGGACGGAGACCAGTCGGTCATCCCAAGAACGCTATCTTGACAGCCCGATTCTTATCCATTCTCTGCAGATGACCGAGCCAGCGAAGTCCGACACAAACACCTGTATTTTTTTATACCACGGCGGTGGCAAACAAGCATACGGCCCGCCTGGTGGTAAGCAGCTACCGTAGCCTATGGACGCCTGCAACTCCAGAGGTGTCACATGCGCGTTGCCAACCCTTTACAAAAAGGAGGATTCACTGTGTTGACGGCTAAAGGAACAAGAGGGTCCCTCATCGTCAACACACTGGGTCCTCTTTGAGCTCTATTTGTACTATTACTATTACTTATTCTGTGATATCAATTAATTTTGTATTAATCAGAACGTCTGCTAACGATACCTACCACAATGTTTAGAAATCAAGGAAAAGTAGAAAATCACACAGACACACATCAACCATCAGGTAAGTCTCAATAGCTGAGTGGTCAGAGCGATAAGCATGTATCCCAGTCGCGAGTTCAAGTCTCGCCTGAGTAGATTGCAGGGGATTTTTCTACTTTTCCTTTATCTTTAAACATTCTGTGGTATCACCTTGTAATGCTTAGTATTCGAGTTTGTTACTCAAACACCAGGTTTTGCGAATTGCAAACAATGTGTATGACAGAAGAGAAAAGTCTCGTGTCACAGTAATTTACATGACTTTGTGACGATTAGTTCAACCGCTATGTTAATTAAAGTTTAAATATGGAACATAAATCGTCTCAGGGCCAATGAACGTTGACGAAATGACGGTCGTTGCAAGTTTTAATTTGTTGTCAAGTTTGTGTTTACAAGCTTTTATCAACCGACTTCAAGTTTTCGAAGGAGGTTCTCCATTCGTTGGTATCTTTGTTTTTTCAACCGACTTCAAGATTTCGAAGGAGGAGGTTATCAGTTCGTCGGGATCTTTGTTTTTGCTATTTTTTTTAAATGTATGTTCACCGATTATTCGAAGACGGCTGGGCCGATTTGGAAAAAACTTTTTTTTTAAATAATTTTACAGTTGGTCCCATTGTAACCAGGTTAGGATCTGATGATGAGATCCTGGAGAAATCGAGGGAACTCTTCAACTATTATAGGCACATCTATAGTGATTTGAGTATTTTTTACAGCAGCTCGGGCATTTGCTTTTGGATAGGCGGAGGCTAAGGGAAGTCGGTTCTTTTTTGTTTAAAATTATTTAATTGATAATTTGAACCAGTTTTTAATATCAGACTGCGTAACTTGGATGACAATATTTTGGTACCATCGAGCTGGTCTGATGAACTCATATTCCTTTGAATAGATAGCGCTGCGGTACAGTCAGCAGCAGAAGTAGCCAAGCGGGTGAGGTGTTCAGAATGACCTTCACACGCTCTTATTCTCTTTGTTTGAACACCTCACCCGCTTAGCTACTTCTGCCTCTACCTACCTTGTCTGAGTTTTGTAGACGTGACTTTGTAGTGTACCCAAGTAAAACATCAAAGCAGTATAACGGCCGTCTTACAGCATATCTCTATGCTTTTAGCATTTTGAGTTCGTTTTATAGTAGCATTATAAACGTTTATAGTTTTTTTTTTTTTTTTTTTTATACCACGACGGTGGCAAACAAGCATACGGCCCGCCTGGTGGTAAGCAGTTACCGTAGCCTATGGACGCCTGCAACCCCAGAGGATTTACATGCGCGTTGCCTACCCTTTAGGAACCTATACACTCCTTTTTTGAAGAACCTCATACTGTAGCCCACTGGGAAAACCTCGGCAGGGAGTTCATTCCACAGCCGCAGCGTTCGTGGGAGGAAATTCCTCTTAAATCGTACTGTGCGCGACCCATTGGGCTCCAGGGTGTGGGGATGAACACCCTGCTGGCGGCGAGCGGTGCGGTGATAAAAAGCTGCCGTGGGCATCATATCAAACAGTTCTTCAGAGCACAACCCATTGTACAAGCGATAGAACACGCATAAGGAGGCAAAGTCCCTCCTAAGACTCAAAGGTTCAATATCGCTCGTGAGTTTGGGATCGTCGACGATCCGCACAGCGCGCCTTTGCACCGAGTCAAAGGGCCCAAGCTGGTATCCAGGTGCTCCCGCCCAAAGGTGACAACAGTACTCCATGTGGGGTCTGACTTGCGACTTGTATAGGAGCAGTCTCTGCCCCGGAGTGAAGTATCGCCTCGCTCTATTGAGCACACCGAGCTTTTTGGATGCCAGCTTGGCCTTCGCTTCAAGGTGACTACGGAATTGGACGTCACTGGAAATGTCCACACCGAGGATCCCAATACTCCCTGACATTGTAAGGGTTGTGCCTTGGAACTGAGGGGTCACAGTAAATGGGGTTTTCTTAGCGGTGAACGCGCAAACTTGTGTCTTTGTGGGGTTGAATCTGACTAAGTTGTCCTGACCCCACACCGAGACTCCAGAAAGAGTATTCTCGATATCGGACACAAGTTTTTCACGACTCTCTACCACAACGGATCGAGGGATATTGGCACGGCCCGTGTAACAAGCATCCCCAGTACTGTCGTCCGCATAACAATGAAAGTCGCCGATAGACAACATATCATTGATATGCAGCAAAAACAGCGTTGGGGATAGCACGGAGCCTTGCGGGACACCAGCGTTAATGCCCATGCTTTCGGAGCAACTTCCGTCGACTACGGCTCGTATGCTCCTGCCGGACAAAAAGCTGGCAACCCATCTGCACAATCCCTCGGGCAGGCCGTAAGCTGGCAACTTCGACAGAAGACCTCGATGCCAGACCCGATCGAACGCCTTAGCTATATCAAGGCTGACTGCCAAGGCCTCTCCCTGACTCTCTATGGCTGAAGCCCAGCGGTGAGTGAGATACACTAGAACTGACCAGGTCGTGCTCTTCTAGGTATCCCAGGAGCTTTGCATTGATTATGCGCTCCATAACCTTAGAGAGAAGGGAGGTTATAGCGATAGGCCTGTAATTCGACGGGTCCGAACTGTCGCCCTTTTTAGGCACAGGGTGCACGAGGGCAGTCTTCCATGAAGACGGCACTTGCCGTTTGTGGTAAGAGAGTGTGAAAAGGCGCGTTAGCACGGGACACAACTCAGGAGCACACCGTTTGAGCACAACTGCTGGTATGCCGTCTGGCCCGCTCGACTTGTGAACGTTTAATGATAGCAGCTCCCGCCGGACATCACACTGCTTGATGGTAATTTCCGGCATCGAGGACGCGCACCATGGGATGGAAGGCGGTACGGTGCTGCCATAATCGTTCAGGGTCGAGTTCGAGGCGAAAAGAGTACCAAGAAGATCGGCTTTCTCTTTTGCACTATGGGCCAGATTACCATCAGCAGTTCGCAGTGGTGGTAAAGACGACCGACAAAGGCAGCTTTAGCGAGTGACCAGAAGGCACGACTCCCGGTGGGGTAGCCCGCTAGCTTCTCACCAATTCTGCCGACGAAATCGAATTTGGCTCTGGCAATGGTTGTTTTACTGGACCTCGAGGCAGCGTTTAATTTGCGTTTCACATCAGATACGTTGGGATCCTTATCAGTAACGGCCTTGGTCCAAGTCCTGTAAGCAGCCTGCTTGCGAATTGTAGCTTCTCTACAGGACCGATTAAACCAAGGTCGTTTCTTTGCTCCTGCAGCTATTACCGAGTTGGGAATGAAGCAATCCATTCCCGCCAGTATAGTCTCGGTGACTTCGGCTGTACAGGAGTCAGGATCATCTGATGTGAAGCAGAGCTGCCTCCACGGGTATGACGCGTAGAATTCACGCAATCCATCCCAATCTGCTGACGTATACTGCCACACGCGTCGCGAGCTAGTTGGCCGCGGTGGATCAGGCCGCGCGCAAGGTGCCAGCGTCCGGACGAGGCAGTGATCGGACGAGCCGAGAGGTGCATTCACTGAGACGGAATATCCGTCCGGACGTGTGGTCAGCAGGAGGTCCAGTAAAGAGCTTGTATGGTCCTCGATGTCTGGTATTCTCGTGGGAGAACGTACCAATTGCGAGAGACCATAGGCCAGAGAAAATTCGTAAGCAGACCTCCCCGCATAATCGGTGGACTGAGAATCTAGCCACTCAATGTGGTGGGCATTAAAATCCCCCAAAATCACCAATTCAGCGGATGGGTACTGCTCGAGAACTCTGTCGGTCGTCACTTGTAGGTGCTCGAAGAGCCGTTTTGTGTCCGTGTCACCGCTGTGAGACCTGTAAAGGCACGCGTAGACGCGGGTGTGGCCGCCGAAGTCCACACGCACCCACATCACTGACAGGTCCCTGTCTTCATAAGCATGGAGGCGGCGACAACAGACATCCTGCCTAGCGTACATACATACTCCGGCACGCCTCACAAACCTGTGTTCGAGCATATAACCGGGGTATAACAGGTATGATGTATCGGCCGGGCAGGATATCTGTGTCTCCGTCAGGAACAGAAGGGTCGGCTGCGCAGACTCGAGGTGGTGGTGTACTGCGTTTAGATTTGAATGCAGTCCCCTGATGTTGCAGTAGTCCACTTTTGTGGAAGGGGACTCCGCTGAAGAACTGTTCCTTTTCTTTTGTTTTCTCGCCATGTTGTTTTAGAAGTGTGTATAGGAAATAAAGGAGGATTCACTGTGTCGACAGCAGAAAGGACAAGAATACGAAACAAACCGACCGAGGAACGATGTGGGAGGTGCAGTTTGCAGGCGCGGCGTACGGAAGGGCCCCCGGTCCCCCCCTGTTGCAGTAGCCGGGTCCACTCCGGTCTCCTACACCGGCACGACTACTACACCAGGGATTTTTCGCAGGTTGGCGGTTCAGCCTCCCAGGGTGGAGATTAAGTGTCCCCTGGGTTCGGGAACCCTACTGACCTGCGGGCGGCCAGCGGACAGCCGTTTCACCGGGTCTCCCTGATAGCCGCACCTGCACTCTGCGCCCACAGAGACCAACGGTCGTATTATCGGTTCCGTGGGTCCCTTGCCGTCGTCGACACACTGCATCCTCTTAGAGCTCACTGGCGACCTTACTCACCGGCAGGAACACAACACTATGAGTAGGGTCTAGTGCTATTTTGCTGTGGTTTTCTGTAAGGTGGAGGTACTTCCCCGTCGGGCTCTGCTCCAGATTTGAGCGAGATGACATTCGCTGAACGTGCCCTACCACACTTAGCAAGATGCCATTCGCAGTGCCCATACCTCTCTTTTTGGCGTAGTTTAAGGACATACCCAAGTCCGGACGTAGTTTAAGGACATACCCCGGGTCCAGCGTAGTTTAAGGACATACCCAAGTCCGGACGTAGTTTAAGGACATACCCCGGGTCCAAGTAGTGCTGATATAGCTCTTAAATGGGCACAAATTACCCAGCTTGAGATCCTATATAGGTTATTTAATAGCATTACAGGCGTGTTGTCATGGAAAGTGCCAATCGCATTAAAGATGCATTAGTACGCTCTATTAAGTTGCCAACCGCATTAAAGAAGCATTAATACGGCCAAAAAACTTGCTAATCGCAGTAAAGAAGCATTAGTACTCTCGATTAAGTTGCCAATCGCAATACTAAAGCATTATACTAGCATAAAAGTGTAGTAAAATAAACCTTACGTCAATGCAAAAACGTCTCTAATACCGACGGAACAAATGTTATAATACAATGAACGTTGTGATTTAACTACTTTGTCTCGCAATATAAAATGGACGAAGACGGTACAAAAAACTGAATGAGTGACATGTCATATTTGTTTGCATCGTAACAAATTTTATAAAAGTTTTTGACTCTTTTACGTTATTATATCCTTCAAATATTACTGCGCAATGTAGTTTACTGTAAATGTGTATATAAGTTTCAATGAAAATTTTCACGTGCCTTTGATTTATTGTGGTTTTGCTGTAAAATATTATAAAAAGATATGCGTCAAATAAACAAAACAATTGTGTAATCCTCGTATAGAACGAGTTTTGCATTATTAATATAATAGTGTTGGTTGAGCAGTCTTAAATTAAGTTATTTCATTATTATATAGGTATTTTTCTTGTATAAATAGGTCCGCATGATTTTATTTTTAGGTTATAAATGATTTACAAAATGGCTCTGGTCTATATAGGCGGAGAGCTAGCCACGTCAGATATGACACAATAATGAGAGCAACCAAACCCCTCTAGTCAGTTTGGTATACTATGCTTATTTCTAGATCTGGACATCTGGCAGCTTTAAAGTGGTGGAGGTCAAAGAATGCAAACCATTTCAAGAAAACATATCCTAGAGATCTGGGTTTGATGCAATATTATGAGAAACTATACAAATACTATACAATATTAAGAGAAATTATACAAAAGTTTATGTTGGGGGAAAGTAGTGCCAAACGATGTATAATATAGTTCATAGTTTGTCGCCTACTGTTTTTGTTTCCGTAATAATACACAATATTTTTTGGTCTAACGTTTTTTATCGATTTTTGACCAGTTTTGAGTCGATATTCCAACATATTCACTACAGATAGAATTATAAGGCAAACGACTATCGGTTCTTCAATCTTTTATCTCCATTCTGTAGAGCCGGATCTTGAAATAAATGAGCCGTTATTTTTTATTATATTTTTAAATCTAAAAAACACTTTTATCGATATTCGAAGGTGTAAAGAATTTTACTTATACGTAATCTACATAATTAGGGTTCCTCTTTGATGTCTCTAAAAACTGTAGAGAGATTTTAATTTTTAACTAATTAACACAAAATGTATGACCCCACTTTTTCAGCCTAAACTGGTTCGACTTTGATGTCAAATATCTCGAAGATAATGAATATTGAAGTAAATATAGGATACTATATTGTTTAAAGCCGTTACTGATAATATGATAAGCTATATCAATCATTAGAAAACTAAGGGAATCAGATCTAAGGTCGTTGGCGCCAGGGAGCCCCTTAAAATATAGGCCCTGTCCTTTATAACTGAGACAACTTCGGCAGTTTTTACCTAGCTTGGTATTACTATTTTCCAATTAAAACATTTTGCTAGTCTGTCACTATGACCTCCACCCATTAAAAGCTGCCAGATGCCAGGATCTAGCAATAAGAATAGTATAGCAATCTAACCAGACGGGTTTTGTTGCTCTCATTATTGTGTCATATCTGACGTCTTAGTCCAATAGCAGCTCAGTGACCCTTAAAAAAAGCTTATTAATGCCTACAGCATTACACGTGAATAATTATGCTATTAAACAACATTAAGCATTATTTACTACTTAAAATTGCTATTGTAGACCCTAAGGCACTAAAACAGCTAAAATCTGTATAGGGGCTGTTCGTAAATTACGTCATCAATTTTTGATGATTTTTACACCCCCCCCCCTAAAATCATCCAATCCTCCCCCTGCCAAATAAAGTGACGCCATTTAAAAAAAAATGCGTGTTTAGCTTAATTGTAAAATAAAAAACTATTTAGTAGATAATATTTTATAGCATTAAAAGTTTATAGAAACACGAATTTCATTCCTTGTTTTACACATTGAAGCACTTTTTAAAGATGCGAGAGATGACGTGATCTTCGGAATGACCCCCCCGTCCCCCCCCGTCCTTCGTCATGCTACCATCATCCGATGTCCAGACCCCCCCCCCCCCCCACTTGAAATGTCTTAATTTATGAACAGCCCCTTATGGTGGCTTTATAATGGTTTATATTATTGCTATTATACAGCATTAGGAATGTATTACCTACTTATAAATGCTATTGTACACCCTAAGGCATTAAAAATAATATTCTTGCTCTTCAACAGCATTAAGCATTTATTTGTGCTATTGTAGAACCTAAGGCACTAAACCACACCGAAGCATGAGTGTAGCAAACCAAAACGCAACTGTACTGCATTCAGCTGTACAGTTGCATTTTGGTTCGCTGCACTAAAACTAAAGGCTTTAAAAAAGCATTTACATATGCCATTATACAACCGTTATACAGCTTAAAGCATTATATAATGCTATTGTAGAACCTAAAGCACTATAAACAGCTGAACGCTGTATACCGGATTTACGTGGCATTATAATGGCTAATATTCATGCTCATAAACAGCATTAAGCATTTATTTATGCTATTTTAGAACCTAAGGCACTAAACCACACCGAAGCATTAGTGTAGCAAACTAAAACGCTACTATACTGCATTCAGCTGTACAGTTGCATTTTGGTTCGCTGCACTAAAACTAAAGGCTTTAAAAAAGCATTTACATATGCCATTATACAACCGTTATACAGCTTAAAGCATTGTATAATGCTATTGTAGAACCTAAAGCACTTAAGTGCTTTTAAACAGCTGAAAGCTGTACAGTTGCGTTGTGGTTTGCTGCACTAAAGCTAAAGGCTTTACAAAAGCATTTAGATATGCCATTATACAACCGTTATACAGCTCAAAGCATCAAGTTGCTCGGTGAACGTATATAAGAGTTTATACGGTCCTTAAGTTCGAAATAAGTTAACTATTCATATGTTATATATAATGCTTCCTGTGTTACTTGGGTATACATAGCAGTCCAGAAATGATTATGGTCCTTGATATCATTAAGAACTATGTTATGCATGCGTATCATTATTGCACTCTTTCCTAACTACAACGATAATCTACTAATTTTAACTATAATCTTCTAATTTTAACGAGAATCTACTAATTTTAACAATAATCTACTAATTTTCAGGAACCACTTCAGTAGAGGTAGATAGTGACTCGCTCTTAGTGACCGAAAGAGGTTTTTAATTTATTTATTTTTGTGTTTTTCTGTTATTAATAGCATGGTGGTGGTTTACACATTTACATACAAAGAGAATCGTGAAAATAATATTTTTATATTTAAAAATGCATATTTACAATAAATGCCAGAAAGAAATGTTATTAAATATTGACTCTTTCGTCATTCAGTTGACATTGCAAAATTTTGTTAATGTCTAATTATTATTTATGTTTTTTTGTATCATTTTTACCCAACCAACTTAATAAGGAAAATGTTACACTGGTACAGACTGAGCATTATTGATTATTTATTTCTGTATATTTTTTTACAAATGAATTAAAGGGTTTTTTGATAAGGAGATGTTTTTTGAAAAGGAGACGTTTGCTAAATATATGTATTTTTTTTTTAAGCACAAATAAGTTTGAAGGTATTATATAAGGTCTTCCCACACCTATCGACGCGGAATTGGCAATAGCCTATAGAAAAAGCTTTTTCACTTCTCATGTCCTAAAAGTTCGTCTTTTATGCTGTGCGTAGGCGATCTAAAGTCGCTTTGATGATCTCGTGCATAAAGTAAAATCCTCGTCGGAGACCAAGGCAATCGGTCAAACAGGCACACGAACAACTTTTAACTTTATAGAATTAACTTTTTATTTTATTCCGTTTCATTAATAATTTAAGACGGGCAAGGATACGAACAGCCAAAGTACACCAAAAAACTTAATTAATGAAAATAATGAAATAAACCAAAAAAAGATATTGGCGGGAACCATATTTATTTTTATTGTTATTTATTTTTGTTAAAACTTGAAATTGTTTTACGATTAACGAATAATTTAACTCGCAATCGAAGTGAAAAATATAGTATAAAACTCGTCAATAAAATCCATTTTACACTCGACTTTATATCAATCCTCGCTCGCAAGCTCGCTCGGATGGATAAACCCTCGCGTAATATCATGTGTTTTATGCACTTGTTGTACAATCTACTATATTATTGCAATAGGAGCGAAAAACATGTCGACGCGTCTAAGGCGTCGGCCGAGCCGATCCGAGCCGAACGAAGTTTTGATAACTCTTATTGCGTGGACACAAAGCTTTTTTTCTATGGACTTTTGCCGATTCCGCGTCGATGGATGTGGGGAGACCCTTAGTCGCCCTAACTAATAGCCACGATCGTTTGTCTTCCTGTTCTTGAAGTCTGTCTGTCTGTCCTAAGAGGTGGTGGAGCTTTCATGCCGGCTTCCCTTCGTGGTTTGTTATCGAGCTGTGCTATAGTTACATCTTCCACATCATCTCATACGAAGGTGAAGCAGATACGGAATAACAAACCACGGAGTGAACTGACCCGCATCTGCTTGAAAATTACATTTGTAAAATTTTATACATAATATGCTTTATCTACACTCATATTGTAAGTTATCTAAAACGTGTTCGAAAACGGTAGGCAATGGCTAGCATTACCACGACCGATTTTACTATGATAAGCTTTTTATCCGTGGCAGTAACGTAATTTTAACTTTTCATGCTCAATTATTGATGTGCTATGAGTTTTGATAACATAATGTACACCTGCACCCTCCCGCGCATCCGCCGACAGCCCGACAAGCGCCCGCGCGACCGCCGGCACAATCGAGTTGGCCACGGCGGTGCAATGGCGGCCATTCTATGGTTTCCGAATACGGCATTTTGGATAAATAATATGAGTGTAGATAAAGCAGTGTATGCAACTGTACGTAATTAGGCCTTAAAACACTCGTGTGATCTTATTATGAAACTCACCTGCGGCTCGTTTCATAAAACCACACTCATGTTTTAAGGACCCTTATTACGTAACAGTTACATAAACTACTATTATCTACACTCATATTGTAAGTCCTCTAAAATGTGTTCAAAAACGGTAGGCAACGGCCAGCATTACAACAACCGATTTTATTATGATAAGTTTTTTATCTGTAGCAGCAACGTTTTTTTAACATTATATGCTCAAATATTGTTAAAATTGTTGTTGTATTGTTTCTGTGTTTAAAAAAAAATTGTTGCATTTTTCAGCGCCTACTATTTTTCGCATTCAAATAATTTTATTTCATTCAAAATCTGTTCAGTTGTTTCGGGGATAATAGCGCCCTCTTGACAATGATCATATATTTCTGGTCAGGCTGTTTTATATGAATTTAATTAAGTAGGTAATAAGCCCCTTCATAAACACCTATGTAGATATCTCATGTACATTTTTCTGCTTTCAGAAGAGCTGATGAATGGAAACGATACGTCGGAGCAGGTGCTAGCGTTGGTGCCGCAGGAGCTGCATAAATATCTGACCGTCCATCCCAGGAACAATAGTGGTAAGCACTTCTGAAGGCACTATAAACATCATGCGTCATGTACAAAAACTTCACTCGCACGCAAGTCAATGGCACAAGCGAGCCAATGTAAACCTTACTTGAAAGAGTTCGCACGCAAGTCAATGGCGCAAGCGAGCCAATGTAAACCTGACTTGAAAGGGTTCGCACGCGAGTTAATGACGCAAGTGAGCTAATGTAAACCGGACTTGAAAGGGTTCGCACGCGAGTTAATGGCGCAAGCGAGCCAATGTAAACCTGACTTGAACGGGTTCGCACGCGAGTTAATGACGCAAGCGAGCTAATGTAAACCTTACTTGAAAGGGTTCGCACGCAAGTCAATGGCGTAAGCGAGCCAATGTAAACCTTACTTGAAAGGGTTCGCACGCAAGTCAATGGCGTAAGCGAGCCAATGTAAACCTTACTTGAAAGGGTTCGCACGCAAGTCAATGGCGTAAGCGAGCCAATGTAAACCTTACTTGAAAGGGTTAAGGTTACTTTGACAGCGTACCTATGGCGTTTATTTGTCCTTTTCGCTGTGTTTGTTAAGCAAGTTTGATTGTCAAGACAAATTTTCGTCAATCTCAAGTTCTGATGGGATCCATGAGGAATCTAGGGAACTCCTCAAATCTTAAAGGCATACACATAGTGTTTTTTGTGTTTTTATCAACAAATCAAGCATGTTCATTCAAAAGAGGGACATTTGATGAAGTGGAACTGCTGATGATGATCAGAACGGAACTCTTAAACGACGCATAGTACACGTTTGGCGATTTGTCCTCTTCGCTGTGTTTGTTAAGCAAGTTATTTCATTGTATGGAGTCGAGTGCACCATTTATAATAAATAATAATCCTTCACCGGCTTCCCCCATTGAAGTCGGTTTTTTTTTCTTGAAATTATATAATTTTCTGTATATTTATCTGATAGTTTCAGAGATAATAATTCTTCCACTTAGGTATATCTCTCTCAATCAGTCAGTTTTTGTCTGATTTTCTTAAACACAATCAAATTAATTAATATGAATTATTTTCACCGCGAGCCCTTTCATTTAATATGACGAACGATATAGTTTGCTTTTTTTTACTCGCTAATTTATAAAACGTCAAAGACCCCTAATTAACTTAGTAAATATTCTTTCATGATTCTTTTTCAGCAAACTCCACAGAAGTGCCCAAGAACATAACAGAAATTCGACGCGCCATCAAACGATATAACGACGCGCAAACCATCTACAATGAGGACATCTACGGCCCCGTACTGAACGATACCGTCATCATCGCCATACAAGTCAGTGATGTACAGCAATAGATAGATCATGCACTGTGAACATAGAAACTTAACGAATTTAAATATCTTTTTTAAATGATCTTAAAACGGTTAAATTACTTAATATCGTTGGATTCATAGCCAAAATGAACCATGCTAGTAACACAACAAGGTCGATATTTTTGTAATTAGTGAGTTTTGGTTGTCACCTGACGATATGTACTGTTATTATGTTGGTACCGCGTCTTTTTAACCGACTTCAAAAAAGGAGGAGGTTCTCAATTCCACTGAATATTTTTTTTTGTATGTATGTTACTCGATATCTCCGTGAATCGTGAACCGATTTACAAAATTCTTTTTGTGTTTGATAGGGTACACTTCCGAGATGGTCCCATGTAAATTTTATCAAAATCGGTCAAGCAGTTTATGAATAAACATCGGTATCAACGTTCAAATTTCGTGGCAATGTACGGTTGGCAGAAAAATAAATACAAACAAATCACTTAGTATTTTTAACCTTTATTTTGTATATGTAAATAAAAAAGCCCCTAAATAGTACATTTCCTAATTAGGGTGGTAAAACAAAGAAAGGCCGCGCAATCGCAATTGTTGCGGCCCAAGCTGCAAGCGAGGGACGTAATTATGCGATCGAGGGCTTTCTTTATTACCTCCCGTGTTGGAAAAATATGTGCACATTTGGCCAGAAAGCGGCTCTATCCGTACGCGTAGCGTGCGGAAAAAGCCACTTTATGTCCAGGTGTGGCATACAATATTTTACGAGTTAGAATAGATCACTAAAATTTGTTCCATAGATTTTGCTGTCAATCTTTGACGTCTGTAAGAATATATCCATTTTAAATGACTAAAAGATCTTTCCACGCTGACTGAGGTAATAGGAAGGTATGTCAAGCATTGAAAATTTTGCACACAGTTTTTATTTACACTTTCTGGTATTTCAGCCTCGTTGTTTTTAGATAGTTGGTTAATTATTTGTACAGTCTTATAACCAGGATTTTTCTTTAATACACTTTTTATTTTAAAATAAACTTTTCTGGCATTTTGATGTAACCTTAACGTTGATATTTTTTTTTGCAAACCATGAACAATGTTTAATGATTCTGCTAGACTCAGTTTTGGATCCTCCAATAATTTTATTGACTTAGCAATTATACTAAAGTGTGTATCGACGAATAGTAACTCAGTTTTTAAATTCCGGTTACGGAAAATTTTTTTTGCTTTAGAAATTGCACTCGCTTCACGCGGATTTAAGGCATCGATGACAGATTTGATTTTATCATAATGCATGTGATAATATGAGGCAGCATTTAACCATGTTCCCCATCTTGTTATCACGGGTCGGGGTGGTAGAGGAATATTTACACACATTTGATGAAATAAATTTGTCCTTGAAGGAGCGTTACGAAATATTTTTTTGATACAGTCAATCCAGTGGCGTAGTGAGTAGTGGGGCAGCCAGGGCACGTGCCCTGGGCGCAATCAAGAGGGGGGCGCAAAAAACCAAGTTTGCTAACTGCCTATTAAAAAATAATTCAATCCACATCGGCAAACAAGGCAAAAAAGAATTATTTAAATCATTTCATTGATTTCATTCTTATAAATACACTTATTCCTGAATATACTGCGAAGTAATGTATAATAACTACTTTGTATTATTACATTACACAATTAGCAAAATATGTAGACCTAAATATTTAGACGTAAAATTTTGATTCTTATTATCTTGTAAAATGAAACTAAAATTTATGCGATTAATTTCGTGAGTAATGTTAGTTGTTAAAATGACACATCTATCAAAAAATAGCAACATGTGTACTTTTACATACATAAGTACCTACATAATTTTTTTAAGACATCAATCGATTATATTTCCCGTGACATTCAAATTTCCAATATCTCTGAGGAATCTACTATCTACCACAGGCGTCTTGCTTCGCGAGTTGAAACGGCTCTTACAAAAATTTTATGGAAGAAATATGTTTTAAGGCCATTTATGTTATTTGAGGCATGAAAAAATGTGTTAAAGTTTTAATAAACTTTTTTTGTAGTTAGAACACAAGGAGCCTAATTAAGTACATTTAAAATAAGTAAATGTTGTCTATATTTTTATTTTCTTTTTAACTATAATATATTGACTTTGAATTTTTTACATTAATTAGGTATTGTTGAACGCTAAGCCTATTCGTGAAAGAAACAGTAAAATGTTGTACATCCATGATCTCAATATTCTTAATTACAATCCATCCGCGATTGTCGTAGTGTTGGTAATGTCATGATTATTTAAGATTAAAGATGATGGATGTATATTGTGTTTTTCAGTATTATTTATTACACAAGATTTAGAGGTCACTACCGCTTGCGAAAATTTGTCGTTCATCGATTAAGATTTAAAAAAATGTTTGCGTTAACTTTTGTTTTACTAGCGTCTGCTTTTGACATTATGTCAATAAATGACATTAGTAATTTTTAACTGTTCTGAGGAAAATTTAATTGCAGAAATTCCTTGGAAATGTGCCACATAAAATCCGAATAAAAAATCTACAGTAATGACACTAATGACATACTTTTTATCATCATACATTACAAATGACAGAGGCTATTACGTCTGCTAGCACTAAATAAAACTAAAAACAGTTTTTCTAAACTCTTAATAGGAGAATTACAATATATATATTTTTCTAAGCGGTCGACCTCTAAAACAAAAAAAAAACAGCCAGCATCTTTAAGGCCAAATAATATACTGAGAGGGTGCCCCACAAAACATAAAAAAAAATGTTAAAAAAGAACCACCACAGTAGACTTCAAATATTTTTTTCTGTAATCCTAAAGAACAATTAAACAATTATTATTATTATTAATTAAGAATAAAGAACATTTTTTTTTACCCAAAAGTTTACGCGATAATAAATATTTTTGTTATTCTGGTAATAAGTGCTTTCATCTGATAAATTACACGGTATATTTTGAAAAACTTTTTATTCGTTTATTCTAATTAACCACTCAAAAGTGGCTCCATATATAAACCTAATTTATTAACGTACACCCGGGGATATTGATTAAATATGTGTACAACATTTTTGCTAAACCGGTCCCGTAGCTTATGAGCAAATTTAATTCGTGACAGATAGACAGACACACGGACGGACAGGTTCTTTTTTACCATTTTAGTACGGAACCCTAAAAATCATCAACCGACTGTATCGTGGTGAAAATACCATCAGCTGGTCACGTGAACATACGGCGTTCAAGGTCTTTCCACCTCGATACAGCCGGTTGACAATTTTTCATTTTTATGATAGCATATAAACTGACAAATGTTCCATTGGGATGCGACGACAATTTTTTAAGTGATTAAATAGGTTCCGTTCCTCACCCACCAACGGAGCGACAGCTGACTTTCACGGGGCTTCATTTTACATCGACCTTAACACACTTCACAAGTTCGTTCGCTTAGGACGGGGACGTGATTGGTTATGAAATTTGTTCCTGACTTATGACGGTCCATTACATACAGTCAATTTGTAGAATCCTATAAAAGGAATAACAAAAGGGCGCATTTTGGATGCTTGCCCTGGGCGCCGTTTTACATCACTACGCCCCTGAGTCAATCAAACTGTTTATGGTCGGGTAAAGACTTCTAATTATCTCTGCGACTCGATTACATCCATGTGCTATGCATGTTACATGAGTCATATTTTTATATTTCTGAACAAGGTTTTTAGCTGCTTTTACCATGTAGGAACCGGCATCCGTTATAAAAAATAATAATTTATCCATGTTTTTTTTGTATTCATCGCCCCAAAGATCTTCAAGGGTTTCCTCAACGAGTTTGGTTATTGTCGAATGGTTAGTCGCCTCCAATACCTTAGAAGCAAATAAATGTGGCTGGGTACTAGTTCCATCTAGAGCTCCGATCAAAATATTTGCCACTTTTTTTCCCACGGAATCTGATGTTTCATCAACACTGAGGTAAATCATTTTATTTTGTAATTTCTCTTTCAATTCATTTTTTTTCTTTTCATACAATTCAGGTAAGCATTTTACTCGTATTTTTGTTTCACTCGGCACAGTAATATCGTTTCCATATTTATGATTTAAAAGGTTTTCTACAAAATTTCTAAATTTAGGATTGTCTAATTTTGACCACGGTATATTCGAACAAATCATAAACTCTGTTAAATCTTTATTAAATTTTTCTTGTGCATTATTTTTATGAATTTTGTTGTGTAAATCTGTTTTTAAATGGCGGTCGATACTAGATTTAGAGGGAAATAATTTCGAATTACACAATTTGCAATATACGATATCGTCTTTAATTTCGAAATCAGCATTATCTCGTATTATATCCTGTAAATGGCAGCGTGAATCAGATAATTTATCTTGATGAGATTTTGATTTCAAATGTTTCTCTATATTGTACCTTTTCTTTTTTATATTCATTTCGCAAATAGTACAGCAAGCACCTTCGTTAGTGAATATAAAATCAGTATACTGCGTCAAATCCATTTTCTCAAGTCTGATAGGGAGTTGGGTAAAGATTTATCAATGCTAAATTGTAGTTGTAAGTGTTTTTAAGAACTATTATCGTTGAAGATTTTACCACATATTATTTTGCATGACAATTAAATTGACACTTGTTGCCTATTTGGCATTTAGAATTTTTTTTACAAATGGATAATGAAATGAGTATTGAGGTTCTATGACGTATTAAGAATATAAACCTCTTTAAATATATGTACAGTTTACCAAAGTACGATTAAGAATAAAAATAAATTAAATGTTATTTATTACTAATAAATAAAACAATGATACCTATGTATTTCTTTTTTTGCGACCCTTACCAAGTGCCACGAAATTTGAACGTTGATACCGATGTTTATTTATGAAATATCAACAAAAATGGGTTGAAGGCGGTTTTTAAAATTTTTAATTTGGTGACTATTTTTTATAATTATTTTACATTTTTTAAAGTGGGTATTCCACTCATACATTAGTATGTTATTCAATCAAATACAAACATTGAAAACATTGAAAAAATAATCAACCCAGTTGGACTTGAACCAACATCGATACGCCTTACCGGGGCTCGATATCGCTTTACCAATTAATCTATGGGTTCAGTTACCGAGCTGACGAAATTCTCAATGCCTTCAATCATCTTTTTGCATTTATTTTTTACATCGACTTTATAGCAGCCGTAAGCGACATCTAGGTGCCAACCACTAGAAAAGGCTAGGTAAGGCGTATCGATGTTGGTTCAAGTCCAACTGGGTTGATTATTTTTTCAATGTTTTCAATGTTTGTATTTGATTGGACTATTTTTTAGTTATCTCAAATAGCTTGGGGTTAGTTTCGGAAGAAAAATACACTTCCAACTTTTTAATTAAAAATATATAAAGGCGGCAAAGCGTGTACCACAAACATACAGAATAGAAGTTTCGACTTTATCTGTCTCTGTCACTCAAAACGGCAACCGATGGAGATGGAGATATATGACCCGGCGCGAAGGGTCATTGCTGGCTTCGTATTGAATTAGACGAACTCCCAAGGTCGTCCGTTTAAACATAATACTCAGCCAGCAATGTGCTACTTGGCCTCCTCGGCAATAATGTAGGTAATTATTTACAACGGTACCTAAAGATTATGATGTAATACACCAGGAAACCAGGAATGAATCTTAACTTCATAGGATGTTTTAAACACAATATAGGGCACTGTTATAATTTTGTCGGAGGTTTTATTTTTTAATTTAGCCCTGCATGGTTAGCACAAGTATGCAGTGAAACTATCTCGCGGGCGAAATTTCCAATTTCTTTCGTTTCCACGTCAAGGTAAGAACTTAGGAGTTCGCATCTTTCTCCTAGCCAGCAACAGCTCCTTGCCCTTCAGACCCTCGGTCTTCACCGGCTTGGGGTCCAGCCTTGAGGGCTTCGGTGGCTGCCTCTTTTTCTTCTTCACTTCGGGTAAGAGGGGAGGATAGTATATCTTCTGCATCCAGATGAACTGGTGTTCTGGGGGGATGTGCTTTTCTAAAATGAATTTTCTTGGCACCTGTAATTTGTACAGGGTTGTCAAATTATAAAATTTATATAAATCAGAAAAACGTTACTAAAGTTATCGCGGAACAACTATTCAGAATCAAAAAGCCATCTAAATGCAGGGACATCCCCGTAGCAAGCCGACAGTTCCGTTGTGTGTGAAGTTGTAAGAACTTCGCTTCGCTCAGTATAGTTACTTTGCTTTGTTGGTAGAAGGGTGTAGGGCTGGAATGGGTGAGGTGTTAGCATATACAAGATATCTCTATACTCAGCTTAACGCGTTATTTCTTTGAAACCTAAGCTGCCAAAATAAGGGGTGCGGGAGGGGAACACGCAATGCTAGACAGGGAACGCGCCATTGTTCCGTGGGGCGTAAGAGAGAGTCAGACATTAATGGTCGCCATAGAGACGTACTAAGTTTAATGTCACTTACAATAAATTAGTGTCTCACTATAGGTTGAAATTACTTCGAGCGTGGCAGCGGGGGTCGCCCGGCTATGCGGGGTCTTGGGTTATTAGTAGAGGGCGGAGTACCGGTGGTAAATTTCACACTAAATGTATGGAGTCGCCTAAGTATTCTTATGATTAAATAAATAACGAATAAATGATTAATTTTGCATAATAATTTTTAGGAACTTATAGAAATTATCTTACGAGCATACAAATATAATGTAATATGTTGTTAATATCTATAATACATAATAATATGTTTTCTTATCAAAACATTATCATTAGGTACTAAATACTAGACTAAGAAGTTATACCTGCCAAACGATATATTATTTTCAAGACCATTCAATTACAATTGAGGACTGGAATTATGTGTTCGAGGTCCTCCTCACAATCTACACTTAAGTGCGTATCCATGTTATAAAATGAATGGACTATGGCCACATGTTCCTGGTTTTTCGGAGTGAATCGGTTTCTTAATTTATTGAATATCCATTTATGAGTGGAAAACGATCGCTCTACATCTACCGATGTCATGGTTGCATGTTTAAGGACTTGTTTATAATTTTCCATTGTAATCATATTCCTTAATTCGTCAGCATCTGGGTTTCTATCTAGAACCAATTCGAGTTTATTTCGCACGGTTTCACTTCCTTGGAGGCTTAAAATACTCCTAACTATATCTATTACCAGAAAACTTTCATCTATCGGAATTTTAGTGCATTCTAATTTTTCTATCGATTCAGGTATAATTTCGTAACAATTTTTTATAAAGCTTAACTCGTTTTTTAAATTTTAATTTTCAAACAACTTCTGGGCTTTTCTAATGGCAATAGCTTCTTTACTGTTCAATTGCATCACAATATTTTTAATCACGTCAAAATGTCTATCGTAGTAAAAACTTGCATTTAACCAGGTGCCCCAACGAGTGATAATGGGTTCCGGCGGTAAAGGCACATTCTGCGCATGGTCCCTGAAAAATCGGACGCGGTGTGGTGATTAAAAAAAAATCTTCTTGACATTAGATATTAAAGAATTGACCAATTTATGTTCAGATCTTATCTGCTCCGCGACTCTGTGTAGTCCATGAGCGAAACAAGTTACGTGTCGTACTTTAGTGTACTTTTTCTTCAAAATCTTGCCGACAGCAAGCATGTACGCTGCGTATCCGAACAGAATATTAAAAATTTGTTCATATTATCTGTAAAATTATCCTCCCACAAAAAATTCAAGCTTTCGTCAACCACCGCTGCAATTGAGTTCGCGTTTACAGTACTAACGACTTTACACGCTAACAAATATGGCCTTTGTAAAGCATCATCAAGTGATTTTATAATTACATTTACTACGCAATTACCGAAATTATCAAAAGTCTCATCCACCGCAAGCCATAAATTGGAATCGAAAAATGTATTTCGTATTTGCTTGACGGTCGCATTGTATATTCTGGTAAGATAGTATTTTGTCAAAACACTTTCTTCGGGAAGTTTTACGCCTTTATCTAAGTATTTTCCAAAGAACTTTTTAAATTCTGGATGGTTAACTCTTTTCCATGGGATGTTACACGCTATAAGGAAAACGCATAAATCATAGGCAAAGGTGCCATTTTGGTTTCCACAGTTAATTTGGTGTTGTTTACTGTTAACGTGTTTTTCGACATTATATTTTTTCAACTGCTTTAAATCCACTGAGCAAGAAATACTGTGAATGCTACATTCTTCTTCATTATATATAAGATTTTCGTACGTTTCTATCATCCGCAGAATTGTTGCTTCACATGGCTTATTCATCTTGATATTTTTCGGTTTTAAATATTTAGCCGACGCAATAATAATTCAGATAATATAGATGTAAAGCAGCTGTCTAAATTGACAATGTCAAATAATTAGTTTCTAAATGTCTCATAAATTTGTAAATTAGTAACTTTTTGAAAAGAAAGGTTGCATATGGTAAAAAATATTATATCGATGAATGGTGACTTTGTTAAAAGAAATTGAAAAATAACCCAAAACATTTACGACATAACATTTAGGTGTTCCTGAAATCGATTTATGAAAATAAATGTTAAGTACTTACTTCCAATTTACGAGTAGGTACCATACTAAGTAATTAGGTAAATGAATAATTTTATTATTCAAGCCTAAAATAATAATTATAAAAACGACTCCATACCTTTTGTGTGAAATTTGCCACCGGTACTCCGCCCTCTAGTTCTTAGTCTATGGGTGGTAGTATTTATACTGATATTCAGTGCCTAAATTGAAGAATAAATGAGCGAATCAACCTTTTGATGTTGTTTATTCTGTCCCCGTTGTCCGAGGGATATCTTCATACTGTTTCAAAGAAAATATTTGGTTGTCCAACGGACGGAACCATATCAACGATACTAGAACCAGGCGCAAAATAAAGTTTATTAACTCAAATATTTTTTTACAATTTCAAGCTAACATGGTTATGAAGATTATAATATTTATATTATAACTATTATTTGTAACGGGGTATTTACCAGGTATATTGGGGTTTTTGAGCATCTGATATTTCGGCACAGTTGCATGTGCCATCATCACGGAGTAACTCCCAGTAATACCCAGTTACATGGATGCTGATGGACCTCCTGAAGACCTGATCACCCTTAGCGACGAGGCCATTAAGTGGCTGACTGGTCTTAATCTCTTCTTATAGTTGCTTTTGTTTCTCATGTATATGCCATACGATTAAATAAATAAATAACCCAGTTGCAAATAATCGCTTACAGTTAAGTATACATTTTTTTTACCTACCAGAATTTCGTTGCAGACATCTTTTTCTCTTTCCGTGTAATGTGGGATGTCATCAACTCTCTTCCTTTTGGGGATTCTCGCAAACTTCACCTTGGGAAAATCTGGCTTTTGATACCTAGAAGCATAGAAGTATAAATATATGTACAGTCAAGTGTAAAAATATGGGTGTACTCATCTTACTCAAAAATATGTCCCATAGTATCTTATTCCGTTGTAATAAGTGCGTAGTACCATATTTATGAGACGATTTTTTCGATACGTATTTTTGCACTTGACTGTACTAGAAGTCCGCCTCGAACTAAGATCTCACGATTCTTGCAAACGAGTGACCAGTATAACAAGACCTTTTAACAAAACTCTTTTAGGCCTTCCGATTTCAGAACCCTGGTCAATACAGCTCATATAAGAACTGTCTTATTATTATTATTATATTTATCTCTGCTACAACCCCAACAAATTTCATTAAGATCAGAAAAACGTTACTAAAGTCATCGCGGAACAACATTCAAAATCAAAAATACCGGCCAAGTGCGTGTCGGACCAATGGAGGGTTCCGTACCTTCAACGGAATAAGAATATCAAAAAGTCGTATCTGGCTATGGAAGAGGTTTTTTGGAGATAACTCGACTGTGATTACAAGCTCCGAGCGTTGCCGCTCGACGCTCGTCCAAAGCATGACGGTCGGCGTCAGCCGGTGTCTACCATCCGATAAATTAATCGGTCGAGCGTCGAACGCAAACGGTCGGAACGTGCATTACGTGAACAAGGCTTAATGGTACAAACTAAGTAGCCGTTCGCGCGGTACCTACCGACGGAGCGTGCAGCGCCGCGTCCATTCCAAACAAATGAAAATGTATGAAAGTGAACGCTGACCAACTTTATGTTCTTATTGATATTCGCAGTGCATCATAAATAGTTATAAACAAAAGAGAACCGACTTGACTTAACCTTCATCTTTCCAAAAGCAAATGCCCGAACTACTGTAAAAATTACCGAAATCACTATAGGTGTGCCTATAATATTTAAAGAGTTCCCACTATTTCTTCAGTGAAGTATACTTTTTCAAACATAAAAATAATTTTTCAAATCGGTCCGGCATGTTCGAATAATCAGTGAACATACATTTAAAAAAAACAAGCAATAATTTTTAAGAAAAAAAAACCGACTTCCATGGGGGTAGCCGGTGAAGCATTATTGTAGATGGTGCACTTAGATTCCATACAATGAAATAACTTGCTTAACAAACGCAGCGGAGAGGACAAATCGCCAAACCTGAACTATGCGTCGTTGAAGAGTTCCGTTCTGATCATCATCATCAGTTCCACTTCATCAAATGTCACTCTTTTGAATGAAAATGCTTGACTTGTTGATAAAAATACAAAAATCACTATGTGTAAGCCCTTAAGATTTGAGGAGTTCCCTCGATTCTTCATGGATCCCATCATCAGAACTTGAGCTTGACGAAAATTTGTCCTGACAATTAAACTTGCTAAACAAACACAGCGAAGAGGACAAATCGCCAAACGTGAACTATGCGTCGTTGAAGAGTTCCGTTCTGATCATCATCAGCAGTTCTACTTCATCAAATGTCACTGTTTTGAATGAAAATGATGGTTTTGTTGATAAAAATATAAAAATTACTATATGTATGCCTTTAAGATTTGAGGAGTTCCCTCGATTCCTCATGGATCCCATCATCAGAACTGCGTTTTGACAAAAACGGGACCAATCTGTATATATATACTTACAATCAAAAAAAGAATTTTCAAAATCGGTTCAGACATGACGGAGTTATGGAGTAACAAACATAAAAAATAAAAAAAAAACATACACGCCGAATTGAGAACCTCCTCTTTTCAAATCTTGAAGTCGGTTAAAAACAAAGATCCCGACGAATTGAGATCTTGAAGTCGTTTGAAAAATCGCGATAGGCTCGTTTAATCTGGCGCTACTCACCAAACTAAGTCCCAGTGGTCCCTGTATACAGGTGCAGGCATTATAATTCCCATAGCTCGTAGTACATCAGATCTGTAACTCATATAGAATCAAAATCACGGAAGAGGAAAGCGACGCGTTTTTATCGCAATATCTAAGATTCTAATATTAAGACTAAAATATTTTAAAAAGGATATAGATGTAGATGCTGGCAGGTGGCAGCATTGTCTCACTAAATTGGACTGGGAGGTCTGTAGCTACTCAGTGAGCCGGTGTCGGCAGGGAGCCGGTCTAATTCCTTGCCATCAAATATGTTGAAGCGTATAAAGCAATTCATATATATGGTAAATTGTCAGACTGATTTGTTCAGCGAGGAAGCCAGCTCTCGGTCTCCTATGTCATCTCTGAGTGTAGAATGACATACCTGGTCCAAATATGTCATAACATAACCCCCAACTGGGCCCGGTCCGGGACTTCAACCAGGTGAGGCGAGTGAGGTCAGTGATTGATCGGATAGCACGTAGGCAACCCTATACAGCGATTGAACTTGATGAATTCCGTGCTGAAGAGCTGGCGGACTGCTGAGGTTATAATCTGAAACATGTTGCCAAGGGCATACCTCGTCCAATTCTGTCGTATCCCCCAGCTGGGCCCGGTCCGGGACTTGAACCAGGTGCAGAGAGTGAGCGGGTAGCGCGTAGGCAACCCTATACTGCAGCTGAACTTGATGAATTCCGTGCTGAAGAGATTGCGGACTGCTGAGGTTATCCTCTGAAACATGTTGCCAAGGGCATACCTGGTCCAATTCTGTCGTATCCCCCAACTTGGCCCGGTCCGGGACTTGAACCAGTTGCTATGAGTGAGCTGATAGCGCGTAGGCAACCCTATACTGCGGCTGAACTTGATGAATTCTGTGCTGAAGAAGTGGCGGACTGCTGAGGTTAACCTCTGATACATGTTCTCAAGGGCATACCTGGTCCAATTCTGTCATATCCCCCAGCTGGGCCCGGTCTGGGACTTGAATCGCGTGCACTGAGTGAGCTGATAGCGCGTAGGCAACCCTATACTGCGGCTGAACTTGATGAATTCAGTGCTTTAGAGATTGCGGACTGCTGAGGTTATCCTCTGAAACATGTTGCCATGGGCGTACCTGGTCCAAATCTGTCGTATCCCCCAACTTGGCTCGGTCCAGGATCTGAACCAGGTGCAACGAGTGAGCTGATAGCGCGTAGGCAACCCTATACTGCGGCTGAACTTGATGAATTCAGTGCTTTAGAGATTGCGGACTACTGAGGTTATCCTCTGAAACATGTTGCCATGGGCGTACCTGGTCCGATTCTGTCGTATCCCCCAACTTGGCCCGGTCCGGGACCTGAACCAGGTGCAATGAGTGAGCTGATAGCGCGTAGGCAACCCTATATTGCGGCTAAACTTGATGAATACCGTGCTGAAGAGGTGGCGACCTGCTGAGGTTATCCTCTGAAACATGTTGCCAAGGGAATACCTCGTCCAATTCTGTCATATCCCCCAACTTGGCCCGGTCCGGGACTTGAACCAGGTGCAATGAGTGAGCTTATAGCGCGTAGACAACCCTATACTGCGGCTAAACTTGATGAATTCCGTGCTGAAGAGGTGGCGACCTGCTGAGGTTATCCTCTGAAACATGTTGCCAAGGGAATACCTCGTCCAATTCTGTCATATCCCCCAACTTGTCCCGGTCCGGGACTTGAACCAGGTGCAATGGGTGAGCGGATTGCGCGTAGGCAACCGTATACTGCGGCTGAACTTGATGAATTCCGTGCGAAAGAGATTACGGACTGCTGAGGTTATCCTCTGAAACATGTTGCCAAGGGCATACCTCGTCCAATTCTGTCGTATCCCCCAACTTGGCCCGGTCCGGGACTTGAACCAGGTGCAATGGGTGAGCGGATAGCGCGTAGGCAACCCTATACTGCGGCTGAACTTGATGAATTCCGTGCTAAAGAGATTACGGACTGCTGAGGTTATCCTCTGAAATACACGCCGTTGTTATTAATACATTTTGATGCCAGTGCGAAAAGTATGCCATTACTTGACGAGTTCCAAAATATCCTGTTACTAGCTGAAAGCGACTGGCAAGACGCGGGATGAGAATATTACGTAGTATAGGATCCGTAGGTAGGTTTTCCAAACCAGCTTCTATTTTCTTAAAAGTTATTTTCATCCTGTACCACAGAATAAATAATAGTAATTCATACAGAATGACCACGCTGAACGCTCCGCCCCGCCCTCCCCGCCTCGGCGGCCGATTAGTAGGGAACTAGTAGGCTAATCCGTCAGGTATCGATAAAAAGCAAAATGGTGGTGTATCATCAAACGTCATTTACGACAGTGGAAACAGCGCCCTAAGACGCACGTACACATTGAAGCGTGTACAGATGTGCCGTGCACACAAAGGCGCTCAAACGAGTTGTGTAGTATGACGTGTCCGCAATGTGCCTGTACTGTGACATCTAGTCTATTTCGGAACACTGAACTACAAGTATAGGTATTTAAAAAAATACTTACCTGGACATGTTCTAAGCTATGAACCCCAATGGGCGGCAAATGTGAAGCGTGTTCCAGCATCAGTAACCTCCGTCCATTGATCTTGTTGTCTATAATACACTCCTGCGATAAAAATAGACCTCACATCATTGGCCCTTGCGCCTCTTGCAGACGATTTATTGTGTAACATTAGCGAGACACCGTTTTTGGTGGCTGAATAGACAGTTCCACAAGAAGAAATAGACCTCATATAAATACAATAAATAATTGTACTTCGTATAGCGTTGGTTCAGATTTTCTACATTGTAAAGCAGGCGATCATTCCGAAAACTAATAAAAACCGGCCAAGAGCGTGTCGGGCCACGCTCACTGTAGGGTTCCGTAGTTTTCCGTCCGTCACAGTAAGTGTCCCCACTTAAGAGTTAAAATAACACCGCCATGTAGGATATGATATGAGCGTTCCACGTACAGCGACATCTATCGGCAAATTAAGTAAACTAGCGCACGAGCATAAAGTATGGAAGATGATTTTTATGGGATAATTCTTTATTGCGTGAACCGATTTTCACCGTTTTTACTTTATTTGAAAGCACGTCATTTCATTGTAATTTTGTAGAAATTACAGGTACAATAAACACCTGCTTATACGGTTAGATTACAAACTTAGTTCAGAAATTATTTTGTATTTTTTTTTTCAAAAACTATTCATCCTATCAAGTTCAAAATAATTTTCCTAGAAAGTTTTTATAAAGTTCTACTTTTGAGATTTTTTTCATATTTTTAAAACTTATGGTTCAAAAGTTAGAGGGGGGGGGACGCATATTTTTTTACTTCTGGAGCGATTATTTCCGAAAATATTTACATTATCGAAAAATGATTTTAGGAAACCCCTATTCATTTTTAAATACCTATCCAATAATATATCACACGTTAGGGTTGAAATGAAAAAAAAAATCACTCCCCACTTTACGTATAGGGGAGGTACCCTAATAAAAAAATAATTTCCACTTTTTATTTTACCACTTTGTCGGCGTGATTGATATACATATTAGTACCAAATTTCAGCTTTCTAGTGCTAACGGTCACTGAGATTATCCGCGGACGGACGGACGGACGGACGGGCAGACATGGTGAAACTATAAGGGTTCCTAGTTGACTACCGAACCCTAAAAAGGGACGGTTGGAAGGCAAGCTTTCGTTAACACTACAAAATAATACAACTCCAACACAACATTTAACTATGACAACAATACAATACACACAGCAACTCAACGACAAAAACCCAAAGAAGCCTTTAATTGCTGAGTTGGTCCTTACTACTCCTTAGTAAGCTACACCAAGTGTATTTTTTTTAATTCCACGACGGTTCGAAAAAAGCATACGGCCTGCCTGATGGTAAGCAGCTACCGGAACCTATGGACGCCTGCAACCCAAAAGGATTAAATACGGCGTGCTGTGGCTTCTTGGGCGTTTTAGGCTGTCTATTAAGCGACGAGTTTTTTGTTGCAGACGTTGACCGTAAACTACATTACTATAATTAAGCTTCACATAAGAACTTAAGAACCAGCGATTCACATAACATAAGATTATACGGACCTTTTCACATAAGAGATTTCTTATCCGGTACAAAATCTTTAAACGGAAAAAACCTAATTTTAATCATGCTCCCACGTGTTTCTCAAACCTCAACTGACTATCTATGACTATACCCAGGTTTCTGGCCCCTGCTACACTTTCAATTGGTGATCATTTGATATTTATTTGTGGGCCGCAGTTTATGATTTGACTGTGGCATTCTGTATGGTGGAGATACTTCCCCAGTCGGGATCTGCTACACCACACCGCCCTACCACACTTAGCGAGATGATATGCGCAGTACCCATACCTCCATTTTTGGATGTAGTTTAACAATATACAGTGTTTTTGAGTAGGTACCTTATACTCTGGCAAACCGACTTGTTCCTCCATCCACTTTGCCACATCCGCCTCTAACCAGTGAAAAGCTTCTGGGAACTTCAGTCCGTCTACCACCTTCGCAGCTAGCTCGTACAACGTCAGCGGTGTGACCAGGCAAGGTCTCAACTTTCTGCCAACATGTACAAATATTTTTTACAAAAAGTATAATATAGAAAGATTATGCCCGACTACAGATTTTTTAGGAGCACCTCTTTTCAACCGACTTCAAGATTTCTAAGGAAGAGGTTCTCAATTCGTCGGGATTTTTGTTTTTGCTATTCAACCAACTTCAAGATTTCGAAGGAGGAGGTTATCAATTCGCCGGGATCTTTGATTTTTTTGCATTTTTTTATACCCACCGACACCGATTATTCGAAGACGACTGGACCGATTTGGAAAATTCTTTTTGTTTGAAAGAGTATACTTCACAGTTGGTCCCATTGTAACCGGGTCAGAATCTGATGATGGGATCCTGGAGAAATCGAGGGAACTCTTTAAATATTATAGGCACATCTATAGTGATTTGAGTATTTTTGACCTCAGCTCGAGCATTTGCTTTTGGAAAGGTGGAGGCTAAGTGAAGTCGGTTCTTTTTTGTTTCAAATCATATTTATATTTTATATCCCTTATTATCAGTATATACCGGGTGTGGCTTGTAACACGAGCAATTATTAAATCGTAGATTCTACTCCTCAAACTGGACAACGTTTGTTTAGCGACTTTATAAATTAACTTGTGGTTTGATTTTTAAGTACATTTTAAAGCTTATTCGAATACGCAATGGATTGCGAAATTGATTATGTCTGTATTGTAAATTGATTATGTGAGGTGACAAGACTGACAAGCAATGTCAATTGGACGGATTTTAACGTACTTACTTTGATAATACTATTTAGTTAGTATGAAAAAGAGACAATCTAAAGACTCCATATTTTTAGGGTTCCGTAGCCAAATGGCAAAAAACGGAACCCTTATGGATTCGTCATGTCTGTCTGTCTGTCCGTCCATATGTCACAGGCATTTTACTCGGAAACTATACGACGTATCTGAATAAAATTTACACATAAGGTGTATTTTGTATGCAGCTACTTAGTTATGTAGTTAAATTTGAAAAAAAAAAAATATTTTTAGGGGGGCGCTCCATACAGGTAACTAAACTAAAAAAAAAATTAACCAAATATCAACATGTGACACATCAATTGATAGGACCTTTCAAAATAACATTGAGGTTTATTTGACTATTTTGTGATTAAGTGAATATTTTCTGAAATAATCGCTTCGAAAGTCAGAAAAGTTGTGTAGCCCCCCCCCCCCCGTAACTTTTGAACCGTAAGTTCAAAAAATTTGAATAGTTGCGCCTTATCATATACTTTCTACGAAAATTGTTTTGAACATTATCGGTTCAGCCATTTTTGAGTTATCTCCAAAAAACTTCTTCCATAGGCATCAGATACGACCTTTTGGTATTAGTTTGGTTCTTATTCCATTGAAGGTACGGAACCCTCCTATGCGTGGTCCGACACGAACTTGGCCGGTTTTTTTTTAAAGTTGTTGAACAAAAGTTTTATAGTTTGAGGAGTAGAATCTACGTTTTAATTTTTTGCTCGGGTTACAGGCCACATACTGTATATAAATTTATAAATCCGGTATCCATTACTGCTTTATAACTGCAGCAATAAACTCATCATTGTTTTTAGGGTTCCGTAGCCAAATGGCAAAAAACGGAACCCTTATGGATTCGTCATGTCTGTCTGTCTGTCTGTCTGTCCGTCCGTATGTCACAGGCATTTTACTCGGAAACTATACGACATATCTGAATAAAATTTACACATAAGGTGTATTTTGTATGCAGCTACTTAGTTATGGAGTTAAATTTGAAAAAAAAAATATTTTTAAGGGGGCGCTCCATAGATGTAACTAAATTTCAAAAAATGTTTTTTAACCAAATATCAACATGTGATACATCAATCGATAGGTCTTTAAAAATAACATTGAGGTTTCTTTGACCATTTTATGATTAAGTGAATATTTTCTGAAATAATCGCTTCGAAAGTCAGAAAAATTGTGTAGCTCCCCCGGTAACTTTTGAACCGTAAGTCCAAAAAATATGAAAAAATTTGAGGCGATGTGCCTTATCATATACTTTCTACGAAAATTATTTTAAACATTATCGGTTCAGCCATTTTTGAGTTATCTCCAAAAAACTTCTTCCAAAGGCATCAGATACGACCTTTTGGTATTAGTTTGGTTTTTATTACATTGAAGGTACGGAACCCTCCTATGCGTGGTCCGACACGCACTTGGCCGGTTTTTATTTATTTACGTAGCATTGTTTGCTTGGCGTTGATGACACTGTATTACTTCATTGACCTGGCCGAGAACAGGTTAATATGTTTACTTAATTTGTCTTAGCAAGTTTTGATTTATGGACGGCTGCAGGACGTTGCGTAAATTTTAGGACAACAATGAAAATAATACATAACCTACTGAGTATGTGAGGCTACAGGCTACCTACGCTGGCTTTCGGTACGGCGCTTCTTTGGGAAAACACGTGCATTCTGCGCACGTCGTCTTGTCCGGTGAGGGATATACGATCTGTAAAGGCAGGATGTGGTTATTTATGTCACTCTGGGCGGTAAGTGAGATTTACCGCCAGCGCGCGCAGCGGCATATCTCACATCACAACCAGGAGAAGACGTAAAATTGTGTACGCACCATGCGCTTTGGTCACAAATGCCCGCAATCTGATACGTTCTTTATTTTACCTCCCTGAGTGCTTAATGTACTTTACAGCACAGCCAAGCTACTCTCTGGTATCTGTGGTGCGGCGTGGTGGAAGTTTGTGGTGTCTATTCCACAAATTACGTCACAATAATTTTGTGATTTAATTGACCTATCCCCTCTGCTTGACCCATAGTCACAGAGGTTCAGCATTTATTCGAAAACGGCTGATTCTATTTGGAAATTGTTGGATTACGTACGGTTTCCTCACGATGTTTTCCTTCGCCAAAAAGCGACTGGGAAACATAAAGTGATATTTAGTACATAAGTTTCGAGAAACTCAGTGGTACGAGCATGGGTTCGAAACCGGGATTTCAGATTAAAGTTACACGCCATACCACTAGACTACCAGCGCATCATAGTCGTAAGTGTGCATAAAGTACTTTTCAGGAATGTTACAGAGCTCCGGTTCCGGTTCCGTTAAGCCGGAGCTTCCGATTGGTTTTAAACATTCGCTTCGGTTCCGGTTCTGTTATTTTCAAAACATAAGTTACATCGGATGTCATAGCAACACAGCGGCAGGAAATGAGCGGCGTACATCAAAAACAAACAGGTTTATACCTGTCATTTGCTCATGTCTCCGCTTGCCTCGTGCTGCTATCACTCGGGCGTCGATTCTGGTTCCGATTCCGTTTCTGGTTCCGATTCCGTTTCTGGTTCTGATAAAACCGTACTTAAGCTTTGACTGCTGATGGCATACTTACTGTTTGTAAAGTCGATTCTTTGATTAAAGTTTTACGTAAGAAGTGTTAATTTAATACCTTTCGAGGTGGAATGATCACTGAAGGTTTTCTTCGTGGTATTACTATTTCAAGTTTTGGCTTTTTCGCCGGAGACTCTGATTCCTGTAAATATTGTAATATTACATAATAGTAAGGAAAAATTCGAATTACATTAATATTTTAGCCTACGTCACTCCTAAAATCTGTGTACGCGTCTTTCTAGCACAATACCAGATTCGAAAATAGCAGTTTCGCAAGAACAAAGTTGTAAAATACCGGAATATCTGGATACCAGACTCCTAGGATACCAAAGTAACAAAATACCAATCGAAAGTTTTGGTTAGGTTATTTCTTCCATAAGGCGCGTAGCGCCAAGATTCGCTTCGTCAATTCTGCCTCAGTCTTGCCCAAACAATCCAAAGGACCCTTAGATTTTTTGTCTCGAAATTGGTAGGGTTCTTTAAAAACCTTTCAACATTGCACTTAATCTGACCATTTAAGTTCTGTCACAACGTTTTTAACTGATAAAATCGCCGTTCTACAGTCACCATCAAATATATCAGAGCGGCCACGGTACTCAAAAATATCTGAACATGCACTATATCGCTGTGACAATAGGGGCGTTGTTCAGATATTTGTGACCACCTTAGCCGCTCAATATATCTGATGGTGACTGTACAACGGCTGACATGTAACTGAAATAAATATGTACTATTTAACACGTCTATCAATGTTTCGGTTTCGATTTCGGCCGAAACTGGACCCAGAGCCGAACCTTTTGTTTCGGTTTCGGCAAAAAATCATGTTTCGGTCGGACACTTACTCTGACCGGCCTTACGATAAATAAAAATAAGTTATGTTAAAACTAAGACGAATTATTGTTGTTGCTAGCAATTACTATAAACCTGCAATACTTACAAAGCCAGAAAAGTAGATAGTTAACCGTAAAACTCCTACCTAATAAGTAGGCAAAGAGAAAAAGGCAAATAGATGAATGTATGGGGAAGATAATATTTACCTTTTGCATTTTAAATCGATATAAAATATTGTAAATATTGTGTACGAAAACATTCAGCGGCTTGACATGTGACAGTTTTTGAAATTTTTTTTAACACCTAGTTTCAGAGTTGTTTTAAGTTTTTTGACGGTGGAGGTTGTCATTTGTCAGTTTGATGATGATGACATTTATCCATGGTAGTGATTATGGATGGTACAAGGAGGATCGCTCTCTCTTATAGGAAAACGGTCGAAAAAGTGTCTAGCGGTAAGCACTAAACAATAGTTCCAAATATCTCCGGGTGGCGCTAGGTATAGTTAGTATTTGAAATTAAGTACCGATATTTTATTTTTATATGACATTCTAAATAAAATTAATATTCAGAGTATTTTCTTTCCGCAAATAGTTATTTTGTAAATATGTATGGATTTAATTTTTTAATATCAAAATTAATTTAGTCAAATTTTATATCATTGTGGCGCCATCAGTTTATCGCCTTTTGACGGACACTTTTGTAACATGAGATTTATATCCTCCTTGTACCATCCATAGTAGTGATTATCAGTATCACTTATGTTTATGTGCTTCGTACAGTCGTCATCAAATATATCGGAGCGACCAAGGTACTCTAAAATATCTGAACATGCACTTTATCGCCTTGACAATAGAGGCGTTGTTCAGATACTTATGAACACCTTGGCCGCTCCAATATATCTGGCGACTGTAAAACGGACCAAGAGAGAAACCGGACATTACTCTTACTCTATTTCCCTAACCACAGTTGAACCTTATTACCGAGCAAAACAGTCGTTCATTTCATAGGTGACTAGTAAAAAGTTGTATCTCACTCGCACTCGTTACAAAATTGACACATTTGACTCATATTGATTGTCTGACGACGTCATTGTCATTACCTCCTTAGTCAAAACGAGACGCAGTCCCCTAGATAACTCACTCTTTCGGCCTCACTTTGAGGTCAAAGAGTAGGTATACTCCATTTTTAAATGATAACTTCATGCTTCGTACTTTAAAGTTTTATGGCTTGTATCATAGGGAATATTTCGCAAAAATCTGCGTAGGGGCGGCACTAGCACAAACAGAGGGCCTACCGCGAAACACGAAAATCAACATTGACAATCGACACCGTTGTGGTATCAAAATAATTTTAAACAAAAAAGAACCGACTTCACTTATTAGCATCCACCTTTCCAAAAACAAATGCTCGAGCTGCTGTAAAAAATACTCAAATCACTATAGGTGTGCCTATAATAGTTGAAGAGTTCTCTCGATTTCTCCAGGATCCTGACCTGGTTACAATGGGACCAACTGTGAAGTATACTCTTTTTCTTTCAAACATAAAAGATTTTTCCAAATCGGTCCAGCCGTCTTCGAAAAATCGGTGAACATACATAAAAAAACAGAGATCCCAACGAATTGATAACCTCCTCCTTCGAAATCTTGAAGTCGGTTGAAAATAGCAAAATAAAAGCAACAACAAAAATCCCGACGAATTGAAAACCTCTTTCGAAATCTTGTGTAAATATAATCCATTATTTTTTTATCCGCAGGTCCATACAAGGCTAACCTATCTCCGCCACCTCATAGTCTCTCTTGCGCAGGCGCGCGACATCGAGCGCACCCTGCTCGTGTTCTCGCACGACTATTACGACGAGGAGATCAACAGCTTGGTGCGCACCATCGACTTCACTAAAGTAAGTTGCACGGTCGAAAAACTTATTATAGTTCAGTGAAATGTTGTATAATGTTTATTATAGTTCGGCGAAGTGTTGTATAATGATTCATTATACACAGCTGACGCGCGACTACCTTATAGTCGCTTCCGCGCAGGCTGCTAGTGTTCTCGCACAACAATTTGAAGAAGAGATCAACAGCTTGGTCCGCACTATCGACTACTAAAGTAAGCTGCGCGATCGAAAAACTCATTATAGTTCAGTAAACAGTTGTATAATGTAACATTATACTTCCTAAACTAAAAGAGTAAATATATTAAGCCTGCCCAGAAATATATCATCATGCGCCATGTTGCGGAATTTCATTATCACTAATTTCTTACACTGGCAATAATTTTAATGACGGGATGATATGCATGTGTGAGGGCATGTGATAGGCTGTCATTGTTGTCAGTGTCATTGTGGCAGTGTTGGATATTAAATAATAAACGACAAAAAAATCCCAACATTATTCAAAGTCAAAAACGAAACATTGTAAATAGTGTATAAACTGCTGTAAATAAAACGCTCGGGAAATAAAACTATTTCGCCGTGAAACATTTTCAAATTAACATCAGGAGCTGACAGGCAAACAAATCAAGATGTCACTATACCATAGAGAATAATACGCTCTATGACTGCTGCCATATAAATGAGAATAATAGCGCCCTCTTGACAAGCCGTACTAATATTATAGATGGGAAAGTGTATGTGTGTGTTTGTTGGTTTGTTTGTCCGTCTTTCACGGCAAAACGGGGCTACGAATTGACGTGATTTTTTAAGTGGAGATAGTTGAAGGGATGGAGAGTGACATAGGCTACTTTTTGTCTCTTTAGCTAAAGAGACAAAACTTTACCACGAGTCATGCAAATAAGCCCAATTCGAGATTCGTTCACGAGTTCGTAAATTATTTGTATGGAGAATTTGTGCAGAGCCTCTAGCGGTCACTTATAGAACTAAAAATTACTGCCATACCATAAGTTAAATTATCGTTTATCCAATTCGCTCACGAAAGTTCGATTGCTTGTTTCGTTTGTGTAGATTTCAATACTTTACAAAGTGACGTGACGTGACAAACGTCACATCCTTCACACCAACCGAAACTGATTGTAGGTAAGCCAAAAAGGTTTTACTTCCTAAGTACATTTTATCTGAAGGTTTAGAACTGTAGACAACATAAAGCTCTATAAATGGAGTACGCTTCGCCTCATCTTTCCAAACAAAAAAGTCTGCCAAAATCTGAGGGGGGCGAGGTAGCACGCATGTGAAGTTTTCAAGTCAAAGGTACATCATTGTCGGTTGTTAATACAGTTTATTTCTAAATGAATTTTTATGGCAGCAACGCTTTATTGACAACCGACAAAGATGTACCTTTGTCTTGAAAACACCAAACATATTTGACATATTCTTTTTATACTTCATAACACTAAATGGAGCAATAGATAGTCGACTGTACATATGTTAACATATGGTTCATTATTGGATGCAGTCTTTGGAAATGTCAAACAAAAAAGCCAAGGATCATTTTTGATTGTATTTTCAAACAAAATATAGAAGACAGCAATCCTTAAGCGCGTTAAATATGGAGAAGTGTCAAACGTCAAATAGTTACTGCCCGTCAGAAAGAAAACGATTGTCTTTGAATCGATTCTGTAAACGAAGCTTGATTTTCGATTTAGGTTAAATCTTTTACTACGAAAGTAATGATAAATAAAGTAAAACTGTACTTACATCTGAAATGGTATTTCATCTTTTTGTAAACTAGACGAAATATAACATTTTTTTACATCCAAAAACAGCGCATAAGGGCATTTTCACGGAGCTTGTTATCCATTGACAGCGATGACGAAAATGGCGTGACATCGATTATTGAAATAGTTTTTATAGATGTACTAGATTTTCCGCCAATACTTTTGACAGAGGGGAAATGATACTCAGGGCCTCTCCTGGTTTAGAACTCTCTGGTAGACAATTATATGAGCAGTGAACAATAATAAGCATTGAAACCGTACTAGCTCTGAAAAATTACCCTACTTTTTGTGGGTGTTTAATATGCTTGCTAGGCCGTAAACCAGGAATAATTTCCGTTGGTCATCGTGTCCCAAGCGGTAAATTTTAAGTCGTTAAGGGCGGTCAATAATCAAGCTTCGTGATGGTCAGCTGCCGTTCCTTGAGTGGGTTGAGGAACGGCAGCCATTTTCTCACATAAAATACATATAAAATAAAATGACCATCGCGACCCAGTTGAAACAGGTGATAGTTTATATTACAAATAAAATAAAAATCATCAGCCGTCTGTATACCACTGAAAAGACCGTAACCTAGTCACATGAATATATGGTATTTAGGGTATCAGCAGACTTTCTTTCTACCTCAATACAGCCGGCTGACGATTTTCCTGATAATAAGAGCATCAAATACTGACAGCTGACCTACGCGAGTCATCATTATACTTCGTCCTTAACCACTTCAAAAATTATCATCGCCTGGGACGCCTTGCGATTGGTCATGAAATTTGTTCCTGGCTTACGGTTCATGCCATCGGAGCCGGGAAATACAAGCTATGACAGTAAGCCTTTACCTTATTTAAACGCGCGTGACTTTGAACGCATAAAATGTTATCAACCGACTTCAAGAGTTCGAAGGAGGACGTTCTCAATTCGTCAGGATCTTTATTTTCACTATTTTTTCATAATGTTCACCGATTGCAACTTTTTTTTAAACAGGGAAATTACGTATTTCGTCATACATATTCAAAGCTAGGAAAAGGGGTGAAAACTGTCAGTACTTCATCCATCCATCCATATACTTATTTCGTCGTAGGATATAGGATTACCTAATGCTGAACCACACTTCGCCTATGCGGACAAATATTCGTGTTGCGTCTCTTTCTTATTGTATAGAATAGGAAAAAGACGCAACACGAATATTTGTCCGCATAGGCGAAGTGTGGTTTACCATAAGAAAACCAAATTGATGAAATTTCAAATGTACAAATAACACTACTAGTTTAAAACGTCCTAGAACTACGTTCATATGTAATAGATGATTCTTAATTTATTTTACGTCACACCTGGCCATAATGTGAGTTTTACCGCTCGCTACGCTTACGGTAAAACTCGCATTATGGCCAGGTGGGGACGTAAAATTGTGTACTCACCACGGGCAGTAAAAAAGAAAGCCCTCTATCGCATATTTACAACCCTCGCCTGCGGCTCGGGTCCCAAATACCTGCGATTTCGGGCTTTCTTTTTTTTACAGCCCTAGGTAAGTAATGTACTATGGTTATTTTGTCAACATGACAGTTCGACTTTTAGTGATCATAGTGGATCATAGGTTTATTTCTTATTATTTAGGTCTATTGTATAATCACAAAAGGATAAGTACCCTTTCAGGATGTTGTTGATTCTCTAAAGTATAGGCAGTGCGCTACTGTTACACATCCCACCTGCGTCGACGCCGACACGTTGGCCAAGTTCTTTAATTTATTTACCAGCGAACAAGCCGGAGCGGCGCCCGACATACAAGACTATTAAATATAGTTGTCGTTCGTCTAACTATTGTTGGTGTCTAGGCAATCGATCCGTGGAGCAAGGGGCACGGAGCCTCACGACCTAACAAACGCACAAGGGAAGCTAAAGATGCTCCAGCAAGCCGCCGGTTTTCATACATAACACAACGCAGGATTGCGGCTTTGCCGCTTCTTGCATAATGATGGTTTTATTTCTATTTATAAGTTACACGTACGAGTAATTGTTAGTAGTACTTATAAGTTTCTAGTTTGTGACAATGTTACTTTAAAAGGCTATTTCGCAATAAATAAATCTTTAATATAATTTATTATGTACATTATAATTTCAAAGTGCCCTGTATAAATCTGGATGTCTTTTAAGTAAGCACTATTTTATAGTACTTGGATGCAATAATTCTAAGATCCCGGCCTGTAACGCAGTTGTTACTTCTTGAATATAAAATAATACACCTTCCTGGGATAAATAGTTTGCCTTGCTGGTGATAAGTTAGCTGCTACAGCAATCAATCAGAAATTAATGATGCACAAGAACCTGTAAAAGATGTTTCAATATTATTTGTTATTTTTCACAGTTTCATTGTAATTATTATGATTGAAAATGAAAGTGTTTATAACTATTATATCAAATTTCAACTACTTACCATTCGTTTTAGGTTAGAGTTGGTATTTTTGTGTCGATTTAAAATCAGATTAATTGACTATTAATACATAAATCTCACAAATATTCAGCAGTTCTTGGGTCTAGATTTCTTTTTTAAAATTATTATTATTGAAGTGTTGATGTGGATATTTCTATTTCTCATATCGGCTTGAAATTTATCGTTTCGTTTTCCAGTTCCAGTTATCATACTATGCAGTCTTATTAACAAATTATGCTTAATATAAGGCTTTGTCGATATTATTTCGTCAACTAATAATATATAAATATAACACAATAAAATGGTTTTCACTTTCACCATGTTTTGACATCTCACCTTATAATTTGATAGTGAAAGAGTTTTCTACAGTCGATACGGTATTTTTCGGTGACGTAAGTCAAATTAGTGTCTTATGGTAACATTTTAATAAAACCTATCGATAACAAACTGTACTGACCTTCAGTGCGTTAACATGACAGATCACATTCGACGTGCCGCATACATCCGTCTCGTTCTACCTATGAGACGGATGTATGCAGCGCACTAAACGTAATCCGACATGAAATGTCAGCATAGATCGTTTGTATGTGTTGCTGTCGAAACTGAAGGAAAACGATTCGAAGCCCGATTATTCGTTAACGCCTATAGAAAAATATTTAGAATTTTCTACATGACTCGTGGTAGAGGTACTGGTCATGTTTTAAATTAATTCAGTTGTATTTTCCTTTTCCAGGTAATGCAGATCTTCTATCCTTACTCCATACAAGCACACCCAAACGAGTTCCCAGGAGTGGATCCCAATGATTGTCCGAGGGACGCCAAGTTTGAACAGTAAGTCTGTCATGACATGACCTTTTGAACGACATACGTCCTAGAGTCTGGCCAGGCGTGGATCCAGGATTTCGTTTGGGGGGGGGGCACTTTCCTTCACAAAAAATCTCGCGGTCCGCACCTACGGGCCCCGTAGTATACAAGGTTTGCGTTTCAGGGGGGGGGCAATTGCCCCTGTTGCGCCCCCCCCCCTGTATCCGCGCCTGAGTCTGGCTATGGAAATATTACACACATTTTTGGCGGGAAATTTAAAAAATCTTGGGCGGGTCACAACCAGATTTGCCCTTGGGTCTTTTTTCTTTTGGCCCTTGTATAGTAGGAATGATAGTTTTGATACTACAAAATATTTTTGATTTTCTGTTCACATGTACCTAAAGTATCTAAACTATTTAATGAAATCCGTCAATGTTTAGATCAGTAATATGAGTATGGTACATATTTCATTTGAGGGAGATTTCCACGGGTTGCAAGATATCATTTCATTCGTGTAACTGCAAAAAATCCCCTCTTGGACATTCCCTACAATTATAAAAGCTAGAAAAAATACTACCACCGGTTCGAAGAATTGATTCAATTTGATTTAGGCGTTTAAGGGGCTGACAACAGCTAAATTCCCTCCCTATCTTTTTCAGCGCGAGTGAAAGAGAAACACTGTGTTACGATTAATACGGGAGCTCATTGCAAAATTTGCAAACTAACGAATTAAACAAAAACTGCGCATTAATGGAGAAATATAAAGCAACGAAGTTTATAGTATTAGTGCGGTGGAATTTTGTCCTTAGTTACAGACGTATAAGTCAAGAAACTAAAGACATACAACTGTTTAAAGCAAATATTAAGATGTGACTTTGGAATTATTTTGTATCGAGCCGATTTCGTCCAATCGTGTGTCGGAATTAACGAAGTTCTTCCAAATATAACGAATAATAACATTTTTTTTTTTCGATTCTCAAAACAAAACTTTCGATTCTAAAAAACTGTTTGAGTAGAGTCAATTTGAAGGTCATCGGGTGTTGTCAGCCTCTATGTCTTATAACGAGTACCTATTATGCGGACAATATACTAATTATAAGCAGACAAATTCGCATTCAGAAGTTACTACATAAATATAACTAGTAGTCCGCCTCGAACTGAAAACTCGCGATTTACTTACAAAAGAGATGACCAATATAACAAGACACTTCTGAAGATTTTTTTTGCCTTCTAGCTCCATAACCCCTAGATTGATCCTGCTCATATACGAACTCTCAAATTATATGTATCTCTGCTACAACCCCAACAAATTTCATAAAGATCAGAAAACCGTTACTAAAGTTATCGCGGAACAAACCCTCAAAATCGAAATGCCGAGACGTCCCAGTAGCCGAAGTTGTTTGAAAGAACTTCACTTCGCTTACGCTCCGCTCGTTCGATAATATGATATGATATATTTTTCAGAGCAATCAAACTGAAATGCAACAACGCCCTACATCCGGACCTTCACGGACACTACAGAGAGGCCAAGTACACTCAAACCAAACATCACTGGTGGTGGAAAGCCAACCGGATATTTAACCAGCTGCAGTGTACCACTTCACACACAGGTCAGTCGTCTGTCAGTTGTATGTCAGTCCTTAATGGTTCTTATCAGCCATTTGTCAGAACTACTTCTCACACCGGTCAGTCACATGGCAGTAATATGTCAGTCACGTGTCAGTTATCTGTCAGTCAGTAGTCAGTCAATAACGCCCTACATCAGACCCTGCACGGACATTACAGAGAGGCCAAGTACACTCAAACCAAACATCACTGGTGGTGGAAAGCCAACAGGATCTTTAACCACCTGCAGTGTAGTGTACCACTTCAAACGCAAGTCAGTCGTCTGTCAGTTGTATGTCAGTCCCTATCAGCCATTTGTCAGAACTACTTCTAACACCGGTTAGTCACATGGCAGTAATATGTCAGCCATAAGTCAGTCACGTATCAGTCATCTGTCAGTCACTAGTCAGTCAAAAACGCCCTACATCCGGACCTGCACAGGCACTACAGAACAGAATAGCGAAGTAGGTACAGTCACAAACCCGGATTGTTGAGCCACTTGCCATTGTTCGTAATTTAGCCGTATAATAAATGACCGATGTAACTGACAGTTGACAGCTAGTCGGTAACATCGGTCATTCATAACACTGCTAAATTACGAACAATGGCAAGTGGCTCAACAATCCGGGTTCGTGACGGTACAAATGTACAATCTGAACAAACATGATTGGTGGTGAGAAGCGAACAGGATGTTTAACCAGTTTCAGAAACGGATTCGAACCCATGGGCCCATGACCCCGTTCTTCGAGTCCGTAAGCAGATTACCTCCTAATGTTAATCGTAAGAAACGCACAAATGAAGATAAACCCCACAAATAGTAAATGGTCCCAATTTTCTTTTGTTTTTTGGCAAACTTTTTGGGTTTTTTTCTGCTCATGATCACTGTCGATTTTAATTATAAAAGAGTGTCCCAATTGTCGGCTTTGTGATCATTGATTTATTATGTATTCAACTAGGTAGATGGGCTATCTAGAACGAATCTCGTGCGCCATGTTTGGCGGTTGACAGCTGTCACTTAATCAAAGAGAAGCTTAGACTTGGACTTTTAATGATATTCACTGTAACTTGGCGCAAAGAATTTTTTAGTGATGTCATCTCCTGTTACTCAATGTTTGCGACGCGTTTTTACTATATTATGTGTGGATCGTTTCAAAACTGACTAATAAGAAGGTTTTTTTAATGGTATGTTCTGAGAACCCCCCTTATCCTCATTATTAACAGAGGTTCTGCTGGTTTCCAGGCATGGTGGTATTCCTAGAGGAAGACCACTACGTAGCCGAAGACTTCTTCCATGTGCTGAACCTCATGCGGACCACAGCAGACAAGAACTGCCCTCAATGCGAACTGCTGTCTCTCGGGACGTATCTTAAGACGTATCAGTACCATGCTACCGCTGACAAGGTTAGACCATAGATAGTAGTTTATGCAACACTTGTGTTTTAAGGACTCATTATGCACATAATGAGTCATTAAAACACAAGTGTTTTTAAGGCCCTATTAGGTACAGTTGCATACAATATTCTTTCTACAACAGCATATTAAATTGTGGAAGAATACGGTTGGCGTATGCCACCTATACAAATAAAAAATATATTTTGTTAAAATTCATAATGATACCGATATTATTACAATTATGGATGCCGTAAAGTATATCATTTAATAGTAGTTTATGTGACTGCTACATAATGAAGGGCATTAAAATACGAGTGTGGGTTTATGAAACGAACCAAGTGCAAGTTTCATAATAATATCACACGAGTGTTTTTATGGCTAATTATGAACAGTTACATGCACTGCTTTATCCTTCACACGTATTATAAATCCTCAAAGACGTGTTTGGTAACCATTAGAATGACCGCCATTGCACCGCCATGGCCAACTCGATTGTCCCGGCGCGAGGATACGCGCAGTCGGGGAGGAGGGCTATATTTTCATTACGTTACCGATATCGATGTGTTAATGAATTTTTATATATTATTACAACATTGGCACAGATAATACACTGATGCTACATTACTGGTTGTAATAATAGTGGTTATTATTTACGGTTTCAGAACGCAGAATAGAGGATTTATGATATGGGTGTAGATAAAAATAGATTACAATGCTGGAATAGAAAAAGATAAGATAACCTAATGGTTATCTTATCTTTTTCAAGCACATTAATAATGTGCTTGAGAAATTTGAGGAGTTCCCTCAATTCCTCATGGAACTTGGAGGTATCTCCTTTCAAACAAAAAATATTTGAAAACTTAATGTAGAGTGAGCGCGCTCTCACTATAAAAATATTTTAAATTAATTTATTATTTGTTTTGATATAAATATAACACAAGCTTTTGTGATGTTGCTAACTGTGCACAACACTGAATGTGCTTTGATATTAATTTAAAAAATGCTTGCTTGAAACCAAGCATTCGCTATGCCAAAAGTCCTATACAGATGATTAATGTGCCATAATAATACTGTATTTTTTGCCATAATAATAACAATAAACAATAATACCAGGAAATATTATGGTTTGTAAGTTATAAACTGAAATCGAAATCATATAACTATTATTAAATTATCTAGTTAGGAAATCCTCGAAAACATAAACCGAATTTTAATAAAACATTCGTATTTTCAACTTGACGCCATACATACTAGCGTCCATTTAAGACCTTTAAGACTTATTTTTTCATGATCTCCGTGTCAAAATCACTAATGATACATTAAAAAGAAACGACTTCACTTAGCCTGCACCTTTCCAAAAGCAAATGCTTGAGCTGCTGTAAAAAATACTCAAATCACTAAAGGTGTGCCTATAATAGTTGAAGAGTTCCCTCGATTTCTCCAGGATCCCATCATCAGATCCTGACCTGGTTACAATGGGACCATTGATAACCTCCTCCTTCGAAATCTTGAAGTTGGTTGAAAACGCAGTTCAACGGTTTTAGCGCTCATAACGTATGTTTCGGGCCGACCAGAAATTTGGCCCCCCGAACCGACCAGAAATTTGCCGCCCCATTATGTTCAACTTTAGATGAGAGACCAGAGCGCTGGTTCGATTTTGTTTCCAATTTTAAACTTTTGAATAGCAATAAATATGGCCGCCTCCTCTCATGTGCCGCCCGGAGCCATGCCCCCCTTACCTCCCCGCACTATGTCTCTGGGTCTTGGTAATGATTGCATCACATATGGTATTAATTTCAGTTTATAACTGCTTAAGTATCTTATTGCAAAACAGTGAATTTGACATGTATTTTTTGGCATAGCCATTTTGCACTTAACATAAAAGTACTAATAATTAAAACCAGACAAAAACCTAGATCCCATTTTTTTCAGTACCTATAGTAAATGTATTTATATGCAATTTTCAAGTAAACGCAACTAGGGAATGCAAACCGGTTATAACCGAAACCGAAATAATCGATCATAACCGGTTATGAAACTTCGAATAACCGGGTTCGGTTATTCGAAGGTTCTTTATTCAATGCTTTTTTTTCCTAAAATTGTATTATAAAAGGTTGTAAAATAATAGTTTTTCATCTGGAACTATGATTAATTTACTCCATTTTATAATATTTGCAGGTTTATCTCCTATTATTCTATTTAAGCGAGCGATTTGCAGCAAGTATGACCACCTAAGTAATTCGTACTGCTGACCTTGAAACACAAAATTTTCACTTTTTTTCAAATTAAAGACCCCAATCTATTTCACCTTACATTATACAATTATCTTATTGATTTTTATTTATCGTTTGCCGGTTATATTATCACATTTCAATCAAAATAGCCGAAACCGGTTATAACCGATTATCGGTTATTTTTCGGTCATAACCGATATCATAACCGGTTATGAAATTTCATCGCTTATTGCATTCCCTAAACGCAACATATTATTTATACACAGGAATTGCCAATATGTATACAAATGCAATTATGTTTTTGTAATTTGGCGCACAATTTCATTTCAGCATTAATAAATAGACACAAAAGGAGACGGACAAATTGAAATAAACGTGATTTTCTTTATTGTAGTTTTCTTTATGTTTAATCAAGCTAAATAATTTGCTCCAGTTTCGGAACGTTTTTGATAAGTTACGAAAATGGAACCAGTTACGTTACTAGTTACAATAGCGTCTATTAATTAATACAGCATTTAAATAGAAACCACGTTACGTTTCTCCTTTAGTGTATAATTATTCAAAATTGGCCGAGGAAATAGTCTAATCAATAAATAGTATTTGTAATAAAAATATCCATTACTCGTATTAATAAAAAAAGACTTCGCTACAAGTTACGAATATATTCACTAGTTATGATTATTACGTAGGCTTTTTCTTTGGCCACTCCCCTAAACCATATTTCACCCGAAACAGCGTAAGAAGCAGCTGACTCTGTCGTACATCCAGCAAGTGCGCGCCGCGAACGAGGAGCGACGGAGACGGAAGATGGACTCGACCAGCTGGAACTACCAGGTGTACCCGAACTTGTATGGGTACACGCAAAAGGTAGCTTGGAGCTTTTAGGCACGGTAGTTTGGGTTGGGGTTTTGAGCTTGTTTTGTGAAAAAAAACTATAAACAGCGGTTTTTTTTTATTGAGAATATGTAGGCATTTTGACTACAATCTCACCCGATGGAAAGTGACGATGAAGACAGGCCGATCGGAGATGAAGCATTGCAAGCGTCCATAGGTTGCGATAGCTGCTTGCCATCGGGCGGTCCGTATGATTGTTTGCCACCGTCGTGGTAGTAAAAAAAGCATGCTAAGCGTCTATTTACATAAGGTATAAGTTATAATGAGCTGAAAATAGGAAATTAATATGTTATTGGTTTAAAAGCGGGAAAGCGTTTTAAATTGTAAAATTTACAAAAAAAGAGGTTCATTACATTTTCATATTATAATTATGTTATCTCAACATTTTCGATATTGTTCTTTTTAACAGTCAGTAGGTACCTAATATTTAATATTTTTTTTTTTTAAGGTTTGGTTAGGTAGAACAAATCAGTAAAATACATAAATAATAATCTAGATTACTTTTCCATAAGTGAAAGCTAGAAAACTTGCTCAAAACCTCAATGTATTTATTGTAAATAGGAATAGCTGTTGGTATATTATGCATTAACCCCTTAGAACTTAGCAAGCCTCATTTGCGGGTTATTTTTTAATGTGTTTTAGTCAAGTGGTTAGCCACTTGACCAGAACATAGGTAAAATATGTTGTGAATCTTTCTAAAAAACATTAAAGATAAAGACAAAACAATAGTACATTACTTACCAAGGACTGTAAAAGAAAGAAAGCCCGAAATCGCAGGTATTTGTGACCCGAGCTGCAGGCGAGGGTTGTAAATATGCGATAGAGGGCTTTCTTTTTTACTGGCCGTGGTGAGTACACGATTTTACGTCTCCACCTGGCCGTAATGCGAGTTTTACCGTAAGCGTAGCGTGCGGTAAAACTCACATTATGGCCAGGTGTGACGTAAACGTATTTTACCTACTTACGGTTTATTTGTAATTAGTATTTAGCTTGGCATTGTACATAGCATTTGCTTAAGACTAGTTTCTATAAATATGGGATATGTTAGGTATACACGGTGCTCGTGAGTATTGCGAGATATAACCACGATTTCCGGAGGACATAAGGAGTAATAAATGTTATATGAATTTAGGTCAATTTCGATTTTTTAAATGCTTATGAACATAAAAACACAAATGTTATTGGAAAACCTGACGATTAAAATAAATTAGTACATTTTTTTTCGTAAAAAATAGTTTACGTAAAGTATTCCTTGGCACTTTGATATCTGTCAATAAGAATGTCTAGACTAGACCCCAAAAAGGGTGAAATCGCCATCAAAAAAGCGTTTTGCACTGAGTCACAATAAAAAATGTTGTTTTTATTTAATTGGTAGTAACTCTGAAACTAGGTGAATTCCAGAAAAGTTTAGGAATACGCTGTTTCCTCATGTTACACCGTGTATATTTACACTACTGTTCTTATTAGTAATATTTTCATACTGCTTGACTTGTATCTCTTTAAACTTTAAAGAATAACACTTTAAAGTTTAAAGTGTTATTCCGATACATCTCTATACTTCCTAGTTGTGTATTATCTCTTATGGAAACATAAAAGGATACCTCAGCGTATGTTGCATCGGTCCTAATCCAAATATCGATCGTCGGTGAAGGCTGACTGGTAGAGAATGTTCTATAAAATTAAGTTCGCCTGTTGTCCGATTGTATTTTGCTTTCGTGCAACAAAGTTTAAATAATTACATAATCATCCTGTTTGCATGCAAATAGTCAGTGCCTTTATTGATCATCCTACCTACTTAATGTTTTTCTAGTAATTCTTTAAATGTCAGGTAAAGTATAGTAAGATTTTTAAGTTGTTCAAATGCTATTAAAAAGTTCTTCTTACCATACGGCTATCACGAAAAATTCTAACTATATAGTCTAAAATTCGCCTTTGTACTACTTTTTTCTTTGTCGTTTTTTTTACGTGTTTATTTTGTACATACTATATATCTGGCGCAAAAAGACAATCATCACTTTAAATGTAAAAGTGACCGCTCTAAGTTTAAATTTTACTGATGGCTACATACATACGTACTATATATCTGGCGTAAAAGACAATCATCACTTTAAATGTAAAAGTGACCGCTCTAAGTTTAAATTTCAGTGATGGCTATAAATTTACAGCGTAATGTCTGTAGTAGGTGTTAACTAATTCCATTTCAATATTCCTTTTCCAATAAAGTAGTGATTTTAATCGCGGTATAAAATATAGGCTAATTTGAAATATAGGAAATTATTACGTGAGTAAATTTTTTTATATTTATAAATTACGAAACTGGTATTCGTTTCGAACTTTCGTAACTGATTATGAAAATGGAATCAGTTTATTTATTTATTTAGTAGATAACTTAAGTATCTCGTTCTAGGACAAAATGTACCACTTTTAAGGTAGCTCAGTGAGTAATCATCACGCTATTAACAAAAATAATTAATAGACAAATTGCAATGGTTCATTTTAGTTGAGAACGGCACACTTGGACACTACGCATTAGTCGGAAACTATACATAAATGCCGATAGTTGCGCTTGGTTGTGGTTATTTTATACGTATGCAAAGCATTTTGTTAATATACAACAGCTGAATGGCTAAATGTGCCAGGAACGCGATGCCATAAACAATACAGCTGGATATCCACTGATCCAAAAGTGCGGCGTATTACGGCACAATAACATCGTTGCTCGAGAACGTCTCATCCACAGCACATAGTGCACACCAGCAGTTATCAGACAAGTGCATTCGTATCGCGTCCGCCGTATCAGGACAGACGCTGCGATCCAATGTTCCTCACGCTCGCCTCAGTTTTATATACTAGACAGCGTGCGCGCGATATGCCCACACTGTCAGAAGGAGCGCAGCTCATCGACACCTATTGCGACTCTTGATCGCAACTTGGAGGAGCGCTGAAGTTCACTGGATCATCTAGTTAATATTTGCATAATATATGATCAATGGAAAAGCGTTGTTCGAGCGCTTTCACAAATCGTTGTAAGGTCAATATAGAATCATTCTTCACAAAAAGTGTATTTTCTACTTTCCATCACGCTACGCCATATAATAAACGAATTAGAAGAGCCCATGGAAAAGTAGCGTTAATGGATTCAAAAGTGTTGTGACAGTATTTGTAGATTGAATACAAATTACGATTCTTAGTATAACGCAAATTTCCGTAACACTTTAAATTACAACGATTTCTGAAAACAATTTAGATCCCGGTTATCGGGTCCTGGGCCATTTAATCACTTGGCTGCTGTTTCACAACTAATTAACGGAGTGGCAGCTGACGTACACGAGGCTTCATTATCGGTGATCGTAGACTTTCCAACTTTTTGGTGCAGTGCTAGTGTTATTATTATTTTGAGGCTTTTACATGTTTGAACCAAGAATCAAATAAAATTAATGCCATTTAGAACTAAGTTATAATGTAGAGATGGTTAACAAGTTCACAAAAAAAGTCATTGCAGCGGTTTAACTAAAAAATCTACGATCACTGTTCATTATACATCGCCCTTAATAACTCACCGGTTATCTCCTGGGACGCGAGTGATCATGAAATCTGTTCCTGGCTTGCGGTCCAACAAAAGCCCAAACAGATTTTTTCATGTTTAACGCTCTTTATGTACTCGTATCTTGTTACAAAAACCTATGTCTAGACTCTTACCTTTTTACTAGTATATGTCTATTTTCTGTTAAATTAAATTATCTGCACTGGCAGTCATTATATCTTCGAAGATGTTTTAAGGCATTTTTACTTTAAACCACGACTTAAGTCGTGTTTCAGTAATGTCTAACCGTCACATTCCTGTTAAAATGTATGGGATTTGACATTGATCGTCACTTTTGTGACGATTGCTAACCGGCCGTTAATGGTACACAGTTAAGTGAAAATGCCCTTTAACAGTAGTTTTATTTTGTATCATCCTTTATTTATTGATAGACCTGTTTCTTTTAGTGTTATGTACAAACTATATTGTTTTGTATAATTTTAACAGTTACATGTTAAGCGTATCTCTTGTCACTATTCGATTGAAATTGCTGTTGTGCTTTGATTTCACCAGCATTATGTATCGTGATAATTACCACCAACTTTTTACAATTATTTTTTTTAATATGATTTTGATACAAGGATATGTTATAAAGCCACCACAAATATTTCTGAAATTCAGATCTGAATGTCACGGTAATCTGTCAGAAATATTTTAAACGATTTTTTTAAAACTGTAGACTTAAAGATCCATAGATCCATAGGCTTCATACAAAAAAAAAACAGAACCCATAGACAATATTCTGACACAAGATAATATTGTAGCGCGCCTTACTGTTCTTACTAGTTTTTTATTCAAAACAACAGACAAGAAGATCCGAATGTCAGATATAGCAAATATTGGCATGTATATACGCCTGGATTGCTTTAAATGCTAGCATTTTTCAAGTTTTCATTTGCCTGATAATTATGTAATAAAAACTAACTTAATTTTAAATTTAACCTTTCTAAATAACTCATCTGGGATGTGCATGTTCTTTAACCCTTTGACCGCCAAGCATCGAACGGAAAAATCGTGCCCTCAACCCCAGCGAGCGCGCAAGGCAAACCGGTTATATTCTGGACTTGATATCACGGGTTGGCGCTGAGGGCACGACATTCTGTGCTCATGATTTGACGTATTTAGCGGTCAGAGGGTTAATTATGTTTAACAAAAATTAAACTATGATTCTTTTCAACCTCCGATACAGGTCTTGAAGAAATTTTGTTCTAGTTTCGTAACTATTTATCAAATTTCGTACCACATTCGTAACTTTATAGTAACCGATCTTTACCGCATCTATTTAGAACTTTAGAACAACATTTTTATAGATATGTAGCTTGACATATATATTATACTGAAAGCTAGCTCTAGCGAATCTCATGGCAGGTCAAGCATTTCATTATATCGTTAGACCTAACCACAGATAATCTTGAGATTGACCACTAGATACATCATAAGTAGACCCCGGACTCTTGTGGCAATGACGTCACAATAGAGTGATTTGGGGAGTAAACGGGACGGTGCTATGAAACACGGTTAAAAACTCGGTTGTTAACCGAATACATTAAATTAGACATTTTTAACAATATTACTTAGTAAGTTGATCAATATTATCGTTTGCTATATTACTTGCAAACCATGCATTTGTACGTTAAACTGGCATTGGTTTTGTCGGCCACTCGCTCCTTGTTCGTCACAAATGTCACCAAGCCAGTTTAAAGTACAGTTGTATGGTTTGCACTAAAAAATAATATTGATCAACTTACTAGATAATTTTGTTGAAAATATCTAATTAAAATGTATTCGGTTAACAGCCGAGTTTTTAACCGTGTTTCATAGCACCGTCCCGCTTACTCCCCAAATCACCCTATTGTGCCGTCATTGCCACAAGAGTCCGGGGTCTAATCATAAGTACCAATATTAAAAATATCCACAAAAATCAACTTACAGGGATGAACCTGGAATGTTATACTACAAAATGGTGTAGAATACTATTGAGATGTGCTGTTCGAATCGTAAAAATTTACGAATGAAATTGAGCTTATTTGTGGTGACCTCGTGTTCTTTGTAAAAGCTTAATGACGAGGTGTCTGGGGACCAAACTAAAGTCGTTTTAACGAACACGACCCCCGCCATATTGGCCGCCATAGTCGCATCGGTTTTTCTCGGCCCAGACTGCCATTTTTTAAATAATAATAATAACACGACATATCATTTGAATATGAAGTCTCTCTATAGTAAAATTTTCATAGATATCGATCTGTCGAACGCAAACAGTACAAAGTTGAGAGAGTTTCTATTGTTAATACTCAAAGAGTACATCTGAATGTCTGTCAAATGAGACCAGCTTGACAGAACTGGTTTCCCAAGAGAAGCTGTTGACCCCAATACAAAGTTATTTAACTTGTAATTTCAGGTGGAAATCACCCCCTGGCACTCCAGCATCCACAACATGGGCATGGTCTTTAACAGGACCGTGTGGAATAACATCATCTCCCTGCAGGTATGTTAAGGAAAATATAAAAAAAAATCGCTCTTTCAGATTTTTTGGTTACGTATATAGTATTTATTTAATATCAATATATTTTTAACTTTAGCCTTAATCTTCTTATATAGTTATTTATTTAGATTATTTTTCTATCAATTCTAATTTTTAGGATCAGTTCTGCGCGTACGACGATTACAACTGGGACTACTCGTTGCTGCATCTCTCTCAGAACAGAAAGGGGCGGGAGAAGTTCAAGGTCATGATGTGTAAAGGACCGAGGGTGTTTCATATTGGAGAGTGGTGAGTTATTTATGAGAGTAATAGGTAAAAAACTGCAAATGTCATCTCGCTTTGTGTGATAGTTTGGGCCTTTATATTAATAAAACTCTGAAAATGCTATTCGTATTCGTAAAAGTACTATTAATTGTCGCTGTAAAAACATTTTTTTCACACCACCTATTCGTATACGGGCTTTTTCTTCCCTGCTAGGAGGGAACAAAGTGGCACTTTTCTTAGGAAGACAACGTCCTCCTGCCCGAGCGCCGGCTCAATCCAGCGGGAGATTGAGGTTACTAAATTGTATAGACAGCAGGTTGAAAAGCATTCGTCGAACTCAATAGGGTAGATGCAGCTATCATATTAACCATTATTTTGTAATCAAAATGTTGAAAAAACATAAAATAATAGCTATTGAAACGGTTTTACTTCAGTTTATACTAATTTCAAATAATAATTAGGACTTGAAGTAATGTGAAACGGAACGTGTTTTAATCCACCAATCAACTAATGGGGTTGACAACTTTCTATGGGATTTGGCTTAAAAGGCTAGTATCCAGGTCCAAAAATTTAAAAAACAACAACAATTTGACACTGTGAACGAACAAATATGGAGTGACACACATGAGTGACGTCACAGAAACTGTAGATCCGTTTAGGCGCGAAAATTTAAATTGTCAGTTTGTAACAGCAATTTTTGACTATAAATCATAGTATTTTCATTTTGTAATACACTCGTTTTTTAATACACTTTTTAATACACAATTCTTTCAAATGAGGTCCCGGGTTCGAATCCTGGTAAGGGCATTTATTTGTGTGCTTATCACAGATATTTGTACCTGCGTGTTATGGATGTTTTCTATGTATTTAAGTATTTATCTATATATATCGTCAACACCACCACCACCCACACAAGCCTTATTGAGCTTACTGTGGGACATTGGTTTGTGTAAGATTGTCTCATAATATTTATTTATTCATTTCATTCTTACCGGCTTGACTATTTTTAACTCGTAGAAAAAGTATTGTATACAATAGTGACATAATTAAGCTTTTCATTATGTCACGAATGTATAAAATATTATCCTACCGACTGTGCCATGTAGTATAAATAAATACTTAAAATCCAACAAAAAGCATTGCTAGAGTTTGTCCGGAAATAGAAGTTTATATGGGAGTTCGTACATTCTACGATACTTCTCTTTTGAGGCAGACTCTAGCTTGATTTGGTCTAAGGATGATTTATTCTTCTGTTCAATCCATGTTCAATCAAAAAACATAAAAGTCAAAGACAAAATGTGTATTTCTGCGTAGTTTATTTTGGGGTTTACTAGTTTGCAATGAATCTAAGTGAATATTTTCTTACCTTGCTCTTTGCACCTCTTCGGCACGTCTCTGTTTGGCCATATGGTTGATTGGTAGAAATGCCATTAAGTATTAAGTCCGCCATGTGTACTTCTTTTGTGCACTAAATTTTAAATAAATAAAATAAGGCAAAATAAACGTGAAAAGTATGTATACTACATAAATAAATAAACAAATGTATTTTTCCCCAGCGGTCTCCACCATAAAAAGTCCAACTGCAATGCAAATCTAGTCATCAGTAAGGTCCAGAAACTTCTTCAAACCACCAAGCAAAACCTGTACCCAAAGAGGTTAACGGCCACCATCAACCCTGGGGGCGCTAAACACAACAAAAAGCTGGTTAAAGGAAACGGGGGGTGGGGGGACATTAGGTAAGTCACGTAACGTGTTTTATATAAAGGGAAATGATATTCCGCATATCAAAAAATCCCATCAAAAACATAAATGTAATAAAAACTTTTTACAAAAAAAAGATAAACCGACTTCAAAAAGTATAAAATAAATTATTTTATTATTTATATGCGTTACTAACTGATATGTTTGAAGTCGGTGCCAAGCCAAAAAGTTACAATACCGGTCAAATCAGCTTCAAGTCTGAAAATCACAAAACAGTTAATATGAACGAGGCGTATTTGGTCAGTGAATTGTTCTTTATACTATAGAACTATTCTAATACGGTATTGAATGCACGTAGGTTCTCATTCAAGTACAGAAAGAAAGTATAATCATGCGTCTTATAATGTTTCTTAATAAACTTTTTTACTAGTTTTCGGACTAACCATATCTCGAACGGATCCCGTGCTTCGGTTTGAATTATTTATCCTACTTCATTTAAGGTGTAATATCGAAGTGTAAAGGAATTCAATGGCTAGATTGATCTTTCTATACTCAGACACACCGAGTGTGTGGGACCCACCTTTTCAGTAGAAAAAGGCGCGATATTTCAAATTTTGGATGGAAGGTCAACCATACATAATCTTTATTTTGGTTTAGACGTGAAAATGTAACAGATAGATTCTCATTCACCTTTGTAATGTAAGTAGGTATCGATATGTTTTGTGATTTTCAGACTTGAAGCTGATTTGACCGGTATTGTAAGTTTTTGGCTTGGCACCGACTTCAAACATATCAGTTTGTAACGCATATAAATAATAAAATAATTTATTTTATACTTTTTGAAGTCGGTTTATCTTTTTTTTGTAAAAAGTTTTTATTTTTCCATTTTTAGTGGTTATATAATTATCATAATCGGACAACGGATCTCGCAATAATCGGTTAAGATATATAAGAAAAAGTTCATAATACCTACTCAATGTAAGGAAAGTTCCACATATCATATGTGGTCTTCATCATAAGGTCCACTCCATCAAATTAGTGATTTTCGAGGGGAAATGCTTGAGTTGCTTAAAAAAACAACCAAATCACCATACATGTGCCTTTAAAAATTGAAGAGATCCCTCAATTCCTCATGGATCCCATCATCAAAACAGCACCAGATTAATGTGGAACTATCTTAGAGGTAGTTCCTTTCAAACAAAAAAGAATTCATCAAATCGGACCACGGGTGTCGGAGTAATGTCGCTGAAAATCCTACATAAAAAAAAATCATCATTATTATCATCAAAACAACCATCATCATGAGGTCCACATCATCAAATTGGTGGTTGCTTAAGAAAACACCCAAATCACCATACATATGCCGTTATAAATTGAGGAGTTCCCTCAATTCCTCATAGATCCCATCATCATAACAGCACCAGATTAATAATGGGACCACCTTGGAAGTAGACCCTTTCAAACAAAAAAGAATTATTAAAATCGGACTACGCGTCTCGGAGTAATCGGTGAATATACATAAAAAAAAAGCCCAAACCGAATACAGACCTCCTCCTTCTATGAAATTGAAGTCGGTTAATAATGTACAGTCAAATACAAAGAGATGTATCCACTTTTTCACCTTATCGCGTTTTAATATTGTCCAAAAGTGGATACATCTCTTTGTAGAGATTTCTCGGGATCTCAATCAGCTCTTTCGACATAAACTAAATTTGCTTCCGTCTTTCATACAATGTTTACCCAATTCAAATAGCTATTTATGGAAGGGACTCCACATGTCATCTGCGGTTTTCATTATCGGGTCCTCTCCATCTAATTGGCAGTTCTCGAGAGGAAACACTCGAGTTGCTTAAAAATACACTCAAATCACCATACATGAGCCTTTTAAAATTGAAGAGTTCCCTCAATCCCTCATGGATTCCCATCATCAGGTCCAACCAAATTAGTCTGCTACTTTCGAGGTAACTCTTTATTAACAATAAAAATATTACTCAAATCGGACAACGGGTCTCGGAATAATCGGTATAGACGTATAAGAAAAAGTTCATAATACACCCGCTTAAACTAAGGAAAGTTCCACATGTCATATGTGGTCTTTATCATTAGGTCCGTTCCATGAAATTGGTGGTTTTCGAGAGGAAATGCTTGAGTTGCTTAAGAAAACACTCAAATCGCCATATATGTGCCTTTAAAGATTGAGGAGGTCCCTCAATTCCTCGTAGATTCCATCATCAGAACAGCACCAGATTAATTTGGGACCACCTTGGAAGTACATCCTTTCAAACATAAAAAGAATTATTCAAATCGGACCACGGGTCTCGGAGTAATCGCTGAACATCCTACATTAAAAAAAATCATCATCATTATCATCAAAACAATCATCATTATCAGGTCCACTCCATCAAATTGATGGTTTTCGAGAGAAAACTCTCGAGTTGCTTAAGAAAACACCCAAATCACCATACATGTGCCTTAAAAAATTGAGGAGTTCCCTCAATTCCTCATAGATCCCATCATCAGAACAGCACCAGATTAATATGGGACCACCTTGGAAGTATATCCTTTCAACCAAAAAAAGAATTATTTAAATCGGACCACGCGTCTCGGAGTAATCGGTGAACATACATAAAAAAAAAGCCCAAACCGAATACAGAACCTCCTCCTTCTATGAAATTGAAGTCGGTTAAAAAAAGAGAGCCATGTTCAATACAAAAATTATGCTTGGCTGTGGGCTTCGCCGCAAAAAGAATGGAGATCTAAAAATGAGTGCCAAGTTCTATGCAAAATCCAAATATGTATTTATAGGAACAAAATAACATTATGAACAAGTATTAAACTCTATTTCTTTGCTTTATTGGATACCTATAACAATTGCTGTTATTTAAAAATGTGAGATCTTAAAGTAGGTTAGATTTGCCTTGGCCAGTTTTCATTAGGTACATCAGTCGTTTTATAAAGTTATTCAACATATATATATATATATATATAGACATAACTTTATTCGAAAACAAGTCATTAGATTTAAAACTACTTAAAAAATAAAATTACAAATATATCATTAATTAATTATAGATACGTATCAAAACTTTGCCCTTTAGCCAGGGTGCCCATCACGCAGGCAGCATTCCCGCGCTGAATAGCAATCGCTATTCTTTGAGCGAGAAAGCTGCCCGCGCGAGGGTCACCCGTTGCGTCCCTCAACCGCTTACTTATCTCCTTGTAGAGCCCACGCGCGCTTTTTCCCCAAGGGCCGAGTGTCTCGACGCCAAATGCAAGAAAATATATTTATATATATATATATATATATATATATATATATATATATATATATTTATATATATATATAGATATATATATATATATATTTAATTCTGATAAAAACTGGCCAAGTCAAATCTAACCTACTTTAAGATCTCACATTTTTAAATAACAGCAATTGTTATAGGTATCCAATAAAGCAAAGAAATAGAGTTTAATACTTGTTCATGATGTTATTTTGTTCCTATAAATACATATTTGGATTTTGCATAGAACTTGGCACTCATTTAGATCTCCATTCTTTTTGCGGCGAAGTCCACAGCCAAGCATAATTTTTGTATTGAACTTGGCTCTCTTTTTTTACATTTATGTTTTTGGTGGGATATCATTACTTTTTGTAAAGAAAACTAGGCAGGTATTGAGATTTAATGGTTTTTCTTGCGTTTCCGCTGCATGGTTTTCTTTTTTATGCTATTGTCTACATTCTCTTTATTTCTGTTCTGTGTATAATTATGTGGTGCAGCGCGCCGCCGACGACACACCGTTGGCCGGTCGTTTAGCGTGTATTACAAGTTTTTTTGTATGGGGACACCACTTATTTTTTGACTCGACTTTATTTTTATATTTCTGTTATATAGCAAATATAATAATGCATATATTGGGATAGTTTCAAATATCTCCTTGTAACGGTTCCAACGATACAATAAAAAAAAAAAAATTGTATGGGGATCCCCCCCCCCCCCCCCCCTATTTTTTAACGTTTTTTATTTTTAGATTTTTTTCCTACGCTTACACACAATTACCGAGCTGGATTCCAAATTTCATCCTTCTAGGTCATCTGGAAGTAGGTTAGGTTTAGGTACTATATGTCAGTCAGTCAGTCAGTGCTAAAATTTACGACTTTTGACCTTCATATCTTTATAACCGTTTGAGCTAGCTTCATGAAATTTGGGCTTCTAGATGTCCTTATGGATATAATTAAACACACGTAGTTTTATGTGTTTACGTTAAAGAGGGTTTGAGTTATAGAAGGGTCAAAAGTGGCACCAAGTGGTTCGTGTAAATATACACTTGACGCTGGCTAGCGAGTTCCTTTGCTTGAACTTGGCTTGACACGCTGCCGCGTGTCTAAATACTGAGTTGCACAGCAAAAAAAATCTGATTTCACAGGAAAGCGATGTTATGATGTGAATTTGGATTTTTTTGCTGTACAAGTCTGTATAATAGTAGAATTATGGTCAGTTTTTTGTTTAAATACTAGCAAACCGTGCCTTTAAATACTAGCCATGTAAAACGCTTTTTATCGAAGTTATCTGTCATCCTCCTAGCGTTCTGGCTTTTGCCACGACTCATTTGAACCTGGAGTCTGCTTGGCAATCTAATCCCAAAATTTTGGCGTAATCACCATTAGGCACTAGTTTTTACGAAAGCGACAATCAAATCAAATGAAGTAGTTTAAGTAACTAGTTATTTTTTAGCAATGTCAAAATAGTAATAGGTTTTGTATCCGAGTATAAGTCGCATTTTCGAATTATACAAGGTGTTACAAAATGGTGATCCGTGAAGATCCGTCAGCAATAAACGTGTGTACCATAAAAAATTTTAGGAGTAAACTAAAAAAAAAAAATATTGTTAAATTATACTTGTATTTAACTGCGATGTATTTTTCAGAGATCAAGAGCTATGCACAAACATGACCATGGTGGGCCGGCAGATGAAGAAATATGTTTATTTCGCATAAAATACAGTAATCAACCATCGGTGTCACTAAAAATTGACAGTCATATTATAACTTTCGCAAGTTATAAAGCGAAATACCATTAATACTTTCGCGTTTTGTACACATAGTAAGTAGGAATGTTTTCGGGTCTTACCCGTTTTTTTACATACTAAAAAACCCGAGTTGCATTGCCTAATATTAAAGTAAAGATGAGAAAGTATAGTCTAAGCCAGTTTCAGTGTCAGTTTGCAATTGACAGATGATTTTTATACATTATAATTTCTACCTTGTTATTATAATTATAGAGCAACATTACAAGCGTCACACCATTTGGTGCCGGGTTCGAATTGATTATTTGTGTTCAGGCAGAAATATATCAAAAAAATATCCGTCAAGTCCATACTTACTTTGAACGTACGTAAACAATGTCTGTCGGTTTATTGTCCCGATACACGTGTACACGCACACACACGGTACCCGTGTTCTTAAGCCCGGCGGTGCTAAGAACCCACGAACCCGTCAACCCGCGTGTCCGGTACACGATTACACGGATACACGAGCAAACGGATCTTATTTACCCGCGGTCTGACCCGTCTGTGCCGTGTAGTTGAGATCCGAGTGGTGTTTAAGAGCTACGAGCGAATGCGTAAGATCGAAATACCCGAAACTCATATTTTAATTTGCAATTAGTTATAAAAGCGCACGGCTCGAATCTCCGCTTCACGTCAGGTACGGGTGTAGTTAAGATCCATGTACCCGCTACACGTTTCCAAAATACACGTTCCGAACGGGTCAGAAAACCGGATACGTGTAGTTCGGAAACGGGTATTAGACACGTCTACACAAAACCCGGACACGACCGCGGGCTAGTTTATTGGAGCTTATTTAAAAAAAACTAAAAGTAAAATATGACTCAGGAATTTAGTTTTCGTCTCAATAATTGTAGTCACAGTCGTTAATCGTTGAGCCACTTACGGTTCAAGCTATTTTCTTTTGTTTAATACTTACACTATTAAATGTCCAATGTAAAGTGAACAGTAAATGGGTCAACAATTAAATTCCGTGACCGTACGCGATATAACCCGTCTCTTTATATTTAGTAATGTATGAAAAAGAAGGCCGCAGTGAGTAGTACTAGTCTTTTTGACATGTTAAAGTAGACGCTAGGCGTCAAGTTGACACATAGCTGTCCCACTGTAGTAAAGAAAATTATAGTTTCGAAAATGAGTCTGACTTATAGTGGGACAGGCTATTGAACAAAGACCAAATAATACCTGGACTGTTTTGTATACATTGTCAGTCCAGATATAATTTTATTGGTCCTTAATTAAACTAAGATTTTGTACTAAAGTATTCCTGAACCGCGATGAGAATACGATAGCTGTCAACCAAGGATTATATAAGACACGGATTGACAGTGTCCATACAAAACCACGTTCCTCCAAACTTCTGGTTATACGTCTGTTTTCGGTACTAAGTGCCAAAGCGCCATCTGTCGAGTCTGGACTCGAGTTTTTCTGTGGCGTTAATCTCCGAACAAAGAGTATGAAACTGGGACCTGTTGTGTTTATGGTGACCGATAGATGGCGCTAGCACTATAACCAGAAATACGGGAACGCGATTTCGTATAGACATTGTCAATCCATGTCTTATATCATCCTTGCTTTCAACCCATACTAATTTTGACATAAGTATATGGCAGATCTGCACGGCTAGCACGTCTTACAAAAGCGACTTAAGCCGCGAGTAGGTAAAACCTTTCCGCGCCTTTCAAAAATCTCGCTTTCCGGTAGCATAACATGCACCCCCGGCCGCAACTGACGCGAAGAGAACTCAAAGTTGTGCTAAGGATTTTAGTTCAAAGTCGCGAGTCACTGTCATTTTATGACAGTGGCATTTGATCGCGAGTCTGTCGCTCCTTTCAGCGCAACTTGTGCTGCCAACTAGCGACAACGCATGAAGTCGCACACATCTGTCTCTTGTCGCGCCAGTCGCGCGTAAAACGTGCTAGCCGTGCTGGCAACTCTAATCCTATTGTAATCGCGGTTCAGTTATAACATTACAGCTTCCAATTAACTATTGGAATTAAATAGTAGTTATATACGTAAATATAAAAATATAAATAATAATTGATGTTTCATACACCAGGGTTTGAATAAAACAGTCATGTTCATTAAACACAAATATATGTTGTATAGTACTGTCAAATCCATGTTTTTTTGAAGTATCTACGATGTGGTGACAAAAATAACGAGATTTGTATTTTGACATTATTTTAAGTATTATGTTTCAAGTGTTCGGAATATGTATTAAATGTACTTAATGTAGTTAGGATTTGAATTTTGTAAAAAATGTTTTGTCGTAAAGTGTTACCAATCGCCATTAATGGAATTTGTTCAAAGTATTTATTAGTATTATATTGTTTGTTTTGTATTATTGTATTCTTGCATTTTTTTATATTACAGTAGAATTTATTTAATTTAAGATCCGGTCATACTAATTTATAACAGAAATAATAGTGTTAGTAGAGAGCGAGACACAAACAACAACATACAATTTACAACTTGTTGTTTTCATACTAACACGGTGGTAAACAAGCATACGGCCTGGATGTAAGCCGCCTATGGATGCCTGCAACTCCAGAGGCGTCACATGCGCGTTGCCGACCCTATATTATATAGAAGTATTCACTGTGTTGACAGCTCAAGGGACAAGACGGTCCCTCGTCGTCAAGGCACTGCATCCTATCTTTCTGCAGTTTTGTGATTAACGTAAAAAAATTGACCGGATCTTCAGTATATATTTTTTATTGTGATAAAACGAATTGTGTTTTCATAGCATAGAAAACTCTTAATTTAATCATGAGTTATGTCCGGCCATTCAGTGTGACGATAGTTCAAATATTTGCTACAAGCAGGTTTTTTATCTAGTTATTAACCCGTCCTAAAAGTAAAACACATTTTTTTTATAATGGTACTTTCATAACTACAAAGATATCAAAATTTTCATTTAATTCCATTTTGACGAACAAATATAGATAGTGCGGGTTGTTTATATCGTTGATTATTTCATTTCCTGTAATTATGAAATACCTAACCTATTTTTTAATGTATACTTTTTACTTCGCATTCAGACTGCACTTTTTTTGTGAATTATGTAGTTAGTCCAAAAATGGAATTTAGTCATTTATTGTATTATATTTCTTAAACTTTTAATATTCTCTTAATGGGTAAGTATAAATTAGATACGTTTAATAGCGTTTTTACAGCACTTATAATAATTTTATAAACACATAATTTAAAGTGTTAAAGCTTTTTCTGTTTTTTAAATTCCTGGTACCTTTTAAAAAAAGGTATGTCTATTGCATTAAAATAACGCCTAAATTCACATCGAAAAATGCCTAACATAAACCATTTGATGTCAAACATTTTCACGTAAATAAATTTAATTTTCATTTAGTTACGTAACAAGAAATATTACAATGTACGTAACCCTGACCTTGTTTTATCACAAGTGTATTTTATTGTTTAGTGCCAGTATTCTTTACATTTTTTAATAGTAGCTACGGTATGGTAACTATGAAACTATTTCCCTTTTCGTAACCAGTTGCGAAATTAACAGAAAAATGCATGTCGCACTCAATTATCAGTTTGTTTGTTAACTGTTTTGTTTTATAATTGTATTAAGCGTCCAAAGCGCAAATTCATAATTTAAAGTTATGATCGCACAAATTGCGGTCACGTCTGAAAATATGGATACATTTAATGTAACAAAAATATGTATCCAAGACTTTACGCATTGGTAATAGTGTCGTGGCTACATAATTTTGTCACATTAAATGTATGTATATTTCAGACGTGACTGTACCATCAGGTCCGTTGTTAAATTGTAATTGTAAGTTAAACGTCCCAGTGCTCGACAAACTAATGCCTAATAGATGCCACCCTCCTTTATTGCGAGTGACTTAAGTTTAAAGATGACATGTACTGGGGTGGTGCCGAGTACTCGAGTACCTTACCTAATGATAAAATAAACTATACCATATATGTACCATCCCGTATAGTATTTTATATTTTAATAGGCGTTCAGAATGTAACCAAAATCTAGAAACTTTGAAGTTTCCGAAGTATTGTAATTATTGTATAAAGTAATTTGACAACAGTTTATATGTCTTTGTTTGGTAGGAGCTGTCAGATTATTTCAGTCAATTAAAAATACTACTTTAGTTATGAATTGAAGTTGATTTTAACGTTCGGACAATTGGTCTACTAGTCTTTTATTTTAAAATATGTAACTATAACTATGTATATAGTAAGAATTTTTAGATGTCCGTATATCACTCTGGTGGTCCCTGTAATTAACAGAACAATTTTTAACTTTAATTTGAACACCCAAATTATGGCAAAAAAAATATATTGAGTAAGTCTGTAAATTCAAGAACAACTGCTTAAGAACTAATATATTTTTTATAATTCTAAGTTCAATTTTGTACTGAACAAATTCTTAACTTTTATTTCGCTTGTAGGTACAGTCTTGCAGTAGCAATAGTAGTTCATGTGATTGATTCATAATGAAGGGCATTAAAATACGAGTGTGATTTTATAAAATGAACAAAGTGAGTTTATTACACGAGTGTTTTAATGCCTAATTATGTACAGTTACATACAATCTACATCCATATCATAAATCCTTTATTGTGCGTTCGGAAACCGTAAATAACCACCATTATTGCAACCAGTAACATAGTATATTATCTGTGCCAGTGTTGTAATAATGTATGAAAAATCATTAACACACCGATATAGGTAACTTAATGTAAATCCAGCCCTCCTCCCCGACCTCAGTTATCCTCCCCGACCGCCGGGACAATCGAGTTGGTCATGGCGGTGCATGGCGGTCATTCTAATTGTTCCCGAACACGTCATTGAGGATTTATAATATGTGTGTAGTTAAAGCAGTGTATGTAATACTTCTGCTGCTCTGGACAGTCAACGCCAAAAATATTTATAATTTTTTTAACCTTATCACAAAGGATTAAGATGCAAAACTCTGAACAATTTTTTTGGCATTGACTGTACTACTGTTATAAGTTAACAACGTCCCCAGACTAGTTTTCTTGCGCCTGGAAAGTATTTTTTGAAGAGTGTTTTTTGTTTGTTTTATTATAATATAATTTATACAAATTCAGCACATTAGTTTCATTTCTTTTTAGGGTTCCGTACCAAAAGGGTAACACGTTCACTGCGGCAGCACAAAACACAAATCTTAATTTTAGTACGTTACGAGGCCTAATCTGCCCCGTAGTGACGTACACCCGTAAACCAAAGTCTATTTAAATTCTTTTAGAGTCCTAATATCTTTTACTTTTAGGGTTCCGTAGCCAGAATGGCAAAAACGGAACCCTTATAGTTTTGGTCATGTCCGTCTGTCCGTCCGTCCGTATGTCACAGCCATTTTACTCGGAAACTATAACACGTTTTACCAAATACCAACATGTTGCACATCAGTGTTGGCCGATAATTTCAATTAGAATTGAAAATTGATCAATAAGATTGAAGATTAATTCCGTAACTAATCAATTACACTAACCATCAATTTTTACCAACGTTAGTTCGCATTGATTTCGTGACGACGTTAATTACACTAACCTATTAGTTACACTAACGTCTTGAAAATGTAGTAAAATTAACAGTTAATTAGATTAACGTTTAGTATAACTAAATTCATCCTGTCTTGTACTAATAATTAATGTTAAAACGGCATCTCGGGTTTGGAAGTTGGGATTAATATCACAAGATGCAGCTCATGCTGGACCCTGGGAATCCCTACTGTATCTCGGACTTGGCGCATCATAGACTCATGCAGTTTGGGCTCATTCGACTTGTACTGATGAGCAGATGGTACCGGTATCAAAATCTGGAGCTCATGCTGGACCCTGGGGATCCCTACTGGATCTCGGGTTTCGCACATCATAGACTCATGCTGTTTGGGCTCATTCGACTTGTGCTGATGAGCAGATGGTACCGGTATCAAAATCTGGAGCTCATGATGGACCCTGGGGATCCCTACTGGATCTCGGGTTTGGCGCATCATAGACTCATGCTGTTTGGGCTCATTCGACTTGTACTTATGAGCAGATGGTACCGGTATCAAAATCTGGAGCTCATGCTGGACCCTGGGGATCCCTACTGGATCTCGGGTTTCGCACATCATAGACTCATGCTGTTTGGGCTCATTCGACTTGTGCTGATGAGCAGATGGTACCGGTATCAAAATCTGGAGCTCATGATGGACCCTGGGGATCCCTACTGGATCTCGTGTTTGGCGCATCATAAACTCATGCTGTTTGGGCTCATTCGACTTGTACTGATGAGCAGATGGTACCGGTGTCAAAATCAGGAGCTCATGATGGACCCTGGGGATCCCTACTGGATCTCGGGTTTGGCACATCATAGACTCATGCTGTTTGGGCTCATTCGACTTGTACTGATGAGCAGATGGTACCGGTATCAAAATCTGGAGCTCATGCTGGACCCTGGGTATTCCTACTGGATCTCGGGTTTGGCGCATCATAGACTCAAGCTGTTTGGGCTCATTCGACTTGTAATGATGAGCAGATGGTACCGGTATCAAAATCTGAAGCTCATGCTGGACCCTGGGGATCCCTACTGGATCTCGGGTTTGGCGCATCATAGACTCATGCTGTTTGGGCTCATTCGACGTGTACTGATGAGCAGATTGTACCGGTATCAAAATTTGGAGCTCATGCTGGACCCTGGGGATCCCTACTGGATCTCGGGTTTGGCGCATCATAAACTCATGCTGTTTGGGCTCATTCGACTTGTACTGATGAGCAGTTGGGACCAGTATCATAATAAGGAGCTCATGAGCCCAAACAGCATGAGTCTATGATGCGCCAAACCCGAGATCCAGTAGGCATTACCAGGGTCCAGCATGAGCTTTACCTAAATCCGCGTTTAGTTAGGTAAATTATTAATGTCAATTATCTATTCAATCTACACTAAAAATTATATAATGGGTTACATTTTTGAGAAAGACTAAAAATTAAAAATCTTCAATTATTAGTTATTCGCAAAGGATTAACACGTTATAGTTACAATTAATTTTAATTCTAATTGAAGTCAATTTGCATTAAACTATTGGTGTTCAATTTTAACTAACGTGTTTCAATCTTTAATTTTCAATTACACTAATGTTCGGCCAACACTGGTGCTCGCTCTATACAACTTATTAGCCCGAAAGCTAGACATTATGAAGGCGTGACGACTAAGGGACTGAGGGAGTGGGCAGGGGGCGTGAATAGGGCGCCTGTTATAAAACTTGGTAAGTATTCTACAAACCTCAAAGCTATACTCTGATTGGCTAATTATGCATGCCATACGATTAAATTAAATAAATATTTCTCTATGGCTGACCCGATTAAAATTAATTTAAGTAAGGTGATAGTATCGAGTCTCGGGAAAACACTTAGGATAGTTTTAATTACTTACAGAGAGATTACTCCCTTAACCTTTTGAACGCCACGCATCGGACAGAAAAATCGTGCCACCAGCGCCAGATCGAAATTTGCACGAGCGCACTCAGATACCGTAGTGATTGGAAAACAACATATCGACGAAACATTCTTTCCGCCTAATAGTGGATTTAGTTAGGCAAAATCACTTTAGATATTTAGAAATCATACCTAATAGTAAAGAATATTCATTTCGTATTTTTCTTATACACCTAAAATCAACTACAAAAATGTGAAAATTAATATACAATTTTATTTTATTTTGTCAATATAGCCACAGCACTACTTAAGTGATAACGTCACGCGCTGACGTGTTATGACGGCTTTGGCGCTGGTGGCACCGTAACTTATTATGAATGTTAGAGTTAGGGGTGAGAGATATTCATTCATTTCTGTATCGATATTTCCGTGGTGTAGCTGTATGAAGGAAAATACGTTAGGTTTTTTAAGTGTTTAGTTGAGTAAAAAATGTTTAACAATACCATCAAATAAATAAATTTTATGATAGAAACTAATGAACATCGGACAGAACGGGTGTGTAGGTAAAAAAACACCTCGCGCACATTTCATTATTTTTTACCTAAAGAAACTTAATCCCTAATAATGACATATTCTTTGTTCACTTAAACTCGGTCTCTCACCGATAACATTCATATTGGTTGACATTTTATCTAAAATACCATTTCATTAGGTACTTTTACTTATTTGGTATGAATGAAATGGACCGAAAGCCCACGTGTCGTGTTATTTATCATTGTTTAGGGATTGAGAAGCAATAAGATTAAAAGAAACGACATACACATTGTTAGGTTTAAAATACGGCCCTTATAACACGCATTGTATTTATTCCATTGCGACTTAAATAAAACTCTTTCTTTTTTAATAATTCATATATTAAAGTAAAAATTGTAAAAATTTAAAATATATAGGTACCTTCTTTAACATTACCATAAGTAAATCTTAATGCTGCTAGAGAGATGGTTCTGCCATCTATGAATCTTAATGCAAATCAAATTATTTTGTTCAATATTTTTCAAGCTGAAGACGCCAGTTTAAATCGGGCCTCGGACACCGGAGGGTTTGGTCACTTTTTCTGAAGTATATGACATCTATTTTCAGTTTATATATAGTAGTGTAACTACTTAAAAATTGCAAATGAAAAATATTGAACAAAATAATTTGATTTGCATTAATATTCATAGATGGCAGCACCATCTCTCTCGCTATACCAGAATCACGTAAGTGATTCGGATAGGAGGTGCAAGCACGTACTGCGCATGCCCTTAGAGTATGGTCAACGGCGCCTAGCCGTTTCAAATTCAGAGATTGCATATACATGAGAAAATTTGTCAAGTTCCACCGTGACCAGGTGGTCTAGTGGTCAGGACGTCAGCCGCGAAAGCTGAAGACGCCAGTTCAAATCTGGCCTCGGACACCGAAGGGTTTGGTCACTTTTTCTGAAGTATATGACATCTATTTTCATTACCATATGTAGTTCCTAAAACTAATCTTCTACACGAATCACAGTTTAATAATTAGTTTTATTATATAATAAAGCTTAAAATGCGAAAAACATTCATAATTACAGTGTTTGGTTAATGTTCATACAATAATCAACATCGACCACTATGCTTTCAAACAAACAGCGCTATTTCGAAGTGACGTCACGCCGCTTGACGTGATTACCCGTCAACGGTGAGGAGGGCAGTGCCCTTTTTAGGGTTCCGTAGTCAACTAGGAACCCTTATAGTTTCGCCATGTCTGCCCGTCCGTCCGTCCGTCCGTCCGCGGATAATCTCAGTGACCGTTAGCACTAGAAAGCTGAAATTTGGTACTAATATGTATATCAATCACGCCGACAAAGTGGTAAAATAAAAAGTGGAAAAAAATGTTTTATTAGGGTACCTCCCCTATACGTAAAGTGGGGAGTATTTTTTTTTTTCATTTCAACCCTATCGTGTGATATATTGTTCGATAGGTATTTAAAAATGAATAGGGGTTTACTAAAATCATTTTTTGATAATGTAAATATTTTAGGAAATAATCGCTCCAGAAGTAAAAAAAAATGTGTCCCCCCACCCCTCTAACTTTTGAACCATAAGTTTTAAAAATATGAAAAAAATCTCAAAAGTAAACTTTATAAAAAACTTTCTAGGAAAATTATTTTGAACTTGATAGGTTAAATAGTTTTTGAAAAAAAATACAAAATAATTTCTGAACTAAGTTTGTAATTTAACCGTATAAGCAGGTGTTTATTGTACCTGTAATTTCTACAAAATCACAATGAAATGACGTGCTTTCAAATAAAGGAAAAACGGTGAAAATCGGTTCATGCAATAAAGAATTATCCCATAAAAATCATCTCCCTTACTTTAAGCTCGCGGGCAATAGTTTACTTAATTTTCCGATAGATGTCGCTGTACGTGGAACGCTCATATCATATCCTACATGGCGGTGTTATTTTAACTCTTAAGTGGGGACACTTACTGTGACGGACGGAAAACTACGGAACCCTACACTGAGCGTGGCCCGACACGCTCTTGGCCGGTTTTTGTTCTTTTAAATTACTTTGAGGTATTTTCTAATTTTTTCTTGAGTTACGGGTTATTTTGAATGAAAGTTTAACTAAGAAGATAGGGGAATGGTAGAGCTATAATAAATATACAACAATATTTCTATAAAGGTTGTTTATTAAGGAGTATTTTGATCTCTCATTTTGGACGTTTTAACACGTCATGGCGCTGAGGGCACGACTTTTCGTTGACGTGTTTGAACGGCTTTGGCGGTCAAAGGGTTAAGGAGGCTTCTTAGAGCCCACGACCCTGAACCTAGTTCGATAAGTCTCCTAGATGAGATATGTATAACTAGTCACGTCTATAATGGGGGAACACGAAATGGCGATGCTGCAATGCAAAAAAAGTGGCAGCATATTATTATTGTTTTTGGAAAAAAAAATCGGTTTCTAGTATGATAAGTCTCCTAGATTTCCTTTGTTCCTCGAAACAGGGAAGGGATAGGGCTACACGATAATACGGCGCTGCAAGCTCCCGTGCATGGCCTTGTCAGTGGCAGCAGCATCAAAAGATTGTAGATGTATGCCAAAACAAAGCGCCTGATGATTGACAACAAAAACAAGATGTTATGTAATCTAAACCTAGCGCCTGAACTGCAAAAAGATATTACGTTATTAAAATGATGTTATATTTTAAAACATCAGGCGCTTTGTTTTGGCATACATTTATAAACTTTTGATGCTGCTGCCACTGACATGACTACGCACGGGGGCTTGTAGCACCGCATTATCGTGTAGCCCTACCCCTCCCCTGCTTCGAGGAACAAAGAAAATATAGGAGACTTATCCTACTAGAAACCAGTTTTTTTTTTAAAGCCGCCACTTTTTTAGCATTGCAGCATCGGCATTTCGTATTCCCCCATGAAAGACGTGACTAATTATATACAAGGTGCCCGCGAGGAAAGGGAATAAAATTAACCACGCATTCCTGAGACCAAAAGAAGGAAAAAATATTATGTGACTAGGTCAATTTCGCCAAAAAAAAATATTATTTTTCTTTTTTTTTAATGTTTCTTGCACATGAAAAGTAAATGTTATTAATAAAATTATCGTCTAAAAGAAATTGGTACATTTTTTTTCGGAAAAATTTAGTAGCTGCATAGTTTTCCTTGTCACTTTGATATCTGTCAATAAAGACGTGTAAACTATGCCCAATAGTGACAACAACGCCATCAGAAAGGCGTTTTGTGCTGAATTATAATAATAAAAAGTGTATTTTTTATAAATTGGTATTAACTCTGAAAGTAAGCGAATTTCAAAAAAGTTGATATGACATTTTTGTCTCTAAATAGGATCTAGAATACACTGTTAAAATCTTTCCCTTTCCTCGTGGGCACCATGTATATCTCATTTAGGAGACTTGTCGAACTAGGTTCAGTGTCGTGGGCTCTTATACTATTAGGACACAAAAAAAAAGTATCAAATATAAGCAGGCTGGGGCGGCAGTTCATAAAGGGAAAATAAATAACACGGATAATTATCTTAAAAAATAACGTTTAACTATTCTTCTGAATCGTAAGTACAAACAAGAGTAACATGTATTCTTATAAATAGATCTATTGTTCGAAGCCCATTATTTATCTTAACTTATAGATAACTTTGTTGTGTTAATTTGGTATCAATTTAATATTTCCTTACGTTATATTTTACGTAGTATAGTAACACCGTCAACTGCTACAACTTTGCCTACGATGCTCAACTTTGCCCGGTTTGAAAAACATGGTTTTCCTCACCAAACAGCTATTTATATCTTATGACCGCCTTTCTCTCATCTCAGGAATTAGATATAAATACCTTTCGTGAGGAAAACCATGTTTTTCAAGCCAGGCAAAGTTTTAGCAGTTGACAGTACTACAATGTAGGTACCTTACTATACAACGTACTCACGAGGAACCCAAAAGATTATTTTAACCACACATTTCTGAGGCCAAACAAAGGAAAAACGAGATTAGATCAAATTCGCCCAAAAAAATTATTGGCGCCCAAAGTGTTCTTTGTCACTTTGTTAGCTGTCAATAAGGACTGTTTAAAACCTCGGTAAAAGCTCTGTTATACTTGACCTAAATGATTTAGACAAGTGTAACCGAATTTAGCAAGTTTACTTCTAAGTAAAATTTAATGGCGCAAACCTCGTATACTACGGGTGCCATAGGTGCGGAGGTTTGTGAAGGAAATTGCCCTCCCCTCCCCCCCCCCTTGAACGAAATGGATCCGCGCCAGTAGTAGCTACATCGCCATCAAAAAGGCGTTTTATACTGAATTACAATACACAATGTTTATTTTTTGTTATGAAGTCTGTAACGAGGCGAATTCCAGAAAGTTTATAGGACATTTTAGTCTCTAAATATGATCAGGAATATGCTGTTTAAATCTATAAATTTATTGGTTTCCTCGTAAGCACATTGCATACCTATTGCAGACACTGGAGGCCTTTTACGGTTTTAAACCTTTGCTTTGCTTCCCACTCAGAATCACGAGCTCTTGCTATCCTGATTCGAGAAAAAGTGTCCCAAGTTAAATTTTTCCATTCCGCTACAATTTGTCATCTATACTCGTAAGGTCTGGCCTATTTTTAGGAAGACAAAATGTGTTAATGACTCAAGAGGTCAACTTATTTCATCAAAAGTAGACCTTGTTCCAGAAGCCGAACATTGGCTTTACAATGCTAGATGGCGGCAACGGCACGGAAGTATCGAAAAATATATGAAATTTTTGGCCTTACGACGTTTTTTTCTCCTTATAAGGTCGAAAAAGCTTGACAGTCTGAGTAGGAAGTATATTAAAAGTATTCAAACTAACAAATAAAAAAAAATGTATATACTTCACGTCACGTCACGTCTGAAAATATGGATACATTTAATGTCACAAAAACATCTATATGTGACTTTACGCCTTGGTAACAGAGTCGTAGCTACATATTTTTGTCATGATGACGTGACTTTAAATCAAATGGCTCTGAAATGGTTACATAGGCTTTTCCTATTTAAAGTTAAACAATATTTTTTTGTTATATGTTATGTTAGCTCAATAATATATCACTTAATTGTATTTGTAGCGTTGTTGATATATCTGCAGGACTTGTATTTTCTTATCAATTGTAACAAAATATAAAAATACAGCATAGATTCTATTTGACGTTATATAATAGGCATATTCATAGGCACACGTATCACACGGCACAAATCACTTACACATCACAACATGCAAATCACAATAATACAATGTCGTAAAAAATACAAAATCCCTACCGTAGAAGTATACAACTTTGCCCCCTTTTCGCGACCTTTTACTTTTTTCCCAGGTTAATGGTCCATACACTCCATATTGTATAACTGTGCCACTCACACGTTGACATACTTTTATTTGTAGAAGTGAGCAAACTACAGTAAAAAGCAATTAAAGTAGTTAAGAAAAAAGGTTTTAAACAGGCAAGCCAAAAAAAATAAAACTTCATCATTGCCCACTTTTGCATACATGCGCTTAGCTATAAAATTACTAACTTTATGGTCATTAACTATTCAATTATATAATCTTCAATAGGCATGGCATAGTTATATCGTATTATATATTTTTTTTAATTGTGATATTTTACCTCCAAACTCATTTGGGCAGTTAGGATAAATATGCTTGGACCAGACTACGCCTAAACAAAGTCTAGTTAGAGTAAAATTTAGTGGTGACTGGTGATTAAATTGTACCTAGATTATAAGGTAAAGATAAATTGCTTAATAAAACGCTTATCACTACACACACAGGTTTGCAAATATCTTGTATCATGCAGAGATTGGATAAAAAAGGTTCAAAATTTTGATACTTTCACTACTGTACTACGTTTAAATACTGTCATACTTTCTGATTCTACAATAATTCGTTGGCCATACTATTAACAAATTTTTATCCTTATAAAAAAATATTCTAGGCGAAAATCGAATACTGTAAAAGAATTAAAGGTACTGTAAAATTGTAAGAATGTTTTAGATTTGCATTCCTCCCACTTCGCAATGTACAGTAACGTTTTATGGAAAATGCCTCAATTATAAGTATTATAACATACTATTGACAACCCTAGAGGTAGAATTGTGCTGGGCAATGTCGTAAAAAGTGGTACGGAAATACGTTTATGACTTGCACACTACCATAATCATGAGAATAATAGAGATATAATGTTAAAATTTCCTGTACATCGTTTCTGAGCTGCATTACAGTAACAGTTAGAATAACATAGCTGTACTTTCCTAGGCCGTTATACCACCAAGTTTTTGAGGTCCTTTTGGCCCGCCAAAAATCAAATCCGTAATCACAGCCGGCTCACGAGTGACTGAAATTAGATACGCGAATCAATTTGCCAGTGTTTTCAAGAATATGATTAGCTATAAAAAACAGATTCATACGAAAGTGTTTGGTTTGGTGTTACTAGTTTTATTATATTTCGCTTATATTGAAATGTGACGCGTTGGGCAAAGTCATGTTGAAAAGGCAAAGCTGTACAGTTTTACGGTATTAACTTTTAGATTATAACAAACAAGGACATTAACATACATAATTGTATCGAAACAAAAAATTAGGCATTTGGACGAATCGACTTTTAGACCAACACTTTTCACTTCTCTGGCGTTAGCAAAAATGCCTCTGGAGTTACCAAGAAATCACGTTTCCAAATTAATATTTTTATCTAAATTTTAGATGATATAAAAGTAATACTTATAATATTTAGAAGCGAAATTTTACTTTCGTAGACAGAATAGTTAGTATTCTTAATCGAGTGGAGTTATTTGACAGCACTTCACATACATTTGCAAAATCTTCGTGTGCCAGGACCTATCAGATTACTCTGGTCAATTACGAATACCTTAGTGTTGGTCTAATATTTGATTCGCCCACTTATATCTTTAGAACAGTACAGTCATCGACAATAGTATCTTCCTACACGAAGGCCGCAAAAATATATGACGCACTCTTATTTGTAGGGCCATAAGAGCGTGTCACATATTTTTGCAGCCTTCGTGTAGGAAGATACTATTGCCGGTGACTGAACACAATTAAACAATAATAAAAACCGCAGACTCAGCACGCGACAACCGGCGAGCGGCAAGTCTGTGGCCACAGACGAATTCACGGTATTTAAATCTAATGTCTCATTTATAATTACTTAGGTACATAACTTATACCTAATATTAAAAAGAAATGGCACTTCTTCCATAAATCGATTTTATAAACTTAGAAATCACACCTTAAGAATATGGTAATAATGTCAAAAATATATTGCTATAGAAATTATAGAATATAAAAATATTAACCTGATCGTAAATCTATGCATAAAACGAAGTTTCTTAATTCTTATACATCTATATATATGTAGGTGTTTAATTTAAAAAGGTGGGTAGACTTTAAATTTAAATGATGCCGAGGCTTAATAGCCTCTACTACACAAAAAATCTCTATAAAAAATAGGATTAGATACCTAATGGTATCTAATCCTATTTTTTGTAGAGTTGTTTAAACATATTTTTCGACAGCGAATAAAAAGGAATCTTAAAAACAAATTGCAATTGTCATGGCTTCAAGCTTCTATAACTAAATATTCTTTTTCTCAAACATGCTCGGAAATGGTCGCATTTTGTTCGTAAATTGAAGACGCAAAGTGCTCAATTTTATTCTTTTCAAATTTAAAAAGTAAAAACGCAGCGGAAAAAAATGAGTTTCCATAGAATCATTTTACTCCTAGGAATAAAATGACTGTATGAAAATCCATTTTTATCCGCTGCGTTAACTTTTTAAATCCTACGATTGCAAATAAATGCCTAAGGAAATGTTGCATTCAGCCAAGTGAAAGTTTCGTTCAACCAGACAAATGTCAAAATAAAATAATCGCAAACACGGTGTCGCGATTCGAGATGCGCGCGCATTGGCGCATGCGCGTATCGGACGATTATTTGTCTGTGGTAATAGATTTGAAAAAAAAAATGCAAAATAAAAGGCGGCAATTCGTTGTGAAATAAGTTATCGTTTTCTTTAAAATGAATTAAAATAGAAAATAGTATGAGCTCAAATGACGACAGTGAGATGGAAATAGACGGCACACCGTCTCATTTGAAAGAAGAAGCAAGCTTAATAATGAACAACTTGCTTCCTGCTAAGTCGCGGGACAAATATAACAGGACTTACGACATGGTACGTTCATGCTGTGGAAGGACAGCCAAAATACTAGAAATACCTTTTCGTTCACAAATTGCCCTGGAATGTCTAATATAACATTTAACATTAACTAATAACATGCCTTATTTTTTGTATTGTACTATGTCACTTAACCCTTATTAAAAACTTATTACTTATAGTTGAAATTTAATTTGTTTGATTTCCTCACATTATTTGAGAAAAGCTATGTATACCTCAATGGAAACAGGCATTTTCCGACTCGGACCTTTGCCAGGCCTCGGCAAGCCTCGGCCTGGCATCTAGGTACCTCGTCAGGAAATGCCTTTCTTTCCATCCCTCGGCAACAATGTACTATTAGTTTCGACAACATAGGCAAATTGTACAGTAAATTGTTCAGTAATTTTGTAACAGGTAATTCCGAAATCCGTTCAATCTAATTAACGAAAATATGGACACAGTGTATGCAGTAAAGCACCTCGATTTTAAGAGGTATTAGTTCTGTGCTGGTCTTTTGACTGGAGTATGCCAAGTAGGTTCAGTTTGAGGTAGGCGCAATCTTTGGTCCTGTAACAAGGTCGACTGGTGTCTCGGAGTTAAAAGATTTTGCCATCCCACTTCTGAAATCGACGATTGTTGCCTTGCGTCGGCCATTCTTTGTTTGTTTGGTCTTTGGTTTATTGTTCGTGAATTTGATTGGTGTCTGATTTCCACTGGATTCGAGAAAGATAAGGATAGATTGTTTAATGTAACACTTTGCGATACGTTGGTAGACGTTTCTGGTCTCTCATTCTCAGGCTCAACTGGTGTGTGCCAGCTATATGTTTGTGGATGAGCGTCATTTAAATTGACAGATGCTCTTCTGTTTGAGTTTCTTGATGCTACACTTGAGCTTGATGTGTTTAGAGCTCCTAACAATAATGGTGGATACCATAGTATCTGCGGAGACTGCAAGTCAACAGACGTGTTTCTTTTTTTATGGTCTGAATGTGCATCAAATGCTGGGACCGATTTTCTTCGAGGAGTGTTCGATGTTTTCTGAAAATCTGATTTGTTTGCTCGTGCCGTTGTATTTGAGTGTTGCTTTGGAGCTGATCCAGTTGCTGAATCCAGTTTTTGTGACGCCATATTAGTGAGTCCAGATGGAAAATTTGCCATAACAGAGTGAAATTTTTGAAGCACAGATTGTTGCTGTATGGCTGATTTCATGATGTTCGATGTCGATATTATGTTTTTGCTCGGCGTTGGCGGTACAGATATACTATGTGACACACCTGTAGCATTGATACGGTTTGAAGCAGAAGTCTGATTGGCTTTTTGAGTCACTTGTATTGGTGTGATAGTGGTTGAGTTTGGCAAAGACACAGAAGTTGTATTTGGTAGAGACTCTTTAGGAGCATCAATGGTTTTAATACCAAGCCCAGGTAAAGAGTCCGTTTTTAATTCACTTGAGCTCTTACTTTTGAAAGAGTGTTTTTGAGCCGAATTTGGTTTCGCTTCATCCGTTTGTTGTATTGATAAGTCAGTAGTTTTTAGAATCGTCACAGATACTTCAGCTTTGACTCTTGTCGGATTAGTTCCAGTGGAAAAGTTATTTTCAACAGAAATAGGTTCATTAGTTTTCTGTGTTCGTTGTGTTGTTGTTGCATTAATCATAGCCACTTTAGGTGCTGTGATGCTTGTCTTTGTAGCCACAGTCCCAGAAGAAATTCTATTGATATTTGAGAAAGTCTTGTTTGGTTTTTCATAAGGCGATTTGCGTTTATCATTTCGCCTCTTCGAGGAGTCGTGCTGCGCTTTTCTTTGTTTTGCTTGTGTAAGGTGTTCATTTATCGAAATGGCAGACTCTTTTAGTTGACTTCTCGAAAATTCTATTGTTTCAATGTGAGGTACTGAAGTTGAAGTTCCAGCGCCGAATTCTATGCGGTATCCAGCAGTTCCAAAACCTTCTTCTGTACGACTTTCAGCGTTTTCAGAAGCATTTATTTTTGTAGGATTTATGAAAGTTCTCGGCTTTGTAAATTTTGTACGTTTTTTATCAGTTTCAGGACTCTCTAATGAGAGATCTCCCGAAGAATCGTTCTTGCTATTTGTTAAAACCTTAGCAACTATATCTCTTCCTCTTCTGAGAGTTTCAGGCAAAATTTCTTTGCAGTCATTTTGTTTTAGTAAGGATTCGTGATCAGCGAGCTTTTGTTTTGTTTCGTCTGTGCTATGTTCAATAGTTTTGCGACTTTTTTTGTCAGACGATTTTTTATTATTCGGTAAAGAATTACTTACCACATCAACAACATGAGAATTTGAGGCTCGTTCTTCTTTTACATTTTCCAATAGTAAAGCCTCTGCAAATTTGACTTCTTCCTCGATGAGTATATCATATAAACTAGTGTCATCACTGAGATCCACAAATTGGTGATCATTTAAAATTTGGCAATCATCAACTGGTTTAGGACTGCATTTTTTAACTATTATTTGGGTAGGCGGTTTGGTTTTACCAACAGTATTATCGTCAGTTAAATCAATGATAAAGTCATCCAATACTGTATTTCGGTTAGGCTCTGATTTAAGTGGTGCATTTGTTTGTTCGATGTTTTCATTTGGTGTGGAATCCGACCTTGTTGCTGTTCTTTTTTTATTTTTTGTTGGTTCTACCACTTTGTCGCTGTCAACGTTTATACCTGCTGTTGTATTGGCAACAGTTTCCTCATTTGGCGCATAAAATGACATAGCTGCCGTTCTTTTTTTGCTTTCGGCTGTTATTTTATATTTCTGTTCATTGTTTGATTTACTTGTATCTATAGGGTTCTGTAGTCTCTTGTTCAAGTCTTGAATTTTGTGTTCGTAATTTTCATTATTGTGTTCTTTTTTCTCGTAATTTCTTCTTTTTGTCGTACTGTTATTATTTATTTGATCACTTCCTGAGATGTTAACTTTAGTTTTAGAGCAGATCTGTGAGTTATTACTTTCTTTATGTGGAATATTTTCATCACGTTTATTTAAAAGACCATTAACAACAACTGTATTGACACTTCCAGACATACCAGGAGAAATAGCATCAGTCTTATTACGTGAAGTTCCACTTGCTACTGCATTAGAACCATTTTTAGATGTTCCAGATACAGCATTTGTGCAGCTTGGCCAGCTTGAAGTATCAGGGGCTATGGTTTTAGTGTGCCTTGAGTTTTCAGATTCTGCGACATCTAAACGACTTGTAATTGACTTGTAATTGTTTGTTGATACCTCTGTTTCCCTGTGTCTTCTAAAAGATTCAGGATCTTTTGTTTTAGAAGGACTTTTTGAAGCTTTAGTACCTGCTTCCGCAATAGTTTCAGGAGTACCAGGAGTTGCATGAATGCAACTTCCATCAGTTCCATGGTGTGTTTTTGTAGATTCTTTGAGAGGTTTTGTGCAATTTTTCGAAGGTTTAGGTGTTGTTTGGGTGGGACTTTTGGTAGTTCCAGGATTTGTATTTGTAGAGGCGCTTGAAATTTCAGGGACAACTGTTTTTATGTTTCTGGAGGTATTGGTTACTGCTCCATCAGAACTGCTTGGTGGAGCCTCAGACATCTCTAATTCCTTGTTTCTTCTAGAAGATTCAGGATCTTTTGTTTTAGAAAGACTTCTTGAAGGTCCAGTAGCTGCTTCCGCAAGAGTTTTAGGAGTACCCGGAGTTTCTTGAATGCAACTTCTATCAGTGCCATGGTGTGTTCTTGACGTTTCTTTGACAGGTTTTGTAAAACTACCAGAGGTTTCAGTAGTAACTATTTCAGTACAATTTTTCGAAATTTTAGGTGTTGTTTGGGCGGGACTTTCGTTAGCTACAGGGATTTTATTTGTAGAAGCGCTTGAAATTTCAGGTACAACTGTTTCCATGTTCTTGAAGGTATTGGTTACCACTGCATCAGAAATACTTGCTGGAGCCTCACATACCTCTGTTACAAAACGACTTCTAGGAGAACCTACTTCGGAGCGATTTCCAAAAATTCCAAAGAGTGCTTGTGGGTGACTTCCACCATTTCCAAGGTGTATGACTGCGCGACTATTAGAAGTTTCGACGTGTTTTTTCGACATTTTGGGAGCGGATACAGCTACACTTTTAGAAAACACCAACTGTATTTTTGAAGCACTCTTAGAAATTTCAAGGGCCACTGTTTCAATCTGCCTCAAGGTACCAGATGCTGCTACATTTGAGTTACTTGTTGAAGTTTCTGATCCCTCCATGCTTCTTAAAGATTCAGGGATACTCGGTTGTAGATAACTTCTTGAAGGGCCTGGTTCTCTTTCTATAAGAGATCCCGTTGTTCCAGAACTTGCTGTTATGCCACTTAAAGAAGTTTTAGCTTCAGCATGGTTTCCTACATTTCCAAAGACAACTAATTCTGTGTTACCCTGTGAAGTTGCAGATTTAGTCGTTTCCAAGCGATTGCTTGAAATTCTGGAAGTCCCAGGAACATCTTTTTCCGTGGTAGATTTTAAATTCTCAGGAGTTTTTTCGGTTTTACTTCTAGATGTTCCAGGGACTACGTCACGGTATCTTGAAGATTGGGGCACATCTGCTGCAGGGTTAACCGGTGTAGAGGCTATGGCTTTAATCTCGTTGCACAATCTTTGAATTTGATCAGCAACTTCATGCTTTTTCAGCTTGGTTTTTTTAGTTTCCTTTTTTATGGTTTTTATATGTTCTTTTTTATATTTCGTGTCTTTTATTAACGCTTTTTTAATAAGTTTTAATACCTCAGTGAAACATTTTTCTACTACTTCCGTGTCTCTTTTGTTGAACTGGCGATATTGATTGTTCTGATTATCTTCGCTTTCTCCGCTTTCCGAATTGTCGGAATCCATTGTTTACCTAAAACAACACATAAAAAAATAAAAATGTGTCACTGCAGGGAAAAGGTCCCACTTGGTTGATGTGGAGTTATTAGTACTTCCTAAAACTACACAGTATACGCTATCTATTAATGAAAGAATGCAATATCTGATCAACGGGCATGTGACACCTCTGGAGTTGCAGGCGTCAATAGGCTACGGTAGCTGCTTACCATCAGGCGGGTAAGGTTGTTTGCCACCGTCGTGGTATATCAAATTTTTTGTCTCTATGTGTAATGACAAAGTGGGACCTTTCACTAAACTTGCCCACATAAAGCAATATATAATTATAATGCTATTCAAGTGCAAGTATGCAATTTCAGCAATGCTTGCATGTTTGAAGAAATAGTATCAGCAATTCTGTATATGGCTTGATGAATTATAAATATTTAATACCTATGTGACTCTACATTTGGATCATTTAGTTTTAGAGCTTAATTGGCGATTCTTAACACATTCAATGCCGGAAACCCGACTATCGGGTATTTTATGATTTCGTGCCCAGGCCGCACTACCCGATAGTCGGGATCGTGGTAGCTATACATGACTAAATGCCACGCCGGAGGACCCGATATCGGGTACTGTTTTTGACGAACAGGGTTGTCGCTAAAATATTAGTGGTAGGTACATACATACTCGGAAAAAAATCACGATTTTAACCATTTTTCACTTGATAATTTTGATCTGGCGTGTGATCACGAAGTCATAACGAAAATCATTAGAGAATCCCCGTCACGCGTTAAATTTTTAACTTGAATTGTTTCTAATAATTAGATATTGATGTGTATTATCTATCAGATTCCGGAGATAGACGTTGGCCTAATTTTCCGGTATAACGTAATAAGTTAACAAACCAACATAACAACAAAAGGTTTTTTAGTGCATCCCTATCGTGTACCCGACTGTCGGGATCTTGGCGTGTAGTGTCGATTCGTTTGATAAGTGCGCAACTGTACCCGACTATCGGGTCGTGTATATTTTTTGTGGCCTGGCGCAGATGTTTTGTTTGGCTGGGTGGCAATGAATATGTTAATGTGAGATTTAAAAAATGTACCGTCTTTGACTTAAATCCAACAAGTCTGACACACTTGTTATATATGTATTTTGGAAACATATTTAAACATAATTTTAAGTTAAAATTTAAAAAAGTTTTTTGTTGTAGTAAAAAATAAATTGATGTTATGAATGTTATCAAATACAGTGTGAAGGAAAAGGCTGTTCTTAAACATGTACATATTAAATTTAAGAAAAACCAAGTTCTGTTATTCTTTTGGATTATTTTATTTATTTTAAATTTATAAAAACTAAGACCTGAGTTTATTGTTATTTGATCATTTTGTAAATTACTCAAACTCAAATATTTATTCAGAAAGTACGCCACAAGGGCACTTTTACATGTCAGATAGTTAAACAAAGTAAAAGAAAAAACAAACTACACTGCACATAGCATACTACATGGGCTAACATCATGAGCCCAATCCCAATACGCGTGTCCACACCGGACGCACCGCCTCGCGAGGAAATTGCCGCGCAAGGCAGCTCGGCTAGTGTGGACGTGCCTCGCCCGAGGCATTGCGGCCGCGCTTGCGTTTGCCTCGGGCGAGGCACGTCCATACTAGCCGAGCCGCCTCGCGCGGCAATTTCCTCGCGAGTAGTATATAGTAATAGTATAGCTAGAATCTTAAATAATTAGAATTTTGGATATTATAAAATAAAATGTCTCAAAGTTCTCAAATTGTTTTTGTATAAAAATAAACAAATAGGCCCATTAACATATATAGTTTCACAATTTTCATGGATCACTTTAGTCATTAACTTAAGCTGAGAACTTACACAATATTATTATGTTTGTTATTCATTTATAGCTCATAAATGAAAAACAAAGTAATAAATAATATTAAATCAATAATCATTACAATATACATTCAGTCTAAAGTTAAAACTCTTTACAAAACCATCTAATTTACATACAATCAGTACTTCACACGTACTTCACATCAAATCCACTTATCGTATTATTCTCTGCATAGGCAACAAATATGACTCATATATACATACTCTTACCTCAAAAACACTTTATAAACGCGGGAAACTCAGCGTAAAGGATGCTTTAATTCACAACAGAGGGATACTGCATCTATTAAAGTACTAGAAGTTTTATATTATATTTCACGACGATTTTAGTATTCAACGTAAATATCACCCCACCCGCTTTTGAACTGCGTACTTTAACACTGCGGCATGATATATACTATACTAGTTATAAGACACCCTCATTTATGGGACAAACTAGGGAGCGTGTTCGTGACTGATAACAATAACAATAAACAAAACAAAGTAATGCGCATTGCATAGCTTCTAAGAATCTCCCTCCCAGCCTCCCACTCCACTCCGACTCCCATTCTGTCAATCGTGCAGCGTTCGGAATGCAAATTATAAACGTAAATAATTTTCCTTTCCATTAAGTATGTTCACAAAATCAAGACCAAATCAAGACTTGAGAAAATTATAAAAAAACAAATTATATTAACAAAAGATTAATATAGTCTTGCTGACCAAAAAGTGCAGTAACAGTAGAAGTAATAAGCTATACTCATCCCTTTTTTGGTGACCAGGGTACTAACGTAAGAAAGAGACGATATGATTATCTACGTTTATGCTTGTAGTAAAACAGTCCCGTGCCATAGAGCTTTATGATACTACACACACAACTGAAGTCTGCCGGAATCCCTAGAGGCTGCCATTTATTTAAAAAAAAATTTCAACTGTCAAAATTGTCAGAAAAGACAGAAAGTACAGAACTGATCCGAGCCGCAAAAGGTAACCGCTTCTTTTAGTATTTTGCTATTTGCTAGTTTTTTCTAAAAAGAATAAAAAATTGTCTTCTAAGTTGTATATAGTGAATGCAAATCATATTCGCTACATAGCGTGATAAGGTAAGACTTAGTAACGTGTTTTATAGCATGATATTATTGGTCCTATACTAAATACGCCGTCTTCAACAAAGTTATTGTTTTATTGTTGCGTTGCGTCGGTGTATTTCTTTCGTTTGATATATTGAGGAAAGAGATGGAAATATCAAACAATAGTGAATTCGGGAATATTTTTGAGTTTAACAATTTTTTTCGTGTCTTTCTACATAGATGTTTGTTGGGATCAGCTCTTATCTTTGGGGTCAGTATTTTTATATTATAGATAGTACAAAAAACCATACCAGTGATAATACAATTGACCATTACTGGTTATTAGGCGTGTGGACACTGTTTAAGGTATCTGTATTTATGTTTAAGGTTTGTCTGTAATGTTTATGGTATCTGTATTTGTATGTTTTATTATATAGGTTTTGATTTGTTTATGTATTAGACCCCCTCCTAGTTGAAGGCGTTCTCCATTGATTTCCATTTTTCTTAGGCTATAGTGAACCCGTTAGGTCGGCTGTCTTTATTTTGAGAAATATTATAAACAGACATAGAAGTTATTGTGGCAAAAATGTCAGTTAACTAGGGACTTCCTTCATCGACAACTTTCGACGTGACATTTCATAGCACATACTAAGTTTACCGGGTAAAGTATAAATTAACCTGTAATGCTGATAGCTACCTATCGACGTTATGTAATAGTGATCTGTTATACTTTAACACTTATTAGAAATTAAAAAAAAAGAGGAAATAATTTATGGAAATAGGCGTTACTTTGCGGAAGTATATATTATTAAATACAATAATACTGCTTTACCATTCCGCGGATTATTATTGTAGTTAAACCAAGAAATCATTTTAACAACTAAAACAAAAGGAATGACAACCATTTTTATAATCGATTTATAATAAGTTAATGCTGTGTATTATATAATAATAGTATATTATATTATACTACTTGCAAATTCATATTATATGTACATCATAACTGTCATAACGATTTATCGATAAATTAATATCGTTGGGAAGTCCCTATGACATTTTCATTCCTGCCACTAAAACTTCTATGTCTGATTATAAAACTATTAATAATTTTTAAGCCATATATGGAGATATGGATATATGTCCTGTGAAATGTGTCGCTGCAAGATCAAGTGAGGTGGTGTTACTGAACTTCGCTTGACATGTCTGGCAGCATGTTAAGATCCTCCTGTAATCGTGGCATATCAGACCAGGGGCGCCCTAAGGCTGGGGGCCTGTTGCATTTTTGCCAGCTCTGCCATCCGTTAGTTACGCCACTGGGTCGACATGTCTGGCAACATTGCGCGACATGTCGCTAGCGATGTTGAGCGAGATGGCGCAATGTTACAGGACTTCGCTCATTATACCTACATAAGTCGCACGATGTCGCTAGATATGTTTAGCGATATTGATTTCTTGGTTTTTTTTTTATCCAACATTAATTACCAGAGGTTGCCGGGGCTCAGCTATTTACCTTATAATTTGATAGTTACGTCCCAAATAGCTCACCCCCGCCGAACTGTAGTAATTACACTGCTAACCGTAGTAACTTATTACTACTGTAGTAACTGCACAACAGTTTGTTGGCGAACAGCAGCAGCAGCTTGACATGTTGCGGAACATTTGTTGCTTATTCTATCTGTGGCCTTAAGCCAGCTTAAAGTAATACTCACTAAACTAAAATCTTATCATTAGCCGTGTCCACACCAGCCGCACAGCCTCACGTGCCTCGCCCGAGGCAAACGCAATCGCGGCCGCAATGCCTCGGGCGAGGCACGTCCACACTAGCCGAGCTGCCTCGCGCGGCAATTTCCTCACGAGGCGGTGCGTCCGGTGTGGCCACGCCTATTAGTAAGTTTTAGAACTTATTACCATGCCATGGTTTTATGCCATGTTTGGAGTCGAAACTTAATACTTACTTTATGCCTTGTACCCAGAACTCCGCCATGGAGAGTGACGAAGACTTCCTTCCACCATCTCAATTTGCCCGAACACAATACCGAAGCGCCTCAAATCTGTCTCAAACAGTGTCAAGCAGCTCAAACCAACCCCATACATCACGAGGGCCGATTCAGCCGAGCCAGGCTCGCAGCCAAGTTTCGTGTCAGAACGAATTGTCGCAGATTCATGATGGGCTGAAATTACTGATGGACAGGGTGCAACAACTGTCTGGTGACAGGTAGGGGTTTCTTTTAATACCACAATGATGCCAATCAATTAAATAAATAAAAAAGGGCTCACCTGATGGTAAGCAGCTACCATAGCTCTTGGCAACTCCAGAGGTGTCACATGCGCGTTATAATCCCATTATGTGGCCCCGTGGGAAAACCTCGGCAGGGAGTTCATTTTACAGCTGGAGCGATTTCGAGGAAGGGAATTCCTCTCAAACCGCACAGTGCGTGATATTTAGGTTCCAGCATGTGAGAATTAACACCCTCAATGTCCAATGGTGTAAATAAAATAGAAAGCAGCTTGCCATCATCTCATATAATTCTTTATTTTTACATTACAATTTTCTAAACACTATATAGATGTCATATACAAAGGAAAAAGTGACCTAGGCCCTTGCGGTGCGGTAAGCGCATGGGGAAAAACTGGTACACAATGGAGAGACACATATAGACGGAGAGCTAGCCACGTCAGATATGACACAATAATGAAAGCGAAGTTAGTTTGCTATACTATGCTTATTTCTAGATCAGACATCTGGCAGCTTTAAAGTGGTGGAGGTCAATGAATGCAAACCACTTTAAGAATACAAATCCTAGGGTTCTGGTTTTGATGCAGTATTATGAGAAATATAAATAATTAGATTATGTCATTACCAAAACTTTCTGATGGGGCAAAGTAGTCTAAAACCATGTATAATGTAATTCATAGTTTGTCGCCTACTATTTCTGTTTCCGAAATAACACGCTATGTTTTTTGCTCTAATTTTAAAATATAGGCCCCGTCCTCTATAAATACGTCAATTCCGTCAGTTTTTACCAATTTTGGTATTACTTTTTTCCTACTGAAAAATGTTGCTAGTCTAACACTGACCTCCACCCATTAAAAGCTGTCAGATGCCCGGATCTAGCAATAAGGATAGTATTTCAATCTAACCAGACGGGTTTCGTTGCTCTCATTATTGGAACGAAGTTCCTTATCGGACGATTCGCGGATGGGGGCGAAAAAAAGTCACGTGACCGTCACGAAAACGCAACACAAATCCATACGATTGAGAAACGTGTAAAATGAAATAAAGTGAAGTGAAAAGTCAGAAAAGTCAAAAAGTCGAAAAAGTCAAAAAACATTAAAAACCGTCAAAAAAGTCAAATGCAAAAAATTGCAAAAATGTACTAAAAATCAAAAATAACATAACTTCGTTCCAACCGAGTGTTCCACGACACTCACATATTTTTTGTGTCATATCTGACGTGGCCAGCTCTTAGTCCAATAGTGAAACCCCCCTGATATTAGTTAAGAAGGCATTGTAGTTTTAGGTATGTATACCTATGTACATTGCCTACGTATGTTTTGTTTAGTTTAAAACACTTTGTAGCCCTAACGACTTTATCGACATTCACTTAGGTGACTAAGGTCACAAATGTGATTGGTCGGTGTTTATTACTAATCTTAATTTCAACCTTGCTTGTTCCAGCAGAGGCATCAAGCGTCCAGCGGAACCTAAGCCGCTTGACAATCAACCAAACGTAAAACAAGAATGCCAGGTTTGCCACAAACTTTACGCCAACAAGACTACCCTCTTCAGGCACTACCGAGCCATCCATAAGGAAATGAACCCAGAAAAGTACCACGGCTGTTCGGTAAATGATACTGTAGTTAGTCTAGATAATTCTTTCAGGGAGATTCAATGTTCGATCTGTGGTTATATCGCTGCTACTCAAAATGCTCTTGATAATCATAATAGAACTACTCATAGCAATGAAGTCAATGCAAATACTAGTAGAGCTGCAGTTAACAGTGATAATGTTAATAACGAAAATGTTAATATTAAGGATAAAATGCATAAATGTGAAGATTGCGCTTGTTATTTTGAAGAGCGCAGCAAATTTGATGAACACATGAAAGCACAACATGGTTTTGAAGTTGTGTGTAAGATTTGTAACAAACATTTCTTCTTTGAAGACATTGATGAACATGTTAAAGATAGCCATCCGGATGTATATGGTAAGAAACGTAAGGAAAAGACTGAAAGCGTCATTGTTGAAAAAGTGATGAGAAATGGGAAAGGGAAAAGAGTTCGCGTTTTTATTTGTACTAAATGTGATATTAAAATGTACGATAAAGTTTTAGCTGTAAAGCATGCTACAGGCCACAAAAAGGGTCTTAAAATTAAAGAACCACCAAGAAACAGAATGTCCATTTCTGAAGAAAACATTACAGTAGCGACCTCAAACGATAACGTCATACTCACATGCGTCGATTGTAACATTTCCACAGGCTCATATGACGCTGCTGTAGAGCACTCACAAACTCATATAACAAATGCAAAAGGTACACAATTTGTAATACAACTCTGTGAAATTTGCGATTTGAAATTTGAACCACTGTGTTACAAGACACACATTGACTTGCATTACAAGGACAAAGAAATACATAGAGAATCGTTCAAGTACTTCAAATACAAATTTGAATTACTGCCTTCTGAAAATTGGTTCAAATGTTTCGATACGGCTGACACTGACGTGAAAAAATTAATAAGCCAAAGCATTTATGAACATACCCGTCTGGTCAAGATGAGAGTGTTACATGAAGGGATATACAAACTTTATAAATGTTGTAAATGTGACGACTTTGTTTATCCGACTGCTGTGTTGAACCATACTGCAAACTACGACACTTGTATTAAAGTGAAAAGTAGTTATCCTTGCAGTATTTGTAAAAGAACATTCAATAATCGATTAGCTAGAAACAATCATGTAAAGAACCATAAAAGAGACGATGAGTATAAAATTGTGTTATTTAACCATGAGAATGATAAAGAATTAAATGCAGTCCTTAAAGGGTTTAAATTTGAAAATACTTCAGAACGCGCCAATAACAGTAATGCTAATGATGTCACCAAAATGCTGTATAAATGCCTTTGTGGCCTTTGCTTCGTGAGAAAAGAAACAGCTCATAAACATAAAATTATATGTCCGGGTAGAGATGACAAAAATCCATGTCCTAAATGCAACAATGTATTCACTCAAGAAGAATTAGTGACTCATTGCTTTGAACATCATCTGATCGAAACACGAATTGTTATTGAGAATATTACTCCTGATATTATTGTTATAGATTCGGATGCGGAAATCATTGAAATTGATTCAAGTGATGAGGACGACACACGTAATGAAAACCTGGACAGTATGAAAATTGAAGTTATTGGAACTGATGCTGCAACAGTTCCAGGTTCAAGTGCATTGGTTGTACACAAAGAGAATTCGAATACACAAGAGGCGGTAGTAACTGAAGCGGACGTCGGGAAGGAGGAACAAATGGCTTTAAATGCACCTGTATTAGAAATAGAAAAAACGGAGAATGATGATAAAGATGAAGGTGAAGGCACATTTGATCAAGAATTCGGAGAACTTGATCAAGCGGAGAATGATGATAAAGATGAAGATGAAGGCACATTTGATCAAGAATTTGGAGAACTTGATCATGAAATGACAGACAACGATTCCCAAGATACAATTTCTTATGAAAATATAGAAAATGGTACTAATGCAATCAACCGCGCTGATATAAATATGAACAAACAGATTGAATTAAAATTAGTTCCGACTAATTTATTATTAAACCCATTTCACTACGAAACTGGGTTTTTCAAAGTTGCGGATATGGAAATGATAAACACAGAAATAAATACCGACATCGAAAATGTACGACTACATATTGAAACAACGACTGACAACCCATTTGATAAAATTTCTATTAAAAAAGAGAAATCTTGGTTGTTTGATCCTACTGACTTTTCTAATATTTGTAGAAGACCGTCTTTAAGGCAAATAACAATGCAGCCAAGTTCTAGCAATATAAGTCTAGTTGTCGAGTCATTACTAACAGATGATGAAGATACAGACATTAATCCAGACAGTGAAGAAGCCGCAAATAATGATCTTCGCGAGGAATACACAGATAATAATATATCTAATAATGCGCCAACTGTTAAAGAACAGACAAGTAATGGTATAACTGGTTTAGAAATATTAAATGTTACCAATGATGCTATACAAAATGGAACTTTAAATACTATTGCCGCAAATAATGATCTTCGCGAGGAATACACAGATAATAATATATCTAATAATGCGCCAACTGTTAAAGAACAGACAAGTAATGGTATAACTGGTTTAGAAATATTAAATGTTACCAATGATGCTATACAAAATGGAACTTTAAATACTATTGAAGAAGAACGCGACCGAAATGAAAATAATGGTGTAACTTCCTTAACAGAATTGAACAAAGACTCTTTTCAGAAGGTCAATTCAAATAATTCAACTGAAAGTCTTGATAAGGAATTGGAAAACAACGAAGACAACAATTACAGTGATGATGACCTTTTCTTACCATCGGGTGTAGTTATGGAGCTTAATTATAATGAAAAAGAGATTCATACCATAAATGCAGATCAAGTAGTTAATAGCTTGTCAACTGAGAAGGAAGCTGGTGAATTTAGTGATATGAGTGATATAAGTAATATCGAGACTGGAACTGAGAATATATCTGCAGGCGAGATAGAACTTCAAAATGCTAGATTTGAGAATGAAAATAATGATGGCCTCAACACAGACAGTAATACAAATCAAACAGATATTGATAAAGATATGTATGAAGCTAATGAACGCCAAGGCAATATAGTACATACCAGGGAATTTTTGAGAGAAGCCGTAACAAACACTAATGATATTCAACCGGTTATTTCGAATGAAACTGTAGAAAACACTATAGTCACACAACCTACAGATAAAAGAAAGGAAGAAATACAATTCATGAATATAAACATAAAAAGAGAACTTATTGAAAATGAAAGAGACACTGAAAATTGCTGTGATATAGATGATAGAGTACGAATTAAAAATGAACCAAATGATATTTTTGAAAATGAATATAACGAGAACAAAGAAAACAAACATGTTGTAAATAAAGTGGAAATTGAAAACTATAGTAATTGTTGTGTTGTCTAAAATTGTCAAAAATTGGCCATTTTAAAATATATAAATATGTCTTATTTTTATTTTTTGTAATGTTTTCTATTTTTATTATATAGACGAAAGTCGAAAGAGAAGAAAGTCTGCGTGAAAAATAGTAACTTCAAAAGCCCAAATACTGTCCTACTGTCATACAAGGGCTGCTATTTATATATCCGGAAACCGGGATTACAATCTTCTTAAATAGCATATTTGACCTCCATGGTAAAATTTGAACTTTTTTAAGTACGGGCCGGTATATTTTTTCTTTCTTATTAACGCTCGTGTTTTGTTTTTGACGGGTTTTAAATGTCATCTCGCAGCAAGAATGGAACTCACTCGTGAAAATATTCGTGCTATGATTTATTATGATTTTCGGCGTGGTTTAACGCAACAACAGTGCATAGATCAACTAACTTCAACTTTTGGTGATGAAGCCCCATCTAAAACTACCGTGTATCACTGGTTTAGTGAGTTCAATCGTGGACGTAGTATGCTTACGGACGAAGTTAAGGCAGGTCGCCCGAAATCGGTCGTTGTACAACAAAATATCGAGGCTGTGCGAAAACTTATAATGGACGACCGACATGTTACGTACCGCGAGATAGAGGCGACTCTGGGTATTTCTATGACCAGCATTAATACGAGTAGCATATTACATAATTATTTGGCTGTAAAAAAAATTTGTTCGCGTTGGATACCCCACAACTTAACAAAAGAGCAAAAAGATGCTCGCGTCGAATGGTGCAATAAAATGTTAAAAAAATATAACCGTGGTGACTCAAAAGCCGTTTATAACATCTATACAGGTGACGAATCCTGGATCTATGCATACGATCCCGAAACGAAGCAACAATCAACGGTATGGGTGTTTCAAAATGAGCCGAACCCTACGAAAGTTACTCGTGCAAAAAGTACATTGAAACAAATGGTGGCCTGCTTCTTCGGTATTAATGGCCATGTAGCTACAGTGCCACTAGAAAACAGTAGAACGGTTAATTCAGAGTGGTACACGACCATTTGCTTACCGGAAGTATTTGAACAAATTCGTAAAACTAACCAGCGACGAAGAATCATTCTTCATCATGACAATGCCAGCTGTCATCGTCACGCGAAACAACTCTATTTTTGGAGGGTCAAAATGTGGAATTAACGGGTCATCCGCCGTACAGCCCTGACTTGGCACCCAACGATTTTTATTTATTTCCAAATATAAAGAATAAATTACGCGGTCAACGATTTTCGACCGCTGAAGATGCTGTCGACGCATTCAAACAACACGTTATGGAGGTACCTCAGGCGGAGTGGCAGAAGTGCTTTAAAAATTGGTTCACGCGAATGCAAAAGTGCATAGATCATCAAGGGGAATACTTTGAAAAACAATAAAACCATTTTCAGCCGTGTACGTTTGTTTGTTTTTTTGTTTCCGGATATATAAGTAGCAACCCTCGTAGCATCTGAAAGCACGGTAGTGCCTCCGCCAAGACCCAATATTTTTTTATTCCACCTCATTCTAGTTTTTTTTGAGAATATTAAAAAACTTTGTTTTGTTTTTTTGGCTTGGTCTGGTAAAGATTATATTTGGCCCTGAGAAAGTGTATATTGAGCGTATACTCGGCGTCAGTAGAGAAATAAAATAAGGTATACAAATACACCGATATGTAATAAAATGCTTTTAGAACGACTCGCACAGCAGTTTCTCTGACAGTCTTATTACGGTACTAGCCTTTTCCCGCGGCTTCGCCCGCGTACTGTAAGTACTCAAAAAGGATACAATACCCATGTTGATTTTCAGATTTTGTGACCACATTTGCCCCTTTTAGGGGTTGAATTTTCAAAAAAGCTGAAACACGTGTTTACTCATTTATCGTTAGGAATACTTCTGTGAAGATTTGAATAAAATAGTCTAACAAATCTTTTTTTTATTTTTATATTAAAGTTCATATAAAAATTTACATGATAAGCGCCGTGAAACCCTATCGGGTTTGTACCGACACCTCATCCGCGGAAGTAAATCATATAGTACAAGTTGACACTATAAAATATATCTTGATTCGCCATACAAACTTTGGACCCCCATTTTACCCCCTTAGGGGAAGAATTTTGAAAAATCCTTTCTTAGTGCATCCCTAGACCTTATAAGGAACCTACGTGCCAAATTTGGAATCTCTAGAACCAGCGGTTTGGGCTGTGCGTTGATATGTCAGTCAGTCAGTTTCTTCTTTTATATATATATATACCGTATAACACTGGCCGGTTACAAATTTTCACGAGCCCATGGATTTATAAGAACTGGATCGAATCTTAATTCTTCGGTCACAAAGTTAAGGCCGAAAGAGAAGGTTATCTAGGGGACTGTGTCTCGTTTAGACTAAGGAGGCAATGACGTCATCAGACAATCGAAATGTGAATATGTGTCAAATGTGACAATTTTGTAACGAGTGCGAGACACCGCGCCCTACTATTATGCTCTCTATCGGACCGTTTTTACTACTTTTTACTAGTCACCTATGAACAACTGTTTTACTCGGTAATAAGGTTCAACTGTGGTTAGGGTAAAAGTGTAAGAATTAGATCCACTTCTTTATAAATCCATGCACAAGCCATATTTTCGGTAAATCTTGTTTGAGACGTACCTCTACTATATATCCTAACTCAATATAAATAGAGTTGCGTTTCTAGCCAAAAAACCATTTGACACATGACAAAAAAATATTAAAGAAATTCGTTTTCACTGAAACACAAGTTATTTACGGATATTTTGACTACAAATAAATATAACAAGTTGATGTGTAGCTGACAATGAAACCATGGTTGTTCTTTAAAAGTGCATGATTGAATGCTTTTGTTGACATTATTGTACTTTTCTATTGACTCCGAATATACATATAGCAATAATATGTGTACGTCATGTATTCATATCCATACTAATATTATAAATGGGAAAGTGTATGTGTGTGTTTGTTTTTTTGTCCGTCTTTCACGGCAAAACGGGGCGACGAATTGACGTGATTTTTTAAGTGGAGATAGTTGAAGGGATGGAGAGTGACATAAGCTACTTTTAGTCTCTTACTAACCCCCCACTTCCCTAAAATGGGGGGTGGAAGTTTGTATGGTTTGTTACCCCGAATTTAACGCGAGCGAAGCCGAGGGCAAAAGCTAGTAGTGTATAAAATGTCAGTAAGTCAGTTACCGTAGAGATGTGCAAAAGGCCTAAGGCTGCGTTTCCACCAGAGATGAGCGAGGGTGCGTTGCGAGGAATGTGTTTGTTAAGCACCAATACAGCTCATTGTTAAGCGCAGGCTGTGCGAGGGTAAATAAATGAAGCGATTCTTTTGGTTCTTAAAAAACAGATTCCACGCAACGCATCCTCGCTCGGCTCGCAGATACATATATCGGAGCGGCCAAGGTACTCAAAAATATCTGTAAATGCATTTTATCACCTTGACAATAGAGGCATTGTTCAAATATTTGTGACTACCTTGGCCGCTCCGATATATCTGATGGCGACTGTAAAACGTGAGCGGTTTCGCCAATGGTACGTTTTCCGAAAAAACGTGACATTTTATTTGTTGTGTTGTCTATTATTATATAGTTTTAGGGATCTGCAGATGTATGTAGAAATCTGTGGTCTCATACAAATATATTATAGAAGAGTGGTATAGCGTAAGTGCCGAGATTTTGATGCTGAAGTGGATGGGACTATGGCGTCAAATAGGGGAGACCGGGTATGTTTGTTTAACGGGCTGGTTGTCACAGCATCCATAAAGTAATACTAAACAGGTGAACATATTGCTAAAGCAGGGATTGGTTACCGGTCATACCGGTATTTTCTCCATATAAAGATGCGATATTTATAAGTTTTTTTTAGACAGTCTAATAATATTCAGTACATAAATAAATAAATAAATATTATAGGACAATCTTACACAAACCGATCTAGTCCCACAATAAGCTCAATAAGGCTTGTGTTGTGGGTACTAGGCGACGATATATATAATAGATAGATATAGATAAATACTTAAATACATAGGAAACATCCATAACTCAGGTACAAATATCTGTGATAACCACACAAATAAATGCCCTGACCAGGATTCGAACCCACATACATAGTACATGATGTAGTCATTCATAAAGAGCTACAATATTTCAATTTTCAGCTATTTCAGGGATTTTGCTAAGAACGGTATCTGATTCCTATGATAAAGTATGGAAGGTTGGATAGCACCTTGCGATAGTATTATTTTATTGCCTCTGATAACCGACCCTTGAGACAACCATACCCGGTTACCCCTATTTTGTTCTAAGCGGCTTTTCAAGCGTTAACTTTCGATAACCAGAATTACCGCATACTGTACCGAGCCCTACTGCGCCATCTACATCAGCTGTCAAATATTTTCTAAACTTAATTATGAAACCTTTGATTTTTAATTATACTTAAGTAATTAATCAATATGATAGGTTTTGCTTAAAATGCCAGTGATATTTCTTAAACTTGTTGATTCTTAATTGTGCCATTTTTATTATTAATAGTTTTGATATCTTTGAATGAATAAAGATTTTTTACGCATTTTTGGGTTTAACTTTAATTAAGTTAAGTAACTAAATCCTTGAAATAAAACAATTAAAAGCGGATTTTATCGCGTGTACTCGCGTGGTCAACGGAGTCGACCCGTTGACCACGAACGCTGTAAAGTGTTCGAAACGTCGGGATGTAATTTAAGCTCAGTACACGCGATAAAATCCGTTTTTAATTGTTTTATTTCATGAATAACTATCCCGGCAACCGAAGACAATATTAACTAAATGCTTTTTTTTAAAATCGTAAGTATATTGTTTTTTCGATCAGTAAGGCAAAGTTTCGTGTTGCCAGGTACAACTGTTGCAAATACAAACTTAATTGCGTCATTAAGCTTGGCGCTGTTATCACATAATCGTATGCAGCCCAGTTAGTTCCAGGTTTGTCCGCTGGTATTAGATATGTTTGTACTACGGTTGTACTTTATACCATTACCATTCGTTCAATCGTTCATTTCATTCGCAATTCGTGAATTCGCGCTTTTCGCAGTTTGCAAGGGTGTCTGTTTGTTGTGGTGCCCGTTGCGATAAATATTGTTATTGCAACGATTTTTGAAGTGACGAATTTGAAAGAGGAAAGGTACGTTTATTTTTATTATTCTAATATACTGAACTTTAAAGATTATTTAATACTAGATAAAACAATATATTAAAGAAGGCCCACAGTACCACACCCCATAAAGTTGTCGGGCGTTGTCTTTTACGTAATTAAATGTCTTATTATTTTAAAGTATACTACATAATATAGTTACGTAGTACACGTCCATATGTATTTGTATTATTATCGCGTAAAACTACCAAATGCGAAATATATTAAATTAATTACTTGCAGGAATTAATTACTCACAAGTAATTAAAATACTGCCCGTTTTAATTACTTGTAAGTAATTACTTACGTATTGGGTATGGATTTTTTATGTAATCAAAAGTACCTACTTCACAAAAAAATACTAAAATATCTGACGTAGAGTCGTGGACTGGTCGAGGTATTGTGTAATGAGTGTTTTCAATCATTATACTTCTAAATACATTTTGATATAGGGCCGAGGTCTGGATATAAACTGTTAACGGATAAAGAATTTTTTTATAACTGCTCTGACGAGATTTATGCGCATTTACACAAAACAAACGACAATCCACATCTGGTCAACAACTGACTTAACATAACCAAGCTCTTTGGGCCGTAGAAGATATATTTTTGGTATCATGTTTCGTCCATATCATCCTGTTTTTGTATACTGCTTAATTTTTGTTATCGTATGTATTTTAGTAACAGAATCTAAAGTCTGAACATGGTCTCAACGTGATTTTCAAAATATGACTTTGTTTGCTGAATTACATTGTCATGAGCCCTTATCAGTACATGAAGTGCTGATATGAATATACAATTAGTTAAGTCTGATTAAAATTAAATATACATACCTATAATACACAATCCAATATACAGTTAGGTGCATAACTGAGTCAAAATTAGTACCTTAGTAAAATGTAAATAATTTGATAACAATCAAAGTTACATAAAAGTTCTAAACGTAAAATATTAATCCTTGGGTACCGCTACAAAACTGCTTCACAAATTATTTTCTTCCGACTTATACATTTTTCTCAATTTCATACCGAAAACTGTAAAATTTCACCTAATTTATTTTTCCCATTATTTCATTTTTTCTTAGGCATTCCCAATTCAGTAACTCATTTAAAGTAAGGAATTCCACGACCATTATTTTAGTTATCAAACATTTAAATCAGGCTTATTTTTGTAATTAGTTACTGGCAATGTATTGTCAGGTGCAAAACTGAGTCAAGGCAAATGGCCGAACAACTTTCTCGTTAGTTAATTTTTGTAGCGGACTTCATTCAGAGATAACCATAAAAATACGTGAGTGATATAAAAGTCATACACCTCATTTTAAAGAGCATATAATGTACTATTTCAACTAATTGTCTTACCTGGTTGTGTAAAAGAAAAATATCAATATCGGGTTAAATAAAAAAAATGTAGTTTAACGGTTTTTGGTTCAAAATCATGGACGAATAAAAAAATCAAGATTGTGAATGCAATGAATCGAAATTGGCTTTCATATGGATACATAGCTGACACCGAGACGAACAAATATAACCTGAAAGTTTTTATTTTTTTCATAATTGATAAGACTTATCTTCATTTAACGATGTCGGTGCAAAACTGAGTCAGTACCAAATATTATCTAATAGAGAAAATGTTTATTTTTATCTACAATAACATAATAGGTCAGTAAGTTTATTAGCGTTGTTACCAATTAATAATAAAATAGTAACTTAATAACTAGCCTCTTCTGAAATAATGAAAGAAACATGTCAAAGTGATGCACATTGGTTCAGTTATGCACCTAACTGTAAATATTCATAGAGATAAATCGATTAGAACGATAAACATAATTGTGTTTTAAACTGTCCAGCTCGTTGTGTTTACAATTTTATCTATACAGCACGAGTACGCGTGTTAATGCATTAAGTGCACAAATACCTAGATATAAGTCTTTCAAAATACCTAAATTAGGGAGAGGCAGGGGAAGAGGTCCAAAGGCGTAACTAGGATTTTACACACACTACTGCGGTTTCCGCTTGAGGCGCCGGTGCGCGAGCGAGATAGCGCTCTGCATGTGTATAGCGCTGTCACGCTTGCACACCGTCGCCGCATCCGTCCGTTGCGACGCCAGTGTGATAATCGCCATTGTAAATTAAACGTGAGAGCGGTTGTGGGACGCTCGAATACGAACTCTTTTATTCATCAAGTTTTAAGGCGCGTGCCTACCTGAAATTACGTAAAATGGTTACTTTTAACGGCCTAAGGCTCGTGATCTATCCAATCAAAATTCTGAATAAAAAATAGGAACTATTGATCTGTTATTAATATAATTATTGTTTGATATTTTCGAAAAAAAATAATCATCACGGCAAAATAAAATATTTCAACATAAAAGTCGCTTCTGCTCCTAAACTACAAAACATATTTACCCGGTTCTTTCGACATAATATTGGAAACATATGTATCTTAAAAAATATTGTTTGTTTTTGTTTAATTTAAAGATTTCATTTGAAAAAAACCCTTTTTAGGGTGATTTGGCGCAGTAAAACCATGCGCGAGCCTAGACTTTCTTTGTTTACATTACGGGTAATGACGTCATACAACCACGGGGCGGCGTTCACATAGGCAGCTTTAAAAGTTTCGGCCATCCCATGAATTCCCAGCAAGTCGCCTAGTTGACCTCGATAAACTCGAGACCCAAAACAACTATGCGTCATTAGAAATTCCACTTCCCCTTATTTCTACTTTATTACGTTGTGCTTTAACAACTCTAATCAATATTTTAAATAATTTATATTAGCTGTTGTTTCTACAAACGCGGCTTGCCAGTTTTTATATTTTCTAATACTAGTTAGGATTTTTTTGGCTTAGCTATTGCTAGCGATCTGGTTTTCAAGGCTATCAAAATATTATTAGGTACCTATAATATAATTAACCGCCAGCCAGCTTTTTTCTACTCGCCGACACGATGTTTGCATTGAGACTTTGTAGACCGAACTATAATAGTAGCGCATATTTTTCGTTGGAGCTTTTATGGCCGCATATTTTAGCATCGTCGATGATGCTGAAACGTATTTTTATACAATATTACGTATAGCATTGTCGTTGGCACATCCATCGGGAGATTGAAGTGACTAAATTGTATAGAGGCAGTAGGTTGTAAGCCTTTCGTCGAACTTAATTCTTACTAGCTTCCTATTTGAGCACTTGTGGAAAAAGTATTGTATACAATAGTGACGTAATTAAGTTTTTCAATGTCATACCTTACTTAGGCCACTCAGCAAGCTTCGTGACCTAACCAAAACACGGTACTCGACAGAAAAGCTCTCCATTATGTCACGATTGTAAAAAATACTATATTGAGAGGTGTGGGATGTCGTAATAGGATTATAACTATATTTTACTACTGCTGATGCTGGCTGATATTAATGTTGTAAGAAATTACGGCTCTATTAAACATAAGTGTTTAATTTTAATCCATATTATAATTTTATGATATATTTTACTTTGCAGTGAAATTCTCCTGCTTATAAATATGTATAGGCATAGTATACCAGTCCGGAGTTATCCATTTAAATTTTTATGGCGCTAGTGACCTCGTGTTGTGATTTTAACACGTACAAACATGTTTCGGTATCAGTATCTATTCCTTAAAAACTAAACCAATGGTGAAGAATTAAGATTTGCAAATCGCGTGCCTAATTTTCATATGATTCTAAGATATAAAATATGTCACGTTATTTACCTTTTGAATATTTAGCGAATTTAATTGCCGTTTAAAATTTAGAAAATTCTGTAAACACATATTCCAAATGAAACCTATTATTTACATTATTTGACGTGTAACATAAGTGGATGGTGAACGAGAATGAAAGATTTAGCCAAATTGTTGTATTCCTAATACCTATTCGAGAAAGGGAATGTAAAACTGTAGCTACTGATGCATTAGTTATTTTATTCTACTGTTTCAACGAATACCGAAAATCGAAACCTGAGCCATATCAATATCACTCGACACAGGTCGTCAGTATCAGCACGTTACAGGATGTTGTAGCCAGCAATTTATATAAAAGTTATACGGTATAATAGTTATGATATGTGAGTAGCAAGACAAAATTCAAGGACCATCAATATATATGCAGAGCTTGTTTGCGTTCTGCATACCTAAAGAGTTTGCAAATAATTGGTGTCTCTTCACCACATCATCATCATTACATTTAAATCATGGCATTATTAACATTATTTGCCCAAACATTAGTGTTTTTCATCATTTGTCAAGCGAAAGCGAAATATAATCAGCCATAAAATAATATAATATAACAAATTACGAACGTAATTTCAACCACAACTTCAATCAGAGAGCTCTTTTTTTCCTCCTAAATATCTATTAGATACTTTATTATAAACTGAAATAGATATAATGTACAAAAAGTAAAGTGACCAAGATGTCCAGAGCAGGAATCGAACTAGCGTCTTCTACATTCACTCACGGTCCACCGTGAGTGAATGTAGAAGACGCCTTAACTTCTAGGCTAGAAGACTAGTTAAAGGCTTAGGTTTGCTTTTCTACTTAATTTTTTCGTGTATATGCTAACACTCATTTATTCATCTTGAAAATGAGCAGTATGTGCGTACTTCTTGTAGTACGTCTTATATGAATTACTTAATTATTAATTCTGAAATAGCAAATAATTTGATTCGATAGCTACATATATCTATTATTTGTTTAACGATGTGTTACTGTTTAGTTTTCAAGATGTCGAGGAACTGGCAAAGGGAACACCATATGGAGAAGGTCGAGCTCTGGGTCTGCAGGATATGCGACAAGGACTACACGACCAAGTCCAGTTTGAACCGCCATTTTGCTACGGTCCATGAAGAGCCTAAACAAAAGCAGATTCAATACTCGCCAAGAGAAATGGTTCCGTACAGGTAAGTCCTTACTTTTTTAGATAGAACGTCACATATACGCCAAGCCGTTTTAATTTGTATTTTTAGTAACAATAATATTAATGTTCGGCCAGCAGCTGTTAGTTAGTAAATGATAAATGAAGCATTTACATTCATTACTGCGTGACGCATTCCGTTCCGTTCCGATACAGACAAAATTTTGCTACCGCTGCTTTGTTTTGCTAGTTATACTGGGTGTTAGGTAAGTAATACTGAACAACTTTTTCTAAGAGACCAACACCTAAATCCCAAAAAAATTTTAGTCTCCCCATAGAAAACATCGACGTCTGATTATTTTAGCCAAAAAAATTTTTTTATGATTTCGGAGTTGGTCCCAAAGTAAAAGTTGTTTAGAATGGCCTACCAAATACCCCGACTCAAAATGGCTAGTTATTGAAACAACACCGTGTATATCCATGTCATGTCATGTTTAGGGTGCGTTTCCACCAGAGATGAGCGAGGATCTGTTGCGAGGAATGTGTTTTTAAGAACCAACAGAATCACTCCATTTGTTTATCCTCGCACAGCGCAGCTCTGGGATTGGTTCTTAACAAACACATTCCTCGCAACGCATCCTCGCTCATCTCTGGTGGAAACTCAGCCTAAATGTGTTCACGTCTACGAAAGCGATTCCAACGAACGGTCAAAATTAAGAATAAGAATAAGTTTATTGCAAAAATAAAAGATTACAGGATGTGTCAGGGGTCTCCGCACTAGGCTGCGCCTCTATCGCGGTGAACCAACAGTTAAACTTAAGAACTGATCGGTAAGATTTGATCGGTACTTTACCGATTTAAGTACAGGAATTTCTATACCAACAACTTTTTACCGATTTGCATTTTATATACCTAGATCTGGCTAATAGAGTTGCTGCGCCTTTGAGTGGGTAGAGCTTTGAGAGTCAGAGCTGGGTATGAGAGAGCCGCAGAGTTCATATTTACATAGGTATCTAATCATTTCATATTTATCATATTTATACACATACCGATAAGTTTTATTTACACACTTCTAAATCCCACGAAACGGTTAATTTTGAACTTTGAATCACGTAGCTATCTCATCATGAAGTATCACTAAATTAGGTAAGTCTATTAAGTTAATTATCTGGGAAGTTTTCTCTAGGACTTTGTAACTTATACCAACCATATTCTTACTGGCTTTTAACGTGTTTGTTTGTTGATTGTATTTAAACTGGAATGTGTACTTACTGAATATTTAATTTAGCTGTATCCCTTCAACTACCAAGCGAACCGAACAAATACCTATGTCGTTAAGGTACATATACATTTTAATTGTTTAAAACCCGTAATGTTAGAAAATACTCGTCAATAAATTAATAATGGACAGCCAGCCTGAAGAATATCCTAATGCCACAAAACTTATATTAAACAAGAGATGTACAAGACTGAGAATGTTACAGAACCAACATAAATTCACTTTACCAAAATGTAATAACATATATGGCGCCAGACTTTACTCATATGTATTACCAAAAATAATTTATGAACTACCAGAAGAAGTTATAGATAAATATCTAAATAGTAAAAATAAAATAAAAATAGTTAAAATTCATTTGTTAAATTCTAGCGTCCTAAGCTTCATTTTTGACGTGATAACGTCTTTAAAATCGTTTTAGTCGGGTGACATGTTCAGAAACTTGTGTCACACCAAAACCTCACGAGCGCGATCGCAGGTATAACGAGAGAGAGACGGACCGATCTCCCGTCTCATCTCGAGCGCTGCCAGTCATTCCGTGAAACTTGTCACGCGGAATCCTCACGAGCGGTTAGACGTTATCACGTAAACATCTCGATCGTAAACCTACTTTACAAACAACCAATTTTTTTTTTTAAATATCTTATCTACATAATTAGATGTAAGATCTAGTATTAATTGGACGTAGTTTAGGGAAAAGGATCCAGTCCACAAAAATCTGTCAATAAAATTTAAACTTATTTGTTTCAATGACAAATTTTTGAGGATGGATCTTTTTCGCTAAATTACGTGCAATTAAAACTAATATTATTGTTTTTTTTTAACTCCCCATCGGCACACAAACCTTTCTAAGGTTTTGCCAATGATGGGTCTTGTAATATATAATACTAGCCTTTTCCCGCGGCTTCGCCCGCGTACTATAAGTACTCAAAAAGGATACGATACCCATGTTGATTTTCAGACTTTGTGACCACATTTGCCCCTTTTAGGGGTTGAATTTTCAAAAAAACCTGAAACATGTTTACTCGTTTATCGTTAGGAATACTCCTGTGAAGTTTAGAATAAAATAGTCTAACAAATCTTGATTCGCCATACAAACTTTAGACCCCCATTTTACCCCCTTAGGGGGTGAATTTTGAAAAATCCTTTCTTAGTGCATCCTTAGACCTTATAAGGAACCTACGTGCCAAATTTGTAATCTCTAGAACCAGCGGTTTGGGCTGTGCGTTGATATGTCAGTCAGTCAGCCAGTCAGTCAGTCAGTCAGTCAGTCAGTCAGTCAGTCAGTCAGTCAGTCAGTCAGTCAGTCAGTCAGTCAGTCAGTCAGTCAGTCAGTCAGTCAGTCAGTCAGTCAGTCAGTCAGTCAGTCAGTCAGTCAGTCAGTCAGTCAGTCAGTCAGTCAGTCAGTCAGTCAGTCAGTCAGTCAGTCAGTCAGTCAGTCAGTCAGTCAGTCAGTCAGTCAGTCAGTCAGTCAGTCAGTCAGTCAGTCAGTCAGTCAGTCAGTCAGTCAGTCAGTCAGTCAGTCAGTCAGTCAGTCAGTCAGTCAGTCAGTCAGTCAGTCAGTCAGTCAGTCAGTCAGTCAGTCAGTCAGTCAGTCAGTCAGTCAGTCAGTCAGTCAGTCAGTCAGTCAGTCAGTCAGTCAGTCAGTCAGTCAGTCAGTCAGTCAGTCAGTCAGTCAGTCAGTCAGTCAGTCAGTCAGTCAGTCAGTCAGTCAGTCAGTCAGTCAGTCAGTCAGTCAGTCAGTCAGTCAGTCAGTCAGTCAGTCAGTCAGTCAGTCAGTCAGTCAGTCAGTCAGTCAGTCAGTCAGTCAGTCAGTCAGTCAGTCAGTCAGTCAGTCAGTCAGTCAGTCAGTCAGTCAGTCAGTCAGTCAGTCAGTCAGTCAGTCAGTCAGTCAGTCAGTCAGTCAGTCAGTCAGTCAGTCAGTCAGTCAGTCAGTCAGTCAGTCAGTCAGTCAGTCAGTCAGTCAGTCAGTCAGTCAGTCAGTCAGTCAGTCAGTCAGTCAGTCAGTCAGTCAGTCAGTCAGTCAGTCAGTCAGTCAGTCAGTCAGTCAGTCAGTCAGTCAGTCAGTCAGTCAGTCAGTCAGTCAGTCAGTTTCTTCTTTTATATATTTAAGATTGTAATTTACTTTTTCTTATTCAATAAATTAAACAAAAAACTTATCTTCGCACAGCGCAGCTCCAGGATTGGTTCTTATTAAACACATTCCTCGCAACGCATCCTCGTTCATCTCTGGTGGAAACGCAACCTTAAACCCCTGTTACACTTGTCCTAGTTAGCTTCCTAAATGATTTAGTTTCTACATTTAGTCAAGTCTAACCGTATTTAGCAAGTAAATTTACTATTGAAAAAAGTTAGGATCCTAATTAGGATGCTAGTTAGGACACTAAAAAAAGTAAAATGTAACAGGGCCTTTAGGGGGGCCTTTAGGGTATCTATGCTTATATAAAAAAACATATCGACTAGGTAACAAGTAAATAGCTATGTAATATATATTTTGACCAATAAGGGTGGGTTGCACCACGCATAACTAACGAACTGATCAACGTTAAATATGGCGACGGCGCTGTCTGCCCATGGAAAACTGTCAAACTTTTCATACAAGTTTTTTTTAACGATGACGTTGACGTTAACGGACGGTTTGGTGCAACCGGCCCTAAGTATTTATTCTCTGCTGGGGTGATCAGTATTTACGAGTATCTCAATTTACTTTTTTTTTTAAATTTAGGTATTTTGGCTGTATGAATTCTAACCGTTTATATTTTGACCTTAAAATACATTTTAATATATACCCACAGATAAGGTGGATGTATGTACCCTATCTGTATTATCATATTTCCCGCCTCCAATGAAACCTATGTGAATGTGATGATACCGAAAATATATTTAAATATTTATGACCGGCTATTTAAATTAATTTTTTTTTTTTTTTTTATACCACGACGGTGGCAAACAAGCATACGGCCCGCCTGATGGTAAGCAGTTACCGTAGCCTATGGACGCCTGCAACCCCAGAGGATTCACATGCGCGTTGCCTACCCTTTAAGAACCTATACACTCCTTTTTTGAAGAACCTCATACTGTAGCCCGCTGGGAAAACCTCGGCAGGGAGTTCATTCCACAGTCGCAGCGTTCGTGGGAGGAAATTCCTCTTAAACCGTACAGTGCGCGACCCATTAGGCTCCAGGGTGTGAGGATGAACACCCTGCCGGCGGCGAGCGGTGCGGTGATAAAAAGCTGCCGTGGGCATCATATCAAACAGTTCTTCAGAGCACAACCCATTGTACAAGCGATAGAACACACATAAGGAGGCAAAGTCTCTCCTTAGACTCAATGGTTCAATATCGCTCGTGAGTTTGGGATCGTCGACGATCCGCACAGCGCGCCTTTGCACCGAGTCAAAGGGCCCAAGCTGGTATCCAGGTGCTCCCGCCCAAAGGTGACAGCAGTATTCCATGTGGGGTCTGACTTGCGACTTGTATAGAAGCAGTCTCTGCCCCGGAGTGAAGTATCTCCTTGCTCTATTGAGCACACCGAGCTTTTTGGATGCCAGCTTGGCCTTCCCTTCAAGGTGACTACGGAATTGGACGTCGCTGGAAATGTCGACACCGAGGATCCCAATACTCTCTGACATTGTAAGGGTTGTGCCTTGGAACTGAGGGGCCACAGTAAATAGGGTTTTCTTAGCGGTAAACGCGCAAACTTGTGTTTTTGTGGGGTTGAATCGGACTAAGTTGTCCTGACCCCACAGCGAGACTCCAGAAAGAGTGTTCTCGATATCGGACACAAGTTTTTCACGACTCTCTACCACAACGGATCGAGGGATATTGGCACGGCCCGTGTAAAAGGCATCCCCAGTACTGTCGTCCGCATAACAATGAATGTTGCCGATAGACAACATATCATTGATATGCAGCAAAAACAGCGTTGGGGATAGCACGGAGCCTTGCGGGACACCAGCGTTTATGTCCATGCTTTCGGAGCAACTGCCGTCGACTACAGCTCGTATGCTTCTGCCGGACAAAAAGCTGGCGACCCATCTGCACAATCCCTCGGGCAGGCCGTAAGCTGGTAACTTCGATAGAAGACCTCGATGCCAGACCCGATCGAACGCCTTAGCTATATCAAGGCTGACTGCCAATGCCTCTCCCTGACTCTCAATGGCTGAAGCCCAGCGGTGAGTGAGATACACTAGAAGATCACCAGTTGATCGACCGTGACGAAAGCCATACTGGCGATCACTGATCAGGTCGTGCTCTTCTAGGTATCCCAGGAGCTTTGCATTGAATATGCGCTCCATAACCTTGGAGAGAAGAGAGGTTATAGCGATAGGCCTGTAATTCGACGGGTCCGAACTATCGCCCTTTTTAGGCACAGGGTGCACGAGGGCAGTCTTCCATGAAGACGGCACTTGCCGTTTGTGGTAAGAGAGTGTGAAAAGGCGCGTTAGCACGGGACACAACTCAGGAGCACACCGTTTGAGCACAACTGCTGGTATGCCGTCTGGTCCGCTCGACTTGTGAACGTTTAATGATAGCAGCTCCCGCCGGTCATCACTTTGTTTAATGATAATTTCCGGCATCGAGGCTGCGCACCGCGGGATGTCAGGCGGTACGGTGCTGCCATCATCGTTCAAGGTCGAGTTCGAGGCAAAGAGAGTACCCAGAAGATCGGCTTTTTCTTTTGCACTATGGACCAGATTACCATCAGCATTACGCAGTGGTGGTAAGGACGACCGACAAAAGTTTCCCTCGGCAGCTTTGGCAAGTGACCAGAAGGCACGACTCCCGGTGGGGTAGCCCACTAGCTTCCTACCAATTCTGCCGACGAAGTCGAATTTGGCTCTGGCAATTGCTATTTTACTGGACCTCGAGGCAGTGTTTAATTTACGTTTCACATCAGATATGTTGGGATCCTTATCAGTAACGGCCTTGGTCCAAGCCCTGTAAGCAGCCTGCTTACGAATTGTAGCTTCTCTACAGGGCCGATTAAACCAAGGTCGTTTCTTTGCTCCTGCAGCTATTACCGAGTTGGGAATGAAGCAGGCCATTCCCTCCAGTATAGTCTCGGCGACTTTAGCTGTACAGGAGTCAGGATCTTCTGATGTGAAACAGAGCTGCCTCCACGGGTACGATGCGTAGAATTCACGCAATCCATCCCAATCTGCTGACGTATACTGCCACACGCGTCGCGAGCCAGTTGGCCGTGGTGGATCAGGCCGCGCGCTAGGTGCCAGCGTCCGGACGAGGCAGGCAATTTCATTTTACTCATAAAAATAATCATCATGAAACCTGTGAGAGTTTTATTTCATTAAATTGTTCGTTAATTATTAATTTAACATGATCTCTTTGTTTTCTAAGGAGAACATGAATAATATTTTTGCATAGAAGTGGTAGAAAATGTTTCTTTCATTGCCAAGTTATGTGATACTTATAGGTACTTTAGGTACCTACTTTACTCGATAGCGGCGTAGCTTCTGTCACACTCCGTAATCGGTAATTACAGAACTTGTCTTCTAGGATCGTGTAGCTACTAAATGGATATTATGAGATATGGGCTCTTTTATTTCTCGAAAATATTAGTTTACAAGTTTATTAGTTACAAGTTATCACTGTTATCAGTGTAAAATTACCTGTGCTAATATTTGCTGTTTCTCAAATATATTTACTAGAGCAGTAACTAATAATAGCACACTAATTGTGGGGGTAAATATTGGTGGGGTTTGGCTGAATACATTTATATAACTTTTGTCATTCATTTGTCAAAAAAATCTCACAAATCATCTGGTTTTGCTTAAAGTATTATAAAATACAAATTTATTTGGAAGTCACTACAATAAGATATATAATTTAATTACCTCAAAAACAATTGGGAAATCCTCATAAAATGATATTTTGTCAAGAAAAATTGGGAACTACTTCTGCGCAAAATTTCTATTCTATTGTAGGTAGACGAAAATATTCCTAAATATTTAATTATTATTAGTAGTTTTCTACGTAGAAATATTCTTTAATAATGAATAAAAGTTTTTTTTATTTTAGAACAAGTGAAATTTAACTGCAGTTTATTTATTTTTCGATATAAAAGTTACTAATAAATTGTTCTACTTAATAGTTTTTATTAACCTGAGACTAATAGCTTTACACGTGTAATTTACAAGTTTAATTGTTATTGACCTCCTTTGTGAAACAAAACTGAATTTATTAGTGTAAAATTAGAAAATATTTATCAGTCTATCTGACTAATAGCTAATACTTTACTAGTTTAGCTTCGAGAAACGCACACTAATAAACTTGTAAAAAATATTAGCTCATGGGCTAATATTATTAGTCTAATAAGATTTAATCAGTCAATCAATTATACGCCCTAAAAAGATAGTCCGAATCTAATCAATAGTTAATTCTTAATTTTATTCCAGGTCCAACTCTTCAGATATCGTTTGCCATATTTGCGGCAACGATTTTGCTTCTCAGAGCAATTTAACGCGGCACCTCAACACCAAACATGGCAGAGGCAGCACGAGCGTGTCGAACTCTACCAAAATTGTGCAGAACAAACAGACAAACATCGTCATTAATATGTACAAACCAAAATTTTATAATTAGATTTTGGATTATTTTTTAATCAATTTTATTAGGATAGCGTTGTTATGTGTTTCGCAAACACCAACAACGGCATACAGCGAAAAACTTTCTTAATGTGACTTGACTTGTTTTCATGATTCCATGGTACTATTTCCAGATTATTATTCAGTTTAGTTTAGTATGCCTATGCTTACGCTTTTTTACGTGTTTCTACGTGTATAATGTACTTATTTTCAATAAATTAATTTAATCTAACATTATTTCGTTTTGTTCAATCAGTGGCCTTTTACATATCAAACAACGTGTAAAATTTGTTTATCTATTTAAACGTTATCGTTCATATGCCATATTAGTATGTCCATACATTTACGACCTTATTTTGATTGTGCCAAAATTGCTAAATTGACCCTTTGACCGCCAAAGACGTCAAATCACGCGCGAAAAGTCGTGCCCCCAGCGCCCGCGCGTGATATCACGTCAAAATATAACCGAATACGCTAGCGTGTTCGCAGGCGCTGGTGCTAAGGGCACGATTTTTCTGTCCGATGCTTGGCGGTTAAAGGATTATGTCTATTAACTGGCGCATGTGTTTTTTCCTTATCAGCAGCAGCAGCAGTGTTTGGTTGTGTTCTTTATACGTATGTAAAATTCGGGGAAGTCCGCTTTGTGACAAAGTTTTCGGTGCAGTTTATGCTGTCGCTGATATTCAATAACATGAGCTAAATGCATAGTCATACGGTACATTTTATCATTCACTGTTATAGGCATGCTGTACGAGATGATTGTAATGTGCCTCGTGCCGTCGTATTCGCACTGTTCGCTGAAATTATATCAGTTCATTCGACAGTGTTGCTATAAAAAAAAATATCCGTTAAATTGGCATTCCTTTTAACTGTTCATTTCATTCGTTCAATTTCAATGTTCTTGTTGTTGACTCTGTGGAAAAAAATCTGTCAATTCAACAAAATGTCATTTGGGCTGCGTGTTGAGTTTATGGTTGCGTTATCGTTTTCGCGTATGAAAATAAATATCAACAAAGCTGTTTCCTAACTAAGAAACCACGATAAATTACTAAATTGATGTTAGGTCTTCCGCCATGAGTGCAATCGGCATTGTACAAATACACGATGTGATATCACGGCATAGGAGTCAATATTGTTGTATTTGTTTTCTTCCTGCGGCAGATAGGAAACTCGTCGAGCCTGTGCATTTAAAAAACTTTATAAGTAAATTGAATAACGCAAACGGTTTCAAGGTAAATTTACTTGTTATAAAATATATTTATGGTAATATTTTTGGAAAATGTAAGTTCTTCCAAGCTAAAACTACGGACTATTTAGTGTTCGTCCATACTTACTTCAATGTCGCAACATTATGCTGAGTCTGAGCCTTTTGTTTATCGCGCACATTGCTGAACACATTGTGAACTTCTGTAGTTACTTATACTGGACTAGTGTTTACCTTGAGGTATGCATTTTTCAACCGCTATGTTCTGTAGTGTGTGCTTTATCTATCTAATCTAGAGCTAATAAAATATAATAGCTTTGTCTAGAGCTAATGTTTCAATAATGAATGTGTCATGTGTTTTTTACTTTTAACATCTATCCCGACGTTACGAGCTCTTTGCAGTGCCTGTGACCATGGGCAACAAAGATAATATTATGTTCACTCAATTTAACCACAAAGTATCTAACCTAGTATTTTACCATGACTGGAAAGTCGTCTCTAAACACAAGTAGCTCTTTAATAGATGGACATCCAGAATTATTAGAACAGACACATTTCAAGGTAAATAAGCTTGCAGAAACCTTAATTTTGGGTAGAACCCAAATTAAACAAGTAAAAGCACCAATATGTAGTAATAATAATAATTTATTTTATTTATTCAGACGTACAGCAGTTTCTCGGTCAGTTTTGTTAGCAAGAAACAGAATTGTCATGGTGAAAATCAAAATTCACAATGAGACAGACACCTAATATTTAAAGGATCAGAATTACATGTTGTTAGTGAACTCCGGCACACAGGCTTGGTTTTACATTAAATCTCAATACTTTTTGCAGAAGAAGAACTGCGTTGCAAGACTGGCATTTTTAGGGTTCCGTAGCCAAACGGCAAAAAACGGATCCCTTATGGATTCGTCATGTCTGTCTGTCTGTCCGTCCGTATGTCACAGGCATTTTACTCGGAAACTATACGACGTATCTGAATAAAATTGACACATAAGGTGTATTTTGTATGCAGCTACTTAGTTATGTAGTTAAATTTGAAAAAAAAAATATTTTTACGGGGGCACTCCATACAGGTAACAAAGTTTAAAAAACAAAAAATTTTACCAAATATCAACATGTGACACATCAATCGATAGGTTTTTCGAAATAACTTTGAGGTTTTTTTTGACTATTTTGTGATTAAGTGAATATTTTCTGAAATAATCGCTTCGAAAGTCAGAAAAGTTGTGTAGCCCCCCCGCCCCCGTAACTTTTGAACCGTAAGTTTAAAAAATATGAAAAAATTTTAAGAGATGCGCCTTATCAGATGTTTTGAACATTATCGGTTCAGCCATTTTTGAGTTATCTCCAAAAAACTTCTTCCATAGGCATCAGATACGACGTTTTGGTATTAGTCTGGTTCTTATTCCATTGAAGGTACGGAACCCTCCTATGCGTGGTCCGACACGCACTTGACCGGTTTTTTGTAGAATTTTGAAGGAGGAGGTTATCAATTTGTCGGGATCTTTGTTTTTGTTAGTTTTTTTAATGTATGTTCACCGATTATTCGAAGACAGCTGGACCGATTTGGAAAATTCTTTTTTTGTTTGAAAGAGTATTCACAGCTGGTCCCATTGTAACTAGCTCAGGCTCTAATGAGATCCTGGAGAAATCGAGGGAACTCTTCAACTATTATAGGCACACCTTCCAAGCATTTCCTTTTGGAAAGGTGGAGGCTAAGTGAAGTTGGTTCTTTGTTATTTAAAATTATTGATGGGATTATTAGTATACCAAATTTACAAGATTTAAAGCACATAAGTATACAGGGTCACACTAAATAAAAGTGTGTTTGTGTGAGTGTGGGGCTACAGTGTGAGGTTCTTCAAAAAACCGGCCAAGTGCGAGTCGGACTCGCGCACCGAGGGTTCCGTACAAACCTTTACAGCTAAAAGGTATTATAGACCTGAGTATTTGATATGAATTTCAATTAAATACCTCTACGCGTTTACGAGGAAAAAGGTAGTAAGTTAAAAATTAAAAAAATATATTTTTGTATGATTTTACTAAAAATTACTACTTTTCGTAATTTTTCCTTTGTCTGTGCTATAAAAAGTTTCTTCGTGCCAAGTTTCAAGTTTCTGAGTTTACGGGAAGTACCCTTTAGGTTTTGAGTTTCTTGCGAGTACTGAGTTTCAAAATATGCGACGTAAATTGCTATTTCTTTTGATTGCGTTGACATAAAAGTTTGATTTTGCTACATCTGAAAGGTCCTATAGCCTTGAGTATTTGGCATCAATTTCAATTTAATACCTCCACGCGTTTACGAGGAAAAATGTAATAAGTTTAAAATTAAGAAATATATTTTTTGTATGATTTTTACTAAAAATGTCTACTTTTTGTAATTTTTCCATTGTCTATGCTATATGACGTTGCTTCGTGCCAAATTTTAAGTTTATGAGTTCCCAGGAAGTACCCCGTAGGTTTTGCGAGTGCCGAAAAACTCTAAAATTTGCAGCATAAACGACTGTATCTTTTGATTGCGTTGGCTTTTAAGTTTGATTTTTTCACAGCTCCAAGGGACAATAGACCTGAGTATTTGATATAAATTTCAGCTTGATACCTCCACACGTTCCTGAGAAAAATGGTCTTGACAGACAGACAGACAGACAGACAGACAGACAGACAGACGGACAGACGGACAACAAAGTGATCCTATAAGGGTTCCGTTTTTTCCTTTCGAGGTACGGAACCCTAAAAAGGAGTGTGTAAGCTCTTAAAGTGTCGGCAATGCGCATGTACATCCTCTGGAGTTACAGGTGTCCACATGCTACGGTAACTGCTTACCATCAGGCAGGCCGTATGCTTGTTTGCCACCGTTATGGTACAGCTGCCATCAAATATATTTTAGCAGCCAAGGTACTCAAAAATATATGAACATGCACTTTATTGCCTTGACAATAGAGGCGTTTAGATATTTGTGACCACCTTGGCCGCTCTCATATATCTGATGGCGACTACTATATAAAATACAGAAAAAAATTATGTTATCATTATCAATAAAATAACGGCTAACGGCCTCCTAGTCCAGTCGGTAGTGACCCTGCCTACGACTACAAGAGGTCCTGGGTTCGAATCCTGGCCAGGGCATTTATTTGTGTGTTTATCGCGGATATTTGTTTTTATGTATTTTATATTAGATATATATATTATCGTCGGGGGATCAATGTTACTATGCGTCCATAGGAAACACCTTAGACAACCCTACACGTGATCCCTGGGTGGTGCTAAAAGAGTAACAAACTTGGCAGCTGCACTGTCCCATCCGGACCTCGCAGCACTCACTGGATTTTATTCATCATCTGCTTTTCTCACTACTACTACCTCAGAGAAGAAATACCTATCTATATCCAGTGACATGTAGCCATACAATAAAAAAAAATGTCGCCTAGTACAGTCAAGTTCAAAAATACGTATCGACAAAATCGTCTTATAAATATGGTACTACGCACTTATTACAACTGAATAAGATACTATGGGACATATTTTTGAGTAAGATGAGTACACCCATATTTTTACACTTGACTGTACTCACAACACAAGCCTTATTGAGCTTACTGTGGGACTAGGTCAGGGGTTCCCAAACTTTTTTAAACACGCCCCCCTGCTGCCTAAACTGGAGCGCCCCCCCCACTTTGAAAACCCCTGGACTAGGTTGATTTGTGTAAGATTGTCCCATAATATTAATAATAAAACATTTCAGAAAAACATCCAAGTATGCTATATATGCGAAGGCCTGGCGATGTCAGCGGTGCGGTTTGTGAGGGCAGTGGAGCTTGCGTCCAGAGTCAGCGATCTGTTCACCAACATGGACCAGACGCGGTGGAGGAACATCACCAACTATTTAAAGGAACCGGATAGTGTGCCAAAGGTAAACCAGTCGGTTATGTGACTACTATACAATGAGTTTGTACACCTATGTTATTCCCTCCCTATCTTATTCAGCGCGAGTGAAAGAGAAACACTGTGTTACGATTAGTATGGGAGCTCATTGCAAATTTTGCAAAATTATAAATTAAAAAAAAAACTACGCATTAATTGAGAAATTTAAAACTACGAAGTTTTTAGTATCAGTGTGGTGGAATTTTGTCCTTAGTTACAGACGTATAAGTCAAGAAACTAAAGACATACAACTGTTTATAGCTAATTTTAAGGTGTAACTTTGGAATTATTTTGTATCGAGCCGATTTCGTCCAATCGTGTATCGGAATTAACGAAGTTCTTCCAAATATAACGAATATTAACATATATATATTTTTACCATCTCAAAACAAGTAGTTATAGCTAAAATACTGTTTGAGTAAAGTCAATTTGGAGGTCATTGGGTGTTATCAGCAAATCAACCCCCATAACAATTTTTTTTTTCTCAACCATTTTTAAACTGCACGCCTTTAAAATTCTATGGCGCCACACTCTACCGCCCTTAGTAAATTAACCATTATTTGTCAAAATATCCGTCGTACATGTGCAAAATAGGTGTCTTTCGGCAGCTTGGTATGGGTGTTGGACTTGACGTCTGTTTTGGGTACTAAGTGCCACAGCGCCATCTGTCGAGTATGGAGTCGAGTTATTCTGTCAGCGTTAAGCGCTGAACACAGTATTAGAAACTAGGATTTAGTGTCTGGTGTGACCGATAGATGACGCTAGTGCTTTAACCTGAAATAAGGGAACGCGATTTTGTATGGATATTGTCCATCCATGTCTATATCATCCTTGTTTGCCGATACAATTTATCATACTATACTTGGGAACATAGGACCTCTACCAATTTAAATGCGTTTTTTAAATTCGAAAGCCGGTTTTCTAGCAAGTTATACATGTGTTATCGAAATCGGTTCAGCGGTTTCGGGGGTTTTAACTTATCTTATAATAAAAATCGTTTATTTTCAGACAACTTAGGTCCATAGGATAATTTAGTAACAAATGCTTAAAGACTAAAGTTAAACTTAAATTTTAAAACTAAGACACAAAAATAGAAGAATCTATACTACATATAATAAAGCTGAAGAGGGTCGAAAGTCTGTACATGGAAGATAATCGAAAAAAAGTGGGCTGGGGATACTTAGAATCGATAACAGAACACGTTCCAACAATTTTTAGAATTTTGGTCTGTTTATCTGTTTGTCTGTTTATTTGACCGCGCATCACGTGAAAACGGCTGAACGGCTTTGGATGAAATTTTGTATAGAGATAGTTTGAGTCCCGGGAAAGGATAATAGATAGTTTTAATCCCGAAAATCAACCCTGGTGGGGGTGAAAAGGGGGTTGAAAGTTTGTATGGAGAATTTTTAACCGCTGAAACGATTTAGATAGTAATTAGTATGGAGATAATTTGAGTTCCGAGAAACGTCATAGGATAGTTTTCAAACCCTTGTGGGGGTGAAAAGGGAGTTGGAAGTTGGTTTGAGGAATTTTATACCTCTGAACTGATTTAGATGAAATTTGGTATAGAGATAGTATGGGTCTCGAGAAAGGATAAAGAATAGTTTCATCTTCAAAAAAGTTCGCCCCCCCCATCTTACTTTTGAACCGTATGTCCAAAAAATTTGAAAAAAATAATGGAAGTGAAGCCTATACATCTATCTATCTACTTATATCTTCTATATTTATCTATATCTATATTCTATATTTCTATATTCTATATTTTTTCTATAATAAACCTGAAGAGGGTCGAAAGTCTGTACATGGAAGATATTCGAAAAAAAGTTGGCTGGGGATACTTAGAATCGATAACAGAACACGTTCCAACAATTTTTAGAATTTTTGTCTGTTTATTTGACCGCTTATCACGAGAAAACGGCTGAACGGATTTTGATAAAATTTTGTATAGAGATAGTTTGAGTCCCGGGAAAGGATCTAGGATAGTTTTTATCTCGAAAATCAACCCTGGAGGGGGTCAAAAGGGGGGTGAAAGTGTGTATGGAGAATCTTTATTAACCTCTGAAACGATTTAGATAGAAATTAGTATATAGAGATAATTTGAGTTCCGAGAAACGACATAGGATAATTTTCATCACCCTGAAAATCAACTCTAAAGGGGTAAAAAGGAAATCACTTTATCGCAGAATCGATTTAAATAAAATTTGGTATGGAGATAATTTGAGCTCTGGAAAAGGATATAAAATATTTTTATCTCAGAAATCATCGCTTAAGGGGATGCAAAAGGGGTGGAAGTTTACATGAGGAATGAATAACCAATAACCGCTGTACGTATTTAGATGAAATTTGGTATTGTAATAGTTTGCGTTGTTATCCCAGAGGTCACCCTTTAAGGATTATTAATCCCCGGGCAGGTTAAAGGGGGGGTTAGCCACTACACTCGATTGAGTTAAAGGATGATGGGCAGTTTTGTATGGACGCTGGCCTAAAAACTAATAATGACAAGCCATATGGCATTTGAAAGGTTTTTTCATATTCTACAAATTTTTGTATGGCGGGAAATCTTAAATCGCTGTGTGAAACAAGTTATGGCAAAATAAAAACATTCCATCAATAAGTATTTTTTTACTGTTATAGGGTTTTTGTTCTGTACAACGGTTTTAAACGTTAACTACCATACCGGGTGTGGCCTGTAATAAGAGCAAAAAATTAAAACGTAGATTATACTCCTTAAACTATACAACGTTTGCTCTTATTACAGGCCACATTATTATTATGGCATTGCATTATTTTTTAAGCAAAAGGTTCATCAATTATGAGCTGTGTTAAGTGCCCAGCTGGAGGAATAAATACTTCGTGTCTTCCTGCACCAAGGTACCAAACTATAGATACTACATGTGCACAACTCCCAATAGTGCGACGCCCTGTCAAACAAGTGCAGTAATATTGTGCTATCCTACGTATGCCAATGGCATTATTATTAATCAAAATATAACACAAATAACATCTCGCTCTTACGTGACGCGATTGGATACGACCTCTAAGCAGTGAACAATTTTGAGGCATATTATATTGTTCCAATGCCTCATGAACGTTATCTCTGAACACTTCAATAATATACAGACCATTCTGCAAATGTTCGGCACAATAAGATTTCGCTAATTTTAATTGATACGATACTAATGAAAATAGCATCACATCATTTTCTGTTAAACGCGGAAAGTCTAGTTCTTGATTTGCATCCATAGCCCTGAATGCAACCCTTTGTCTGTTGAGGTTGTTGTCACTTACATAATTATATAATTGATTTGCCATGTTTATTCTTTCATTAATAGTGTTTAATATGTAATCACTGTTAATGTTATCGGCCACTGGTACACAAAACGCATTTATAAGAGCACCGGCTATTTTAAAATCCGTGAATAGGTTTCGCAGTGTTGAATTGAAATAATCCTGACGCAACAACTTGAAATCACGCTTAAAACGGCCGTTGACAATCTCTACCACCCAGCGACACAAAGTAACTAGCCTCGATTTGTTAGCTTGTTCGGTAGATAACTGTGTATCATTTCTATCTTTTGTTGGGGGTAAATGCACTGTATAGCCACAAGCTTCTAAATCGGGAACACAATCGCGAAAACCTCGGTCAAGAATTATGACATCACCCTCTTCAAATAACCAATGAAAGACGCTATTTTCATCATTAATAAAATCTGACATTATAGAAGCGTCTGATTTTGTTGCAGCAAATGGTCCTAAAATATCAATTATGTAGCCGTCAGAACAGACTATTAGAAATGGCTTCAATAAGTTCTGATACTTATGTAAACTATACGACAAACGTTGGAATAAAAAATTAGAGCTTTTCTGAATATATGCATATGTTCCGTCGCAAATAATAATAGTCTTAGTATTCTCTTGATTGCCAAAAATACCCTTTGGTATCGATAGGTTTCTTTGTAATACATCATTTCTTTGAATGTGGTCAAAGCCTAAGTGCCGAGGCACAAATTCTCTTGTTAAACAGTCTCTCACTATCTTTATCATTCGTTGGATACTTCTGCGAGACGTGTTAAATTGACTAGCTAATCGCACATTCGACTCTCCTGTTCGTAGTTTTGTGAGGTAAATGCCTAATGCCAACCGCGGTTTTCTATGACTTTCAAGCAAAAAAGGGGTTTCTTCCAAGATTAAGTCAAACTGTCGGTTTTGGAACCCAGTCCAAAAGTGCATATCTGCATCAGTAATAGCACCAACAGTCTCAAAGTCTAATCTTTTACCAAGCCGAACAGCTTTAGACAAAATATCGCATATGTCAGTGAATTGTGCAGCAGTAAAGTTGTGTGTAATATTACAGGAATCTACTAGTTCATTCCACGCATTAGCTAGGAGATGCTCTTCACATGCACGAGCATTATTCGGAACATATAGTTTATGTTCACATAGCAAATAAACCTTTATTGTTTCCGGTATACGTAAATTGGCCCGATTGCGGCAGTAATTATAAATACATCTTGCAGCGGTGTTTGGTGCTCTAGAATAGTCGGGGACTTCAAGGAATGCAGCAGGGTTTTGTACAGGTATTCTAACCGCATCTTGAGTTCTTTGCCAACATCGGTGACATACCATACGCGTATTGTTAAAAACTACCTGAAAAAATACATTCAGTTAATTGTAAAGTCGTTCTCTTTAGTCGAGCGACCCAAAATAGGAAAACAACTCAAACCTCTAGCTGTGCATTCTCTCGTATATATTCTGCAACTTCGGGCTGATCTTGCACAATATTCGCAGTCAAAATGTGTCGCTGATATCTTCTGTTGTGCATACCACGCCGGCACATGATGCAGTTATTATGTCGTTCATCCATGATCAATTAATATGAAGTCGATCTTGCATTAGATCACGGAGTCCGATAACAAAGCCAAAGGTCAAGAAGTCGCAAGAAAGTACCCCGCGACAGTTTGCAGAAACCGATAAGAAAATCAGAATATTTGCAAAGATGGAAAACTGCAAAATCTATTTGAATAGCAGAACCAGAATGACACATGAAAACATATGAAAAGGCATAAAAAACAAAAACGTGACACAAAATCATCGACAGTAAGAAAACCTTCATAGTCTAAAGCGATATAGGAACTCACTATCAAAAAAGTTACATAGTAACGTTTCAACTCATTAAACTATTTTTAAGCAGCGATAACTTTTTTCACACAAAGATTTGGGATTACCTGCCATAGTAAAAGTTTTAGAACTTAGAATAAGCTATCCAGTGACATATCGCATGCCCTTATTGGTCAATAGGCCAATTTGCCCATCCTCCTTTGCTCCTGAATCTTATGGGGGCTACTTAGAAAGGAGGTGCTAGCTTTATTTTCAAATGGCGCTGAAATTAATACGTTGGGACATGAATAAGCCACTCAGGAAGAATTTTGCCAAATTAACCGACAATAAATTAATTGCCACACATTGCACAGTGCCATCTTTTGGGGAACTGAGTAAACATTGAGTAATCAAGTAAACTAAAAATGAGTTTACATAGTTACGTAGTAGTAAAATCAAAACACATGAACACGCGTATAATTGCATAATTATTTAATATACTACGAAATAATAGAAAATTATTAATTTATTCCATCATAAATGATCCCAAATCGTAATTATATTGCATCTATATTCATACGTATCGCCTCCTTTAAGCACTTAATAATTGCAACGAAGGTGGGTACTTTGAAAAAAAAAAACATTTTTCTCTGTCATTTGCGGGGTAAATGTCAAACGATTTGGGACTCGCATTTTATACGCGTTACCATGCCTTCCCGAAAAAAAACTAATATTTCGCGTAAGTCTCGCAACGCATTGAGGCTACAAGGGGCACGGTCTCAGCAGTCTGAGGAAGACCGCACTGAGAGACTCGGTGGCGCTCTAGCCAGGCAGGCGGCTTCGCTTTCGGCTGAAACGGCAAGCCAGCGCGAGTCTCGGTTGCGATCCCAAAGACATCGTACGCAATCTTTGAGATCGCTTGAAACTAGCGACGATCGTGATTCTAGACGTAGTCGCGACCGTGAGCGACATTCTTTATCCCGTGCGTCGGAGACGATCACGCAGTGCGAAGAACGGTTGACCGCTCAGCGGATTCGCACGACAGTCGCGCGCAGGACGGTATGTACTTTTGACAATTCAATACAAAATCAAAATGATCGGCTTTCTTTATGTTTATAAAAAGCTTTCTGTAATATAAGTATACTATGTGTGTTAAGTCTAGAGTTATTTACTTACAATTATTACCTACAATTAGTGCATTTTATTTTAGCAAAACGAGGAGGAGCGTGATCTCCGGCTGGCCGCCGACCGGGAGCGCCACGCTCTATCTCTTAGTTCTGAGACTTTCCCGCAACGCAATGAACGCTTGGCGTCACAGCGAACGCGCACGTCTGAGGCGCGGTCCCAGGTATGTACTTAGTACATTATTTTTTTGTATTCTTCCAAATTAAACTATACAATACAATACAACCATCATTACGAATCTAAGTTACTATCACTTGTGATTTTCAACCGACTTCAAGATTTAAAGGAGGAGGTTATCAATTCGTCGGGATCTTTGTTTTTGCTATTTTTTTTTATGTATGTTCACCGATTATTCGAAGATGGCTGGACCGATTTGAAAAATTCTTTTTTCGTTTGAAAGAGTATACTTCACAGTTGGTCCCATTGTAACCAGGTCAGAATCTGATGATGGGATCCTGGAGAAATCGAGGGAACTCTTCAACTATTATAGGCACACCTATAGTGATTTGAGTATTTTTACAGCAGCTCGAGCATTTGCTTTTGGAAAGGTGGATGTTTAGTGAAGTCGGTTCTTTTTTGTTCAAAATTATATACATTGTCATGTGCAATGTTTACCTGTCAATAAATGTATAGGTAAATTACTTTATTTAATTCCAGGAACTTGACGAAGAACGCGAGTGGCGGTTAGCTACAGACCGTGAACGCCACAGTTTTTCTCGCGAATCTGAAAGTTCTGAAACCGACTCAGAACGGGCATTTCGGGTACAGTCAGTTCTGGAAAGATACAACGAAGCACGTTTAGACGCGATTGCTCACAGTTCACAAGTAGTACAGTACTCGAACAGTTTTGAGCTTCGATAAGTCGATAACTCACAAGTGCGATTTTATTTTTTAGTTAGAGAATATGATATGATTACTTATAGTAAAAAATGTTTTCTAACAGTTTTTGACGTCGCGCGAGGTATTATATAGATATTTGTTAATTACAACAAGAAAAGATTATACAAGATATATTTTGATTTACCATACTATTGCATTCAACTATTTCAACATCATCTGTCATTTTATATCAGTTTGGTCAATAGATTATGTGAGCATAATCGAAAACAATTTGTCAAAATCTAAGTGATCTTGAATTCTAAACGAATTACAAATGGCTAAAACGACATATGCTCTTGACAAAACCGTTATAAAATGTGAAGTTATGTTGCAATAGTAAAAAGCGTTAGCCTGGTGGAGAAAAATAAAACTTACATAATCTTTTCTATGTATAGCAAACAAATACATGTATTATATCTAGCGCAATGCTAACAATTGTTAGAACATATTTTTTATTATTAGTACTTAACGTATTCTAACAGGTCACAAAATAAAATCGGACTTGTGATTTATGTCATTTTTATAGGTTAAAAAGGCGTTCCCGTACTCCACTAAAGAGCGTGAACGTATCGGCGATTTACGGTAGTCGCAATCTGCCGAGCAGCGGGACGCACAGTTGAGGCAGACCGCGTGCCACGCTGTATACCGGCTGTCGAGGATGTCCGTCGATTCTGCAGTATACGAGCCTGAAGAAGTTCCTTGGGATCCGAAGGAAGGTTCTGGGTTGACGTACAATCCACTTATTAAATACGCAGATGACACAAACATCGGTCGGATGACAGAAATGTGCCAATATTGCAACGCTTTAAAATGGAATGGCGAGGCCAATGGAATGTGTTGTTCTACCGGCAGAATTAGATTAGATCCGATTTTGGAACCACCGGAGCCATTAAAATCACTATTAACCGGGGAACACCCGTTGTCTAAACATTTTTTAGATTATATCCGAGCCTATAACAGCGCATTCCAAATGACGTCATTCGGTGCGAAACAAACCCCAGAACCCGGGTACATGCCCACTTTTAATGTTCAGCGACAGGTATACCACCGCATTGGCGCATTGCTACCCACAGAAGATGTACCAAAATTCCTGCAAATATACTTCGTGGCGGATTACTTAGAGCAGGCCAGTATTCGTGGACAACATATTCCAAACTTAAATCCGGAAATAATCACTGGACTACAAAATATGTTGCACAACGTTGCGACCTGCGCACGGGCTGCTTCTCGCACGGGCAGCTTTACGTGGCTTGCTCGCGCGTCACCAGCTGCACGGAGCTGTTCGTGCTGATGCCCACCGGGAAGACAATGTCGTGTTCGTGTACAAAGAAATATTGTAAAATGTCAATAATTTGTATGTACCTGTGTATTTGTTTGTGTGCAATTATTAATATGTACATATTTAGTTGTGCATACAGAAACATAGCTGTAAATAAAATGTAAATACTCGGCCTCACGTTTTTAATATCTATTCTCCTTTCCTCTATATATTACTACTTCTAACTAATATTAGACCTAAACTCGAAAGTTTGTGAGGTTAGGAAGTATGGATTTCTATGTGTATATTTCTTACCTTTTCATGCTTAGACTGATTTGACTGAAGGACCGATTTGGATGATATTTGCTATGGACATAATATGAATAGGTATAGTCAAGGACGTAAAACTACAAAAGTGGTACTGTATTATCCGATATACACCTACCACTCTACTAACTCTGTGTCCCTTAAATCACGTAATTATTTTTATAAGGGCGAAAAAAACTATTGACTTTGAAGTGTAGTTTTACTTAGTGGTAATTGAAAAAAATATTTTATCTGGACTACTGCCCTCTAGCGTATCCTTCTGTCAACTTTACTTCAAGTACCGCCTCCAGGGGAGGGATTGAAATTAAGGGTCAATTAGCCGCTTACTGACACACCGAATTCCACGCGGGCGGAGCCGCGGGCACAGCTAGTAAATAAATAAAGAAGAATAATACGATTAGTTATACATTTTTCCAGGTATTAAACAGACAATTAGTCAGTCACCGGGCGCTCGAGCTTGAGGTATCGCTACGCTCGGCGCCGCGCTACGAGTTGCGGCGCACGGACACGCTTGTGGTGCCCTCCCCGCCGCCAAGGTCAGTGTACTTATGCTAACGCTGCTCAAAGCAAGTGTAACTAGGGTTGACACACGCATGCGCCCAAGAAGGACAATACGCAACGCGACCGATCTGAAAACACGTCTCAAGATGGCTGTCAGCATACCGTAACCAGCCTACATAATTTAGTCGGTTTCGATGTCGCACTCCAAGCTTGGAGAGGAACAAAAGTTTTTATAGTGTGTGAGATGAGGTCTACTATATACCAATGACAATGTCGCCTCTTCTGTCATAAAATAAATAAATAAATATTTGGGGAGACAATCTTACACAAATCTACCTAGTCCCAAACTAAGCAAAGCTTGGTACTAGGCGACGATATACATACTTATATTGATAAATATATACTTAGATACATAGAAAACACCCATAACTAAGGAACGAATATTCGTGATAAACACACAAATAAATGCCCTTACCAGGATTTGAACCCGGGACCTCCTGCTTCGTAGGCAGTGTCACTACCGACTGGGCTAGGAGGCCGTAACAATTGAAAGTGCCATAAGACCCGTTCGGTTCTTTGTATTATTATTACTATTACCTAGTCTGCAGGCGCGGATACAGTGGGGGTCCCTTTTGCCCCTACCCGACACTTATATCTCGTGTAATACGTGGGCATATACAAGATATCTCTATACTCCGCTTAGCGCGTAATTTCTTTGAAACCTAAGCTGCCAAAACGAAGGGGTGCGGGAGGGGAACACGCAATGCTAGACAGGGAACGCGCCATTGTTCCGTGGGGCGTAAAAGAGAGTCAGACATTAATGGTTGCCATGGAGATGTACTAAGTTTACTGTCAGTTACAATAAATTAGTGTCTGACTATAGGGTGAAATTACTTCGAGCGTGGCAGCGGGGGTCGCCCGGCTATGCGGGGTCTTGGGTTATTAGTCTATGTACGTGGGTCATAAATAGGTGCGGAGCGCAGGTTTTTTTGTGACCAGTCCCCCCCCCCCCCCTCCAATATTAAGTAAAGACAAAGTGGTAGTTGGAAGCTAGTTTAGTATAATTTTTAACCCCAACGTAAAGAGAGGAGTGTTATTAGTTTGACCGCTGATGTGTGTGTCTGTTTGTGGCACAGTAGCACTAAAACGGTTAAACCGATTTTAATGCGTTTTCAACCGACTTCAAGATTTCGAAGGAGGACGTTATAAATTCGTCGGGATCTTTGTTTTTGCTTGTTTTTTTATGTATGTTCACCTATTATTCGAAGACGCCTGGACCGATTTGGAAAATTCCTTTTTTGTTTGGAAGGGTATACTTCACAGTTGGTCCCATTGTAACCAGGTCAGGATCTGATGATGGGATCCTGGAGAAATCGAGGGAACTCGAATCTTTAACTATTATAGGCACACCAATATTAATTTGAATATTTTTTACAGCAGCGCGAGCATTTGCTCGTGGAAAGGTGGAGGCTAAGTGAAGTCGGTTTTGATAGCAGGTTTTCTAGCGAGTAATCTTAGACATGTTTCATCAAAATCGGTTCAGCCGTATTGGGGATTTTCCTAGATTTTTAATTTATAATAGCTATGTATAATTTACAGGCAGGATACGCCGATAGTAATGCAGCACGCCAATCCGGTCATAACTACAGTTATGTCGCCCCTGACACCCGTCATGCCAATCATGGCGCTTGGGGCGCCAGTGGCGCCCCCGGTCTCAATGATGGCGCCCCGGGTGCCAACAGTCATGGCACCAACGACCCCAGCCTTACCATCAACGCGTAACCAAAAAATATCAGTGGACCAAGACTTGAAAGTTGTGAAAGTAGTCAACAATGACACTAAACAGGTTATATTACATCCTATGGTAAGTATCAAGGACCATATCATAGGCATGATGATTTTTTAGGGTTCCGTAGCCAAATGGCAAAAAACGGAACCCTTATGGATTCGTCATGTCTGTCTGTCTGTCTGTCTGTCCGTCCGTATGTCACAGGCATTTTACTCGGAAACTATACGACATATCTGAATAAAATTTACACATAAGGTGTATTTTGTATGCAGCTACTTAGTTATGTAGTTAAATTTAAAAAAAAAATATTTTTAGGGGGGCGCTCCATACAGGTAACTAAATTAAAAAAAAAATTAACCAAATATCAACATGTGACACATCAATCGATAGGTCTTTCAAAATAACATTGAGGTTTCTTTGACTATTTTGTGATTAAGTGAATATTTTCTGAAATAATCGCTTCGAAAGTCAGAAAAGTTGTGTAGCCACCCCCGTAACTTTTGAACCGTAAGTTCAAAAAATATGAAAAAATTTGAAGAGATGCGCCTTATCATATACTTTCTACGAAAATTGTTTTGAACATTATCGGTTCAGCCATTTTTGAGTTATCTCCAAAAAACTTCTTCCTTAGGCATCAGATACGACCTTTTGGTATTAGTTTGGTTCTTATTCCATTGAAGGTACTTACGGAACCCTCCTATGCGTGGTCCGTCACGCACTTTGCCGGTTTTTTTGTCTATGGTATTAATCGATTTGTTTTGTTGTGAGTTTCAGATAGGGCAGATGCCCCGGTTGTGGCCACAGTGCCCGGTTTTGGCCATTTTCAACTTTATTAAGGTATAGACAAACTTACAAGTCTATCGCTTCTAGTTCAAATAAGAGTTAGTTATGGCAGTACAGATGGCACTGTCATCTGTCATGTGTCAGTTGTCAGGAGCCATGGAAAAAAGTGGCCAAAACTGGCTCCTGGGCCCCTTTCTGACATATAATTAACACATTAACTGCCAGACGAAAAATGACGTCCTACTTCAGAAACCGGGCGTCCATAGCTATACTTCGTTTTTTTTGAGATTAGAAAAACGTTGACAGAACGATGTACAGGGTTCTTTATTAGGCACGATAAATGTCACAACTGTCAAAGTGCCTACGCCGTCAATAAACAATTAAAATTAACATACTTAAATATAATTGTATTTATAGTAAAGCCATGCCTGTAGGTATTTGTAAATGTTATATAACAATATTTTGGTAGTTATTATATGCACTCAATATTTTATTTTTTATCATTGTTAATGTTCTTGTGAATGTTGCACAATAAAATACCTAGAGATGAAGAGGTTCGCAACGGATGGTTCGATTTTTAAATATTTTCTCGCGTCATCTGTCATTAGTATCTCTCAGCCATACCTGGATAGTTTTTAATGTTTAAAGCTTATTTTGATTCTTATTTAAGTAAAGGTATTTGCTGGCTCTATTATTGTGCGTTTGGTTGGAGGGTTATGGAGCAATCAGAGGCAGGCCCGAGTGGCATACAAGAAGAAAAGCCACCTCGTAGTCCACCAAATCTTTTACCATCACCTAAGACAGTTGCTTTATTATTTATATAATATTATTATTATACAGGGTGTTTGGCCGCTACGTGCAAAGTTTTAAGGAGGGAATTCAAATATTTTTTTTTTATGGCACATCAAAGTTATGCTCGTGTCAACCTACGATTTTTTTTAAAGGTTCGTATGCCTCCATTTGTTTTAGAGGCCATGAATACACTTAAAAGTAGCTTTATTTGGTCCGACTTACATTAAACTATCGGAAACAAAAGATAGTGTTTACAAACTAACGCGTATTCGGGCACTATTAACTCGTATCTACCAAATTGTGAGCATTTTTCTAAAATTCTTAAAATTTCAATTTAAAAAAAAATATCACGTTTCGTCTAAGACATATATGGCTAGAAATGTTCAAAAATACCTCGTCTATCACCTCCTTAAAACTTTGCACGTAGGGACCAAACAGCCTGTATAATAAAAAATAAAATAAATATTATAGGACAATCGTACACAAATCGACCTAGGCCCACGGTAAGCTCATTAAGGCTTGTACTCGTATTATGGGTACTAGACGACGATATATGTAATAGATAAATATGGATAAATACTTAAAAAACATCCATAACTCGAGAACAAATATCTGTGATAAGATAAACACACAAATAAATGCTCTGACCAGGATTCGAACCCGGGACCTCCTGCTTCATAGGCAGTGTTACTACCGACTAGACTAGGAGGCCGTTCAAAAAAACTATTAAATAATTTAGACGCATTTTTATTTACGAAGATTGATTAATAAGTGCATATTATGATTGTCAGTTAAATAATTTTCGTGAATACTGATAACAAAAACTGGATCTCAAGTTTTCGTTTTAGAACGTACGTGCGTCACTGTCAGGTCAGTTTTTAATTTTTCACGTGTCTCTAACGTTGGCATACAAAACCTAAAAAGACATTGTGTATTTATTGTTGTGTTGGATTATTTAATCTGCAAATTGTTATTATTCTTTCACAAATGTGAACTCTAAATCATTGCAGTGTGTTTAAATTGAACATTTAGAACAGGTTAGCAACTACTGTTTCTATGTTTACTCAATTTCTAATCTCAAAAAAAACGAAGTATACGTACAAAACAACCCGCCCAGCGAGTTGTCCGGCATCTGTGAGCAAAGTTTACGAGCACCCACGAGGCGGGTTCTTGGCGGTGAATGTGTTAAAGAAAAAAAATTGATCAGTATCTTAACAGCGGGGATTTATATAAATATAGTAATATATCTTAAATAATACAGTACATAAAGAGTGTCATAATTCCTCATCGCCACAATATGACTGACGTCTGAATAGACAAACTCTCCTTAAAGTGGCCAAAACCGGGGCATCTATCGGTGCCCGTGAGCATTGCGAGAGACTTCGACAGTGTATTCATAATGATATTTAGAGAAAAAAAATGTTTTATAAAGTTTTCCGAAATTCGCCATAGTTTCAGAGTAAATACTACTTACAAAAAATAACATTTTTAGTTGTTACTCAGTGTAAAATGCTTTTTTGATGGCGATCTCACCAGTATGGGGCAGACATCTCTTATTGACTGATATCAAAGACCTAAGAAACACTTTGCATGAACTAGTTTTTACGAGAAAAAATGTAACAATTTACTTTTTTCGTTACTTTTTTCTAATGACATTTACTTTTTATGTAGAACAGCATTCCAAAAAAGTGAAAAAAAAAAATTATAAAAAAAATTTGTTTTGGCGTTCACAACTAAAGTCATATAATGTTTTTTCCTTCTTTTGACCTCAGAAATTCGTGGTTAAAATCTCTCGCAATGCTCATGGACACCGTGTATATATCATATACGTCCAGATGCCTTTCTTACTGGGAGGCAGTGTGAATGAGCGAATTAATTAACATATATGTAATTTTTTACCTACCTAATGTGATATGTAATTTGTGATACTTAGAAATGTAAAATTACGAGTGTAATTGATTTTTAAACGTTCTTGTAAATAAATAAATCAATGATAATAAATAAATCTCTATAACACCAATGGGGCAGGCTACTAGTGACATCTCCAACTTTGGTCCTTAGAAAAGCTAAATTTGTATGGCGGGAAATAATTTTTTATAGGGATGATGTTGAATTTTGTAATAAAATTAAGTTGAATGGATGCAAAATGATAAATATGTCCTAATACAGTAAAATTTAAAAAAAATGCTTCAAAGATACGAGACTTAAAAATTCTACAATTTTACGATTTAAAAAAAGTATGAAATTCAAAAAAACAAGGACACCATTAGATTTCTTACATTTTATCGTAAAATAAATTGTAAAGCAACCATATACATAAACGTAATATTTTACCGTCAAAATAGCAATTTCGTAATTTTTCCATACTTTAAACAGGGCGACTATGCAACCGTGACGTCACTGTTGCATATCATTTTGTTAGGAGCGTTTTGAGAAACAAAAGCGAGTGACAGATTTAGTATCTCATTTCTGAATTTTGTTGTTTTGACGCAACAAGCCCCATATAGACATTTGATCCTCACAACAAAACGAATCGATTGATACCATACATGAAATAAATTCATCATGCCTATTATTTTCGCGAAAATGATTCAATTTTTTTGTCTCGAATTGCTCCAGAATAAAAATCCACCGGTTTCTGAAATATTCTAAAATTTAAATGCTGCACATTAACGCCATATGGAAGGTTTTTGCCTAAGAAAAGATTTTTGTATGTATCTATCTAGTGTATACGGTTTTCGTACATAGTTAACACTTTGACTACCGAGAACCCGCCTAGTAGGCACTCGTAATGTTTGCTCAGATGCCGGGCGTGCGGCATTGTGTTGCACTTCGTACCCCGCCTGGCGGGTTCTGTCGGTTTCTGGGGTATTGATCAAAATTTTTCCCGGTTGCGAAAGTGTTAAGGACCATACATGCTGAATATAAGCTTGTCTCTAAATTAACCTGTTACACTTTCAGGTACAAAGCCTAGACGGCAATGTGTACGTACCGTCACTACAACTGCAAATACTTGACAACGGACTATTGAAAAGCGTAACGAATTTTCCAAACTTACAAACATCTCCGCCGTCACTCACTCCCGTCAACCCTCAAAACTCAACACTAAGAAATAACGATTCAAAACTAAGAAATATCCTGCAAAAAGAACGAAACGCAGAAAAAAATAAAAGTAATTATTACAAATTCCTAGTGTCGCAGATGGAACAGAAGCAGTCGCAAAACGCAATTGAAATAATAAAAATGAACGATTTGAATATAGTTCTAAACGATGAAGATAGTACAAGTAACAAGCGAAAGCGTAGAGAGGATTCTATAGAGAGGACTTTGAGTGATGTGCAGCTATTGTTGAATAAAAATGCTGAAGGCAGTAGTGAAGTCAAATATGAGATAATAGACGATGATGAGGATGTCACGAAGGAAAGTCGAATAGAGCCTCCGGCGAAGGAGCCGGTGGAAAGGACGGATCGAACGGTGGATTGGGAGGATAAGATACCGATGGATGTTATATCTTTTATGGTGAGTATTGGCTTTTTGTACGACGCGCCCGCTTGTCGGCTTATATTACAATAGCCGCGGGACTCTAAAATTATCAAAAAGCTTACCGAAGACTTTAGAAGGTATGTTTAAGAATAATTTTACTGTATAGTCAGGGGAGTTTCACTATGTCTTGCTCCATTGTACCCGTTTTTCCCGATGCGCATACCGCACCGCGAGGGCTAATGAGGGAAGGGTTGGCACATAGCTTGTCACCTTATGGGTGCGTTCGAGAATATGTGACGTTTTCAAGTCATAGAGTTTATTTATAAATTATTTTTTATGGCAGTAAACGTCTTAATGCCAACCGACAATGATGTGTACTTTTGATTGAAAACGTCACATATTATCAATTCAGCCAGTGTTTATGGCATGTCTCAAATCTGCATGGATATATGAAGCACGTTGAACCCTATTTCATTTTTTTAAGAGCGCATGACAGCCAACGTTTTCTTCTCTGTAGTTAAATGTCAAATTGAGGAATCTTCTGTACTTGTACTGTTACTTATTCTGTGGTATAGTCAGCAACGAAAGTTGCCAAACGAAATAAGATTAAAAAGTAACTACACAGTAGACACATAAATATTACATAATTAGGTTACTAAACACCGCCTCTTTCGCTTGTTTGCGGCGCTGTTCAGTGACTTATTATTATATTTTTCTACTCCTGTACTTTTATCTGTCATTTATACATTCGTCAAGACCTTTATAAGAACATAGATAATACACTCGATGAAAAGTCTATCTAGTCTATTCCCCAAAATAACACTTGTTCTATAAAAGCGCCAAAATAGTATCGCGGAATCGCGTGCAAACACGACTATTAATATAAAATAAATTACTGCCAACCTAAGAAACCTAAATAAACGCAGCGTTTTTAGAAAAAAAAACTTTAAAAAAGAAAAAAATTAAAGAACCTACAGAGCTACTTCGTAGTTTTTTACGTTTCCCGTTCGTTTGTTGGGGCGAATTGCAAACTTTGAAAGTAATTTAGGTATTTTTACTAATCTCTGTAGCTCTTTAATAATTGATCAAATAACGACGTTGTGTATTTGTGTTAGTAATGTTACTATTATTGAAAAATAGTGTTTTAAAAGGTAAAACTTAAATGATTGTTGATTATGTTGACAAAATAACTGCGATATCCATGAAGTTTTCAATTTCGCATTTTATGTAAAAGTAAGTGTATTCGTAGAAAAAGTATTGTATGCAACGTCGTATAAGTAGGTAAAAAAATGTTCGTGGAGTTTTTCTTAACAATTTTCGCCTACGGCTCAAATTGTTACCCACGCCACTCACCTTTTTTGACCCCTCTTATACAACTGTTGCATAAACTACTATATTCTAACAGTTAATATTAGACACATGGGCAATGACGGGCTTATAGATTAGGCTAATATAAATCGATGGTCATAAAAAGCGATTATGATTGATTCAAGATTCAAGATATTTATTCATGACGTATCAATATTACATAAAAATTTACATACAAACAAAATAAAGACGTATAGGTTTAGCACCCTGCTCAGCAAAATGCTAGCTAGTATGTCAGCTAGCGCTGGTCTTCCGTAGGGCCCACTTGGTGATGCCACGACAGATAACACAAACTGAAGACAAAAAAATAGATAACAAAGTTACACTTAACACAAACTCAATGAAAAAAAACTAGACATGTACAGGAGAATACAAAATACATACGGGATAGTATAAAAACATATAAGGGACATACACTACAGGTAAAAACATTAATTTATACACATTAAAACATTATTAATAATTATATTAATTATTAATTTATTATTATTTTTTAAACATTTATTTGACGAGGTCTTAGAGAGAATCGATGGTATACGTACCGCCTATGCTACAATGAGGAAGGCAACTGTCAAAGTGACATCCCCAACATTGGTCCTTTGAAAAGCTAAATTTGTATGGCGCGAAGTAGTTTTTATTTGCGCGAAAATGAGTCAATGTTTTGTCTCGAATTGCTCCGAATTTGACATCCACCGGTTTCTGAAATACACTAAAATTAAAATGCTGTTGATTAACGCCATAGGGAAGGTTTTTGCCTAAGAAAATCTTTTTGACTGCGTACTAGTTAAGGACCATTCATCTTCTGTCTCTTTCTACAATTGTTTGTGTATCTTTCTCTCATTCTGGAATCTGGAACAGCGCCCTCTACAAAAAGTTTTCACCGGACTTCCCCATTATTAACTTGAAATTTAATATAAAATATACTTCTCGTCTGTTATCGGTTACCTAGGGCTTATTAAAACGATAATTAAATGTAATAAGTAGTTAAAAGTCTAAAAACTTAAGAGCGCCACATTCTTAGCGGGATTCAGTCAATCATAGACAAAATTCAACTAGTCTCAGACAATCATATATTCTCGAACGCACCCATAATGTGATTGGTAAGCGATGTGCCAACCCTTCCCTCATTAGCCCTCATATGCGGTAAGCGCATCGGGAAAAACGGGTACAATGGAGAGAGACATAGTGAAACCCCTCTGACTCTGGCTGCTTTTTGTCTGTGGTGAATAAGTTGTTATATGGGGCCGCAGAGGAAATCTTGATTTGATTTTCTTATCTGTATTCTGAATTCAGACCAAGCGTGTGCAGCGCCTGAAATTGTTCATTTGTATAAAATCCTTACCGATTATTTCAAATGAGAACAGAGTTCAAACGATTGTATTTGCCCATCACTACATTTAAAGAAAAAAATGACAGAAAGTAAACATTAGGGCACCGAATTTCTAACAGGAATAATTGCACTTAAATGCTAAATAAATAGTAGATTATACACCAAGGGGATAAAGCACTGTTTTATGTCACTCGCGCGATATTGAATCCCGAACGGAACGAAGGACTCCAGACTTTACTCCCGAGCGCAGCGAGAATTAAGACTGAGTGCAGTGAGGGGTTTAAGCGCGCCCGTGACAAAAACACCTGTATCCCCGAGGAGTATACTCTACTTTTCTCACCTCTTGTGAGACAATAAAATAGTTAAGGCTACTACTAGAAACTGATTTTTATTAGGGTTCCGTAGCCAAATGGCAAAAAACGGAACCCTTATGTATTCGTCATGTCTGTCTCTCTGTCTGTCCGTCCGTATGTCACAGCCATTTTACTTGGAAACTATACGACGTATCTGAATAAAATTTACACATAAGGTGTATTTTGTATGCCCCTACTTAGTTATGTAGTGAAATTTGAAAAAAAAAAATATTTTAGGGGGGGGGGCTCCATACATGTAACTAAATAAAAAAAATAACCAAATATCAACATGTGACACATCAATCGATAGGTCTTTAAAAATAACATTGAGGTTTCTTTGACCATTTTGTGATTAAGTGAATATTTTCTCAAATAATCGCATCGAAAGTCAGAAAAATTGTGTGTGTCCCCTGTAACTTTTGAACTGTAAGTCCAAAAAATATGAAGAAATTTGAGGAGATGCGCCTTATCATATACTTTCTACGAAAATTGTTTTGAACATTTTCGGTTCTGCCATTTTTGAGTTATCTCCAAGAAACTTCCTCCATTGGCATCAGATACGACCTTATGGTATGTATGAGTTTGGTTCTTATTCCATTAAAGGTACGGAATCCTCCTATGCGTGGTCCGACACGCACTTGGCGGGTTTTTTAAAGTAAATCAAAAGTATAAATTGATTCTTGATACATTAGTCCATTTTATTCGAATTTTATCTTCTATTTTTAAAGAACCTGCAGTTTTACTCCGTATACTGCACTGCAGCGTCCTATGACACTCGCGGCATTTGTTTAGATATTTAAAATTGAGATGGCCAGCACGATTTGCACCGAATAAATTCGATTTTAAATCAGTTCGACGCGGCGGCGCGGGCCCGTGCCCCGGGCTGTGCACCGTGCGGACTTTAGGAAATTAGACTGTAAGTACATAACAATAAGAACTATGGGAAGTGAAATCACATTATTATGCCAATTAACCCTTATAGGATCACTTTGTTGTCCGTCTGTCTGTCTGTCTGTCAAGACCATTTTTCTTAGGAACGCGTGGAGGTATCAAGCTGAAATTTATATCAAATACTCAAGTCTATTGTCCCTTGGAGCTGTAAAAAAATCAAACCTAAAAACCAACGCAATCAAAAGATACAGTCGTTTATGCTGCAAATTTTAGAGTTTTTCGGCACTCGAAAAACCTACGGGGTACTTCCCGTGAACTCAGAAACTTGAAATTTGCACAAAGCAACGTCATATAGCGTAGACAATGAAAAAATTACAAAAAGTAGACATTTTTAGTAAAATCATACAAAAAATATTTTTTTTAATTTTAAACTTACTACCTTTTTTCTCGTAAACGCGTAGAGGTATTAAATTGAAATGCATGTCAAATACTAGGGCTATAGGATTTTTCAGATGTAGCAAAACCAAACTTTTATGTCAACGCAATCAAAAGAAATAGCAATTTAAGTCGCATATTTTCAACTGAGTACTCGCAAGAAACTCAAAACCTGAAGGGTATTTCCCGTAAACTCAGAAACTTGAAACTTAGCACGAAGAAACTCCATATAGCACAGACAAAGAAAAAAATACGAAAAGTAGACATACCAGCGGGTTATAATGAGATTTAGTACAATATTATAACCCGGCTAAAGCCAAGGGCTATAATGATTTGCTTTCGGTCAGGTTTGCATGATATATAATTTAGCATTGTCGAGCAGGTGGTGTGAAAAATACAATATCTATCCGATTTGAAGTTAAACGAGTCTACTTTAACGTTCTACTTTGTATTTGCACCAACTTTTTTATTTTAGAAACTGTTAAATCTAATTAATAATTTCGATGAGTAATTAAAATTCACGTAGTGCGTCAAATATTCTTAGGTCTTAGCTTAAAAATACAGTTAGTAATATTTATGTGTCTAGGTACTTTTGTAATTTTATTTCGTTAGGCAACATTCGTTACTAACTGTACCTATCGATAGAAAAAAATACCATTTTTTTATTAAGCAAGCATAATATTTTTCTTTAGAAAACCAAAAATCCCAGAAAACATCGTGTGGAAACCGGACCTAATCCCAAAAGGCCTAATCTCCTCGGTTGTAACGTGAGATGGCATTCGATTGCCTACGCCAGTTCATGGGATAAGGTTGCCAAGCGGACACCAGGCTTAATTGAGCCGCGGAAAAAGCTGGGATAAACGATATTTACAGATTCTACTTTGACATATTTTTCAGCATAGACTAATTAACTCAAGACCCCGCATAGCCGGACGACCCCCGCTGCCACGCTCGAAGTAATTTCACCCTGTAGTGAGACACTAATTTATTGTAAGTGACAGTAAACTTAATCGGCAACCATTAATGTTGTGACTCTCTCTAACGCCCCACGGAACAATGGCGCGTTCCCTGTCTAGCATTGCGTGTTCCCCTCCCACACCCCTTCTTTTTGGCAGCTTAGGTTTCAAAGAAATAACGCGCAAAGCGGAGTATAGAGATATCTTGTATGTTTTTCAGGATGCGACAGACCCGAACCCCGAGGAGCGTATAATGCAGCCACCACCGATGGGCTTCATATCTGACGTCCGTTCTGTACCCCACGAACCTATAGACTGCATCGACCTCTGTTGATGTGTTTACATCGTATTATAACCGCAGACATTATAGCATTTGTTTAAAGTGTACTATTAGGCTGGGTCACACCTGACGCACCGCCTCGCAGGGAAATTGCCGCGCGAGGCGGTTCGGCTAGCAAATGCACGCGCGGCCGTAATGCCTCGGGCGAGGCACGTCAAGAATAGCCGAGCCGCCTCGCGCGGCAACTTCCTCGCGAGGCGGTGTGTCAGGTGTGGCTGCCTATTAACTGTTTTCAATATTACACGAGTATTGGACTATACAAAAAATATTGGTATTATATTCCCCAGGGCCAAGCTCCCTCGTCCTATACAAAATGAACCCGCCTAGCGGGTTGCTGCAGCGAAAGTGTTAATTTTCAGTAATGTTGACGACTCATTGGAGTAATAGTTCAAGAAAAGAGAAAAATGTCCCAATTTTTTTTTAGTTTGGTGACGATTTTGTTATATTGGAGAAGGAGTATTTTTTAAATGGAAAACTATAGTCTGGCCAGCCAACGAACGCAGTAGCAATGTACAGCGAACAAAATAATGACAACACTAAGAATCAGTGAAAAAAGCAGCAATGATAATAAAATTTTATGTTTTTAAATGTAGTTGGTATTTCCGCCCCTTTCATTAGGTGACATTGACGATGTGTAAAAAGGAGACGGATATATTTCGTCTGATATGTCATCAACTACAACAGATAATCTGGCTGAGGCAATTGACATATGGCTTAAAAATGAATTTAAATTTAATTGGGAACGTTGCAGGAGTTTTATCTCACTCGCGCTTAAGATGAGAGAGTGAAATGCACTAGAAACAAATTCAATGTGAAATGAAATGTTCGTCATGAAATACGGTGTCTCATCATCATCACAAAGGGTTGCCACATGTACGTATTTTGAATTTGCCGCGCGTTTCTACTGATAGAAATGGTTTGCCAGACTATAAATTGAATATTTATATTATTTCGAATTAATACAAGGTGAAACAATACCAGTTATGCACTTGAACAGATCTCCAGTATATTTGTTATATACTGTATGTATGTAGGTCATTTGTGACACTATGTTGGCAAAGACACCACCTGGCGGCCGGTGTTTAAGTTTTTTAATATCTGTGGCGCGGTTCCGTGGCGTCGTTTTCGCTCTCGACCCGCTCAGGTTTAGCGAAGAAACGTATAGCGAGGTATAGTTTGAGCATTTGTCCTTAAGAGGCTGACAACATCCGATGACCTTCAGATTGACTTTACTCAAACAGTGTTTTAGCTATAACTCCTTGTTTTGAGAAAGTAAAAAAATATATATGTTATTATTCGTTATATTTGGAAGAACTTCGTTGATACGCGATTGGACGAAATCGGCTCGATAGAAATTAATTCCCAAGTTACATCTTAAAATTTGCTTTAGACAGTCGTATGTCTTTAGTTTCTTGACTTATACGTCTGTAGCTAAGGACAAAATTCTGCCGCACTAATACTAAAAACTTCCTTGTTTTATATTTCTCAATTAATGCGCAGTTTTTTTTAATTCATCATTTTGCTAAATTTGCAATGAGCTCCCATACTAATCGTAACACAGTGTTTCTCTTTCACTCGCGCTGAAAATGATAGGGAGGGAATTTAGCTGTTGTCAGCCCCTTAAGCTGCCGGACAAACTATACCACGGTGTCAATTCCGCCGCAGAGATGTGTAAAAGTCGGTATTGTTTGAAAACAATATTGAATCTGTACCTACAGTCTCCATCAGATATATCAGAGCGGCCAAGGTGGTCACAAATATCTGAACATCGCCTCTATTGTCAAGGCGATAAAGTGCATGTTCAGATATTTTTAAGTACCTTGGCCGCTCCGTTATATTTGATGGCGACTACAACGTACGATGTAAGCGCCGGTCGCCCAATGGCACCTTTGCCAAAATAATGTCACATTTATTTCATTAAATTTTAAATGTCTATGAAATATGTATTACTCTCAAACCTATTAGATATATAAGAATTGTTTAATGTTTAGTATAAGTAACAAAGAAATAATAAAAATAAGTTGATATAAAGATTCTTTGCTTTTTTATACGTATAGACGGAGGTCTTCGAAATGTCAAATTCCATAGTAATTAAAACGGGTATTAGACATTGCAGTTTGTTGGGTCCAACTTGTCGGATTGGTAGGTGCAATGACACCTAGGGAGTACGAGTCCCGATCTAGGGCGGTCGGCAGTGTGTTGAGTTGCTGAGGTAGGGGCGATTTGTAGGCAACGTGTAATAAGGGGCGTTAGGACCGACAGGAGTTGGACACAACAGATTGGGCCCTACAAATTGATATGTCTAATATCGGTTTAAGTGGGATTCGCGAAATTATTTCTAAATTAACAATGTTGTGAATATTTAGCCATACCAGGATATTAATTATGGGAAATATGAGTTACGAGTCATTGGATGTGAATGTTTAAAAAGCGGAACTAAGAACTTCCTCCTTTTTAGGGTTCCGTACCTCGAAAGGGAAAAACGGAACCCTTATAGGATCACTTTGTTGTCCGTCCGTCTGTCAAGACCCTTTTTCTCATGAACGTGTGGAGGTATCAAGCTGAAATTTATATCAAATACTCAGGTCTACTGTCCCTTGGAGCTGTGAAAAAATCAAACTTCTAAGCCAACGCAATCAAGATACTTACAGCTCAAAAGATACAGCCGTTTATGCCGCAAATTTTCTAAACTCGCAAGGGAATCAAAACCTACAGGGTACTTCCCGTGAACTCAGAATCTTGAAATTTGATACGAAGCAACGTCTCATAGCACAGATAAAGGCAAAATTGCGAAAACCGTAAATTTTTAGTTACATCATATAATATATATTTTTTAATTATTTTAAAGTTACTACCCCTATATACCTAAGGGGTTGTACTATAGTAATGGGCCGTGTGTTAGGTAAGTGAAACGCTTAACGTGTGGATAATAACTGTTTAATCTTGGAAAATAGATCGCTTTATATAGGTACACAATCCTTTGTTCTTAGTTTAGGTTAATACACTGATCAAGGCCGAGGTCACAGCAAATAGAAATGATTTTTATAATATTCCGTATATGGTTGTAGCGTATCATATTACATTAGGAAAATGAACGTTGTTTTTTATTTAATTTTCTATTCGCCTTGGGTGGGCTGTGAAGTCAGCTGTTGTTGGGTGATTCTGTACCTATTACACGTCCGTCGGTTTTTTTGAGACAGAAAAACAGGTTTAAACTGTTTTTTGTCTTTACATTAATAAGTATAAATTTGTTTCTTAAAAGGTAATTCTGAATATAAAATAAATCTTGGCACTATTAAAAGTGTTATACAAAAAAACATGGCTGCTTAACTCTATTGTTTACATTCTGTTTCTAAAAAAAAATATTTTATTCTTACGGCTAGGGTTTTTTTTTTTGATGCACTTAAAAATATGTTTTCATTTTTGTCTTTTTTGTTTTTTGTTGATGCACTTAAAAATATGATTACATTTTTGTCTTAATTAAGTTATAGTTTAGTTACACTATTGATAAAATTTTGAATAAGGATTAAATATGGTTACTTAATTGTTAATTCATCTCTAAGTTAGTTGGTAAACTTATCTATGTTATATTGTTTATTGATTTCGGTTCGTATATGGTTAGGGTTAACGTTTCGGAGATTATAATGTTCTAAATTTAATGGTTTTGTTACTGTTTTGTTGCGATTGTTTAACGTGATTGTCCCTTTTTCATAGTCTATGATACATTTGTACTTTATTAAAAAGTCTTGTCTAATTATTCCGTCAACTTGTAATGGTAATTTTTGAAAAACATGAAATTCGTGCGGGAAAAAATTTTTTTTTTTTTTGAGGCCAAAAAGATAGATTGAACCTTTTTTTTTTTGTCTTCACATTAAATTTGGCTTATGTCTATGGGTTACATGTTGGTTCTTAGGTTAACTTATGTTTATGGTATATAAAAGAAAAATATTAAATTGTATGGTTGTATAAGGACTATGGATGGGTTACATTTCGATTCTTAGGTTATTCTTATGGCTATGTTTATACATGGAAAATGATCAAAGTTTATGGTTATACAGGTGTTGGTTTCTGTCTAAGTTGTGTTTTGTTTAAAATAGCGGTGAGTTTGTTGCTAAGTTATATGCTGCGGTTTGTTTATTTGTTTCGATCCTTGTATGGCTAGGTGTTTGTGTTTTGTAAATTATTGACCTGATGTTTATTTGTTACTTGATATCATTACAGTGTGGAGATAGTACTTCCGTATTTGGAATGAGATGTGATCATTGACATGGAAACGTTTAGTTTGCTGTTTTAGTGTAGTGTCGAGTGTGAGCGTGTTTTTTTTTTTTGTTTTATGGGTTTGTGTTGTGTATTAAATTTGTATATATATATATATATGTATATGTTTGCTGTTTTTATTTATTGTGGGTTTTTTTTGTATGGAGAATTTACTCTTTGTCTGAAACTTTTTTTTTTTTTTTACGTTCTGAATTTTGATTCTTTATGATGGTAAATAGTCTCTGATATACTATATTTATTTTATTTCTGTCTTATTTTCTGATTTATAGTGGATCTCCGGTTTATATATATATAGATAGATATATAGCGTATGGGATTAAATTTTTAAATCGTAAGTAGTTTTTTTTTTGTTTTATGAAAGGTGTTGATGTGTTGTTTTATGTGTTTTGTTTGTGTTTTTATATTTACTTTATTTTTATTTAAGAAATTTTTGATTTATTTTATTTTTATTTTATTTGTGTGGTTGTTTTAATTATAGAATGGTTTAGTTCTATTTTTGTGGATTGCGTATTCTTTTCCTGATACTGATATTTTTACGTTTGGATCCTGATTCTCTATGACGGTAAATGGTCCTTGATATATTGTGTCCAAAATTTTTTTTTTTCTGATTAATACTAAATCTCCAATTTTATTACTTATGGGTTTAATTTTTAAATCGTAATTAGTTTTTCTTAATATTTTAGACTTAATTAAATTATTTCTAGCGTCTGCTTGGGACTTTTGTGACATATGTTTGAATTCTATGGGATAGGAATCGAAGTTATATATATATATATATATGGGTCTGTTTGATGAGTAATGTTTCTGGGTATGCGGCATAGTTTGCCGAATACTAGCTCATATGGCGTGTATATAGTTGCCGAATGAACCATTGTGTTATACGAAAAATACTAATATTGTAGCTAATCAGATCACTGGTGATTCTGGTTGTCTGTTTGTATCCTTAAATATGATTCTAGTGCTTTATGCGAATTTTCTAAGGATCCTAGGCTTTCATGGTGGTAAGTGGTTGACTGTAATTGTTTTATACCTAATATGTTACAAATCTCTCGCATAGTTGTGGAGATGAATTTGCTGTCTCTGTCTGCTTTGATTTATTTATGACTGTTTTTTGCTTTTATGAATTTCATAATGTCGTTATCTATTCCTGGTCAGTAGTAATAACTTTTAACGTTATTGGTCATTATTCTTATGACTGTGTCCGCTAGTGGGTAATAAGTTATATGTGACATGTCTGTCATCTTTGCCTGTGATTTTCTTGACTTTTTCTATCTATAATTAGTCGTGGTACGGATCGTCTGTCATGTGTGTTTTATACACTTTGGTAGCTCTTTCCTTCTTTGGTTGTTTTTTTTTTGTAGTAGGTATTCTTCTTGTATCTGTTGTGCCTTTCAAATGCGACCTAGTTCTCTCGCGAGGAAAGCTCGTTTCGGACACGATAGAGTACTTGGTTCGACACACAGTGTAGAACAATTAATGAGCCATTTTGCAATGTCTGCATTTTGTCCTTATGTAAGCTTCTTTGTGATACTTGTCACTTTTTTTTTTTTTTTTTAAATGAGTACATGGCGCATTTTAGCGAATCGGGTCGGCCGACCGTATTGCATACTATTTTATTTTTAGTTTTTCGATTTAAGGATACAGGGAAATATTTATTATTGCGCGCTGGTACATATTATTATTATGTACTATCAGACAGTGTTTTAACGCATCGGAAGACTTAGAACATCCCGTGCGCCCAAGGACCTGGTCAATTGAGAACTCGCTCGAATTTGTTTGGTTCCAAGGGTTAGCGTCTGCTTTGTATCCTGGTGTACTCAGCTCACTTTTAATTCTCTTATGGGCTACCTGATATTGCGTGAAGTAAAGAGGAATGCAAGGAAACCCTTTACTTTGTAAACTTAAAGCATATAAGGGTCACAACAACTTTTAGGTGATCAGGCTAATTGTTGGTTGCGACACTTATCTGTTTTAGCTTTCTGCACGTTATAGGCACAGTCACAGTCACAGTTATAGTCATAGTCATAGTCAGTCATTTGTAATATTTAAGATATTACATATATTTCTTATTATTCTTAACGTAATAATATCCCTATTTATGTCGTGTCATGTTGCAGTCATAATAAATAAAATAAAAATTCTTGTTTAATTATTATGGTATCTCGCAATGTCGATTTATTGTGGTAGGCGTGGCTATCACTCTCTAAGCGTAGCGTAATTGTATATTATGACGCAATCGTTCCTCCTATTCCGTGTATATAGGTCAGCTTGCATGCGACCTTGGGTTTTCAATGTCGTGTCGCGTGTTATTGTACTTTGGCTGACTCTGGTGTCGATAAAATATAAGTACGTTGTGGCGTTTATTGTGAATTGAACTGTGTTTATGTGGCTATTAGTTTTAGTGTACTTTTGGTTTGGCTGGCGCAGGCGGTTGATCTGGCCTTTGAGATTTTTGAAAAATTTTTTTTTACTTTGACAATGGTGATTTTTGTGGATTTTTGCTGCATCAGATTTAGTGTGTTGTTTTATTTTTGTCATTATGATATTTTATTATGTAGTTATTATACTTTTGAGGCAGTTCTTTTAACACTAGTTTATTTCAATAAACGTATTGTGTCCAAGGACCTTCACGAATTGGTTTTTCAACACTATCATTATGTATCAAGGATTTAGTTCCTGTCAAATATATTAACTTGTTTAATTGTATTTTTGCCATAGTTAAATTTTGCTGCGTATACTATCATGTAGTTTTTTTTTTTTTTTTTTATCAATCTATAAAAACACTAAAGTAATGTCTGTGTAGATATTATTAAATTTTTTTTTTTTTTACTTTTAATTTGTCGGTGTCGGTATACGTCAATACACTATAATGCGTTATTAAATGTTTTGAGTGTAATACGTGCGTACGGTTGAATGTATTTCTTTATTCTATTGGTATAGTGTGGCTACTTTATTTTCGACATATTATGTAAAGTATGTCTTATGTTTATATTTTTAAAAGTGTGCATCTTATGCGTGTAATTTTTCTGGTAATAATTGACATTAATAAATGATGTTTTTTTTTGTTATATGTGTTGTTGCCGTTAGCCTGTGCCGTCGTGAATAAATTTTCTAGTTTTTTACTTGTGCCGTTTGGTAGGCCGATTTCCCTGTTTTGTGTTGAATAGTTTGTTTTGGATTGCGGTCGCTGATTTTACTGGTAGAAGATAAAGTTTTATGTCAAAACGCTGATACTGGTGTGTTTGCTGGATATTTTGTTTTTGGTTAAATGGGTTTTTTAATTATGAAATTTATTAGTAATTTTATGTCATTGATTTTAATCATATTTTTATATAATTAAATATTTCGCTCTGTCCTACGGATATTTGTTGTTTTTTTTTCTTTTTTTTTTTTTTTTTGGGCTGTATTCTTTAGTGACTGGACTAATTTGAATTTATTTTGACCGATTGTCTGTTTAGGGTGTTTTTGAACGACTTTTCGAATATTTGTTTGTTTGTAATGCTTCTAACTTATTTTTATAATTTGGGTCATTCTGTACGCGTAATGTGAATTATTGTTATAGTTACATTTAGAATTGTGGGCTTAAATTTATCACTGAATTTAAGTAATTATGATTAAAGTGTCTTAGAATTGTACTTGCGATCGATGGTCGGTGCTGGGTGCTGGTGATGAGGTGCGGCGGGGCGGGGCTGGTGATTTGGGTGCGGCAGGGCTTGTGACGGCTGGTGGTTGGTACACGTTCTGCTCGGCTTGACGTGCTGGATCTAGACGCTTTGCTCTGCTCCGCTGGTTGCTGGTGGCGGTGGTGATTTGGCTTGGGTTACCCGTTGGTGCGGGTTGTTGGGGCTTATGGTGGTAACGTGGTGTCCATCTTTTGGTCCATCGGACTGTTCTGGTTGGGGTCCTCTGTTCCGTGAACGTTACCGTTATGGTGATCATGGTCATGGTTTTAGCTGACTCTGGCCGGCTGACTGGTGCGTTGGTGCCTTTGTTGGTTGTCGCAGTGGAGCGGGGCTGAGCCATTGTGTCGTGTCTTTGTTCTTTCTTCATTGCTGAACGGCTGGGATGGCTGATGAGCTCGCTGCGGCGGCGGCGTCTGAGTTCGGCTGAGCGGGGCTTCGGAGGGTCGAGCGGGGCTGGTCTATTGTGAGCTGAGCTGTGCTGGTTCGTGGATCGGGCTGAGCTGGCTGGTATTTAAACCGAGGCTGCCTTGAGCAGCCCGACTGGAAGGGTCGCCATATAGTAATAGGCCGTGTGTTAGGTAAGTGAAACGCTTAACGTGTTGATAATAACTGTTTAATCTTGGAAAATAGATCGCTTTATATAGGTACACAATCCTTTGTTTTTAGTTTAGGTTAATACACTGATCAAGGCCGAGGTCACAGAAAATAGAAATGATTTTTATAATATTCCGTATATGGTTGTAGCGTATCATATTACATTAGGAAAATGAACGTTGTTTTTTATTTAGTTTTCTATTCGCCTTGGGTGGGCTGTGAAGTCAGCTGAGTCAGCTGTTGTTGGGTGATTCTGTACCTATTACAGTACGGAACCCTCGGTGCGCGAGTCCGACTCGCACTTAATCATAATCATAACTTTGTTAATCCGTTAATAACAAACCTTACTTTGTTAATCGTTAAAGCGTTACATTTCGGAAGAATTAACGGAAGTTAACCTTAATCGTTAATCCATTAAAACTACCGATATTGCATTTCATTTGGATTTGGCGTTGCATTGGTGATTGCATCAATATAAGATTTTTTGCATTATAAAAATGCTCATAATAGTAGTTTATGTAACTGTTACGTTTTAAGGCCTAATTACGTACAGTTGCATACACTGCTTTATCTACACTCATATTATTTATCCAAAATGCCGTATTCGGAAACCATAGAATGGCCGCCATTGCACAGCCATGGCCAACTCGATTGTGCCGGCGGTCGGGGAGGCGCGTGTCGGCGGCCGCGCGGGAGCGTGCAGGTGTACATTATGTTATCCAAACTCATAAGTTCATAACACATCAATAGTTGAGCATGTAAAGTTAAAATTACGTTACTGCCACAGATAAAAAGCTTATCATAGTAAAATCGGTCGTGGTAATACTAGCCATTGCCTACCGTTTTCGAACACGTTTTAGAGAACTTACAATATGAGTGTAGATAAAGTGTCTTTCCACGCAGGCGTAACGAGAGTCATACTAAAAGTTTACTGCAGAGACGCTGCAGTTAAGGATCACTTGGCGCAATTTTGACGCAAAAATCGCTGGCAATTTCGATACGTTGCCGTCTAGGTAGGTGCAACGAAATCAATCGATGCATCAGAAACCGCAATGTATTGAAAATCACAAGTGATTTTAGTTGCGACTTCAGTAGAGCGCCTACGTTAGAATGTTAGAAATATTATCGCCGAACGTATCTATCGTATTGCTACGTCCCTGTCGTGTCCTTGTCGCCGTCTAATTTAGGGTTGTGTAATACGGGCATAAAAACGCTGAGAATAGTTTTGCTACCTACTGTTACCGTTGACCTAACATACTTACTTTACTCTTTGCCGTTAACTGAATTTCGCTAAGTATGTTTTGCGGCTTATATAAAATTATTTATATCCTGCTGTAAATATGGTTGAGAAAACATGCAATAACCAAACGCAATTCAAAATTGCAAAAATACACGCCAGCAGCGAGCTCCACCAGCCTGCGTTTTCTGTCATGGCGTCCGCTGTTGCATGAAAACTGCGGAACTGCTGATTGATATTCAATTCATTGTGATAATTAGAAAGTGTGTTTTAATTAAGATAGTGAATGTAACTTATAATTAAGTCTGTCATGGTTTGAGTTCACGCGTCACCGCGTCGATTTTTAGTGAATTAAGTGTATTTTTTATAGTGGACTATGTATGTAGTATTGAGTTGATTTAACCATGACGCAGTTTTTGCCTCCGAATTTGCTTGCCCTGTTTGCGGCAAGGGATCCCGTCCCTTATCTACCGCCAGCAGCGAAGCTCCCGCATGAGAAGAAACAGAAAGGCTACGATGGCGTCGGCGCTTTCCTTAGTATCTTTGAGGTTAGTTTTTGACTTATGCCTCTATATGAAGAATATAATGATTTACGCTAATTAGGTAACAAGGCATGACTTCATGGGTGATCTTTGAGGATTCAGTGGATGATTAAGTAAATTTTGGAGTTCATCCATCGAAATCAAACATGTTATTTTGCTTAAATTTTTTTTTCTTCAGTATTAATTGAGAATGCGATTTTCGCATGGTTCAATGACCATGAAATCGCGGACACTTTTTTTCTACAATTTCATTAAAATTTTTTCATTTCATTTCATTTGCGGTAATGTAAATTTGGTGTTGAATTTATTTTATTGTTTGATTTTCCTTTGTTTTTATTGTATAATCCAACTTACTAATAAATTTCAGATGAATTCAGGTTTCAGAGGATGCTTTGAAAATTCAAAAGACCATGTTGTCTATTATGTCTATTGTAGTAAATTCTATTTTATTATATATATATATATATATATATAAAAAACCTTTCCTTGCTTGTCCTTATACTGTCACATTCACAATTATCTACAGCAGCTGAATACCGGGATTGAAATCCTCATGCGGGATTGCATTCCCTACCCATCTACAAATAATTACAAATACAAATAATTATTGAGAAAAGTATAGTACAGTGTTTGCTCTTACGGACTAAGATTTTTTTTTTTAACGACAAGTGGTTAACAAATGCCTGAACTAGGATTCCCTGTGTTTCAAATCAAATTGGATCATTCATCGCTTTTGTTACCATCAATATTAATAAATAATAAATAAATATTATGGGACAATCTTACACGGATCAACCTAGTCTTATTAACACTGTTGGGGTTCACAACTTGGGGGGTAATTTGTTCCAAGTATTTACAATTTGATTTGCCTATGGCCTATGTCGGAGGACAAGCTGAAGTTGTCGATGGAAAATAGAAAATAGTAAATAGTAATATTTATAATTGTATAGTGAAAATAAGGTATATTTTAAGTAGAGTATTAATGTAACTTCAGTAATAAAGACTATTTTTATTTACAATTCGATTTGCAATAGGCATGTCCACACCTGACGCACCGCCTCGCGAGGAAATTGCCGCGCAAGGCAGCTCGGCTAGTGTGGACGTGCCTCGCCCGAGGTATTGCGGCCGCGCTTGCGTTTATCTCGGCCGAGGACACGAATAATAAAGTTTTTGCCGACATTTTTATTATGTATTTTTTTTAAATCAACATATTATTCAGACAGAAATCGCTATATCAACCAATAATTTCAGCATCCCTCGGAAACACCTCCGCCGACCCGCGTGGAGACGAGGGAGGAGCGCGCGGAGCGCCGCCGCCGCGAGCGAGCTGAACAGACGGCGTATAAGTTGGAGCAGGAGATCGCGCTGTGGGACCCTGCGGCGAACGCTAGAGCCACCGCCGACCCTTTCAAGACGTTGTTTGTGGCCCGAATTGTAAGTGGAATGATTTATTTTTTTAGTTATTATTATTACATCTTATAAGCAGATTGAAGACCTCAAAGTGGTAGGTTGCAGCATGAAACAATATGGAATGTTTAATTACACGCTTAAGACGATTTTGAAGGGACTCTGCCATAGCATGATATAAAACGTCGTATTATGTACTTACCACGAAAATCTTATTAAACGTGATTGTATTAAGGGGGTTCTACTGTAGAGAGATTGAAGCCAGTCACTGAATATAAAATTATTGAAAGTTTGAAAGAAGGGAAAATTTCAATATTTTGGATTCCATTAGGCGGTACCACACCTGACGTACCGCCTCGCGCTGCAGCTCGGCTAGTGTGGACGTTCCTCGGCCGAGGCATTGCGGCCGCGCGTGCGTTTACTTGTGCGTCAGGTACATCATAGCGGTTATTATAGCATATGCTATGTGTGTTTGTGTTTTGGGTTTACATTCTGTTCCTAGTTATTTCTCTTTGCTAGAAAGTTTATTAAGTCCCAAATTGTTTGTCTCCAATGAATTTAAAACTGAATAAAATAAAACCACATTATATCTTTGTTTCAGAATTATGACACATCTGAATCCAAACTGAGGAGAGAATTTGAGGGTTATGGAGCTATTAAAAAGGTAAATATTCAAGTTGAGTACTGGGATCATAGCAGTTCTCAAAAAAATAGGGCACCTTTGTATTTGGCATCCTTTTAGCTGGGAAGTCATTTATTTCTGTATCTTGACTCACAATCAGCGTTTCTCTACTGTAAGAATTAATAATAGTATTTAATAAAATTAACTTACTTTGGACATGTATACAGTATAGTATTGTTAAAAGAATAATAGAAGGTAAAATCGAAGGGAAAAGGGGCAGAGGAAAAAGAAGAACAACATGGATAGACAACCTCAAGAGTTGGACGGGATTTGACGCTGCCTCACTGGGCAGAAAGACTGCAAATCGAGAAGAGTTCCGGACTGTGGTAGCCGACATCCGTAGAGGATACCTAAAGAAGAAAGAAGAATAAAATTAAAATATTTGGTCATATTCAATTCAAAGCTGGGGGGGGATAACTGTTGGGGAAATACTGGGGCATTTTTTTGAGAGCCATGTTTAAATAAATAAATTATAACGGTTACACTCACGTCACTTTAGTCACTTCGCGCGACATGTTATGATATGTCGCGCAAAGTGTGTGAAGTGACGTGACTGCAACCGTTATATTTGATAGTGTTAGTATGTCTCATGAAAGTTTAAATTTAATAAAATAAATAAATATTATAGGACAATCTTACAGAAATCAACCTAGTCCCGTAAGCTCAATACGGCTTGTGTTTTGGGTACTAGACGTCGATATATATAATAGATAAATACTTAAATACATAAAAAAACATCCATAATTCAGAAACAAATATCCGTGATAAACACAAATAAATGCCCTGACCAGGATTCGAACCCGGGACCTCCTGCTTCATAGGCAGGGTCAACCAACTCGGCTAGAAGGCTGTTATTGTTATGTTTATACTGAGGCACCATCAACATCTCTTGACAATACAAGGTATGGTTGTTGCCATTGAGTAGCAGGAGATGACATCCCTAAAAGGCCTGTTACTCGTTACTTTTTTTAGTGTCCTAACTAGCATCCTAATTAGTATCCTAAATGTCCCAGTCACACTTGTCCTAACTAGCATCCTAAATTCACAATAAACAGATTCAGTCTGCGATTAAAATTTTAGAAAAAGAACATAAAAAATCTATGACATTTAGGTCAGACTAAACGCTGTTACACTTTACTTTCTTCCGTCCTAATTAGGATGCTAACTCAATAAGTTCCTCAGTGACCATCCTAGCTTCCTAACTAGGTTAATTTTTAGGAAACTACTTGCTAAATGCGGTTACACTTGACTAAAATAGAAACTAAATCATTTAGGAAGCTAACTAGGACAAGTGTAACAGGGCTTTAAGGCTCCTTATTCCCTAAAAGGTCGAAAAACTCTATTAATGAAAAAAGCCGCATAAAATGCTATCTATAAGATAGTTTGAAGTATTAGTAATACAAAAAAATACTTTTGAACCGTATTTATTATTATTAAGAACCCAAAAATACGATTCTTACAGAAAGTGTCCTGTGAAGTGTGATATATAGGTCATTTTTAAAAATTCATACTAAATTAAAACGTACCACTATAGCATAAAGCTCTATAAATGGAGTACGCTTCGCCTCATCTTTCCAAACAAAAAAGTCTGCCAAAATCTGAGGGGGGTGAGGTAGCACGCATGTGAAGTTTTCAAGTCAAAGGTACATCATTGTCGGTTGTTAATACAGTTTATTTCTAAATGTTTTTTTATGGCAGCGACGCTATATTGACAACCGACAAAGATGTACCTTTGACTTGAAAACACCAAACATATTTGACATATTCTTTTTATACTTCATAACACTAAATGGAGCAATAGATAGTCGACTGTACTAATGTTAACATATGGTTCATTATTGGATGCAGTCTTTGTTAATGTCAAACAAAAAAGCCAAGGATCATTTTTGATTGTATTTTCAAACAAAATATAGAAGACAGCAATCCTTAAGCGCGTTAAATATGGAGAAGTGTCAAACGTCAAATAGTTACTGCCCGTCAGAAAGAAAACGATTGTCTTTGAATCGATTCTGTAAACGAAGCTTGATTTTCGATTTAGGTTAAATCTTTTATTACGAAAGTAATGATAAATAAAGTAAAACTGTACTTACATCTGAAATGGTATTTCATCTTTTTGAAAACTAGACGAAATATGACATATTTTTACATCCAAAAACAGCGCATAAGGGCATTTTCACGGAGCTTGTTATCCATTGACAGCGATGACGAAAATGGCGTGACATCGATTATTGAAATAGTTTTTATAGATGTACTAGATTTTCCGCCAATACTTTTGACAGAGGGGAAATGATACTCAGGGCCTCTCCTGGTTTAGAACTCTCTGCACTATAGTAATGATATTTTTTATCGTGATAGAAATATAGTTTAACTTTCCTATGGTAATCTTTTTAGGGCAAAATATTTATAGTTTTCGTGGAAAAAATTAAATGTAAACGTGTTTTAATCAAAAAACTGGCATATAATCAGGAGGTATTTTGTCTATTATCCAAGATGAATCTTCGATATTTATTTCCATGGCCGTCTCAGACATGATATACTCAATTGAATTTTATTCAAGTTGAATAAGAATTGTTACCCTTTTTTGCGTAATTTGGAAATGAACGGTACATCTAACTGGAAAATCCGGAAAGGCCTTCCAAGAACGACCTATTTTTTTCATGTTTTACTCGTTAAAATTTAATATTTGCTCCGATGGCCGTCTAGATAAAGAAATGAACTATTATATGCATCAATAGTTGATTAAAAAAAATTAAGTACTTTAGCCATAGCCTTCGAAGAAAATAAAGCATTTTAAGAAATTCGCGCGTTTTGGGAATAAGGCCTCTTAAGAAAAGTGAAAATCACTACAAGTCTATACTAATATTTGATTCTGTCATAGCTGTCAACCGCCAAACATGGCGCACAAAATTTGTTCTAGATGGCACATCTAGTAGAATACATAATAAAGAATAAATAAATAAAATAAATAAATATTATAGGACAATCTTACACAAATCGACCTAGGCCCAGAGTAAGCTCAATAAGGCTTGTGTTATGGGTACAGTCAAGTGTAAAAATATGGGTGTATTCATCTTACTCAAAAATATGTCCCATAGTATCTTATTCCGTTGTAATAAGTGCGTAGTACCATATTTATGAGACGATTTTTTCGATACGTATTTTTGCACCTGACTGTACTAGACGACAATATATATAATAGATAAATATGGATAAATACTTAAATACGCAGAAACATCCTTAACTCAGGAACAAATATCTGTGATAAACACACAAACAAATACCCTGACCAGGATTCGAACCCGGGACCTCCTGCTTCATAGGCAGGGTCACTACCAACTGGGCTAGGAGGCCGTTACAGTTGTATATACTGAGGCACCATCAACGTCTCTTGACAATACAAGGTGTATGGTTGTTGCCATTGAGTAGCAGGAGATGACATCCCTAATAGTGAAAATAACTACAATTCTATACCACTCTTTGATTCTGTCATAGCTCTCAACTGCCAAACATTGCGCACAAAATTTGTTCTAGATGTCACATCTAGTAGAATACATAATAATTTTAAACAAAAAAGAACCGGCTTCACTTAGCATCCACCTTTCCAACAGAAAATGCTCGAGCTGCTGTAAAAAATACTCAAATCACTATAGGTGTGCCTATAATAGTTGAAGAGTTCCCTAGATTTCTCCAGGGCCAACTGTGAAGCATACTCTTTCAAACAAAAAAGAATTTTCCAAATCGGTCCAGCCGTCTTCGAATAATCGGTGAACATACCTAAAAAAAAAATAGCAAAAAAAAAACAAAGATCCCGACGAATTGATAACCTCCTCCTTCGAAATCTTGAAGTCGGTTGAATAATAAATATAAATATTTATATATAAAAAAAAAAAAACAATGGTTGTTGCAGATATACATGGTGTACAATAAGGAGGATGGCAAGCCGCGCGGCTACGCGTTCATCGAGTACGAGCACGAGCGCGACATGCACTGTGAGTTGTATGCGCACGCGCATGTATACAGGGTGTATGGTTTGTGAGGAAAAAAAAATTTGGAAAAATCCTTGTGGTAAAATTTGAGTCCCGCTGCTTGGATAAACTTACTGTAGAGATTTAAAGACTATTATACTACTACTAAAATATTGAAAAAATCACTTTTAATGTGTGGGGTTAGCCTTGATTGTCATGTTAAGGACGACGTAAGTAGTTTACAAGATACTTAGCGATGCGACAAACAGTCGCGCCAAGGATTCCGTTTTTTTAGGGTTCCGTAGTCAACTAGGAAACCCTTATAGTTTCGCCATGTCCGTCTGTCTGTCAGGGGGGGCAACAGGGGCAATTGAACGGATGTATTGTAATAGGCGGGCAACTGCGGAACCCTACACTGAGCATGGCCCGACATGGTCTTGGCCGGTTTTTGCGTTTTAAGTATGCTTGTGACAGACGTAACCTTGACGCTCGGAACGTAAATGTACGCGATTAAATCGCGAATTTGTCTTCTAATATTTAGATAAAAAAATTGAATTGTATCTATGCTATAGATAAAAACAACCTGTATCAAGGCAGTGGGGCGTATACAAGGTGCCCGCGAGGAAACGGAAAAAAATTAACCACGTATGAAAAGTAAATGTTATTAATAAAATTATCGTCTAAAACAAATTGGTACTTTTTTTTTTTGAAAAATTCAATTTCTGCATAGTTCTCCTTGTCACTTTGATATCTGTCAATAAAGACGTGTAAACGATGCCCAATAGTGGCAACAACGCCATCAGAAAGGAGTTTAGTGCTGTGTTATAATAAAAAGTGTATTTTTTTTTATAATTTGGTATTAACTTTGAAACTAGGCGAATTTAAAAAAAATATATATGACTTTTTTGTCTCTAAAATCTTTCCGTTTCCTCGTGGGCACCGCGTATAGAAGACTACCAAATACCAATATCATCAAACTCAAACATTTTAAATTAAAAATTTTTTTTATTTTTTTTTAATACCACGACGGTGGCAAACAAGCATACGGCCCGCCTGATGGTAAGCGGCTACCGTAACCTATGGACGCCTGCAACTCCAAAGGAGTCACATGCGCGTTGCCGACCCTTTACAAAAAAGGAGGATTCACTGTGTTGACGGCTAAAGGAACAAGAAGGTCCCTCATCGTCAACACACTGGGTCCTCTGAGCTCTTTGGCAACCTTACTCACCAGCAGGAACACAACACTATAAGTAGGGTCTAGTGCTATTTGGCTGTGGTTTTCTGTAAGAAACCACACTGAAATAAAACAATTAAAAACGGATTTTATCGCGTGTACTGAGCTTAAATTACATCCCGACGTTTCGAACACTTTACAGCGTTCGTGGTCAACGGGTCGACCCGCGAGTACACGCGATAAAATCCGTTTTTAATTGTTTTATTTCATAAATAACTATCGCGGCAACCGAAGACAATATTAAAATTATTTATTTCCGTAAAATGTACAGGTGTTTATAAAGTAGGGGATAGTGCTGCCCGGTAAACAAAATTTGCCTGTGTTGGGCAACAAAATTTATTCAGTAAGTAGACCACAAGGGCACTTTTACACGTTAGATAGTTTATCAAAGTAAAAGAGAAAAAAAACTACACCGGTTCTAACCCTACACCTTTGACCCGAGAAGAATTATGACCGGCAAGAAACTCGGCGGGACTCATGAGAGTATTATTAATAATTGTAAATTATAATATATATAAACGTCACAAACCGTACATTTTCCTGACCTTGAATTAACAATTAGTCATGTTCATACATGTGTATGACATTTATTTTACGTTTTCTCAAATTTCGGGTACCTATTTTGAGCAGTGACGTATTATCTATGTATATGTTTATCATTATTTTTTCCTTTCATACTATTATTGAAATATATCTCATTAATTTTTCATTACTTGCCCCTTGGTTATAGGTAAAATACAATGATGACACATTTATGAATATGATCTTAACTCTTCCTTAAAGAGTTTCATTATTTTGCAAAAATAATGATTTGGAGAGTTATTGACCTTTTTGTGGGGATTTGACGGGAAATATAAAAACATTGTAACCCACCATTTTTAAATGTATTTAAAGCACAAGCAAGCAGGATTTATCTCATAAAATTACCATGAGTCTGTGTATTGGAACCCATTTTTTATTACACTAGAAGTATTTTAAATTGTTACAAAAAAAGTATGTTAGTTGGCTATTTAGAAGAACCTTTAGTCATGCATTCCTTCATGTCCCAGAAAATGGAAAAAAAAACGTACAGGCAAATCAAGTCGTTTTTAACGGCATACATTTAAAAAAGTGAGTGAACATGTTGAAATAAATTCACAACTTTTTTTTTCTCTCAGATTCCAAAAACTTTTTACTTTGATGGATTTCTTTTTCTAACTTGGGGCTTGATTCAGATAAGTTTGTGCTTTATTTTTATCACATTATAACGATTTGTCTTAATTTTACATTACAGTTTATTTCGTGATAAATACACTTATCGTAACGCTCCTTGCTCTTAAGTTAGGTTTGGAGTAAAATTATTTTTTTTAAAGGCCCCCCAGAAAGGTCTCCACGGAAGCTAGACAATTGAGTACATGATTAACAAGGCATTTTCTATTTTATATCACAGACCCAGCCGTTAAGACCCCACTCGAGTAACCGGCCATATAATAGGTTTGTATGTGGTAAGATGCCAACATACAAATATTTATTAAAAACCCAACCAAACCTTTTTAAGTATAGTAGACCGAATTCGTTGATAAAGCTGCTTACATTCAAATTGTTTAGGCAGAGAGATCTTAGGATTGTGTATATAAATAAGATAATTAGTTTTCTGTAAAAAAAGGGCAATAATACATTGAAATATTTCTCAGTTTTAAGTTTTTAATTAATTTAAAGGAATTCCAAAATGGGAGGACCTGATCCTCGCTATCTTGACGTATTAGTTTGTATTTTACTTACTAAATTCAGTCTTTCGTTTTGAGAGCAGTTTACATTTCAAAGACATGTAAGTACTTACATTATTATCACATTATTATTGTAAAAAAAATATTTCTGAAAAATAGGCTTTATTTTTACACAGTATTTTAAATCACTATTATTACTTATAAAATTAGACTTATTCTTATAAATAATAAACAAAAGTGACTATAAAGTATTATTTTTCGTTTTTAAAAAAGCAGCTCAAAATTCTGACTGTAGTCTCTCTCGCCTGGCAGTTGGAGTGTAAGCAAGCGTTAGTTTGCTCTAAAGAGCACCAGGTAAAGGTATCTTCGCGTCGGTAAAAGTTAAAAGAGTAAGTAAAAGTGGAGGTTAAAAGCGTAAGTGCCGCTCGGGGCGTGAGCGGGCGCCGCGATTTTCGGCGAATGAGGATAAACGCGCAAAGCTATGCGTAGACGGCGTCGCAATCGTAAAAAAAACTACTACTGTTCAGTTTATGGTACAGTCTCTAGACCACAAGTAAATGGTGCTTAAAAAACACACCATTTATAATCTGTGGGTATTTTTACCCATTGGGAATCTGCGATAGTCTAAGTATTGAGGTATATATTGACAGTTAAAGTTTATGGCAGGCTACATTAAATATCCAACAAGTTTTTCTCTTCAAAAGTTTGAAATAACAGGCAATAAACAGTATATACACTTGTTAAGATTATACTTTAATTAGTACATTAATCTAAAAGTATTATTGAAAAGACAACACACACCTATTGTGTCTTAATTAACTTCATAATAAAAGTAATTTGAAGTTTGAATACACATATGTATATTTGCCACTTTTTTATTTAGAGGTTGTATTCATAATTTAACATCACGAAAAGTACAATATATTAGACCATATTTAAAGATGATACAACTGTCTTAAAATATGTATAATAGTGATTTTATAAAAAGGTTCGTTCAATGTTTGCGCAAGATTTCTGTGCGATGCGGTTAAACCAGAAGCACAGGATGGTGGTGTGAATTTAATTGAAGATTTCTCGTAAGGTCGAAATCCTAAATTAAAATATGATTTTCATCGAAATTTTTGATTGCCAATAATTAGGATTGTTCGTTTATTTTGAAACTGTGAAAAAAAAACCAATATAGAGAAGATCTTAGACCTCATTTCTTGCCGAGAGTTGCGGCCGCTCATGCTTCAGGGCCCTCGGATAAAATGGTAAAATAAAAAATAATCCGGTAAGTTTCAAACGGATGGTGGGTATAAACAATTTGTACTTTTTTAATTGACTATTTCGTTCTGGCGTCTCTCGGCTTGGTCATGGTAGGTACGACAGTAGGTATGATTTCTATTTATGTCTATGTTCAAAGGTAATGTAATTAAAGTTGAAAATAATGATCATTATTTTCAACTTTAATCGTATTTTAAACATTCATTTTCAATGTAATTGAATTATTAATATAATAATTCTCAGTTATAAATAAATAAACGATATCATTATTTCTTACTTTATTCATAAACAATATCATTATTTTCAACTTGTGTTGAAAATTATGATTAATTATTCAACTGAAAAATAAACTTCATTACTTTTGTAATTATGTTTAAAGTGTTATTATTTTCACTGCGACTGTGTTTTATTCATTATTTAAAAACCAAAAGTAGCAGTGAAAATATTATTATATGGACTGTTGTTCTTGACATAAATTTCAAATAATAACCAATGTCACTTAACTTGATAGATAACAATGATCCATGTAAATAATAACACTATTATATGACTGATTTGTGACGGCTAGACGATTTCATACATTATTTGTATGAAAACATTGTCTTTACAGGACTTCTTTGACCTTGTATGCCTAAACCACCAATAACTGACTGACAACGCACAGCTTGTGTAATGTATTATACGCGTATTTTAAAACAATTCTACTGAAACAAAATGTTGTAAGTTTATAGTGTATATTTTTATGTATTTTACTTTTTTTCAATATTATATGGTTGCATTGTTGATTTTAAGTCAGACATCGTGAAGTTTGTACGTCAAACAACTTAATTGTATAACAAAAGGGTCAGGGAAGAAAATGTAGATTAAACTGCTATTAACTTTTTTTTTGTTTCAACATAGAGGTTTCATCAGTATGAAAGCTACATTCTGTGTAGTTTTACAATTTTAACCAATTTTCGTTACTATCACTAAGTGTATTACTTATAGAGGTTATAGGGTTTCCAATCCCTGGATTCTTTGTATTGGCAATTACCGGGATCCCAGTAGTACTAGTATCATACGAGGTCATACGAGAATCAGCTGGGCCGTCGCAATCAGTCCCCAAAAACGCGTCTAATCCGACCACTGACACCCACAGCGGCGTACAAACACGCTGACGGCAAGAAGATCGACGGCAAACGAGTACTGGTCGACGTGGAGCGAGCGCGCACCGTCAAGGGCTGGCTGCCGAGGAGGCTGGGTAAGTTACACAGCTATATTTCACATGGCGACCCGGCCAGCGTGTCCTTGAGCCACACGGGTTATGCACAAACATGCTGCGTTGGTCGACGTGGAGCGAGCGCGCATCGTCAAGGGCTGGCGGTCGAAGAGGCTGGGTAAGTTATACAGTCATACTTCATATGACGACCCAGCCAGTGTGTCCTTGAGCCACACGGGTTATGGACAAACATGCTGCGTTGGTCGACGTGGAGCGAGCGCGCATCGTCAAGGGCTGGCGGTCGAAGAGGCTGGGTAAGTTATACAGTCATACTTCATATGACGACCCAGCCAGCGCGACCTTGAGCCACACAGGTTATGGACAAACATGCTGTGTTGGTCGACGTGGAGCGAGCGCGCACCGTCAAGGGCTGGCGGTCGAAGAGGCTGGGTAAGTTATACAGTCATACTTCATATGGCGACCCAGCCAGCGTGACCTTAAGCCACACAGGTTATGGACAAACATGCTGTGTTGATCGACGTGGAGCGAGCACGCTCTGTCAAGGGCTGGCTGCCGAGGAGGCTGGGAAAGTTATACAGCCATACTTCACATGGCGAACTAGCCAGCGCGACCTTGAGCCACACAGGTTATGGACAAAAATGCTGTGTTGGTCGACGTGGAGCGAGTGCGCACCGTCAAGGGCTGGCTGCCGAGAAGGCTGGGTAAGTTATACAGCCATACTTCACATGGCGCACTAGCCAGCGCGACCTTGAGCCACACAGGTTATGGACAAACATGCTGTGTTGGTCGACGTGGAACGAGCGCGCACCGTCAAGGGCTGGCTGCCGAGGAGGCTTGGTATGTTATATTCATATTCATTTTTTTCGTAAATGCACATATACAATACACGTCAAAATTAAATTAATACTAAAATTAATACTAGTGAGCTATTATATAATAACAGCCATACTTCACATGGCGACCCAGCCAGTGCCACCTTGAGCCACACAGGTTATGGGCCAGAACGGTGTCAAACGCGTGGATGTGGAGTGAGTGCGCACCGTCAAGGACTGGCTGCCGAGGTGGGTGGGTAAATTAAGTTGTATAGCTATACTTCACATGGTGACCCAGCAAGCGTGACCTTGAACCACACAGGTTATGGAAAGATTTGCGGCAAACGCGTGCTAGTTGACGTGGAGCTAGCGACCTTGAAACAGGTTATGGCGTACAAATATGCCAAAGGGAAGATCATGCGGAAATGTTTAGAGTGTAAACATTATCTAAATATTCAGTCAACATGATTGTAATTGTAACAATATTATTCAAAATAACTTACTAGTAAAATTAATATTTTTACACCAACAAGAACAATCAATTCCGAGAATCTTGATTTAAAATAAAAAAAATATCTACCAATTTTGGCTGAAAGCCGAGACCGAGATCTCGAAGCGTTAAAAGTACCGAGAAAATGCTTCGGAGTTTATTAGAATCATATGATTTTTTTAGGTGGTGGTCTGGGCGGCACCCGGCGAGGAGGCGCCGACGTGAACATCAAACACTCGGGCCGAGAGGACAACGAGCGGGAGCGAGAGCGCTACAGCCGCGAACAGAGGGAGAGAGATGAGCCACGTAAGTTTATAACATTTCACTTCTTGCTCTGAAAGTCTTCTTTGGACTCGTGTAACTTTTGAAATGTTAATGCTAGCACTATGATTTTGATGGCAATTTTTAGCGCATTTACTGTACTATCTGCTTACAATTAAAAAAGTACAGGTCAACGACCTCGTTTTTGCAAAAAAATAAGAAAAGTAAAAAAAATTGTAGTTTTTTGAGACAATTTTTCTTTTACATTTAATTTTCGAGTAATTGTGGAGACTTTTTTGCAACATAGAAATTTATGCTCTAGTTCGGAAGTTGCCGAAAGACACCTCTTTTGCACAGGTGCCGTGGATATTTTGACAAATAATGGTTAATTCACCAAGGGCGGTAGAGTGTGGTGCGATAGAATATTAAAGAGGTGCGTTTAACAATGGTTGTGAAAATGAAGTCTGTTAAAAATGGTAGGGTTGATTTCTCGATAATATTCATCATACATACTATATAGGTGTTCAAACACATTGTATAGCGGTCGGAAAATGATTTATTACCGCCCTAGGGAATTTTACTTACCTAGTATAAATTATTTTTAATTTTCACGATTTGCGTTGAAAATTCGGTTAAAGGAAAATGTCTTGTATGATTTCCATTCTGATATTTTGACTATCGATTTCATAAAAGACGTTGCAGTGTCACATGTATTCTTTGGCCCTATTTATTTATTATTTATGCCGTGCGAGGTGTCATTAGATTCGTCTCGATTGTGATTGTGTTAAAAAAGTATTTAAAAAATTCGCTTGGAAATTCGTCCCACAGTCGGTTTTTACAAGCTTTTATATAGTCTCTGTCCCGTCGCCTGTAATCAAATCTTGCAAGTTAAATTTGACCTAGGGTGTACATCTCCCCGAAGTGACAGCTACGGCCTTGGAACGTATCGGATACGTTTTCGGGGTTGTCAAAATCCTCTTCGTTTATTTGCGGCATGACCATAGATACAATATTTAAGTAGTTTATAGTGGTAGTTTTGTTTTAAAGTAACAGCTTAATTGGGCAAATCAGGTAATAAATCTGACATTTATCTAGTTTTGTATTAAAATTACTGATGGATTAGGTTAGAGGCAGATTTAGGCAGGTCCAGCAATCAAACTGATCGCGTTCTTGCCAACCCTGGAAAGTCGAAAGGCAAAATTGTGTGTCACCGTTCATCTGTCAAACACTGATTTTGTAGGGAAGATAACCTTCTGTGTATTGACACACTTCCCGTTTCCGATTAATCTGGAATTTTACACGCATAAGTAAATAAATAAATAAATCTTATGGGAAAATCTTACACAAATCTACCTAGTCCCACGGTAAGCTTAATAAGGCTTGTGTTGTGGGTACTAGACGACGATATATATATAATAGATAGATATAGATAAATACATAGTGAAGTTAAAACATCCATAACTCAGGTACAAATATCTGTGATAAGATAAACACACAAATAAATGCCCTTACCAGGATTCGAACTCTGGACCACCCGGGACCTTTTGCGTCGTAGGCAGGTTCACTACCAACGGGGCATGGAGGCTGTGAAATATGTATATCGCGTGACAATTTAATACTGTGCTGACATGGAGCTGGATGGTGGCCATAGGAACTCTGTAATGATTTGATTCGTGTCGTATTCAGGGTCTAGTGATGGAGCTATGGCATAGTCTGGCAAACCATTTCTGTCAGTAGAAAAGCGCGGCAAATTCAAAATGCGTACATGTGGCAACCCTTTGTGATGAGACACCGTATTTCGTGACGAACATTTCAATTCACATTGAATTTGTTTCTTGCATTTCACTCTCTCATCTTAAGTGCGAGTGAGATCGAACTCCTGCAACGTTCTAAATTAAATTTTAATTAGTTTTTAAGGCATATGTCAATTGCCTCAACCAGATTATCTGTGGCATTTGATGACAGATTAGACAAAATATATCCGTCTCCTTTTTACACACCGTAAATGTCACCTAATGAAATACGGTCATACCAAATCAAATTAAATAATTTTAAACAAAAAAGAACCGACTTCACTAAGCATCCACCTTTCCAACACCAAATGCTCGATCTGCTGTAAAAAATACTCAAATCACCATAGGTGTGCCTATAATAGTTGAAGAGTTCCCTCGATTTCTCCAGGATCCCATCATCAGATCCTGACATGGTTACAATGGGACCAACTGTGAAGTATACTCTTTCAAACAAAAAAAGAATTTTCCAAATCGGTCCAGCCGTCTTCGAATAATCGGTGAACATACATAAAAAAAAAAAAAAAATAGCAAAAACAAAGATCCCGTCGAATTGATAACCTCCTCCTTCGAAATCTTGAAGTCGGTTGAAAACATAGAATTTAATGATCATTGCTGCTTTTTTCACTGATTCTTAGTGTTGTCATACTTTTGTTCGCTGTACATTGCTACTGCGTTCGTTGGCTGGCCAGACTATAGCTAGTATGGAAGACAAGTAAGTTTATTTGTTGTTTTTTTTTCAGGAGGTGGTCGCCGCCGCAGCCGCTCGCGCTCGCCGCGCCGGCGCAGCGGGTCTCGCTCGCGCCGCCGCGAGAAGGAAAGGGACAGGACGAGGGAGGAGGAGCCAGCTGAGAAGTGAGTTGCGTAGTTTATGGGCGATTTTTTATTTGTTATTTTTTAGACTTGTGGCGAAATCGACTAACCGGAGGATACGAAATAAGTCGGTAATCGATAATTTGACAAATATTTTTAATTAAATACCGATGAGGATTCGAAATAAGTCGGTAATCGATAATTTGACAAATATTTTTAATGAAATACCGATTCGTGTTAAGAAAAAAAAAAAGAAAATTGATATAATGATATAGAAAAAATTGGAAGATTTTTACAATGGGTCAGGATGATCCTGTTTTTAACCAAGAAATGAGAGTCGGTCCGGCAAATCTGGCCCTATCATTATAAACCGTTCCAGATGATCCAGGAAACATAATCACCTCAAACACTTGAATGTTATAGGTTACAAAGACCACTTATTCGACGGACATGCTTACACGAAAACCATCCTACAATATTTTCTCCTCTCTTCTTAGCCGTCGCCGCCGCCGCTCCCGCTCTCGCTCCCGCCGCCGCGACAAGGACAAGGAGAAGCACCGCGACGGCCGCGCCGACCGCGACCGAGACCGCGACCGCGACCGCAAGCGCGCGCGCAGGGACAAGGACAAGGTAATACAGCCAGCTGTCTCTGTCGCTCCCGCTGCCGCTCCCGCCGCCGCGACAAGGACAAGGAGAAGCACCGCGACGGCCGCGCCGACCGCGACCGAGACCGCGACCGCGACCGCAAGCGCGCGCGCAGGGACAAGGACAAGGTAATACAGCCAGCTGTCTCTGTCGCTCCCGCTGCCGCTCCCGCCGCCGCGACAAGGACAAGGAGAAGCACCGCGACGGCCGCGCCGACCGCGACCGAGACCGCGACCGCGACCGCAAGCGCGCGCGCAGGGACAAGGACAAGGTAATACAGCCAGCTGTCTCTGTCGCTCCCGCTGCCGCTCCCGCCGCCGCGACAAGGACAAGGAGAAGCACCGCGACGGCCGCGCCGACCGCGACCGAGACCGCGACCGCGACCGCAAGCGCGCGCGCAGGGACAAGGACAAGGTAATACAGCCAGCTGTCTCTGTCGCTCCCGCTGCCGCTCCCGCCGCCGCGACAAGGACAAGGAGAAGCACCGCGACGGCCGCGCCGACCGCGACCGAGACCGCGACCGCGACCGCAAGCGCGCGCGCAGGGACAAGGACAAGGTAATACAGCCAGCTGTCTCTGTCGCTCCCGCTGCCGCTCCCGCCGCCGCGACAAGGACAAGGAGAAGCACCGCGACGGCCGCGCCGACCGCGACTGAGACCGCGACCGCGACCGCAAGCGCGCGCGCAGGGACAAGGACAAGGTAATACAGCCAGCTGTCTCTGTCGCTCCCGCTGCCGCTCCCGCCGCCGCGACAAGGACAAGGAGAAGCACCGCGACGGCCGCGCCGACCGCGACCGAGACCGCGACCGCGACCGCGACCGCAAGCGCGCGCGCAGGGACAAGGACAAGGTAATACAGCCAGCTGTCTCTGTCGCTCCCGCTGCCGCTCCCGCCGCCGCGACAAGGACAAGGAGAAGCACCGCGACGGCCGCGCCGACCGCGACCGAGACCGCGACCGCGACCGCAAGCGCGCGAGCAGGGACAAGGACAAGGTAATACAGCCAGCTGTCTCTGTCGCTCCCGCTGCCGCTCCCGCCGCCGCGACAAGGACAAGGAGAAGCACCGCGACGGCCGCGCCGACCGCGACCGAGACCGCGACCGCGACCGCAACCGCGCGCGCAGGGACAAGGACAAGGTAATACAGCCAGCTGTCTCTGTCGCTCCCGCTGCCGCTCCCGCCGCCGCGACAAGGACAAGGAGAAGCACCGCGACGGCCGCGCCGACCGCGACCGAGACCGCGACCGCGACCGCAAGCGCGCGCGCAGGGACAAGGACAAGGTAATACAGCCAGCTGTCTCTGTCGCTCCCGCTGCCGCTCCCGCCGCCGCGACAAGGACAAGTAGAAGCACCGCGACGGCCGCGCCGACCGCGACCGAGACCGCGACCGCGACCGCAAGCGCGCGCGCAGGGACAAGGACAAGGTAATACAGCCAGCTGTCTCTGTCGCTCCCGCTGCCGCTCCCGCCGCCGCGACAAGGACAAGGAGAAGCACCGCGACGGCCGCGCCGACCGCGACCGAGACCGCGACCGCGACCGCGACCGCAAGCGCGCGCGCAGGGACAAGGACAAGGTAATACAGCCAGCTGTCTCTGTCGCTCCCGCTGCCGCTCCCGCCGCCGCGACAAGGACAAGGAGAAGCACCGCGACGGCCGCGCCGACCGCGACCGAGACCGCGACCGCAAGCGCGCGAGCAGGGACAAGGACAAGGTAATACAGCCAGCTGTCTCTGTCGCTCCCGCTGCCGCTCCCGCCGCCGCGACAAGGACAAGGAGAAGCACCGCGACGGCCGCGCCGACCGCGACCGAGACCGCGACCGCGACCGCAAGCGCGCGCGCAGGGACAAGGACAAGGTAATACAGCCAGCTGTCTCTGTCGCTCCCGCTGCCGCTCCCGCCGCCGCGACAAGGACAAGGAGAAGCACCGCGACGGCCGCGCCGACCGCGACCGAGACCGCGACCGCGACCGCGATCGTAAGCGCGCGCGCAGGGACAAGGACAAGGTAATACAGTCAGCTGTCTCTGTCGCTCCCGCTGCCGCTCCCGCCGCCGCGACAAGGACAAGGAGAAGCACCGCGACGGCCGCGCCGACCGCGACCGAGACCGCGACCGCGATCGCAAGCGCGCGCGCAGGGACAAGGACAAGGTAATACAGCCAGCTGTCTCTGTCGCTCCCGCTGCCGCTCCCGCCGCCGCGAGAAGGACAAGGAGAAGCACCGCGACGGCCGCGCCGACCGCGACCGAGACCGCGACCGCAAGCGCGCGCGCAGGGACAAGGACAAGGTAATACAGCCAGCTGTCTCTGTCGCTCCCGCTGCCGCTCCCGCCGCCGCGACAAGGACAAGGAGAAGCACCGCGACGGCCGCGCCGACCGCGACCGAGACCGCGACCGCAAGCGCGCGGGCAGGGACAAGGACAAGGTAATACAGCCAGCTGTCTCTGTCGCTCCCGCTGCCGCTCCCGCCGCCGCGACAAGGACAAGGAGAAGCACCGCGACGGCCGCGCCGCGACCGCAAGCGCGCGAGCAGGGACAAGGACAAGGTAATACAGCCAGCTGTCTCTGTCGCTCCCGCTGCCGCTCCCGCCGCCGCGACAAGGACAAGGAGAAGCACCGCGACGGCCGCGCCGACCGCGACCGAGACCGCGACCGCGACCGCAAGCGCGCGCGCAGGGACAAGGACAAGGTAATACAGCCAGCTGTCTCTGTCGCTCCCGCTGCCGCTCCCGCCGCCGCGACAAGGACAAGGAGAAGCACCGCGACGGCCGCGCCGACCGCGACCGAGACCGCGACCGCGACCGCAAGCGCGCGGGCAGGGACAAGGACAAGGTAATACAGCCAGCTGTCTCTGTCGCTCCCGCTGCCGCTCCCGCCGCCGCGACAAGGACAAGGAGAAGCACCGCGACGGCCGCGCCGCGACCGCAAGCGCGCGCGCAGGGACAAGGACAAGGTAATACAGCCAGCTGTCTCTGTCGCTCCCGCTGCCGCTCCCGCCGCCGCGACAAGGACAAGGAGAAGCACCGCGACGGCCGCGCCGACCGCGACCGAGACCGCGACCGCGACCGCAAGCGCGCGAGCAGGGACAAGGACAAGGTAATACAGCCAGCTGTCTCTGTCGCTCCCGCTGCCGCTCCCGCCGCCGCGACAAGGACAAGGAGAAGCAATAGTAATGCAACAGCAGACAAATTAAGCCTTAAAACGCTCATAGGTACACTACTTTTTGTATGACGGCGAAATAGCACAAAAGTAGTCGTATACCAAGGATGATTAAGACATGGATTGACAATGCCTATACAAAATCGCGTTCCCTTATTTCAGGCTAAAGCACTAGCGTCATCTATCGGTCACCACAAACACTAAATTCCTACATAACCTTTCTGTTAAGCCCATTGGTTGACTGGTAGAGAATGCCTTATGGCATTAAGTACGCCATTAGTACCATCTTATTTTGTGCAATTAAGATTAAATAAATAAATTCTAGTTTCTAATATTTTGTTCGGCGATTAACGCTGACAGAATAACTCGACTCTTAGACTCAACAGATGGCGCTGAGGCACATTGTACCGAAAACAGACGTATTAGCCTGAAGGTGCGAGGAACGCGATTTTGTATAGGCATTGTCCATCCATGTCTTAATCATCCTTGTCGTATACCTCCTATACAAATGAAAAAAAAAAGTAGTAATGTTGCATGAAAATAATAATACTGTTATCAGTATCATTATGGATGTTCATCGTAATGTATATCCTTTCAATTTACTTGTCAACCGTTTAACTAATAGATGAAAGAAATAGTCTCTGTGTCATGTTCTAATAAATAATTTATTATTTACTTATTATGAATACTATGAGTGATTGATTAATCTTAATGTAATTGAATGTGGTTATTAATTTGTATCAATTTCTTTTTTTTCTAATTGTAATTAAGTTCTTATTTTATATTCAATTTTTTTATGTACTTATTGATAATGTATTATTATGTGTCATAATTTATGACCCACGCTGGTTGACAATTAAAACAAATTGAAATTATTATTTTCTAGGACCGCGATCGCAAGGAGCCCAAGTTGCGGCTCGATGAAATCAAGGTCAAACAGGAGCCGAATACTGGTGAGTGTACATCTACTCAGTCCAAGTAACACAGTAGATTCTACTGTGTTACTTGGACTTGAAGAGATGTGGCTGTCTTGGAAAAAAGGTCCCACTTTGTTGATATAATAATAATAATAATATATTCTTTATTGTGCACCATAAAGTAGAAATAAACAACCAGAAAATCAAAATTAAAACTAGGTAACAACAGGCGGTCTTATCGCTTAAATGCGATCCCTTCCAGACAACCTTTGGGTAGCTGGAGACTAAACCCCTTATTCATAAACGTCTACTAAAGTTAAGAGGACTCTGATAATCGTTTGTCCCTTTCCGTCCAACCTATATGAGGGAAAGGGACAAACGATTATCAGCGATCTCTTAACTTTAGTGGCCGTTTATGAATAAGGGGGTTAGTACATAAAACAATGAACGGGTAGTGCCTAAAAATAAATAAACACATATACACACTAATATAATAAATAGATACAAAAAATACATAAGTATATAATACGCTTTCTATTAATGAAAGAATGAAGTGTCCATGTAAATCTACAAAGTGGGCCCTTTAACTAAACTGATCCTCAAATGGGGCTACAGGATTTTGTTCAGACATAATATAAGTTGAGTTTTTATATTATACCTTAACTAGTAGCCTCGAACTGAGAACTCGCGATTTACTTGCAAACGAGTTGACCAATGACCTCTTGATCGATGCTGCTCATCAGAGGCTGCTTATCTCAAGTACTTTCCTATGAACTCAAATCAGCTACTCTTTAGGAAATATCAAAACGATTTGTTACTATGGAGTTTAAATGGGAGACTAATATTATTTTCACTTCTCATGCTCGTAAAGTTCGACTTTAAGTCGTGCGTGGACGACATAAAATCGCATTTTAAGCTCTAGGGCATAAAGTAAAATTTTCTTCTAAGACTAAGAATGTGGCTCAACAGCCAAACATAGTCAAAATATATTGCACAATTTAATTCAGCAGTAAAATTTCGTAGAATACTGAAACTTGTTCTTTTATTATATTCTTGCTATAATTATTTGAATTGCGTGTTTTCTATAATTAAATAAATGAAATCAAATAAAATAGGAGTTGATAATAGTTTAGTAATGCCCCGAAATGTTTTTATGACTTAGCAGAAAACAAGTATCTATGTCTAAATTTACATGTTGAAAATTAAAAAAAAACATAAAAAAATTTATTGGTGGGAACCATATTTGTTCTCATTGTAATATTTTTGTTACAACTTGAAATTGTTTTACGATTACCGATAAATAATTTCCTCGCAATTGAAGTGAAAATTAGAGTGTAGCCCTCGTCCATAAAACCCATTTTACACTCGACTTTATATCAATCCTCGCCCGCAAGCTCGCTCGGATGGATAAACGCCTCGCGTAAAATCGTACGTTTTATGCACTTGTTGTACAATCTACTATTATCGTATGGCTAATTAATACACTGTGTTAATATAGTGACGTCACAATCTCTTCTCTTCTTCTTCTTCTTCAGCGAGTATGCCCTCACTGTTGGGCAAACGCCTCTCCAAATTTCCTCCAATAAGCCCGGTTCGCGGTTACTGTCCTCCAGACGTCACAATACTATATGATAAATACATCTCCTTTATAAAAGTTTAAACCATTATACAATTTTTTAAAGTGCAAACACATGTTACACCTGGATTTTACCGTGTATTTTTGAAATTTTGATTTTATGAATACAATGAAACAATTAAGTTTATCTATTGGAAAGTACCTAATTATATTTATCTCTACTACAACCCCTACAAATTTCATAAAGATCAGAAAAACTTTACGAAAGTTATCGCGGAACAATTATTCAAAACTCAAAAAGCCGTCGAAATCCACGGACGTCCCGGCAGCCAGCTGACATTTCTGTTACACCCGAAGTTGTCTGTAAGAACTTCGCTTCACTGCGATCGCTCGTTTTATAAAGATTTTTTTTTCCAGACTACCCAGAGTTCAGCCTGCCGGCCATGGACGTCCAGATTAAACAGGAGCCGGCAGACGACGACGAAAATAAATATAATCCGGAGGAGGCCAACGGGGATGACTACAACTACTAAACAGCTGTTTACTTGTTTGTACACATTTAACCTTTTCGACGACGACGGATATATCCGCACCGCAAGTTCAACGCTAACGACGGATATATCCGTCATAAGATACCATAGGTTTTGCTCTAAACTCATTGCATTAGCGCGCATTGAAATTTGTCATGGCTAGTTGTGCATGTTTTTAAAGTGGCGCATACAATAGTATGAACTATTTGTCATGTCGAAAAGTTTAAACAGCGGTTTACTTGTTTTATGTACCATCGGGTTCATAATTGCATACCCAGTTTATCAATGAATTCATTCATAAATTGGGTATGCAATTATGAACCCGATACTACATGTTTAACCTTTTCGTCGCCAACGGCGGATATATCCGTCATAAGATAACATACGTTTTATTCCAAACCCATTATGGGTTTGGCGTATGAATTAGTGCATTGACATTTGTCAGTGTCGAAAAGGTTAAGGCGCAACACTTGAGCGGAATTCAGCTACCATAGGCAAAAATCAGAGGAGGCGGAAAATTACAACTTCCGGGTGAATGTTGTTTATGGGCTTCATAGAAGCCGCTGCACCGCTGATGTTTTATTTATGATAGCTGAATTACGCTGTAGTGTTTTGCGCTGTATACTTCATCTCAGAGATTTTTTTGAGGGTGACATCCTTGAAGTCTTCAGAAAATATGAAAAAACTAATAGGCAATATTATTTTTTTATGAAAAAAAAAAAGTATTGGATAAATGTCAACTTGTAAAGATTTTTTAAATGTCCATTGGAAAAGGCAACTGTCAATGGTTTTGCCAGATAAGCGAAAAAAAATGTGTTTATTTACGACATCACATTAGAAACCTCTAAAATTATCAGTGTTTCTCTACTATATTATGCATGTATTATACATGTAAACCTTCCTCTTGAATCACTCTATCTATTAAAAAACCGCATCAAAATCTGTTGCGTAGTTTTAAAGATCTAAGCATACATAGGGACAGACAGCGGAAAGCGACTTTGTTTTATACTATGTAGCGACATAAAAAAATCCTATTGATAATTATATTGACTATTATTTTTCTCACTACACAAAAAAGCTCTGAGATAGTATTTTGTACAAGAAATATAAATGGCTCTAAAAGTCATATTTTAGGCGCTCTACTGACGTCGTGACTAATCAATCACCTACGATTTTCAATACATTGCTGTTTTTGATCCATGGACAATGATATTTACTATGGATGGGTTATACTCTTAACAAAATTAGCACAAAAAATACTTCCAAAGTTATTTCATAAACTTATTTTTTTTTTAAACCACGACGGTGGCAAACAAGCATACGGCCCGCCATGGTAAGCAGCTACCGTAACCTATGGACGCTCTCTTATAGGAAAACGGTCGAAAAAGTGTCCAGCGGTAAGCAGTAAATAATAGTTCCAAATATCTCCGGGTGGCGCTAGGTATAGTTGAGCATTTGAAATGAATTACCGATATTTAATACTTATAAGACATTCTAAATAAAATTAATATTCAGAGCGTTTTTCTTCTCCGCAAATAATTATTTTGTAAATATGAATGGATTTATTTTTTTAATATCAAAATTAATTTATTCAAATTATCATTGTGGCGCCATCAGTTTATCGCCTTCTGACGGACACTTCTAACATAGAGATGTTTATCATCCTTATACCATCCATATTAGTCCATCGATTGATTTTGTGGCACCTACCTAGACGGCAACGTATCGAAATCGCCGGCGATTTTTGCGTCAAAATTGCGCCGTGTGTAGACCTCCTTATGTAGCGTATTATGGTTGAGCGTTAACCGACGCACTATCGTGGACACATTTTGTTTGTTGCAAATGGAGAAGGCTGGTGAAAACTTATTGTAGAGGGCGCTGTTCCAGATTCCATACAATAGGAGAAAGAGACACATACAATGAGAGAAAGAGACATGGTCCTAGTATGCAGTCAAAAAGCTTTTCTTAGGCAAGAACCTTCCTTATGGCGTTATTATACAGCATTTTAATTTTAGTGTATTTTAGAAACCGGTGGATCAATTTCGGAGCAATTCGAGACAAAACATTGAGTTATTTTCGCGAAAATAAGTGAAAACTACTTCGCGCCATACAAATTTAGGTTTTCTAAGGACCAATGTTGGAGATGTCACTTTGACAGTTGCCTTCCCCATTCAGTGTAGATGTTAATGGCGCTTCGGTTTATTGAGGTCAGCATCGTAAGGCCCAGTCTATTTTTAGGACAAGTGACATAACGACCCAATGTCCTTAAAATAGGACGTTATATTTTGAATTGTCTGCTTCTGGCACAAGGTCTAATTTTGATCAAATAAGTTGACCTCTTGGCTCATTGTGACTATATTTTGCCGTTCTGAAAATTGGACATTGGACTACGAGGCTAGATACCATGGCCAAGATGACGCCAACTCTGATCGAAAAGCAATGACAGATTGAAACGAAAAATCATGATATTATATCCGTAGATTATTTAAATTTCGATGGCCGATGCTGAAATACGATTGTCACTTGGCCAGACCCTAGAAAACCGAAGACTTAAAAATCTACTGTCATTTCTACATAAATGTATCCACGGAAGTGATATTTGGGAGAAACGCTACAAACCCTCCGTTTTACCTTCGTAGCTAGGCGTGGCCACACCTGACGCACCGCCTCGCGAGGCAGTTCGGCTAGTGTGCGAGGCATTGCGGCCGCGCGTGCGTTTGCGTCGGCCGAGGCACGTCCACACTAGCCGGGCTGCCTCGCGAGGCGGTGCGTCAGGTGTGGCCACGCCTGTTGGGTGATAATGTCCGGTAAATTCCGATTGACTTAAACTCTGATAAGTTATATTAAAATAAATGAATTGTATTAGCGACGAATACCTTATTGTATTCAAAATGGAATATTTTAAATCTGTAAAGTCTGGCGGGAAATATTAGTACATTACTGCAGAGACCAGTAAGTAAGCTTTCCTGGCTGAGTATTTAGTAGCCGTCCGAGTCGAAGACGAGGACGGCTACAATACGAAGCCAGGTAAGCTGATTACGGTCGAAGCATGTATAGTGCTTTTCTCAAACATGTAAGGAAATAAAATTACTTGTTTAGTGCCTCAGTTACTGGCTGAGTGATTTAATGTTGTATGAAAATCCTTTACGTACGTCGCGCTGAACCTGCCTTGGAATAGAGTCCTTACTGGTCTCTAATTACTAACGTAACAGGAACATTTCCGAGCATGTTTGAGAAAAAATAATTATATGAAGTGCGGCGACGCGCGCGGCAGCTGGGCATTACCGCGCTCGAACATTTTAAATCGATAATTAATTAATTCACCCCCCCTAGCGTTTGTCCCGGCTTTTGCCACGGCTCAATTGAGCGCGGGGTCCGCTTGGCAACCTAATCCTGTTTTCCTTTGCCGAAAAGCGACGTAAATATCAAACGATATTTCGTGCATAAGTTCCTAAAAACTTATCGAGCAATAATTATCACGAAAAATCTACCGGAACGGAAGTCGGACAAATCCACGTGGCTGGATTTGTCTATGGGCTAAATTTCCGCCTTCAAATTTTTGTCTATAATAGTTGAATTGCGGTAAGTACCTATGTGTTGTCCCTGAAATCTGCCGGGCGCGGCAATGAGGTCCGCGATCGAGATTTTCACTAGATAGCAGCACCGTGGCGAGAGGTCTATCTGTCATAATCCACCAATCATGTTTAATTTTTTTTTCTACTCGTCGACTGTAATGCTTGAATTGTGATTGTGTAGACCGAACTACTAGCGCATACTTTCCGATAGAGCTTTTATGGTCGCATATTGTGACATCGCCAACGACGGTACAAAGGATTTTCATACAATATTGTAACACTGTTGTCCTTCCCGACCGCCGGCACAATCCACCGGGAGATAGAACTTACTCAATTGAGGCAGCAGGTCTTTCGTCGAACTCTATTCTTACCGGCTTGCCTATATTGAACACTCATAGAAAAGATATTGTATACAATAGTGACATAATCAAGCTTTTCAATCTCGTACCTTACGTACTCGACTGAAAAGCTCTTAATTATGTCACGATTGTATAAAATACTATTTGTCATTGGTGGATTTTGACAGCTGCTGTCAAAAAGACCTCTCGTCACGGTGCTGTCATCTAGTCAAAATCTCAATCGTTGAAACCCTCATTTCGCCTGTCTGCCGCGGTCGCGTCGCCGCGCGTTATCTGCTACGGCTTAATGTTTTAGCACCGACGTTATGCGGTAGATTGACCCTTATTTATGACGTCATTGGAGTTAAGTAGGTAATAAAATAATAAACAATTAAGTGCTGACTACTTGTTTTATTTCTTAATATACGATCCATTAAAGTAAGCACGCGAGTGACGAAGAATTTCGTACATTGACACGCCATTTCCTATTTCTATCGCACGTTAATACAAACCGCCCGCTCGCGCAAAGGCATTGAGCGCGCAATCCATAGACTTGTCATGGTAATAACAATACCAACATGGAACGGGATGGTCTTATTACACTTTCCACAGATCTAAATATACATAGATAACTTAAACACCTCAATCTGTATGAAAACCAACCGTGTCACTTTTTTTCTACCTACTGTGACGTCACAAGGGCGAATTAGTGATGTGAATTCCCCGTTGTCCGCACAAAATCGATTCAAAGAATAAAATAATAAACAATTAAGTGCTGACTACTTGTTTTATTTCTTAATATACGATCCATTAAAGTAAGCACGCGAGTGACGAAGAATTTCGTACATTGACACGCCATTTCCTATTTCTATCGCACGTTAATACAAACCGCCCGCTCGCGCAAAGGCATTGAGCGCGCAATCCATAGACTTGTCATGGTAATAACAATACCAACATGGAACGGGATGGTCTTATTACACTTTCCACAGATCTAAATATACATAGATAACTTAAACACCTCAATCTGTATGAAAACCAACCGTGTCACTTTTTTTCTACCTACTGTGACGTCACAAGGGCGAATTAGTGATGTGAATTCCCCGTTGTCCGCACAAAATCGATTCAAAGGCGGCACTAATCGATTCACATGAATGACATCGATTTTCTGACAGACGAATGATATAGACAGACGAATGATGTAGACAGAAGAATGATATTAAACGGAATTATTAAAAAAGGATATTTGAATTACATTTTAAAAATAAAACTAGTAAGACTAAGCTCTGTGAGCTGTAGACCTCGCTTTGTTTTGAAATGGTTGAAACTTGTAATTTTTTGTTTTTTACCTCCATATCTCCCATTTTTTTAAATTTTGAAAAATTTTATATAGTTCACAAGATTTTATGAGAATTATTATTGGGCCAAGCTGAAACGGAGACGCTTACTTACTTAAATAGTACTATGCTTAGATATCTCCCATTTTTTTAAATTTTGAAAAATTTTATATAGTTCACAAGATTTTATGAGAATTATTATTGGGCCAAGCTGAAACGGAGACGCTTACTTACTTAAATAGTACTATGCTTAGTCGGGAACCAGTCTTTCCGTCCCGTGGCCGCAATCCATTTTCTTTTGTGATAGGATCATGTGGGAAACTAAATAAAAGTAAGTGTTTCTTAAGCACAATAGAAATTTATAAACTTATTATACGTTCAAAGGATAAACATGTCACGTACATGAACTCTCTACCCTCCATTTTTAAAGCTGTCGTGTAAAATTAGGATATATTTGGAGCTTGTTTGTATCAATAACTACTAAATTGGCGTTTTTAAAATGATAAATATTCGTCTGTCCGATATCGATTAAAATCGATCATCGAAATAATGTTGTAGAACGAACAACACTAGTTGCTAGATTTGACAGACGAATGATAAGTTCCCTTGTACCACGAACTCCAAGCGATGCAGGACAGTATCGCTTGTTCTGATATTCATCGTCTCTTAACACACAACGTCAGATTAAACGCTCAAAGCAAACGCGGCAATGTAATGTGAACATAGTTTACTTACCGATAATCTATTGTTACTTAGGTACAGTCTTGGAACAGTGTTGGCCGAGCGTTAGTGTAATTGAAAATTAAAAATTGAAGATTGAAACACGTTAGTTAAAATTGAACACTAATAGTTTAGTGCAAATTGATTTCAATTATAATTGAAATTAATTGTAACTAACGTGTTAATCCTTTGCGAATAACTAATAATTGAAGATATTTAATTTTTAGTGTAGATTGAATTGGTAATTGACATTAATAATTTACCTAACTAAACGCGAATTTAGGTTAAGCTACGAGGTTTTGATTTTTGTTTCGATTTTGACTCTGGACTCAGGGGCTTGTATTAATAAGCAATGGGACCGGTATCAAAATCTGGAGCTCATGCTAGACCCTGGGGATCCCTACTGGATCTCGGGTTTGGCGCATCATAGACTCATGCTGTTTGGGCTCATTCGACTTGTACTGATGAGCAGATGGTACCGGTATCAAAATCTGGAGCTCATGCTGGACCCTGGGGATCCCTACTGGATCTCGGGTTTGGCGCATCATAGACTCATGCTGTTTGGGCTAATTCGACTTGTACTGATGAGCAGATGGTACCGGTATCAAAATCTGGAGCTCATGCTGGACCCTGGGGATCCCTACTGGATCTCGGGTTTGGCGCATCATAGACTCATGCTATTTGGGCTCATTCGACCTGTACTGATGAGCAGATGGTACCGGTATAGCTCCTTTTTATTTTTACTTTTACTTTGACCTTGACCTTGACTTTCACTTTCAATTTGACTTTGACTTTCACTTTCACTTTGACTTTCTGTTTGACTTTGACTGTCACTTTCACTTTGACTTTCACTTGACTTTGACTTTGACTATCACTTTCACTTCACTTTCACTTTGACTTTTACTTTGACTTTCACTTTCACTTTGACTATCACTTTCACTTTGACTATCACTTTCACTTTGACTATCACTTTCACTTTGACTTTCACTTTGACTTTGACTTTTACTAAGAAAGTAAAAGTAAAAAGGAGCTCCAGTTTTTGATACCGGTACCATCTGCTCATCAGTACAAGTCGAATGAGCCCAAACAGCATGAGTCTATGATGCGCCAAACCCGAGATCCAGTAGGGATCCCCAAGGTCCAGCATGAGCTCCAGATTTTGATACCGGTACCATCTGCTCATCAGTACAAGTCGAATGAGCCCAAACAGCATGAGTCTATGATGCGCCAAACCCGAGATCCAGTAGGGATCCCCAGGGTCCAGCATGAGCTCCAGATTTTGATACCGGTACCATCTGCACATCAGTACAAGTCGAATGAGCCCAAACAGCATGAGTCTATGATGCGCCAAACCCGAGATCCAGTAGGGATCCCCAGGGTCCAGCATGAGCTCCAGATTTTGATACTGGTACCATCTGCTCATCAGTACAAGTCGAATGAGCCCAGACAGCATGAGTCTATGATGCGCCAAACCCGAGATCCAGTAGGGATCCCCAGGGTCCATCATGAGCTCCAGATTTTGATACCGGTACCATCTGCTCATCAGTACAAGTCGAATGAGCCCAAACAGCATGAGTCTATGATGCGCCAAACCCGAGATCCAGTAGGTAGCCCTAGGGTCCAGCATGAGCTCCATCTTGTGATATTGGTCCCGACTTCCGAACCCGAGATGCAGTTTTAAAATTAATTATTAGTGTAAGACAGGATTAATTTAGTTACACTAACGTTAATCTAATTAACTGTAATTCTTATTAAATTTTCGAGACGTTAGTGTAACTAATAGGTTAATTCTAATGAGGGTTTCCGCGATCGAGTTTTTCACTAGATGGCAGCACCGTGGCGACAGGTCTAGCTGTCACAATCCACCAATCATGTTTAACCATATATTTTTTTATTGGTGGATTTTGACAGCTACTGCCAAAAAGACCTGTCGTCACGGTGCTGCCATCTAGTGAAAATCTCAATCGCGGAAACCCTCATTGACGGTTAGTGTAATTGACGAACGTCACAAAATCAATGCGAACTAACGTTAGTAAAAATTGATGTTAGTGTAAGTAATTGATTAGTTACGGAATTAATCTTCAATCTTATTGATCAATTTTCAATTCTAATTGAAATTAACGGCCAACACTGTCTTGGAATCACACTTCGGAATACTAAAAAAATAGATTTAAAATGAATTTACGCATAATATAATTTGAAAACAACTTACGTGTGACAGGAAAAATGTCCTTGCACCCAAAGGTGCTTCCAATTTTTGGGCTATTGCACTTTAATACCATGTAAAAAGGCATTTTCTTAATTTTCACGGACAACCGGCTACCACAACAGACGCGCGCGGAATGTCAGTAGCGACGGCCAACTCGGAGCCCTACTCAGAGTTCCGACACGCGAACTAGATGCATTTGCGTGATCTTGATCTATGTATATTTAAGATATGTGACACTCAATAGATACGACAGAGAAGATGCTATTATCGTTGGTCCTTGTCATAGTCTCACCTTTTTTGTTACCCTCCACGCCATTACTTATAGTAGTGGTGGGTCACAAACATAAAAATCGCGATTTCTTCAAGAATTTCTGTCTTTACTACGAGAAAACCTGATATTTTTCTTACGAAAGTTGTGTCGACTAAGGAACACAATGGTAAATTGTTCGGTTATTTCCATACAATAAAATTTAACGAACGTTTTAACCGTGACAGTCTGACAGTTGGTGGGTTGTTGCCACCGACCCTAAGATATGGTGATATCTTGCAACCCGTGGAAATTTCCCGCGACTACTTTTAGCCGGCGTCTTTGGTGACGGTGGGGGCAGTTAAAGAATTGATGGATGGATTGTGGAATTGGTAATTTTGTTCCAAGTTGATGCTTTGATTATGCTAATACATAATCTGACGTTTATCTTTAGGAAGTTTCTTAATCTGACGGATTCAATTTTAATTTTGAGGTTATATATTGAAGGTCATCGTAAATTTCAATCCCATTCCCATCATCCATTTTGTCAGATTTTCATATGGATGGACTAAGAGCTAGCCACGTCAGATATGACACCATAACGAGAGCCACGTAACTCGACTTCAATGTAGAGAAAATTTGTAACCGGCCAGTCTTATAACGAAATAAGACTGTCAGGCAAAGTGCGTACGAGTCCAAATATTTCACCCTCGAACTATTGGCGCTCTCAATTCGTTCGAGCGCCGGAAATATCTCAGGTGAAATGGGTCACTTTCAACCCTTGGTTGACAAACTACTATTACAATGCAGCGTTAAAATTTTGGAATTAACTGATTTAAACTGACTTCACTGACGTACGCAATAGCCGGTCATTTTTGTTCGATGTACCGACATTGCTCCTTTTCTATGGAGCAATGCTGCTGTTCGATTCGTCCTAGAGTAAAGTTATAGTCTGGCCAGCCAACGAACGCAGTAGCAATGTAGGTACAGTCAAGTGTAAAAATATGGGTGTACCTACTCATCTTACTCAAAAATATGTCCCATAGTATCTTATTCCGTTGTAATAAGTGCGTAGTACCATATTTATGAGACGATTTTTTCGATACGTATTTTTGCACTTGACTGTACATCAAACAAAAATATAGCAACAGTAAGAATCAGTGAAAAAAGCAGCAATGATCATCAAATTCTATGTTTTTAATTTTAGTTGATGTTTCCGCCTTGTTCATTAGGTAACATGTACTGTGTGTAAAAAGGAGACTGATATATTTCGTCGGATCTGTCATCAACTGCAACAGATAATCTGGTTGAGGCAATTGACATAGTTGCAGGAGTTCTGTCTCACTCGCGCTTAAGATGAGAGAGTGAAAGACACTAGAAACAAATTCAATGACAAAGAAATGTGAATTGAAATGTTCGTTACGAATACGATGTCTCATCACAAAGGGTTGCTACATGTACGTATTTTGAATTTGCTGCGTTTTTCTACTGACAGAAATGGTTTGCCAGACTATATGTAGCCGAAGGATGAGAAGAAACTATTCCCCCGCTGAGAAGAGATAAGGCGCTCCATACAGATCTAAATTCATAGACAATATGGTTGCGGAAATTCGTCTATGGCCTCCATACAAAAATTCAGCTACCATATACAAATTTACGCAACCATAGACAATTGTCAATGAATTGATGAATTCAGATCAAGTGTGTGTAGCGCCTTCGGTAAAATTCCGGATCCAGTTCTGGGGGCCTACCGCGAAGTTCTTAAATCGACAATTCGTTGGTCCCGTCTCTATCGCTCTTGCATATTCAAAAGAGAGTGATGCATATAGACGATTCCATGAACGAAGTGATTCGCGGTTATAGGCCTGGATCCATCTTCGGCTCCGACTCCGGTAAATCAGATTTTAAGATATCCGGCTCCGGTAAATCCACCTTCGTAACATCCCTAGTAGGAATCGTCGTTCCCACTTGAATTTTATAAATAAATAACATTTATTTCAGTTACATGTCAGCCGTTGTAAAGTCACCATCAGATATATCGAAGCGGCTAAGGTGGTCACAAATATCTGAACAACGCCCCTATTGTCATGGCGACAAAGTGCATGTTCAGATATTTTTGAGTACTGTGGCCTCTCTGATATATTTGATGGTGACTGTACAACGGCGATTTTATCAGTTAAAACCGGCCAAGAGCGTGTCGGGCCACGCTCAGTGTAGGATTCGGGTCGGAGTCCAAGGCGAGGAATAAATAACAAAATATCATACGTAAAAACTTCCACGTATTAAAATTTGAGTAGATAGGAGTACAGTTATTTGGTCAGCTGTATTCCGTTGTCGTTACTTAAATTTACTGCTATTATCTCCATTATGAACAAATAAAGCAAGAAGACTGACAATGTAAATGTTAACTATTATTTATGTACATGTATAAAAAGTTATAATACAAGGGAATGATCATCATCATCATCATTTTAGCTGTTGGTCGCCCACTGCTGAGCATGGGCCTCTTCGAGTACGCCATTTGTCTCAGTCCTGAGCTAATCTCTATGTCCAGCTGCGGACTATTGTAAGTTGTTGATGATGACTGAGCTAATCTCATCCAGGGGAATGAATTCAGCTAAGTATGGTGATGTGCAAGATACCTACTTAATGTGTAGAAGTCGTCTTTTAATATTCAAATATCGGTTCACCTATTCTCCTAGCACTTTTGTACGTCTGTTTGGCTCCATAGCTGACTGGTAGAGATTGTAAGTTAAGTAGAGAGTGCCATTTGGCGTTAAGACTGCCATTTTTAGGGTTCCGTAGTCAACTAGGAACCCTTATAGTTTCGCCATGTCCGTCCGTCCGTCTGTCCGTCTGTCCGTGGTCTAATTTAGTGACCGTTAGCACTAGAAAGCTGTAATTATTATAGCCAGTGATTAGGTAAGTCACACTGAACAACTTTTTCTATGGGACCAACCCGAAATCCCAAAAAAAATGGCCTCCCCATAGAAAATGTCGACGTCTGATCGGCCGAAATGTTTGAAACGTCCAAAATTTTTATTTTTATTTTGAAGTTGGAGTTGGCCCGATAGTAGGTAAGAGTTGTTTAGTATGGCTTACCAATTCACCTCGCACAATATGGCTAGTTATTGAAAATAAATTAACGTTAGAAAGTTTTAAACGGTTTTATTTCAATCAGATGTTGTACAGTCAGCATCAGAAGTAGCTACGCAAATGAAGACGTCAAAAGTCCTTTTTATTGATTTTATTTATTGATGTTCAGGACAACAACAGCCTTAAATAAAAGTATTACATATAAATGGTTACATAACAGATGGCCAATAAGTTATCCATAAATTACATTGTACATAATAAGTATAGGTAATAGTATTAATTAGTAGGAAACAGTACAAAATGAAATGTGCAAAAGAAGTCAAACAAAATGCTCATCGAAAGTAAGATAATTTACCACATAGAGATGTTATAACTTTATAAACAAGATTTCAACTACTACCGTGATTAAAAGGGATAAGAGCTTTTGACGTCTTCGATTGCGTAGTTACTTTTCATGCTGACCGTACCAAAAACTAGTTCGGTTCGGCCTAAGGGTGAGCCGCAATGTATGCGAAACTAAAAGGCTGAGTACGTCACAGCGAGAATTGCTTCAGCAGCAGCATGACATGGACTGGACAAAACTCAATGGTCAAGTGTCTTATCGGTCACGACTCAGGAGTTGTAGATCAACATAAAACGTAAGCGCCTCTACCTTTTTAGGTAAAGTAGAGCACTATTTTTAAATGCATACATTTTCCAACCGATCAGTTATGACAGCCAGTAGCCTAGCAGCATTACGACTGAGGAGTTGGAGGTCAATATGGATCATTAATGCCTCTACCTAAAACTAGAGCACAATTTTAAAATTCTCCAACCGGTCAGTTATGGCAGGCAGTAACTATGCAGCATCAGAACTGAAGAGTTGGAGGTCAATATTAAGTCACTAAGGATTTGTTTCCTAGCAACAATAACATAGTTAAACTAGCAGATGTGTACGACTCTCGGTTAAGGTAAAGCAGTGTTTCTGCAGCATCAAGATTTGAAGTTTGAAAATGTTATTAAAAGTTATTGTCACGCAGACTTGATATGCATACCAAATTTCATCGAAATCTGTTAAGTAGAAATGGTCGAAAAATCTATTGCAAGATTTGATGCGTATACAAACAAATAAATATACGGGGTCAAGCTAAATAAAACCGTTTAAAACCCAGCCAAGTGCTTGTCGTACCACGCATAATGGAGGGTTCCGTGCCTTCACCGGAATAAAAAAAAATATTATCAAAAGCCTATAGAAGAGGTTTCTTGGAGATAACTCGAAAACACTTAAACCGTTTATGTTCAAAACAATTGTCGTTGAAAGAATATGCAAAGATTGAAAAGACCTATCTTCTCAATTTTTTTTATCTCTGCCAGCCTTTTTTTCATATTTTTTTATCTCTGCTATTTTGTCATTTTATCGCATATCACGTCATGCATCACTTTCGCACTTACATTACTTTTTTTTTTAAATATATGGCTTTTACTCCTCGCCGATTTTGGCGAGGTGAATACTGCCAATGTCAAGGTGTAGACTTATTATATTAATATATTTATTTTTCATAAAATATAAGCAACGTTGTTCGGTTGAGGCCTTGCTGATTGTAAGGTGATAGCCTCCCTACAAACACGTGGGTGGCCGAGACCCCGGATAACCGTTTGTTGAACTAAAGGGTGGTTACGCGCGTTTTGAGACTAATTTTTAATTAGCTGCACAATTGTTCGTTAGGTCACCGCACAATAAGCTATCAATATTACACACCTTGAGCAAAAAACAAAAAACTACCTATTCTAAACACGCTGTCACCATCTTGAGCTCAAACGGGTAACCTTTCACTTACATACTTGTTAGAACGTGACAGCTTAGTAAGGGAGCCCATGACACTGAACCTAGTTCGACAAGTCTCCTAGATGTATAATTAGACGCGTCTATAATGGGGGAACACGAAATGCTGATGCTGCAATGCAAAAAAGTGGTGGCCTATTCTAATATTTTTTTTGAAACAATTAAAAAAATCCGGTTTCTAGTACGATAAGTCTCCTAGATTTCCTTTGTTCCTCGAAGCAGGGGAGGGGTAGGGCTACACGATAATGCGGTGCTGCAAGCCCCCGTGCTTGGCCTTGTCAGTGGCAGCAGCATCAAAAGATTGTAGATGTATGAAAAAACAAAACGCCTGATAAAATGGCGCCATAATTGTTAAATTACTTGTTAAATCGTAAAAGTATTCCGGCTTATTTAGAAGTAATATGTGTGCTGTCTGCTTTTTTTTTGTTTTCTCGCGTGGTTTGTGCAGTATCTCAATACCTCAGTACGCAGCAAGCCATTTTAACAACGGTGTTACGGGGCATTGGAGGGTAAGCTAATTACGTCTTCACCTCTCGCTGGCCTGGGCGCTACTAATGGAGAGTTGTTTGAATTCACTCATATTGATGGCCTCACTTTTGGAGCGCCTATGGCTCATCTTTGTTCATTATTTCTATGACCATATTGGGCTAGCGGGTTCAAAAGTTAATTATGATAAGATAACCTATCAAAAATAAAATATTAAATTCAACAATAGTAAAAATGACATAACAATATTGTATTAAAAATCTTTATTTTAGATTAATTGATCTTGAAATAAATGAGCCGTTATTTTATTATGGTATTTTTAAAATATGGTCTAAAAACACTTATCGATATTCGAATGGTGTAAAGAATCTTACTTATACGTAATCTACATATTAGGGTTCCTCTTTGATGTCTCTAAAAACTGTAGAGAGATTTAAATTTTTAACAAATTAACATAAAATTTATGACCATAAAACCACTACTTTAACCGGTTCGACTTTGATACCAAATATCTCGAAGACAATGAATATTGAAGTAAATATAGGATACTATATTTACTTGTTTAAACCCGTTACTGATAATATGATAAGCTATTAAATCATTAGAAAACTAAGGGAATCAGATCTAAGGTCGTTGGCGCCAGAGAGCCCCTTAAAATATAGGCCCTGTCCTTTATAACTGAGACAACTTCGGCAGTTTTTACCTAGTTTGGTATTACTATTTTCCAATTAAAACATTTTGCTAGTCTGTCACTGTGACCTCCACCCATTAAAAGCTGCCAGATGCCAGGATCTAGCAATGAGAATAGTATAGCAATCTAACCAGATGGGTTTTGTTGCTCTCATTATTGTGTCATATCTGACGTGGCTAGCTCTTAGTCCAATAGCAGCTCAGTGACCCTTTAAATAAGCTTATTAATGCCTACAGCATTACACGTGAATTATTATTCTATTAAACCACATAATTATGCATTATATACTACTTAAAATTGCTATTGTAGACACTAAGGCACTAAAACAGCTGTATAGGGGCTGTTCATAAATTACGTCATCAATTTTTGATGATTCTTGCCAAATAAAGTGACGTCATTTAAAAAAAATGCGTTTTTAGCTTAATTCAAGATCGATTTAAATTACATACTAGTTAATGTAAACTGTACTTATAATTATATTAATTATTGTTAGTTATTGCTGGTCAATTTAATATTGTTATGCATGCATACTTTAGTGTAAGTAGATGTAGTTAGTTTAGGACCTTTTGCAGTGCCCTCACAGGGTTGTGTTGAGACATCTAATTCATAAGACCTATTGTACACACAAAGCAAGGAATAAACGAATATGAAGTTACAGGCAGGGGGAAGACCATGGGAAGACACATTTTTTTCGACTTTCAGGCTGATTATTCCTAAAAATATTCACTAAATTATAAAATGTTTAAGAAATTCTCTATGTTATTTTTAAAGACCTATCGATTGATGTGCAATACGTTGATAGTGGGTAAAAAACTTTTTTGTTAATTAGTTAAAAGTCTGACCAGAAATATATGATCATGCGCCTTGTTGCGGAGTTTCATTGGAACTCATTTCTTACATGGCAATAATTTTAATATAGCGATGATATGCATGTGTGAGGGCTGTCACTGTCGTCAGTGTCATTGTAGCGGTTTGTTTGAATAATTGTTAAGTGTTGAATATTAAATAATAATAGTCAAGAGCGAAACATTGTAAATAGTGTATTTAATAAATTGCTGAAAATAATACGCTCGGGAAATGAAAATATTTCGCTGTGAAACATTTTCAAATTAATATCAACATAACACTAACATTAACATTAACATGAGCTGACAAATCTAAAGGTAAAATCAAGATGTCACCAATACCATAGAGAATAATACGCTCTATGAATATACTGAACTGTTGCCATATAAATGAGAATAATAGCGCCCTCTTGACAATGATCATATATTTCTGGTCAGGCTAATCAGGCTTTAGAGTCTGACCAGCGAGTCGCTGCACAAGCATTTTTACAGAATTCTTCATATGGCAACAATTTTATCTGTCAAAAGTGTCAAACAACTGTCTAAATGTTGACAGCTTCTGTTACCAAACAATATTGATATTTGTGTCACATTTATGTGAGTTTTTATTTGCAAACATATGTTTGACCAGCGAGTCGCTGCACAAGCGTTTTTAGAGAATTCTATATATGGCAATAATTTTAGCTGTCAAAAGTGTCAAAAATATTGTCAAACGAGTTTACACATAACCTAGATTCTCAAATTCTCATGTTAGTTCATTCGTTACGGAAGTTTATAGTTTATATCGTATTATAATGGCTAAACCGATTAGAAGCAGTGTGAGGAGCATGTTATTTACGATAATCTGTAACTATAATCAAGTTCGACACGACGAAAATGAGAGATTACTAGAAAAGAAGCGAATATTGGACGAAATCATTCAGGCGACCGGTAAGTCATTATCAAACAATGTTGATGCTTCTTGTACCAAATTTAATTTACGAGATAGGAACATTTGTTTGTATTACTAAACTTATGATTTATTTATATTACAGCGGGCGTAGATGACGAAAATGGTAGAGAAACTATTCAAAAGCTAGCAAGCGAACTGAAGAATGTTATTGATAATAACGCATCAGAATCAAGTTATTTAGAGAAAGTGTCTACTATGACAGGTAATATAAATAATCTATATTTTCACATCTAGGTTTATTAATATTTTAGTGTTCTTTTGTTAAAATTCCTATTGTTAAAACTGTTTTTTTTTTCAGGTACAAGCATTCGTACACTACGCACAATTAAAAAAGAGGGTTCTATTAACCAAGGCCAATGGAATACGCCAGGGAAAAAACGACCCCGGCCACCAACTGTGTCAAATTTAGACAATTTTGATGTGTCAGCCATCCGTAATAAAATTAATGAGTTTTATTGCGTCAAAAAGCAGGTACCTACTCTAAGAGCCTTACATGCGGATTTGAAAGAATCTATAGGATTCTCAGGATGTTGTGAAACACTGAGGAAAATACTACACGAGAACGGATTTGAGTTTAAAAAAAATAAAGAAGAGCGCTCCATCCTCATGGAAAAGTTTGAAATATCTGGGTGGAGGCAAAGGTTTCTTAGAGCTATACATAAAAAACGGGAAGAAGGAAAAAATATTGTGTATCTTGATGAGACATATGTCCATCAAAATTACAGACCGAAGAAGTCATGGCAAGGGCCTTCAACTTCCGGTTTAGTTGAAAAAATTTCCTCGGGTAAGCGGCATATTATAGTGCATGCTGGATCAGAGCAAGGATTTGTGCCCAATGCTTTGCTTGTTTTTAGCACAAAATCCAAAGCAGCTGACTATCATGATGACATGAACAGTTCTAATTTTTTAAAGTGGCTACGAGAAATGTTAATCCCAAATTTGACTGAGCCCAGTGTAATTGTTATGGACAATGCCAGTTACCATGTAACACAAATAAATAAGCCTCCAACCATGCACAGCTTAAAGGCTGATATTCAAAAATGGCTAAGGGAAAATAATATCCCATATGAAGAGTGTTTCAAAAAGGAGGAATTGATGTGCCTCGTTGAGGAAAATAAAATTGGTCCCATATATGCAGCAGAGGAGTTATTGAAGCAGCATGGGCATGAGGTCCTTAAATTGCCTCCATACCATTGCGATCTAAACGCTATTGAGTTGATATGGAGCCTCACAAAGCGAAAAATAGCCAGCAGAAATGTGGGGCTGCCGGGTTCAGATACGGAAAACTTGATCCCAGAATGTTTTGCAATGATTACCCCGGAAGATTGGAAAAAAAGTACAGACCATGTAATAAATGTGGAACGAAAATACAAGTCTAAGGACAACATTACAGACACTGAACTAGCTCCATTCATAATAGAAGTTCGGGAAAGTGACAATGACAGTGATAGTTCTCTGTCAGGAATTGAATTTCTTGAATCCGATTTCGATTATGATTCTTAAATAAATAGGCACCTTCTTTATAAACTAACAATATTAAAAGTAGATTGAAACTAAATTGTGTTTTCTTTCACCTACCTTCAGTTCAGCTCCATTATACAATATGTGACTTTTTATTATTACTAACTTTATAAGTACAACGGGAAGCATAAATATTTCCCTTGTGAAGGTTTACTTTAATAGCACAAGGGAAATATTTATGCTTAATAAATAATCGCCTGTAATTAACCCGAGTTCAAAACTTCAAAATAAAACACAAATAAAGTAATTTTTAATCCTATCAAAAATATAAATGTCATATGAGAACCAAGTTCAATATTATGACATATGCCTTGGTTGTTGACTTCAACGACCAAAGAAATGAGATTTAAAGGGTGCCGTTTAATGGTCAGTCCTGAAATTTATTTGTAACAACAAAGTATCATTTTCTATAACTTAGGAATCTTAGGATAATATAATAACTTACTTTTTGTACAGTTGAAGTAAAGATATTTATGTTTACTACATATTTTTGTAATGATTGACTGATTAGTCTACTAACAATTCGTTCCTTCGTTTTTTAGTATCTCTGATAATAATGATAACTATTCAATCATATTTTTAATTTTTAAGTGGGCTAAATTAGAAGCCAGGGGTTATAATTGCATTGCAACGATATCCTCAGTCTGTTTACTGTATTAAATTTACAGTCTGCTACGTTGCAGACTTCAGTCAGTCACTAATCAAAACAAAAATTAATTACGTATGAATTACCAAGTATCAAATTACTTTTTTTGCACTATGCTTCGTGTTACCAGTTAAAGATTTTTTGAATTTGCCGCTTTTTTTTTGTGCAGCCACTCGCTGGTCAAACCGTATGGAGTGCTCTCCCCCCCCCCCCTAAAAATATTTTTTCATCAATTTCACTACAAAACTAAGTACGAGTATACCTTATATTAACATTTTATTAAGGTACGTTTTATAGTTTCCGATTAAAATAGCTGTGACATACGGATGGACGGACAGACGGACATGACGAATCTATAAGTTCCGTTTTTGCCATTTTGGTTTCGGAACCCTAAAAAATCCTGTATATTATACATAATTACATATACATAGAATCACTTCATAGTATAAAACAAAGTCGCTTTCCGCTGTTTGTCCCTATGTATGCTTAGATCTCTAAAACTACGCAACGGATTTTGATGCGTTTTTTTTTAAATAGATAGAGTGATTTAAGAGGAAGGTTTATATGTATAATACATGCATAATATAGTAGAGAAACATAGTTTTGCACATCTTAAAAAGGTCTACAAAAAAGTCCCGAGCCAAGCCGGGGCGGGTCGCTAGTGATGAATAAAAAGAAGCAGACGAGTTGTAAGTCCTCTTGATATTTTCGTCATGTAAGTAAATATGCGTCACAATGTTTGCTTAAGATGGGTATAAAAGACGTTTACAGACGAATATCTGCATTCTTTGAGCAGCTAAAAGCAACCATGAACTTCTTATACTTTCTCCTCGTCGCTCTCCTGGTAAGTGCATTTTTCACAAGCTTTTATTTAACTTGCAATGTTCTTACCTATGTCTGTTGTTACCTTTAAAAGATTAAAACCATTTTACGTTCTGAGAAGTGAACGAATACACGTTTTTCTATTCCAGCACTTCAATATGCCAATTAAATGACTGATAGTGCACCACTATCAGTCATTTAATTGGCATATTGAAGTGCTGGAGTAAAACTAAACTAAACTATTAGTGGTATCTAAAACTGCATCATTTAAGTGAAGGCGCCAATAGTAGTTTATGTAACTGTTACGTATAAGGCCTAATTACGTACAGTTGCATACACTGCTTTATCTAAATCCCAAAATGACGTGTTCGGAAACCATTAGAATAGAATGACCGCCATTGCACCGCCATGGCCAACTCGATTGTGCCGGCGGTCGGGGTGGAGGGCAAATTTTCGTTTTTATCACACTATCACAGATGTTACGTTACTGGTTGCAATAATGGTGGTAATTACATACGGTTACCGAATGCAGAATAGAGGATTTATGATATGGGTGTAGATAAAGTATACTTGTATATATAGGTATACTTTCTATTAACTGCTAGCAGTCACCATAGGCAGTCACAAAATAGATTATACAATCGCACCAATTAAGAGCTTTTCAGTCGAGTACCGTGTTTCAGCAAAGCTGCAGCAAGCTTCGTGGTCTAAGTAAGGTACGAGATTGAAAAGCTTGATTATGTTACTATTGTATAGGTACAATACTTTTTCTACGAGTACTCAATATAGGCAAGCCGGTAAGAATTGAATTCGACGAAAGATCTGCTGCCTCTAATTGAGTGCAGGTCCTGTACCTTAATTTAAACTTTTGCATTGAGAGTTCCTTGAACGGAGCCATCTTTTTTTAGAAATTATTTCAGATATTAATACTAAAAAAAAAGACATGATAATGTTTTTATCATATTTTGTACAAAAATAATTTTATTAATTTAGCATTAGTAAGTACATATTGATTTGAAAATATTATTTATATTCAAAACAAGAACGAATCCCTTTGAGACATGGTGCCTGGAAGTCAAATTATTAAAAAAAAACAGTTGCACAATATTTTTCACTTCTCATGCTCGTAAAGTTCGACTTTAAGTCGTGCGTGGACGACGTAAAATCGTTTTTTAAGCTCTAGTGCATAAAGTAAAATTTTCTTCTAAAACTAAGATAATGAGGCTCAACAGCCAAACTTAATCAAAATATATTGCACAATTTCATTGAGCTGTAGAATTTCGTAGAATACTGAAACTTGTTGTTTTATATTCCGTGTTTTCTATAATTAAATTAATGAAATCAAAATAAAAACATTAAAAAATTAATTATTATTATTATACTTAACTTAGACTGTTTACCTTATTTGACCTATACATATTAGAGTTAGGATGCCTTGTACGCAAATTTCCGCACTAGTTTAAACGGCCATCCTACAACAACAGATTGAGACCAAGGGATGAGTTTAAATTACAGATGCCTCTAGTTGACACCGCTTTCTTTGAAAAAAACTGCTTCATAATGAGTATCCTAGTTTACAATAAGTTACCATATGAAATCAGACAATTACCCGACAAATTGTTTACTGCCAGACTAAAGAAGTGGCTAAGGGGTAAATGTTACTACTCCCTAAACGAATTTTTTAACGACAACGATTAAGACAACCTATTGGCTTTTATTATATAATTTGAATGACTTAATGATGATTAATTAAATATATTTAGATGTTTTTATTATATATTTTGACTATATATTAAAAGTAGGTATAGCTTGGATTTATATTGATTGCTTGCAACATGTACGAATTTAATCAATTAACTTAACAGATTATGAACTATAATGATTATCTTGATATAAATTGTTTTTTTTTTGACAAATTGTAAATTAAGTGTGCCATATGCTGGCTAAACATATGCTACAAAATGACATCAATCATGACATCTATACTTATGTATTTTACCATGTTTAAGCAAATAAATGATTTCTATTTCTATTCTATTCTATTGGCGGGAACCATATTTATTTCCATTGTAATATTTTTGTTACTACTTGAAATTGTTTTACGATTAACGATAGATAATTTCCTCGCAATTCAAGTGAAAAGTAGAGTATAAAACTCGTCTATAAAACCCATTTTACACTCGACTTTATATCAATCCGCTTTCTCAAGCTCGTTCGGATGGATAAACGCCTCGCGTAAAATGGTGCATTTTGTGCACTTGGTGTACAATCTACTATTGTGTAACTAGTAGCAGTAGAAAGTACCTATAGAAAAAAAAATTTAGCGTCTTCACTTAAATGACGTAGTTTTAGATACCACTATCATTCATTTAATTAGCATATTGAAGTGCTATGCTAGAGTAGAAAATAGTAGTTTATGTAACTGTTACGTAATAAGGGTCCTTAAAACATGAGTGTGGTTTTATGAAATGAGCCGCAGGCGAATTTCATAATATGATCACACGAGTGTTTTAAGGCCTAATTACGTACAGTTGCATACACTGCTTTATCTACACTCATATTAATATATTAAATTAAGTGTTCGGAAACCATAGAATGACCGCCATTGTACCGTCATGGCCAACTCGATTGTGCCGGCGCTCGCGCGGGACCAATCGAGTTGGCCATGGCGGTAACATTATGTTATCAAATTCGATGTTCCAAATTTGAAACTCATTGCTTAACAATATTTGAGCATGCATAGTTAAAATTACGTTACTGCCGCAGATAAGAAACTTATCATAGTTAAATCGTTTGTTGTAATGCTTGTCATTGTCTACGGTTTTTGAACGCATTTTAGAGTACTTACAGTATGAGTGTAGATAATAGTAGATTGTGTATCTGACACTAACTAGCTGGTTTCTTTAGGTCGCCCTGGCCGCCGCCGCCCCATCTGCCGACCCTGGTGCAGTTGGTGACATGCTTGCAAGTAAGTTAATTATAATCCGACCGAGCTGACTCTGCAAGGACATTATATTGACAAACTAGAACCGTTATAAGAGTTAAATAAATAATTTGATTGAAACCGGTATCAGACTTTACAATTTCTCGGGCCCAATCTGTCGTCTACTCTGCCTCGACTCCCTAAGTGCCCTAAAAGTCCTGTTACAGTTGTCCTAGTTAGCTTCCTAAATGATTTAGTTTCTAAATTTAAGGCCCATTTAGACGGTAAAAGTTTCTTGAACAAAAGTCGGCAATAATTGTATGCAAGTTTTGAAGTTCAATAATTGAATTCAAGAATTGAATCAAAGTGTTTACACTTGATCAATAACTAAAATCTTGAATGCATTTATTGTATACCATTCTTGATAGGCAATATTCTTGACCGTATTTTGTTTACACTAGTACATTTTATTGAACGGCATTAATTGCATGCAAGTCTTGACAGGTCTAAACTTCAAGTTGAACCAAATATGATGTATTGAAGCAAGAATTGAACGTATTTGCACTGGCAGATTTTCATTCAACATTGAACGTTTTTTGTGGGTAGTAAGATGAGCAAAAATAATTTTAAATTTGGTAGTTCAGACGTAATTAAATTCATCGAAATTCATAGAAACCATGAATGTCTGTGGGATACAGAGAATAAAAATTATAAAAACCGTGAGGCTCGCGAGGCTGCCCTTGCAGGTTTTTGTAAAGAATTAGGGGTAGAAGGTTTTGGTTCCAAAGAAATAATGAAGGGCTAAGAACGCAGTTTCAAGCTGAAAAGAAGAAAGTGAAGGATTCAATGGGAACTGGATCCATCAGTGGTGATATATATAAGCCAAAACTTGTGTGGTACAATTTAATGGACGCATTTTTAAGAAAAACTTCGGAGTTAAGAGAAACCACATCAAATTTGGTAGGTAGTTGCTAATATACATAGGAGTAACAAGAAACACACCTTCGCGTAGGAGATCCATGTCGGAAGTGAAGTGTGGGTTTGCAATTATTGTATTCAATTAACTGTATTCAAGCCTGGGACTTTGTTTACACGTATGCCAGTATTGAATTAAAAGTTGCTACTTGAATACAAGAAAGTCACGTAATGTTTAGATAGTGCAGGTTTTTTGTTGCCTCAATTTTATTGTATTGAATGTTCAAGGATATTGTATCGTGTAAATGGGCCTTAAGTCAAGTCTAACCACATTTAGCAAATAAATTTACTATGAAAACTAGTTAGGATCCTAATTAGGATGATAGTTAGCACACTAAAAAAAGTAAAGTGTAACAGCGCCTTTACTGCTCTCATCTCTCTATCTGAAAGATTGGGCCCGAAAAATTGCAATGTCTAATACCGGTTTCAACGATTCGCGCTCTTGTCTCGGTGCAGAGTTAAAAGCCCTGTTACATTTGTCCTAGTTAGCTTCCTAAATGATTTAGATTCTAAATTTAGTCAAGTGTAACCGCATTTAGCATTTACACTTTACTTTTTTTTGTGTCCTAATTAGCATCCTAATTAGGATCCTAACTTTTTTTCATAGTAAATTTACTTGCTAAATGTGGTTAGACTTGCTTGACTAAATTTAGAAACTAAATCATTTAGGAAGCTAACTAGGACAAGTGTAACAGGTCTTTAAGCGCTCTACTGACCTCGCAACAAATCACCTGCGGTTTTCAATACATTGCGATTTTTGATCCATCGATTGATTTCGTTGCATCTACCTAGACGGCAACGTATCGAAATCGCGGGCGATTTACGCGTCAAGACTGAAGGTAGAGTCAGACCACACTAAAGAGTATGGTCTATACTTATTATCTTTAGTGTGGTCTGACTCTACCGTCAGGACGTCCGCTAGATGTCGTGGTTGCACAGAATTTGGGTATTGGGAAAGCCTGACCATAAATATATGATCATTGTCAAGAGGGCGCTATTATTTTCATTTATATGGCAACAGTTCAGTATAGTCATAGAGCGTATTATTCTCTATGGTATGCTGACATCTTGATTTGTTTACCTGTCAGCTCTGATGATAATTTGAAAATGTTTCACAGCGATATAGTTTAATTTCCCGAGCGTATTATTTACAGTAGTTTATTATATTCACTATTTACAATGTTTCGCTCTTGACTCTGAGTAATCTTGGGATTTTTTTGTCGTTTATTATTTAATATACACTTTTATATTATTCAAATAAATCGCAACAATGACACTAACAAGAGTGACAGCCTATCACACGCACTCATACATGCACATCATCCTGTCATTGTAATTATTGTCATTGTAAGAAATTAGTTCCAACGAAATTCCGCAACATGGCACATGATCATATATTTCTGGTCAGACTTTAGTATGAGCGGCGCTAACTAGCGCGGACGCGTGCATTGAATTTTTCCTTGATTTCTACCCGCGCGCGCCCGCTCCGGGCAACCGCGCTAACTATTGGACGCAAATAGGTACCTGTAACTACACGCACGTACCCACTTACAATATATACTAGTACACGTTAACATTACACTAGTGGCAGTGAGTTAGTAGCAGTTCCAGCATCTTGTCTATTTCTCATTCTCAGCCAGTGAGCACTTTTACTTCAGCTTAGAGCGATTCTACATTATCCGATCCGATGCGTTAAACCGGTATTAGACATTGCAATTTGTAGGGCCCAATCTTTTGTATATCCTGCCTCTCCCTAACCTTCTTCAGCTCCCTTCGGGCCCTAACTCTTATTACACCTCTTATTATACCTCTCAACCTGACAGATTGGGCCCGACAAATTGCAATGTCTAATACTGGTTTTAGAAAAATAATTTTGTTTAAAGCTGTTTGAAGATGAAAAAAAATCGCAATCTTTTAGTTACGTGTAAGCCGTCATATGATCTTTATTTCAAATTTCAAATCATAATAAATAACCACGTACTTACCCCCTTATGAAGAGGTCTACACTCGCCGCGATATGGCGTCAACACGATGGTGACGTCACAGTTGACATCCCCACTCCCAACTTGACGTTTAATTAATTAATAATGTGTTTTTGTAGTTTTAGCAATTTATATTCTTTAGTATTTTTTGAACAAAATTTGTAAACAAAATTATTTATTTTCTAAAATAATTTTTCGTAAATTGTGTTAATATTATAGTCTGGCAAACCATTTCTGTCAGTAGAAAAGCGCGGCATATTTGAAAAATCGCGGGTTGGCAACACCTGTCTTTGAATAATTCGACAATTGTGCATAATTTGTGTTTTATCTGTGGAAATGTAACTTTTTAAATTTTAAAAAGTTAGTTTTGTTTACTTTCATTTTAAAGTTTCAGATAGCGTTATTTATTATTTACTTATTAATGTAATATCTGCCACCACAGTTCAATAAATTAATGTACTTACTAAGAAAGCTCGGCTAGGATATTAATATAGGTAGTGTACCTAAAATACCTTATGCAGGTATTTTGTGTGATAAATGTGGCTTTGAGGTTATGCAGAGCTTTGTATTGAATTATCATTTAAAGTTCTTTCATTCAGTGTGAATCGGATAATTAAAGTGAAAACTGATGCCAAATGAAGTCCAAGAACGTTTGGTGGTCAATAGTGTCGAAAGAAAGCGGGTTTAACAAGCAGTACCTACCTACAAGCACAAAGCACTCCGCTACAACATTGTACCTTCCGATATTTTAAGTCTTTGTAATGTTTTCCCTTGATATACCTCAGCAATGTGTACAATAAATAAACACAAAAATCTCACGTGTTTTATTAATTAACTAATGATACACTTCGTACAATAGGTCAGTACCTAAAAATAGTCTTAAAAAATTAAAGGAAATCATAATAATTAAGAGTATTACTGAGTAATATGCATTATGCAGCTAAGTAAACTTATTCCATTCTAAGCTGAAAATTTGTATTTTCTAGTAGATATGCTCGTTTTCCTCGACTGGCCTTATGATTTTAGCAATCAATGTTTGTTTCCTTGCTGGGTTTCAACACTTTTAACTATTGTATTTTTCTTTCTTTATTTTAATCTTCAGTCCTTTTTAGATGTTGGTTATTTCAATTTCTTCGCAAATTATATTCATACAAAAGTCATACATAATAATAGGTATATAATAAATCAGACTCAGAGTTATCAAATTATTTTATACAACGCTGAGTTAAAATAAAATTCTCCACAAACTTCACTGACATATGACTGACGTACCTACGGAAAAGCGTGGCCATTTTGTTCGATCTACATTGCTGCTTTTCTATGGAGCAATGCTGCTTTTCGATTCGCCCTAGAGTGTTGCTATGTTTTTCTTTGATGTACATTGCTACTGCGTTCGTTGGCTGGCCAGACTAGTTGAAAACGTGCGTGAAATAAAACGTTAAGTTGGGAGTGGGGATGTCAACTGTGACGTCACCACCGTGTTGGCGATATTTCTCGGCGAGTTTCGACCTCTTTATACTCGTACATTCGTACACTTCGTACATCTACATCGTCCGTTGTACAGATTCAATATTGTATTAGAGCAACAAAAGCGACAGCGCCAACGTATTATATTTTTTGGCACCAACTTCCAAACGGTACCTTTGGCAAACGATAACACGAATACTCGTACTAATGGGTATCCCAAAAGGAAGGCAAGATTTGAATTTAATGGAAAACACTTTTTTTTTCGTTATAATATTATTTGTTTATAAAATACACTAAATAGGGTTATGTGTGGGATAACACGTCGGGCAAATGGCCTCCACGGCTTTGTTGGCACATACGCACTGTTTTGTCAAAATTTCTGTGACCATTTTGTATAAATTCGGCTGAATTACACCGATGCAGCGTTGAATTTCCTCCTTCAAAGCATGGGTGGTTGTGGGCTTGTTGGCATAAACTTTTGACTTTAAATAACCCCAAAAAGACGTCAAAAGGTAAAAACCCGCCCACAACCACCATTAAAATTCAAATCTTGCGTTCTTTTTGGGACATCCTTTATTGAACTTTAATTATTAATTATTTAGTTATTTAGTTTTCTAAATGTTGTAATACCTTTTTTTATTTGTTTCTAGCACTTCCTGTCGTTGGATGTAAGTATTAATTATTGAACTTTAATTATTAATTATTTAGTTAATTAGTATTCTAAATGTTGTAATACCTTTTTTTATTTGTTTCTAGCACTTCCTGTCGTTGGATGTAAGTATTAAATCATAAACTCAATATACTTAGGTAAAGTAAAATTATTTAACATCAAGGGCAAATTATGTAGGACCAATTCTAGTGTTTGGCGCAAAACACACTTGAGCGGAATTCAGCTATTATAGACAAAAAAATAGCCACCATAGATAAGTTTTCGGTTTGTGGCTGCTATTTTTGTCTTTGTTGACCTGATTTTGTATATATATATGTGTATTATTTATTTATGTATTTATTAATTTATGTATATTATTTATATATTTAATACGGTTATGTATTTATTAATTAGATTATTAAGTATTTAACATATATATTAAGAATTAGCAGCTTTATTCATTTTAATATTTCCCATGGTTGTAATAATTTCCCGCACCTATTTTTACCTTTATTACCTTTTATTAATCTCTCTTTGGCCCAACGGTTAACTGGTAGAGAATGCCTTTTGGCATTAAGTTCGCCTTTTGTACTCTTTTTTCATTGTAGGTACATAAATAAATAAATTTATTAAACAGCTTAAATAAATAAATAAATTTCCCTGAATCAATTTTTTCACTAGGCGGCAGCACCGTAGCGAGAGGTCTAGCTGTCATAATCAACCAATCATGTTTAATCATTTTTTTTTTTATTGGTGGATTTTGACAGCAGCTGTCAAAAAGACCTCTAGTCACAGTGCCGCCAGCTGGGATTCAGGAAACCCTCATGTGACCAAATTGTATGCAAAAATGTAAGTATTTGCGTACAATTACGGACTTGACATCTGAAAAAAAAACGATGAATATTAATATTCGTGATACTTTAAAAAATAATGAACAACAACTTCAGGTTCATCTTTTAATTCTGTATCATGCTCTAATGTCGTGCTCCACAACCCTAAAATAACTATTTCGTTCATTTTAATCACAATGTGAACTTTCTGATTTTAGCTATCGGCGGCATCCTCCCTATATAATCGGCTCCGTATAATTGTATACTAAAAGGTAATTATAATATTTTATAGGGGATACCCAACATAAATTAAGTAAGCAAATATGGCTGACTGACAACCTACCCTTTATCACAACTTGTCATGTTTAATTTGTCCCTCTCCCAACCCCCTAACGTATGACGTAATTAAAGGATCATCCCTTATTTAATTGCATGTTTGAGAAAAGCAATACCTCGGTAGATTACAGGCCTCTGTAACGTAATGTAAATACTTACTATTTTTTGCAAACAAGTACCTGAAGGTAAGAAGTTACCGTAACCTATAGACGCCTGCAACTCCAGAGTTCACTGTGTTGACAGTTAAAGAGACAAGAGGGTCCCCCGTCATGAACACACTGCAACCTTTTAGAGCTCTCTGGCAACCTTACTCACCGGCAGGAACACAACACTATGATGAGTAGGGCCTAGTGCTATTTGGCTGAGGTTTTCTGTAAGGTGGAGGTACTTCCCCAGTCGTGCACTGCTCCAGATTCGAGCGAGATGACATTCGCTGAACTGTGCCTCACCACACAAAGCGAGATGACGTTCGCAGTGCCCATACCTATCTTTTGGACGTACCCAGGTCCAAAACTTTGCTCTCTTGTATAATATATACTGTTTGATTTTCAGATTGACGAGGCAAAACAACATGAAGATATATATACTTATTTCTGTAAATGGAAATATTTTTCATTTAAGGAATAAATGTATTTTCTAGATAACAAACCTTTTATTCATTACGCTTCCTACATTCCTTCCGCAAATAAAAAGCATATCATAGGAGATTACTTTTTACCTCAAAGCAAGAATTTAACTAGATGTCGCACACGCGTACTACCGTAAGGGATAGACATAGATGACGATAAAATCACTTCTACAGCACAAAACAAAACAATTTACCATTGTTTTCGTTAGCCGACACAACTTTACTCTAGTAATATTTCGCTGCCTTGGCCAGGATACATGTATGGGATCAAATTAATATAGGTACGGTATTGTGATGTATTTTTTAATTTTTAGGGTTTGGTATTTCAAAAGGACAAAAACCCGCTAAGAGCATGTCGGGCATGCTCAGTAGGGTTCCGTATATCATAGTTATAATTCAAAAGCGGTTCAACCGATTTTATTCCGGGTGTTAACCGTGGTACCACGGCTTTTATACCACAGGGGACCACGGGTAATTTTTTTTCCCCATAGACCCACTGCACCAAAATGGGTTTATCTTTACGTCAGCAATGTCGACGGAGCCCCGCTGCCGCGGGGCTCCTGTTTCTGTGCGCCTTCGGCCATTAGAAGATAACTAACGAACCTAACCTACCTATAACCGTTCTAGACCTTACTGGGAAAATAGGGGTGGGTCCACGGGGACAATAATTACCCGTGGTCCCCCTGTGGTACAAAAGCTGTGGTACCACGGTTAATAACCTTTTTATTCAATATAGTATGAAATGAAACTTTCATGAATTGTTCTAAATTTTTTAGACCCACGGATTAAAAGTTGGGGGTGACGCCCTTTTTTGAACTTTTGGGGGTATTCCTTACGAATGTATTCGTTTTTTCCAAAAATTGTTTTCAAAGATCCGTATTTTTTTAAAGACCTATCCGTTGACACCCCACACGATAGGGTTGGAGCAAAAAAGATCACCCCCACTTCATGTGTACGGGAGCTACCCTAAAAAATAATATTTTGTCAGATTTAGTTTTACTACTTTGCCGGCGTGATTAATACACATACTCATCTAGTAGTTAGTACCTAGATGTCGCTTACGGCTGCTGTAAAGCCGAAGTAGATCATAAATGCAAAAAGATGATTGAATGCATTGAAAATTTCGTCAACTTAGTATACTCTAAACAATTTGAAGTGAGCTCATCCACTTAGTGTCTTTTGTGTGTAAACCGCAGGCGCGCGTGCCACTATGAAAAAAAGTGTTTGGCCACATGTTAGCGTTTATTGAATATCTGCTATATGGACCACGGAATAAGATTCAATATGAACTAATACGAAAAAAGCTCTAAGTTATTTACGGTTGCGCCCAGTACAAGCGATTAACATGCTAAGGAACCAGCGTAACTCGACACCGAGATCCGAAACAAATATGCGTAATTGGAAATCGCGCTTGCACTGGTATTCCGAGCGCACCGCTAGTTAGCAATTAGGAGGCAATTGTAATTTTCCCGAACGGGCAGGTAATATAACAGGGTTGGATTCTGATTTAAACATTTGGGCAGATGTACGATTTACAAATGTTTAATATATAAAAAAATAGAATAGATTTATTATTAGAATTACTCTCTTGATGGTACTCACACTATAATGTGCCAAATTCGCTGTACGCTTGACTGCACCATATGGTCCGATTTCATCAATAACTGTTTTATATACTTATTGCTAAAACAGTTCGTTGAGCACCAATGTCTACTACTACTACTACTGTCTAGCTACTTGTTTATGTGCAATAAAGTGGTACCGAATACTCCCTGCTTTCAATTGGTTTTAGTACCTTGCGATTTAACGAACCCAGGCTGTGTCTATTGGACTTGATAGTGATTATGTGGCGACCGTGGGAAGATGCTAGTGCAAGTGGACATAGGTCATATGTTGACTTAGATATTCCGTAAAAGAGCACCATGAATCGGGAAATAAAACATGTATTGAACAAGCGAAAGCCAGTCAAACACTAATAGACTCAAGACTATCATAACGAAATGTGTCTCAGAAATTGATAACAGACCAGGTAGATTATTTTTATTGGTATCTTGCTCCCTCTTTCATGATTGAGGTTAGGTATAGGTAAGGGAAAATTACGGTAGATAAGATTCAGAAATAAACAGGTACTTTTACCACGTGTTTATCAATTATAACAATGAGACAAATACCCTGGCGACACATCTGTTATGTCTAAATGCAAGACGTGTAAAGTGTTATTATTTTCCTATAAAGTATTTTTATTACTATGATAAGGTATAAAATTAAGAAAACTATGTTTAAATAGTTGATTATTTAAAGGACTGATTATAATTGTAACATACTCATCCTCTATAATTATCTGTAATTTATTTGTTCTGTCTGTAATGTCAGGAATAAAGATATTTCTTTTTCTATTTCTATGTTTATTAAAATCTGTTATATATTTTTTTTTCATATTATTTGTTTGTAAATCGTACATCCACCCAAATGTTTTAATCAGAATCCAACCCTGTTTTTACCTGGCCGTTCGGGAAAATTACTATTGCCTCCTAATCGCTAACTAGCCGTGCGCTCGGAATACCAGTGCAAGCGCGTAATTGAAGATCGCGCTTGCACTGGTAAGTGCGCTCCATTTACGCATTTTTATTTCGGATCTCGGTGTCGAGTTACGCTGGTTCTAGAGCATTTGAATCACTTGTACTGGGAGCAACCGTAAAGAACTTAGCGCTTTTTTCGTATTAGTTCATATTGAATCTTATTACGTGGTCCATATAGTAGAAATTCAATAAACGCTAACATGTGGGCAAACCCTTTTTTTCATAGTGGCACGCGCGCCTGCGGTTTACACACAAAAGATAAGACATTAAGTGGATGAGCTCAGTTCAAATCGTTTAGAGTATAAATTTGACCCATTAGTCCCGTCACTAAACTTTAAGTTGTTCGAGGAGATCACATTTAATCCTACACTATTTTGTCCTTGGGGTCTGTTAAAACAACATATATTGAAAAGATGTATTAAGTTTTTCCCAAAAAATACTTTCTGTAAAAAAAATTTTTTGAAAATTGTAATGTTTATTAACCACAAACATTAAATCCTACACTAGAGATGTTTAATCCAAGGGACTACCTGAATATTTAAAACAGTATTTGAAATATTCACCACCTATCAAGTGGTGAATACATTAGAAATAATAAAAATGTTTAAAAAAATCAATAATAACCAAACACTAATTATACAAATGGTGATTTTTCACTATATTGTCGAGACAACCATTACGCTTCGTTATAAAAAAAAATATGGCGGTGACTGTATTATTACTATGTTATTCAATCAAATACAAACATTGAAAACATTGAAAAAATAATCAACCCAGTTGGACTTGAACCAACATCGATACGCCTTACCGGGGATCGATATCGCTTTACCAATTAAGCTATGGGTTCAGTTACCGAGCTGACGAAATTCTCAATGCCTTCAATCATCTTTTTGCATTTATTTTTACATCGACTTTATAGCAGCCGTAAGCGACATCTAGGTGCCAACCACTAGAGTTAGATACCCTACCCGCCGACCCTTTTACAAGTGTCACAACGGAAATAACAGATGGCGCCTGCTATCAACTCATAATTATTTTACATTTTTTAAAGTGGGTATTCCACTCATACATAAATAATTATGTATTATTACTATTTTTTTAATGATTTTTGAACACGCGCATTAATTCTACACTCATGATTTTGATGCTCCTTTTAGCTTTAATAATATGTTACGTAATATCAAAAATTCACCAGTAAATATACTGAGCATTTTCAGGACTTGTAAAATTTGTAATCTAAAATTAAACATAATTGGCGCGCGGCGCGGGGCGGGGACGACCACACATAAGACGTGCGGCGGCCGATACGATTAGCGCTCCAAAGGTTATTGACCGTGTAGGTAGGTATCTAAGAAGCGCAGAAGGGCATATCTTAAGGTGCGTAGTTGCTTATTTAGAAATAATAATCAGGGTGGAATAAATTATAGGTTCATTTTATTTATTAGTACTACACTATTTTTTTAATCGCGTTGAGAAAATAATGTTCTTAATATTATTTTAATCTATATTTATATAAATGCCTATGTCCCGACTGATTGACTGAATGATCAACGCAGAGCCGAAACTACTGAAGCTATAAAGTTGAAATTAGCAGATAAGGTTACATTTTTAATGTGTACAAAGTAATAAGGAGCGATTTTGAAAAATTCAAGCTCTAAGGTGGTAAAAAGGGGGTTAAACGTTTGTATGGTTAGGATTTAAAATTTTAAGTTTGAAACTTCCTACGTTTGTTGCTAATTAAAAAATAATAAAAGTGATTTCAGCGTTTTTGATATATAATCTCTAACGGGGTGTAAAAAGGGGTTGAAAGTTTATATAGAAATTAAAAAAAAAATGTGACAGACTTGAAAGTTCGTTTGTAGGCTACTCAATTCAAAACAAAAAAATAATCCCCCAAAGGAGTTGAAACGGGGTTGAAAAGTTTGGACTGTAGCCAAGCCGAAACTACTGAAGCCGAAAAGTTATAATTTGCAAGTCAAATTGTATAATGTGAACAAGTAATAAAAAACAATTTTGAAAAATTAAACCCCTAAGGGAGTAAAAAAGAAGTTAAAAATTTGTATGGGTAGGGATTAAAATTTTAAGTTCGAAGCTTGAAATTTCGTTCGTTTACTACTAAATAAGGTAATTAAAAATAATAAAAGTAATTTCAGCGTTTTTTTTTATTCAACCCTGTGAATGAAAAAGGGGTTGAAATTTGATATAGATATCTACTTTTCTGTGACAGACTCGAAAGTTCGTTTGTAAGCACTTCAAAATAAAATAAAAACTGATTTCGGCGTTTTTCATAATTCCACCCTAGATGATTTAAAAAAGGTTAAAACCGGTCAAGAGCGTGTCGGGCCACGCTCAGTGTAGAGTTCCGTAGTTTTCCGTCCGTCACAGTAAGTGTCCCCACTTAAGAGTTAAAATAATACCGCCATGTAGGATATGATATGAGCGTTCCACGTACAGCGACATCTATCGGAAAATTAAGTAAACTATTGCGCGCGAGCTTAAAGTATGGAAGATGATTTTTATGGGATAATTCTATATTGCGTGAACCGTTTTTCACCATTTTTACTTTATTTGAAAGCACGTCATTTCATTGTGATTTTGTAGAAATTACAGGTACAATAAACACCTGCTTATACGGTTAAATTACAAGCTTTGTTCAGAAATTATTTTGTAATTTTTTTTCAAAAACTATTCAACCTGTCAAGTTCAAAATAATTTTCCTAAAAAGTTTTTATAAAGTTCTACTTTTGAGATTTTTTTCATATTTTTAAAAGTTAAAAGTTAGAGGGGGGGGGGGGGACACATTTTTTTTTCCGAAAATATTTACTTTATCAAAAAATGATTTTAGTAAACCCCTATTCATTTTTAAATACCTATCCAACAATATATCACATGTTAGGGTTGAACTGAAAAAAAAAATCACTCCCCACATTACGTATAGGGGAGGTACCCTAATAAAAAAAAAATTTCCACTTTTTATTTTACCACTTTGTCGGCGTGATTGATATACATATTAGTACCAAATTTCAGCTTTCTAGTGCTAACGGTCACTGAGATTATCCGCGGACGGCCGGACGGACGGGCAGACATGGCGAAACTATAAGGGTTCCTAGTTGACTACGGAACCCTAAAAAGTTTGTATGTATATGGCTTAAAAGTAAGTTTTAGGATAATCATTATGAACAAAAAAATATTAACCAAACATCACATTTTATGAAGATGAAACTCTGTATGAGTAGGTACCCGTATTATACGTGGACGAAGTCGCGGGCGGAAAGCTAGTCTATCTATAAATGCTTTTGTCCTGACTGACTCATCAACGCAAACGCCGAAACCACTGCAGCTAAAGAGTTGAAAATTGCAGACCAGGTTACATTTATAATTTGTACGTACTTAAAGGCGATTTTGAATAAATCAATGCCTAAGGGAGTAAAGAGTGGGTCAAAAGTTGTTGAAATTTCAACCCCTACAGAGTTTGTATTAAAGCGAGGCCGAAACTACTGAAGCTAGAAAGTAGTAATTTGCAGATTGGACACTTCGTAGTTAGTCTACTTAACGAAGAAAATAAAACAAAGACTTTAGATTGTAATTAAAAGGCATCTCGGATTCTCATAAATCGATTTTCGACATGATCAGATTAAAATTTACAAAATTTAAGATGGTAGCCGTTTTACAATTTTGATGTTAGATTCGTATTAGCCTTGCGGATCCTCAGATATCGATTTTCAAGTGATCAAAAATAAACAGAACAAAATAACATTGCGGCCTTTTGTATTGATGATAATCACATCATTTCAAGATGGCACCTACTTTTTCAAATTCAAGCTATGGACAAAATTATTATATTTATTGTATGTCAATTTAAAAACCAAATATACAATAAGAATAAATTAAACAACTTGTCAAAATTTTTGACAACCCTGAACCTTTGGAAAAGACGAGAAACAATTAGGTTCTATGAAGTTGGACGACTGTATACAGGGTGTAATAAAAATGCTGGTGATCTGTTTAAGGGCATAATTGGCATCGTATTCTAATTGTTAAAAACAAAGAAAAAAAATTCACGCGAAAAAAAAATGGTTTCGTTTTGAGGTGTGATTTTCTCAAACTCAGAGTGGTGATTTTCTTTCAGAGTTACAAACAAGTCCACAGAGTTCGCCACAAAAACCTGAAATCACTACTCTTACTCCTACAGAACATGAGAACAATACTCCCGTTGCCGTCTCCAACCGTTCTCTGATAGTTGAAGAACCTAAAAAAGCGTTAGACGTCTCCTTCGTCCAGCTGCCTCCTTCAGAGTTGTTAGAAAAAGATAATTCAATACGTCTTGAGACATTCACCGTCAACCTAGAACACTGCGCAACGGTACAAGAGCCTGAAAGCTCGCCAAGCGTTCCTATCGCCCCAGTCAACTGCTCTCAAATAGAGAAAGAGCTTAAAAATATTCCTCGGTCTCTTACTAACCAGGATGGCACACTGTTGAGATCCAAATCCACCGAATCTATTCTACATACTGAGGACTACATGCAAGACTCATTTTTATTGTTAAATGAAGAGCTATCACGTAGTCTTGACTTAACTAACGAATCTAGTCTAGTTACAGAGTTGAAGAGCGAAATAGAAAATTTAAAAATTGAATGAGGGAGCACAGAGAATGAACATCAAAACGTAATTCTCGAAAAAAATTAGCTTACACGTCAAACTAACAAGCTGGCGCAGGAATTAAGTACTTTAAAAAATCTTTGCAGAACTCCCCAGTCCTCAAACAAACACAGTCGCAAGACCCCATCTTCTATGGCGAGTCCTATTAACACCGCTGAGTCCAGCTCAGTTCCGATCCAACCCTTCAAAATACTATCGATAGAACGAATGATAAATAAATTGGAAAACGAGTTATTTCATTCAAAACAAGAAATTATCGTCTTTAAACAAACTATCAATGACCTTGAACAAAAACTGCGTCTTACCGTACCACCCGTGGAATCGGACTTAGTACGAAACAGATGTTTCCAACGCGCTCCTGAAATGACAAAAAGTAGAAAGGTCCTCAATAAATTATGCCTAATTTCTAGCAGTCAAAGATACCATTTGCTTCGTAACATGAAGTCAAATAATTTTTACTCACAGTTCGAGTGGTGTCACTATATCACACCTCATGTTGGAACAAATATGCTACTAAGGGACATTAATACGAAGCTCAGTCAGTTTACTAAATAAGAATTTTGTATAATTATGATTGGTGAGTCCGACTTTCATACAATGCAGAATTACGGTGCATTAGTTAACAACATACAAGAAAAATTAACTAGCATTTCTAATACGAATATTATTATAGCTCTGCCGACGTACATCTGCGGTGCACCTCTGTATAATGCCAGAATCGACTCATTTAGACATGCCCTTGAAAAAGATATTAAATCACATAATTACTGTACTGTCTTCGATCCAAATCAGAACTTAACAATAGAGAAATATTCCTCAGACGAAATTTACGAAGACGCTGCCCTAAAATCCCAGAACGAACGTGATAGCGGTTTTTTTCGTATAGACACATCCACGTGCTACACCAAAACATAGCTGGGTTGCTGAACAAAGCAGACGCCTTAACCGTGTACCTGGACGAACTAGCATCGAAAGGGAAGTCTATCGACGTAATATGCATCACGGAACACTTCATGCTGAATGGCCATGAGGATTTGTTAACTATTCCGAATTTTAAACTCGGTGCTTGTTTTTCGCGGGATAGTCGACGAGGAGGAGCCTGTACGAGTATATTGATTAGATCACATTTAGAGTTTAAAGAACTAAGTAATGTCCAAAGTTTTTCTGTAAAATGTGTCATTGAATGCTGTGCCGTTGAGCTAGTACGTCATCGAATTATTATTATATGTCTATACAGAACACCAAACTCTAGTTTGACACTGTTTTTTGATAAAATTGAAGCTTTGCTCTCTAGTGTTTGTCATAGTACTGAAAAACGAATTATTTTGTGCGGTGATTTTAATATTAATATTTTAAACAAAACCAAAAATACCCTTGAATTCGAATACCTACTCCTTAGTCATAATTTAGATTTAGAAATTAAAGAACCATCCCGAATGAGTACTAGCACGTGCATTGACAACTTTGCCCATAATATAAAAGGTTGTAAAGGCGAAGTCATAGAGTTGGGCCTGTCTGACCACACGGCTCAAATATTAAAATGCCCAGTAAAAAAGAGCTGCATCCTAAATCACTGGCAAATCAAGAGACGAGACATAAGTCTTGAAAATCTATTGCGATTCGAGGAATGTCTGAACTCCTTGTCGTTTTCGGATGTCTTTAGCTGTACTGATCCGAATTTGGCATACAATAATTTTCTGGATATCTTTCAACTGTTTTATTATTTGTGTTTTCCGTATAAAACCATTAAAATCAGAAGTCAGCAAAAACAAAATTGGATTTTCAAGGGAATCAAATTATGTAGTAGAAAAAGAAGAGGGCACTACTTTGGAAGTACAGATCACAACCTAACACTTTAAATAAAAATATCTTCAAAGCTTACAATAATAAATTTAAGAAGATTAGACTTACCCAACGGTCACAGAATGCCCAATTCATAAAAACTGCCAGTAATAAGTCAAAAGCGACGTGGAAGGTCATTAAATCTACCAAAGGAAATTTTCCCCAAGAACCGATTTTAAAAATAATAAAAGATGACATAACCATAACAAACCCATCAGTCATGGCGAACGCATTTAATAACTTTTTCATTGACGAAATTAAAGGTATAAGATGAATTATCGAGATCATGGAATTGCATTTGTAGTGGTTGTACCGTTTGCAACAAAAGGAGAATAATTTTCTCTTAATTTAATAAAATTACATACCCTTAAGAAATGGAATAAGTAGTAGTCCTCTGTTTTTTGCTTTTAGTCGCTATCATGTTCTTCATCTGAGCTGTCACAAGTATTGATAATAAGATTGTTTGAAATGCGATCCATTTCCCCTCCCTGACATCGATATTTATTTTCTTCACTTTCGACATGGCGACAAATATTTTCCCAGTCCTCAGCAGTAATAGTATTCATTCGTTCAGTTGCTAAACTTATAATGCCTTGCATGTTTAATGAAACGTTTCTTTTCGCTACATATCCTTTTACCATGGACCAAATATTTTCGATCGGTTTGAATGTCGGGTGATACGGTGGCAATCGTAAAACGGAGTGGCCATGTTTTTTTAAAATTGCATCTATGTGGTACTCACGAAACCGCTCTTTATTTTGTTTAATTAAATCATACAAACTGGTTTTGTACATCAACGGGCTATACGAAATGTTGTGTTCTGTCAACCAATCCATCATTTGTTGTTGTGATAGGACGCATTATCTACGATAAGTACGCTATTCGGTTTAAGGTTCGGTATTAATTTTTCTTTTAACCATTTTTCGTAGTTGACAAAGTTCATCTGGTCATGGTAATCTCCCGTTTTTTTGTTTGCCTTAAACATTAACAAAGCGTGGGAATAAAACCATCTTTTCCTCCTGCGTGCACTACTATTAACCGCTGGCCTGTACTGATTTGTTTTTTTACACCAAATTCTGTTCCATCGGTCCAAGCCTCCCCGGACACATGTGAAGTGTGGATGTAGGTTTCATCAGTATAAACTAGTGGTCTATCTTCAGACCGATATTCCGCAATTTTGGTAAGGTAATTTATTCTTAGCAGTCGTATTTTGTGTCTTTCCATTAATATTTTTCGGTTGTCCTCGGTCTTTTTCCATTTAAATCCTAATTTTTGTATTTGTTTTCGTAAGGTGGAAATGCCAAATTTGTAATCTATATCGGATTTTAACACAGAGTGGAGTGCCTTTAAGGTTGGAAATTGCTTATGGGACAGATGAAAATTGTATATAGTTCTCCGGATGACTTCCTGATCAAAATGGAGTTTCGTTTGGGATCCCAAGCCGAGCGGACGCTTCCCGGAGCCCCACGAAACAATAGACGTCTTGTACCAGATGTTAACGCAATTTCGCTGACAAAAGTGACCTGAGTTGCGCATACTATAGGCAAGCTCAAGTCTGCGCGACCGAATTTCAACTCAGTGCTGCATTTTGCTATTTAAGTGTACATATTTACAACAGTGCATCGCGTTATTCGCGTCTTTATTATATTTAAGTGCTCCAGTGAGTGATATTAAGTGACTGAGGCCGTGTTCACACCAACCGTGCTAGCTGCCGTCCCGCAGCCTACCATCGCTACTCGCCCAACTGCTGACACGCGGCGCTATCTACATCTCCTACACTGGCAAACTCGGTGAGCCCGTTCCTGTACTGACCATCGTTAACATACAGACCCCCACACATTATAATCTAACTTGCCCATGTGACATACGAGTAACTGATTCCCAGAACGTAAACTTTATAATTCATGCTCGCATAAGTCCGTTTAATTTTTTCACAATAGCAAACACGCTATTATTCGTCCACATAATTATAGCTCAAATAAGAGCAATTAATTAAATAAATAAACAAAAGCTCCCGTTTTGTACCTTACAAAACCAACTGCAGCTCAAGAGCTATTTAACTTCTCGCGAGACACGGCTCGCATACGGGGAGAGTGCCTAAGTATACAAAGTCCATAAGTAGCCGTTTCAACATCAAATAAGTTTACCCAGCCTCTATAGTTTACCAAAAAAAGTGAACAATATACATGCAGACATAGTAGTCATATAAGCCAGTACTGGATCAGACACGATTCTTTATTCCTTATTCCCATATTATTAACACCTATTAGGTAAATATAACAAGTTGGCGCGCAGACGCAGTTCGCAAGCAATAGCGTTGCGGTGCGGCTAAATCCGCCAGCTTGTCCGCACTTCAGGAAAACCAAATTTACAACAAAAACGCTTACTAATCCCAAGCGGTGCATATGCATAACTATCGCAAATTATTTATTATTTTTTGGACCCGGGGTATGTCCTTAAACTACGTCCGGACTTGGGTATGTCCTTAAACTATGCCAATAAGAGAGGTATGGGCACTGCGAATGGCATCTCGCTTAGTGTGGTAGGGCACGTTCAGTGAATGTCATCTCGCTCAAATCTGGAGCAGAGCCCGACTGGGGAAGTACCTCCACCTTACAGAAAACCACAGCCAAATAGCACTAGACCCTACTCATAGTGTTGTGTTCCTGCTGGTGAGTAAGGTTGCCAAAGAGCTCAAAGAGGACCCAGTGTGTTGACGATGAGGGACCCTCTTGTTCCTTTAGCCGTCAACACAGTGAATCCTCCTTTTTGTAAAGGGTCGGCAACGCGCATGTGACTCCTGTGGAGTTACAGGCGTCCATAGGTTACGGTAGCTGCTTACCATCAGGCAGGCCGTTTGCTTGTTTGCCACCGTCGTAGTATAAAAAAAAAACAAAAAAATTAAATCCGAAAACGCTCTAGAATCAGGGATTAATTGGGAACCGTTCTTTACTCCAGAAGTACTAAAAGGCCGGAAAGTTGTCGTTCTCTTTTCGTCCTTTATCTAGTATTTGGCCTAGCACTCTAGTCACGCCGTGCCAATGCCTACATGGAACATAGAGTGTCGCATGAATCCCACAAAATAATTGGAAATATCGCGTTATATCGGTTTCTTTTTAAATACCGGTTAAGATCCTTACAGAATACCCATTTACGTGAAATATCAATAAGGTAGGCTTACTAAGACACTAAGAGGATCATAATAACTACCTAGAGGTACTAATAAAAACACGGCTGTTAAATACAGAGACGCGAATAGTAAATAAGTATCAAAGCGATAGCTCTAGGACTAACCAGTGTGGGCCGATGGGTACAAAAAAGACGACCTAACAGTTTGACCCTAACCTAAAACGACGATTACCAAACGAACCCAAGGCTCGATCAAAAGTGGTCATCATCAATATATCATACATCATAATTTTTTTGCATGTAATGTTATTATTTTTGTTTGTACCAATGGACACTGTCATCTGAATACAAATATATATATACTCACACACACACTTAGATATACTTATACTTCACACATTTTGAACAGATATTCAATATTTATTACATTAGACGTAGGGACAGTTCCGCCTTTCTGCTAGTCATAATTTTTTGCGTGTTCAAAGCAAAACAACCAAGAGAAAGCTAGCTAGCCACCAACATCTGGTGACCAGCTCGTCTGGGAACCCTGACAGTACAAACAACACAATAAAGGAACATGGCATAATATTTTCCAAGAGAATAGCGCCGCATTTTCTAAAAACAAAAAGGCGGAGCGCAGTAAAAATACAAATCCTTGCTTTGCTTTATTACACCATTCCCAAAACTATTAAAGAAGCAACATCTGGGAGCTAAAAAACTAAGGAACAAAGCTTGACAAACGGCACCATTGACGCAAAGAGGTCCCTTTTGCATTTATATTCCTCATCACAAGCCGTTAACTTTTCTAAGGCATCTTAAAAAATATTTAACACAGAAGATATTTAACACAATTAAACATCCGCCGACACAACCCTAATTTACCGATCCGAAACAAAGGCACTAAAACCATTAAGTTTAAAAAAAAACCATTAAGAAACAAGGGTTATCATCGACGACGCAACAGAGTGACAGAGACCGCACGTGGCCATACCTAGTTAATTGCTGTGAATTGGTCGTCCCTTTGTTGAGGTAACTTTAATCTTTATTTGTACTTCCCCATCAGTGCCACGTGCCAAACGACTTTTTTTCCTTTTCCTTTTTTTCTGAAAGCTCAGCTACTGGTACTTATAGTGACAATGAACCTCTTTACAGCTTACCTATTACGTTCTAGTGGTAGCTCAGGTGATCATTAGATAAAGCGGAGTTACAGGTGTTACCATAGTTGCCAGTTTTACGGCGCAGCGTAGGTATTCGTAGGTAAATAGGTACAGTGATTGTTACATGTTGTTGTGCAACGTCATCACCTGCAAGTGAATTAAATAAGACACCCGAAAGTAAAAGATAAACAACGTACAGCCGCCAGCACAATGGAAATATACTCAATACCTAAAGACGGCAACTGCCTATACAGAGCGATAGCAGATCAACTAAACATTGTATTAGATAGGAACGTCGACCATAAGGAACTCCGAGAGATACTCGCTAATCACCTAGATGCTGAAAAAGATGACGATCAAATTCGACTAGCGCTCAATGGAAGTGTAGCGGACTACAATGGATCTACCATTATCAGCTGGCCCCCCTGCGCCGAACTCGTAGAGGAATATATCCAAAATCAGTTCAAAGATGGGTTCTGGGGCGGCGAGGAAATCCTACTAGCGACTACGAGTTATTTCATGCTTAATATATATGTACACATGGACCAACAAACACCCTTGCTCTATAAGGCTCCCATATACGAGGCCCACAAAATGGCAACCCTACACCTCTACCATAATCAACACTACGACTCAATTCGGATTGTAAACTCCACATCGGAGACAGCGAACACGAGACAGTCGATCAAGAAGTACCAAACTTCAAGCGCAGTTTATCGTAGCTAACCAAAAATAACGGACCAACACAGATAATTATTAAGTCCTAGCTTGTTAATAGGCACCCAAGATCCAGCAATAATCACGTTGAACAGCTCAATCGACAGCGATAAGAATGTCGATTCAACAGGGTTAAGGTTACTACGAACCGCTCCCAAACCTGAAGCCAGGCCGAACCTACCGTGTGAATCGGTCTCCGTAGCAACATGGAACGTAAGAGGCTGCGCCTCACTGCAAGACAAGATCAACATTGACCACGAACTGTCAGCTCGTAATATTACAATAGCAGCGTTACAAGAAACCCACTTAACAAGCGGGGAGTTCATTTCAAACAACTATCGCTGGCTCTTGCATGGGGGACCGCGCCCACGAGAGACGAGAGGAGTGGCTATACTCATTCAAAAAGATGTCCAATATGAATTAATCTACACGTATAAAAAATACAATAACATTATTGCCACCCATTTAAAACTCCTTATAGGTGACAACGATACACCAACAGAAATATTCATCGTCTGCGCACACGTGCCAGCCGGTGCGGCAACGTGCCTCGCAAAAATAGGAACCCTGCTACGGCAAGCTCCAAAAAAGGCCTTTCCCATAGTGTTAGGCGACTTCAACGCTCACATCGGGGCCAAAGAAGTTAAAAACTTAACTCACCTTATCTCCAAAAATAACCTATTTCACAGCGAGTCAAATTTCAACGGAAGTCTCCTTATAAACTTTATACAAGAACATAACTTATGCATAAAAACGACATGGGGACGCCCTTCATGCAAAGTGACATGGCAAATGGGGTCCCGAACATCTCAGATTGACCACATATGAACCACCTTATAACGGCCAGTGTTTTTCCATTATATCCAAGGTGCTCAGCAAAAATCAGTCAAAACAGATCACAAACTCGTCTGGGGCGAAATACGAAACTCAAGCTGGGCCCAAATTAAACAGCAATCAAAATAACGCGTGCCGTACTAAAAGCAACAAAAGCATATTTAACTACAGAAATATCAATTACGAAGACTTAGCAGTTGTCAAAGAATTCCAAACAGAAGTGCAACGCCTGCTGTCAGCTAAAATAGAATCAACAGTCAGTCAATATGGTACAAGTAGGGCTCTAACGTGGAATGAACTAAACGAGATCCTTAAACAGGCCACAAAGACTATTCCCCCTTTGTGCATCGCCCGCTCGCGAGAAAGCAGACTAGCTCTTGCCAGACTCCAAAAAGCCCTTTTTACGAAATATAAATTTCCTTATACTCGCGATCTCGATATAACAATTAAAACAGCACGCAAACAGCTACGCGCCGCGCAAGTACAGGATTTTCACAATGAAAGTACACGGTTCTTTCGCACCCTTAGCAAAGCACCCCGGGCAATGAGGATGAAGTTTACTTATAAATTTCTGAAAGGCTTTAGAAAATCACCGGAAAACCGAACTACCCCTAACCGCTTTATTCCAATGTCGAATTGGGTATCGGAATTGAAAAAGAGTGAGGGTGCACCCATAGATACGACAGCATGCGAAAATGATCAACTACCTATTAGAAGACGGACCGGACATGAAGGAAGTATCTAAAATTATTAGGAGGATGAAAAACGGTACAGTACCAGGTACGGACCAGATCGCACCAGAGCTCTACAAAGCGGCGCCGCAAGAATTTATAGCCCAGGTATCAAATGTCATGCAGAAAGCATGGGTGGAAAATAAAGTTCCAGAGGAATGGTTAATATCAAAACAGGTACCAATACCAAAAAAGACTTCACCTAAAGACGTAAATGACTACAGGAGGATATCTATCTGTAACGTCGGCTATCGTATATATGCTAACTTCCTACTTAAAAAATTGGACAAGGAGATGAACACTCTAGGGAACTATCAAACCGCGTTTTTAAACAATAGGTCCACCGATGACCATCTTTTTACCCTCCGTAACCCTACTGGACACCAACTGGAGACAAGGTAGAAGGATTTTCGTGGTAGCTATAGACATTGAAAAAGCATTTGACAATGTAGACCTCAATGCCCTAAGAGACATCTTGCTTAGCCGAATAAGTACTCCTCTTACAAACAGAATTATCGCAGCATGCATGAGAGAACGAACATTTATAGCGTGGGTTGGACAAACAACTGAGACAGTAATCAAAGGAAAAGGAGTCAAACAAGGTTGCCCCCTATCACCAAGGCTATTCACGATTTTAATAGACGACGTCCTGAAAACCCTGGAAGAAGAGGACGAGGCGATCACTCTAAACCAGGATAACAAAATCACCCTCCCCTTAATTTTATCATTTGCAGATGACCTCATAATGGTTGGCGACTGCATTGAAATACTAGACCGAGTAATAAATAAACTGAAAACCCTGCTAAGCACAGTAGGCCTCGTCATAAATGAGTCAAAGACAAAGCTAATCATCAGAGACCCATTTGGCCCCCCGACATCCGAACAACGAACAACAACAAAGGAACCTCGGCGGGGTACCAATAAAACCAAGTGAAGTGATAAGGTACCTAGGCACATACATAACAGCGGCTCATGACAGGAGAGCCGCAATTAAAACAAGATGCGACAAGGCTATTCGGAACACAAAAATTATAACTAAGTTCATACAGAAGTATAACGTTGATGGGAAAATAGCGAGGTTTTTATACAAAATGGTCATCGCACCCGCTATGACATACGGTCTCAAAGCTATGGCTCTCACAAGTGGAAACAGATCGAGGCTAAGAAAATACGAAAGATACATACTTAAAGAAATGTTAGGTGTCTCAAACAATCCCCCGAAACAAAAGATACACCAAATCCTAGAAGAAAAGTCAATTACAAAATACATTAAAGTTCGTCGGCTCTCCTATTATGGACACATCCTTCGACGGCCTAAACCGCACCTCCTTCACGCAGCAATGGAATACAGAGAAAGCAAAAAAAAGATAGGCAGACCCATTTTCACATGGATCGACTCACTTAACCATGACATAACACGTTACACCAACAAGTCCTCGTCTTATTGGAATACAATTGCTTAAAACCGAAGCCTATTCAAGAAAAAAGTAGAAAAGATCTACAATCGGCCGGAGACTGACACCGAATCCGAGCCGGATGAGACGAATTGATCACAGATCACCGGCTAGACCGTAAATCCATGCAAAAACAATAATTATCGCCACGTACTCGCAGTCACTATCCCTTCTATACATATTTACGAAACGTAATTAACTATAGTCTGGCCAGCCAACGAACGCAGTAGCAATGTACAGCGAACAAAAGTATGACAACACTAAGAATCAGTGAAAAAAGCAGCAATGATCATCAAATTTTATGTTTTTAATTTTTGTTGGTATTTCCGCCCCTTTCATTTGGTGACATTAACGGTTTGTAAAAAGGAGACGGATATATTTCGTCTGATCTGTCATCAACTGCAACAGATAATCTGGTTGAGGCAATTGACATATGCCTTAAAAGTGAATTTAAATTTAATTGGGAACGTTGCAGGAGTTCTATCTCACTCGCACTTAAGATGAGAGAGTGAAATGCACTAGAAACAATTCAATGTAAATTTAAATGTTCGTCATGAAATACGGTGTCTCATCACAAAGGGTTGCTACATGTACGTATTTTGAATTTGCCGCGCGTTTCTACTGACAGAAATGGTTTGCCAGACTATAAATTATTGTTTTATTTATACCTAATGTTTATTTTGCTCTTTACCCTAGGAACGAATGGAGTAAAATACTATTTTTGCCGACAAGCGCCTTTCAATACGAACTTTGGGGGTTTATGATCCTGGATATTTACTTAAAATGCCATTGATTTCTTCGCACGGATGAATAATCATTGTGTAAGTACGTATAACACGAGTGATATTTCGATATTAGTTTTAAATTCAAATCATAAAAACCTTTCCTATGTATTTTACTCGCATTAACAATTTTAGCAAAATCACCCTTGTTGAACAATAAATATATGTTTTATTAACTAAACATTACCTAACGTACTTATCTAAATGTGTGTATTAGGTAAATATTTTTATGCTGAGTACTATTAAACAATGGTATATCAAGTGTAGGCACATATGCTGTGTTTCGTCTGCGACATTAATCTGTGGGCCAAGGAATATGGCGTCGCACCGCCAACATTAATATTTTAAATTAATGTAACACCAAACTTTGCACTTACTTACCTATGGAATGCAATTCCGTGGCTTTTATTACTATTTTTAGAATTATTTTTACGGTTTATTATCATGCAAGAAGCCTTTACGTTTAGTATTTGATTTTTAAAAATTTTTGACACTTGCGTGTAATCATGTCTGTGGTCCAACAGCCACTGTCAGACTTGTAGTGATTTTCACTAAAACTCATGGTACAAATAATTTCTTAGGGATGTCTTCTCCTGTTACTCAATGATGGGAATGCTTCGCCTATAAAAGAAGTGAGATTTGAATAAGTACCAAGTTCCATAAAAATACCTCAAATCATAAATAGTTATAGGAATGCACACTTGATTTCCAGCAGTTTTTAACCGACTTCCAGATTTCAAAAGAGGAGGTTCTCAATTCGGCGTGTATGTTTTTTTTTTTTTTTTTTTTTTTATGTTTGTTACTCCATAACTCCGTCATGTCTGAACCGATTTCGAAAATTCTTTTTTTGATTGTAAGTATATATATACAGATTGGTCCCGTTTTTGTCAAAACGCAGTTCTGATGATGGGATCCATGAGGAATCGAGGGAACTCCTCAGATCTTAAAGGCATACATATAGTGATTTTTATATTTTTATCAACAAATCCATCATTTTCATTCAAAACAGTGACATTTGATGAAGTAGAACTGCTGATGATGATCAGAACGCAACTCTTCAACGACGCATAGTTCACGTTTGGCGATTTGTCCTCTTCGCTGTGTTTGTTTAGCAAGTTTAATTGTCAGGACAAATTTTCGTCAAGCTCAAGTTCTGATGATGGGATCCATGAAGAATCGAGGGAACTCCTCAAATCTTAAGGGCTTACACATAGTGATTTTTGTATTTTTATCAACAAGTCAAGCATTTTCATTCAAAAGAGTGACATTTGATGAAGTGGAACTGCTGATGATGATCAGAACGGAACTCTTCAACGACGCATAGTTCACGTTTGGCGATTCGTCCCCTTCGCTGTGTTTGTTAAGCAAGTTAGATTGTCAGGACCAATTTTCGTCAAGCTCAAGTTCTGATGATGAGTTCCATGAGGAATCGAGGGAATTCCTCAAATCTTAAAGGCATACATAAAGTGACTTTTGTATTTTTATCAACAAATCAAGCATTTTCATTCAAAAGAGTGACATTTGATGAAGTGGAACTGCTGATGATGATCAGAACGGAACTCTTCAACGACGCATAGTTCAGGTTTGGCGATTTGTCCTCTCCGCTGCGTTTGTTAAGTGTATCTACAATAATGCTTCACCGGCTACCCCCATGGAAGTCGGTTTTTTTTTCTTAAAAATTATTAAGGTACATTTTGAATAAGTATCACGTTACATAGAAATACCTAAAATTATAATAGTCAGAGAAACGCACACCGGTTTTTTTAGCAGTTTCCTGATAACATTTATTATTTTCAGTACTTTTTAATGATGTAACTTGGCAAGTTTTAATAGAAAATTATATACTTGACACATTGCAGTCCAAAGGTGTCGATTCATTGCATTGAAAAGGTGTGTGGTGTGTGAAAACTTGCCAAGTAACATCATTAAAAAGTACTGAAAATAATAAATGTTATCAGGAAACTGCTAAAAAAACCGGTGTGCGTTTCTCTGACTATTATAATTTTAGGTATTTCTATGTAACGTGATACTTATTCAAAATGTACTTATTAAAAACTGCTGGAAATCAAGTGTGCATTCCTATAACTATTTATGATTTGAGGTATTTTTATGGAACTTGGTACTTATTCAGATCTCACTTCTTTTATAGGCGAAGCATTCCCATAGTATCGAACTTGGCAGCCTTTCACATTTATGTTTTTGATGGGTATTTATATACCTACTTAACTACCAAGTTTTAAGTTTGAATTTGTATGCCAATCGGCGAAACATAGTGTTCTCTTATGTTTTGTACCACCACTGTAACAGTCCTATTACCTATGTTTACAATAAATGAATTGAATTGAATTAAATTGAAGTGAGGGTTGGCCGACGTGACCCATACAAAAAAAATTTTTTCGAGTCAAAATTTTTTCTACTTCATTTTTTTGCGCAATACAATACCAATTGGGTACTTTCCTGGGTTAGAAAAATATGATTCTATTTAGTCCGACAGTTAGATTATCAAAAAATATTGGACACGTATTTTTTATTTTGCCAATCAAACAAAAATTGGTGAAGATATAGCCCGTTAAAGTTCCGCGTGACGTCACATTATACTAACAATTGTACTGAAATGTGACGTCACGCGGAACTTTAACGGGCTATATCTTCACCAATTTTTGTTTGATTGACAAATAAAAAATACGTGTCCAATATTTTTTGATAATCTAACTGACGGACTAAATATATTTTTTTAGTAAAGTAGCCAATTATGCCCGTAAACGGATCACCAGTATTCACATTATTCACATCCATTTTTAAAAAGTAATAGCTGTGATATTATACAGTCGACTACAAAGATATGTAACCACTTTTGAACCTTATTACAACGCATTAAGGTGAAAAAGTAGATCCAAAAAAGATAAAAAATAGACTCGTACATCTCTTTGTAGTCGATTGTGCAATCCATTTTTAACCGACTTCAATTTCATAGAAGGAGGAGGTTCTGTATTCGGTTTGGGCTTTTTTTTTTATTATTATTAGTCTTTCAGCTCCGTAATCACCAAAAAAACAAACCAATAAACCGAAAACTTCAAAACAAACGGCATTATCCGATCGGTATCCTAGCAACGAAGCTACAGGTAGCAGGTATAGCTCTCCTTTTCACTCATAGCTTACAAGCGAGTCACACGAATTCAGCGAACAGATTACTCCTCACTAGAATACGCATTTTGAAGTGTGTACAATTTGCATTATGAAGTGTCTCATGACGTGACCACTAAATACAAAGCTGAGAACGGCGTTACTCGTTTCTATCCTTTACAAATTTTATAACAATCCATGTTCATTGTTTAACTCATAAACTCGATTTTTGTTGATATTTTATTTGAGTATAGCAAAAAAATTCCCTAGGTGTATCGTCCTTTACATTGACCGACGTTTGTCCGATGCAAGGAGTGTGCCTCCCAGATACAAAAATAACAGTTCGATTGCATCTATTCTATTTAACCACCGAACCTAAAACCACAATATGCTCTGTTCTGAAATGACAGATTGGGCCAAACATAATGACATTTCAATATCGGAAATCGGGAATATATAATAAAGTTTAAATAAATTATCCCTTTACCAACCTTACGAGTCTTCTGATTTGCTCTATCTAATACAAGTAGGTAAGTAATCTGTGCTACGTAGTAACCTTGGCGCAGAGGCGGGAGTTTTAAAATATGAACCTTAAATTATAAGTTGTTTATGTCGATTGCTCGCAAAGCACTTAGTATATTTTCGATATTCTTTTGATTATGTATTATGTATGTTAAATAAATAGACAATTTAAGGAAAAAATATTCACAAGTGTAGGTTTGTATAAAGTGATCGTATTCACCAAATAAAACGAAAAAAATGTCATAATAAATGTATGTAAACATGTCACCGTGGTGAAAAATTACTGTAACACTTAGATCTGTATTTGTACCATACTATTAAATTTTCGAATTGTGTTCGAATTTCTAAGTCACTTTTTTATAAATTAAAAGAAAAAATGTCATTTAATGAAGCTTATAGACGAAATCTTGGAGAAACAATTCGGGAAATCTTTAAGTTAGTCATCACTTATTTGAAAAATACAATAGTACTAGATCTCCAGTGTAGGATTTAGTCAATGTAGTGTTCCAGACGTTGTCTAGAATGTCTTCAATTTCCTGAAATGCACAATCACGTCACTGGAGAAAAATGTGTAGTGGGAATCTGAACACCCTACTTAAGGCGCTAGGCGCTGATTGTGGCCGAAAACTGTTACTTTCTAGGGGATATATCTCAATAACGAGTCATTCAAAAATTTGGAAAAAAATATATGTTGATTACCATTTCATGTACAACATTTTCAACGTTTGAATAACTCGTGTAACGTATAGTTTCTCCGTTATGTAAATGTAACGAAATGTCGTTTTACGGTTAATTTTGCTTATATCTACTGAACGGCTGATTCGATTTAAAATATTGTTAAACTAAAAAATGTGTACTATAGAACACTACAAACGCAACGTAGGATATTTGAATTGATTAAATTTTCTTAAACAACTTGATCATAATTCCAACTTGATCATTTCGTGCGTTGGTAGCTCGAAAACGGCGTTGCTGGCAGTCGTGAGCTAGCTTTGAGACGAGGAGGCTGTGTCGCTCGTCGCTCCGTGCTTCCCTTGTACTACATATACTTGTTCTTGGCCCGTGAGCAATAATATCGGACTTACTGTGCCTAAAGACTAAATAACTGCAGAGGTGCGGTGCGGACATAACGTGTCTTCCCGGAATCAAAAATGTATAGACGTTTTATCTTTTAAGATAATGTACTCGTATGCATGTTCATGTACGTTCGTATAAAATAGTAGTTTATGTAACTGTTACGTAATAAGGGTCCTTAAAACATGAGTGTGGTTTTATGAAATGAGCCGCAGGCGAATTTCATAATAAGATCACACGAGTATTTTAAGGCCTAATTACGTACAGTTGCATACACTGCTTTATCTACACTCATATTATATATATTAAATTAATTGTTCGGAAACCATAGAATGACCGCCATTTTACCGTCATGGCCTACTCGATTGTGCCGGCGCTCGCGCGGGACCAATCGAGTTGGCCATGGCGGTAACATTATGTTATCAAATTCGATGTTCCAAATTTGAAACTCATTGCTTAACAATATTTGAGCATGCATAGTTAAAATTACGTTACTGCCGCAGATAAGAAACTTATCATAGTTAAATCGTTTGTTGTAATGCTTGTCATTGTCTACGGTTTTTGAACGCATTTTAGAGTACTTACAGTATGAGTGTAGATAAAGTGTATTTTATTTAGATTATAATACAAGTAAAAAACAAATGAAATAAAAATGGAGAAAAAACAAAAATCATGAATCTCACAATGCTCTGAAAACAAATTTGGTCATGTAAGTAAACTACAATTATTATGTTTTAGTAGACTAATGCATAACGCAAAATAGGCATTAGTCGTCGAGTTGCAGAAATCTGCTAGTACTGCAATACAATAGACTAATAATTAATTTAATAAAAACTCCAAAGGACCGAATTTATTTAAACATATTTATTTAAGAATACCGTGTTCTAAACGAATGTAATATGCGTTTTATTTTAAGATTAAACACAATCTTTAATGTTGTACTTTATACTAATTTATCAAACCTAGAAATTGCGAAGTAAACTGCAAAGGATTGCATATAAACCGGCCAAGAGAATATCGGGCTATGCTCAGTGTAGGGATCCGTAGTTGCCGGCCTGTTACAATACATCAAAAGGTAGTTTATAAAGAGATTTTGTGGCACTTACGTTATTTTACTATAGGCATAACTCAAAAACGGCTCAACCGACTTTATTCCATATAGTTTTTATTGAATATACGTGACAAGTATTTCAATGGCCTCACTTCCAGGAATTTTCCCAATTTTTTTGGACCCACGGTTCAAAAATCAAATAGCATTTTAACTTTCAGAGCTATTATTTACGAAAGTATTCGTTTTATCCAAAAGTTGTTTAAGGCTTATTCTTCTTGAAAGACCTATCCAACAATGTGTTTCAGATACTTATTGTTTTACCACTTTGTAGGCGTAATTAAAACACATACTCATACCAAATTTCAATGTACTAACTATCACTGAACAAAGCCTGATTGAGATTCTAATAAAAAAATGCTGATATTTAAGATTTCAATGTATGTAAGAATAAAGGAAAAAAAGCTTTTTTTTTATACCATGACGCTGGCAAACAAGCATACGACCTTTCCATCAGGCGGGAAAGCAGTTATAAAGCCTATGGACGCCTGCAACCCCAGAAGATTCACATGCGCGTTGACGACCCTAAAAAAAACTTTACTATGTCGGTGAAATGCAAATAAATACAAATTTTATATTAATTATCAACGCAAGTAAATAAATAAATTACTACTAAGGGTTAATACTACCTATCAAATATCTTTAAAAGACCGGCCAAGTTTGTATCGGACCATGCATAATGTAGGGTTCCGTAGAAAGTAGTTTCTTGAGATAACTCAAAAACGGATGAACCGATAATATGTGAAATAATTTTCGTAGAAAATTAAGTACTAAGGCTTCTTGGTATTTTTTCATATTTTTTAGACTTACGAATTAAAAGTTAGATGGGGGGGCTATTTTTAGACTTTCGAAGCAATTATTTCTGAAAATATTGACTTAATAAAAAAGATTTAAAAATCTCTATATATACAGGGTGTTTGGTAACCGGATGCAAAGCCGAAAGTAGGAGATAGCCTAGGTCATGTAGAACATTTTTAGCCATACTTGTCTTAGACAAATGTTATTAGTTTTTTTTTAATTTAAATTTAAAAATTTGTCGGAGAAAACTGCAAAACTTCAGACTAAATCGATAATTAGTACTTTTTTTACTGCAGGTAGATTTTTTTTTGTTTTATTTCGTATTGTGCAATGTCTATCAAACACTAGAAAAGTGATTTCAAACATCTGTGTCTAAAGAAAACAAGTTGACAGCGATTTAAAATTTTAGTTACATGAAAATGTAAACGATTTAAGTGATTTCAAAGTACGAAAAAAAAAAACTAAAATAGCCACGAATTTTCAAACCATTTTAAAAACATGCTTGGCTTTTACCCTTTTATTTAAGCTATCAAACACGACTGTAGCTACTGTATCCTTGAAAATAAGCCACCTAAACCAACTGGGTAGCTAAAATGTTTCACTCTACTTGTGATACTTGTGGTAGTTGTGGTGACGAATCTCATTATGATTTTACAATAAAACATTGGTTCTGAATACTAAGTTGGCGTTGACTTGACATTTGACTTGTTTTAAAAGGGTTAAGTGTACTGGACAAAACTACCACATGCAATTTTAACAAACAGGCTTGCGGCGGTGAGAGACAAAAGGGACGGATAGCGGCAGGCGGCGGGCGATAAGACAATCATGTCTCAAGCCATTTTATCTTTGAAAATAGGCTACCTGTACTAATAAGAGGGAATGTTTAGGGTAAATTAAAACAAAAGCATAAAAGATAAGTTATTTATTTTTACGATCAACACATTAAAATTACACATCATCGCTCGTTTTCAAAATGTGACCCGCCGTTTCGAATACAAGCACGAGCCCGTCTTCTTACTTCTGTGGTGGTTGTTCCGAATATCATTTCTTCCCTCATCCTTTCGAACGCCGCTTCTATCCTCTCCCTCAGCTCTTCTACGGTATTAATGACCTCTTGTGTGTAGACTAGCTCCTTAGCTCGGCCCCAAACGAAAAAATCCAATGGTGTCAAATCAGGTGACCGAGCGGGCCAAGGGATTCGTCCGCCTCTGCCGATCCAACCGTCCGGGAAACAGTTATCCAGATGCTCCCTTACAGCCAGAGAGTAATGGGCGGGACAACCGTCGTGTTGAAATGTCACTGCACCGGGCAGCTGGTCTTCGTCAATAAGCCTGGGCAAATCGTTTTGTAAAAATTCCAAATAATTTGCCCCATTTAAATTATTTGGCAAAAAATGTGGCCCAATAAGGACTCTGCCGATGATTCCAGCCCACACATTGACGGAAAACCTTCTTTGGAAGGACACTTGCTTTTTCCAATGTGGATTGTTGTTTTTGTCAGCCCATTGGTGTAGGTTATGGAAATGTGTGATCCCCTCCCGGGAAAATTTCGATTCATCGGTCCAAAGAATGCTTCGCAAAAAACGTCGGTCTTCGATATCCGCATTGAGTAAAAATCGGCAGAAGTCCACTCGGCGTGCAGGATCTCCTTCGTCCAAACCTTGAACTCCGATGCCGCGAAAAGGATATTTTCCCTCACGATTCATTGTGGCCCATACTTTCCATGTGGACAAGTTCAGATTACGAGCTACCACTCTGATGCTCGTATTCGGATCCTCTGCAAATGCCTGTAGAACGTCTTCCTCCACTTCAGGGCGATTACGTCCTGGATTCCCTCCATGTTGCACAGCAATACCATTCTCACGTAGCCTTCGGAATGAATTGTAAAACACTCTCACATTAGGCAATCTCCGGTTTGGAAAACGCTCTTGGTACATCCGTCGGGCCATCGCTCCATTACTGTCAGCTTTGCAGTACATGTAGATAATGTCGGCGTATTCTTCGTTCGTAAACTCCATGTTTACAATGAAGAAGTCGTAATTACACGTGAAGGAGCGCCTACGGCAGCTACAACTTGACACGGTAAATTGAGATGAGAGCGGGAAATTAAACCACAATGAACGTCTAATCGCAACTGAAGTTGTAACTAGACTAAATTACTAGTTTTTGCACAAATACTCATGTAGCTAATCAGTTTATCTTTGTCAATAAAGCACAAAACCGATCATCTTTGTTTAACGCCGCTCACCGCCTGCCGCTATCAGTCTCTTTTGTCTCTCACCGCCGCAAGCCTTTGTTTGTTAAAATTGCATGTGGTAGTTTTGTCCAGTACACTTAACCCTTTTAAAACAAGTCAAATGTCAAGTCAACGCCAACTTAGTATTCAGAACCAATGTTTTATTGTAAAATCATAATGAGATTCGTCACCACAACTACCACAAGTATCACAAGTAGAGTGAAACATTTTAGCTACCCAGTTGGTTTAGGTGGCTTATTTTCAAGGATACAGTAGCTACAGTCGTGTTTGATAGCTTAAATAAAAGGGTAAAAGCCAAGCATGTTTTTAAAATGGTTTGAAAATTCGTGGCTATTTTAGTTTTTTTTTTATCGTACTTTGAAATCACTTAAATCGTTTACATTTTCATGTAACTAAAATTTTAAATCGCTGTCAACTTGTTTTCTTTAGACACAGATGTTTGAAACCACTTTTATAGTGTTTGATAGACATTGCACAATAAGAATTAAAACAAAAAAAAATCTACCTGCAGTAAAAAAAGTACTAATTATCGATTTAGTCTGAAGTTTTGCAGTTTTCTCCGACAAATCTTAAAATTTAAATTAAAAAAAAACTAATAACATTTGTCTAAGACAAGTATGGCTAAAAATGTTCTACATGACCTAGACTATCTCCTACTTTCGGCTTTGGATCCGGTTACCAAACACCCTGTATAACGGAGACGGGACCGGGCGGAGGCAGGCCGAGAATAGGTGGCATGGCAGCGGTAGTGCGGGTTGTTTCGGAAACTCAAAGACTAACACTATCAGGAATCAGGATAGCCTAACACTAAACCATTTCACATGTACACGGACGCACGGTAATGAAATAAAACATGAACACTGGTTTCATAACTGTATTGAATTCAAATCATTTTAAACCAGATTAAGGGAGGACAATAAATTACCACTGGTTCGGAAATGAGCCTCAACTGAAAAGAACCAGCGTAAGAAACTCAGCGGGACTTATCTTTTGTTATCTGAAACATTATTAGAACTAAATTTCGTAAATTACCCTATGATACAGATCACACAAGTACAAAAATACTTTCTAATCAGTAATCACAAAATGACCTTAAACACTCTAACACAATCACAAAATGACCACTCTAACTATGAAAAGCATTGACTGATTTTATAAGGCATCAGGAAAACGAGGAGAGTTCCCAGCTTGCGTCCGTGTGCTACTCAAAATACAACCCGTTAATCTAAACTACCAAACCGACCCGACCCGTCTACATGAGAACGATCAGGATAGTGACTGCAAGGCTAACAAAGCCACAAAGAGTATTGAACTGAATCACGACTGCTCCAAGAATGAATGCTCAATCAAGACTGAATGAATACTGAACCAAGACTGCTCCCAGAATGAATGCACCAGGCGGGTAATTCTAAAAGTGAGTTTTAATAACTACCGGCGCATTTCTTACTTTAAAATAGGGTAAATCGAAACGTCAATTTTATTGACTACCTACACGGACCAAACTGAGAGCACTCCCAAGCAAAACAATGCTTACTACACACTACACACTCACGCTACCCTGTTAGCTTAAAGGTAAAAAGGATAAAACAAATGAATATTTTAATAATCATGATTTATTGCAAAATCAAAAAGGTACTGATTCTACCGCCACGCGCCAGTTCGGAAAGTAGACCTCTGCCTCAAGAAGAACCGGCAAGAAACTTAGCGAGGTATATTCTTTTCAATAAATTCACAATAATAGTACATTACAGGTATCATTATTTCTTTTAAGTAATTAATACTTCTCAACTTGTGTTTGAGAAGTTCTCAAACACATGATTATACATACAAGTGTCCCAAAAATATCCAATAAATTATAAGTTAATGATACAAAATATTACAACTTTCAATCATCTATATAATAACTTTTAAAATTCAGTAAAATTACACAATTATTAATAAGCGATCAAATCAGTAAGTAATAAAAGGTCATAATGAATAACAAAATATAAAGTAAATAATAAGGTTACTTAACTGGCACAGTTAGGACACCACCTTCTGTTCAGAGCCGCTAGTGTTATAATGCTGCCGAAAGTAGCAGGTATTGGTGTTTTATACACCACCCCCAGGTGTCCAATCACACCACTTCGATTCAATAAACAAGTGACGTCACTAAGACTGAGGATAGACAAGTATCCATGTTGGTCACTTTTTTATTGAAAGGTTACAATCAGGTTATATGTAAGCACCTAGAAAATATAAAAAACAAGAACATAATATTGAAATAAATATTTAAGGAATCTAAAACCAGACACTTTGATTCCAATTATTAATCTTATTAAGATTATCAAACAGGTCAATGATTATTCACTACGTCTACCCTCGTCTATCATTCAACAAAATTATTTGAGTTACCGTGTCTGTGTGTTTACAAATTTGTCAAATGAGCGGTGAATATATTTAGAAAACTAAGGAAAATATAATTATTAACTCAGATCAGTCATTTAGCCAATAAACTACATACTAGAATATTACACTAACACGCGCATACTTTATTTAAGAAAATCTTGTTTTATATTTATTTTATTGGAAAAAATAATCTCTCACTGTTTTAGTTATATTATAAATGTCTAACATTGTAACCTTATGTAATGCCTGGGATTTCCCATTCCCTGGTTCTGATGATGATCAACTCTTCAACGACGCATAATTCACGTTTGGCGATTTCTCCTCTACGATGTGTTTGTTAAGCAAGTTAGATAGGACAAATTTTCGTCAAGCTCAAGTTCTGATGATGGGATACATGAGGAATCGAGGGAACTCCTCAAATCTTAAAGGCACATAGTGATTTTTGTATTTTTATCAACAAATCAAGCATTTTCATTCAAAAGAGTGACATTTGATGAAGTGTAACTGCTGATGATGATCAGAGCGGAACTCTTCAATGACGCATAGTTCACGTTAGGCGATTTGTCCTCTTCGCTGTGTTTGTTAAGCAAGTTAGATTCTCAGGACAAATTTTCGTAATAGACCCGTACCGATAAATTATGAAGTTTCGATAATATTAAAGATGCTTATTATTCGCATACAGAGTTCAGGCCATCCAACTTAGCTAATAATAATAATTTGTGTCATTCTAGGTTGTTGCGTAGGTAGAAACTTAGACATTTCTTTTTTTTAACATTATTCGTTAAATAGAAAATTAGAGATCAAAATTGTTTTTTCACTGTAACAGCAAAGTTGTTACTGACACACGGACGCGTTTTGTGTCACTTTCGTCAATGGGAATACTGACGTTCAATCAGCACATATATGTGGACTTTTACAAGCCTATATAAAATTAGAGTTGATCGATTAGGTACTGTGCTTTCTAATATATCGGTATCTATTATTTGAATAAATTTGTGCCATATTAATCAATGATATTTATTTACTTTAATTTTTTTTCTTGTATGACCCCTGTTAACAGTACAATAAAATATTAAAGTTATTAAAGTTTGCATCAATATTTTTATAAAAGCGTATCGAAACAATGTTTGAAATTTGTGTCATTATAATCAATGGATTATTTTTATTTTTCAGAATGAAAACTTGTTTTGCGTAAAGGGCATGCGCGGGGAAGGGTAAGGCGCGGGCGGGGTTCATGTGCCGACCAGGCTGCCTAGCGGCTTGTTTGTTTTCTATTATAGTCCCGTCTCGTTGGCAATATTTTGAGGGTTAAGTTTCGAAAATTCTAAAGTCACTTATTATTGAAGTTGGAAATACAGTGTGTACATGAGAATCTTTCAGTGCGTTTTGTGTCATATTCAATTGGTGCTTTTTTTTTAATTCAAAAATTTGAGGTTAACTATTTTAGCTTGCCATAACTTGAGTAAAAGAATATTAGAGTTAGAAAATATAACTGTTTTGTATTTATAACAGTTTTATTGTTGTACAAAACTAGTTTGTGTCATTTACGTCGAGTGCAATTTTATATAGTATGACAACGCTAAAAAACTACGTATAAAAAATTAGAGTTCATAAAATAAGGATTAACTGTATCATCACCTAAAAATATGTCAATAAAATCAATATGTGTCAAATTAAGCAATGAAAATTTAAGTTTCTTGGTAATTTCGTATTTTTAGGCTGTTATCGTTTTAATAAATTATTAAAGTCATCAGAGTTCACATTCTAATCATCAAAAAGGGATTTTAAAGTAGATATTTCAATTTGTGTCACTTTCATCAATGATATTTCGTCTAAAATTAAACAGAAACAATATTTGCGTTCAGAGGAAATCTTCTTAACTATAGCGCGTGACCTTGATGGTACGCCTGTTCGGCTTACTTCTGTAATGACCACTAGAAGTAGACCCCCGGCTCGCTTCTTAACAAGCAAATCCATGCGTCAACCAGGCGCTGGCATCTTAGCTGTTACGATGTAGGTACTTGCTCACGGAGGCGCGCGCGGGGTGATAAAGCTGACATACTCGACAAAGGAACTGAGCGGAGGAGCGAGTCGCGGGAAGCCGGCGAGTAGGGCAATGAACTCGTGCGTGTCTCGCCAATACGTACCTTTTTGAGCGGTAGCCGCTTTGTTTGTGTTTTGACTAGACTGTTGAGTACATTTTCGAAGACTTCAAGCATCGTGAATTATGGGTAGAAAACGCAACGTAATATTTTTATTTAGTGCTGTTTTATTGGAACGAAGTTCCTTATCGGACGGTTCGCGGATGGGGGGCTAGGCGAAAAAAAGTCACGTGACCGTCACGAAACAGCATTGAAAAACATGTGAAATGGAATAAAATAAAAAAAATGAAAAATAGAATAAAGTGAATAGAAGTGACAGTGAAAGTGAGAAGTGACAAAGTGAAAAAAGTCAAGTTAAAAATTTCTATAATATCAAAAATTTCAAAAATCACAAAAATCACAAAAATCTCAAAAATCTCAAAATCTCAAAAATCTCAAAGATCTCAAAAATCTTAAAAATCTCAAAAATCTCAAAAATCTCAAAAATCTCAAAAATTCAAAAAATTCAAAAACGACAAAAAATACGAAAAAGTCAAAAATTAAATAATATTACTTCGTTCTAACGGAGTGTTCCACGACAATAACGTATTTTTTTTAACTTTTGTTTTATTTTTGTTTTTAGGGTTCCGTACCTCGAAAGGAAAAAACGGAACCCTTATAGGATCACTTTGTTGTCCGTCTGTCTGTCTGTCTGTCTGTCTGTCTGTCTGTCTGTCTGTCTGTCTGTCAAGACCATTTTTCTCAGGAACGCGTGGAGGTATCAAGCTGAAATTTGTATCAAATACTCAGGTCTATTGTCCCTTGGAGCTGTGAAAAAATCAAACTTAAAAGCCAACGCAATCAAAAGATACAGTCGTTTATGCTGCAAATATTGGAGTTTTTCGGTTCGGTCCCTTTAGGTTTTGAGTTTCTTGCGAGTACTCAGTTTCAAAATATGCGACTTAAATTGCTATTTCTTTTGATTGCGTTCACATAAAAGTTTGGTTTTGCTACATCGAAAAGGTCCTATAGCCCTGAGTATTTAACATGAATTTCAATTTAATACCTCAACGCGTTTACGAGGAAAAAGGTAGTAAGTTTAAAATTTCAAAAAATATTTTTTGTATGATTTTACTAAAAATGTCTACTTTTCGTAATTTTTCCTTTGTCTGTGCTATATGAAGTTTCTTCGTGCCAAGTTTCAAGTTTCTGAGTTTACGGGAAGTACCCTTTAGGTTTTGAGTTTCTTGCGAGTACTCAGTTTCAAAATATGCGACTTAAATTGCTATTTCTTTTGATTGCGTTCACATAAAAGTTTGGTTTTGCTACATCGGAAAGGTCCTATAGCCCTGAGTATTTAACATGAATTTCAATTTAATACCTCCACGCGTTTACGAGGAAAAAAGTAGTAAGTTTAAAATTTCAAAAAATATTTTTTGTATGATTTTACTAAAAATGTCTACTTTTCGTAATTTTTCCTTTGTCTGTGATATATGAAGTTTTTTCGTGCCAAGTTTCAAGTTTCTGAGTTTACGGTAAGTACCCTTTAGGTTTTGAGTTTCTTGCAAGTACTCAGTTTCAAAATATGCAACTTAAATTGCTATTTCTTTTGATTGCGTTGACATAAAAGTTTGGTTTTGCTACATCTGAAAGGTCCTATAGCCCTGAGTATTTGACATGAATTTCAATTTATTAACTCCACACGTTTACGAGGAAAAAGGTAGTAAGTTTAAAATTTAAAAAAATATTTTTTTGTATGATTTTACTAAAAATTTCTACTTTTTGTAATTTTTCCGTTGTCTATGCTATATGACGTTGCTTCGTGCAAAATTTCAAGTTTCTGAGTTCACGGGAAGTACCCCGTAGGTTTTGCGAGTGCCGAAAAACTCCAATATTTGCAGCATAAACGACTGTATCTTTTGATTGCGTTGGCTTTTAAGTTTGATTTTTTCACAGCTCCAAGGGACAATGACCTGAGTATTTGATACAAATTTCAGCTTGATACCTCCACGCGTTCCTGAGAAAAATGGTCTTGACAGACAGACAGACAGACAGACAGACAGACAGACAGACAGACGGACAACAAAGTGATCCTATAAGGGTTCCGTTTTTTCCTTTCGAGGTACGGAACCCTAAAAACAAAAATAAAACAAAAGTTAAAAAAAATACGTTATTGTCGTGGAACACTTTGTTAGAACGAAGTAATATTATTTAATTTTTGACTTTTTCGTATTTTTTGTCGTTTTTGAATTTTTTGAATTTTCGAGATTTTTGAGATTTTTGAGATTTTTAAGATTTTTGAGGTTTTTGAGATTTTTGAGATTTTTGAGATCTTTGAGATCATTGAGATTTTTGAGATTTTGAGATTTTTGAGATTTTTGTGATTTTTGTGATTTTTGTGATTTTTGAAATTTTTGATATTATAGAAATTTTTAACTTGACTTTTTTCACTTTGTCACTTCTCACTTTCACTGTCACTTCTATTCACTTTATTCTATTTTTCATTTTTTTTATTTCATTCCATTTCACATGTTTTTCAATGCTGTTTCGTGACGGTCACGTGACTTTTTTTCGCCTAGCCCCCCATCCGCGAACCGTCCGATAAGGAACTTCGTTCCAATAAAACAGCACTAAATAAAAATATTACGTTGCGTTTTCTACCCATAATTCACGATGCTTGAAATCTTCGAAAATGTACTCAACAGTCTAGTCAAAACACAAACAAAGCGGCTACCGCTCAAAAAGGTACGTATTGGCGAGACACGCACGAGTTCATTGCCCTACTCGCCGGCTTCCCGCGACTCGCTCCTCCGCTCAGTTCCTTTGTCGAGTATGTCAGCTTTATCACCCCGCGCGCGCCTCCGTGAGCAAGTACCTACATCGTAACAGCTAAGATGCCAGCGCCTGGTTGACGCATGGATTTGCTTGTTAAGAAGCGAGCCGGGGGTCTACTTCTAGTGGTCATTACAGAAGTAAGCCGAACAGGCGTACCATCAAGGTCACGCGCTATAGTTAAGAAGATTTCCTCTGAACGCAAATATTGTTTCTGTTTAATTTTAGACGAAATATCATTGATGAAAGTGACACAAATTGAAATATCTACTTTAAAATCCCTTTTTGATGATTAGAATGTGAACTCTGATGACTTTAATAATTTATTAAAACGATAACAGCCTAAAAATACGAAATTACCAAGAAACTTAAATTTTCATTGCTTAATTTGACACATATTGATTTTATTGACATATTTTTAGGTGATGATATAGTTAATCCTTATTTTATGAACTCTAATTTTTTATACGTAGTTTTTTAGCGTTGTCATACTATATAAAATTGCACTCGACGTAAATGACACAAACTAGTTTTGTACAACAATAAAACTGTTATAAATACAAAACAGTTATATTTTCTAACTCTAATATTCTTTTACTCAAGTTATGGCAAGCTAAAATAGTTAACCTCAAATTTTTGAATTAAAAAAAAAGCACCAATTGAATATGACACAAAACGCACTGAAAGATTCTCATGTACACACTGTATTTCCAACTTCAATAATAAGTGACTTTAGAATTTTCGAAACTTAACCCTCAAAATATTGCCAACGAGACGGGACTATAATAGAAAACAAACAAGCCGCTAGGCAGCCTGGTCGGCACATGAACCCCGCCCGCGCCTTACCCTTCCCCGCGCATGCCCTTTACGCAAAACAAGTTTTCATTCTGAAAAATAAAAATAATCCATTGATTATAATGACACAAATTTCAAACATTGTTTCGATACGCTTTTATAAAAATATTGATGCAAACTTTAATAACTTTAATATTTTATTGTACTGTTAACAGGGGTCATACAAGAAAAAAAATTAAAGTAAATAAATATCATTGATTAATATGGCACAAATTTATTCAAATAATAGATACCGATATATTAGAAAGCACAGTACCTAATCGATCAACTCTAATTTTATATAGGCTTGTAAAAGTCCACATATATGTGCTGATTGAACGTCAGTATTCCCATTGACGAAAGTGACACAAAACGCGTCCGTGTGTCAGTAACAACTTTGCTGTTACAGTGAAAAAACAATTTTGATCTCTAATTTTCTATTTAACGAATAATGTTAAAAAAAAGAAATGTCTAAGTTTCTACCTACGCAACAACCTAGAATGACACAAATTATTATTATTAGCTAAGTTGGATGGCCTGAACTCTGTATGCGAATAATAAGCATCTTTAATATTATCGAAACTTCATAATTTATCGGTACGGGTCTATTACGAAAATTTGTCCTGAGAATCTAACTTGCTTAACAAACACAGCGAAGAGGACAAATCGCCTAACGTGAACTATGCGTCATTGAAGAGTTCCGCTCTGATCATCATCAGCAGTTACACTTCATCAAATGTCACTCTTTTGAATGAAAATGCTTGATTTGTTGATAAAAATACAAAAATCACTATGTGCCTTTAAGATTTGAGGAGTTCCCTCGATTCCTCATGTATCCCATCATCAGAACTTGAGCTTGACGAAAATTTGTCCTATCTAACTTGCTTAACAAACACATCGTAGAGGAGAAATCGCCAAACGTGAATTATGCGTCGTTGAAGAGTTGATCATCATCAGAACCAGGGAATGGGAAATCCCAGGCATTACATAAGGTTACAATGTTAGACATTTATAATATAACTAAAACAGTGAGAGATTATTTTTTCCAATAAAATAAATATAAAACAAGATTTTCTTAAATAAAGTATGCGCGTGTTAGTGTAATATTCTAGTATGTAGTTTATTGGCTAAATGACTGATCTGAGTTAATAATTATATTTTCCTTAGTTTTCTAAATATATTCACCGCTCATTTGACAAATTTGTAAACACACAGACACGGTAACTCAAATAATTTTGTTGAATGATAGACGAGGGTAGACGTAGTGAATAATCATTGACCTGTTTGATAATCTTAATAAGATTAATAATTGGAATCAAAGTGTCTGGTTTTAGATTCCTTAAATATTTATTTCAATATTATGTTCTTGTTTTTTATATTTTCTAGGTGCTTACATATAACCTGATTGTAACCTTTCAATAAAAAAGTGACCAACATGGATACTTGTCTATCCTCAGTCTTAGTGACGTCACTTGTTTATTGAACCGAAGTGGTGTGATTGGACACCTGGGGGTGGTGTATAAAACACCAATACCTGCTACTTTCGGCAGCATTATAACACTAGCGGCTCTGAACAGAAGGTGGTGTCCTAACTGTGCCAGTTAAGTAACCTTATTATTTACTTTATATTTTGTTATTCATTATGACCTTTTATTACTTACTGATTTGATCGCTTATTAATAATTGTGTAATTTTACTGAATTTTAAAAGTTATTATATAGATGATTGAAAGTTGTAATATTTTGTATCATTAACTTATAATTTATTGGATATTTTTGGGACACTTGTATGTATAATCTTGTGTTTGAGAACTTCTCAAACACAAGTTGAGAAGTATTAATTACTTAAAAGAAATAATGATACCTGTAATGTACTATTATTGTGATATTTATTGAAAAGAATATACCTCGCTAAGTTTCTTGCCGGTTCTTCTTGAGGCAGAGGTCTACTTTCCGAACTGGCGCGTGGCGGTAGAATCAGTACCTTTTTGATTTTGCAATAAATCATGATTATTAAAATATTCATTTGTTTTATCCTTTTTACCTTTAAGCTAACAGGGTAGCGTGAGTGTGTAGTGTGTAGTAAGCATTGTTTTGCTTGGGAGTGCTCTCAGTTTGGTCCGTGTAGGTAGTCAATAAAATTGACGTTTCGATTTACCCTATTTTAAAGTAAGAAATGCGCCGGTAGTTATTAAAACTCACTTTTAGAATTACCCGCCTGGTGCATTCATTCTGGGAGCAGTCTTGGTTCAGTATTCATTCAGTCTTGATTGAGCATTCATTCTTGGAGCAGTCGTGATTCAGTTCAATACTCTTTGTGGCTTTGTTAGCCTTGCAGTCACTATCCTGATCGTTCTCATGTAGACGGGTCGGGTCGGTTTGGTAGTTTAGATTAACGGGTTGTATTTTGAGTAGCACACGGACGCAAGCTGGGAACTCTCCTCGTTTTCCTGATGCCTTATAAAATCAGTCAATGCTTTTCATAGTTAGAGTGGTCATTTTGTGATTGTGTTAGAGTGTTTAAGGTCATTTTGTGATTACTGATTAGAAAGTATTTTTGTACTTGTGTGATCTGTATCATAGGGTAATTTACGAAATTTAGTTCTAATAATGTTTCAGATAACAAAAGATAAGTCCCGTGAGTTTCTTACGCTGGTTCTTTTCAGTTGAGGCTCATTTCCGAACCAGTGGTAATTTATTGTCCTCCCTTAATCTGGTTTAAAATGATTTGAATTCAATACAGTTATGAAACCAGTGTTCATGTTTTATTTCATTACCGTGCGTCCGTGTACATGTGAAATGGTTTAGTGTTAGGCTATCCTGATTCCTGATAGTGTTAGTCTTTGAGTTTCCGAAACAACCCGCACTACCGCTGCCATGCCACCTATTCTCGGCCTGCCTCCGCCCGGTCCCGTCTCCGTTATATATATATATATATATATATAACTTTTTTATTAAGTCAATATTTTCAGAAATAATTGCTTCGAAAGTCTAAAAATAGCCCCCCCATCTAACTTTTAATTCGTAAGTCTAAAAAATATGAAAAAATACCAAGAAGCCTTAGTACTTAATTTTCTACGAAAATTATTTCACATATTATCGGTTCATCCGTTTTTGAGTTATCTCAAGAAACTACTTTCTACGGAACCCTACATTATGCATGGTCCGATACAAACTTGGCCGGTCTTTTAAAGATATTTGATAGGTAGTATTAACCCTTAGTAGTAATTTATTTATTTACTTGCGTTGATAATTAATATAAAATTTGTATTTATTTGCATTTCACCGACATAGTAAAGTTTTTTTTAAGGTCGTCAACGCGCATGTGAATCTTCTGGGGTTGCAGGCGTCCATAGGCTTTATAACTGCTTTCCCGCCTGATGGAAAGGTCGTATGCTTGTTTGCCAGCGTCATGGTATAAAAAAAAAGCTTTTTTTCCTTTATTCTTACATACATTGAAATCTTAAATATCAGCGACTTACATACAATGAAACGAATGAAACCAATGAAACGAATGAAACGAATGAAACGAATAAAGCGAATAAAGCGAATAAAGCGAATAAAGCGAATAAAGCGAATAATGCGAATAAAACGAATAAAACGAATAAAACGAATAAAACGAATAAAACGAATAAAACGAATATAACGAATATAACGAATGAAACGAATGAAACGAATGAAACGAATGAAACGAATGAAACGAATGAAACGAATGAAACGAATGAAACGAATGAAACGAATGAAACGAATGAAACGAATGAAACGAGTGAAACGACTGAAACGACTGAAACGAATGAAACGAATAAAACGAATAAAACGAATAAAACGACTAAAGCGAATAAAGCGAATAAAGCGAATAAAGAAAATAAAACGAATAAAACGAATAAAACGAATAAAACGAATAAAACGAATAAAACGAATAAAACGACTAAAACGAATAAAGCGAATAAAGCGAATAAAGCGAATAAAGCGAATAAAGCGAATAAAACGAATAAAACGAATGAAACGAATGAAACGAATGAAACGAATGAAACGAATAAAGCGAATAAAACGAATAAAACGAATAAAACGAATAAAACGACTAAAACGAATAAAGCGAATAAAGCGAATAAAGCGAATAAAGCGAATAAAACGAATAAAACGAATAAAACGTATTTTGGACTTCAAAATAAAACCATCGACGGGACGTCATTATAACGTGTACTTTTTATGATTATTCTGTACAGAATACGCTAAAATAAGCGTGTTTTATTTGAGAAACTTTTCTCTAAAATCAAAAATGGCCGAGATAATAGACGTTGAACATGTATATAATTAGGATTTCGAAAAAGATCCATCGACGGGACGTCATTATAACATGTACTTTTTATGATTTTTCCATATAGAATACGCTAAAATAAGCGTGTTTTACTTACGAAACTTTTCTCTAAAATCAAAAATGGCCGAGATAATGGTCTCTGAACTTGTATATAATTTGGACTTCGAAAAAAACCATCGACGGAACTTCATTAAAACGTGTACTTTTTATGATTATTCCGTATAAAGTATGCTAAAATAAGTGTGGTTTATTTGAAAAACTTTTCTTTTAATCATAAATGGCCGAGATAATGGACTTTGAACGTGTATATCGAGACGTCATTATAACGTGTACATTTTATGATTTTTCCGTCATGAATACGCTAAAATAAGCGTGTTTTACTTAAGAAACTTTTCTCTAAAATCAAAAATGGCCGAAATAATGGACTTTGAACTTGTATATTATTTGGATTTCGAAAAAAACCATCGACGGGACGTCATTATAACATGTACTTTTTATGAGTTTTCCATATAGAATACGCTAAAATAAGCGTGTTTTATTTAAAAAACTTTTCTCTCAATTCAAAAATGGCCGTGATAATGGACTGAACTTATATATTATATGGATTTCGAAAAAAAACCATAGACGGGATGTCATTATAACATGTCCTTTTTATGATTTTTCCATATAGAATACGCTAAAATAAGCGTGTTTTATTTAAAAAACTTTGCTCTAAAATAAAAAAACCGGCCAAGTGCGAGTCGGACTCGCGCACCGAGGGTTCCGTACAAACAAGCAAAAGTTGTAGTATGTTTATTACTAATTTCAATTTAATACCTCTACGCGTTTACGAGGAAAAAGTTAGTAAGTTTAAAATTTTATTCGCTTTATTCGCTTTATTCGTTTTAGTCGTTTTATTCGTTTTATTCGTTTTATTCGTTTCATTCGTTTCAGTCGTTTCACTCGTTTCACTCGTTTCAGTCGTTTCATTCGTTTCATTCGTTTCATTCGTTTCATTCGTTTCATTCGTTTCATTCGTTTCATTCGTTTCATTCGTTTCATTCGTTTCATTCGTTTCATTCGTTTTATTCGCATTATTCGCTTTATTCGCTTTATTCGCTTTATTCGCTTTATTCGCTTTATTCGTTTTAGTCGTTTTATTCGTTTTATTCGTTTTATTCGTTTCATTCGTTTCAGTCGTTTCAGTCGTTTCACTCGTTTCAGTCGTTTCATTCGTTTCATGAACGAATGAAACGAATGAAACGAATGAAACGAATGAAACGAATGAAACGAATGAAACGAATGAAACGAATGAAACGAATGAAACGAATGAAACGAATGAAACGAATGAAACGAATGAAACGAATGAAACGAATGAAACGAATGAAACGACTGAAACGAGGGAAACGAGTGAAACGACTGAAACGAATGAAACGAATGAATCGAATAAAACGAATAAAGCGAATAAAGCGAATAAAGCGAATAAAGCGAATAAAGCGAATAAAGCGAATAAAGCGAATAATGCGAATAAAACGAATGAAACGAATGAAACGAATGAAACGAATGAAACGAATGAAACGAATGAAACGAATGAAACGAATGAAACGAATAAAGCGAATAAAACGAATAAAACGAATAAAACGAATAAAACGACTAAAACGAATAAAGCGAATAAAGCGAATAAAGCGAATAAAGCGAATAAAACGAATAAAACGAATAAAACGTATTTTGGACTTCAAAATAAAACCATCGACGGGACGTCATTATAACGTGTACTTTTTATGATTATTCTGTACAGAATACGCTAAAATAAGCGTGTTTTATTTGAGAAACTTTTCTCTAAAATCAAAAATGGCCGAGATAATAGACGTTGAACATGTATATAATTAGGATTTCGAAAAAGATCCATCGACGGGACGTCATTATAACATGTACTTTTTATGATTTTTCCATATAGAATACGCTAAAATAAGCGTGTTTTACTTACGAAACTTTTCTCTAAAATCAAAAATGGCCGAGATAATGGTCTCTGAACTTGTATATAATTTGGACTTCGAAAAAAACCATCGACGGAACTTCATTAAAACGTGTACTTTTTATGATTATTCCGTATAAAGTATGCTAAAATAAGTGTGGTTTATTTGAAAAACTTTTCTTTTAATCATAAATGGCCGAGATAATGGACTTTGAACGTGTATATCGAGACGTCATTATAACGTGTACATTTTATGATTTTTCCGTCATGAATACGCTAAAATAAGCGTGTTTTACTTAAGAAACTTTTCTCTAAAATCAAAAATGGCCGAAATAATGGACTTTGAACTTGTATATTATTTGGATTTCGAAAAAAACCATCGACGGGACGTCATTATAACTTTTCTCTCAAATCAAAAATGGCCGAGATAATGGACTTTGAACTTACATATTATTTGGATTTAAAAAAAAAACCATCGACGGGACGTCATTATAACATGTACTTTTTATGAGTTTTCCATATAGAATACGCTAAAATAAGCGTGTTTTATTTAAAAAACTTTTCTCTCAATTCAAAAATGGCCGTGATAATGGACTGAACTTATATATTATATGGATTTCGAAAAAAAACCATAGACGGGATGTCATTATAACATGTCCTTTTTATGATTTTTCCATATAGAATACGCTAAAATAAGCGTGTTTTATTTAAAAAACTTTGCTCTAAAATAAAAAAACCGCCCAAGTGCGAGTCGGACTCGCGCACCGAGGGTTCCGTACAAACAAGCAAAAGTTGTAGTATGTTTATTACTAATTTCAATTTAATACCTCTACGCGTTTACGAGGAAAAAGTTAGTAAGTTTAAAATTTTATTCGCTTTATTCGCTTTATTCGTTTTAGTCGTTTTATTCGTTTTATTCGTTTTATTCGTTTCATTCGTTTCAGTCGTTTCACTCGTTTCACTCGTTTCAGTCGTTTCATTCGTTTCATTCGTTTCATTCGTTTCATTCGTTTCATTCGTTTCATTCGTTTCATTCGTTTCATTCGTTTCATTCGTTTCATTCGTTTCATTCGTTTTATTCGCATTATTCGCTTTATTCGCTTTATTCGCTTTATTCGCTTTATTCGCTTCATTCGTTTTAGTCGTTTTATTCGTTTTATTCGTTTTATTCGTTTCATTCGTTTCAGTCGTTTCAGTCGTTTCACTCGTTTCAGTCGTTTCATTCGTTTCATGAACGAATGAAACGAATGAAACGAATGAAACGAATGAAACGAATGAAACGAATGAAACGAATGAAACGAATGAAACGAATGAAACGAATGAAACGAATGAAACGAATGAAACGAATGAAACGAATGAAACGACTGAAACGAGGGAAACGAGTGAAACGACTGAAACGAATGAAACGAATGAATCGAATAAAACGAATAAAGCGAATAAAGCGAATAAAGCGAATAAAGCGAATAAAGCGAATAATGCGAATAAAACGAATGAAACGAATGAAACGAATGAAACGAATGAAACGAATGAAACGAATGAAACAAATGAAACGAATGAAACGAATGAAACGAATGAAACGAATGAAACGACTGAAACGAGTGAAACGACTGAAACGAATGAAACGAATGAATCGAATGAAACGAATAAATTGAATAAAACGAATAAAGCGAATAAAGCGAATAAAGCGAATAAAGCGAATAAAGCGAATAAAGCGAATAATGCGAATAAAACGAATAAAACGAAAAAAACGAATAAAACGAATGAAACGAATGAAACGAATGAAACGAATGAAACGAATGAAACGAATGAAACGAATGAAACGAATGAAACCAATGAAACGAATGAAACGAATGAAACGAATGAAACGAATGAAACGAATGAAACGAATGAAACGAATGAAACGAATGAAACGAATGAAACGAATGAAACGAATGAAACGACTGAAACGAGTGAAACGACTGAAAAGAATGAAACGAATAAATCGAATAAAACGAATAAAACGACTAAAACGAATAAAGCGAATAAAGCGAATAAAGCGAATAAAACGAATAAAACGAATGAAACGAATGAAACGAATGAAACGAATGAAACGAATGAAACGAATGAAACGAATGAAACGAATGAATCGAATGAAACGAATGAATCGAATGAAACGAATGAAACGAATGAAACGAATGAAACGAATGAAACGAATGAAACGAATGAAACGAATGAAACGAATGAAACGAATGAAACGAATGAAACGAATGAAACGAATGAAACGAATGAAACGAATGAAACGAATGAAACGAATGAAACGACTGAAACGAGGGAAACGAGTGAAACGACTGAAACGAATGAAACGAATGAATCGAATAAAACGAATAAAGCGAATAAAGCGAATAAAGCGAATAAAGCGAATAAAGCGAATAATGCGAATAAAACGAATGAAACGAATGAAACGAATGAAACGAATGAAACGAATGACACGAATGAAACGAATGAAACGAATGAAACGAATGAAACGAATGAAACGAATGAAACGAATGAAACGAATGAAACGAATGAAACGAATGAAACGAAAGAAACGAATGAAACGAATGAAACGAATGAAACGAATGAAACGAATGAAACGAATGAAACGAATGAAACGAATGAAACGAATGAAACGACTGAAACGAGTGAAACGACTGAAACGAATGAAACGAATGAATCGAATGAAACGAATAAATGGAATAAAACGAATAAAGCGAATAAAGCGAATAAAGCGAATAAAGCGAATAAAGCGAATAAAGCGAATAATGCGAATAAAACGAATAAAACGAAAAAAACGAATAAAACGAATGAAACGAATGAAACGAATGAAACGAATGAAACGAATGAAACGAATGAAACGAATGAAACGAATGAAACGAATGAAACGAATGAAACGAATGAAACGAATGAAACGAATGAAACGAATGAAACGAATGAAACGAATGAAACGAATGAAACGAATGAAACGACTGAAACGAGTGAAACGACTGAAAAGAATGAAACGAATAAATCGAATAAAACGAATAAAACGACTAAAACGAATAAAGCGAATAAAGCGAATAAAGCGAATAAAACGAATGAAACGAATGAAACGAATGAAACGAATGAAACGAATGAAACGAATGAAACGAATGAAACGAATGAATCGAATGAAACGAATGAATCGAATGAATCGAATGAAACGAATGAAACGAATGAAACGAATGAAACGAATGAAACGAATGAAACGAATGAAACGAATGAAACGAATGAAACGAATGAAACGAATGAAACGAATGAAACGAATGAAACGAATGAAACGAATGAAACGAATGAAACCAATGAAATTAATGAAACGAATGAAACGAATGAAACGAATGAAACGACTGAAACGACTGAAACGACTGAAACGAATGAAACGAATGAATCGAATAAAACGAATGAAACGAATAAAACGAATTAAACGAATAAAACGAATATAACGAATAAAACGAATGAAACTAATGAAACGAATGAAACGAATGAATCGAATGAAACGAATGAAACGAATGAAACGAATGAAACGAATGAAACGAATGAAACGAATGAAACGTAGGAAACGAATGAAACGAATGAATCGAATAAAACGAATAAAGCGAATAAAGCGAATAAAGCGAATAAAGCGAATAATGCGAATAAAACGAATAAAACGAATAAAACGAATAAAACGAATATAACGAATGAAACGAATGAAACGAATGAAACGACTGAAACGACTGAAACGACTGAAACGAATGAAACGAATGAAACGAATGAATCGAATAAAACGAATAAAACGAATAAAGCGAATAAAGCGAATAAAGCGAATAAAGCGAATAATGCGAATAAAACGAATAAAACGAATAAAACGAATAAAACTAATAAAACGAATAAAACGAATAAAACGAATATAACGAATGAAACGAATGAAACGAATGAAACGAATGAAACGAATGAAACGAATGAAACGAATGAAACGAATGAAACGAATGAAACGAATGAAACGAATGAATCGAATGAAACGAATGAAACGAATGAAACGAATGAAACGAATGAAACGAATGAAACGAATGAAACGAATGAAACGAATGAAACGAATGAAACGAATGAAACGAATGAAACGAATGAAACTAATGAAACGAATGAAACTAATGAAACGACTGAAACGAGTGAAACGACTGAAACGACTGAAACGAATGAAACGAATAAAACGAATGAAACGAATGAAACGAATAAAGCGAATAAAGCGTATAAAGCGAATAAAGCGAATAAAGCGAATAAAGCGAATAATGCGAATAAAACGAATAAAACGAATGAAACGAATGAAACGAATGAATTTTATTCGTTTTATTCGTTTTATTCGCTTTATTCGCTTTATTCGCTTTATTCGTTTTAGTCGTTTTATTCGTTTTATTCGTTTCATTCGTTTCACTCGTTTCAGTCGTTTCAGTCGTTTCAGTCGTTTCACTCGTTTCACTCGTTTCACTCGTTTCATTCGTTTCATTCGTTTCATTCGTTTCATTCGTTTCATTCGTTTCATTCGTTTCCTTCGTTTCGTTTGTTTCGTTCGTTTCGTTCGTTTCGTTCGTTTCGTTCGTTTCGTTCGTTTCGTTCGTTTCGTTCGTTTCGTTCGTTTCGTTCGTTTCGTTCGTTTCGTTCGTTTTATTCGTTTTATTCCTTTTATTCGTTTTATTCGCTTTATTCGTTTTATTCGTTTTATTCGTTTTATTCGATTCATTCGTTTAATTCGTTTCAGTCGTTTCATTCGTTTCATTCGTTTCATTCGTTTCATTCGTTTCATTCGTTTCATTCGTTTCATTCGTTTCATTCGTTTCGTTCGTTTCGTTCGTTTCGTTCGTTTTATTCGTTTTATTCCTTTTATTCGTTTTATTCGCTTTATTCGTTTCATTCGTTTCATTCGTTTCATTCGTTTCATTCGTTTCATTCGTTTCATTCGTTTCATTCGTTTCATTCGCTTTATTCGCTTTATTCGCTTTATTCGTTTTATTCGTTTTATTCGATTCATTCGTTTCATTCGTTTCATTCGTTTCATTCGTTTCATTCGATTCATTCGTTTCATTCGATTCATTCGTTTCATTCGTTTTATTCGTTTTATTGGTTTAATTCGTTTTATTGGTTTTATTCGTTTTATTCGTTTTATTCGCTTTATTCGCTTTATTCGTTTTAGTCGTTTCATTCGTTTCATTCGTTTCATTCGTTTCATTCGTTCATTCGATTCATTCGTTTCATTCGTTTCATTCGTTTCATTCGTTTCATTCGTTTCATTCGTTTCATTCGTTTCATTCGTTTCATTCGTTTCATTCGTTTCATTCGTTTCATTCGTTTCATTCGTTTTGTTCGCTTTATTCGCTTTATTCGCTTTATTCGCTTTATTCGTTTCATTCGTTTCATTCGTTTCATTCGTTTCATTCGTTTCATTCGTTTCATTCGTTTCATTCGTTTCATTCGTTTCATTCGTTTCATTCGTTTCATTCGTTTTATTCGTTTAATTCGTTTTATTCGATTCATTCGTTTCATTCGTTTCATTCGTTTCATTCGTTTCATTCGTTTCATTCGTTTCATTCGTTTCATTCGTTTCATTCGTTTCATTCGTTTCATTCGTTTCATTCGTTTCATTCGTTTTATTCGATTCATTCGTTTCAGTCGTTTCAGTTGTTTCACTCGTTTCACTCGTTTTATTCGATTCATTCAAAAGGAGGAACAAGTTCAGAGTTCATTACCTCGGCCATTTTTAGGGTTCCGTACCTCGAAAGGAAAAAACGGAACCCTTATAGGATCACTTTGTTGTCCGTCTGTTTGTCTGTCTGTCAAGACCATTTTTCTCAGGAACGCGTGGAGGTATCAAGCTGAAATTTATATCAAATATTCAGGTCTATTGTCCTTTAGAGCTGTGAAAAAATCAAACTTATAAGCTAACGCAATCAAAAGATACAGTCGTTTATGCTGCAAATTTTATAGTTTTTCGGCACTCGCAAAACCTACGGGGTACTTCCCGTTAACTTAGAAACTTGAAATTTGGCACAAAGCAACGTCATATAGCATAGACAATGGAAAAATTACAAAACGTAGACATTTTTAGTTCAATCATACAAAAACATATTTTTTTAAATTTTAAACTTACTACCTTTTTCCTCGTAAACGCGTAAAGGTATTAAATTGAAATTCATGTCAAATACTCAAGGCTATAGGATCTTTCAGATGTAGCAAAACCAAACTTTTATGTCATCCCAATCAAAAGAAATAGCAATTTAAGTCGCATATTTTGAAACTGAGTACTCGCAAGAAACTCAAAACCTAAAGGGTACTTCGCGTAAACTCAGAAACTTGAAACTTGGCACGAAGAAACTTCATATAGCACAGATAGAGGAAAAATTACGAAAAGTAGATATTTTTAGTAAAATCATACGAAAAATATTTTTTTAAATTTTAAACTTACTAACTTTTTCCTCGTAAACGCGTAGAGGTATTAAATTGAAATTAGTAATAAACATACTACAACTTTTGCTTGTTTGTACGGAACCCTCGGTGCGCGAGTCCGACTCGCACTTGGCCGGTTTTTTTATTTTAGAGCAAAGTTTTTTAAATAAAACACGCTTATTTTAGCGTATTCTATATGGAAAAATCATAAAAAGGACATGTTATAATGACATCCCGTCTATGGTTTTTTTTCGAAATCCATATAATATATAAGTTCAGTCCATTATCACGGCCATTTTTGAATTGAGAGAAAAGTTTTTTAAATAAAACACGCTTATTTTAGCGTATTCTATATGGAAAACTCATAAAAAGTACATGTTATAATGACGTCCCGTCGATGGTTTTTTTTTTTAAATCCAAATAATATGTAAGTTCAAAGTCCATTATCTCGGCCATTTTTGATTTGAGAGAAAAGTTATAATGACGTCCCGTCGATGGTTTTTTTCGAAATCCAAATAATATACAAAGTTCAAAGTCCATTATTTCGGCCATTTTTGATTTTAGAGAAAAGTTTCTTAAGTAAAACACGCTTATTTTAGCGTATTCATGACGGAAAAATCATAAAATGTACACGTTATAATGACGTCTCGATATACACGTTCAAAGTCCATTATCTCGGCCATTTATGATTAAAAGAAAAGTTTTTCAAATAAACCACACTTATTTTAGCATACTTTATACGGAATAATCATAAAAAGTACACGTTTTAATGAAGTTCCGTCGATGGTTTTTTTCGAAGTCCAAATTATATACAAGTTCAGAGACCATTATCTCGGCCATTTTTGATTTTAGAGAAAAGTTTCGTAAGTAAAACACGCTTATTTTAGCGTATTCTATATGGAAAAATCATAAAAAGTACATGTTATAATGACGTCCCGTCGATGGATCTTTTTCGAAATCCTAATTATATACATGTTCAACGTCTATTATCTCGGCCATTTTTGATTTTAGAGAAAAGTTTCTCACATAAAACACGCTTATTTTAGCGTATTCTGTACAGAATAATCATAAAAAGTACACGTTATAATGACGTCCCGTCGATGGTTTTATTTTGAAGTCCAAAATATATACAAGTTCAAAGTCCATTATCACGGCCATTTTTTATTTTAGAGAAAAGTTTCTCAAATTAAACAAGCTTATTTTAGCGTATTCTATACGACAAAATCATAAAAAGTACACGTTATAATGAAGTCCCGTCGACGGTTTTTTTTCGAAGTCCAAATGATATACAAGTTTCATGTCCAATCAGCCATTTTGATTTTGGAGAAAAGTTTTTCAAATAAAACATGCTTATTTTAGCGTATTCTATACGGTAAAATCATAAAAAATATGCTATATAATGATACCCCATCGGTGGTTGTTTTTTCGAAGTCAAAATTATATACAAGTTCAGAGTCCATTATCTCGGCCATTTTTGATTTTAGAGAAAAGTTACTTGAGTAAAACACGCTTTTTTTAGCGTATTCTATACGGAAAAATCATAAAAAGTACACGTTATAATGACGTCTCGATATGCAAGTTCAAAGTCCATTATCTCGGCTATTTTTGATTATGAAGAAAAGTTTTAAAATAAAACACGCTTATTTTAGCATATTCTATACGGAATAATCATAAAAAGTACACGTTATAATGAAGTCCCGTCGATGGTTTTTTTTCGAAGTCCAAATTATATGCAAGTTCGCAGTCCATTATCTCAGCCATTTTTGATTTTAGAGAAAAGTTTTTCAAATAAAACATGCTTATTTTAGCGTATTCTATACGGAAAAATCATAAAAAGTACACGTTATAATGGTGTCCCGATATACAAGTTCAAAGTCCATTATATCGGCAATTTTTGATTTTAGAGAATAGTTTTTCAAATAAAACACGCTTATTTTAGCGTATTCTATACAGAATAATCATAAAAAGTACTTGTTATAATAACGTCCCGTCAATGGTATTTTTTTTGAAGTCCAAATTATATACAAGTTCAAAGTCCATTGTCTCGGCCATTTTTGATTTTAGAGAAAAGTTTCTCAAGTAAAACACGCTTATTTTAGCGTATTCTATACGGCAAAATCATAAAATGTACACGTTATAATGACGTCCCGTCGATGATTTTTTTTTGAGGTCCAAATTATGTACAAGTTCAAAGTCCATTACCTCGGCCATTTTTGATTTTAGGGAAAAGTTTTTCAAATAAAAGACGCTTATTTTAGCGTATTCTATACGGAAAAAATCATTAAAAGTACACGTTATAATGATACCCCGTCGCCATTTTATTTTTTAAGTCCAAATTAGTCCATGTAGTGAATCTTCAAAGTCCGGTAACTTCGATGTTTTTGGGTAAAAAAATGTTTCTTATAAAACTTGCTTATTTTAACACATTCTACAAAATAAAGTATGTGTCATAATGACACCATTCCAACCAAAATAGTCCAAATTGTACTTAACCTTCAGGGCCCCATAACTTCGAAATTATTGAGTTAAAAAAAAAATGTGTTAAAGAAAAGTTGCTTATTTTTATGTGTTATATACGATAAGTTAATAAAAACAGCCTTATTATGACATCACACTGATGAAAAATTTATTAAGTCCAGCCCGGCCCTTTGCTAGTCCAACCGAGAGGCAGATAACGATATTTCGATTTTCGCGTTTCACGATAGCCACTCTGTAAACAAACCGCCTTGATGCATAAATTACATATTTATTAGTTACAAATTATCTGTGACAATTTGCCAAAATACTGTTTAAATGGTAAACTAGGTTTACCGTGGCACACAGATCCGCCGTTGCAGTCCCTTATGGACTACGTTTACATTAATTATCCTTAACTTACTTAAGTTTTATATTATTGCTTTCTTTACTATGAAAAATAAAGAAGAGCGACAAAAAATCGCTGTTTGTCTTTGTCGCACTTATTACTACTATTACTATATGTATGCATAGAGTAATAATAGAAAACATACAAGCCGCTAGGCAGCCTGGTCGGCACATGAACCCCGCCCGCGCCTTACCCTTCCCCGCGCATGCCCTTTACGCAAAACAAGTTTTCATTCTGAAAAATAAAAATAATCCATTGATTATAATGACACAAATTTCAAACATTGTTTCGATACGCTTTTATAAAAATATTGATGCAAATTTTAATAACTTTAATATTTTATTGTACTCTTAACAGGGGTCATACAAGAAAAAAAATTAAAGTAAATAAATATCATTGATTAATATGGCACAAATTTATTCAAATAATAGATACCGATATATTAGAAAGCACAGTACCTAATCGATCAACTCTAATTTTATATAGGCTTGTAAAAGTCCACATATATGTGCTGATTGAACGTCAGTATTCCCATTGACGAAAGTGACACAAAACGCGTCCGTGTGTCAGTAACAACTTTGCTGTTACAGTGAAAAAACAATTTTGATCTCTAATTTTCTATTTAACGAATAATGTTAAAAAAAAGAAATGTCTAAGTTTCTACCTACGCAACAACCTAGAATGACACCAATTATTATTATTGGCTAAGTTGGATGGCCTGAACTCTGTATGCGAATAATAAGCATCTTTAATATTATCGAAACTTCATAATTTATCGGTACGGGTCTATTATTACTCTATGCATACATATAGTAATAGTAGTAATAAGTGCGACAAAGACAAACAGCGATTTTTTGTCGCTCTTCTTTATTTTTCATAGTAAAGAAAGCAATAATATAAAACTTAAGTAAGTTAAGGATAATTAATGTAAACGTAGTCCATAAGGGACTGCAACGGCGGATCTGTGTGCCACGGTAAACCTAGTTTACCATTTAAACAGTATTTTGGCAAATTGTCACAGATAATTTGTAACTAATAAATATGTAATTTATGCATCAAGGCGGTTTGTTTACAGAGTGGCTATCGTGAAACGCGAAAATCGAAATATCGTTATCTGCCTCTCGGTTGGACTAGCAAAGGGCCGGGCTGGACTTAATAAATTTTTCATCAGTGTGATGTCATAATAAGGCTGTTTTTATTAACTTATCGTATATAACACATAAAAATAAGCAACTTTTCTTTAACACATTTTTTTTTAACTCAATAATTTCGAAGTTATGGGGCCCTGAAGGTTAAGTACAATTTGGACTATTTTGGTTGGAATGGTGTCATTATGACACATACTTTATTTTGTAGAATGTGTTAAAATAAGCAAGTTTTATAAGAAACATTTTTTTACCCAAAAACATCGAAGTTACCGGACTTTGAAGATTGACTACATGGACTAATTTGAACTTAAAAAATAAAATGGCGACGGGGTATCATTATAACGTGTACTTTTAATGATTTGTTCCGTATAGAATACGCTAAAATAAGCGTCTTTTATTTGAAAAACTTTTCCCTAAAATCAAAAATGGCCGAGATAATGGACTTTGAACTTGTACATAATTTGGACCTCAAAAAAAAATCATCGACGGGACGTCATTATAACGTGTACATTTTATGATTTTGCCGTATAGAATACGCTAAAATAAGCGTGTTTTACTTGAGAAACTTTTCTCTAAAATCAAAAATGGCCGAGACAATGGACTTTGAACTTGTATATAATTTGGACTTCAAAAAAAATACCATTGACGGGACGTTATTATAACAAGTACTTTTTATGATTATTCTGTATAGAATACGCTAAAATAAGCGTGTTTTATTTGAAAAACTATTCTCTAAAATCAAAAATTGCCGATATAATGGACTTTGAACTTGTATATCGGGACACCATTATAACGTGTACTTTTTATGATTTTTCCGTATAGAATACGCTAAAATAAGCATGTTTTATTTGAAAAACTTTTCTCTAAAATCAAAAATGGCTGAGATAATGGACTGCGAACTTGCATATAATTTGGACTTCGAAAAAAAACCATCGACGGGACTTCATTATAACGTGTACTTTTTATGATTATTCCGTATAGAATATGCTAAAATAAGCGTGTTTTATTTTAAAACTTTTCTTCATAATCAAAAATGGCCGAGATAATGGACTTTGAACTCGCATATCGAGACGTCATTATAACGTGTACTTTTTATGATTTTTCCGTATAGAATACGCTAAAAAAAGCATGTTTTACTCAAGTAACTTTTCTCTGAAATCAAAAATGGCCGAGATAATGGACTCTGAACTTGTATATAATTTTGACTTCGAAAAAACAACCAGCGATGGGGTATCATTATATAGCATATTTTTTATGATTTTACCGTATAGAATACGCTAAAATAAGCATGTTTTATTTGACAAACTTTTCTCCAAAATCAAAATGGCTGATTGGAAATGAAACTTGTATATCATTTGGACTTCGAAAAAAAACCGTCGACGGGACTTCATTATAACGTGTACTTTTTATGATTTTGTCGTATAGAATACGCTAAAATAAGCTTGTTTAATTTGAGAAACTTTTCTCTAAAATAAAAAATGGCCGTGATAATGGACTTTGAACTTGTACATAATTTGGACCTCAAAAAAAAATCATCGACGGGACGTCATTATAACGTGTACATTTTATGATTTTGCCGTATAGAATACGCTAAAATAAGCGTGTTTTACTTGAGAAACTTTTCTCTAAAATCAAAAATGGCCGAAATAATGGACTTTGAACTTGTATATTATTTGGATTTCGAAAAAAACCATCGACGGGACGTCATTATAACTTTTCTCTCAAATCAAAAATGGCCGAGATAATGGACTTTGAACTTACATATTATTTGGATTTTAAAAAAAAACCATCGACGGGACGTCATTATAACATGTACTTTTTATGAGTTTTCCATATAGAATACGCTAAAATAAGCGTGTTTTATTTAAAAAACTTTTCTCTCAATTCAAAAATGGCCGTGATAATGGACTGAACTTATATATTATATGGATTTCGAAAAAAAACCATAGACGGGATGTCATTATAACATGTCCTTTTTATGATTTTTCCATATAGAATACGCTAAAATAAGCGTGTTTTATTTAAAAAACTTTGCTCTAAAATAAAAAAACCGGCCAAGTGCGAGTCGGACTCGCGCACCGAGGGTTCCGTACAAACAAGCAAAAGTTGTAGTATGTTTATTACTAATTTCAATTTAATACCTCTACGCGTTTACGAGGAAAAAGTTAGTAAGTTTAAAATTTAAAAAAATATTTTTCGTATGATTTTACTAAAAATGTCTACTTTTCGTAATTTTTCCTCTATCTGTGCTATATGAAGTTTCTTCGTGCCAAGTTTCAAGTTTCTGAGTTTACGCGAAGTACCCTTTAGGTTTTGAGTTTCTTGCGAGTACTCAGTTTCAAAATATGCGACTTAAATTGCTATTTCTTTTGATTGGGATGACATAAAAGTTTGGTTTTGCTACATCTGAAAGATCCTATAGCCTTGAGTATTTGACATGAATTTCAATTTAATACCTTTACGCGTTTACGAGGAAAAAGGTAGTAAGTTTAAAATTTAAAAAAATATGTTTTTGTATGATTTAACTAAAAATGTCTACGTTTTGTAATTTTTCCATTGTCTATGCTATATGACGTTGCTTTGTGCCAAATTTCAAGTTTCTAAGTTAACGGGAAGTACCCCGTAGGTTTTGCGAGTGCCGAAAAACTATAAAATTTGCAGCATAAACGACTGTATCTTTTGATTGCGTTAGCTTATAAGTTTGATTTTTTCACAGCTCTAAAGGACAATAGACCTGAATATTTGATATAAATTTCAGCTTGATACCTCCACGCGTTCCTGAGAAAAATGGTCTTGACAGACAGACAGACAGACGGACAACAAAGTGATCCTATAAGGGTTCCGTTTTTTCCTTTCGAGGTACGGAACCCTAAAAATGGCCGAGGTAATGAACTCTGAACTTGTTCCTCCTTTTTGTAAAGGGTCGGCAACGCGCATGTGACACCTCTGGTGTTCCAGGCATCCATATGCTACTGCTTACCATCTGGCGGGCCGTATGCTTGTTTGCCACGTTGTGGTATAAAAAAAAAGAGTAAAATAAGAATACAATTAAACAAAATAAACGGAATAAAAACAGAATCAATACAAAATGACAAAATAAAAACAAAATACAGACGAAAAGAAAAAACTGGCCAAAGGCGAGTCGGACTCGCGCACCGAGGGTTCCGTACAAACCTATAACAAGCAAAAGTTGTAGTATGTTTATTACTTATTTCAATTTAATACCTCTACGCGTTTACGAGGAAAAAGGTAGTAAGTTTAAAATTTCAAAAAATATTTTTTGTATGATTTTACTAAAAATGTCTACTTTTCGTAATTTTTCCTTTGTCTGTGCTACATGAAGTTTCTTCGTGCCAAGTTTCAAGTTTCTGAGTTTACGGGAAGTACCCTTTAGGTTTTGAGTTTCTTGCGAGTACTCAGTTTCAAAATATGCGACTTAAATTGCTATTTCTTTTGATTGCGTTCACATAAAAGTTTGGTTTTGCTACATCGAAAAGGTCCTATAGCCCTGAGTATTTAACATGAATTTCAATTTAATACCTCAACGCGTTTACGAGGAAAAAGGTAGTAAGTTTAAAATTTCAAAAAAATATTTTTTGTATGATTTTACTAAAAATGTCTACTTTTCGTAATTTTTCCTTTGTCTGTGCTATATGAAGTTTCTTCGTGCCAAGTTTCAAGTTTCTGAGTTTACGGGAAGTACCCTTTAGGTTTTGAGTTTCTTGCGAGTACTCACTTTCAAAATATGCGACTTAAATTGCTATTTCTTTTGATTGCGTTCACATAAAAGTTTGGTTTTGCTACATCGGAAAGGTCCTATAGCCCTGAGTATTTAACATGAATTTCAATTTAATACCTCCACGCGTTTACGAGGAAAAAAGTAGTAAGTTTAAAATTTCAAAAAATATTTTTTGTATGATTTTACTAAAAATGTCTACTTTTCGTAATTTTTCCTTTGTCTGTGCTATATGAAGTTTCTTCGTGCCAAGTTTCAAGTTTCTGAGTTTACGGTAAGTACCCTTTAGGTTTTGAGTTTCTTGCAAGTACTCAGTTTCAAAATATGCAACTTAAATTGCTATTTCTTTTGATTGCGTTGACATAAAAGTTTGGTTTTGCTACATCTGAAAGGTCCTATAGCCCTGAGTATTTGACATGAATTTCAATTTATTAACTCCACACGTTTACGAGGAAAAAGGTAGTAAGTTTAAAATTTAAAAAAATATTTTTTTGTATGATTTTACTAAAAATTTCTACTTTTTGTAATTTTTCCGTTGTCTATGCTATATGACGTTGCTTCGTGCAAAATTTCAAGTTTCTGAGTTCGCGGGAAGTACCCCGTAGGTTTTGCGAGTGCCGAAAAACTCCAATATTTGCAGCATAAACGACTGTATCTTTTGATTGCGTTGGCTTTTAAGTTTGATTTTTTCACAGCTCCAAGGGACAATAGACCTGAGTATTTGATACAAATTTCAGCTTGATACCTCCACGCGTTCCTGAGAAAAATGGTCTTGACAGACAGACAGATAGACAGACAGACAGACAGACAGACAGACAGACAGACAGACAGACGGACAACAAAGTGATCCTATAAGGGTTCCGTTTTTTCCTTTCGAGGTACGGAACCCTAAAAACAAAAATAAAACAAAAGTAAAAAAAAATACGTTATTGTCGTGGAACACTCCGTTAGAACGAAGTAATATTATTTAATTTTTGACTTTTTCGTATTTTTTGTCGTTTTTGAATTTTTTGAATTTTTGAGATTTTTGAGATTTTTGAGATTTTTGAGATTTTTGAGATTTTTAAGATTTTTGAGATTTTTGAGATTTTTGAGATTTTTGAGATCTTTGAGATTTTTGAGATTTTGAGATTTTTGAGATTTTTGAGATTTTTGTGATTTTTGTGATTTTTGAAATTTTTGATTTTATAGAAATTTTTAACTTGACTTTTTTCACTTTGTCACTTCTCACTTTCACTGTCACTTCTATTCACTTTATTCTATTTTTCATTTTTTTTATTTCATTCCATTTCACATGTTTTTCAATGCTGTTTCGTGACGGTCACGTGACTTTTTTTCGCCTAGCCCCCCATCCGCGAACCGTCCGATAAGGAACTTCGTTCCAATAAAACAGCACTAAATAAAAATATTACGTTGCGTTTTCTACCCATAATTCACGATGCTTGAAATCTTCGAAAATGTACTCAACAGTCTAGTCAAAACACAAACAAAGCGGCTACCGCTCAAAAAGGTACGTATTGGCGAGACACGCACGAGTTCATTGCCCTACTCGCCGGCTTCCCGCGACTCGCTCCTCCGCTCAGTTCCTTTGTCGAGTATGTCAGCTTTATCACCCCGCGCGCCTCCGTGAGCAAGTACCTACATCGTAACAGCTAAGATGCCAGCGCCTGGTTGACGCATGGATTAGCTTGTTAAGAAGCGAGCCGGGGGTCTACTTCTAGTGGTCATTACAGAAGTAAGCCGAACAGGCGTACCACCAAGGTCACGCGCTATAGTTAAGAAGATTTCCTCTGAACGCAAATATTGTTTCTGTTTAATTTTAGACGAAATATCATTGATGAAAGTGACACAAATTGAAATATCTACTTTAAAATCCCTTTTTGATGATTAGAATGTGAACTCTGATGACTTTAATAATTTATTAAAACGATAACAGCCTAAAAATACGAAATTACCAAGAAACTTAAATTTTCATTGCTTAATTTGACACATATTGATTTTATTGACATTTTTAGAGGTGATGATATAGTTAATCCTTATTTTATGAACTCAAATTTTTTATACGTAGTTTTTTAGCGTTGTCATACTATATAAAATTGCACTCGACGTAAATGACACAAACTAGTTTTGTACAACAATAAAACTGTTCTAAATACAAAACAGTTATATTTTCTAACTCTAATATTCTTTTACTCAAGTTATGGCAAGCTAAAAAAGTTTTGCTTAGTATTGCTTAGGGATGAATGTTACCAAACACAATAATGTAACTGTTTTGGATCAGCATGATTATATTAAGAGGCTGCTTGAGCGTTATCATATGTCTGATAGTAAACCAGTTTTAACTCCACTACCTGTAAATTGTAAATTAGAAAAGTCTAACAAGCCTTTAGATGACAATACCTATCATAATATGCAACTACTTGGCTCACTAATGTTTTTGTCTGTTTGTACTCGTCCAGACATAGATTAATGAGATTAAATAGATATTTCACTAGGAACATCGCTCGTTTTGTTCCAATGTTCTTCAATAGATGTCGCTCAGAGTACCACTGGCTCGTAATATTTTTTTATGTTATTTGAAATCTAGTACCTAGTTATCTAAAACTACGTCATTATATTACCTAAACGGATTACAACAAAACCAATAAAAAAAAACTGATTAAACCTAAGAAAAAAACAATTCCACGTAAAATCGCATTTTTAGTTTAAGCGCCATCTATTGTAGTTTCTCATAATTTTACAGTTTAGCTCGATCTTGAAGTAACACTTTATATAGCTAGTTTCTTTAATAATAAAAGCTCATAGATGTCACAAAAATAAATCTCAAAAATACTTTTTGGTCAACAAAAACAAAATTTATTGGAATTTTCAATGAAAATCGAAAAAATCGTCTCGTAAATATGGTACTATGCACTTATTACAACGGAATAAGATACTATGGGACATATTTTTGAGTAAGATGAGTACACCCATATTTTTACAGCTGACTGTACTCAATAATTTAATTCGGCTAGGTAATAATAATTATAAATATTACAGTACAATCTTACAAAAATCGTCCTTACTCCTACAGTAAAGTAATCAATAGTTAGGGCTTGTGTGTACTAGACGACGATATAATTATATAATATATATATATATATAGATAAATACTTAAATACATCGAAAACATCCAAAACTCAGGTACAAATATTTGTGTATTTGTCACAGATCAAACACATAAATAAATGCCTTTACCAGGATTCGAACCAGGGGGCTGATTTTTGACATTCGAGCGCTCGAATTCAAAGAATTTAACCTCGAATATAATCGCACACAAAATTAATAGTATAAATAATCATGACTTTAAATTACTATCGCTGTTATTTTTAAAACATAATTTCTTCGTTTTATTCAGTTTTAAATGTCATATTCGAGTGCTCCAATCTCAAAAATCGCCCCGCTGACTTTCTGCTTTCTGTCTACTGCCTCCATTATTTATAGGCTCAACACCGACTGGGCTAGGAGGCTGTTAAATATAGTAATTTTACTAAATATCACCACCACATCACCATCGTATCTTCATTAAATGATTTTTTTTATCTATAGGTACTTATTTTACGCTATTGTTGAAGTTAATAAGATAAGGTTTTATTATATACCATCCTTTGACCACTTTAAAAGTTTTAAGGTACCGCCACTGCACTCAATTACGAATTCTACTCTAAGTAGTTACAGAAAACCAAAAATAACTTTGTCGTAATGACTGTTGCCCTTGGATACGTATAAACGTAACCTATTCGCTACAAAACTAGCTATTATGACTAGGTTCTAGAGTGGCCTAGGACTGAATCAAATTGGTTGACCCCACCTTCAGATCAGACCGCGAGTCAGCGACAGATTTCTATGAGCAAATAGTTCAGAAATTTGTTACCGATTCGCGGTCTGATCTGAAGGTAGGTACCTACTTAGAGTACAATTCATAATTGAGTCAGTAATTTGACAGTAATCATTACGTCAAAAATCATAAATAATTAATAGTATTGAAACTAGATATAGGCACCCATGAGGATGAAACGGTATACTATAGACATATAAAATATAATTTTTAAGAAAAAAAAACCGACTTCAATGGGGGTAGCCGGTGAAGGATTATTGTAGATGGTGCACTTAGATTCCATACAATGAAATAACTTGCTTAAAAAACGCAGCGGAGAGGACCAATCGCCAAACGTGAACTATGCGTCGTTGAAGAGTTCCGTTCTGATTATCATCAGCAGTTCCACTTCATCAAATGTCACTCTTTTGAATGAAAATGCTTGATTTGTTGATAAAAATACAAAAATCACTATGTGTAAGCCCTTAAGATTTGAGGAGTTCCCTCGATTCTTTATGGATCCCATCATCAGAACTTGAGCTTGACGAATATTTGCTCTGACAATTAAACTTGCTAAACAAACACAGCGAAGAGGACGAATCGCCAAACGTGAACTATGCGTCGTTAAAGAGTTCCGTTCTGATCATCATCAGCAGTTCTACTTCATCAAATGTCACTGTTTTGAATGAAAATGATGGTTTTGTTGATAAAAATATAAAAATCACTATATGTATGCCTTTAAGATTTGAGGAGTTCCCTCGATTCCTCATAGATCCCATCATCACAACTGCGTTTTGACAAAAACGGGACCAATCTGTATATATATACTTACAATCAAAAAAAGAATTTTCAAAATCGGTTCAGGCATGACAGAGTTATGGAGTAACAAACATAAAAAAAAAAACAAAACATACACGCCGAATTGAGAACCTCCTCTTTTCAAATCTTGAAGTCGGTTAAAAAAGACGCGGTGCCTTGAAGACCATAGTGAAGACAAAATTGTGATTACATATTAAGCCGATTTCCTTGTGTTTACGCGCGACACGCACACGTGGAAGTCGAATTTCAGCTCAGCGCCCGACGGTTCGCGACGCGTACGTAGGTAACTAACAGAGCTCGCGCGTTACCAAGGCCTGACGCGACGTTGTCAGCTTGCTGTGTCGCAGGCGGCCGAATTGGCAACAACGCACAAAACTTACTCAACGTCTTGTCATTCGCAAATCAGTTGTAGGTTAATATTTGAATGTAGGGAAATGGTTAACAATTTGCATCTTAAATTTAAAGACCTCGTAGTGCAGCAGATAATCATATGGACTTATGAGTCGAAGGTCCGGAGTTCAAACCTTATCACAGACAATTTTAATGTTTTTATTTTTTGTTTTTTACCCTGCTTAACACGTGGCCTAATGTATCGAAAAAAATATATCTTACTTTTGTTTCATTGCAGGATTTGCAGATAATTAATTGTTTACTTACTTAATAATATCGTTTCTTGTTCGCGAGTGCTATATATGTAGCATAGCTCGGCAGACAACTTTCGGAGACGCCCGTTGGGTTATTATTTGATTTACATATATATATAAAAAAATAACAAATAAAAAAAATACAATTTACTCAATATTTCTACTGTAAAGCGACATCTATTGATTAATAGTATTGTTGAAGGATTTTCATCTAGGGAAATTTTACATAAAGACGTGTAGATGTCGTTAGTAGCCATGGCAAGTATTATGATTTCCCTGTGACGTGTAACGCCATCTCTAATCGAGAGATGTAAACAGTGAATTTTCAGTAACGCCATCTAGTGCTGATAGTTCTTTAGGCGGTTGCATTTTGTAACAAGGCATGGGCCCTCTATCATATACTTACTTTATGGTCCAGACATTTCATACGCGTGTAGTCAATTTAGTCAGTACAATACGTGTTTCGATGAAAGCCATTGGCGGACTGCAAAGCGAGTATTGAGGTACTTAGCCGGTACTATCAATTACGGTCTTTATTTTGAGAAGGATAAAAACTTTGAAATAAATGCATTTTCAGACGCCGACTGGGCTAATGATATAACGGACCGCAAGTCCTACACTGGCTTTGTAGTTAAACTAGGTAATAATGTCATCAATTGGGAAGCAAGAAAACAACGGTGTGTTGCACTTTCCAGTACTGAGAGTGAATTTCTTTGTATATCTGATGTTTGCAAAGACATATGTTTTATCAGGAATTTCTTGACAGAAATAATTGATAAACAATTTTATGTCAGTGTTTACAACGACAATCAAAGTGCTCAAAAACTGTTGTTAGCAAAAGAATATTCTCATAGAAAAACCAAGCACATAGACTTACGGTATCATTTTGTAAAGGACCTGATACACGAGGGTAAAATAAGTGTTAAGTATTTATGTACTGAGGAAATGATTGCCGATGTTCTCACAAAACCATTATGTGTACAAAAGCATCTTAAGTTTGTTAAAGCTCTGAAACTGAGAGGTTTAGAGACATAGTTGTTATGTAGATTCAGTCCTTTAGCTTTAACTAATGTTTCAATATCATTTTTTTTCTGTTCAGTATCTACTTATGTACTATGTACTCGTAATGATAAGTCGCAGTATATCATTATAACTTTATCCAATGTACAGCATAAGGAGGAATGTTGGAAATATTATGTCCATGATAATTTGTCTATGCCATACATTGTTCATAGTCTATATTGTTACTTAATCTGTGGACCCTAGGCCACTTCCTTCTTGTCATGGCGCTCTAGCTAGCTACTGCATGTAAGAGATTGTGTCGTCCCATTTATATTTTATTTTAATGTATTTACAACTTCTACAAACTTATATTTTAAACTGATTATATGTGATCGAATGTGAAGATTCAATACATGTATTAATCAGTTTAATCACCTGTTGTTGCATTTTCTTTTCTGATCTCGGGTATCGCACGCCGCCGCTTCCCAGCGTATAGTTCCCTGTATGCTATTTTAACAGATATGCGTGTGGAAATTTTTCAATTTTTTGTTTACAGCAGAGTTGGGCACACTTGATTCAAATCGGTGATTGATTACTAATCATCGCTGATTGAATAATCGCTGATTAAATCATAACACAAAACAATCAAGTAATTTCGCCATGAGTAAATCATTAACGACGGGCGCTGATTGAAACTAAATTAACGCTAATCAACTAACTTGTTCAATGTGATTGACGAATGTATGATTAGAGTGTTCTTAAGCTGATTTATATTATTACTAGAATAAGGCGTTTGTTCTGAATTTCACATATTGAACCAGATACATATGTAGAAATTTTCATTATCCTAAATGAAAATGAGAATGAGAATGAGATTGAGAATGAGATGAGATGAGATGAGAATGGGAATGAGAATAAATAAAAATGAAAATGAAAAGCGCATGTGGAAACCGCAGCTGTGTGATAGTTGCCTTAACGGTAGCCGAAAACCGCAATAAAACCGAACAGGCCGTTTCAAAGTTAAATGGGAGCATTCATTTGTACACTCATGGTACACTCATACCAAAAACTAACAAAAAAATTGTCGATATTTTGGTAAAGGTAACATTTGCCACTGGCATTTACGCTTTTATTGCTCAATATTGAATCTGCACTATACAACTTAAGACGTAACCGCCAACCGCCAAACCTTTAGAAATATTGTCACAAACAGCCATTTATCCTAAATGTATATTATACTCACCTAGGTACCGCCTCTGTTTCGTCAGGGAAAAAAGTGAAGGAGCTAGTAGCTACGCAAAATCTAATCAAAATCTAATCATCTAATCAACTAAATCGTTAGTCTTTCTGTCTTACTAATGTAATCACTTCAGCTAATTATGAGTGAAACTAAAAATCAACATGATTTACTCATGTCGGTGGTCAGTCAGATTAGAAAGCTCATGATTGCATTCGTAATCATGTTCATATGATTATGAGTAACGTTCTCATTTTTAACTTTAGTTTCAATCACGTTAATTTTTGCACAACTCTAGTTCACAGGCGTTATGTCGAGGATACTTATGTTAATCTAAGAATAAAATAATTATCATTCAACGTCGTAGTTTTATTTTATAACCTTTTTCTACTCCTGTACTTTTATCTGTCATTTATACATTCGTCAACACCTTTATAAGAACATAGATAATACACTCGATGAAAAGTCTATCTAGTCTATTCCCCAAAATAACACTCGTTCTATAAAAGCGCCAAAATAGTATCGCGGAATCGCGTGCAAACACGACTATTAATATAAAATAAATTACTGCCAACCTAAGAAACCTAAATAAACGCAGCGTTTTTAGAAAAAAAAAACTTTAAAAAAGAAAAAATTAAAAGAACCACAGACCTACTTCGTAGTTTTTTACGTTTCCCGTTCGTTTGTTGGGGCGAATTGCAAACTTTGAAAGTAATTTAGGTATTTTTACTAATCTCTGTAGCTCTTTAATAATTGATCAAATAACGACGGTGTGTATTTGTGTTAGTAATGTTAGTATTATTGAAAAATAGTGTTTTAATTTAAAAGGTAAAACTTAAATGATTGTTGATTATGTTGACAAAATAACTGCGATATCCATGAAGTTTTCAATTTCGCATTTTATGTATAAGTAAGTGTATTTGTAGAAAAAGTATTGTGTGCAACGTCGTATAAGTAGGTAAAAAAAATTTCCTAGCGTTTTTCTTAACAATTTGTTACCCACGCCACTCACCTTTTTTGACCCCTCTTATACAACTGTTGCATAAACTACTATTTCCTTATCCCGACTTTCTCGTCGCTCAGCGACAATATTTTTTCGAATTCCGTAGATTCATTTCCAATGTGCTCGATAGTCGTGTGAGGCACGAAATCTGTGAATTTTTTTCGTGTACTTGTGATATCAATATATTTATTTTGTTGTGAGGATCAAATGTCTATATGGGGCCAATTGCGTTAAAGCAACACAAAAGTCAGAAATGAGACTTAAAGTCTATTTGCATTTGTTTCACAAAACGCGACGCGAAAGTGACGTCACGATTACATTGTCGCCCTGTTTAAAGTATGGAAAAGTTGTGAAATTGCTATTTTTACAATGAAATGTTGCATTTATGTATATGGTTGCCATACAATTTCTTTACAGTAAACTGTTAAAAATCGAATGGTATCATTGTTTTTTTTAATATCGTACTTTAAAAAATCGGTAAAATTTTGAAATTTTGAAGCCTTTCATATGTTTGAACCATTTCAATGCATATTTTAGTTTTTCACTTTATTTGGATATATTTTACATCCTTTCAACTATATTTTATTTCACAATAAAATTAAACATGTGTCATCAGCCCTATTATTTACCAGTGGTGCTAGTGGACACGTTGAAGGCCCCTGTTGTGTAATGTTTGTTACAAACATACATACATAGCGTAACACGTCTGTTTCTATTGTAATGTTAATGTTCGTCAAGGTTTCGATGTGACGGTTATTAATGGCGAGTTATTTTCTAACTGGCGTGTTTTAAACCCATCAGGGTAATTGTGAAAACGTCCCAGCGGACATCGGACAGTTTGATGACTTTTTGAATTGTTACAGACTACTTTTTTTTAAATGTATGTTTACCGATTATTCGAAGACGGCTGGACCGAATTGAAAAATTATTTTTTTGTTTGTAAGAGTGTACTTCACAGTTGGTCCCATTTTAACCAGGTCAGGATCTGATGATAGGATCCTGGAGAAATCGAGGGAACTCTTTAAATATTATAGGCACACCTATAGTGATTTAAATATTTTTTTACAGTAGCTCGGGCATTTCCTTGTAGAAAGGTGGAGGCTTAGTAAATTAAAGTAAAAACGTTTTAATAGCTATTATTTTATGTTTTCTTCAACCTTTTGATTACAAAATAATGGTGAATATTATAGCTGCCCTATTGACATACTCGTAGGAAATTAACACTTTTGTGATTCGTGTCAATCGTGACGTCACAGTTACAAGCTCCCTCAGAAATCTCATAGCAAGGACTGTAACAAAATAGCTTGACCTGGCTTGACCGATGTCTGTGAGAATTAGCGTTCCCGTAATTCAGGTAATTGCAAAAAAAAAGTATGGATGGTTTGCCTGCTAGGACGATGTGTTCCATACAATAAACATTTTTTTTCTAATTTTTCCTTGTCGGATGCAATACCAAATATGCCCTTTGCTTCGACGGATCATCGGTATTTTAGGAACTCTTTATACCTATATATCTTGACAGTAGTAAAAAATTAACGAATACTTTTTAAAATGGTGTAAATTGATATCAATAACACTTTTCAGAAAAGCGATCACGGAAACCACTGCGTACCTTCTCTTTAATCATTAGTTTACCAAGTTTTTTTTTGAACCACTCGCAACGCTACTGGATCAATTGAATATTTCGCTTGCTGACAACGATTTTTTTCTCTTGAATAATATATACTGTTTGTTTTTCAGTGTGACGCCGCAAAACAACATGGACACACATATTTCTTAAAAATGGATCAGTTGCATTTAAGTAATACATGTCTTTTCTAGATAACACACCTTTTATTTATTGTGCGCTCTTACATTCCCTTCGAAAAAAAAGCACATCATTGGATTGTTTTGTACACATTTCCTAGGTCATCTTACGTTCACTAGGTACTAAGCTCTGTTACACTTTACTTTTTTCAGTGTCCTAACGAGCACCTAGCTAATAAGGTTCCTAACTCTCTTTAGTAGTAAACTAACTTTAAATGCGGTGGCACCTGACTAAATAACCCAAAAAAACCGGCCAAGAGCGTGTCGGGCCACGCTCAGAGTAGGGTTCCGTAGTTTTCCGTCCGTCACAGAAAGTGTCCCCACTTAAGAGTTAAAATAACACCGCCATGTAGGATATGATATGAGCGTTCCACCTACAGCAACATCTATCGGCAAATTAAGTAAACTATTGCGCGCGAGCTTAAAGTATGGAAGATGATTTTTATGGGATAATTCTTTATTGCGTGAACCGATTTTCACCGTTTCTACTTTATTTGAAAGCACGTCATTTCATTGTGATTTTGTAGAAATTACAAGTACAATAAACACCTGCTTATACGATTAAATTACAAACTTAGTTCAGAAATTATTTTGTAAATTTTTTTCAAAAACTATTAAACCTATCAAGTTCAAAATAATTTTCCTAGAAAGTTTTTATAAAGTTCTACTTTTGAGATTTTTTTCATATTTTTAAAACTTATGGTTCAAAAGTTAGAGGGGGGGGGGCACATTTTTTTTACTTCTGGAGCGATTATTTCCGAAAATATTTACATTATCAAAAAATGATTTTAGTAAACCCCTATTCATTTTTAAATACCTATCCAACAATATATCACACGTTAGGGTTGAAATGAAAAAAAAAATCACTCCCCACTTTACGTATAGGGGAGGTACCGCTTTTTATTTTACAACTTTGTCGGCGTGATTGATATACATATTAGTACCAAATTTCAGCTTTCTAGTGCTAACGGTCACTGAGATTATCCGCGGACGGACGGACGGACAGACGGACGGGCAGACATGGCGAAACTATAAGGGTTCCTAGTTGACTACGGAACCCTAAAAAAGGGGTGGGGGGGGTGGTTCGCTTCGGAGGTCTAGTCTGTGCTATATTTCTGCCTACGATTAGCTACTAGATCGAGTTTTGATAGAATTTTGGTGCAGGGAATTTTTTTTTGGATAATTTTTTTACCTGTATGCACTGCAGCACTGTACACACAATATAACTATTTAGACGAAGGAAGAGAAGAAACTATTCCCCTGCTTAAAACAGATAAGGCACTCCACATACTTGATCTGAATTCAGTTCGTCTTGGGTTAAATTCCGCATCCCTTTCTGGCTCCAACTTCGGCTCCGGATCCGGATCCGACTCCGGTAAATCAGATTTTAAAACTCCGGTAAACCCATCTCCGTAACATCCCTAGTAGCAAATAGGAATCGTCGTTCCCCACGAATTTCCGCAATCGTTTGTTTTTACTAGATGGCAGCACCGTGGTGTGAGGTCTTTTTGGCAGCAGCTGTCAAATTTAATACTCCAATAAAAAAAAATATGATTAAACCTGATGGTGGATTATGTTATGACAGCTAGACCTCTCCTCACGGTGCTGCCATCTAGTGAAAAACTCGATCGCGGGAACCCTCATAATTTTTTTTGTATCTATTGTATATCACTAACACGAAGCAAAACATATTTACTTACTATCAAAATCGACACAATATATATAATAATAAATAATAGATAGCACGGAACCGAGGCGGGCACAAATGGGAATGATTCGTTCCCATCTGTGACGTTGTGACCGCCCCACGTGACCATAGAGAGTGCAGATGGGAATACACTGAATTCCCGATTGTCGCCATAAAAAATCAGAACCGGGAGCATTCCCTAGGGGCTGTTCATAAATTACGTCATAAATTTTTGACGATTTTTGACCCCCCTCACCTAATCATCCGGTTTAAAAATATTTTGAAATAGTTTGTTATCAACATAACAAACTTAATTTATTATTGACTAGCTATGATACCCAGCTTCGCTCGGGAGTTGATATGAGATTACGTGGAAATAAAAAACATACTATGACGTAAAAAGTAAAAAATATATTTTGAAAACATTTTCTATATTTACATGTATTTACATTTTCTCATTATTTAGACTACTTGTTTATAAACAACATTTTTCATTTTATTGTCCGGGGTATATATATATAAATTTTTCGAACTTCCTACTCTTGAGCAAGCTACATATAGCTGACCGTGAGAGAAGCAGGATTCTTTGAGGTTGATGCCACAATATTTCAAAGTTTGCCCTTGCGCTTTGTTAATTGTAAAACTAAAGGCTAATTTAATTGGAAACTGCAATCTTTTAAATTGAAATGGCAATTCAGAAGAGATCAGTGGTATTCTAGGTATAAATACTGTGTGTCCTTTGTTCTTTCCAGAAATAAGTTCAGCTTCAATGACATTATTCGATAGCTGTTTTACGATCATCCTCGTTCCATTACATAGTTTTGGGGAGTTGAGATTTCTGAGTAGTATGATTGGAGATCCAATTTTCAGACGAAGGCAGTGTAATGGCATTCCTGGTACTTGTAAAGAGTTTAGAAATTCAGTAGGAAAGTTGACACTTTCTTCAATGGATACCATCGTGTCGATCGATTTATATACTTTCTCTTCACCAGGTATTTTCTTTAGAATATTAAAATTTATATCGTCAACAATATTATTTTTAGTGGCCAAAATTGCTCTTTGAAATAACCACTCTACGTTGGTATAGTTCTGAATAATATTTGGATAAATTTTGTCGATTAGTTCGTTTTCAGTAGTGGCTATGTTACAGAAATCACTATTGAGTTCAATGAGGCCGGTCGTTTGGTCAGTAGGATATGTACCTTCGCCTATTTGTAAAAGTATTTTAGCAATATGTGCTGTTGTTTCATCTTTTGATAATTCAACCCTCATGTTTTTTGTTAATTGCAGTATTTGTACTTGCGGCCAGAGATGTGACTTTTTTAAGCATGCATTGATCTCGTCTGCTGGTGTTGATTTGGGAATAACTGGAAGTGTTTGTCGAAAATCTCCTGAGAGTATGAGTAGAGCTCCTCCCATCATTTCAGAGTTTTTTCGCAATTCTTGTAATGTTCTGTCCATGGCTTCTAGTGATTTTTATGGGCCATGGTGCATTCATCCCAGAAGATAATTTTAGCATGTTTTAGAAGTTGACCCCGTCCAGATGTTCCTGAGATTTTACATACCGGGAATTGTTGTTCAGCTATATTCAACGGTAGTTGTAAGGCAGAATGGGCAGTTCGTCCTCCTTCCATAAGTGTGGCTGCAATGCCGGATGATGCTAGTGCCAGTGCGATGTGTTTTTCAGCACGTATTTCCGCCAGTATTAGATTTATTAGAAACGTTTTACCGGTGCCTCCTGGTGCGTCCAAGTAAATAATTCCACCAGTGTTGTTATTTATTCCGTTCATTATAACGTAATTTTTTTTTTGATTGTCATTGAGGAGTGGTTTGTTGTGAGCAATGTATTCAAGTAGTTCATTGACGTTGTAGCTTTTTTCCTTTGTAATTTCGTAGTTTAGCACACTGAAAGTATTTCTTTGTGGTGCTGGCATTCCAATTTCTACTAAGGTCTGGTTATTTATTGCTAAACATTTATCTTCTAAGCGAATGAGTGTTTCATTGAAGATGTCGTCATTGAATTCTATAGTCAGTTCTGGATTAGCTTGTCGGATTTGGTACAATATATCATCACTCATATTCCTTTTGAAAGAGTCCCATAGCTGTTTTGGGTTTGATGGGTTACATGTTGTTAGAATTATGGCGAATAACTCTCGAATTTGTTCAGCTGAAGCTGTGAGTGTGGCTTCTTGTAGTGTTAATTCCCAGTGGTTATCGTTTTCCAATAATCCTAAACGTTGACATGCTTCTCTGTAAGTCTGGCATATGTAGCCGTCAATAGTCCTGAGATCTGTGAAACTTGTTGGTCCCCGTATTTCGTGTAACAACATTCGGAGATAGAAACATTCGGCATTGTTTGGATGTACAGTGTATACTCGACCTATTGCGTTAGTTTTCATTATTTCTGGATGACCCTCTTCTGGCATTCCTTGTTTTCGTCGTTGAAAAATTTTCCTTGTTTTGTCCCACGTATAATAAATAGGGACGTCGACATACAGTAACGTCTTTGCGAATGGATCCGTTTGGCAAAGTTGGAAAAAAGCTGTTAATGTTGTGTTCTGAGGTGGTTCGCTTGCAATTTTTCTAGCCGAGTCTTTTGTGAAGTAAACTCTCTGTCCATTCTCCAAATGTACTGCTAGATCTTGCACAGCTGGTTCGCGTTCGTGTATGGGAAAACTAAAAATCCTCCACGCTGCTTCGTTACTGTTGATGTATTTTCCCATTTGGTACATGAGGATTTCATCATTTCTATTATTTTGTTCGCTATTTTGGACTATTTGAAATACTGCCATATCACTACCTTTGTTTACGTACTTACATATATATTTAATAGATTTTACTGAATTGCAATATTCAACGTTTATGTGTGCTTGGAACATTTTGGAAAGTAGTGGGTTATATGGTACTACCCATTGATTATCTATTTCCAGTTCGTCTCTGCCTTGTATTCATATTTTTGCTGTGAAGCCACCGTTTTTCGGTGATCGTCTTCTATATTTGGGATAGCCGTCATCTTCAGTTTTTGTATCGTCCAAGTATGGTTTTGGATATTTTTTTGTACATTTTCCATCACTCATGCATGGCGCATTGAAGTTTAATGGTCCACATGGTCCGTGAATCATGTTTTTCACTACTATGTTGTATAGTTCCGGATCATTTTGTGGATTGGGAAATTCAGCTTGGATGATTTTGTCGATATCCGTGGGATAAATTTTATCGTGTAGCCATATGAGATTGTGTGAGTGAGGTAATCCTCGTTTTTGCCACTCGATTGTATACATCCAGCATCTAACGGTTCCAAAGATGTGGTATTTTGTGATGACTTCAATAAATCTTATTTGTTTTTGTCGAAAAACTCGGGCTATCATGTCGTGTCGATCCATGGAGGTTTGTCCGTATTTAGTTGTTCTTTGATTTCTGGCCATGATGAGTTGCATGTAAATGTTATGAAGAGATCAGGTCGTCCATATTTTCTTACGTAGGTCATGGCATCTTGAGTATATTCGTGCATATGTCTTGGACTTCCTATGTATGATGAGGGTAAGATTACCATTGTTCCAGTATCGTCAATATTGCCGTCATTTATGATCGCATCTCGAAGGTGGATGTATTCTTCTGTGCGTAGTTTCTTCTGATTCAGTCTTATGTAAAGCATCCGTTCTGCTTCTATTTTTGCGTACATATCTACCAGAAATTGTTGGAATAAACGGCGAGTGTTGAGAATGTGATTGTATATTTTATTGTCTCTGATCATTAAGCGGTAAGCATAGAACTCCTTGGAAGTGACTTTTTTGTTTGTTTCTATGCCTGTTTTAGGATGAATTTGTTTTATATTGAAATGATAACCATCCTCTCCGTGCAGAAATATTAACGGATATTGAAGAGCATCATATGAACGGTGTGTCTCTGCAATGCGTTGTAGTCCTTTTCTTCTTCGTTGTACAATTATGTCACAGCTTGTATTTTCATTGTCCACAATTACGATGGCGACTTCTACGTTCGTGTTCTCCACGTGGTCTTTTATCGGCTCGAATTACAATTTTATAGTCATCAGAAATCATGCGGTCTAGTGTTGTTTTGAATATGTAAATCAGTTGATTGTATTTGTGTAAGATCCTCTGTACATCTTGGATTATTTCGCGTTCCAATCCAATAAAATTTGTACATCGTTGATCAATTTCGTTTTCTTCATTTCCGATGAAATATACTTGCAGAAATTTATAGTCATCGTTAGGCATTGGTAGTAACGATCCAATTTTGTGATAAATTTGCCCTTGAATTGAAAATACATATTCAAATTTGTCTCTATTAGTGTCAGTCGAAGTAACACCGAAAGAAGTCATTTGAAAGCAGGAGTTGTATGATGTTATATTTTGAAGAAAGTGTTCTGATTCTGGTGTTTCCCCGGTCATGAAATGTAGAAATTCCTGTGGAGGTGCTTCCAGTGGTGGTAATCGAATTTTTCCATTCATGCAACAGAGACCTGGTGTTTCTTTACTGAATTTTTTCGCGTGGCAAAATTGGCAAATGTTATTCATTTTTCCGATCACAACATATTTATGATCGTAATATTTCTTCGTCGGTTCGTAGTGGAATGCTTCCTTTGTTAGATTATCTTTTAAAATGCTCGATTCTTCAATACTTTTATTTTCTTTTCTTTCTTCGCTTTTTCCGCTTCTCAGGGTGCTCATTCTGGTTCGTTGATTTTGTAAACGTGCTTCGCGCTCTTCTTCCGTTTCATTTCTTCGATTTTCTTTTTGTTTCCGCCGTTTCGCTGCAGAACTGGCAAGATCTCCACCTCTTTTACGTCTAGGCATTGTATTCTGTAAAATATAAATTAAATGAACATTTTATAGACAAATATATTGTTACGTAAACGTGGAGCACGTTGAGACAAAGAAAAATAAATTATTTAATCTTCAAGCGGTCGCGCGATATTTTGTTTACGGCCAAAGTATATAGAAGGCATCGATTCAACGCCGCGCGACTACTTGAAAGTTAAGGAAATTACAATTAAAAGAAAATAAAAATAAAACCATTAGAATTAATTAAATACACTATTAAAAATACTCACATTTGATATTTCACAATAAAGGCTCACAGATAACTTTTTTCTTCTTCGCTTCGAAATCGAGAATTAATTAAACACACTATTAAAATACTCACACATGATACTTCAAAATAAAGGCTCACACACAGATAATTTCTTTCTTTTTCGTTTCGAAATCGCTTGTTTCGCTGTTCAAATCAAACTAACTCTGGCGGGTGACATCGGGCTCTTATATATTCAGAAAGCTAGGCTCTAGTATATTCGAGAAAGTTGGCGCTAGGATATTCGAGAAAGTTTGGGAATAATCGTTCGTTTAAGTCCATATTGTGTACAATGAATGAAATTCAACTATTCGACAACAGGTGGCGCCACTTTGGACAATGAATGAAGTTCAACTACTCGACAACAGATGGCGCCACTACACTTACTTTCCGAGTTGAAGGGTTGGAAAAGCCCTTATATCTTTAAAGACACACCCTTTAGGTTAAAACGGGAACTTTCTTGTTCGAGGGGGAATAAAAGGCTATCACACTATGTAAGTCCCTTTATCGTGCTGGGACTCCTTTTTAAGTTTTATCAGCACGCACATTGTCTCAACTTAGTTTTATTATATATAATGATTTAGTAGATAATATTTTATAGCATTAACAGTATATAGAAACACAAATTTAATTCCTTTTTTTACTCATTGAAGCACTTTTTAAAGATGCGAGAGATGATGTCATCTTCGGAATGACCCCCCCCCTCACCTTCTACATCATGCTAACATCATCCATCCGATGTCCAGACCCCCCCCCCCCCCATTTGAAATGACGTAATTTATGAACAGCCCCCAAGTCCTAATAAGGTCCGAATTAGGTGAAAAATTTAAAAGGACAGCCCCGTGTATATAAAGCTACATGGATAATGATCTTTTTTTTAAATACCACGAGTACCACGACGGTGGCAAACTAGCATACGGGCTGCTAGATGGTAAGCATAACTCCAGAGGATTCCACGCGTTGCTGACCTTTTAAGAACCTATTACACTCATTTCTATGAAGAGTGTTGGAATACTAGAGTCGAACTCCCGGTTTAAGATTTCTATAATATCGTGGTGACCCGGGGTCCCAGTCTCAGTCCCGGAATCCTGTATTTCCGGATCCGTGGAGTCCCGGTTTCCGAAGCTCAAGGCGAGGAATAAATAACAAAATGTCAATACGTAAAAACTTCCACGTAATTGAACGAGCGAAGCATAAGCGAAGTAAAGTTCCTACAAACAACTTCGGCTACTGGGACGTCTCGGCATTTCGATGGCTTTTTGATTTTGAGGGTTTGTTCCGCGTTAACACATTCATTGCCACCCAGCCAAACAAGACGTCCGCGCCTGGCCACAAAAATTTCGTCATATAAAGCTGTAGTACCACGATCCCGACTATCGGGTCGTCCGGTCTGGGAACGAAGTCATCAAATACCCGATAGCCGAGTGTACCTAAACGGGAGGCCTTCTTCGTATTCAATTACTAAGATAAAAATAATACGGTAAAAGTATTTTTCTACTCCAGCACTTCTATATGCCAATTAAATGACTGATAGTGGTATCTAAAACTACATCATTTAAGTGAAGGCGCTAAAGTCTATTTGTCTATAGGTACTTTCTATAACTGCTAGCAGTCACACAAAACATATTGTGCAACTGTTTTTGTTTTTTTAATACACTGACTTCCAGGTGCCATGTCTAAAAAGGGTTCGTTCTTGTTTACAATATAAATTATATTTTCAAGTTGATATATACTTGAAATTATTTTTGCACGAACTATGATAAAAACATTATCATGTCTTTTTTAAAGTATTAATGTCATAAATAATTTAGTTTTCATATTTATGAAAAGCATAATAGTACTTTAATGTAAACTTTTGCATTGAGAGTTACTTGAACGAAGCCATATTTTTTTGCAATTGAAAACCAACTCGTGGTCTGTCTATGACATTTAGTCAAAAAGTTAATATTTAAAAAGTTTCAACACAATTTTTGTATTTAAACTCGTATATTATGTTAATATCAAGAAGTTTATGTTAATTTTCATAAAATATGTGACAAGAAAACTTCACAGTTAATATCCGAAGACTTCGGCACAAAAGTAAGAGTTATTTATTAGTTGATAGAAAAATCTTAAAACAATAGTATTTTGTGCAACAGGTACATAATAAGGGTTCTTAAGATTCGAGGGTCGAAGTTACAAAATGAGGCGAAGCCGAATTTTGTAATAACAGACCCGAGAATTTTAAGACCTAATTATGTACCGTTGCACACGAAACTTTTTCTACGACAGTAGCAAAAACGTAATTAATAAATAATTTTAAAGTTCTTAAGTATCACGAGTACATAAATCAATTTTGTTTTACGATTTTTCTATCAACTAATAACTTACTTTTGTGCCGAAGTCTTCGGATATTCACTGTGAAGTTTTCTTGTCACTTATTTTATGAAAATTAACATAAACTTCTTGATATTAACATAATATACGAGTTTAAATACAAAAATTAAGCCGTACATTGTGTTGAAACTCTTTAAATATTAACTTTTTGACTAAATGTCATAGACAGACCACGAGTTGGTTTTCAATTGCAAAAAATATGGCTTCGTTTTTATCATAGTTTGTGCAAAAATAATTTCAAGTATAAAAATATAATTTATATTGTAAACAAGAACGAACCTCAGTGTATTAAAAAAACAAAAACAGTTGCACAATATGTTATGTGTGACTGCTAGCAGTTGTAGAAAGTACCTATAGACAAATAGACTTTAGCGCCTTCACTTAAATGATGTAGTTTTAGATACCACTATCAGTCATTTAGTTGGCACATAGAAGTGCTGGAGTAGAAAAAATTGATTTATGTACTCGTGATACTTAAGAACTTTAAAATTATTTATTAATTACGTTTTTGCTACTGTCGTAGAAAAAGTTTCGTGTGCAACGGTACATAATTAGGTCTTAAAATTCTCGGGCCTGTTATTACAAAATTCGGCTTCGCCTCATTTTGTAACTTCGACCCTCGAATCTTAAGAACCCTTATTATGTACCTGTTGCACAAAATACTATACGCATTTAATTACAAACTTGATTAACTTTTGTTCCACTTAACAAAAAAGTTCAAGAAAACTAACAAATTCGCGAGTATTGTAACGACATCTTACGAATTATTAACGCAACCTTAAGTCACGACACGTCTAGAGCCTGTCATAATAGTATTACAGTTTTTCTGTATGTCTCAAACAGTTTGGTTGTCTGGATTGACATCTGTCATATTGACGGCTGTCAACGTCATGAGTAACAGTTTGAATGAATTGAACCTTAATACTATTGACATAAGGAGATGATGCCTTTTTTTCATACATTTAGGCTAAAATTTCATACATTTAGGCAGTGTTGCCAGACCGTACCTTTTGGTACGATTTTACGTACTATTTTGGACCTCTGCGTACCTTTAACGTACCCTGCGGAAAACCGTACTAAAACCGTACTATTTGGCCTACCCGGCGAAAACCGTACTAAAAATCGTACTTTATAGCGTACCCGGCAAAAGCATACTAAAATTATACTTTGCAGCGCCAATCAGACGTATTGATCCTAGTTCATGGACCGTAAATCCTAAAATTAACTATCTAGAATGTGCATCGTACTGAATATCGAGCGTGTTATCTAGTTAATACTGTCATCATGGTCTATCTACCTAAATATGGTCACTGTATTCAATCATAATTATTTTATACCACTATAACGTCACGTGTCAAATCAACTGCCACTAGACTGTGTCACAGAAATATAGGATGAAAGTAGCAGACATCATCACCAAAATGTGTAGTCACTAATCTGTGTCTTCGTGCGGGTTGGCCGTTACTTACCTCCATTCACATTGGCTCGAGTTTCTCATGAGAGTATCTATTGTAGGCATCAGCACTCGACTAATATCGTTCGTTACCTGAGGCCTACTGCCAACTTCGAAACCTCGCTATTTGCATCTCTTTTGCTCGTATAAGCAAGTGCGATAGACAGGGAGAAAACGAAAATTTCGATATACGACTTTCGCGGTAGGCCCGTTGATCGTGGTTCTCAGAAGTTACCTTTACAATTTCAATGTAAAGCTAATTCTAACGCATATGCTTGTTAGAATGAGAGACAAATAGCTAAATTATAACCCGTACATCAATAAAACACCACCCTGATCTTATATGTGGCGATTTTGTAGAACTAAATAAAAATCGTACCTTTTAGGTCAAAATCGTACCTTTTTTGACACACGACCGTACTTTTAGCTGATAGTGCTCTGGCAACACTGCATTTAGGCTAAAATTTCATAGATTGATGGCATAATCTCATAGATTGATGCTATAATCTCATATATTGATGCTATAATCTCATATATTTATCCTAAAATTTCATACAATGATGCTCAAGGTTGGGACCCCGGAATTTACTATAAAAGGGCCAGAGCTGGTCGTAGTCAGGCATTCAAATCTCTACGTTCGGACCGACAAGTGACTCTGGTTTACTAATCTATTGGTAAGTGCAAAATTCTGCTATATCTTTCTATCTCTGTGTTTGGTTTTATGTACAATAACTAAATTGTCGTAATGCTGTGACTTGGAGATGTGTCTCTGTTCTCCGATTCAGGAACCAGCGAGGTTTCTGTAGCGGGGAACTTTGACATCAGATATATGTGGAGTGTTGCACTTTATTGTATTAAAAGTTTGTTTTAATTTTTTATTCTTTTTATGTAAACTTAAAGTCTATGTGTTTTGTTATATTTTAAAAACCAGAAACTGTCCAGACATAAGTCGTTTGACAAGCTAGCTATAACCTCACGGTAACAAACGTGGCTAGCTTGGGGTCTATTTTGTTTCCAAGTTGATGGTGATTGGCAATCCTTCTTTACCAACATAAGGATTGAAACACCTCTTAAGGTGCCATCCCTGGTTCCGAAGTCCAGCTGTTAGGCAAAGGCGGGGGCCACATAATTTTATACTAAGTTGGCCATTCGGGATATCCGGTCCCGCTAATGTCTGCAGTAATCGGTGCCAGGTCTTGTTAAATATGTTTATATATTTCTTTATATACACCAGATAGGGCCGAGTTACCATTCACCACCCTGGCCGTGGCCGTGAATGGGGGACTCACTTACACGGGCCTATAGTTTTGCTATCTCGACTTCGCCCATCGAACTGTATAGATTCCATAGGGATACATTAAGTATATTTCAAAGTATTAAGCTGATGGTAAGAACGGCTGGTATTTTGAATGTACTAGATTAGGGACGATAGACGATAGGGTAGAGTCACACACACTTTCTGTGAAAGCAGGTAGGGTTTTTCTTCCTCAGGTTTTCATGATTTTATTGAAATCAGGAGGTTCTTTAAAGCAATATATTTACTACTTGTATGGTGGGTTTTTGACTTTGAAATCTTTTGGTATTGAGTAAATGAGATCATTGTTCTAAAAGCAAATCTTTGTAATTCTATATTTCTAGGTTCCTATTGCGAAGGCAAGGTATCTCTGGAATATAGTGTCTGGTCACATTCAATTTCATTTCATTTATGTTTTGGGATAGTGAGACAGTCTGAGATGGACGACTGACTTGCTCCTGACGCCAATCGATGCAGTGCGTTGGGAATACATCAAACTGATGCTGTGAATGGCTGGTTTGACTCTTCTGTTTAGGTCACTACTTTAGTATTTTGCCTTTGTTTTAGATAGACCTAGAAATATCAGCTTTAATATGTTGAGAATAAATATTGGGCATGTCAAAAAAGATTGACATTATTTAGTTTGTTTTAGCGTTTCTTCTCATTTAAAACTAGGATACGAAACGCTGATTGTTTATGTTGTGGAGTCTAGGAATACCTAATAACAATAATACAAAATAAATTGGGTATTAGGTTAGCGTGGCCATACATCATCCGTCCATGACGACAAGCTGGTGTTTGCATTATTAAGCTGTAGTAGATAAAATATTTTGCCCAAGACAAATATATTTCCCTATTAGCTAGCTAGGAGGATAATGGGTTTTGAAAGGGAAATATCCAAGCAAACTATAAGGACCTGTTGTCGCATACACTCGGCCACCGTTAAGAGGCGGTTGATGATATTATTTTTTAAATAAATAATATTTTATAAATCTACTAACTATCTTTTACCACGTCGAGCAAATATTCTGCTATACAATTTGTAAAATCAACTAATTTTGTAGTGATCTTGTAATTCCTCTGTTTACTCATCAATCTACTTTATTTCTTAAAATCTACACAACATTTAAATTTTCATCGGATAACTCTTCTGTAAAATTAAGCTATTAAAATTGCCAAAAATCGCCCCGCTGACTTTCTGCTTTCTGTCTACTGCCTCCATTATTTATAGGCTCAACACCGACTGGGCTAGGAGGATGTTAAATATAGTAATTTTACTAAATATCACCACCACATCACCATCGTATCTTCATTAAATGTTTTTTTTTATCTATAGGTACTTATTTTACGCTATTGTTGAAGTTAATAGGATAAGGTTTTATTATATACCATCCTTTGACCACTTTAAAAGTTTTAAGGTACCGCCACTGCACTCAATTACGAATTCTACTCTAAGTAGTTACAGAAAACCAAAAATAACTTTGTCGTAATGACTGTTGCCCTTGGATACGTATAAACGTAACCTATTCGCTACAAAACTAGCTATTATGACTAGGTTCTAGAGTGGCCTAGGACTGAATCAAATTGGTTGACCCCACCTTCAGATCAGACCGCGAGTCAGCGACAGATTTCTATGAGCAAATAGTTCAGAAATTTGTTACCGATTCGCGGTCTGATCTGAAGGTAGGTACCTACCTAGAGTACAATTCATAATTGAGTCAGTAATTTGACAGTAATCATTACGTCAAAAATCATAAATAATTAGTAGTATTGAAACTAGATATAGGCACCCATGAGGATGAAACGGTATACTATAGACATATAAAATATAATTTTTAAGAAAAAAAAACCGACTTTAATGGGGGTAGCCGGTGAAGGATTATTGTAGATGGTGCACTTAGATTCCATACAATGAAATAACTTGCTTAAAAAACGCAGCGGAGAGGACCAATCGCCAAACGTGAACTATGCGTCGTTGAAGAGTTCCGTTCTGATTATCATCAGCAGTTCCACTTCATCAAATGTCACTCTTTTGAATGAAAATGCTTGATTTGTTGATAAAAATACAAAAATCACTATGTGTAAGCCCTTAAGATTTGAGGAGTTCCCTCGATTCTTTATGGATCCCATCATCAGAACTTGAGCTTGACGAATATTTGTTCTGACAATTAAACTTGCTAAACAAACACAGCGAAGAGGACGAATCGCCAAACGTGAACTATGCGTCGTTAAAGAGTTCCGTTCTGATCATCATCAGCAGTTCTACTTCATCAAATGTCACTGTTTTGAATGAAAATGATGGTTTTGTTGATAAAAATATAAAAATCACTATATGTATGCCTTTAAGATTTGAGGAGTTCCCTCGATTCCTCATGGATCCCATCATCAGAACTGCGTTTTGACAAAAACGGGACCAATCTGTATATATATACTTACAATCAAAAAAAGAATTTTCAAAATCGGTTCAGACATGACGGAGTTATGGAGTAACAAACATAAAAAAAAAACAAAAAAAAAAAAACACGCCGAATTGAGAACCTCCTCTTTTCAAATCTTGAAGTCGGTTAAAAAAGACGCGGTGCCTTGAAGACCATAGTGAAGACAAAATTGTGATTACATATTAAGCCGATTTCCTTGTGTTTACGCGCGACACGCACACGTGGAAGTCGAATTTCAGCTCAGCGCCCGACGGTTCGCGACGCGTACGTAGGTAACTAACAGAGCTCGCGCGTTACCAAGGCCTGACGCGACGTTGTCAGCTTGCTGTGTCGCAGGCGACCGAATTGGCAACAACGAACAAAACTTACTCAACGTCTTGTCATTCGCAAATCAGTTGTAGGTTAATATTTGAATGTAGGGAAGTGGTTAACAATTTGCATCTTAAATTTAAAGACCTCGTAGTGCAGCAGATAATCATATGGACTTATGAGTCGAAGGTCCGGAGTTCAAACCTTATCACAGACAATTTTAATGTTGATATTTTTTGTTTTTTACCCTGCTTAACACGTGGCCTAATGTATCGAAAAAGATATATCTTACTTTTGTTTCATTGCAGGATTTGCAGATAATTAATTGTTTACTTACTTAATAATATCGTTTCTTGTTCGCGAGTGCTATATATGTAGCATAGCTCGGTAGACAACTTTCGGGGACGCCCGTTGGGTTCATATTTGATTTACATATATATATATATAAAAAAATAACAAATAAAAAAAAAAACAATTTACTCAATATTTCTACTGTAAAGCGACATCTATTGATTAATAGTATTGTTGAAGGATTTTCATCTAGGGAAATTTTACATAAAGACGTGTAGATGTCGTTAGTAGCCATGGCAAGTATTATGATTTCCCTGTGACGTGTAACGCCATCTCTAATCGAGAGATGTAAACAGTGAATTTTCAGTAACGCCATCTAGTGCTGATAGTTCTTTAGGCGGTTGCATTTTGTAACAAGGCATGGGCCCTCTATCATATACTTACTTTATGCCCTAACACAAATATTTAATTTGCTTTAAATTCTAAATCCTTTCATTAACGTTATTCAAATTAATAATGTCGACTAAATATGGTATAATTTTTAAGAAAAAAAAACCGACTTCAATGGGGGTAGCCGGTGAAGGATTATTGTAGATAGATGGTGCACTTAGATTCCATACAATGAAATAACTTGCTTAAAAAACGCAGCGGAGAGGACCAATCGCCAAACGTGAACTATGCGTCGTTGAAGAGTTCCGTTCTGATTATCATCAACAGTTCCACTTCATCAAATGTCACTCTTTTGAATGAAAATGCTTGATTTGTTGATAAAAATACAAAAGTCACTTTATGTATGCCTTTAAGATTTGAGGAATTCCCTCGATTCCTCGTGGAACTCATCATCAGAACTTGAGCTTGACGAAAATTGGTCCTGACAATCTAACTTGCTTAACAAACATAGCGAAGAGGAAGAATCGCCAAACATGAACTATGCGTCGTTGAAGAGTTCCGTTCTGTTCATCATCAGCAGTTCCACTTCATCAAATGTCACTCTTTTGAATGAAAATGCTTGATTTGTTGATAAAAATACAAAAGTCACTATGTGTAAGCCCTTAAGATTTGAGGAGTTCCCTCGATTCTTCATGGATCCCATCATCAGAACTTGAGCTGGACGAACATTTGTTCTGACAATTAAACTTGCTAAACAAACACAGCGAAGAGGACGAATCGCCAAACGTGAACTATGCGTCGTTAAAGAGTTCCGTTCTGATCATCATCAGCAGTTCTACTTCATCAAATGTCACTGTTTTGAATGAAAATGATGGTTTTGTTGATAAAAATATAAAAATCACTATATGTATGCCTTTAAGATTTGAGGAGTTCCCTCGATTCCTCATGGATCCCATCATCAGAACTGCGTTTTGACAAAAACGGGACCAATCTGTATATATATACTTACAATCAAAAAAAGAGTTTTCAAAATCGGTTCAGACATGACGGAGTTATGGAGTAACAAACATAAAAAAAAAAAAAAAAAAAAAAAAAAAAAAAAAAAAAAAAAAAAAAAAAACATACACGCCGAATTGAGAACCTCCTCTTTTCAAATCTTGAAGTCGGTTAATAAAGAAGTCTCTAGTTAAGAATTAATTCCGCATACCTTAGGATTTTTATTTAAAAAAATTAAATAGTTTAACTACTAAATTGCAAATTTCTCAGCTCAGAATAATTTTTTTAAGGATATTTTTTGTCTTAAAATTATCAGTCGGAAGAGATATAACGTTTAATATTACACGAAAGTTTATAAAGGCACGTATTCATGAAATATTACCACTTCTATGATTTTTTTGGAGTTTCTGAAAGCAATCTTAAAAATGTGATTTCTTGAAAACTATAAGGAATTAACTAGTGGGGATTACATATTTATATTTAGTATTAATTGAGCTTTATATTACGCCATTATTTAACCCATGTCCGATTTTTATGTAAAATTCCACACTGTGCACCGCCATGTAGGATATGATATGAGCGTTCTACCTACAGCGACATCTATCGGCAAATTAAGTTAACTATTGCGCGCGAGCTTAAAGTATGGAAGATGATTTTTATGGGATAATTCTTTATTGCGTGAACCGATTTTCACCGTTTTTACTTTATTTGAAAGCACGTCATTTCATTGTGATTTTGTAGAAATTACAAGTACAATAAACACCTGCTTATACGGTTAAATTACAAACTTAGTTCAGAAATTATTTTGTAAATTTTTTTCAAAAACTATTAAACCTATCAAGTTCAAAATAATTTTCCTAGAAAGTTTTTATAAAGTTCTACTTTTCAGATTTTTTTCATATTTTTAAAACTTGTGGTTCAAAAGTTAGAGGGGGGGGGGGCACATTTTTTTTTACTTCTGGAGCGATTATTTCCGAAAATATTTACATTATCAAAAATTGATTTTAGTAAACCCCTATTCATTTTTAAATACCTATCCAACAATATATCACACGTTAGGGTTGAAATGAAAAAAATATCACTCCCCACTTTACGTATAGGGGAGGTACCCCAATAAAACACTTTTTTCCACTTTTTATTGTACCACTTTGTCGGCGTGATTGATATACATATTAGTACCAAATTTCAGCTTTCTAGTGCTAACGGTCACAGATTATCCGCGGACGGACGGACGGACGGACGGACGGGCAGACATGGCGAAACTATAAGGGTTCCTAGTTGACTACGGAACCCTAAAAACCGGCCAAGTGCGTATCGGACCACCACGCATAATGAAGGGTTTCGTACCTACTATCGAAAAAGTAATATCAAAAGGTCGTATCTGCCTATGAAAGACATTTTTTGGAGATAACTTAATAATTCCTGTACGCAGAACTAGCCCAGTCGCCGCGGTAGGCCGGTTAGGTACATCTCATACTTCTCTGGTAGCAGTCGAGTCGCTCCGGCACGGTACTGTAGAGAGTTTCCAAGGGGCCACCATCATCTGTCTCGTAGATGAGTGGCGTACTCATGTCCTGCTGCGGTAACGACGGATGGGTTTCGAAGAGAAACAACGGGCACTCTTTACACGTATATTTCTCTTGCCTTAACCTAGATTACACTTTACACTTAAATTACGCCATGTTTATTTTAACAAAGGCTCGCGCACCGCGACAATGACAGCACGTCTAACCACTACGACGGCTAGCTGAACAGAGAGGGCAATATCAGACGGAGCGAATGAACAAAAGATCGTGCGCATTCACTCTATTAGACTTGAATACATTTGAACTAGATGGCGCTGATTTGCGTGAACAATTCCTAAACCGATAAATATTCTCGAATTTTTTTTCATATTTTTTGGACCTCAGGTTCAAAAGTGACGGGGGGGGGGGCACAATTTTTTTTAGACTTACGGGGTGATTATTGATATTTGGTTGAGATTATTGAAATTATTACATGTATGGAGTGCCATCCCCCCCCCCCCCCCCCAAATATATCCTCTCAGCAATTTTACTACAAAACTAAGTAGCGGCATACAACAATACACCTTATGTTCAAATATTTATTAAAATACGTTTTATAGTTTCCGAGTAAAATGGCTGTGACATACGGACGGGAAAAAACGGACATACGGACGGACGGACGGACAGACGGCCATAACGAATTTATAAGGGTTACGTTTTTGCCATTTTGGCTACGGAACCCTAAAAACCTACTGTGAAGAAAACAATATTTCAAATGCCACTAAAAAATATTTACAATCATACTGCATCTCATAATTATTTTACATGTTTTTTTAAAGTGGGGCATTCCACTCGTACAATAGTATGTTATTCAATCAAATACAAACACTGAAAACATTGAAAAAATAATCAACCCAGCAGGATTTGAACCTCGCATCGATACGCCTTACCGGGGCTCGATCGCTTTACCAATTAAGCTATGGGTTCAGTTACTGAGTTGACGAAATTCTCAATGCCTTCAATCATCTTTTTGCATTTATTTTTACATCGACTTTATAGCAGCCGTAAGCGACATCTAGGTGCTAACTACTAGAGTTAGATACCCTTCCCGCCGACCCTTTTACAAGTGTCACAACGGAAATAATAGATGGCGCTGCTATCAACTCATAATTATTTTACATGTTTTTTTTAAAGTGGGGCATTCCACTCATATATGTTATTCAATCAAATACAAACACTGAAAACATTGAAAAAATAATCAACCCAGCAGGATTTGAACCTCGCATCGATACGCCTTACCGGGGCTCGATCGCTTTACCAATTAAGCTATGGGTTCAGTTACTGAGTTGACGAAATTCTCAATGCCTTCAATCATCTTTTTGCATTTATTTTTACATCGACTTTATAGCAGCCGTAAGCGACATCTAGGTGCTAAATACTAGAGTTAGATACCCTTCCCGCCGACCCTTTTACAAGTGTCACAACGGAAATAATAGATGGCGCTGCTATCAACTCATAATTATTTTACATGTTTTTTTAAAGTGGGGCATTCCACTCATACAATAGTATGTTATTCAATCAAATACAAACACTGAAAACATTGAAAAAATAATCAACCCAGCAGGATTTGAACCTCGCATCGATACGCCTTACCGGGGCTCGATCGCTTTACCAATTAAGCTATGGGTTCAGTTACTGAGTTGACGAAATTCTCAATGCCTTCAATCATCTTTTTGCATTTATTTTTACATCGACTTTATAGCAGCCGTAAGCGACATCTAGGTGCTAACTACTAGAGTTAGATACCCTTCCCGCCGACCCTTTTACAAGTGTCACAACGGAAATAATAGATGGCGCTGCTATCAACTCATAATCATCTATTATTTCCGTTGTGACACTTGTAAAAGGGTCGGCGGGAAGGGTTCTAACTCTAGTAGTTAGCACCTAGATGTCGATTAGTCCAGACCCCCCTCCCCCTGTGGTGATCATTGGTGATTTTTTCTTGACCCCCTCCCCCCTATACAATATGACGCGATTAATGGACGCCCCCTTATATCTGAGACAACTTCGGCAGTTTATACCTATTTTGGCATTACTATTTTCCAATTTAAAAAAAACTGCTAGTCTGTTACTCTGACCTCCACCAATTAAAAGCTGCCAGATGCCCGGATCTAGCAATAAGTCAATCGAACCAGACGCGTTTTGTCGCTCTCATTATTGTGTCATATCTGACGTTGCCAGCTCTTAGTCCATAAGCCGTGCATGGACAGGCAGACGGACTATTTATAAGGGTTCCTAATTGACTATACAGGGTGTCTCATTCAAATCGGTCAGTATGGGAAAGTCTGAAACTATAAGACATACGAAGATCTGTTCTGAGGAACCATGTCATCGATTTTAATAACAAGAAAAACTGCATTCATACATTTTAAAAAACATCTGTACTCCGTTCGGGAATCGAACCCAGTTGTTTTGAAAAAAAAAAACCTACACTATTTCTATTTAGATATCGATTGTGTAGGTCTTAAGCAGTAAATGTCTGTATGAAACATGATGATGTCTAAAATGAATGCTGCTGGTGCTGAGACATGGACTCGTGAAAGGCAAAGGATTGATGCTTTGGAGATGTGGTGCTGGAGGCGCATGTTAAGGATACCCTGGACCGCCCGTCGCACCAACAAGTCAATCCTTTTGCAGCTGAAAATCAAAACCCGGCTATCCACGATATGCCAGCAGCGAATTCTGGCCTATTTCGGCCATATAGTGAGAAAGGGAGATGAGAGCCTGGAAAAACTAATAGTAGTTGGAAACACTGAGGGCAGCCGAAGAGGCAGATCTCCTACTAGATGGACAGACCAAGTCAAGGACTCATCTTCCTCAAAACTTTGCGCTGTTGTACAGAACGCCATGGACAGAAGCCGATGGAGACGGTTCATACACACAAAGTGCAAATCATCCGGTGATGACCACGATCCTCAGTCATGAGGGAACGACCGGAGGTGAGTACACAATTTTACGTTTCCACCTGACCATAATGCGAGTTTTACCGTACGCGTAGCGTGCGGTAATACTCACATTATGGCCAGGTGTGACGTAAAAGTACGTTATTGTGTCGTATGTTTTATTACCACTGCACATGCTTCTAGCCCGGGCGGCCAGCGCCATCCGCTTGATGGTCTCGTAGCCGAGGATGATTGACAGACACTTTATGTCAAAAAGAAGATATAGTCTTTACTTACCTTAATTAAACAAATATGGTCCAATCCAGCTAAAGAAATGGAACCTGGCTAGCACATACGCAGCAGGAAATAGCATGAGGCTGTACTGTTCAAGCACAAAAAATATTTAAGTGAAAACAAGTAGTCATAACTTTTCCCCTTTTCCTCAACATTAGCCCTAGTAGCGTTCTTTCTTATTGATCACGAACGCTACATCAAAGCCATTAAGAAACAGTATATTCCTTAATAAACTCACTTACTAAACTTTCCGAATTAAATTTATTTTAGTTACATTTTGGTGCCTTGACCAGGATACATGTATGGGATGAAATAATAGTAGTTTATGTAACTGTTACGTAATAAGGGTCCTTAAAACATGAGTGTGGTTTTATGAAACGAGCCGCAGGTGAGTTTCATAATAAGATCACACGAGTGTTTTAAGGGGGCGTCCATTAATTGCGTCATATTGTATAGGGGGAGGGGGGAGGGGGTCACGAAATAATCACCAATGATCACCACAGGGGGGAGGGGGGTCTGGACACATATCACGTGTGATTTTTTTGTTCCTCCGTGCTATACTGTATTATAGTCAATAAAATAAAATTTATCAACTTTTAAATGAATCTATCGTTAAAACCAGAGTAGCGCGCGGATTTTTGACTCACAGCTGGAAATTTTAATTCTAGTGACGGGATCCATGAGGAATCAAGGGAACTCCTGAAACCTCATAAGCGGACGTATAGCGATATTTTTAAATCTAAAAACCAAAAAATTGCATTTAAATAGTGCTATTTAGTGAAATAGAAAGGCTTATAATTTTCCGGGTATCTAAAACATGAATCGACAACTTTTCTAAGGCATATAATAATATAAATTGGGCGTGAATTAATATTTTAGCGACAATATATTTTTATAAGCCTCAAACATGTGGCATCATATTATTGAAAAACGGAAGCAATATATAGCTGACCAAAAAATTAACCGGGAACCTAAAATAATAGGTTGGCAACAAAAATATTAACTTGGCATCTATTATTCAAAGCAGGCTTGGTATAAATATTTGTTGCCAGCTATTTGTTTCTACCTAATTAACCATTTTTTGGGTATCAATTGCTGGTATCATTTTAATTACGGGAGCACTAAAATCTCAGGAAACTGGAATATTTTTAAGGTTCCGTACCAAAATGGTTTCAAAGGAAGCATGTACTACTCTGTCTTGTCACAATGTCTATTTGTTCCGAAATTGCTAGATCGATTGAGCTGAAATTTTGTAGGTTGTATGTCCCCTGGTGCTTTAAGGGGGTAATTAAGAAAATTAAATAAAATGTTTTGCAAGCCATAGGGTCATTGTTAGTAACCATCAGGCGGGCCGTATGCTTGTTTGCCACCGTCGTGGTATAATTTTTTTTGTCTGCGGGACCGGTATGTATATATATATGTATGTTGGTTAGGTAATGGTCGTTTTCCACATGAATCTTCCATGGCAATAAATATTAAAAAAAATTAAAATTATGAGTAATTTGTATTCTTAAATAAGCCTAGGAAGATTTAGGTGCGAAGACGAGCAAAGGAACAAGGAGCTTAACTTTGATCAAAAGTTAAAGTTCAGTGCATTTGTCATAAAAAAATTGCTAACAAAAATATATAATAAAAATTTTGATCTGTATGCAATTTTCCCTCTCTTTATTAAGTATTTTGAATGTATACATTGAGCACTTGAGCTTTAGGTAATACCTACTTCCTTCTAAGGTAGGCACATGAAATAGAAATCATTTATTTGCTTAAACATGGTAAAATACACACGTATAGATGTCATGATTGATGTCTTTTTGTATCACATGTTTAGCCAACATATGTCAAGATGACTACTATTTAGGTATAATCAAATAATTTCATTGAATAGGTATTTTAACCATTTATTTTTTAGTAGAAACACTACGACATTACATTATACAACTTGTTTTATTTAAATGTCAATTAACAACAGGTATTGATTATTATAAACTGCAATATGTTTTTTCTTTTCATTTAAAACTTAAGAAGCTGTGTAGAAGTAAGGTAGGCGACTATACCTATTTTTTTTACAATAGAAAATTAACGATCCATTTCGCCTATGTATCTTTTTTCAGCCCTATGAGGGAAAACTAGGACAATTGCACGATTTTTCTAATCTCAAAAAAAGGAAGTATAGGTAGATTTTTAGGTAATTCCTACACAAAACGCACCCTTCATATTTTCTATTCACTAGGTAGGTAGGTATTTAGGTAATACCTACACAAAAGGCACCATACATTATGCTCTATTAACTAGGTTGGTATTTTGGTAATACTATACAAAAGGCACCTTTAATTTTTTCTAAATCATATGTGGCATATGAATTTTGGTTCTAGATATCTGACTATAGATACTTACCTACCAATATTCATAGACCCTAGTAACTTTTTAAGAATCCATTTTATCTTATAATTACAGCTCGTGTAAAGTTGCCCGTTTTATTAATATTGAATATATACTAATTCACTTTAATTGCTTCCTAAATATTTTAAAAGTACCTTATTTTTAAGAATCTTGAAGCAAATCAAATTATGTTGTTCAATATTTTTTGATTTGCAATTTTTAAGCCTTCAGCCGCGAAAGCTGAAGACGCCAGTTCAAATCTGGCCTCGGACACCGGAGGGTTTGGTCACTTTTTCTGAAGTATATGACATCTATTTTCAGTTTATATATAGTAGTGTGACTACTTAAAAATTGCAAATCAAAAAATATTGAACAACATAATTTGATTTGCTTCAAGATTCATAGATGGCAGCACCATCTCTCTCGCTATACCAGAATCACGTAAGAGATTCGGATAGGAGGTGCAAGCACGTACTGCGCATGCCCTTAGAGTATGGTCAACGGCGCCTAGCCATTTCAAATTCAGAGATTGCATATACATGAGAAAATTTGTCAAGTTCCGCCGTGACCGGGTGGTCTAGTGGTCAGGACGTCAGCCGCGAAAGCTGAAGACGCCAGTTCAAATCTGGCCTCGGACACCGGAGGGTTTGGTCACTTTTTCTGAAGTATATGACATCTATTTTCATTTTACCTTATTTTTAATTTAATAGGTAATCGTTTTTGATTAAAAAAAGGCTTCTTAAAATGCTTCCTAGTTATAAATTCAGTTTTCAATATAATTATTTGATACCTACCGTCCGTCTGTATGTCACTTACACGTCATATAGTTAAACAATGGCTATTAAGACATTAAAAAACAGCCCATATTGAAATAATGTACGGCCCCAAATTAGTCGCCAACCTATTAATTTTGGTACCCATTTTTATTTTTTAAAGCTACCCAAATTCAATTATTTAGCAGCCTGGTTAAATACATGCCAAATAGAAACTGCTCGTAAAGATCAGAATGGAACTCCTCTACGACAAGGTATTATTTAAATTCAAAGTTTATTTCTAACTGTTGATGATGGATTATTATAATTTGGAAATTTATGTAGAAGACACAGTTCAGGTAAGAAAGTATATCAAACTTGTATGTAATTTATTTTCAATAGTCAGATTTGGACTCATCTTTTTTCTTTGGTATTTTTCTTAAACTATAACCTATTGTTGGTTAATCTAACCTTGGTTTGATATGTTTTCTTATAGAACAACGCACTTATATGTATTGTTTAGTTTTGATGTACTGTTGTTTTGAAAAAATAAGTCCCGCCGAGTTTCTTGCCGGACATAATTCTTCTCGGGTCAGAGGTGTAGGGTTAGAACCGGTGTAGTTTGATTTTTTTTCTCTCTCTTTTACTTTGACGTGTAAAAGTGCCCTTGTGGCCTACTTACTGAATAAATGTTTGAGTTTTGAGTTTGAGTTTGAGTTTGAAGTGAAAAGTTCTTTAGCGGCGCTGTGCATTTTTTGTGATGGAGAAAAAATGTTACATTTTTAATGTAAGTAATATGAATTGTCATGTTTGTGTACGATAGCGCAATAAATGAATATTGTATTAACCCACATAAATGATAGTACTTTTATACTGATAATTAAAGCAATTCGTGCAAAATAATTCCCTATCCATTCCAAAATATCAAAAATGCACAACGTTAATATTCAAGTTTTGACTTCTGCCGGCACTCCCGGAGTGCACCCCGTTTTTTTTTTAGGGTTCCGTAGCCAAAATGGCAAAAACGTAACCCTTATAGTTTCGTTATGTCCGTCTGTCCGTCTGTACGTCGGTCCGTCTGTATGTCACATTCATTTTACTCGGAAACTATAAAACGTATCTTAATAAATATTTGAACATAAGTTGTATTTTTGTGTGCCGCTACTTAGCTCTGTAGTAAAATTGCTGGAAAATATATTTTTAGGGGGGCACTCCATACATGTAACTATTTCTCAATTTTTACCAAATAACAACATGATGCACATCACTCGATAGGTCTTTAAAAATAACATTGAGGTTTGTTTGAACATTTTTTTATTTAGTTAGTGCATATTTTAAGAAAAAATCGCCACGTTAGTCTAAAAAAATTGTGCCCTCCCCCTTGTTCTTTTGAACCGGAGATCTAAAAAATATGAAAAATATTGAGAGCATTATCGATTTTAGAATGATTGAGTTATATCCATAAAACTTATTTCATAGGCAGATACGACCTTTTGATATTACTTTTTTTATAATAGGTACGAAACCCTCCATTATGCGTGGTCCGACACGCACTTGGCCGGTTTTTTTCTATTAAAGATTATTTTATTTTATATGTATGTACATGTAGTTTCATCTTTTTACCCTTCACGTGTACGTAGGTTCACGTGTTAGAAAACTGTAGGTATTTACTTTAGTTATCAAAAACTTACACGTCATATTGGACGGGGGGGGGAGGGGTCCTGAAAATATCACCAAAGATCACCATGGGGGAGGCGGGGGTCTAAAACAAGCCAAAAACGTATGACGCGATTAATGGACGCCCCCTAAGGCCTAATTACGTGCAGTTGCATACACTGCTTTATCTACACTCATATTATTTATCCTAAATGCCGTATTCCGATACCACAGAATGGCCGCCATTGCACCGCCATGGCCAACTCGATTGTGCCGGCGGTCGCGCGGGCGCGTGTCGGGCTGTCGGCGGCCGCGCGGGAGCGTGCAGGTGTACATTATGTTATCAAAACTCATAACACATCAATAGTTGAGCATGTAAAGTTAAAATTACGTTACTGCCACACATAAAAAGCTTATCATAGTAAAATCGGTTGTGGTAATGCTAGCCATTGCCTACCGTTTTTGAACACGTTTTAGAGGGCTTATAATGTGAGTGTAGATAAAAGTACGTTATTGTGTCGTATTTTGTATTATCACTGCACATGCGCCTGGCACTGGACGGCCAGCGCCAGCCGCTTGATGGCCTCGTAGCCCAGGATGATGGATGAGGAGAAGCAAGCAGCAGGCTGACTGCAGCAGTCGTGCTCAGAGACCTTTTCCATAGAAACCAGTGAAAATCTTTGAGATTTCAGACACTTTATTTCAAAAAGAAGATATAGTCTTTACTGAAAACCTTTGGCCTGACGGAGTAGCGTTTAGGCAATATGTGAATTTTAACAAGAGATTGTAAGTCAAAGTTAGAAGTTTTTAAATAAATAGATTTATTTATAAATTAGTTAATTCAATAGTATGGCTCAGACTTCTCGGGCAAAATTTATTACTTTTAATTGCAAGAGTATTAAACGATCGTGGGATTGTGTTAGATCGCTATGTAAACAAAGTGATATCGTGGCCCTGCAAGAGACATGGCTTATGCCGCACTTAGAAATTCTAGGAAATATTGATTCCGACTTTGGATTTACGGGGAAGTCAGCGGTTGACTCTGCGGTCCGCATTTTTCGAGGGAGACCCTTCGGGGGAGTGGCCATACTGTGGCCACAGACCATATAACTAATACTGTGGCGTAAAAGTGTTTTTAGTCAAGTATCTGTGATACCCTGTAATAGTGAACGAATTACTGCTATAAAAGTAGTTGTACATGACAGTCCTGTTTTGATATTTTGTGTTTATATGCCTACAGACTCTATGGACAATCGTTTAGAGTTTAGTGATTGTTTGAGCGAAGTTGCGGCTATTGTTGAGCAGAGTGACGTGGGACCAGTGTTTATTCTGGGGAATCTAAACGCTCAACCTGGCGCAGCGCCGGATCTAGAACTTTTTTGAGGCGGGGCAAAATCTGAAAATGCCGCCCCCCCTTTTTTTTTGTCGGTGTGACAATTCTTTACGCATCTCCCCGGGGCCCTAGGGAGGGCCCATAGTGGGGGGTATGTGGGACTCTCCTCTCTTAACTCCCTCTACTAGCCAGAGGGAGGGGAGAGGCCTACCCATTAAAAACACACCGGCGTCGTCCGCACTACCGTTATGGGGGAACGCCACGGGATAACTTGCGCATTCGTCCGCGGCGCTCCCCCTGTGCATATATTTGATATGTATGCTATTTTTATATCCAGCCCTCAGCCTAGTCCGAGCCGTTTAGCGGACACTTTTAGTAGGGCAAATTTTGGGTTGTTTTACCTCATCGAGTAGCAGGATGAAACCTCATTTGATAGCTTTGATATCAAAAATATTGAAATAGCATCACTTTGATGCTATTTCAATATTTTTTGGTCGGACAGCCCTCAGCCTGCTCCGTTCCGTTTTCGGACACTTTTAGTGGTGCAATTTTTGGGGTGTTTTTTACCTCATTGAGTAGCAGGATGAAACGAACATCATTTGATAGCTAACGTGATGCTCTTTCAATATTTTTTGGTCGGACAGCCCTCAGCCTGGTCCTTTCCGTTTTCGGACACTTTTAGTGGTGCAATTTTTGGAGTGCTTTTTCTGTCTGTAGCCGAAATTTACTTATTAATAAAATTTGGTGTGTGAGTGGCTTTTATAACTTGCCATACATTGAATCATAAGAATTATTTTATAAAACATTATTTAAGGGGGCACTCGATGAGGTAAGTGATCATACTGTGGCTGCCCGGTCCATTACACGGATTCAGTGTAGTGGTAGTGAGCCTTCCTATAAATACGTGCACACAATGATACAAGTTACATAACAATGGGTTATGCTCTGAAGAACTGTTTGATATGATGCCCACGGCAGCTTTTTATCACCGCACCGCTCGCCGCCGGCAGGGTGTTCATCCCCACACCCTGGAGCCCAATGGGTCGCGCACAGTACGATTTAAGAGGAATTTCCTCCCACGAACGCTGCGGCTGTGGAATGAACTCCCTGCCGAGGTTTTCCCAGTGGGCTACAGTATGAGGTTCTTCAAAAAAGGAGTGTATAGGTTCCTAAAGGGTAGGCAACGCGCATGTAAATCCTCTGGGGTTGCAGGCGTCCATAGGCTACGGTAACTGCTTACCACCAGGCGGGCCGTATGCTTGTTTGCCACCGTCGTGGTATAAAAAAAAAAAAAAAAAAAAAAAAAAAAACAAACAGTAAAAGTTGCTTTATTTACACCACTCCACCTCGGAAAGGCGCTCTTTATCCCTTGAAAACGGATGGAGAAAAACGCATTTTATCCACACGTGGGGAAGTAATTTTGGTACCCGTTTTGACTTGTTTTTTCACGTATACCTGGCAGGATGGACTATAAAGAGATAATTTTGAATTATATAATTTTGAAAGTCATTCAGGCTTCGATTTTTTATAGCTTATATTTTTCCTGAGGTGGTGTGGTGAAAAATTTTGTATCATACTGCAGCTAAGTTTGTTCAACCTCTCTTGCCTTGAGGCCTTCGTACGCTCAACATTCCATTTTTTGAACAATTCGCTACACTCGTGATTCAATTTTGGAATCTTTCGCTAGCTCGGGTCTCAGTAAAGCACGAGAGGAAAACATCAACTTTGCCCCGTTGTATAATAAATAACTATTATTTATCGTGTCGGTGCAAATTCGAGCACAGGCTTTATTCACATGTTTTATTCGGCTACCATAGTTTCGCTTTCCCTTTAAATCATTTTAGTAAACACCGGGCAAGAGCATCTCGGATCGGACCATGACTAATGTAGGGTTTCGTAGCTGCGGGCCCGTCACAATATTTACACCTATTCATAAAGTCGTTTTTTAGGATATTTTGCCATGAAATTACAACTTTTGCGATAACTTAGAAATGGCTCAGCCACAGACCATATAAACTAGCTCAGCCAATTCTATTCTATACAGTTTTCATTGAACTTTTATTTAGACATCCATGAATTTTCCATATTTTTTTTGGCCCAGGGTTCAAAAGTTAGAGGACGGTACGCTTTTTTTAAATTTCGGAGCTATTGTTTACTAAGCTATTGATTTTATCCAATACTTGATTTAGATGTTTAAAACAACACACGGCCCTGAGAGATACCGATGAAGGAGTTACCAAATATACCTTCATCTTTTTCACACGCAGGCTAAGGGCGCGTGTAGATGATGCCGCCCCCGCGCCGCCGCCGTACCTCCGCGCTGTGTATACGAGACGCGTAAAGCCCGCCACCGCGCCGCCGCCCCTCTGGGTTGTTTATGCGAGAAACAAAAGCCCGCGGCGGCGGCGCGGTGGCGGGCTTTACGCGTTTCGTATACACAGCGCAGAGGGTACGGCGGCGGCGCGGTGGCGGGCTTTACGCGACTCGTATACACAGCGCAGGCGTGCGGCGGCCAAGGGGCGACTTCGTCGACACGCGCCCTAACCGCCCTCAAATGAGAGGGCGTTTCATTTCCCGCGGGCGAGCGTGGTTGTTGACCTGCGCCTACGCGCCCCGCGAATGGATACCTGTCTCAGTGGTCCAGGTTGCGTTGATCATCATCATTAGCAGACGAATACACGTCTCATCAGCGATGATGAAACGTGTATTCGTCTGCCAAGAAGTTCGAATTTGCCGCCCGGGGCATGGGCCCTGGTCTGCCCTGGCGAGTTATTTGGTAACGATATCAGAGATGTGCAAAATGGTTTAGAAAAAGTTTTAAATACAAAATGCAAATACTTTCATGATTTACTATTTCAAATGCAAAATACAAAATACTTAGCAAAATTGTATTTCAAATACTAAATACAAAATAGGTATTTTCAACATACTTTTTTAAAATACAAATGCTTTTTGGAATTCCGTCGCCAAGATGTAAAAAACGGAATCCTTATCTCGTCATGTCCGTCTGCCCGTGATCTTATGTCATAGTCATAGCATAGCCATTTTAACCAATAAATATAAAGCAAATTTTAACTAGAGGTGAGTTTTGAGTGCCACTAATTTGTTTTGTAGGTAAATGGTTGAAATATTCCATTTTAACCAATAAATATAAAGCAAATGTTAATCAAATTTTAACTAGAGGTGAGTTTTGTGTGCCACTAATTTGTTTTGTAGGTAAATGGTTAAAATATTTTTAAGGGTCAGCACTCGATACATGTAATTAAATTATTTATTTTCATGCTTTGATAGTGAGTTATATTTATATATATGGAACCAATCTGGAGGTCTCGGGATCGAATCCCGACTTTGTACCACTGAGATTTTCGGAACTTATGTACGAATTATCGGTTGATATTTATCAGTCGCTTTTCGGTGAAGGAAAACATCCCGCGGAAACCGGAACTAATCCCGATAAGGCGTAGTTTCTCCTCTGGGTTGGAAGGTCAGATGGTAGTCGCTTTTGTAAAAACTAGTGTCTATGCCAATTCATGTGATTAGTTCGCCAAGCCGGGACAAACGCTAAGAGGATGATGATTTCCATACTTATCTTAACTCTCCATTTCAAAACAGACAACTAGTTACAAAATGACGAGATTTCCCTTGGTTACGCGGTGTCCTGTCCTACCAATCACCCACGTAGGAGCAATATAACTATAACCTGTTAAACCTACCCTTTCTACCAACATTATATTAAATTACAAAAAAAAGTATTTTGTATTTTCAAAATAGAAAATGGGTCCCAAAAAGTATTTCAAATAAAATACAAAATGCTTTTGTTAAAAAGGTATTTAAATAGGAAATAGGTATTTTGTATTTGCATTTAAAATACAAGTATTTAAAATAAGTCACATCTCTGAACGATATGTTGAGCTTTTGTACTGATCAAAAGTGGTCGTGTATTGATATGGAGTTTTTTGGGGAAACCTCCGATACTTATACTTTTATAAGTGAGGCCCGTGGTTGTAGTCGGTGGCTCGACCATTGCCTAGTTACTGAATCCGCTAGTAAATTGGTAGAAAACGTAAAAATTCACCACGACATCTTTTGGTCAGATCATTTTCCAATGGAGCTACAATGTAACCTAGATATAATAAGACCTAGAAAATTAATGTCATGTCTTGTACAAAACAATGTTATATGGGGAAATAGAAATGCTATTGAGATAGATAAATATAGGGAATTCCCTATATTTATCTATCTCAATAGCATCCCCTATCCCAAATCTATTTGTCTAAGTGACCTTTGACATAATTATGTCAAAGGTCACTTAGACAAATAGATTTTCCTCAGGAGCTTAGTAGCTGTTGTGATAGAATGTGTGACAATCCTGACCATAGGCAAGTGATAGATTCCTTGTATAGAAGAATAATTATGTCCCTGTCCGAGGCTGCTAGTGATGGCCGTGACGCTGTGAGACGTGTTCGCGGTAAGAGTAAAGGTGGCTGGAGTGAACATATCAGCAGTGATCGGAATAGGTAGTGCCATTTCGAGTGAATGACCTTAAACATTGTACATAACATGGATAAGACTTGAGATTCTTCGACTCGTATTTCTTACAGAAAATTTTCTTCAAAACGCAAAAGTAAAAAATAATGTCATTATAAATACTTACGTTTAACAATAATACAATCATAAAATAAAACACGAAACATCAACATCATTATATTAAATGAACATAATTAAATTACTACAAAAACCAAACACAAACTTTAAAATTTTCATATCAAATCCTGGGGTTAAAAACTATATCCACACTAAGCTTACGCACCGAAGTCCCGCGAAATGGCACTACCAATTCCGATCACTGCATATCAGGGACGCACACTCGGAGGCTCGTCGAAGCTTTCTCAATTGGGTAAGTTATGGTAGGCCAAGCTCTGGTCCGCTATACGACGAAATGGTTAGAACCATAAAATGTTTTAAAAATAAACTGAAGTTCCATCAGAATAACGAGGAACAAACAAGAATGGATAAACTCGTTAATTCTCATAAAGAAAAAAAATTCAAAACATTTTGGCAAGAAACTAATAATTTGAAGCCTAAGGCCAGTCTCCCGGTGTGTGTGGGTGGCTGTGATGACCATAAAGACATAGCCAACATATTTCAAAAATCATTTTAGGATAAAGCCGAGACTGACCAGCGATGTGCAGGGTCTTGGTGCTGCTGCCGACGTTGCGAGTCACCCTGTTCTTTTTAGAGCTACAGATGTTGCCTCTGTAATTAATAAAATGAATCGGGGAAAATCTCCAGGGCACGACGGGCTAAGTAAGCATCGAGCACCTGCAACACGCTGGCCACCACATCCATAGGCTGTTGGCTATGCTTTTTACCCTTGGTTTGAGACACTCCTACTTACCCGACGAGTTTTTGAAAACGATTGTTGTACCGATAGTAAAAAATAGAACCGGCGATGTGTCTGTAGCTAATAATTATAGGCCAATCTCTTTAGCCACAATTGCAGCGAAGGTTCTTGACGGCGTGCTTGAGCGTCACCTCAGTAGATATGCAGTGTTAGATGATAGACAATTTGGTTTTCGTGCTGGTCTGTCTACTGAGAGTGCTATTTTGGTCCTGAAGCACACCGTCAGGTACTACACTGACAGGAAGACCCCCTTCTTCTTCAGTGCGCTGCTTTTCTCGATCTTTCGAAAGCCTTCGACCTAGTGTCGTATAAAAAACTATGGGAGAAGTTACAGAAGGCGGGTCTTCCTCAAGAACTGATAATGCTGTTAAAATATTGGTACAACAATCAGTATAATTTTGTGAGGTGGGGGATGTCGGTCTCGGACGGTTATAGAGCTCAGTGTGGAGTAAGGCAAGGGGGTCTTACGTCTCCACTACTGTTCAACATTTATGTCAATCAGCTGATTGTCGAGCTCAGTAGCACCATGGTTGGCTGTTCGATCGGTGGCAAAATGGTAAACAACATAAGCTACGCCGACGACATGGTGCTGTTGAGCCCGTCAATCAGTGCTATGAATAAATTGTTGAAGGTGTGTGACACGTATGCGGAGTCTCACGGGCTCACCTATAATATTAAAAAAGTGAGATACTCATCTTTCCAGCTGGTAATAAGACCCTACCAATAGTTGAGCCGGTGACACTCGGTGGTGTTTCCATGAGCAGAGTGTCCAGTTTTACATACCTGGGACATGTAATTACCGAGACTCTAAAGGACGATGCGGACATTGAGAGGGAACGCAGAGCACTGGCAGTAAGAGCTAATATGTTGATTCGCAGGTTTGCGCGTTGTATAGTGGAGGTCAAGAAAACATTGTTCATGTCGTATTGCCAATCATTCTACACGTGCGGCCTGTGGATCAATTATACGGAGCGCGCCTACAGTGCTCTGCGTGTCCAGTTCAATAATAGCTTCAGGATGCTGTTGGGGCTACAACGCTTTTGCAGTACGTCAGGCATGTTTGCGCAAGCACGAATGGACGATTTTCATGCCATAATGAGGAAAAGAATCGCCTCTCAAATGTTTCGCCTGCAGGGTAGCACCAACAGCTTGCTGGTAGACATAGCGGAGAGATGGATTGTCCGTTTTTTTGTCACTGGGCGTCTGCTCATCGTCCTGTGTACCAAGACCCCAAGTAAAAAATGTAAGACCTAGGTTAAGATGTACTAACACTAGTATTGTAAGTCTGTATATAACTAACACTCTATGGGCGAACAGGCCTGAAATAAATAATTTATTATTATATTATTTACTTACCTTAATTAAAAAATAAGGTCTAATCCAGCCAAAAACTACACTACACAGCGGGAATAGCATGAGGCTGTACTGTTCAAGCACAAAAATAAGTGGAAACAAGTAGTCATAACTTTTCCCCAACATTTGTGTTCTTCCTTATTGATCACGAACGCTGCATCAAAGCCACCAAGAAACAGTATATTCCTTAATAAACTCACTAAACTTTCCGAATTTTTATTCTAGTTACATTTTGGTGCCTTGACCAGGATACATGTATGAGATCAAATAAAAGTACGTAATTGTGTTATTTTTTTTTATTACCACCGCACATGCGCCCGGTACTGGTCGGCCAGCGCCAGCCGCTTGATGGTCTCGTAGCCGAGGATGATGGATGAGGAGAAGCAGGCTGACTGCAGCAGTCGTGCTGAGAGACCTTTCGCGTAGAGACCCCATAGGCCCTCTTCGGCCCAGAGGTCTTTGAACACTTTTCGCATCGTACCAACGCCTTCTACCTGTAAATCAATAATATTGTATCAAAAGGGAGCGAAATAACATTTTGCTGATAGCATCTTATATTCAATTCTGAACGGAGCGGACATTTCTAAAATGAGTGTTGAGAGGATTCAAGCGTTACGAGTAATGTCCGAGATGAGAATAGTTTTTTCACTTCTCATGCTCGTAAAGTTCGACTTTAAGTCGTGCGTGGACGACGTAAAATCGCTTTTTAAGATCTAGTGCATAAAGTAAAATTTTCTTCTAAGACTAAGCTCAACAGCCAAACATAGTTAAAATATATTGCACAATTTAATTGAGCCGTAAAATTTCGTACGTACTGAAACGTAATGTTTTACTTTATTCTTGCTATAATTATTTGAATTCCGTGTTTTCTATAACTAAATTAATGAAATCAGATAAAATAGCAGTTGATAATAGTTTAAAAATGCCCCAAAATGTTTTTATGACTTGGCAGAGAATAAGTATCTATATTCACATCTTCTTAATTCACATGTTCAAAAAAAATAAAAAATTATTGGCGGGAACCATATTTATTGTCATTGTAATATTTTTGTTACAACTTGAAATTGTTTTACGATTACCGATAAATATTTTCCTCGCAATAGAAGTGAAAATTAGAATGTATAACGCGTCCATAAAACCCATTTTACACTCGACTTTATATCAATCCTCGCTCGCAAGCTCGCTCGGATGGATAAACGCCTCGCGTAAAATGGTGCGTTTTATGCACTTGTTGTACTATTGATACTACCTATTTAGAAAATGACTTTGCTAGGAGGACCCTGCTAGGAGGGATCAAAGTGGCAGTAATCTATTCTAAGAGTTTACATACAATTTGCCGACAACACTCATGTCGGGCCATGCTCCAGTATCTAGTATAATGGTACCTGAAGTCTTGCTCGCACGAAGTCGAGTGGGTTGGTGATGCACTGTGCCGGCCACACCTATGTCGGGCCATGCTCCAGTGCCTATTATACCTTACCTCTATCTATCTATTATTCTACCTGTAGTGTTTCTCGCATAAGAATGGTGTTGTACAAGCCAACGTGCCGGCCACACCCCTGCCGGGCCATGCTCCGGTATCTAGTATAATATAATGGTACCTGTAGTGTTTCTCGCATGATGCCGAGTGAGTTGATGAGAATGGTATTGCACAAGCCAGCGTGCCGGCCAAACCCATGTCGGGCCATGCTCCAGTATCTAGTATAATGGTACCTGTAGTGTTGCTCGCATGATGTCGAGCGAGTTGGTGAGAATGTTGTTGCACAAGCCAGTGTGCTGGCCACACCCATGTCGGGCCATGCTCCAGTATCTAGTATAACGGTACCTGTAGTGTTTCTTGTATGATGTCGAGTGAGTTGGTGAGGATGGTGTTGCACAAGCCAGCGTGCCGGCCACACCCATGTCGGGCCATGCTCCAGTATCATAATCATAATATGTTTCTAGTATAATGGTACCTGTAGTATTGCTCGCATGATGTCGAGTGAGTTTGGTGAGGATGGTGTTGCACAAGCCAGCGTACCGGTCCCACCCATGTCGGGCGATGCTCCAATATCTAGTACAATGGTACCTGTAGTGTTGCTCGCATGATGTCGAGTGAGTACGTGAGGATGGTTGCACAAGCCAGCGTGCCGGTCACAACCATGTCGGGCCATGTTACAGTATCTAATATAATGGTACCTGTAGTCTTGCTTGCACGATGTCGAGTGGGTTGGTGAAGTTGGTGGTGGTGAATTCTCCAGGGTGCCTGCCACCCCCATGTCGGACCTGCTACAATATCTAGTATAATGGTACCTGTAGTCTTGCTCGCACGATGTCTAGTGGGTGGGAGAGGATGGTGGTGGTGAATCCCCCGATGGTACCGGCCACACCCATGTCGGGCCATGCTCCAGTATCTAGTATAATGGTACCTGTAGTCTTGCTCGCACGATGTCGAGTGGGTTGGTTAGGATGGTGGTGGTGAATCCGCCAAGGGTACCGGCCACGCACTGTATGAGCAGGTGGGATACCCACGTCGGACACAGCTTTAGTAGCTCGTCTGAAACAAAATTAAATTCAAATTCAAGTACTCTGTAAGTAAGCCTCAAAGCGTTTTCTGATGTCAATATATATTTTTTAAGATGAAACGTTTGCTAACGATACCAAAATGTTTTAGAAATAAAGGAAAATTAGGTAGTCACTGCCTCGGACGAGACTCGATACCAGCCCGCCGGTCTACCAACCCTTACCCGTTGCCTTCGCATTTCCTTCAGAGGCGTCTTATAGGCGTTTCATAGGCGGGGGATGCTTAGCGACATCTGTATGAGTGTTATACTTTTTAACCGGCCGTATGTGGCTAGGTACCCGCGGTAGTACCCGAGTACCTCGTATTGCTAGTATACCCGTGTTACCCACCTTGATATGCGGTATACAGTGCCCACCAAAGGGCCGAGTTGGGCACGTAGGCAGCCAGTGACGCTAGGTACCCGCGGTAGTACCCGAGTACCCCGTGTTGCTAGTATACCCGTGCTACCCACCTTGATATGCGGTATACAGTGCCCACCAAAGGGCCGAGTTGGGAACGTAGGCAGCCAGTGACGCCAGGTACCCGCGGTAGTACCCGAGTACCCCGTGTTGCTAGTATACCCGTGCTACCCACCTTGATATGCGGTATACAGTGCCCACCAAAGGGCCGAGTTGGGAACGTAGGCAGCCAGTGACGCCAGGTACCCGCGGTAGTACCCGAGTACCCCGTGTCGCTGGTATACCCGCCGCGCTACCTCTCGGGCTAGCTGTGATTTCGATAATCGCGCGTCTAGGTTCAAACCTAGTGGGTTGATTTTCTGTAAAAAAAAAAGAAATGTGTTAGAATAATTATACAAAATAGCTTTACTAATCATCAAACTAAGTAAAAGCTAACATGGGCGAATCAACTTTTTGACCGACACAAATCTGTCCTCAACTTTTAAATTTCGTTGTAAAATTTCACCTTTAAATAATGGCTTTTCTGTGTTTCAGTTTATGGTGTATGTTAAAACATTCAAGGCCCCAACTGTTAAACCTAATAAACAGAAACTATGTATATACAACCGCGACACTGTACACCGCGCAAAAACGCGCTTTGGTAGACTTGATTATGTCTTTCGACTTCAAACAATTAGTCACCTATCCTACTCGCGTCTCAGGACCCTCTAGTACATGTTTAGACCATATTTATACAAATAACTTAATAGACTCACAATATATACAAACACACTCGGTTGAAACTCACCTGTCTGACCACTATGCACAAAAAATCACAATCACTCACGAGAACATAAATAACTCTTCACCTTTATACACGTTATACACGTCAATTTCCACACCATAAAATAAAGTCTTTTCAAGAACATTTACACTCAATAGACTGGCATAATATAAAATTGAACGCAAATAACGACCCAATTACTCTATTAACGTCACTAATCAATATATTTAATAACACCTCACATATCTTCTTCCCATACCGCCCGATTCGCCATACAAACACATATAACTGTCCATGGCTCACAAATGACCTGATTATGCAAAAGCAATTGCTGATACAGCTAATTGATATCTCTAAAAGAAATCCTAACAACAACGAATTACTTTATCGAATACTGTCACTATCTTTAAAGTTTGAACAAAGTCTGAGTAACACTCAACGCGAATATTATACGAACAAGCTTTCACAAAGCAATAACCCCCATAAAACTATGTGGCAAATAGTAAACAACGTCTCTGGACGCACGTCAGCCAAGCGTCAGTGCAACTTAGATTTATTGAAAGATACCCACGGTGAAAAATATACTTCGCGGAACCGGTTAGCAAACGACATAAACAACTTTTTCTTATCAGCCGCTAGTACCACAGGTGCACCAACGGCCCGCCCGGAACTAGCTAAATTACTTTTATGCAACTCGTCTAGTCCTAGTCCCGTAACAATTAAATTAACCCTTTTCAGCCATGATGAATTATACAAAATAATAACACAACAAGTAGCAACCAAAAACACTTGTGATATCTATGATACATCAACTATGCTACTCAAAATTGGACTACCGTTAATAATCGATCAGCTAACGTTCATTTTTAATAAATTAATAAAATCAGGATTATACCCCAGTGCACTGAAAAAAGTCAAAGTCGTACCTGTATACAAGGGCAAAGGTCAAAAAGATGATCTTAAAAACTACAGGCCCATAAGCATTATTCCCACAATAGCCAAAGTGTTCGAAGCTGGGATTAGTAATAGGTTGTATTCATTTCTAGAGCGATTCAACCTCCTTCACGATAAACAATACGCATATCGGCGTAACCGCTCATGCGTGACAGTTATTCGCGAAACAATAAATAAAATAATGCAAGCCAAAGAAAAATATTCACACGTAGCCATTCTTCTGTGCGACATGACGCGGGCTTTTGACCTCTGTGACCACTCTGTTCTAGCCACTAAATTCGAGCACCTTGGACTGCGTGGTCCTACCTTACAACTCATGATAGACTACTTGAAAAATAGGCAACAGTCAGTACTCCTAAATAACGGGTTTGTAAGATCACGCGAAGGCGGTGTGGACATTGGGGTACCCCAGGGATCATCGCTCGCTAATCTATGCTTCCTTATTCAAGTTAACGATTTACCGGACGTTGTAGATGGAAACATGTATATTTTCGCTGACGACGCATGTGATATCCTAATTGCTCAAGATGTTGACAGTTTAGAAAAACTGATTTCTAGCGATGCTCATAAACTGCTTAATTGGTTCTCTGTCAACGGGTTAGTTCTGAACGTCACGAAAACTCAGGTACTCCATTTTCACTTAGGCGCCCCCCCCCCCCCCCCAAGGCCCCTCGCTGTCAAAGTAAATAATACAGTTCTCCCACAGGCAAAAAATGCCCCGTTCTTAGGAGTAACACTTGACTCTGCACTGAAATGGGACACTCAAATTGATAACGTCTGCAAAAAGTTGGCAGGGGTCTGTTTCGGCCTAAAACGACTATCTTTCATACTCCCGCAGGCACAGGTACGAAACTGTTATTTCGCACTATTTCACTCAACTTTAAACTATAGCCTAGAGTTCTGGGGACTTGCCGCCGACTGGCGCCGTGCGTTCGTACTGCAACGACGAGCAGTCCGGATAATAGCATGTGTTCCTCCCGATTCACCAGCAGTTCGTCAGCTCTTCGTATCCTTACGGATTATGACGATCCCGTCTCAATTTATATTTAATATAATAAAGTTTGTTAGGACCAACATGACTTATTTTCCCTTAAGACCGGGCAACCTACGAAACCTAAGAGATAGGAAACGAGGAATACTAGCAACGACTAGTTGCAGACTAACCAAGTCTACCAAAATAACTTATGTAATCGGACCAAAATTGTATAATGCCATCCCAAAGTATATACAAACCCTAGAAAATAACAACTCATTTTTAAGGAATTAAAAAAATGGCTAATTGAAAATGCTTTCTTTGACCTTAGAGAATTATGTGACATAAAATTATCTTAATTATAAATGTGTAGCTCTATTGTAATCAGAATTGACATCGTTTGACTTTTGTTATAAATCGCGAATTAGTATTATATAATAGCTCACTAGTATTAATTTTAGTATAAATTTTAGTTTTATTTTCTTTTGACGTGTATTGTATCTGTGCATTTACGAAATAAATGAATATGAATAAATATGAATATGAATATTAGAACCCCGATTTCTTGGTAACTCCAGAGACATTTTGAGTAACGCAAGAGACACTCAAAACTGTAGGTCAAAAAGTTGATTAGCTCACATACCAAGAATAAATAAATTCCTAAATTTATGAAACCAATTTAATCTAAATATATAAAAGACGAAACTGTCTGACTGACTGACTGACTGATTGACTGACTGACTGATTGACTGACTGACTGACTGACTGACTGACATATCAACGCACAGCCTAAACCGCTGGTTCTAGAGATTCCAAAGGGTTTAGCAGGCTAAGGAAGGACGTGTGGCCCCTGTGAGGAATAGTAGAATTGGTAAATGTCAATTGTTTGTCGCCTGATAACTGGTAATCACTCCAACTTTCAGCCCTCTACTTGAACTGTCACAGAGATAAAAAAATCTATTTTCTTAACATTTTTTTTCAAACTCGTATATCTCCTAATCCATAGCAGCTAAAGCATCGAAACAAAATCACAGCTACGTAGCTAGGCAACAAACATAAAACTTAAAAACGAACTTTCAGTTCAGAAGCCTACTCTTGATACCTACTTAAATACTTTCGTTAGTTTTTTTTTACAGTATGTTGCACCAAATATAGTCCATTGATTTTTGGTATGCTAGTAGCTAATACTATAAGCAATTTACATGTTTTTTTTCATAATTGTACTTTCAAAAAAACGTGTTGGAAAGAGCTGTCAAAAAATAAATTGACATTTATTTCTTTTATTTTCCACGTATAAAATATTAATAAAATTATAGGGTATACTCCCACTCAAACTACGTAGCTGTGATTTTGTTTCGATGCTTTAGCTGCTATGAATTAGGAGATATACGAGTTTGAAAAAAAATGTTAAGAAAATACATTTTTGACATTATCTCTGTGACAGTTCAAGATAGAGTGCTGAAAGTTGGAGTGATTACTAGTAAAGGCGGAATCAGACGGTTCATTTTTCGTTCATTTTTATGTTTCATTCCGCACCTTTCACCCGAAGTGACACGTCTGATCATAAAGTGAACCAAAAGTGCCGAACAATCACCCGAGGTTCACTCGGATGAATGTTCATCCGAGTGAACCGTCTGATTCCGCCTTTAAGGCGGAATCAGACGGTTCATTTTTCGTTCATTTTTATGTTTCATTCCGCACCTTTCACCCGAAGTGACACGTCTGATCATAAAGTGAACCAAAAGTGCCGAACAATCACCCGAGGTTCACTCGGATGAATGTTCATCCGAGTGAACCGTCTGATTCCGCCTTTATGAGGCGAAAAACAATTGACATTTACCAATTCAACTATCCCTCACAGGGGCCACACGTCCTTCCTTAGCCTGCTAAACCCTTTGGAATCTCTAGAACCAGCGGTTTAGGCTGTGCGTTGATATGTCAGTCAGTCAGTCAGTCAGTCAGTCAGTCAATCAGTCAGTCAGTCAGGGGCACGTAGGTTTCTTATAAGGTCTAGGGATGCATTAAGAAAGGATTTTTCAAAATTCACCCCCTAAGGGGGTAAAATGGGGGTCCAAAGTTTGTATGGTGAATCAAGATTTGTTATACTATTTTATTCGAAACTTCACAGGAGTATTCCTAACGATAAATGAGTAAACACGTGTTTCAAGTTTTTTGAAAATTCAAGCCCTAAAAGGGGCAAATGTGGTCACAAAGTCTGAAAATCAACATGGGTATCGTATTCTCTTTGAGTACTTATAGTACACGGGCGAAGCCGCGGGAAAAGGCTAGTGCAATATATTCTCAACTAGTAGCTAGCAAGTTGCGACGTGCATTGTGTCACAATATTAGTCAATTAATGGATGATTTCGAATCCTCCGAACCTCCGATTAATTTATTTAGATTCTGTTCTGAAGGTAATAATAGGTTTTGGATTTTTCTAATGACTTTTGCATACTATTTTATATTTATACAGCATTATTCAATTTATGCGAAAAAAATTGTACGTGACTTAGGCCATCGACTTAGGCAAAAGGGAGAGGATCCCCGCTTCGAGTCGTTTCTGGTCCAAAGACTGTCCATGGCTATCCAGCGTGGTAATGCCGCGAGCGTTATGGGCACCTTTGCACCGGAAACGACAACGAACGGTAGCAATGATATTAGTTAAGGTGTGTTTGACTATTTCTACTACAAAAAAAGCTTATAAAATAAGCTTTAAGATTTCGAAGGAGGAGGTTATCAATTCGTCGGGATCTTTGTTTTTGCTATTTTTTTGTTTTTTTTTATGTATGATTATTTATATATTTGGAAATTTATTTTTTTGTTTGAAAGAGTATACTTCACTGTTGGTCCCATTGTAACGAGGCCAGGATCTGATGATGGGATCCTGGAGAAATCGAGGGAACTCTTCAACTATTATAGGCACACCTATAGTGATTTGAGTACTTTTTACAGCAGCTCGAGTATTTGCTTTTGGAAAGGTGGATGCTAAGTGAAGTCGGTTCTTTTTTGTTTAAAATTATTTGCTTTTTTTTTATGTAAATACCTATTTGTAATTTTAATACAAAAAAGAATTGTTAGTTGTATTTATCGATTATCTAGAATCATCAGCCGATTAATTGAATCTAGATTGCAAGTTCTTTTTAAAATACCAAATATTTTTTTATACCACGAAGTGGCCAACAAGCATAATGGCAAGCAGTGACCGTAGCCTATGGGCGGGTGCAAACTTACAGGGTTCTTGTTGCCACCAGCGCGTCCTTTGACCAGCCCGAGCACCATCAAGTGCTGGCTCAGCACGTCGAAGGGCACAATGATGGTCTGCCCCACCAGCGACGCGCACCCGCCGCCTATGAACGACTGAAAAAATACATGTGGGGTTAAGATATACTGTAAATGTTCGATGGGATTTAATCATCATTCAAGAGTTTGTCTTAATCGCTTTTGTTTATTTTTGACGAATTTTAGTGGCACAGGGGTTCAAACCTTACAGAATTCAACCAACCGGAGCGGCCATCTCTGTCATTTTCAATACAAAAAAAGTCTGGCGATTTTTGCGGGTAGCAGGGGGAGGAACGTCAAATGTATGGCTATTCGTACGTAACGTACAAATAGCCACGCCAGATAAGCGTCAGTCCATACAATAAATATTAATCGTTTTGGTCATATGTTTTCGGCAGTCTGTCAATGGCCGCTCCAGTTGGTTGAATTCTCTTCAAACAGTAAAAATTTAAGAGACCCCCGAAACGAGTGAACCGATTTTGATAAAACAGTTAAGATCACTCGCTAGAAAACCTGCTTACAAATTAAAAAAAAAAAAAAAAACATTTAAATCGCTTCACCGTTTTAGCGCTACGATAAACAGACACAGACAGCGGCCAAACTTAAATTCATTAAGTTAAATTATGTTTTGTCTGTTTCTACCAAACACAACTGTTAACGTGACAGATAAAGACAAACTATTATTTAGTTGGTCCCTGGCAATATTCGTACTTGAAGATGGACAACCTCCGTCATAGAATAGATAATTATATTGCATACAGAAAGGCCACGCTACGGCCCGCCCCGACCGGAATGACCTCACCCCGCGGCGGCCGATTGGTAGAGAACTAGTAGGCTAATCCGTCAGGTTGGCAGCGCATCGATAAAAAGCAAAATGGCGGTGTATTGTCAAATGTCATTTACGACAGCGGAAACAGCGCCCTTAAGACGCACGCACACATTGAAGCGTGCACAGATGTGCCGTGCACACAAACGAGTTTTGTAGTATGACGTGTCCGCCCTGTGCCTCCTAAATACATGTGACTTAAACAGTATTTTCATATAAAACATGAAAGATAACTGTACCTTAACTTTGGGACTAACGTCGTATTTTCCTAATTCGTGCCGCACCCCCTCGTACGTTGAGATGTAGAATACCCCAGATATTATCTGAAACTGAAATAAAACATAGATATTTGTTTTGCACCTTTGGACTATAAAACATTAATTTATCATATGGTTTACATTATTCTCTATTATTTTATATAAAAGATATTAAAGTAGAACTATTAATTTGACAGCACTGTACATACAATTGCAAACAGCTTTGTTAACATTCAGGTACGCAACTGCAACCTTACAAAGTGTATTGTTTTGTGTTGTTCAGGGGCACCGTCATGGCTTTTGAGGGGCGAACTAAACTATTGAGGGCAGCACCGTATCGCTGGCATTGCCGCAGAGTGCAAAAAATAATATCAAAAGGTCATATCTGTCTACGAAAGAAGTTTTTTGGAGATAACTCGAAAACGCCTTAACCGATAAAGTTCAAAACAATTTTTGTTGATATTGAGGGCAGCACCGATTCGCTGGCATTGCCGCAGAGTGCAAAAAATAATATCAAAAGGTCATATCTATCTATGAAAGAAGTTTTTTGGAGATAACTCGAAAACGCCTTAACCGATAAAGTTCAAAACAATTTTTGTTGAAATAATATACATTAATGCATCTTCTCAATTTTTTTCATATTTTTTGGATCTCCAGTCTAAAAATTACTGGAGGGGACACCATTTTTTTGGGTAATTATTCCTGAAAATATTCACCGAATCAAAAAATGTTCAAAAGACCTCAATTTTATTTTTAAAGACCTATCAATTGATGTGCAACGCAACATGTTGATATTTAGTAAAAAAAATATTTTTGACAATTAGTTACATGTATGGAGTCCCCCCCTAAAAATATTTTTTTCAGCAATTTTACTACAAATCTACGTAACGGCATACACCTACACCTTATGTTAAAATTTTACTAAGATAAGTCTTATAGTTTCCGAGTAAAATGGCTGTGGCATACGGTCGGACAGACGGACCTGACGAAATTATAAGTGTTCTGTTTATGCCCATTTGGCTACGGAGCCCAAAAAAGAGGCGCAGTAAGGCACCACCCACAAACAGAGATAAAGGTAGGAAAAACTCACACTAGACAGCCAGAAGCCCCGGTAGAGCCCAGAGACACCCTCGTGCCTGTATATCTTCGAGATGGCGTCCGCTACCCCGCTGTAGGCCTCCTTCTTACGTTGCAGTTGGATCTGTGTCTTCACCAGCGTCAGAGGGTATAGGGCACAACGTACTGGAAAGAGTAAAGATATACAAAAATTAAAAAAATATAAGCATTTATTACGTTAAAAACTAGATTATATCATGTCACAAGCTTAATACTAAACTATTTTTACAAATAATTACACATAGTAACTAGTCATAGCCGCTCCTTGTCGCTTCCGGTCCAAAGGTGGTTACCACGCTAGATGGCCGTGGACAGTCTTTGCACCAGAAACGACTCAGAGCGAGGGTCCTCTCCCTTCTGCCTAAGTCGACGGCCTATGTCGCGCACAAACTGTTTTGCGTCAGCGCCCCAGCAGCCCGTTGTTTCCCCCGTAAAATTTAAAACATATTTATCTTAAAAAAGTCTGCATTTCCACCGGAGATGTGCGAGGATGGGCAACGATAGGTGTGGGTTAATAACATAGACTAATAACCCAAGACCCCGCATAGCCGGGCGACCCCCGCTGCCACGCTCGAAGTAATTTCGCCCTATAGTGACACAAAAATTTATTGTAAGTGACAGTAAACTTAGTACGTCTCCATGGCAACCATTAATGTCTGACTCTCTCTTACGCCCCACGGAACAATGGCGCGTTCCCTGTCTAGCATTGCGCACCCCCTGCCGCAACCCCCTTCTTTTTGGCAGCTTAGGTTTCAAAGAAATAACGCGCTGAGCGATATCTTGTATATGGTTAATAATCAATAGAATCACTTCATTTACATACCATCGCTCAAATTAAGTGATTATATTGTATAAAACATCCTCGCTACGCATCCTCGCACAACTCTGGTGGAAATGCAGCCTAAAAGCCTTTATTTTATTGCTTTCAACTACTAGACCAGTAACTAAACGATTCTTAGTTACAAAAATCCCAAAATTATAAGTATGATCTGTACCTACCTAAACTAGGTAGCGTTGTTATAAAACAGTGTTCCTATTTTGGTTTCCATCATCAGATCAGCTCATCGGGGTTGGTACCAAAATTACGCGTTGTTATCTAAAGGTTGAACACGCCAAAATTTGGGCATGTAAAAATAGCTATAGTTATTCGAAAAATGGAGATATTCAAACTTTTTAAACAACAATTTCTCACAAGGAACTGGGCTATAAAATGATGATAGTTTTATTTTCTTTTATTTATTCATTGGCAAAATGTCGAGCGTACAACATCAAAAACGTGAACGCATTCTGCACGAACATGTAAAAAATCCCATGTTAAGCTACAAAGATATCGCGAAAAGGCTTAAATATCCACAATCTACGGTTGGTCACGCATTAAAAACATTCCGTGAACGCTTGACAATAGATAGAAAGCCAGGAAGTGGTGGGTTGCAGGGAGTCAAGAATAAGAAAAAGGAACAGAGTATTTTAAAGATTTTTGCCTCAAATCAAACGATTTCATCTCGTGATGTTGCCAAAAAAGTGAAAATTTCTCAGTCTTTTGTCCAAAAAGTGAAACAGAGGGCAGGACTGAGGAGTTATAAAGCCCAGGCCGCACCAGATCTAGACTCAAAATGGAACTTATCCGCAAAGAAACGGTCGCGAAAACTCTATGAATATTTTCTTACAAAATTTGAATGCGCGGTGATGGACGACGAGACGTATATAAAAGCGGATTTTAAACAAATACCTGGTCAAGAGTTTTATACTAGCAAATCACGGACAGATGCTCCTGAAGATTATGAATTAAAAAAACGAGGGAAATTTCCAAAAAAATACCTTCTTTGGCAGGCAATGTGCAGCTGTGGTAAAATAAGTCGCACGTTTGTCACCACCGGGACAATAAACGGCGATATTTATCGGAAATATCGTTTACAGAAGCGTTTGCTGCCTTTTATAAGACAGCATGCCTCACCACCGCTGTTTTGGCCAGATCTAGCCAGTTGCTAATACGCAAAATCAGTTATGGAATGGTACAACGCTAACAGGATCATGGTGGTACCCAAAATATCCAATCCGCCAAATAGTCCAGAACTGCGGCCTGTTGAAGAGTACTGGGGTATTATGAAAGGAATTCTAAAAAAGAAAGGCGGAGAAGTAAAATCGGTCCCTCAGCTACAAAATATACGGACCTGGGCGACAAAAATCTTTCCTAAAGTGAGGGTGCAGTCTTATGAGCCGTGTGCCTAGAAAATTCGATCTATGGCTTACTGTGTAAACATTAATTAGAATTAAAAATGTGATTTTAGAGTTCATTAAATTTGTCATTTAAGGTGGTATTCATAATGTAGTTATTTATTTTCAAACTGGTTTAAAAACAAATTTTGCGTGCCTTAGTTTTGGCGTGTTCAACCTTTAAGACATGTAGCTATTCTAAATTTCAGCTCAATCTGACATCGCGAACTACTTGCACAGCCAAAGATAATGTTATTTTTTACTTACTTTTAATTACACCTGACTCTTTTGTAAGACGGTAGAAAAATGTAAACATATTATTATATTATATGTAAACATTATTATATGTAAATATATTATATATGCAGCTACATTATTTTATACTCAACAGTAAGTTTATACAATAGATAACAAATTACCTGTAAAACTGCTAAGTGTGTATAGTGGGAAGAACTTCCCCTTGTCCATCATACTCCATTCTATCGTAGTTATCAGCTGAGGAGGGGGATTCTCAACTATCGTAGCCGCCATCTTGTCTTCTGTCCTACTCTCTACCTTTCCCTTTCTATCCCATAAGCAAAGTAGCATCTACTGTCTTTACAATAACAGTAATCACTAAATAACTCAACGTTTATATTTTCTCTATTATATTATATTTACAATCTTTGGTAACTTATGTTAAATTGATCTATTATAATTATTATAAATAAAAAATGGAATAAAATTTGTAAACGTAATAGTAAAATAAAAAATCAACAGAACTGAGACTAGAGATCTCGGATAATGTTACGTCTGATGGTTTATCTTAAGATATATTCTCCGAAGGTTCCTCCATTGTATTGCTACAGTGCTTTCAGCACTGCGGTGAGACTGAAACAAAAAAATAAATATAAATATTCGGGGGACAATCTTACACAAATCAACCTACGACGATATACGATATATAGGTATGGGCACTGCGAATGGCATCTCGCTAAGTGTGGTAGGGCACGTTCAGCGAATGTCATCGCTCAAATCTGGAGCAGAGCCCGACTGGGGAAGTACCTCCACCTTACAGAAAACCACAGCCAAATAGCACTAGACCCTACTCATAGTGTTGTGTTCCTGCTGGTGAGTAAGGTTGCCAAAGAGCTCAAAGAGGACCCAGTGTGTTAACGATGAGGGACCTTCTTGTTCCTTTAGTCGTCAACACAGTGAATCCTCCTTTTTGTAAAGGGTCGGCAACGCGCATGTGACTCCTTTGGAGTGGCAGGCGTCCATAGGTTGCGGTAGCTGCTTGCCATCGGGCGGGCCGTGTGCTTGTTTGCCACCGTCGTGGTATAAAAAAAAAAAAAAAAAAAAATATACAACAAACACGACAAGCCTGACCAGAAATATATGATTATTGTCAAGAGGGCGCTATTATTCTCATTTATATGGCAACAATAGAGAACATGCGTGAAAAATATTTTATTGAATTTGTTGCATAAACACGTTCAACAACCCCAAATTAATATAAATAAGTGGAAATCCGTAATTATTTTTAACAGTTTTTTAAAGATATTGCGGTTTAAAAACGTAAAATTTTAGGCATTTTTTTATACCTAAAATGTATTTTCGAAACTTCAGTTCGATTACTTATGTTCTAACAAGAAAAAAAATGTAGGACAACTATATAGCTAAACGCATTTTTTCGTGCCTAAAATTACAAAAATCTTCCAAAAACTTGTTCCTTCCAAACAGTTTTCTGCAACTTTGTGGTCGGTGACGTCACAAACCTCATACTTTTTGTATGGGGCGTTTTGTCGCGCGGCGCAGACGCCTAACGTATTTTCACATTTTTGACGTTTCAGGGCTATCATAGATAGTAGGTTTATTAGAGACATTTGAATCTACAGGGAAATAGAATTGAATGACGTCTTCCAATAAAATCATGCATATTCCTATTTCAGTATAGTCATAGAGCGTATTCTCTATGGTATAGTGACATCTTGATTTGTTTACTTGTCAGCTCTGATGTTAATTTGAAAATGTTTATGTGCACTGCGAAATAGTTTCATTTCTCGAACGTTTATTTACAGCTGTTTATTACATACACTATTTACAATGTTTCGCTCTTGGCGATGAATAATTTTGGGATTTTTTGTCGTTTATTATTTAATATTCAACACTTTACTATTATTCAACACCACAATGACACTGAAAAAAGTGACAGCCTATCTCATGCCCTCGCACATGCATATCATTCTGTCAGTAAAATGATTGCCAGTGCAAGAAATAAGTTCCAATGAAATTCCACAACATGGCGCATGATCATATAATTCATATATTTCTGGTCAGGCTTTACTTATAAATAGAAGCGTCCACAACTGAAGAACAAATTTAATATTCGCGATAAACACGAATAAATGTCCTTACCGGGATTCCAACCCGGGACATCTAGCTTCGTAGGCGCGGTTATTACCGTCTAGGCTAGGAAGGCGTACGGAGAAAAAAAAACGTTAAGTGGGAGCGGGGCAACTTCACATCACGGTTTTTATTAACAACGATTTATTACATCAGAAGATTGCATTATAATGTACAACTTCACTATTTATTCTCTCTTTTTATCTATCACACTTATTTAATTTAATTATTTCATAAAGATCAGAAAAAACGTTACTAAAGTTATCGCGGAACAAACCCTCAAACTCAAAAAAGCCATCGAAATGCCGAGACGTCCCAGTAGCCGAAGTTGTTTTTAAGAACTGTGGAGTTCTTACAAACACCTTCGCTTACGCTCTGCCCGTTCGATTATACCTACTGACTTGCACAGCAAAAGCAAGATCTAAATTCGCATCAAAACATCACTTTACTGTTCGTTCAGATGTTTTTGCTACATCAGTATTTTTTGATAGGCGGAATAATATTTTCACCTCAGCAGCTTGAACAAGCCTACTTCCCTGCGAAAAAACAGTGACGAAAGTCGCACTTTCATCACTCCCTGGAGTGATGAAAGTGCGACTTTCGTCACCCCAGGGAGTGAGACAAAGTAGCTTTTTTAATTTAGTGAAGGCCATGAACAGCCACTTCATACTTCGGGGTCTATTACAAATTCGAAATACATATTTTTAACCTTCAATATGATCTCACTACTGAGGTGAAAAGTTGTATGTGTCACACGAGAGCAAAGTTATTTTACATCTCGTGTTTTTGAGTCCCTCGCTACGCTCAAGATTCTAACTTAGAATCACTCGCTTCGCTCGTGATTCAATTATAGTATCTTTCGCTTACTCGGGACTCAAGATCAACACTCGCAAGAAAAACCAACTTTCCTCTCTTGTTGCACAAATAACTATTTCCGATTACTTCTACTGCTGTCCATAAATTTGAAAAGTCTACAACCCCAATTTTCGTATTCTGTCTGTCGGATTACCCGCAAATGTTAAGATAACTGTAGTCCGCCTCGAACCGAGACCTGAAGATCTGAAGATTTTTTTTCGCCTTATAGCTCCACAATCCCTTCATCGATCCTGCTCATATACGAACTCTTAAATGATATGTATCTCCGCTACAACCCCAACAAATTTCATAAAGATCAGTAAAACGGTACTAAAGTTATCGCGGAACAAACTCTCAAAATCAAAAAGCCATCGAAATGCCGAGACGTCCCAGCAGCCGAAGTTATTTGTAAGAACTTACGCTCCGCTCGTTCGATTACCGCACCAAATTAAAGCCTGACCAGAAATATATGATCATGCGCCATGTTGCGGAATTTCATTTCAAACTAATTTCTTACACTGGCAATAATTTTAATGACAGAATGATATGCATGTGTGAGTGCATGTGATAGGCTGTCACTGTTGTCAAGTGTCATTGAGACGGTTTACTTGAATAAAAATAAAGTGTTGAATATTAAATAAAGAACCACAATAAATTCCCAAAATTATCCATATTCAAGAGCGAAACATTGTAAATAAAATAAAATAAATAAATAAATAAATAAATAAATATTTGGGGACAATCTTACACAAATCAACCTAGTTCCAAACTAAGCAAAGCTTGTACTATGGGTACTAGGCGACGATATACATACTTATATAGATAAATATATACTTAGATACATAGAAAACACCCATAACTCAGGAACAAATATTCGTGATTAACACACAAATAAATGCCCATACCAGGATTTGAACCCGGGACCTCCTGCTTCGTAGGCAGGGTCACTACCGACTGGGCTAGGAGGCCGTAGTGAAATACCGTAGTGCCGTATGGCCGTAGTGGCGTGGGAAATAGTGTATACAATAAACTGATGTAAACAATACGCCCGGGAAATGATACTATTTCGCTGTGAAACATTTTCAAATGAACATCAGAGCTGATAGATAAACAAATCAGTGACAAATCAAGATGTCACTATACCATAAAGAATAACACGCTCTATGACTGTTGCCATATAAATGAGAATAATAGCGCCTTCTTGACAATCTATGTATATAAAAGAAGAAACTGACTGACTGACTGATTGACTGACTGACTGACTGACTGACAGACTGACTGACTGACTGACATATCAACGCACAGCCCAAACCGCTGGTTCTACAGATTTCAAATTTGGCACGTAGGTTCCTTATAAAGTCTAGGGGTGCACTAAGAAAGGATTTTTCAAAATTCACCCCCTAAGGGGATGAAATGGGGGTCCAAAGTTTGTATGGCGAAACAAGATTAGTTAGACTATCTTATTCGAAACTTCACAGGAGTATTTCTAACGATAAATGAGTAAAAACGTGTTTTAGGTTTTTGAAAATTCAACCCCTAAAAGGGGGAAATGTGGTCGAAAAGTCTGAAATTCAACATGGGTATTGTTTCTAGTTAATCGGGTCGTTGATTACGAAAACAACAACGATTTTAACATCCAACGTGGCGGACGTGTAATACCATCTCCCCTGTTGGGGTACAATGGGGTTGAAATGTCTAAATATCGATATGGGTGTCGTTTTTGTGTTTTTTTGGGACGTTAATTACGAAAATGGCAACAATTTTGAAATTTAATATTGTGGACATGAAACTTCTTGAAAGTATTTGTGCCAAATTGCAATCTTCTTCTAAATGTATAAAAGAAGAAACTGACTTGACATATCAACGCACAGCCCAAACCGCTGGTTCTAGAGATCCCAAATGTGGCACGTAGGGTAGGCTCCTTATAGGGTGGAAATGGGGTCCAAAGTTTGTATGGGAAACAAGATTAGTCAACTATTTTATTCGAAACTTTACAGGAGTATTCCTAACGATAAATGAGGAAACAAGTGTTTCAGGTTTTTTGAGAATTCAACCCATAGAAGGGGGAAATGTGGTGACAAAATTTAAATATCAACATGGGTATTGTTTCTATGGTTTATCGGGTCGCTGATTACGAAATCAACACTTAAGGGGGTGAAATGGGGGCTGATAGTTTGTATGGGGAATTTTTAAACGTTGAACCAATTTAGATGAAACTTGGTATAGAGATAGTTTGTATCCCGGGAAGGGACAAAATAGTTGAATGTTTTATGGAGAATTATTAACAGCTGAACCGATTTAGATGAAACTTGGTATAGAGATAGTTTGAGTCCCGGGAAACGACATAGGACAGTTTTTATCTCGAAAATCAATCCTTAAGGGGGTGAAATGGGGGTTGGAGGTTTGTATGGAGACTTTTTTACCGCGAACCGATTTAGATAAAATTTGTTGTGGATATAGTTTGAGTCCCAGGAAACAATATAGAATATTTTTTATCCCGAAAATCAATCTTAGAGGGGTAGAAAAGATGTTGGTAGTTTGTATGGCGAATTATTAACCGCTGAACGGACGATTGAAATGAAACTTGGTACATATTATATAGATTGAGTCCCGGGAAACAATATAAGATAGTTTTTATCTCGAAAAACAATATTGTATAGGAAATTAATAACCGATTAACCTCTTTAGATGATTTGGTATGGAGATAGTTTCAATTCTGGGGAAGGATATATAATAAATAATAAATACTCTTTATTGCACACCTCATACAGTTACAAGCACAAATTTTACAATTAGATAAATTTAGGCAATGAGCGATTTCTTCCAGACAACCTTTGGGTAGTGGAGACTAGAGAAAAACAATAAGCAGTAGGTGGTGCATAGAAACAAAAGAGACGAAATAGATAACACAGCACATTCATATGAATATACATACTTAAATAAATACAAAATAAACATACATATACGTACATATATACATATATAATACACACAATAAGAAACAACAGTGTCAACTTAAAAACCTAAGGAAGAGATAAATAGTATTCCTTAAGTTGCGATTTAAAGCTACCAATAGATTGCGCGCGTTTAATGTTGAGAGGGAGAGAATTCCACAAACGAACGGCCTGGAACGTAAATGAGCAATTATAAAATTTGGAAGATGAAGATGGCACTGTTAGGAGCAATTTTTGAGAGGATCTAATAGAATTAAGATAAGAGAAACGCTCTTTGAGGTAGCGGGGAGTTGCAGGGTTAAAAAGTATAGAAAAGAGTAAAGAAAGTATGTGAGAGTTACGGCGGTGACGGATAGGGAGCCATTTGAGTTGAGAACGAAAACTAGAAACATGGTCGAATTTGCGTAATCCGAAAATGAACCGAATGCAGGCATTTTGAATACGCTCAAGCTTATTAAGTTGCTCCTCGGTTAGGTCTAAATAGGAGATATCTGCATAATCAAGAATGGGGAGAAGTAACGACTGAGCAAGCGCAATTTTAGTAGCATTTGGCAGGAAATCCCGGAGCCGTCTGAGAGACCCTATGGCAGCAAACATCTTCCTGCTCACTTCACTCACCTGAGGCACCCATGATAGACAACGATCCATGATTACGCCAAGATTTTTCACTTGGTTGGAAAAAGGAATTTGGATACCATCGAAGACTATCGGAGGGAGCCTGAGAAAGTCAATTTTGAAGATTTGTTTAGCGCTACCCATCACAATTACCTGTGACTTTAGGGGGTTTACTTTTAAACCGTAATTTTGACTCCAATTTGATATGCGGAGCAGATCAAGATTCGTGGCTTCTATAACTGAATTGAGATCGCTATGCATACCCTGCGAATATATTTGAAGGTCGTCGGCATAGAGGTGATACGAAGAGGAGAGATCAAGAGTTATGGAATTAATGAAGATAGAAAATAAAAGAGGAGACAGCACACCACCCTGTGGAACACCAGCTGATGTGCTGCACCAGGAAGAACACGAAGAATCTAGTTTAATTCTTTGCCGACGACCAACCAAATAGCTGCGGAACCAGTCAATCGCTGCAGCCGATATGTTAAGAGACTGTAAGAACGCGAGCAAAATGTCAAAATCGACCGTGTTAAAGGCATTACTGAAATCTAGAAGTGCAAGAACTGTAAGCTTCTGGTCATTCATACCCAAACGGATGTCATCGGTAACCTTGACAAGAGCCGAGGTAGTACTATGGCCCGGACGAAAACCAGATTGAAATGGGTTTAGGAGGTCATTTCTATTCAGGAAGGAAGTTAGTTGCTGATGCACTAGCCGTTCGAGGACTTTGGATAGGAAAGGAAGAATGGAGATGGGGCGATAGTCAGAGAAGGAACTGGGGTTGGATTTTTTGGGTAACGGAATAATATTGGCATCCTTCCACAGACTGGGAAAAGTACTTGATGAAATGGAAAAATTCAGAATACCGGTGATAATAGGAACAAACAAATCAAGGAGAGGGAGTATCATATTTCGGCTAACACAGTCAACACCAACGGCGTTAGAAGTGATATTCAATATACCCTTCCTAACATCACTCTCACAGAAATGGCTAAAATAGAAAGAAGAGAAATCTAAGGCAGGAAGTGATGAAAGATGATGAAGTGAGTTAGATTTCTTAGGACCACTGAAACAGGTGGACGATGAAAAATGCTGGTTAAGCTGGTCAACGCTAATATTGTTTAAATTGGTTGCCTGTTGAGATTTGCCAACTCCGAGACCTTTCAAAAATTTCCACACTTTGGCTGGATTTCCATCTTCAACAGAACTGTGAATATGACGCCTCTGAGCATCTCGACATATAGTGCTACAGCGATTGCGCAGGGTATGATATTTAAGTTTATTTTTCTCAGAGTTGTTAGCCTTATACTTAGATTTAGATTGATTCTTCCTCTCTATAAGGGCTTTAATATCCTCAGTGAGCCAAGGAGCAGGGAGATGCTTGACTTTTATTGCACGAACAGGAGCATGAGCGTCATAAAGTTGTATGAGGAGCGAATTAAAGAGAGAAACTTGATCGTCTACCGAACCCGCTCGAGCGATACTGCTCCAATCGATTGTTAAAGCGTCATCTCGAAGCTTTTCCACATTTAATCCACTAAAATTGCGCTGCAAAAGAATTTTTGATTTAGATTTGGGAGGACGAATTTTGTAAGAGAGATAGAGCAGATCATGATATGAGAAGGCATCCGCGGAGTATTGTCCAAATTTAGACACATGAGAAGTCGAAGAAACTAAAGTTAAATCAAGAAGAGAAGGCGAGCAATTTGGAAAATAGTGTGTGGCGTCTGAAGGGAGAATAGTTAGATTGCATGCATCTACCAGGGATTTAAGGCGCCGGGATCGACTGTCATCCTTCAGAAGACACGTATTTAGATCTCCCATAAGAATGTGATGATTATAAGAAGGCATAAGGTCCTCGAGAAGTTTCTCAAGAGAATCAAAGTAATTAACGTGAAGGGAGGGGGAATAAAAAACGCCAAGTAAAAGTTTGGAATGAGAGAGGGAAACGTCGAGAAACATATACTCTGCGGCATCAGAAGTAGAAGAGCTGGCAGATACATTAACAATTGAATAGGGGATGTAAGAACGAAGGTAAATCGCAACTCCACCGCCACCTCTTCCAAGGCGGTCGTGCCGAATTAAATTGAAACCAGGTAAAGAGTAAGACGTTGAAGGCAAAGCTGGTCTGAGCCACGATTCGGAAATTAAAATAGCATGAATGTTCTTAATGTCAAAAGAGAGTAACATATCGCTGTAATGTGCAGGAATACTTTGCGCATTTAAATGCACAACGTTAAAATTTTTAGGTACATCATTAAACTGAGATTCCAGAATGTCGTGAAGCGAAGCGATATATAATAGTTGTTATCCCAGAAGTCATTCCTTAAGCGGGTAAAAAGGAGGGTGGATTACTAATTCCAAGCAAATGAAGTTGCGGGGAAAAGCTTCTATTCAAGAGTAGAAATCTGTATTAATCATAATCTCTCAGTAGTAGTAAGTCGTTGATGGCGTAACAATTAAACAATTATTGCAATCATTTCTTTAAAATAAAAAATGAGGGAACCGCCTTCACCAAAACGTGGTATACCGAAACCTCCAGAATGTAACGAATACTTTCCGAAAACCGCATCTAAATCAGTTCAGCGAAACGCGAGATGATCCCGGACAAACATACATTCCTACATACAAACATACGAGTCTAACTGAGAACCTCCTTTTTTAGTACTTTTAGTACGCGGGCGAAGCCGCGGGAATAAGCTAGTAATCTAGACACACGGCAGTGTGTCCGCCAAGTTCGAGCAAAAAAAAAGCGACACACCGGCCGTGGGTTATATTACACGAACCATTTCGGGCCAATTTCGACCACCCTATAACTCAAAACATATTTTATCTACGCATATGAAATTTTGAGTGTCTGTTGACATCCCCTTAATTGTCTAGAATACAAAATTTCATTATTCTACCTATAGCAGTTCTTGAGATATTGACGTCAGAAAATCGCTATTTTTACTATACACTCACTCACTGACTCACTCACTCATCAAAAACCTAGACCACTTCCAATGGTCGTACTGACTTGAAATTTGGCATGGAGATAGGTCTTAAGGTCAAAGTAAAGGGAAAAATCTGAAAACGGCCAAGTGTGAGTCAGTTTTAAAAATAGCGAAAGTGTAACTTTGTTCTACTATGAAGTCATAATGAACTAAGTGGGTCTATCTTCCAATGGTCGTACCGACCTGAAATTTGGCTCGAAGGTTTGTCTTTAGGTCGAAATAAAGTAAAAATCTGAAAACGGCCAAGTGTGAGTCAGTTTCGAAAACAACGAATGTGTAATTTTGTTCTACTATAAGTAGGTATGGAGTGGAAATGAGATAAGACTTATTTAAATTTAGATACATACCAATTTAAGACAATACATGTTTGTCTTAAAGACAAGAACAATAAAATTGTTCACCACTCTGTGTGTGTCTGTTGCGGGAACCGAACCCACGATTTACGAAGTACAAAGCAGGTCACTAGGTACACTAGGTGCGCTAAATCAGTCAAACAAAAATGAAAAGACTATTTTTTCTCGCATAGTCTAAATAATTTCTAATTTTACAACTAATAAAATCGCAGATTCAAGAACATGGAAATCATATATACTCTAAGATGGAATTATATATACTACTGCCCATCTCACCCTCCGATACGCCACGGGATGAGATGGGATGGTGCACTTCTAGGGCTACATAATAGGCCACCAATTATAATACCTACTGGTAGGTAGGTATTACCAAGTTATTAATTATCTATGTAGGTAGCGTACTTACAAACAGAATAAAGTACGTTATTGATGTATGTAATTATATGTAAGTAGGTGCATTTTATAGGTGTAGGGAGCCAGTTTATTTGTAAAAATCACCTATAAATAAATAGTAAAATAGAATTAGACGCTTAGTATAAAGGGTATAGTATAAAGTACATACCTAAGTGGAATGAGACATTTCCTAAAGCAAAAGTGATAAAAAAATAATAAAGAACCTACACCTAACAAAAATAAATGAAATCCCATCAAAAACATAAATGTGAAAGGCTGCCAAGTTCGATACTATGGGAATGCTTCGCCTATAAAAGAAGTGAGATCTGAATAAGTACCAAGTTCCATAAAAATACCTCAAATCATAAATAGTAATAGGAATGTACACTTCATTTCCAGCAGTTTTTAAGGTACATTTTGAATAAGTATCACGTTATATAGAAATACCTAAAATTATTATAGTCAGAGAAACGCACACCGGTTTTTTTAGCAGTTTCCTGATAACATTTATTATTTTCATTACTTTTTAATGATGTAACTTGGCAAGTTTTAATAGAAAATTATATACTTGACACATTGCAGTCCAAAGGTGTCGATTCATTGCATTGAAAAGGTGTGTGGTGTGTGAAAACTTGCCAAGTAACATCATTAATAAGTACTGAAAATAATAAATGTTATCAGGAAACTGCTAAAAAAACCGGTGAGCGTTTCTCTGACTATAATAATTTTAGGTATTTCTATATAACGTGATACTTATTCAAAATGTACCTTAAAAACTGCTGGAAATCAAGTGTACATTCCTATAACTATTTATGATTTGAGGTATTTTTATGGAACTTGGTACTTATTCAGATCTCACTTCTTTTATAGGCGAAGCATTCCCATAGTATCGAACTTGGCAGCCTTTCACATTTATGTTTTTGATGGGATCATATATTTCTGGACAGGCTTTACCTTTTAAGTAATTTTAGTCCCCTCACCATAAACTTCGCATGTTCGCATTAATACGCGACATGCCCATGCCAAGACCCCATGACCTTGACGGTACCTTGCTAATTTCAACAGACAGACACAATGTAAACATAGCTAGTATACCTACCATAAGATCAATGACCCCAGAAGGCGTATCATGGTTGTCATTTTATCGTCTATTACGTCATGCATCACTTTCGCACTTACATACTTGTTAGAACGTGACAGCTATGGTGACGGGCGATAAAAAACCGACCATATTAGGCTAGCAGGCCATTGTCTGCCAATGGTCTAGTCTGGTCACTGACCTCTGATAATTCAATTGCTTTTTAGGGTTCCGTAGTCAACTAGGAACCCTTATAGTTTCGCCATGTCTGCCCGTCCGTCCGTCCGTCCGTCCGCGGATAATCTCAGTGACCGTTAGCACTAGAAAGCTGAAATTTGGTACTAATATGTATATCAATCACGCCGACAAAGTGGTAAAGTAAAAAGTGGAAATTATTTTTTTATTAGGGTACCTCCCCTATACGTAAAGTGGGGAGTGATTTTTTTTTTCATTTCAACCCTAACGTGTGATATATTATTGGATAGGTATTTAAAAATGAATAGGGGTTTCCTAAAATCATTTTTCGATAATGTAAATATTTTCGGAAATAATCGCTCCAGAAGTAAAAAAATATGCGTCCCCCCCCCTCTAACTTTTGAACCATAAGTTTTAAAAATATGAAAAAAATCTCAAAAGTAGAACTTTATAAAAACTTTCTAGGAAAATTATTTTGAACTTGATAGGATGAATAGTTTTTGGAAAAAAAATACAAAATAATTTCTGAACTAAGTTTGTAATTTAACCGTATAAGCAGGTGTTTATTGTACCTGTAATTTCTACAAAATTACAATGAAATGACGTGCTTTCAAATAAAGTAAAAACGGTGAAAATCGGTTCACGCAATAAAGAATTATCCCATAAAAATCATCTTCCATACTTTATGCTCGCGCGCTAGTTTACTTAATTTGCCGATAGATGTCGCTGTACGTGGAACGCTCATATCATATCCTACATGGCGGTGTTATTTTAACTCTTAAGTGGGGACACTTACTGTGACGGACGGAAAACTACGGAACCCTACAGTGAGCGTGGCCCGACACGCTCTTGGCCGGTTTTCTTGACTTAATCTGAACTAGCAACATGCTGCTGATAATTTTAATGTAATATTAACAGTATTATCAGACTATGATAAGGGTTATTGGTTAATGATTATTTTATCTGAGCTACACAGAGAGATCACTTGGTTTTAATACTGACAGACTATGAGGTTATAAGCTACAGACTAGTATGGCTTCTGTCAGTTTGGGAACTAAATTCGCCAGCGGTATACTCGCCCCATAGACTAATTAACCCAAGACCCCGCGTAGCCGGGCGACCCCCGCTGCCACGCTGAGCGGTCGCCCGCCTATAGTGAGAGACTAATATTGGAAGCGACAGTAAACATAGTACGTCTCCATGGCAACCATTAATGTCTGACTCTCTCTTACGCCCCACGGAAGAATCGCGCGTTCCCAGTCTAGCAATGCGAGTTTCTCTCCCGCACCCCTTCTTTGTGACAGCTTAGGTTTCAAAGAAATAACGCGCTAGGCGAGTATTAGTGCAGTCATTGAAGCATTATTGCTCCGAATTTTTTTACTGTGAACCGAATTGCATACAATTTTGGAATTAGGTTCATCTTACCCTTAACTTCAAAAGTGAAAATGATTTGAACTCCGCAACCACCCTGGGGGTGGTTGCCACCCCTTCTCGGGGGTGAATTTCTTTTTTTTCAAAATAACCTCGGATATCGATAGAAGGCCTAATTTTAAGCAAAAAATCATCTATAAAGTTTTTCAAAAAATCCAATACTTTTCAAGTTATTGGCAATTGAAAATTCGCAATTTTTTCACGTTTTTCATCGGTTTCTTGCAAATATCTCCAAAAATATACGTTTTATCGAAAATTTTATAAAAAACAAAATTGTAGCAGGTAAAACAATGAACAATTTGGTTTTTTATAAAGTATTCTAAGTGCAATATTAAGCTAGATATTAAAGATCAAAGCCGTTTTTTATTTTGTCTGAAATTTAATCGATGTGGTCAATGCCATCTAGCGGCGAGCAGATGCATTTTATGCATTCTAATACAATAGGGTTTTGTAGTGCTTGAAATAAGCTTTAAAATGAGCACTATTAAAAGTCTTTTGCACGTAAAATAAGTGAGCTGTATTGCAAATAAGGGGAGCATCTAATGTTTTTTCTTTTAAATCAATGGGTTTCATAAGTGCCATTTCCACCAAAATTAAAATTAATCGTATTCCGCCTAGAATTAACTTTATTATGAAGAGTTTGATAGATAATATCAGTTTGGCTGCTTCAGGACATATATTTTTCAAAAAAGTCACGATTTAAAAAAAAACAAAATTTCAAATTTTTTAAAAACCCACTTTTTTTTCATAATATCTCAAAAATGACGACAGATACGTATAAAAGTGTATGGATTAAAAATTTAGGTATTTTTCTGACAAACAATTTGGTTTTTTTGTTTTTTCTGTCAAACAAAAATTGACGGAGATATGATTGTTTAAAGAGCGCGTGGCAGCGCAATCACAGCCTCTCTTAAGCCCTTTAACCCTTCACCGTTTTAGAAAAAGGTTTTTTACTATATATTGCAATGAAGGATGTTGTAGCTCTCTTAATTACCTTTACAATGGTTTTTTATAAATTGTGATAGCATGAAAATTGAAGGAGTTATGGTCCTAAACAAACCTGGAGTGCGATTTTTGAATCTCACCAAGTGACTAAATCTCACCGATGTGAGTGATTTACTATCGGAAATCACTCACATCGGTGAGAATTAGTCACTTGGTGAGATTCAAAAATCGCACTCCTGGTAAAAACTTATCATATTTTTTTCTACTTAGTAACTGAAAATTTCGGAGTGTGAATATTTGGAGCAATGTGAAAGTACGCAGTATAATAGAGACCCACAACTATTGTAATGTGTATATATTGAAATGATTCTTGGTTTTGTAAAATGAAAATCCCAGGTTGTGCGACAAGATTTATTAAACATCCCACACTTATATTCAGCATTTGCAGTAAATACCCCTCCACTACACTTCTTTTATATCTTAACTCCCTAATTAATAACAAACAGGGTTTGTGCTTACAATTGGTCAGTATATTCTCGGCTGCGGAATCCCGCGCTAGCTAACGGTTCGGTACCTGGTTACACTACGGCAGGCCTACAGCTGTCGCAGGCCCACGGCGTACCCGTTGAACTCTCGTGCTGGACAACCGGCACGTCGAGCGCCAGCGTCGCCGACAGCCTGCTCGCAGGAACAGCGAGCCACCGTCGTGCAGCTTCCATCAGTTTGACGCGACGTGGTCTATAAAGACCATAACTAAACACCTCCTAAGAGGGAATACGAAACCCGCGTATGCCGCTCGTTGTTCCGATGTCAACCTCCGGAGGTGTTAGGCCTTTAGGGACGCTACCGCATGCGGCCCAGCGTCCGCATCACCGCCTGCGCTACCGGCAGGTTACAGTTTTGGGCTAAGCGAAGAAGGATAACACTTTATTCAGTGTCATGGATCGATTCGGAATCGTAGAAGACTTTCATATTTCATCAATCTAGAACGAACCATAGACTATAATATTTTTAAATTATTTTTAAATATGTAATCATATATATTTACTGTTTTAATTTAGGGGTAGTTTTAAGGGTAGAAAAGCTTAAGAATATGATAATCATTTTCGAGAGTGTGGAATAATATTTAAATCCTTTTCATTTTATAAAAAAAAAAAAATTTTTTTTTATCAAGGGGTAGTTTTCAAGGGTTAAAAGGGGGTTAAAAATTTGATAATTATTATAGAGAATATAAAATATTACTTACTCTATACTTACATCTTTTTATGTCATACCAAAGTATTTTTTTGTGATTTTTTCAATTTAGGGGTTGTTTGCAAGGGTTGTAAGATTTTCAAGGGGTTGAAAATGATTTTAATATGAGGTAATTATGTTAGAAAATACTTTACAATTTCACCACTTACTATTAGACATGTTTTCTAGCGATAAAATGGCTCAATGTCAATTTTTCCATTAAGGGGTTGTTTAAACCCCTTAAAAATAATAGGCGGAGTTCAGATCATTTTCACTTTTGAAGTTAAGGGTAAGATGAGCCTAATTCCAAAATTTCATGCAAATCGGTTCACAGTAAAAAAATTCGGAGGTAAGACCGTATTTTTCGCTTCAATGACTGCACTATATAGAGATATCTTGTATATGACTCGCCCTCAACCAAAAGACGACTAGGGCAATAAAACCCTTGAGCTCGCGTTATCAGTTTCCCATAGTATTGCACGGAGCGAGCGGAGATCATTAGTGCTCACATACTAGCTAGCATTTTACTGAGGGTCCTTCTACACACATACGTCTTTATTTTGTATGTAATATTGTGTACGTCATTAATAAATATCTTGAAATCAAAGTCTTTAGTAGGATGACGAATGACCTCCCACTCCGCTCAATCCTCTCCTCATGAAAAAATTGCCGCGCGGAGCAGTTCGGGCAGTGTAAACGCGCCAACGCCTCGGCCGGCAAACGTACTTGCGTGCGGCCTCGGCGGAGGTGAGTCTACTCTATGCGGCCTCGGCAGAGGTGAATCTACTCTATGCGGCCTCGGCGGAGGTGAATCTACCCTATACGGCCTCGGCGGAGGTGAATCTACTCTATGCGGCCTCGGCGGAGGTGAATCTACTCTATGCGGCCTCGGCGGCGGTGAATCTACTCGTCTCTGCCCGAGCTGCTTCGTGCGGCAATCCTCGCCCCTCGGCTTGTGTGGAGTCGCCTAATGGGAATCAATTAATATTTCATAAAAAATAAATTAGTGTACTTTTCAATTGACTTCAAGATTTCGAAGGAGGAGGTTCTCAATTCGTCGGGATCTTTGTTTATTTTCATTTATTCGAAGACGGCTGGACCGATTTGGATGGTTGCATTTGCTTTTGGATATGTGGAGGCTAAGTAAAGTCGTTGTTTTTTGTTCAAGATTATTAATTTCTAAACTTGTAAAAAACGTAGTTAGTCAACCAGAATAATTAATGTCAATAGGCATGTCCTAGCTCGGCTAGTGTGGATGTGCCTCGGCCGCGGCCGAGGCAAACGCACGCGCGGCGACAATGCCTCGGGCGAGGCACGCCGGCCCTAGCCGAGCTGCCTCGCGCGGGAATTTCCTCGCGAGGCGGTGCGTCAGGTATGAACACGCCTTCACCGGCCAACTGTTTTCATAAAGCGCATGCCTTTTCGAACCTTGCCGTTGGCGGAATCATCAACAGTATTTAGCATTATCTCTTCTTCAATTTAAGAGCTGGGCTCTTGTCGGTGCAGCTTGATGAAGTTGCCTCCACTTTTGTCGATCCATAGCCAGCCGTTTAGTATCCTGGTACGACACGGCCCCTACACGGACCTTTACTTGGCTCATATAACTTTTCCTTGGTCTTCCTCTCCCTCTTTTTCCATTTATTTTCCCCTCTATGATATTCCTGATGAAGTAGTCATGTCGTAACAGGTGGCCAATCATTTTTCCTCTTCTATTTTTAATAATCTGTAGCAAACTTCTCTTTTCCTTCACTCTTTCTAAGACGGCTTCATTAGTTACTTTTTCGGTCCAACTTATTCCTTCCATTCTTCGCCAACACCACATCTCGAATGCTTGTAAATATTCTTCTTCTCTCTTGTTCAGCGTCCATGTCTCACACGCATATAATGCGATAGACCATATATATGTCTTAACAAATCTCTTCCGAGTGTGTAAGGATATTCTTGATTTAAATAGGTTTTTCTTCTTATAGAACCTCTGTTTAGCCATTGCAATTCTTGCTTTAATGTCTTGAGTACATCTTGAGTCTTCGCTTATGATACTTCCTAAATATTTAAAAGTTTTGACTTGTTCCATATTTCTTCCTTCCAATTTTAACACACTCTTTATATTGCCACTATTAGAGACTTCCATAAATTTAGTTTTATTGATATTGATTTTTAATCCAAATTCCATAAATATTTTATTCGTTGTGTTTATCAGCTTTTCTAATTGAATGTTGTTATCGGCTAAGGCTGCGATATCATCAGCAAATCTAATGAATACCACCCTCTCTCCATTTATTTGAACTCTCCTTTTTCATGTCCTGCTTCTATAAGCGTTTCTTGATGTATGTATAGTTCGTATATTATCTTTCGGTCTTTATAGTCTAGTCCTATATCTTTCAGTATTTAGCATTATACTCAAAGATTAATTGATACTTTCGGAGCAATAGGATGCTCCAGATGATGGTCATCATCATCACATGTCGAGCGGAAATCTACTTAAGGTACGACCCATGTTAAATATTGTATACTTAGAGAATTCAACCCGGAGTAGCCATGTCTGTCATTTTCTATACAAAAAAAGTCTGCCGATATTTTCGGCAGAGGGGTGTTCACCTGTCAATGGTGCCTCCGGTTGGTTGAATTCTCTAAGATTGTATACCTACTCTACTACAGCTACTATAAAGTTATATTGTTATCTGCACTTGCATTTAATATAAATGTCTATTTTAAGAACTTACGACTTTAAAGAGACTTGAGTGTTTGTTTACAGCATCATTACAGAAAGCTTGAAAATAAATTGGCGAAGATAGTGTTTATTATTTCAGCAAATGCACCATGCTAGTTTACTTTCTTATCTTCTTAAATAAAATTGATGTATTACATCAGAGGATCACAAATACCAGTAAGTTTAGTGTCTACGTTTGTACTTGGGCTGTAAGGGATTAATGTCTTATCTGTGTTAATGTGAATTTTGTAACTGTAATTCTACTTGGTGCTGTCCGTTGAACAAGAGATGAGTGTTTTGGGGACAGGATCGGAGGAGGTGACACAAAACGCACAGAACTGAGGTCAGTGGAAGAAATTAATAAATATTATGTGGTACTCGTAATCTTACACAAATCAACCTAGTCCCAAAGTAAGCTCAACAAGGCTTGTGTTGTGGGTACTAGGCAACAATTTATATAATAGATTGACATAGATAAATACTTAAATACATAGATAATCCTTAACTCGGGAACAAATATCCGTGATAAACACACAAATAAATGCCCTGACCAAGATTTAAACCCGGGAAGTCCTGCTTCATAGGAAGAATCACTTCTGAGTGGGCTAGGAGGCCGTTCAATTTATTTGAACCCTGGGTAATAGGATCAAAAGAAGAAGTTTGTAACAATAATGTACAGCCCACAATGCAAAGTCATAACCATTCATTTTGAAATGACCTTAGGGCTTTAACATGACAAAATCAATATGAATTATGTACTTAGTCGGTTCATAAGTTCTGTCACTAGGGTTTGGACTGGTAAAATACGAACTGTTAGAGGTTGCTTACTATTTCAATATATGATTAAAAAGCCTATTTAATACTGATTAATTTACGATATTATTTAAGGCAAATAGTTGTGGCAGTTTTACACAATTCCCTGTAACATTCGAAAAAGCGGAATAAAAAACCACGTCAAAAACACGCGCCCTGTTCGAGTTGATTTTGACCATCATTATTTTTATTCAATTTTAAGAGGCTTCAGTCTTGCATACTGCATTAGCTTGATCTTTAACCTTCATTTTAATATATAATTAACATGGGTCTGACTGACAAGAAGGCTAGTATACGCAATTTTGGAAGACTACCTTGATGTATGGCATCAAAATCATCGTGTTTTGCTCAAAACTGAAAAATACGTTGAGGTTCAGGAGAAGAATAGCTGAAGCACAGACTTGTAAGTTAACTAAATATTGGTTTTTAAATATTCCTTAATCATCTACTTTCATAAAAATAACAATTTGTAACTCTGGACAACTATAAAAATGATCTAAACCAATTTTTGTGAAGTACAATTTTCATAAATCATCGGCGTGTTTTGGACTGACAACAATCTTCAAGTTTACAAGGATCTATAAAATACGCGATCTTGATTATAAGTTAATCATATTATATTTTAATCTGTATGAAATATGCTTTCTAATCAGGTCTAATCTTTTTAAATAAAAGCTTTGTATTATATTTTATCACTTAAAACCCTTGTGACAGAACTTATGGACCGACTAGGTATACTGTTAATAAGTTTTGCATTTCAACTGCCTGTATCTGTAGCATAGCAGGTTGTAAACTAACCTAGCAAGTGTAAACCTAGCAAGTAAAATCAAAAGCAAAAGTTATTGAAAACATATCTGTCTGTCTACACTGTATATATGTGAGGCTTCTAAGTAGAGGTAGATTATTGATTAAGATTTTGTGCCTTTTTAATGTCATAAATAATGATAGGGAGGATATCTCCTAAGGGAGCAATTATTGATTCATTAGATAAGAAGCCCAAATATGTACAAAGTACACTCAATCAAAGTTAATTAAAATGTAATTTATCAACCATATTGGGTCATGATCATGACACTTCGATAAGTATAAGACTTTAATATGAAATTATACATGTTTTCGTAATACATCACATGTGAAATGCATAATACCTACTTCCTAATACGTAAAATAATCATGTAACTATTATTATAACAGCGAAGGTTAAGGACAGAATGCTAATTATACATGTTTTTTGTCGATATGAACTTGTAGTCAAATCACTCACTTACCAGCTCAAAAACTGCCTTTCCATTGCTGCTACAAATAACATAACATTGTCACGATCACGTCTGACACAGCGTACGTGTTTGAAAAACGTTTTATGTAATAATTTACTCAATTTAGATAATTACACCATGGAAAAATAGACCTTCGTAGTTGTCAGCTGATTGGTCGCCCTTCATCTTTGTACACAGATAAAGAAACATTTCATACATTTCAGAAATAGTGACATAATCAATACCTCAACCGACGTTTAAAACTTTGTCTTAAATATGCCTCGTTGATTTTTTTGCATTTCTGTCAGATTTTCCTTCATACTGGCAATACTGACAGGAAAGTTTGTCAAACACTATCTCTTTTTTGTTTAAGACATATATCTTAAGTAAGAAAGAGAGAAAGAAAATTATGATGTTTACTTGTTAATCTTGTTATGACGTTTCATTCAGTACCTACCTACTTGTGATTCGTGATTAACTTTCTCCGACTTCTTATTGTATTTTATACACTTTTAAACCGTAATGGTATATAAATATTGTTAATAACATCTTAAAATGCTTTATTTATTTAGTGTTTAAATAAAATTGTTTTTTCTGTTACAGGCGCGCTATTTCAAAGAACAAGATATCGATGGTAAGTTCATGATAAACAGTAATCATTATCATTACTTATTTCCCGTTAATGATTGAGAAATAACTATTTAGCTGTGTAGATATTATAGATATGGGACCTAATAAAGGCAAATTAACAATGAAACCATTCATAATTGCACGGACTGACTCACAATTTTTACACACTTATTTGGCTTGACCCCATTTACTCAGGGCCGGATTAAGCACTTCGGGGCCCCTAGGCAATGCAATTGTCGGGGCCCCTTTTTGGCAAACATTGTATACTTACCAAAAAAAATTGTGTCAATAGATTAAGTCAGTCTGTAAGGTATATTTAATTCTATGAAATATTTTCAGTATCTTCTATGCCGACATTGATAGAGCCTAGCAGATAATTACCAATTTTCCAATTAATATTTCACTCTTTGAAACATTTTCCTCTGTGCACACGTGGGGCCCCTTGCTGATGCGAGGCCCCTAGGCAGTTGCCTACTCTGCCTAAAGATTAATTCGGCTCTGCATACACTACACTATTATGTGCTTCAAATCTTTTAAGTTAAAATTTCATCCACTAATTAATGTCTGATTGAGCTGAAATTTGGTATGCTTTCGTAATTTACATGGCTTGCTATCTACAGTCAGTGATAAAAGTGTATACAAATTATTTTAAACAAAAAAGAACCAACTTCACTTAGCATCCACCTGTCCTAAAGCAAATGCTCGAGCTGCTATAAAAAAAGACTCAAATCCCTATAGGTTTGCCTATAATAGTTGAAGAGTCCCTCGATTTCTCCAGGATCCCATCATCAGATCCTGACCTGGTTACAATGGGACCAACTGTAAAGTATTACTCTTTCAAACAATTTTCCAAATCGGTCCAGCCGTCTTCGAATAATCGGTAAACATACATTTAAAAAGAAAATAGCAAAGAAATTAAAGATCCCGACAAATTGAAATTTTTGAAAATGAAAAAAGTTGGTTGAAAAATAATAATTTTGGGATTTGTTTCGGTCAAAGTGTACAAAAGCGGGGACGATTAGAAAATCTAAGGGTCCTCTTTGGTTTGTTTGGGCAAGACTAGCTATTAGCGTTATCTTCCTTATGGAACCACCAACCTAACCTAACCTTACCAAAAATCGCCCCCCATTTTGTACACTCTGACCTAAACAAATCTGATTTTTTTTTTATTGGCAGCTACTCGGAGGGTTTTTACATAATCATCTAAAGGTTGAACTGAAGTAATGTTAAAAAAGGTTTATCAGTAACAAAATAAGAAATCATAATGCTATCTTTATCTTTTCTGACTGTTTTAGTTTACTGTAGGAAATAAACAGAAAAAAAAAATTACAACCACCGATCAAATAATACTAGGGATACACAATCAGCCCAAAAAAATGGCCCCACAATAGTACCGCAAGAATATCTCGAGCGGTACTTTCTCTGAGTCTTATTAACTGGCCAGGAACAAATTTTCACGAGCCATATTTTCAGTAAATTGTTTCAATCGGTACCTCTTTTAGATTGTTGCTCGAAGTTTACAACCATGTTATATATATAACGGCCTCCTAGCCTAGTAACAACCTCCTAGCCTAGTCGGTAGTGATAAAGCAGGAGGTCCCAGGTTCGAACCCTGGTCAGGGCATTTATTTGTGTGTTCATCACGGATATTTGTTCCTGAGTTATGGATGTTTTCTATGTATTTAAGTATTTATCTATTATATATATCGTCGCCTAGTACCCACAACACAAGCCTTAAGGTAAATGTACGCTTCAGCGAACGTGCCGTATCGCCGAATATATTCCATTTTAAGCTATAAGTCGATTACTTACAGCAGATACTACGTTGTGATATTTTTTTCTGTGAGCTACATACCTACCCCTACGAATACGCGTCAGAGACGGCCATGTTCGGGCTCAGTTGCGACATGACAACTGATCTAGTCGGTCGAGTGCCACTTTGTATGGGCGCCCTTAACAAAATCGTTAAGAAATCGCGTGCACTTCTTAAGATCATAGAATCGTTTAAAACTATATGTGGGTTCCAGATTGTGGAATTAGAGTGGTGTTATTTAATAAGTTTATGTATTTTGGTATTTTAAGTGAATTTAGTGCAGTTATATTCTCAGAATTTGAGATAAATGTGAATCCGGTGATGTGTGACCCAACTTTTTGACTGGATGGTTTAACCGAACAGCGTACGGAATCAGGGAAAGCGTATGTCTTTGAAATTATTTTTTTACTGATTTATTATAAGCTATTAACTTATAATTAACTTGTTGACTTTTCAAATAATGAAAAGTATTTGTAATTTTATGAGCATTTACCGAACATCTGTAGACAGCAAAGACTATAGTAAATCCGCGTTTGAAATCTTATAGTTTTACGACTTTTTGAGTTAAAAATAAGCCTTTCGACAAAGCTATCTTTAATATTTTTTTATAGTTATTTTACGGCAATATTAGTGAAGACTAAATACATGAACGGATTCGTAATCCTTCTAATTATTAGTTTCAATGTTAAATTTGTGGTTATGTCACAATTGTTGCAATTTAGGTACTATTTTCAAAATTTGTTCGCGTATTAGGTTCCACATATTTTGTATGGTTTATTTACCGAACGCGCGTTCGGTAAATCGTGCCCATAGTCTCTGCTACCGAATTCGTATCTGCCTCGGCCTCGTTTGTATTCGATAGACATTAAAATATCATCCTTATTTCTTTCACAGCTAGGTCGACATTAAAATGTATTATTTTTTCTGCCTATTTATAAAGGCCAGCCAGCGCTTCTAAACATTTAAACATGTTCATGGGCCTGCTGTTGATAGGTCGTTTTGTATAAAGAGAAATTGTATAATAATAAAATAAAATATTAAATTGTGTTTTTTATATTTTTAGATAAAATTTAATTTTTGAATTAATATTGTAAAAACTTCTATTACGTAAACACCCCAAAAAACGATGATGAGGTTTATGTAATATATAAAAATAATGGTTAGGTATTTTGTATAAATATAAAAAAAATAAGGTTACTTTTGTTTTGTATGAAGTAATTCAGTAATGTATGGAGACGCAAATTTAGCGCAGTTAGATGACATTATCTAAACAGTGAGACAGTTTAAGTTTGAGAATCGCTCAACACCAAATTCCCATACATTTTTCTTCTAGATCGGTAAAGTGGTCACCGGATTCGGTAATATATGCAAATCATGTTTCTTAGTTCGCTTAATGGTACAAATCAAGTAAGGCGGTCTAAAAAACTTTAAAAATATTTTTTAAATATGTCTAACTTTACAAATAATTTCTAAGTGCAATAAAATGATTACAAATGTATTTAAGTTACCAGTATAGTATTGACAATAACCGTATGAAAATGCCAGACCTTATTAAAAAATGAAACGTACATCCAGGTCTTAAGCGTTCGTGGAAACGTACATTTACGTTATTGAGCTTACTGTGGGCCTAGGTTGATTTGTGTAAGATTGTCTCATAATATTTATTTGTTATTTTCAGAATTCCGTGAATGCTTCTACCTATTTGCAAGGTCCGGACAGATTACGTCGTTGGATGAGTTGACTGTGGTTATGCGGTCGCTGGGGATGAGCCCCACCATCCAGGAACTAGCAGGTATGGTCATTGTAAATCTGTTTTCCAACTTTTTTTCAACCCTCAATCAAACAGCTGAAGCACTGGTAACCGGGTGGTCTGCAGGTTTTCAATCCGGAGGTCTCGGGTTTAAACCCTGGCTCATATCACTGACTTTCGGAAATTATGTATGTATATCACTTGACATATACCAGTCGCTTTTTGGTCAAGGAACACATTGTGAGGAATTTATTTTATTTTATTTGAAAGCAAGGTTGTCAAGTTATAGTTGGGAAATTGTTCATTTTTCAGGATACCTGAAGGGCAAGGGTGGAAAGATGTCATTTGCCGACTTCCTAGAGGTGATGCATATACACTCCCGCGCTGAAAACCTGCCTACAGAGGTAATTAAAAAAAAAACGTAAATACATTTTAGCTGTTTGGCACATGCATACTAGAGGTCAAAATAACATTTTTGACCAGGAGTTCTTTACAATGTTGCCTTAGGATTTCCCTTTTTTTCGTTGGGTTTTTTTTTCAGAAATTTAACGCTTGTGGTGTCATATGTCATATGAAAGGGCTTTTTAAAGCAATTCTCAAAATATACATTATTACATTTCAACTATTTTTTTTAAATTAAAACATAAGTAATTTTCAACACATACCAAGTTTATTCCTCCAGATACGATAAGGCTATTCTTTTTTTGTACCTAAGGGCTCTTGCACTGGACGGTTTGAGAGGAATTTCCTCCCACGAACGCTGCGGCTGTAGAATGAACTATTTGCCGAGGTTTTCCCAGCGGGCTACAGTATGAGGTTCTACAAAAACGGAGTGTAGATCTTTAAGGGTAGGCAAGGCAACGCGCATGTGAATCCTCTGGGGTTGCAGGCGTCCGTAGGCTACGGTAACTGCTTACTATCAGGCGGGCCGTATGCTTGTTTGCCACCGTCGTGTTAAAAAAATAAAAATCGTTTTTTTTTTATAATTTTTCCAATTCATTGCGTTTCATTTTCAGGTAGTGAACGCGTTCAAAGCGGGCGACGCGGATAAGCGAGGCGTGATCCCGGCGCGGCAGCTGCGGAACCTTCTGCAGAACTGGGGCGAGGGTCTCTCCGCTAGGGAGGTAAATCCTCATATAAAACTTTAGAGCCTGGAATAACTAAGATTGGTTGTTGTTTCTAGGAGTAAATAGTTGCCTTTGAGATAGGGCCATTCGGCTTAGCAGGGCAGTAAGTATTGGTCTTCGGCATACTAGTTTCTGCGTGTTAAAGAGTTAAAAAAATTTTTGTACAAATTCACATAGTATTTATGTGTACCAAACGCTTCATCAGTCCAATAGTTTCGGACCAAATCGGCTGTGATAGACGAACAGACGCACGAGTGAGGGCCTATAATGGTCCCGTTTTTCTTTTCGAAGCACGGTACACTAAAAAGGGGTTCTTAAAAATTCTGGCAGAGGCTGCACGTACAGTCACCGGCAGTAGTATCTTTCTACACGAAGGCCGCAAAAATATGTGACACGCTCTTATTTGTAGGGCCATAAGAGCGTGTCACTTATTTTTGCGGCGTATCTACTATTGCTGGTGACTGTGCATGTAGGCGAGGTGAGTGAAAGGTCCCACGTTATCGGTACACATATATACTTCATTTTTTGACGTGACAACGTCTTATAATTCAATGGAGCCGGCTGCACGCACGAAAAAACATGACTCATGCGGCGTTACCTCGCTCTGAGGCGTTTCATTTAAGGCTTGAAGTGCAAGCGAGAGCGCGGAACGAGCGACAAAGAGGCACAATCGGCCTTCGCGTTCGGCAGCGTTCGAAATCTGTCTCTCTCCTACTTGAGTGAGCGATGCGTCCGCGTGGACAGCTGCTATACAATAATACATTTTCAACACACCTGCTCGTAACGAGGTTCTTATTCCACCGCTTTTATGCTCATAATCCTAGATATTAAACACGCGTGCATTTCACAATAATTATCCAACTAGTGGAATAATTTAATAATCCGATCAAGTGACGTTTGTACTCTAGTACCAAGTTGTACGTACGCAGACGAATCGTTGTAATTTAGTCGGGTATTACCGTTACTTTTTTTTAACTCTATGAATTTACATTCTAAAAAAGTAAATATATTAAAAATATACACATTTACGATAGAATACAAATTATACAATCCTGATTGTGAATAAGAATCATTTCAACTTATTATATTACTCGTAATACACAATAAATTACGTTTTAAACACGAATTGTCTGTTTTAATATTGGCTGTTTGGCATTATACGTCCGCGCCTTTGTCTCAAGCTGCACGCACATCCAAAAAAGAAAATTGCGCGCCATTCATAAGTTAACCTCAAATCATTGTTTATTTGTTAGATTTTTCTCGACGTGTTTTATTAATTTAAACAAATTATATTTTCAATGAATTAGAAGACAACTTTAGCGTTAATTTAACCTCTGGATATATTTCAAAATTGTGATACATACTAGTAAAATGTCATCATAAAAATTTAGTGAGCAATACGTAAGAAAAAAATACTATAATTTATTGCACAATAAATGTGAAGTCTTTAATTTTATGGAAAAAGAGTTCCAGATACTCAATAACATCACAAAAAAGGTTAGTTAAATTTAATTATCTTAGGTTCGTAAGTACCTCTATCTTGTGAACATTCTGACAATTAATGTATTTATCAAAAGTTATTAATTATAACTACTATTCTGTTATTTCCTCGCAAGTGTGTTGAAAAACGTCGTATGAAACGCGTGTGCTTGATCATTACATAAGCTCAGCTTCCTTATGCGCACTCACATGCGTTCGTGCGCACAATATCGCTTCGTATGTAATGATCAACTTAGCACACTTGTATCATAATGTACTATTACATGTTTTCGTCAAGTATGAAGTGCAGTGAAATTAAAATTTTCTTTTGAAAAATGCAACCATTCCATCAGTATTTTCTTATGACGTTGTCACGTTCAACTATCGTCAGTAAACCGACTTTACAGACAACCGATTTTTTACAAGATAGCATATACAAAGTGTAACAAAAATGCTGGTAATCCTTTTAAAAGGGCTGGTATTGTATTCTAATAATGAAAAACTAAGAAAAAAGAAACTCGCAAAAAAAAACTTGGTTTTGTATGGAGGGTTGGCCAGCCGGGACGACTTGTCCCATACAAAACATATTTTTTTCTCCTACTTTTTCTACTCGCAATACGATACAAATTATGCCCTTAAACGAATCACAAGTATTTTTGTTACATCCATACTAATATTATAAATGGGAAAGTGTATGTGTGTGTTTGTTTGTTTGTCCGTCTTTCACGGCAAAACGGGGCGACGAATTGACGTGATTTTTTAAGTGGAGATAGTTGAAGGGATGGAGAGTGACATAGGCTACTTTTTGTCTCTTTCTAACCCCCCACTTCCCTAAAATAGGGGGGTGGAAGTTTGTATGGTTTGTTACCCCGAATTTAACGCGAACGAAGCCGCGAGCAAAAGCTAGTCCTGTATATACAGTGTGGAAAGATAAGTCGGGCCCTGGAGGGAAACTACCTTAAAACGTTGGGATAGCTCAATTCGCTGAAAGGAAACATTCTTTTATTTTTCCTAAAAACTAAAACTGCATTCACAGATTTTTTCTTAATTTTCACTTTTTTCCATACTAATTGTATGAAAAATATTTTTATTATTATTTATGGGTTCTCTTGTGCCCTAAACTTGGTTGGTATTAAGAAGTTGTTATCCTTGTTGGAAATAGGATCGATTGGCATCAATTGTCATAAAAGATATTTATGGCAAAAATTACAAAATAAATAGTTTTTTTGTAAACTGTACTCTTTTCCAAAAAATTGTAAATGCAGTTATGTCCCTTTAAAAAAATTAAAGAATGTTTCCTTTCAGTGAATTGAGCTATCTCAACGTTTTAAGGTAGTTTCCCTCCAGGGCCCGACTTATCTTTCCACACTGTATAGTAGGGACCTTTTCCCCTGCGCTGAGTTTCGGAAGTTTAGCAAGTTAGCTTACCTCTCTTTATTGAAGATTTTTACGTTACAGATAGACAACATTTTCCGCGAAGCCAACGTGTCTAACAGCGGCACCGTGCGGTACGAGGACTTCGTCAAAATCGCCTGCGCTCCCGTGCCCGACTACTATTGACGTCTTTACCCTACACCGACATCAATAGACTATTCTACTTACAACTTTACCGTGTATTCAATATATCATCGTTGATACAATCATTTGACAAATTGGGACCAAGTGGCGCAAGGAACAATTAGAAAAACGAAAAAAAAAATATACTAAAAAGCGCCAAAGGTTGTCTAGAAGAGATCACTTTTTAGCGATAAGACTGCCTTTTGTCTACCAATATTACTATTAACTCAAAGTTTTCTGTTATATTATTTTATTGGTAAACAATAAATAACATTGTATTCTTGTATTGGGATAGATTTATAGTATCCTGGTCACGGCACCAAAATGTTACTGAACTCCCATACTTATAAACCGCAATATTAGGTATCTATTAACGTGTCTATTATTACGTCTGGCAGATCTATTTTGAAATTAGTATTTGTTTACTATAAAATCGGATCAACAGGGACACTGCTATGTTTAGCATAACTAGTTATTGACTTATGTTTGATATACCTATCTTATTTATTGTGTGATTATTTATAACCAGCTCGCCCGACCTCATTTTCCACTAATTCCTAAAGATCGAGCGTCCTGGTTAACTTTTAAATCGGCGACTGACATTTTACATTCCTTAAAAAATACTGCCTTTTTATAGTGGCTATGCAGCTATGATGTTAAACACTTGTGTGTGAAAATATTCTATTTTTACCGTCCAATTCAATTGTTTGAATATTAATATTACAAATAAAAATATTTATTTAAACTCGCGGCTTTTTAATTCGATTTTTCTACAAAAGAGCGGGCGATTTCAGTGATGATGATGATATCCTGTGGTCCCTCATCAGGGACATAGGGCTCTCAGAAGGGATTTAAATTGGTCACGGTCCTGTGCGGCCTCCTGCAGCTCCGTCCAACCAAGGCCAGTTGATACAGCCTCCTCAACCAAGGATGATTAAGATATGGATTGACAATGCCTATACAAAATCGCGTTTAGGCTATACGTCTGTTTTCGGTACACAGTGTCACAGCGCTATCTGTCGAACCTGGAGTTGAGTTATTCTGTCAGCGTTAAGCGACGAACAAAGTATTAGAAACTAGGATTTAGTGTCTGGTGTAGCCGATAGATGACGCTAGTGCTTTAACCTGAAAAGAGAACGCGATTTTGTATGGGTATTGATTGTCCATCCATGTCTATATCATCCTTGTTCTCAACTGCGCCTCCAGGTGGTACGAGGGCGACCTTGCCCCCTTTTTCCAGGGTCATGCCTTTTTCAGTACAATGTAATGTAAATGAAATTTCTTACATAAACATGGTACGGTACACTTACGATTTGTAAACGAGGTAATAGACTTACGATTTGTAAACAAACTTTGATTATAACGTGAAATAAATAAAATAAATATTATGGGACAATCTCACACAAATCAACCTAGTCCCACAGTAAGCTCAATAAGGCTTGTGTTGTGGGTACTAGGCGACAATATATAAAATAGATAGATATAGATAAATACTTAAATACATAGATAAGTTAGATAACATCCAAACCTCAGGAACAAATATCCGTGATGAACACACAAATAAATAAAACAAGATTTGTCAAAACTTGTTTATTTAAAATTCAACAATTCCTACAACATGATATGGCACTAGTAGTGTGGTCCATTCGCTAAATATAGTGGGAAACTATTTGACTGTGCAATTCATCTAAAATATAAGTATTGCAGTGTGAGGAGAATACACGTATACAGAAATTATTTCCAAATAGACGTGTTCACACCTGACGCACTGCCTCGCGAGGAAATTGCCGCCCGAGGCATTGAGGCCGCGCGTGCGTTTGCCTCGGCCGAGGCACGTCGACACTAGCCGAGCTGCCTCGCGCGGCAATTTCCTCGCGAGACGAAGCATCAGGTGTAAATACACCTAATCACAAATACGCAAGTAATTCCGAAAATCACTAAAACATTGCATTTTATCAGAGTCCATTTACGGATTTACCGGAATGGCTTATTACACTTAACAATACACTCAAAAGTCACAAAAAATATTGAAAAAGTTACTAGACTCATTTTAATACCATTCTAAATGATAATATACATATTGACTGCCTCATTTATAGGTCAGTCAACGAATGCTCAAAAATATATAAGTAGAGGGAAATGCGTGGAACACATAACTTTGTTTGGAGTGGTTAGGAGGTGAACATACCAAAAGTCCCCGGCCACGGGGGTTTGAAGGTCCAATTTTTTTGTTTTTCGCTTATATCTCGGAAACTGCGTTCTAGCGAAATGACAAAATGAAAGCTGATTAAAATTGCTACAACTTTTATTTTGTCTTAGAGGTCATTTCGGTAAAACGCATAGTTTTTGAGATATAAACGAAAAACCGAAAAATGGGACCTTCGAACACGGCCGGGGACTTTTGATATGATATGTTCACCTCTTATTCCAAACAAAGTTACGAAGTCAATTGTGTTCCAAGCATTTCCCTCTATTACTTTTTGTTGCTTGACCTATTATCAAGATACGATCGTTGAAATTGTGTTTTTTTTTTTAAATTCCAGATACTGTAATGACAGTTCAATTGCACAATTTCTACCCATTTTCTAGTTTGTGTGAAAATCGTCTAGTGGTTTATATGGGAACTCATGAATTCTACGCGTCTCTCTTTCCGCACAGACTGTAGGTAGGTAGGTTAGACAGAAAATCCGACATTTATTTACAGTTTTCAACCGACTTCAAGATTTCGAAGGAGGTTCTCAATTCGTCGGAATCTTTGTTTTTGCTATTTTTATTATGTATGTTCACCGATTATTCGAAGATGGCTGAACCGTTTCGGAAAATTATTTTTCTACTCGACGACTGTAATGCTTGAATTGTGATTGTGTAGACCGAACTACTAGCGCATACTTTCCGATAGAGCTTTTATGGTCGCATATTGTGACATCGCCAACGATGGCACAAAGGATTTTCATACAATATTGTAACACTGTTGCACGAGCCCGCGCGGCCACGCCGCCGTCGCCGTGGGGGGACGGGCACGATCTGCCGGGAGATTGAACTTACTCTATTGTATAGAGGCAGCAGGGCTTTCGTCGAACTCTATTCGTACCGGCTTGCCTATATTGAGCACTCGTAGAAAAAGTATTGTATACAATATTGACATAATCAAGCTTTTCAATCTCGTACCTTACTTACGCCACTCAGCAAGCTTCGTGGCCTAAACACGGTACTCGACTGAAAGCTATGTCACGATTGTATAAAATACTATTTTTTGTTTGAAAGAGTATACTTCACAGTTGGTCCCATTGTAACCAGGTCAGGATCTGATCATGGGATCCTGGAGAAACCGAGGGAACTCTTCAACTATTATAGGCACAGCCATAGTGATTTGAGTATTTCTTACAGTAGCTCGGGCATTTGCTTTTGGAAAGGTGGATGCTAAGTGAAGTCGGTTCTCTTTTTTAAAATTTGTTTAAAAGGATTGGTCAGGCAATCGAAGAGGAATATAGCTATCATATTAGTGTTTGGAATAAAAACCGTGCTTAAACTAAAATACTACATATTTGTAAAACGTAACTTACCTACATTTCACACAGTCAAATATTCTTAATATACTAACTTATATTGGTAATTTAAATGCTTAAGTCACTACGGAAAGCACATTGTCTTGAGCTTATTGCTTTTATTTAATATTTATTTTAAGTATTCCTGCCATAATTGTGTATCCTGTAATCCTACAGGATACATTTGCCAAAAACTAATATTAGACATCATCGGAAGATTTTGTCTTCCATTAAGATTTTGCATTATGTAAATAATGCGTTTTTAAAAGTCATAAACTGATATTTTAATAATTATAATAATTATTATTATAATAGCTATCAATAATAAAATAACATAATACCTACTTCTGTAGTTTGGCGTTAAAAAAGGTATTCGACTTGATTTGATTATCTAAATTGACTACCGAAGAAACAAGTTCTGAGATTCAAAAAATTTGATACGGAAAACGGAACTCGAAAAAATTAACAATTTAAAAGGACCTTATGGTAAATTTTGGTGTATTATCGAATGTCGACCTTATTCATAAAGTCTTTACGTCTAATTTAGAAGTATGTATGTAGAGTAGATATTAGGAACAGCCGCCATCAAAAATATCGGAGCGGCTAGGGTACTCAAAAATATCTGAACATGCACTTAACGCCTTGACAATAGAGGCGTTGATCAGATATTTGTGACCACCTTGGCCGCTCCGATATATCTGATGGCGACTGTACTTATAACTTTAGTTCAACAAGCTCTTGTACACGCGCATTTTTACCTTAATTAAATGAAGAATGCTTGTACAATGGGTTGTGCTCTGAAGAACTGTTTGACATGATGCCCACGGCCGCTTTTTATCACCGCACCGCTCGCCGCCGGCAGGGTGTTCATCCTCACACCCTGGATCCTTAAGGTTCGCGCACAGTACGGTTTAAGAGGAATTTCCTCCCACGAACGCTGCGGCTGTGGAATGAACTCCAGAGGACAACAGTATGAGGTTCTTCAAAAAAGGAGTGTATAGGTTCCTAAAGGGTCGGCAACGGGCATGTGAATCCTCGGAGTTACAGGCGTCCATAAGTTACGGTAACAGCTTACCATCATACGGGCCGTTTGCGTGTTTGCCACGGTCGTGGTATTAAAAAAAAGAAGAAGGGTGTTTTAAGACTGACAGCTATGTGTGTCTATCTGTGTAGTGTGTATATGTAGGACTATATTGTTGGAATAAATAAATAAATATTATAGGACAATCTTACACAAACCGACCTAGTCCCACAGTAAGCTCAATTAAGGCTTGTGTTGTGGGTAATAGACGACGACATATATATAATAGATAGATATAGATAAATACTTAAATACATAGAAAACATCCAGAACCCAAGAACAAATATCTGTGATAAACACACAAATAAATGCCCTTACCAGAATTCGAACCCGGGACCTCCTGCTTCGTAGGCAGGGTCACTGCCGACTGGGCTAGGAGGCCGTTAAACTTAAGTTAACTTAAGGAACCAGAAAAACTTGATATGATTATTGATTAGGTACTGAGAGTAGATTATTGCCATTGTTTCATTTGAAGCGCTTCCAACGTAGATATAAACTATTTTTAAACTGCGCGTTTCTCCCATGAGCACCGTGCCAGTTTAGAGCAGAAGGGGTTTCCTGGAATTCCTTTGAACTCAGGTGCAGATAGGTACCTTCCTGATCCTGGGACAAGAATGATTAACACATTCATTGCCACCCAGCCAAACAAGACATCCGCGCCAGGCCACAAAAATTTCGTCACAAAGCTGTAGTACTACGATCCCGACTATCGGCTCGTCCGGCCTGGGAACGAAATCATAAAGTACCCGATAGTCGGGTTTTCGCCACTGAATGTGTTAAGACATGGATTAACAACGCCTATACAAAAGCGCGTTCCTCGAACCTTCAGGTTATACGTCTATTTTCGGTACTAAGTGCCACAGCGCCATCTGTCGAGTCTGGAGTCGAGTTATTCTGTCAGCGTTATGCGCCGAACAAAATATTATAAACTAGGATTTAGTGTTTGTGGTGACCGATAGATGACGCTAGTGCTTTAACCTGAAATAAGGGAACGCGATTTTGTATGGATATTGTCAATCCATGTCTTAATCATCCTTGCCCTGAGACCAGACGTCGGTACAGGCGCGGATCCAGGATTTCGTTCAGGGGGGGTCAATTTTCTTCACAAAAAATCTCGCGGTCCGCACCTATACGAGTCCGTAGTATACGAGGTTTGCGTTTCAGGAGGGGGAGGGGGGGGATTGCCCCTGTAAACTCACGGTATCCGCGCCTGCGTTTGTATATGTACGCTTTAAACCGTAACCAGTGGTAGAAGCAAGGGGAGGCTAGACGTAGGACGTAAGTACTTGTTCTGAAGCTGCGATCGCCGTTAAAGTGACATAGGTCATATATAAAAATGTTACTCCCACGCCAAACCATAGTCATTAACAAACAGGTTGTTCTAAGCAGGCGCGGATACAGGGCCCCCACCCCGACACGCAAGCTTCGCATACTATGGGGGTCATAGACAGACCGCAAGATTTTTTGTTAAGGAAATTGATCACCCCTGAATGAAATTCTAAGTGTTAAATACTAAGAGTATGCTCACAAAACCAGGTTCCTATGAGCCTTCCTCTACAAACTTGTCCAGTCCGGGTAGGAATTCATATTAATTAAAGAAGCGGGTGTTCGGGGACTAACGTTCTTTCCCTAGAATTCCTCAGAACTCGCGCGGAAACCAACAACCCCCATGATCATGATCAGACACTTGTTCTGAGGCTGTGGTCTCCTAAGACTATCCCTTCAAAACATCTAGGCACGCATTCTGTACAATTTAAAGCTACGAATGTAAAACAGACGGGCTTGCCTCAGAGCCCCCGCGATCAGACGTGCTTGTTCTTATGCTGTGGTCTCCGGCGCTTAAAGGTGCCCATCTGGCGCAGGATCTGCGTGTTCTCGTCCTCCAGCTCGCGGTCCATGCCCGACGTGCCTGGGATCTGGCCCCAGAGCTTCAGTTTCGTTGGTAGGTAGATTAGGCCGAGGAGGGTTATTACTGGAAATAAATCTATAGTTAGCTTGTTGATATTTTCAACCGACTTCAAGATTTCGAAGGAGGAGTTTTATTTTATTTTATGTATGTTCACTGATTATTCGAAGACGGCTGGACCGATTTGTAAAATTATTTTTTCGTTTGAATGAGTGTACTCCTCAGTTATTGGTTCCATTGTAATCAGGTCAGGATCTGATGACCTGGAGAAATCGATGGAACACTTCAACTATTATAGGCACACCTATAGTAATCAACCGACTTCAAGATTTCGAAGGAGGAGGTTATCAATTCGTCGGAATCTTTGTTTTTTTTGCTATTATTTTTTATGTATGTTCACCGATTATTCGAAGAACGGCTGGACCGATTTGGAAAAAAAATGGCAACTTGTTGAACAAATGAACTGCCTGATAGCAAGCCACATCGTGTACAATTTTTAATCGTGGAACTATATTCGTATGCACACTCTTCCTTCTTGTAGCTAATCTAAGTTGTCTTTCTTCTTTTGTCTCATATTTAAAAAGTTGTTTAACAAAGTCCGTAAGAAGAACAAGAATGTACAAGCAAGGTACAGTGAGAATTTCATGTTCGATATAACGTTCCCTGCAAGATTCCCATTGCGGCATCCGTAGTATGGTCCGTATTGCTCTCTTTTGCAGTATAAAGGCAGCTTCAGTATTATATTTATAACTATGTCCCCATAATGCAATACTGTACCTTAATTTGGACTCTATAAGGGCGTGATATATCACAAAGTTGTTTGCCACCACCACCATTGTGGCAATTTAAAAAACAGAAAAAAAGGTAGGTACTCACTGTTAAGTATGCATGGAAACACGACGTAGAAGTTGAGATTAGTGGAGCGGTAGCAGAACGCTTCCGTGAAGTACAGCACTATGGTCAGCATGAGGGACCAGTAGCCCATGGATACCACACTGAAATTGAATAAGGAAATGACAGTAAGGATAAACACAAAGCTGATTTATTTTAACAAACCGACTTCAAGATTTCGAAGGAGGAGGTCCTCAATTCGTGGGGATCTTTGTTTTTTTTTGTCTGTTCACAGATTATTCGAAAACGGCTGGACAGATTTGGAAAATATATTTTTTTGTTTGAAAGAGTACTTCACAGTTGGTCCCATTGTCATTAGGTCAGGATCTGATGGGATCCTGGAGAAATCGAGGGTACTCTTCAAATATTATAGGCATACCTATAGTGATTATATTTTTTACAGTAGCTTGGACATTTGCTTTTAGAAAGGTGGAGGCTATGTGAAGTGGGTTCTTTTTTGTTTAAAATTATTAGTACTTTCAACTCGTGCAACATTGCCTGTGATCCTTAACTTTGCCTGACTTGAAACACATCGTTCTTTACAAAACAGATGTTTATATCTTATTCCAGAGGTAGGAGAAAGGCAATAGGTGATATTGATTAATTGTATATCTCTTTAAGTCAAAATAAAGAAAAAAAATGTTGCAAGAGTTAATAGGCGGTTGTACACCTGACGCACCGCCTCGCGAGGAAATTGCCGCGCGAGGCAGCTTGGCTAGTGTGGACACCCGAAGCAAACACACGCGCGGCCGCAATGCCACGGGCGAGGCACGTCCACACTAGCCGAGCTGCCTGGCGGGGCAATTTCCTCGCGAGGCGGTGCGTCAGGTGTGGATCTGCCAAATGGTAGTTACTCATCAAAAGTTACTTACGGTCTGTAATGGATGTAGAGTGTACAGTGGATGAGCGCCAGAGCCTTCAGTACCGAGTACATACCCAGCATTCGAGATATTGTGAAGTCTCCTGAAAAAAACAACATCAACAACAATAATATTACTTTACTAAATAGTTTTAGTATCACTGAAGAACAAATCACATTATTTTTTTAATAAATATTTTGATTTGTTTATTTTAAGTAGACACACTACTATATTAAATTATCTATATATATATATATATATATAACTCAAAGGTGACTGACTGACATAGTGATCTATCAACGCACAGTCGCAACGCAAACCGCTGGTTCTAGAGATTCCAAATTTGGCACGTAGGTTCCTTATAAGGTCTAGGGGTGCTCTAAGAAAGGATTTTTCAAAATTCATCCCCTAAGGGGGTGAAATGGGGGTCCAAAGTTTGTATGGGGAAACAAGATTAGTTAGTCTTTTTTATTCGAAACTTCACAGAAGTATTCCTAACAATAAATGAGTAAATACGTGTTGCAGGTTTTTTGAGAATTCAACCCCTAAAAGGGGGAAATGTGGTCAAAAAGTCTGAAAATCAACATGGGTATTGTTTCTATGGTTTATCGGGTCGTTGATTACGAAAACAACAACGATTTTAAAATCCGACGTGGCGGACGTGAAATACCATCTCCCCTGTTAGGGTACAATGGGGTTGAAATGTCTAAATATCCATATGGGTGTCGTTTTTGTGATTTTTTGGGACGTTAATTAAGAAAATGGCATCGATTTTGAAATTTAATATTGTGGACATGAAAATTCTTGAAAGTATTTGTGCCAAATTACAATCTTCTTCTAAATATATAAAAGAAGAAACTGACTGACATATCAACGCACAGCCCAAACCGCTGGTTCTAGAGATTCCAAATGTGGTACGTAGGCTCCTTATAAGGCATAAGGATGCACTTAGAAATAATTTTTAAAAATTTACCTCCTAAGGGGGGAAATGGGGTTCAAAGTTTGTATGGGACAGGGACCGGAAAACCCCTTCATTTGATTAATCGTTTCGATAGGGTAACCCTATTAACGTCTTACCCTAATGATAGGGTTACCCTATCATTGGGTTACCCTATCGATATGGAAATCATTTTGAATAGGCTTAACCCTTTTCAATGTGGTTTCCGAGTCGAATGGGGTAAAGATAGCTTTAATATTTACCGGTTACCCTATCATAGGGCTACCCTTTTCCTGTCTCTTTTCCACGCAGGCAGGCGGTTCTATCTTTCTCATTTGAAATGGAACAGGAGAGGTGGCGGCGGAACAAATTGAGTAAATATAAGATTTGCTGTCGTTTATTCATTCTGGAAAAGTCACACTCACAGTCCAGTCCTCTGCTCACGTACACAACTTTCGATTAAAGAATTTCTGTTAAAGAAATGTGTCTTACGTTCAGTTTATTTTTGCATAGTTCGCACGTACTGATGAGATGGGCAATAATTATTTTGAATAAGAATAAAAACACAATTTTTATTCATATTCAAATCGATTTGACACAAACCAATATTCATCCTCCTAGAGTTTGTCCCGACTTTTGCCACGGCTCAGTTGAGCCTGTGGTCCGCTTGGCAACCTAATACCATGAATTGGCGTAGCGATTGGTAGTCGTTTTCAGCTAATGATGGGATATACGATTTTTCAAGCTCACATGGTCATTCACATTATAAATATTATTTGAAACGGGGTATTTACCATGTATATTAGCGTTATTGGGCACCCGATATTTCGGGTGCGAGGTAAATACCCCGTTTCAAATAATTAATATTTATAATTAGGGGATGTAATTTCGAAAATTATTTCTGTTTTATAATCCAAGATGGCGGTTATATACTGAAAAATAGTCATGGTAGTTATTTTCCGTTAATTATTCGGGGTGTATAAATTATATCTGTTTTAAAATTCAAGATAGACTAGTTTTTTTATTATTATTATTATACACGGTGAATCTGAGTAACCCGAAAGATTTCAACCATAAATTCCTGAGGTCATAAAGAGTAATAAATGTTTTACGAATTTAGGTCGATTTCGCAAAAAAAAAATTTTTTTTCTTTTTTCGGATTTTTAAAATGCTTTTGAACATAAAAACATAAATGTTATTGGTAAAACTGTCAATTAAAATAAATTAGTACATTTTGGCCACGACCACTCTGTAAAGAGTGTAACGACAAAGAAGAAGAACTCTGAAACTAGGCTAATTCCAGAAAAGTGTATGCGACGTTTTAGTCTCAGTCAGTTATTTATCAGTCAATTATCAGGAATTTATGGTTAAAATCTGTCGGGATACTCAGATTCACCGTGTATATAATTTTTTTTTTCATTTTATATTTAAAAAAATTCAGTGTATAATATTTTTGTTAATTTTTTTTTGTTTTTTTTTTCATTTTTTTTTCATTTTTTTTTCGTTTTATTTTCATTTTTTTCCGTTTTATTTTCGTTTCGTTTTCGTTTCGTTCGTTTCGTTTCGTTTTCGTTTCGTTTTCTTTTCGTTTTTTTTCGTTTTTATTTTCGGTTTTATTTTCGTTTTTATTTTCATTTTATTTTCCTTTTATTTTCATTTTATTTTCATTTTATTTTCATTTTATTTTCATTTTATTTTCATTTTATTTTCATTTTATTTTCATTTTATTTTCATTTTATTTTCATTTTATTTTCATTTTATTTTCATTTTATTTTCATTTTATTTTCATTTTATTTTCATTTTATTTTCATTTTATTTTCATTTTATTTTCATTTTATTTTCATTTTATTTTCATTTTATTTTCATTTTATTTTCATTTTATTTTCATTTTATTTTCATTTTATTTTCATTCTATTTTCATTTTATTTTCATTTTATTTTCATTTTATTTTCATTTTATTTTCATTTTATTTTCATTTTATTTTCATTTTGTTTTCATTTTGTTTTCATTTTGTTTTCATTTTGTTTTCATTTTATTTTCATTTTATTTTCATTTTATTTTCATTTTATTTTCATTTTATTTTCATTTTATTTTCATTTTATTTTCATTTTATTTTCATTTTTTTTTAATTTTTATTTTATTTTTATTATATTATAATAGTAGATTGTACAACAAGTGCATAAAACGTACGATTTTACGCGAGGCGTTTAAAAGTCGAGTGTAAAATGGGTTTTATGAGAGTTACACTCTAATTTTCACTTCATTTGCTAGGAAATTATTTATCGGTAATCGTAAAACAATTTCAAGTTCTAACAAAAATATTACAATGAAAACAAATATGGTTCCAACCAATTAATTTTTTAATATATTTTTTTGAATTTTTAACATGTGAATTTAGAAATTTTCTGCCTAGTCATCAAAACATTTCGGGGCATTTCTAATCTATTATCAACTCCTATTTTATTTGATTTCATTTATTTAATTATAGAAAACACGCAATTCAAATAATTATAGCAATACTCAGATAGAATTAGCGGAAAAATCATAAAAAGTACAGTCAATTCCTATTGGACGGGAAAAAAATTGTTTGTATATATCAAAGTGTCAGGAATTGATATCAATAAAATTTATAAGTGATCAATATTGGGCGCTAAGGTGCCAAAAAAATGGTAAAAACCAGTTTTTCGCTTCTAGAGGAAAAACTACGGGTCGGACCAAAAATAGTTAAATGTAACAAATGTGCGCAATTATAAAACAAAGGGAATGAGCCCCGGTAGAGCAAAATCGGTCCAGAGGATCGTCCGCAATTCGCAAAAAAAACACATTTTTTTGCAAATATTGTAAATTCAATAACTCGCGTTTCGGAAGTGCTGGAGAGCTGAAATTTGAATATGATGTCAGTTTTGTGGTCCTCCAACTACAGTTAATTGTTAAAATTAAAATATTGTAAACTTTTTGCAAACCGTCGACTTTTGCAAAAAGTGACCTTTTTTTAAATCGATTGGGAGGGTATTTTTATTTTCGAAAAACGTTATAATTTCGGTTCCTATGCATTAAGGAGGAGTTGAACTACAAATTTCCAAATTTACAGATTATTTGACAAGGAATAAACTTGTTTAAATAATCTATGAAGATCAGACACTTTTTGCGCGCGCGGCAGCGGCGCACTATGGCCCAAACGCCCGATCTAGCTGGACAAAATTATTTTACACTCAAAGACTAAAATTGACTATTTTTATTATTATTTTGGTATAATTCATGTGAAAAAAATTAACCAGTGTAAGTTGACCTTTGTATAAGAATAATTACTAGGGCAGAAGAGATCAGCTAAACATGGTTATTTTATTTTAAGAGAAATGAAGCATTATTGCAAATGGCACCTAAAATATAAGAATAGCAGAATTAAAATACTTAAATATAGTTTAAGTTAATTATTAATTTTTTTAGGTGCCATTTGAAATAATGCTTCATTTCTCTTAAAATTAAACCTCCAAGTTTAGCTGACCTCTTCTGCCCTAGTAATTATTCTTATACAAAGGTCAACTTACACTGGTAATTTTTTTTCACATGAATTATAGCAAAATAATAATAAAAATTGTCAATTTTAGTCTATGAGTGTAAAATAATTTTGTCCAGCTAGATCGGGCGTTTGGGCCATTAGTGCGTTGCCGCCGCGCGCGCAAAAAGTGCCTGAACTTCATAGATTATTTAAACAACTTTATTCTTTGTCAAATGATTTGTAAACTTGGAAATTTGTAGTTCAACTCCTCCTTAATGCATAGAAATCGAAATTATAACGTTTTTCGAAAATTAAAATACCCTCCCAGTCGATTTAAAAAAAGGTCACTTTTTGCAAAATTCGACGGTTTGCAAAAAGTTTACAACATTTTCATTTGAACATTTAACTGTAGTTAGAGGACCACAAAACTGACATCATATTCAAATTTCAGCTCTCCATAACTTTCGGAACGCGAGTTATTGAATTTACAATATTTGCAAAAAAAACGTGTTTTGCCAGTGTAAGTTGACCTTTGTATAAGAATAATTACTAGGGCAGAAGAGGTCAGCTAAACTTGGTTGTGTAATTTTAAGAGAAATGAAGCATTATTACAAATGGCACCTAATAAGATTAATAATTAACTTAAACTATATTTAAGTATTTTAATTCTGCTATTCTTATATTTTAGGTGCCATTTGCAATAATGCTTCATTTCTCTTAAAATTAAATAACCATGTTTAGCTGACCTCTTCTGCCCTAGTAATTATTCTTATACAAAGGTCAACTTACACTGGATAAATTTTTTCACATTGCGGATGATCCTCTCAACAGATTTTGCTCTACTGGGGCTCATTCTCTTTGTTTTTTTATTGTGCACATTTGTTACATTTAACTATTTTTCGTCGGAGCCGTAGTTTTTCCTCTAGAAGCGAAAAACTGGTTTTTACCATTTTTACCATTTTTTTGGCACCTTAGCGCCCAATATTCACTTATAAATTTTATTAGTATCAATTCCTGACACTTTGATCTATACAAAAAAAATCCCATCCAATAGGAATTGTCTGGGCCAGAAAGCTTATTCTATCTGAGTACAAGAATATAATAAAATAACAAGTTTCAGTATTCTACGAAATTTTACTGTTCAATTAAATTGTGCAATATATTTTGACTCTGTTTGGCTGTTTTAAGAAGAAAATTTTACTTTATGCCCTAGAGCTTTAAATGCGATTTTATATCGTCCACGCACGATTTAAAGTCGAACTTTACGAGCATGAGAAGTGAAAAGAGTATATCTGCCTACCGTGGATTTTAAAACACATATAATTTTTGCTGGGCATAAGGGAAACTACGCCTTATTGGGATTAGGTCCAGTTTCTACACGATGTTTTCTTACACCGAAAAACCCGGAATACATTCTTATACGCGGAACATTATTTAAAATAAAAAGCATGAAATAAAACAATTAAAAACGGATTTTATCGCGTGTATTGAGTTTAAATTACATCCCGACGTTTCAAACACTTTACAGCGTTCGTGGTCAACGGGTCGGTCGACGGGTTCGGGGATCCGTTTTTAATTGTTTTATTTCATGAATAACTATCGCGGCAACCGAAGACAATATTATAAAAAGCATGATTAAATAATTCTGTTAAGAATCAATTATTTTTATTACATTTTCTCGCATATGTATTAGTCCCGACGAAATTATTTTGAATCATTTTAACGGGAATACAATCAACATAAGTTTATTCTTACGATATTTTTTTCAAATAATCATTTTATTCTTGAGTGTCCAACAATGACTGATATTGATCGTTTCATTATACTAGAAGTATCGGTGAACGGCGTCACATTTTGCTGGAGCCATTGAAACAAAGTACTACCTATAACTAGAATAACACAAAATTATATATTTTTAACACTTCACAATATGCATTTGATTTTGGTTCCTATAAGCCTGGGTCTAAGATTCAATCGACACGAGCCGTCACGCTCGAATGGCAAGAACAAAAACACCGGCACCACACAACGATCTTTTAGCGCACTAACAAGCAATAATAGCGTCTAGATCAAAGGCGTAAGTACGAAAACATACGCAAAAAGATTCTTGTTTGTCTGTAGGCTCGCTCGTGCCGCCATACCTACAGCGCTTAGCTCGTAGGGTGCTCGAATAATAAATAAGCCAAATGTATTGGTCACAGAGTTTAAAATAGCTTAATCGCATTTGAAAAACCCTATCTGATAGGGAAACCATATGCAGGGTTGTAACCACTTACCCGAATTAACTGTATTGACATGGTTAGCCTTTCGTTCGGGTAAGTCAAACGATACGCTTACCGAATTGATAGGGTTTTTAAAAACAACTCTATCAAATACCCAATCTAATACCCCTTTAATGGTCCCTGGTATGGGAAACGAGATTAGTTCAACTATTTTATTCGAAACTTTACAGGAGTATTCCTAACGATAAATGAGAAAACAAGTGTTTCAGCTTTTTTGAGAATTCAACCCATTAGGGGGAAATGTGGTGACAAAATTTAAATATCAACATTGGTATTGTTTCTATAGTTTATCGGGTCGCTGATTACGAAATCAACACTTAAGGGGGTGAAATGGGGGTTGATAGTTTGTATGGGGAATTTTTAAATGTTGAACCAATTTAGATGAAACTTGGTATAGAGATAGTTTGTGTAACGGGAAACGACATGGGACAGTTTTTATCTAGAAGGATAGAAGAAGATAGGAAACAATATAGAATATTTTTCAAGCCGAAAATCAATCTTAGAGGGGTAGAAAACATGTTGGTAGTTTGTATGGTGAATTATTAACCGCTGAACAGACGATTGAAATGAAACTTTGTACATATTATATAGATTGAGTCGCGGTAAACAATATAGGATAGTTTTTATCTCGAAAATCAACCCTCTAGGGGGTGAAACGGGGGTTGAAAGTTTGTATGGGAAATTAATAACCGTTGAACCTATTTAGATGATTTGGTATGGAGATATTTTGCGTTCTGGGGAAGGATATATAATAGTTGTTATCCCAGAAGTCATTCCTTAAGCGGGTAAAAAGGAGGGTGGATTACTAATTCCACGCAAATGAAGTAGCGGGGAAAAGCTTCTATTCAAGAGCAGACATCTGTATTAATCATAATCTCTCAGTAGTAAGTCGTTGATGGCGTAACAATTAAACAATTATTGCAATAATTTCTTTAAAATAAAAAATGAGGGAACCGCCGTCTTCAAAACGTGGTATACCGAAACCTCCAGAATGTAACGAATACTTTTCCGAAAACCGCTTCTAAATCAGTTCAGCGAAACGCAAGATGATCGCGGACAAACATACAAACATACGAGTCTAACTGAGAACCTTCTTTTTTAATACTTTTAGTACACGGGCGAAGCCGCGGCAAAAAGCTAGTAAACTTATATATGTAGATGTCATATACAAAGGAAAAAGTGACCTAGGCCTTGGCCAACTGGTTAAGGCGTCTGCCGCGAATGCAGAAGACGCTGGTTCGATCCCAGCCCTGTTAAAAAGCATCGAGTTAAATAAAAGCTTGTAAAATAGAAAAGGTTTCTGGGTAGTAGGTAGGACATTCAAAAGAGCTAAAAACAAATGGAAACTCACCATCCAAGTTCTCAGTATCGCCGTGGTGACTGAGGAACGATCGCCGCTCGATGTACGACCGGCCGGCAGTCCCCAAGTCCATAAACGCAACGAACGCGATCCATCCCCGAAAAGCGTATAAAACTTTATTTTGCACTGCCATAACTTATCTATAAAATATCTAATCTCAAAATACTAACATACAAACTTTATTTAAAACCTTCAGCTCATTCTTAATACTAAAATAAGCCCTAAAAGTGCTACAGTTTCATACACAAGAGAAAAGAGTAAGCAAAAAGGCTAATTAAATTAAACGGGCCGGTACGTAGCCCTAAAACTATAGTCGGCACGTGCTCCTGTGCATCGCACTGCGGTATTTTACCTGCAATACATTTTTTTATATATAAAATTTATAATTAGATGTGAATTTTCAGCTCAGGCCGTTCGCGCACAATCTTCAAGTGTCAAATGTCAAGTTGACATATGACCCGACAGTTCTGGTTTTGGGTTGCTGGTTGTGAATAATAAGTAAATGAACATGGTGATATTTTTATGAAACTTTAAGATTCTGTATTATGTTTATTATAATAATTACAAGATTTTTAGTAAAAGATTCAAAAAATTATAATATCAAACATTCGATAATACGATAATACCGATATATCCCGAAGTTAGCCAGTTCAAAAAACCGTGATTCGATTGCTATAACGAATCGAATTATAATCGATTACATTTAAATAAAATTGCCGAATAAACTTAAAAGAAAAATCTAAGCTGAACTTCGAAACATAATTAACATAAATGCTATTTTCACGCCTAGTTCTACGTGAACTTTATTTCTCTGAGACGTGAACAGACATTACCCCCATGCTTGAGACCTAAAAGCAAGACTTTAACTAGAGACGGCACAGGGTAGGACAGTACAATACGTATTTAATTTTGTATTTTAAATACTACACGTACATGAATTTTGTATCTGATATACTTACTTTAACAGTGGCGTAGTGAGTAGTGGGGCAGCCAGGGCACGTGCCCTGGGCGCAATCAAGAGGGGGGCGCAAAAAACCAAGTTTGCTAACTGCCTATTAAAAAATAATTCAATCCAAATCGGCAAACAAGGCAAAAAAGAATTATTTAAATAATTTCATTGATTTCATTCTTATAAATACACTTATTCCTGAATATACTGCGAAGTAATGTATAATAACTACTTTGTATTACATTACACAATTAGCAAAATATGTAAACCTAAATATTTAGACGTAAAATTTTGATTCTTATTATCTTGTGAAATGAAACTAAAATTTATGCGATTAATTTCGTGAGTAATGTTAGTTGTTAAAATGACACATCTATCAAAAAATAGCAACATGTGTACTTTTACATACATAAGTACCTACATAATTTTTTTAAGACATCAATCGATTATATTTCCCGTGACATTCAAATTTCCAATATCTCTGAGGAATCTACTATCTACCACAGGCGTCTTGCTTCACGAGTTGAAACGGCTCATACAAAAATTTTATGGAAGAAATATGTTTTAAGGCCATTTATGTTATTTGAGGCATGAAAAAATGTGTTAAAGTTTTAATAAACTTTTTTTGTAGTTAGAACACACCTAATTAAGTACATTTAAAATAAGTAAATGTTGTCTATATTTTTATTTTCTTTTTAACTATAATATATTGACTTTGAATTTTTTACATTAATTAGGTATTGTTGAACGCTAAGCCTATTCGTGAAAGAAACAGTAAAATGTTGTACATCCATGATCTCAATATTCTTAATTACAATCCATCCGCGATTGTCGTAGTGTTGGTAATGTCATGATTATTTAAGATTAAAGATGATGGATGTATTTTGTTTTTCAGTATTATTACACAAGTTTTAAAGGTCACTACCACTTGCGAAAATTTGTCGTTCATCGATTAAGATTTAAAAAAATGTTTGCGTTAACTTTTGTTTTACTAGCGTCTGCTTTTGACATACATATGTCAATAAATGACATTAGTAATTTTTAACTGTTCTGAGGAAAAATTAATTGCAGAAATTCCTTGGAAACGTGCCACATAAAATCCGAATAAAAAATCTACAGTAATGACACTAATGACATACTTTTTATCATCATACATTACAAAGACAGAGGCTATTACGTCTGCTAGCACTAAATAAAACTAAAAACAGTTTTTCTAAACTCTTAATAGGAGAATTACAATATATATATTTTTCTAAGCGGTCGACCTCTAAAACAAAAAAAAAACAGCCAGCATCTTTAAGGCCAAATAATATACTGAGAGGGTGCCCCACAAAACATTAAAAAAAATGTTAAAAAAGAACCACCACAGTAGACTTCAAATATTTTTTTCTGTAATCCTAAAGAACAATTAAACAATTATTATTAATTAAGAATAAAGAACAATTTTTTTTACCCAAAAGTTTACGCGATAATAAATATTTTTGTTGTTCTGGTAATAAGTGCTTTCATCTGATAAATTACACGGTATATTTTGAAAAACTTTTTATTCGTTTATTCTAATTAACCACTCAAAAGTGGCTCCATATATAAACCTAATTTATTAACGTACACCCGGGGATATTGATTAAATATGTGTACAACATTTTTGCTAAACCGGTCCCGTAGCTTATGAGCAAATTTAATTTGTGACAGATAGACAGACACACGGACGGACAGGTTCTTTTTTACCATTTTAGTACGGAACCCTAAAAATCATCAACCGACTGTATCGTGGTGAAAATACCATCAGCTGGTCACGTGAACATACGACGTTCAAGGTCTTTCCACCTCGATACAGCCGGTTGACAATTTTTCATTTTTATGATAGCATATAAACTGACAAATGTTCCATTGGGATGCGACGACAATTTTTTAAGTGATTAAATAGGTTCCGTTCCTCATCCACCAACGGAGCGACAGCTGACTTTCACGGGGCTTCATTTTACATCGACCTTAACACACTTCACAAGTTCGTTCGCTTAGGACGGGGACGTGATTGGTTATGAAATTTGTTCCTGGCTTATGACGGTCCATTACATACAGTCAATTTGTAGAATATCCTATAAAAGGAATAACAAAAGGGCGCATTTTGGATGCGTGCCCTGGGCGCCGTTTTACATCACTACGCCCCTGTACTTTAAGCTTTAAAATACCATTAATAATTATAAAGAACGTAACTTTTTCGGCGCCTTTTTATTCGCGCCTTTCAAGATTAAAAGCAGGGAGTCACACCTAAAAAAAATTTTAAAATAACAAAAATACCAAAAAATTATAACGTTTCTTTTTCGGCGCCTTTATCAGTCTATATTTCGCGCGTTTTGAAATCAAAAGCAGCGAATTAAAAAATAAATAATACAATTTAATCCAGATAAACTCAGCCCCTTAGAAAATATAAAGAACGTAACTTTTTCGGCGCCTTTATTTCGTGCCTTTCAAGATCAGCGCAAGCAGAAGAAGAGAGAAAAGCAGCAAGTCACGCCTAAAAAAAATATTGAAATAACAAAAAAACCAACAAAATTATATACAAAAAGGTTAATTACACCAGTCGTTTTACCAAAACCCGTGAACCGAACGAACGCGCAACTCCAAGCCTACATATTTTGCACCCGCGCAACACACGCACTCGCGTCTTTTAAAACTTTTTTTTTCTCTTTTCCCATTTTGACGCCCCCCTTGCCATCCGGCGGCTAGAGCGGCCGCTCCACTCGCTCTACCCAAGATCCGGCCCTGCGCATGTCAGTCCCGCAACAGCTAGGATAGAATTAGAAGTAGTCATATTCTTAAATGACAAGGGAAAAGAACTAAGTGTCCTTCAACGCTACCCAAACATTAGTAAAGTATTCATAAAAAGTATATAATACTAGCCTGTGAACTTTCGGTCCAGTTGACAGGCTGTTTTCATTGGCTGGTTACATTCGTTCACCTACTAGAGGCATATCCGAAAAACTTAGTTTTTATGATATTTCCCCTACAATGAGGATAAACGCGCAAAAATGCAGATGGCGTCTCAATCGCAAAGAAATAAACATCTCGTTGGTTATGGTTTGGACATGTTACATGTCAAACCCATACAGTCAGAAATGGCTCCGAAGTCGGTTAAAAAGCACCATTTATAATCTGTGGGTTTTTATCCTCATTCTTAAACACCTGTAAGATGCAACACACGCTTAGCGGAATTCAGGCCAGATCTCAACGGAATTCAGTTGGCCATAGACAATAATCAGGCAGAAAATTTGTTATGGATTCTGATTTTCTGCATGGAAGCCACACACAAATTTTTCACCATCTGGCTGAAAATTGTCTATGGTCGACTGAATCCCGTTGAGATCTGGGCTGAATTCCGCTAAATGTGTGACGCACCTAAAAAGTATTTCAAAAAATGTATATTGTATTTGAAATAGATCATTTTGAAATCTGTATTTTGTATTTCAAATACCTGTCGCCAAAGTAGTTTGTATTTTCTAATTCAAATAAGTTTTAAAATGGTATTTTGCCCAACCCTGAGACCGCACACGCGTACTACAGTAAGGGATAGACATAAATGACGATAAAATCACTTCTACATCACAAAACAGAACAATTTACCATTGTTTTCCTTAGCTTCCCGCAGTAACCACAGAAATTCTTGAGTATATCGCTAATCATAAATGTTTGTGACCCTCCACTGCTATAAGTAATGGCGTGGAGGGTAACAAGGTCTATGACAAGGACCAACGATAATAACCTTCTCTGTTGTACCTATTAAAAGTGTAATAAGACCATTCCGTACCATCTTGGTATTGTTATTACCATGACAGGTCTATGGCTTGTATGTCTATGCTTAAGCCCCATATATTTTCCTTGCCAAATCAGTGTAAACCCTGGTGAGAACTTAGCGTAGATGGGCTGTATGTATGGTGAAGGTACTGAAGGTTAGGTGCTGGGTAATTCATAGTTGTAACCCTGTTGTAAACACAAGAAGTAACAAGTTTAGATTATTTCTGAATCGGATCCATTCGATACTTCAGAAAAAAAGAGTAAATATTACCAGAAACTAAAATGATATAAAATCCATTTGAGGCTGGTCACAAATTCCTAAAAATATCGTCGCCATATTGGTATTGTCAAAAAGTTCGGGCTAAATCAGTGTTGAGAAAAAATGGTTTTTCACTCATTAACCACTGTATCTTCACTGTTCGTGTAATCTATATTAACAGTGTGTGACCTTAGATGTTTCGTTTTTCGGAGCAGTTGTGGTGTTTGGTTTGCAAATGATGTTTTCCGCAGAGAAATGTGCGGATCAGAGCACGGGTACTCCGGAGGGAGCCGAGCTTCTCACCGGCGCCAGCGAAGGGCCGGGGAAGGAAGGAGTGCCGCCTGACGAAGTGGCCTCCGCAGTAGCTTCGGTGTCACAAGAGATCGGTGATATCCTGAAGGATGAGTTGGGTGACGCTGATAAGGCTGATCGGATCGGCGCGGAGCTGGAAAACCTTAGTGCTGAACTAGGAATGCTCGCAGGGTTGGCAGACCACGAACCTCAGCAAGATTTCCCGTCGCTCTTCGAGATCGCGGTAAGTCCAACACAACAAAAATGGCTGACTAATTGTCTGAATATTCTTATAGTGACGTTCCCACGGTGAAAAACTGCAATATCCATTCGCCATTTCCATGCCAAACTTATTGGAGAGCATGTCATTGACCTTTAGTACTCTTGTTATGTATATTTTGGACATGTGACAAAGCTAGGCAAGGACATTTCGTACATGAAAGCATGTACTATGACACAAATATATGTTTGTAACTGATTAATATTTATCAAATGTTCATTTGGACTAGTTGTGTGCTAATTTATGAATTCACCAATTGCCTATTTGTGATGATCTTTTATTCCGGTTTTAACATTAGAGTCTGGTTAGAATGTATGTGTATGTGATGTAAACACTTTACTGTTTGTATGTATGTATGTTTGTGTATAAATACGACCAATTTGTCTTTGCTGACAGATACAGCTATTAAAAATGCAGAAATTACTTTTAAATTGTGTTAAATAATATCACTCCTGTACAGATACAGAGTGAAATATTTATAATCTGGCACTTCATGGGTCTGATCCACCAAGTAATCTGGCTCTAAATAAAGATATGTGTGATAATTCTGTGTTCAAGATTAATATCTGTGCTTACCTGCAAGGTTTCCAGATTAGGTATTAGGCGTGACCACACCTGATGGACCGCGTCCTGAGGAAATTCGGCTAGTGTGGAGGTGCCTCGGTCAAAATGCATGCGAGGCACATCCACACTAGCCGAGCTGCCTCGCACAGCAATTTCCTCGCAAACCGGTGCGTCAGGTGAGGACCCGCCTATTCACATAGTCCTGTGTTTTGTCATTTCTGATTCCGACAAAATATCAAAATGTTATATTAACTTTTTTCTTTTGAGTGTACTGTCTCTTCCTATGTCCCGACGTAAGTCCTGTGCCAAAGTGTGCATGATTGAAAAGATGTTGTTTAAACATATACATATGTGCCAAAAGGTTGGTCACTCTATTACAACTTCAAAATTAAATAGGTAGTTACTTACAGTTTCCGTTTAATGCGATCACATTTAATATGATTTCTTACATTTTAATATGTCATTTTATATCAAAGTCCCTGCAACTTGAGGTCCAGCATAGTACGCTTTCTCACTTAAGATGCGTTTCTGAGTGGGTCCCTTCAAAATCCTCTTAAGAGGCTGGTAACACCCGATGACCTTCAAATTTACTTCAATTAAACAGTTTTTTTATCTATAACTTTGTTAAATCCAATACATGATTGGACGAAATCGGCTCGGTAGAAAATAATTCCAAAGTTACACCTTAAAATTAGCTTTAAACAGTTTTATGTCTTTAGTTTCATGACTTACATACAAACATATAATTAAGGACAAAATTCCACAACACTAATACTAAAAACTTTTATTTCAATTCATCTTTTTGTAAAATTTGCATTGAGGTCCCATACTAATTGTAACACAGTGTTTCTCTTTCACTTGCACTGAAAAAGATAGGGATAGAATTTAGCTGTTGTCAGTCCTTTAAGCGAGTTTTATTGTATAGTTTGATTTAACAGTTCTTCTTTACAATTCCTTTTAAAAAAAAAATTGAATGATTTAATGTAAGAGATAAGTCTCTTACAGCTCGCTTAGAGCTCACTCTTGAATGTGGTATACAATATTGAGAGCTGTGTAGTTAGTTTTTTATGTATACTATCCTTATTACTACTATATCCAGTCATTTGGCAGGTGTTCATCGGTGTAGGCCAGAGTACAAACAAAAGTTTGTCAAATCAGTTGAAAAGAAAATATATGCATTTCGCAAAAAAATGCCTTTTTTTAAACTACTGAAAATTTTATGTGATTTCTACTCAGAATCACTCTCTCTTCATTCCTATATATTTTGTTCCAAAAAATTCCACACATTTTTGAAACTTTCCTCTGTGTTGCCGCCATAAATAGGAAAAAAAACTGTGGGACATTTTTTTTATCTGGTTTTTATAGAAATAAAATAAATAAATATAAAACAAAAATAGCCTTTATTATTGAAGTTTTTACATTTTAATTTATACTATTCTTCCATCAACAACTTCAGCTCATCCTTTGACGTAGGCCTCCTCCAAAGCCTTCCATTTAGTCCTGTCCCTTGCCATCTTCATCCAGGTACCTCTTACAACTTGTTCAGGTCATCGGACCATCTGTATTTTTGTGGGCCCCTATTTCTAGTGTTGTATCTTGGGCACCACTCCACAACGTCCCTGGTCCATTTCTCCAAACTGTCCCTTATCATGTGACCAGCCCAGCGCCATTTTAGTTGTTTTACTACTGTAGTTAGTGTTTTGGTTCTTGAGTTTGACTTAATTATGGACAACTTTACTCTACTCTTGCCGCATCATCACTTACCATCAGGTGAGATTGTGGTTGAACACCTGCCTATCCTCCTATGTATAAATAATTTTCAACAAAAAAACCGACTTCACTTAGCCTCCATGTTTCCAAAAGCAAATGCTCGAGCTGTTGTAAAAAATACTCAAATCAATATTGATTTGAGAACCTATATAGGTTTGCCTATAATAGTTGAAGAGTTCCCTCGATTTCTCCAGGATCCCATCATCCTGACCTAGTTACAATGGGACCAACTGTGAAGTATACTCTTTCAAACAAAAAAATAATTTTTCAAATTGATCCAGCCGTCTTCGAATAATCGATCAACATACATTAAAAAAAGCAAAAACAAAGATCCCGACGAATCGATAACCTCCTCCTTCGAAATCTGGAAGTCGGTTGAAAAGTAAAAAAATATTTCAAGTAATGCCAATAATTTTGGATCAAATTATTGAATCCCCTCTCGTTGTCCCCGCTAGACCTTTGGCTGATGTTTCCAACAATTTTTTGGTCTACATGAGTAATATGAAAATAAATAATAAGTCCCGCCGAGTTTCTTGCCGGACATAATTCTTCTCGGGTCAGAGGTGTAGGGTTAGAACCGGTGTAGTTTGATTTTTTTTTCTCACTTTTACTTTGACGTGTAAAAGTGCCCTTGTGGCCTACTTACTGAATAAATGTTTGAGTTTGAATTCAATAATTCGATCCAAAAATATTGACACTACTTGAATAAGAAATGTATGTTTTAGTTAAGACAAGAAATAATTTAATCATTAGTTATTCAATCATAAAATGTTACTTAGGCGACTCCAGTGCCAACTCTACTCAATAATGCCACCACCTGTCCCTACTTATCACTGAAAGGTTAAGAACCAATGTACTAAAGGATAAAGTTTGGTGTTATTGAAGGCATGTTGTATCTTTATTGCAGATGGGCAGCCATACGCACAGCCACCGAGTGTCGGGCAGCGGGACCTCGTCGTCGTCTTCCTGGTCGGGCTCCGCCCGGCGCCCGGCGCGCCCGCAGCGGGCCAAGCGGCGCCCCATCGCCAAGGGGAAGGAGGTACTATTGAGAGCATGCTGTAGGTTTATTGCAGATGGGCAGCCATACGCACAGCCACCGAGTGTCGGGCAGCGGGACCTCGTCGTCCTCCTCCTGGTCGGGCTCCGCCCGGCGCCCGGCGCGCCCGCAGCGGGCCAAGCGGCGCCCCATCGCCAAGGGGAAGGAGGTACTATTGAGAGCATGCTGTAGGTTTATTGCAGATGGGCAGCCATACGCACAGCCACCGAGTGTCGGGCAGCGGGACCTCGTCGTCCTCCTCCTGGTCGGGCTCCGCCCGCCGCCCGGCGCGCCCGCAGCGGGCCAAGCGGCGCCCCCCAAGGGCAAGGAGGTTCTAGGGTCTAAGGAGAGGCCTCTGCCTCTGATGTGTGTGGAGATATAGAGAGATCTTTCTCCAGGCGGGTGTTGTGTCTGGGAACCAAAACTCGGGAAATAAGAGTTGGTTAGTAGTTGCATTTATGCAACTGACATTTGGAATTTCGTTAGCACTATGTAGGTCTTGTATGGGCGCTTCGTACAGAGTGCAAAAATACTGGTCATCCGTATAAGTATTCCAACCATATTCCAACTAAGAAAAAGTAGGTAAAAAATGTTTTGGACGCGAAAAGAATTTTATCTACACTCATATTGTAAGTTCTCTAAAACATGTTCGAAAACGGTAGGCAATGGCTAGCATTACCACGACCGATTTTACTATGATAAGCTTTTTATCTGTGGCAGTAACGTAATTTTTACTTAACACGCTCAACTATTGATGTGTTATGAGTTTTGGTAACATAATGTACACCTGCACCCTCCCGCGCATCCGCCGACACGCGCCCGCGCGACCGCCGGCACACGAGAGTTGGCCATGGCGGTGCAATGGCGGCCATTCTATGGTTTCCGAATACGGCATTTTAGATAAATATATGAGTGTAGATAAAGCAGTGTATGCAACTGTACGTAATGAGGCCTTAAAACACTCGTGTGATCTTATTATGAAACTCACCTGCGGCTCGTTTCTAAAACCACACTCATGTTTTAAGCACCCTTATTACGTAACAGTTACATAATAGTACATTACTTACCTAGGGCTGTAAAAAAAAGAAAGCCCGAAATCGCAGGTATTTGGGACCCGAGCCGCAGGCGAGGGTTGTAAATATGCGATAGAGGGCTTTCTTTTTTACTGCCCGTGGTGAGTACACAATTTTACGTCCCCACCTGGCCATAATGCGAGTTTTACCGTAAGCGTAGCGAGCGGTAAAACTCACATTATGGCCAGGTGTGACGTAAACTACTATTTTCTACTCGTCGACTGTAATGCTTGAATTGTGATTGTGTAGACCGAACTACTAGCGCATACTTTCCGATAGAGCTTTTATGGTCGCATATTGTGACATCGCCAACGACGGTACAAAGGATTTTCATACAATATTGTAACACTGTTGTCCTTCCCGACCGCCGGCACAATCCACCGGGAGATAGAAATTAGGTACTCAATTGTATAGAGGGAGCAGGTCTTTCGTCGAACTCTATTCTTACCGGCTTGCCTAGATTGAGCACTCGTAGAAAAAATATTGTATACAATAGTGACATAATCAAGCTTTTCAATCTCGTACCTTACTTAGGCCACTCAGCAAGCTTCGTGGCCTAAACACGGTACTCGACTGAAAAGCTCTTAATTATGTTACGATTGTATAAAATACTATTCACCAATTAATTGTTTAAAAAGATATGATTATGTTATACTCTAAAATGTTACTTAATTTATTGATTGATTCCATTGTGTTCCCAGAATGAGTCTCAATCAGTCTGTGCAAACTTAAAGTAAACATAATCGGTAGCCTTTGATCTTGTTTACATTAAGTAACAAGTACAGTCGCCATCAGATATATGGAAGCGGCCAAGTTGGTCACGAATATCTGAACGCCGCCTCTATTGTCAAGGCGATAAAGTGCATGTTCAGATATTTTTTTGTGTACCTTGGCCGCTCTGATATATTTGATGGCGACTGCACCTACACAAGTAAGATATAGTCTGGCCAGCCAACGAACGCAGTAGCAATGTACAGCGAACACAAGTATGACAACACTAAGAATCAGTGAAAAAAGCAGCAATGGTCATCAAATTCTATGTTTTTAATTTTAGTTGGTATTTCCGCCCCTTTCATTAGGTGAAATTTACTGTGTGTAAAAAGGAGACGGATATATTTCGTTGGATCTGTCATCAACTGCAACAAATAATCTGGTTGGGGCAATTGACATATGCCCTAAAAACGAATTTAAATTCAATGTAGAGCGTTGCAGGAGTTCTATCTCACTCGCGCTTAAGATGAGAGAGTGAAAGGCACTAGAAACAAATGAAATGTGAATTGAAATGTTCGTCATGAAATAAGGTGTCTCATCACAAAGGGTTGCCACATGTACGGTCAACCAATTTGATTCCTAGGTCACTGTAAAACCTTATCGTAATGACAGTTGACCGTGGATACGTATAAACGTTACCTATTCGCTACCAAACTAGCTATTGCGACAAGGTTCTAGAGTGGCCTAGGAATCAAATTGGTTGACTGTACGTATTATCAAGGATGATATAGACATGGATGGACAATATCCATACATAATCGCGTTCCTTTTTTCAGGTTAAAGCACTAGCGTCATCTATCGGTCACACCAGACACTAAATCCTAGTTTCTAATACTTTGTTCGTCGGTTAACGCTGACAGAATAACTCGACTTCAGACTCGACAAATGGCGCTGTGGCACTTCGTACCGAAAACAGACGTATAGCCTGAAGGTTCGAGAAACGCGATTTTGTATTGGCATCAAGGATGATTAAGACATGGATTGGACGCTAGTGCTTTAACCTGAAAAGAGAACGCGATTTTGTATGGGTATTGTCCATCTATGTCTATATCATCCTTGGTATTATGAATTTGCCGCGTTTTTCTACTGACAGAAATGGTTTGCCAGACTATATAACACATGGCTTGTTCACAGATATCCCGTCGTCGCAGCGCGGCGGCGCGGCGGGCGGCCTCCCTGCGCGTGCGTCGTGTCGAGGTCGTGTCGGACGCGTCGGACGTCGGCGCCGAGTCGGACGACTCCGAGGGGCAGTGGACGGAGCTCGAGGATGCCTGTGAGTTGTTCATTAGGCGTGTCCACACCGGACGCACCGCCTCGCGAGGAAATTGCCGCGCGAGGCGGCTCGGCTAGTGTGGACGTGCCTCGCCCGAGGCATTGCGGCCGCGCTTGCGTTTGCCTCGGGCGAGGCACGTCCACACTAGCCGAGCCGCCTCGCGCGGCAATTTCCTCGCGAGGCTGTGCGCCTGGTGTGGACACGGCTATTCTAGAATCTAGGAGGTGTATAATGTACAGTATGAAGGTGGAAAAGGAACTAGACTATAGTCCTAAAAAATTGGTTCATCCGTTTGGGAGCTACGATACCACAGATAGATACACAGACAGACACGTTAAACTTATAACACCCCTCTCTTTTTGCGTCGGGAGTTAAAAAAATTTTGGACTCGTGTTTTTTTTTTTACAACTAAACAATAAGTGGTGGACATTAGCCGTTTAAGTTTAAGAAAGAAATAAATATTATAAAAAAAGGAAAGATTACAAGACAAAAAATAAAACACAAAACAGAACATTTATTTATTTATTTTATTATCAAACATATTTACATAACATTACAGTAAAAACTAATGCGTTATGAAACTTAAACTAAATAATTACATTGGTAACATTAAAAAGTAATAGTAAAAAACCGGCCAAGTGCGTGTCGGACCACGCATAATGGAGGGTTCCATATCTTGTAACCAAATTAATACCAAAAGGTCGTATCTGATGCCAATGGAAGAAGTTTTTTGAAGATAACTCAAAAATGGCTGAACCGATAAAGTTCAAAAAATTTTTCGTAGAAAGTATGTGATGAGGCGCATCTTCACAATTTTTTTCATATTTTTTGGACTTACGGTTCAAAAGTTACCGGACACAATTTTTGTGACTTTCGAAGCGATTATTCCAGAAAATATTTACTTAATCACAAAATGTTCAAAGAAACCTCAATGTTATTTTAAAAGACCTATCGATTGATATGCCACATGTTGATATTTGGTCAATCTTTTTTTTAATTTGGTTAAATGTATGGAGCGCCTCCCTAAAAATATTTTTTTCTGCAATTTTACTACATAACTTAGTAGCGGCATACAAAATACACCTTATGTGTAAATTTTATTAAGATACGTTTTATAGTTTCCGAGTAAAATGGCTGTGACATACGGACGGACGGACAGACGGACATGACGAAACTATAAGGGTTCCGTTTTTGCCATTTTGGCTACGGAACCCTAAAAAAAGAAGAAAAGTAAAAGTAAGTTAAGTTTCGGCTTAACAGCACGCCATTTTTCGCACGGCGTGACGTCACGTGCCCTCACTTATGGACTTTGACGCGCCTTATCTTTTTAATTTATTGCTTGTTTGACAAAAGAAATAATAAAAAAATTGTCGTTTATTTTTTTGTGGAGCCGTGTACCATTTTGTGATGCTTTTAAACTCTGAGCAAGATTATTTCTTCGACAATGCAATGCACCCCATTGGACCTAGACCTCTTAAAATATGACACGATGACGAAAGCAAAGAAAACCCTGAATATCTTTTGGTAGATTTAATAATTCAGTGGAGTTTGACAGCACTTTCCATACATTTGACAACCGCTTTGTGTGGATAATCGTTTGAGCATAAGACGGCTGCGTCGTCTTTAGAATAGTTTTGTGTTTTTTGCTCATTTACGTAGTTCAGTGTGTAATATTGATAGCTTATTGTGCGGTGACCTAACGAACAAGTGTGCAGCTAATGAAAAATTAGTCTCAAAACGCGCGTAACCACCCTTTACGTGAACAAACGCTTATCCGGGGTCCCGGCCACCCACGTGTTTGTAAGGAGGCTATCATCACCTTACAATTGGCAAGGCCTCAACCGAACAACGTTGCTTTTATTTGATTTTAACCAAAATGAATAAAATCATAAGTACACCCTGTCATTGGCAGAATTCACCTCGCTAGAACCGGCGAGGAGTAAAAGCCATATAAAAAAATAACGAAATAGTTAGTTATAAAAAAAATTTGCTATACTATACTTATTTCTAGATCCGGATATCTGGCAGCTGGAGTCAGCTGGACATTTTGTCTCGGTATTGTGTCGTATCAGCTGCTGCCAGATTAAATTACGACTTTATTTCCAGTGCTGTAAGATTCAGATTGCAATGAGCTGCTAATTTTAGCGTGAAGTTTGATGTAACAATGTTGTTGCAGGTTCATCAGACTGTTCGTCTTCGAAGCGTGTCGAGGAGGCAGCGTGCAATGGCTACCAGGAAGAACAGGCGGTATGTTTATGTGTCACTATTTTTTAGGGGATTATTTAAAGGAAAAAAACGGAACCCTTATTGGATCACATTGTTGTCCGTCCGTTCGTCCGTCCGTCTGTCTGTCCTTTTTCTCAGGAACGCGTGGAGGTATCAAGCTGAAATTTATATCAAATACTCAGGTCTACTGTCCCTTGGAGCTGTGAAAAAATCAAACTTCTAAGCCAACGCAATCAAAAGATACAGCCGTTTATGCCGCAAATTTTCGAAACTCGCAAGGGAATCAAAACCTACAGGGTACTTCCCGTGAACTCAGAATCTTGAAATTTGGTACGAAGCAACGTCTTATAGCACAGACAAAGGAAAAATTGCGAAAACCGTAAATTTTTAGTTACATCATATAATCAAAATAATTTTAAAGTTACTACACCTATATACCTACAGGTTTGTACGGAACCCTCGGTGCGCGAGTCCGACTCGCACTTGGCCGGTTTTTTTTGTATCCTGGCCCTAAGGCCGGACTAATCTGGCGGTAGACTAGTGGAATACGGGAACGCCTCTTTAACCTATAAAAATGAGATAACTCACAAGTCCGATTTTATTTTGTGACCTCTTAGAATACGTTAGAGTACTTAACGTAACTCTTATTTTCTTCCTCCTAGCGTTTGTCCCGGCTTGGGGTCCGCTTGACAACCTTATTCCATGAATTGGAGTAGGCACTAGATATTACGAAAGTGACCACCATCTGACCTTCCACCCCAGAGGGGAAACTAGGCCTTATCGGGATTACGGCCGGTTTCCTTACGTTGTTTTCCTTCACCGAAAAGCGACTCGCCTACGAGGCCTACACGTACGTCTACCTCGCTCCACAATCCTGCAAATCCCGCGAATCCCGCATAATTTACGAGCGGGATTAAGTGCGGGATTCCGGTATTTCGGGATCCTGGTATCCCGGTATTACATTACCTAGCCGCGATATTGTCTGCTTAGAATTAATTACTTTAGGTAACTTCCATAGTAAATAGGCGGGTCAACACCTGACGCACCGCCTCGCGAGGAAATTGCCGCGTGAGGCAGCTCGGCTAGTGTTGACGTAGCTCGCCCGTGGCAATGCGGCCGCGCGTGCGTGCGTGCTATTCTACTACTTTGTCGGCCTGACTCATGTTCAATGACTGAAAATGAGTATCCCGAATATCACTTATTTTGGAATTGAGCAACACAATAGGGCTCAAAAGTTGTGGTATTTTTCATAGATTACAGTAAAAGAAAAAAAAAACTAGACCTGTATTTTCAGGGTTCTATCAGCTGTTAAATAATGAAACTGAGGTCAATTTTCAATAACTTGAAATATTATTGTCTTCGGTTGCCGCGATAGTTATTCATGAAATAAAACAATTAAAAACGGATTTTATCGCGTGTTTTATGTCGACCCGTTGACCACGAACGCTGTAAAGTGTTCGAAACGTCGGGATGTAATTTAAGCTCAGTACACGCGATAAAATCCGTTTTTAATTGTTTTATAACTTTGTTATATGTTATTTGTTATTTTTTTTATTATATAAAAAAAATAATGAAACAATATTTAAGGTTAATCATAAAATAATTTTCTGTATTTTTCAATATAAACAACGTAATAGGATTCCAACGTTTGATAGCTCAAAATATTACTATGAAAAACTACAATTTTACCATCCACACTAGCCGAGCCTCGCGAGGCGAGGCCTACCGGTGGACTCTCCTTTTATTACGATTTCTCGCATAATACCCTTTCAAAATCGTGTTAAGCGAGTTTGAGTGTGATTGATAGGAACCGGAGCCTCCAGCCATGGGGCAGTTCCTGCTGCCGCTGCTGAGCGCCGAGCCCGCGCCGGAGCCCGAGCGCGCGCTGCTCATCCGCCACGAGGACATCCTGCAGGTATACGTCACTAAATACTATTTTCACCAATCTCTCAAACTTTTAACACCTTGTATAACTGTGACTGGACTGTGCATCTTTGCAGGAGGACATTGACCGTGTTCATCAGTGGAGCACTAATAATAAGCTCCTCTTTAATACCGACAAGTGTTCGGTAATGACTTTTAGCCGTACCCATAGTCCTTTGCACGCTACTTACCTCCTGGGGCCTGCAGCCATAACCCGTGTTCAATCTGTACGCGACTTGGGTGTCATCTTTGATATGCAACTAAACTTTCATGAGCACATGAAAGTCTTGGCTGCTGATTGCTATCGGAGATTGGGATTTGTTATCCGGAATGCGCGAGATTTTTATGACCCCAGAGCTATAAAGTTGGTGTATACTGCATTAGTCCGAAGCAAACTGGAAGCAGCGGCTATCGTGTGGAACCCGCACGAGGTCACGTATATCTTGCTTTTGGAAAAAATTCAGAAGGCCTTTCTGCGATTCTTCTATAAAAAAATATATCACTATTACCCATATCTATACCCTACAAAATTCTTGCTTGGCTCTTTGGGTTTTAACTCTTTAGAAGTTAGGCGTAACTATGGGCTGTTGATTACTGCCTGTAGCACTTGGCGTGGAAATTCGGACTATCCTGAGTTAGTTGCACAGCTCGTACGGCTGTTCGTTCCTTCTATAGCTCGAGCCAGATTCAATTTTCGACCTAGAGATCTGAATTTAATCGCTATGCCTGACACACGCACTGTTTCCCATAGCCAATCTCCACTGGTTCGCGCTCTACAATACCTTAGCGCGCTCCTCGCATCAGCACCGGAATGTGATATTTTTGCGAGTAGTTGGATGTTTTTGCGTGAAGCGTGTATGAGGTTCTGTGAGGCGATGGATAAACGTGAATCTTCTGTATTCTAGGTTTGTTAGTATTGATATTTTTTATCTTGTTATTGTTGTTGTACTAGTCAGTACACCTTTAATAGTTTAATGTTGTATAAGCATATTGTAAGGTATATAGTTATATACATTTGTCTTAAATTTCACAGTGCATTAGTACTAACTGTCATGCTGTGTAAATGATTTTTTTTACAATAAATAAATAATAACGCCTTGTCGCGCCTGCATCACTCCGCCGCGGACGTATAGCCTGAAGGTTCGAGGAACGCGATTTGGTATAGGCATCAAGGATGATTAAGCATGAACAATGCCTATACAAAATCGCGTTCAGGCTATACGTCAGTTTTCGGTACACAGTGCCACAGCGACATCTGTCGAGTCTGGAGTCGAGTTATTCTGTCAGCGTTAAGCGCCGAACAAAGTATTAGAAACTAGGATTTAGTGTCTGTTGTGACCGATAGATGACGCTAGTGCTTTAACCTGAAATAAGGGAACGCGATTTTGTATGGGTATTGTCCATCCATGTCTATATCATCCTTGGTCATTATTTACTAATATAAATAAAAAAATCATTATTGTCCTGTTTTAGCGGACGACAAGTTGTACTAAATAAAATCCATGAATGAATTGTTTTTTACCTTTTAAACATTTCATTGGACTAAGAAATATAATTTCAGCCAATTACTTAAGCCACATCTACACCATCTGAACGTTAATCCCTTCAAACTATAGGATAGAGCGAGATAGTGAGATCAAAAACCTTGGTTGTCTCGTTCTGTGTCATAGATTGCAGGACCACCGCGTCTAATCGTGTGAATACGGCTTCATATAATCATAGACAAATCAACTTTTTTAAGGTTTAAGCTTTTACAGTTGTGTGAAAGGAGCATATTTAATACTGTCTTAAATAGTTTTTGACAAAAATTGATTTTTAAATATTATTTGAATGAACTTTGGCATAAGTAGTGCTCTATACTCAAAAAAAATATTGTAAAGGGAAGCTAATTCAGAAATTTAATATGTAATTTACTTTATTTTCTCGCACATTTGGAGAAAAGCATTATATATGCCTCGGCGGGAATAGAAATTCCCGTCCTCTGCAATAATGTACTATTATCTTGTTACTTCTACTTTTGTATGGTTATTATTTTATTAGTTATTTTTGTCGATTACAATATTCATATCATAGACATACTAGCCATAGACAGACATGAACGAGATGGTCTTATTAATCTTTCAATAGGTATGACAGAGAAGGCGCAATTATCGTTGGCCCTTGTCATAGTCTCACATTGTGATTATTGCTTACTTCCAAAACGCCCTAAGTACAATATAAACGTTTGTTACCCTCCACCGCTTTTTGAAGGGGAACAAAGAAACCGACTAAATTATGTAGGCTAGCGGCGATGCTATCAGTCATCTTGAAATACGTTTCCAAATTAGTCGCGTTGCGTGTATTCTGTCCTTGGGTGTACGCGTGTTTCAACTCTAGAGATACTTGCTTTGAGATTCATAATTAAATTAGGCCTAACGTTAATGTAATTTTGTACAGAATTCACTTCAATATGTGTTTGTTTTCAGGCTGTCAGGCTGGCACCGTTGCATGTAAGTAATTATATAACTACTAAAGGGTAAACACTCTTAAATTGTCGCCTACATTTTTACTTTGCTAGCGTGTTGCATCGTACCTTTTTTGAATATTCTTTTGAAATTTTAAATTTATAAGGATCGTGAAATATTGGACAACCATAAAACGTTCATTTGTTTTTTATCTATGAAAATGGCGATACACGAAAAAAATGTTGTGTATTAATTTTGCAAGAATTTAGTAAAAATCCTCATTTATCAACTTTAGATCTGGCAAAATCTTGTCAAACTACGCGGAGGACGATTGAAACGCACTCTAAAAAAAATAAAACAAGGAGAAACTATAGATAGAAAGCGTCGTGAGGGTCAACCCACCAGAAAATATAATGTTAAGTTACAATCAAAGGTGTGCAAGCTATTTGATAAGAATCCGAGCATCTCTTCCCGGGATGTGGCGAAAAAAGTAGGAACAAGTCAAGCAAATTTCCAAAAAATTAAAAAGAATGCGGCATTACAACATACAAGAAGCAAAAAGCTCCGAAGAGAACTGTGGATCAATATAATCGTGCTGTTAGGCGTTCCAGGTTATTGTATACCTTGTTAATTGAGAAAAAATGTTGCCTAATTATTAACGATGAAACCTACGTCAAGGCAGACTTCAAGTCTTTACCAGGTAACCAGTACTATTCCTCTCGTCACATTTAGAATCTCGATGAATCGGAAAAGGTAATCCCAGTAGAAAAAATTGCTAAGAAATACCTTGTTTGGCAAGATATATGCCAGTGCGGCATGAGGAGCTCACCATTTATCACTACCGGGACAATTAACACCGATATTTATATATCAGAATGTTTGAAAAAAAGACTGTTACCATTCATGAAGAAGCACACTTCCTCAACATTGTTTTGGCCAGATTTAGCAAGTTGCCATTATTCGTCTCGAACTTTGGAATGGTATAAGGCGAATTCAGTCGAGGTAGTGCCTAAGGAGAGTAACCCACCAAACTGTCCCGAACTTCGCCCCATCGAAAAATATTGGGCTAATATAAAAACGAAACTGCGTAAAACTTGCCAGCCTGCCACTTCATTGCCAGATTTTCAACGAAAATGGGTTAAATGCACAAAATTATTAACCGATGATTACGTGCAAAGTTCGATGAATCACATCAAAAGTAAAGTCCGGGAGTTTTCTCGTCGTTCGTTAAAATAGCCATAATATTTTTTTATTGATTTTACTTTATATCAAATTAGTCATATAAACAGTTTTAAGCACTTTGGATTTTTATTTTCTCTTCTGTAGCATGTTCGACCTGCGACAATTTAATAGTGTTCACCCGTTAGCCCCAATGCATTTGATTCTGTCTAGACCTTTACTTAGGTTCCAAAAATATGTTTGAGACAATTTTTTACCGGTTTTTAATACAGGTTCTATAATATTTTCAAATTGCATGTGTTTTTTTTGTAGGGTTCCGTAGCCAAAATGGCAAAACGGAACCCTTATAGTTTTGTCATGTCCATTCGTCCGTTCGTTAGTATGTCACAGCCATTTTACTCGGAAACTATACGACATATCTTAATAAAATTTAGACAAAGGTGTATTTTGTATGCCGCTATTTAGTTATAAAAACATGTTGCACAGCAATCGATAGGTCTTTAAAAATAACATAGAGGTTTCTTTGAACATTTTTTGATAAAGTTGTTTAACTTTTGAACCGTAAGTCCAAAAAATATTAAAAAATTAGAGAAAATGCGCCTACATACTTTCTACGAAAATTGTTTTAAACATTATCAGTTCAGTCAGTTTTGAGTTATCTCCAAAAAAACTTCTTTCATAGGCATCAGATACGACCTTTTGGTATTACTTTGGTTCTTATTCCGGTGCAGGTACGCAACCCTCCATTATGCGTGGTCCGACACGCAGTTGGCCGGTATTTTTATTACCGGTCTACAAACTGAGTGTAACACTACAGCACAGCAAATAGAAATTAGCCTAAAGTTAGATAATATAGCACCCTAAAATAGCAGACACAAGATTAATCAATCATTTTCTACAACTGGTAATGAATATTTTTTCAAAAATGTCCCGCAAGGTTCACTTTTACGGTTTAAAATGAGGCGACGAAGTGCCTAGTTTCTGGTCAAACAAAAAGTTACAGAAATTGCAGGCTCGATTTTGCGACAAAAATGTTGGATACAAATTCCATTTTTATCTAGGTACAAACTTTTTAAAAAGTTCAACTGCCATACAAAAATTAAGGCAAAGGTCCTAAACAGCCGAAACACAACATCTGTATCTATTATTTATAATGTTGGTACCGCGACTTTTTAGTTATCTCGAATAGCTTGCGGTAACTTCGGAAGAAAAATACACGTTAATTTTTTTTTTATGAAAAATATTTATACACGCAAAGCTTAGCGTGTACCGCGAACATAGAAAATTGAAGTTTCGACTATATCTGTCTCTGTCACTCAAAATGGTGATAGAGATGGAGATATATGATTCGAATCGAAATTCTATGTTCGCGGTAGCGGTTATCCTGTTAACGAGGTTATTCTGAGATACATTATCTATGTCAATATTGTTTTTTTGTTCACCATCGTGCTGGTATTTGGCTGTTTAGTATTTTTTTTGAAGAATATTTAAAACATTATAGTCCCTTCATACTCGACAAGCTTAATCTCAATTTGTTGGGATCTTTGTTTTTGCAATTTTTTTTTTTATGTATGTTCACCGATTATTCGAAGACGGCTGGACCGATTTGAAAAATTATTTTTTCGTTTGAAAGAGTATACAGTTGGTCCCATTGTAACCAGGTCAGGATCTGATGATGGGATCCTGGAGAAATCGAGGGAACTCTTAACTATTATAGGCACACCTATAGTGATTTGAGTATTTTTAACAGCAGCTCGAGCATTTGCTTTCGGAAAGCTGGATGTTTAGTGAAGTCGGTTCTTTATTGTTCAAAATTATTATTGTTTGAAATAGTATACTTCACAGTTGGTCCCATTATAACCAGGTCAGGATCTGATGATGGGATCCTGGAGAAATCGAGGGAACTCCTCAACTATTATAGGCACACCTATAGTGATTTGAGTAATTTTTACAGCAGCTCGGGTATTTCCTATTGGAAAGGTGGAGGCTGGGTGACGTCGGTTCTTTTTTGTTTAAAATTATTTATATGGTACATTTGTTTGACAGCTCCTGACTTCAAATGACGACGGAGTGCCGACCGACGCGCCACTCGACGACGAGGCGCCGATCGAGCAGACCGACTCGTAAGTGGACGTATTAACTTGAAAAAAAAAAAAACCGGCCAAGTGCGAGTCGGACTCGCGCACCGATGGTTCCGTACAAACCTGTAGGTATATAGGGGTAGTAACTTTTAAATTATTAAAAATATTTTTATTATATGATGTAACAAAAAAATTACGGTTTTCGCAATTTTTCCTTTATCTGTGCTACATGAAGTTTCTTCGTGCCAAGTTTCAAGTTTCTGAGTTTACTGGAAGTACCCTTTAGGTTTTGAGTTTCTTGCGAGTACTCAGTTTCAAATTATGCGACTTAAATAGCTATTTCTTTTGATTGGCTTGACATAAAAGTTTGATTTTGCTACATCTGAAAGGTCCTATAGCCCTGAGTATTTGACATGAATTTCAATTTAATACCTCTACGCGTTTACGAGGAAAAAGGTAGTAAGTTTAAAATTAAAAAAAAAATTTTTTTGTATGATTTTACTAAAAATGTCTACTTTTTGTAATTTTTCCATTGTCTATGCTATATGACGTTGCTTCGTGCCAAATTTCAAGTTTCTGAGTTCACGGGAAGTACCCCGTAGGTTTTGCGAGTGCCGAAACTCTAAAATTTGCAGCATAAACGACTGTATCTTTTGATTGCGTTGGCTTTTAAGTTTGATTTTTTTACAGGTCCAAGGGACAATAGACCTGAGTATTTGATATAAATTTCAGCTTGATACCTCCACGCGTTCCTGAGAAAAATGGTCTTGACAGACAGACAGACAGACAGACAGACAGACAGACAGACAGACAGACAGACAGACAGACGGACAACAAAGTGATCCTATAAGGGTTCCGTTTTTTCCTTTCGAGGTACGGAACCCTAAAAAATTAAATAATGGAAAGGTAGAAAAATCCACTGCCTCTGGCGAGACTCGAACTCGCGACTCTGGGATACATGTCCATCGCTCTGACCAACTGAGCTACTGAGACTCACCTGATGGCTGCGAATGACTGATGAATGAATTATGGTGATGAATGGCTGATGATTGATGAGGCAGTGGATTTTTCTACTTTTCCTATATTTCTAAACATTGTGGTATCGTTAGCAGACGTTCTGCTTAATACAATAGTAGATTGTTTGACAAGGGTCTAAAGTAGGCCACATTACCACACGGTTATTTTCCCGAACGAAGTGAGGGAAAATTGTGCGAGTGGTAATATGGCTTTTAGACCAGAGTAATGCATACTATTTTTCACTTCGATTGCGAGACAATAACATAATAATACTTATTATTTACGCACAATAACTAAGCTAAGGTGAAATTATGGTTTAACTTGACGGTCTTTTAATTTTTTAAACTTCTTTGACATAGATACAAAATATAAACACCGCGAATAAATGCCACAGACGACGGTATAATTAGCTCTTTAAAACAGTTTAAACACGCTTTAAAGCGCTTCCAGAAATTTAAATCTTTATTAATGATTGTGAAGTAGGAACTAAAAAAGACCTCATGTTCTGAGAAATAAATTCCGTTTCCGGATTGGTCGATTTTAAGATTGCTGTATTCTGATTGGTTGATATTAAACACAATGTTTTTTATTAAGGACGTAAATTATTTACACATTATACGCACCAAAAAAGTATCTAGCGTTCCGATTAACTTCGATATGTGTTGTGATGGTGGATTGAATATAGTGAAGTGTTCCGATTGGTCAATTTAAAATGTTTTGTAAATCATAAATATGTGTACATATTAGCCCTAGAGGCTAAATGTACTACTTTAGTCCGCCTTGGTAAGCATAATATGACACACTTTTTGAGCATGAGAAGTGAAAAATTATTTGTTTACATGAAATGAAATGGTTTGTTGCCAGAAAACAAAATAATTATATACAGACTAAAATACACTAATAGAAATCAAACTAAGCTACGAACTTATTTCTAAAATCAATTTGTGGCAAACAGTTTTGGCGTCAGCGTAATGCCAAAGATGGCACATCCCACATGGGCGACACTTCAGCGCTGTTTTTTTAGCCAAAATCAGAGTTCCCATCACACATTACAGTTAAATTATAAATATTATAATCTATAGACCGCGTTTCAACTTTAATCTACATTTGATATTATTTAATTAGGTTCCGTACCCAAAGGGTAAAACGGGACCCTATTACTAAGATTCCACTCTCCGTCCGTCCGTCTGTCACCAGGCTGTATCTCAAGAACCGTTATAGTTAGTTGAAATTTTCACAGATGATGTATTTCTGTTGCCGCTGTAACAACAAATACTAAAAACAGAATAAAATCAATATTTGAGGGGGCTCCCATACAACAGACATGATTTATTTGCCGTTGTGAGATTTATTCCCTGGGGTAGTAGTAGTGGGAAACCAGATGATAATGAAAATCCAGTGAGTGCTGCGAGGTCCGGATGGGACAGTGCAGCTGCCAAGTTTGTTACTCTTAGCACCACCCAGGGATCACGTGTAGGGCTGTCTAAGGTGTTTCCTACGGACGCAGAGTAACATTGATCCCCAAGTCGTAGTACTAAAATCTGTGCACATTTCAGATTGTCCGAGGACGACTACGAGGAGCCTCCGGTGACGCCTGAGGAGGAGGCCGCCTTGCTGCATTACGTCTGCGGTAAGTGTTTCTTAATTTGCAGGCGGCCATAGGCCGTTGTGACCGCTTACCGTCAAGAGGTATGTGTGCTTTTTTGCTACCTACAGCCACACCATTATCAAACCTCTGTTAAATTTTTGACAATTATCGAGTTGAAAATAGATGTCATATACTTCAGAAAAAGTGACCAAACCCTCCGGTGTCCGAGGCCAGATTTGAACTGGCGTCTTCAGCTTTCGCGGCTGACGTCCTGACCACTAGACCACCCGGTCACCTTTTTTTTTTTTTTTATTTTTTTTTTTTTAAAAGTGACCAAACCCTCCGGTGTCTGAGGCCAGATTTGAACTGGCGTCTTCAGCTTTCGCGGCTGAGGTCCTGACCACTAGACCACCCGGTCACATTTTTTTTTTTTTTAAAAGTGACCAAACCCGAGTTTTTTTTTTCTGAAGTATATGACATCTATTTTCAGTTTATATATAGTAGTGTAACTACTTAAAAATTGCAAATCAAAAAATATTGAACAACATAATTTGATTTGCTTCAAGATTCAATTATCGAGTTTATAGCAAAAAAAAATTGGCAAAAAATTTTTTATTTTTTCCACTCTTAAGTCTGAATTATATAATAATCTACCGTAAATTAATTTCCTCGCAGGCCACAACTAGGGCTTGCAATCCTGATAAATAGTAATTTTTATGGAATTATCTGGATATAGTAGCCATATTATCCGGATAATTACAAGCCCTAGCCACAGCCTGTATATAATTTCAAAAGAAAAAAATACCACAACTGAAGAACGAATCAAATTATTTTAATAAATATTTTGAAAAGGGAAGATGCAGCTATAGTCTGGCAAACCATACACCGTATTTCACATTGAATTTGTTTCTAGTGCATTTCACTCTCTCATCTTTAAGCGCGAGTGAGATAGAACTCCTGCAACGTTCCCAATTAAATTTAAATTCATTTTTAAGCCATATGTCAATTGCCTCAACCAGATTATCTGTTGCAGTTGATGACAGATCAGACGAATTATATCCGTCTCCTTTTTACACACCGTAAATGTCACCTAATGAAAGGAGCGGAAATACCATCTAAAATTAAAAACGTAAAATTTGATTATCATTGCTGCTTTTTTCACTGATTCTTAGTGTTGTCATACTTTTGTTCGCTGTACATTGCTACTGCGTTCGTTGGCTGGCCAGACTATATAATATTTACCATTATGTTATGATCAAAATGTTGAAAAAATGTAAAATAATAGCTATTGAAACGTTTTTCCTTTAGTTTATACTAATTTCAAATAATAATTACGATTTGAAGTAATGTGAAACGGAACGTGTTTTAATCCACCAATCAGCGTCTGGTGACGTCACTCCTGTTATGACAACTAATGGGGTTGGCAACTGTTTATAGGATTTGGCTTAAAGGGCTAGCAGGTCAAAAAAAAAAAAAAGAGAATTTGACACCGTGTATGAACAAATATGCGAGTGACAGACATGAGTGACGTTACAAGAACTGTAGACTCGTTTAGGCGCGAAAATTTAAATTGTCAGTTTGTAACAGCAATTTTTGACTATAAATTATAGTATTTTAATTTTTGAATACACTCGTGGTCTATTCTACGGGCCATTCTTTCAAATGAAAGCATAAATGAAAATATTGCATCTTGCCTATTGTTTATTTTTAAGTGGACACACTATATGAATTATAAATTTATATAGATATCATTTACTAAGGAAAAAACGGCCAAGAGCGTGTCGGGCCACGCTCAGTGTAGGGTTCCGTAGTTTTTCGTCCGTCACAGTAAGTGTCCCCACTTAAGAGTTAAAATAACACCGCCACGTAGGATATGATATGAGCGTTCTACGTACAGCGACATCTATCGGCAAATTAAGTAAACTATTGCACGCGAGCTTAAAGTATGGAAGATGATTTTTATGGGATAATTCTTTATTGCGTGAACCGATTTTCACCGTTTTTACTTTATTTGAAAGCAAGTCTTTTCATTGTAATTTTGTAGAAATTACAGGTACACCCAAGTAACACATCAAAGCAGTATAACGGCCGTCTTACAGCATATCTGTATGCTTTTAGCATTTTGAGTTCGTTTTATAGTAGCATTATAAACGTTTATAGTGCTGATATAGGTCTTAAATGGGCACAAATTAACCAGCTTGAGATCCTATACAGGTCATTTAATAGCATTGCAGGCGCATTATGTCTGCGCTATTAGCATTATCGTTGTCATGGAAAGTGCCAATCCCCTCAAAGAAGCATTAGAGGTCTTCGCACATTATAACAACTCACCGGCGACTCGACTCTATGCTAGACATTGATATTTAAGCCCTGTGTCATATGTTCAAGGTTTAATTTCAAAAAATGATTATAAAGTAGTGTACAACGAGTGGCCTACGCATCGTACACTAAAGGTCAACCCCGACACGTTTGTCACGCAATGACCACACGTCGTCCACGCAACGACCACACGTTGTCCACGCAACGACTATGCGTTTGCGACTGACGCGTGACGGGCAACCATTTGCCAGCTCACCCGTCCGCCCCGTGCCTTCCCCCCGCCCGCCATCATTCACTATAGAATCGAAGGACGGAGTGCACGTTGATAAGCGGTACACGGTGATATTTTTCGAAAATCATGCAGAAAGAAAAGTTGATAGAAGAAGTGCGAAAATATCCGCTACTATACGACCTTAGTGATTCGAAATATAGTGACGTACATAAGAAGGAAAAGGCATGGAATGAAATCGCTATTGTATTGTCGCAACCAGGTAAGAATTTTTAACATAATTAATTTCTATTTGTGACGTTTTCAGTGTTGGTATTGAGTTATTGATTTTGCCATAATCTACAGAAATTCAGCTATCGAACCAATAAATATGTGTGATTCTAATAGATATTAAAAATAATGTTAAAACTTATAAGTCATTTCATTAAAGTACATTTTGAGAAAATTTAATTCAACCTGTTACATCCAAAAAGTAGGTATGTTATTGTACAGTTACAGTACCTACGATTTTCTACTTGGACACTCGAAAAATCTTGGTTTATCGTAAAAATTCGTTTTTTCACATACAGTAATATAAAATCCCAGAATTTACTGACATAAATCTACGTCATATATTTTTTATTTTTAGTTTGGGTTTCTGTATGTTATAATAAAGTGCCTTACGTTTATTTAATATAGGTAATCAGTAATAAAATCCCACCTTAGTATAGAAACTTGTTTAATATTCTTAATAAGCCAATAATATTATAACCAACTTCTTATGATTATTACATATTAATTATCCATGATCTATATTAAATGCTGCCACGGAACTCGTCCTTCGGGAGATTGAAAATAAGTTGCAAACATATCACGAGTTTCAAAAGCAGATGCCGAAGATTCACTTATATCTTCTGGAAGTGTACTTAGTAATCTCTGTTCATCATCATTATTGGCCGAACTCTGCCTTGTGTTGACTTCATCATCGGATGTTATATTATAACACCGCATGACATTGTGTAAAATACACGTCGCAAAGACCACAATATCAACATATTTTGGGTGTAAATGCAAATTCTTATTATAAATTCCAAATTTTTGATATAAGATGCCGAACGCGTTTTCAACTACTCTGCGAGCTCGCGATAAGCGATTATTGTATATTCTTTCCTTTTCTGAAATGCCACTTGAACGTGGATATGGTCGCAATAAATTCCTTTTTAAAGGAAACGCTTCGTCGGCTACAAAAACATGTGGCATTATTATTTCAGTACCAGGTAATGGTGTGTCAGTTGGAATATTAAATGTATTCATTTCAATCGCTCTTCCTAATCTTGACGATGCCAAAATTCCGCCATCACTATTCCTGCCATAGGCCCCTATATCGACAGCTATAAATCTGTATCTATCATCGACGATAGCCATGAGGACGATAGAGAAGTGTTTTTTATAATTAAAAAATAGCGAGCCGCTGCTAGGAGGGGCAATTATGTTTACATGTTTGCCGTCGATGGCACCTATACAGTTTGGAAAATTCCATTTTTTATTGAAACCATCTGCGATTCTTTTCCAGTCTTCGGTAGTAGGTGTGGGCATGAACTTCCCCTTCATTGTATTTATAATCGCATTGCACACATCTTTTAATATCGACCGGATGGTACTTTCGCCTAACCGAAAGCTTGAACTCATAGTCCTAAATGAACAGCCACTAATCAAGTACCTGAAACAACCAATTTTTCTTTATATTTATATTATTTTGTTACAGCGTCAGAATGTAAGAAGATATGGCAAAACTTAAGGGAATGTCATAGAAGAGCCATTAAAAAGAAAGCAACTAAAAGTGGTCAGAGTGCTAATACTAATAAAAAATGGCAATATGAAACTGAAATGTCTTTTTTATTACCACATTATAAAGAACGGTCTACAGTGACGTCAGTGGACAACACAGATGATGGTGATGATGAAAATAGCTTATCTGCTGCGGAAATTCTTGCCAATGTGACTAATAATGAAGAATCTCAAGACTCGTCAATTACCTCGGAGCGTCCTGAATCTTCGGTGTCTATGTACGAATCATCTAGATCAGTGTTTCCTGACATTCCAAAAACGACAAAACGAAAGAAATTGCAAGAAACAAGTGCATCGGCGGTCTTAATGGAATATTTATTAAAAAACAAAAACGATGAAGATGGAAAGCAGAAAGACGAAATGGATAATTTTTTTTTAAGTATTTCTAGCACAGTAAAAAAATTATCTACCTATAATCAAGCACTTTTAAAGTCAAGAATTTTTAATTTAGTTTCGGAAGCTGAAATACAAGAACTGCAAAATAATCGAAACTGTTACTATGAAGATTTTTTTGCACCAGGAACTTCTGGCTACACAACTCAAAACCTAAATGCAGGTACTACCGGTAGTAGCACCGCTAGCACCCAACAGCAAAATACAACGCCTATGGAAGAATCGAGGGTTGATGGTTCTTCTTAACACAACTAAAGTAAAATTGCTTTGCTTTGATTTATCCTTTAACTTGATATATAAATAAATACATATAAATTATAAAAAAGTTTCTTATTGCTTACCTTAATGTCACTGCCAGCTTTTCTTCCGGTGATACAGCTTCTCTAAATCGCGTGTTTCTTTTGTAGATGTCGTCCTCAATAATATTAAGTACATAATAAAACAAGTATCTCGGCATACGGAAATAGATATAGAATTTTTCTTCGTCATCTAGCAGACGTTTCCGGATATTCCAATATTCCCCTTCTGATTTCCTTTGTCGCAACATATCATGTACCCAATATCTTCTTTTCCTGCTGTTTCGTTCATTTTCATTATCAAGTATAATAGCTATAATCGCCAGTTCACTGAATGTAAAGTTCGACATTTCATAAGCAACACGACTTCTTTGGTCAAAATTCAACCGAAAACTGAGGTTAGACGAGTTGTCTGTTGAATAACCCACTCGTTGGCACCGCGTTGTCCACTCGTTGACACCGCGTTGTCCACTCGTTGACACCGCGTTGTCCACTAGTGACCATTGGGTGGATCAACTAGTTGACTACTCATCGAGAGTGTGAGTAGAGTTGCTGCCGCGTTGGCGTGGAGTTGTTATAATGTGCGAAGACCTTAGTACGCTCTATTAAGTTGCCGACTGCATTAAAGAAGCCTTAATACGGCCAAAAAACTTGCTAATCGCAGTAAAGAAGCATAAGTACTCTCGATTAACTTGCCGATCGCAATACAAACGCATTATACTAGCATAAGAGTGTAGTAAAATAAACCTTACGTCAATGCAAAAACGTCTCTAATACCGACGGAACAAATGTTATAATACAATGAACGTTGTGATTTAACTACTTTGTCTCGCAATATAAAATGGACGAAGACGGTACAAAAAACTGAATGAGTGACACGTCATATTTGTTTGCATCCTAACAAAATTTATAAAAGTTTTTGACACTTTTACGTTATTATATCCTTCAAATATTACTGCGCAATGTAGTTTACTGTAAATGTGTATATAAGTTTCATTGAAAATTTTCACGCGCCTTTGATTTATTGTGGTTTTGCTATAAAATATTATAAAAAGATATGCGTCAAATAAGCAAAACAATTGTGTAATCCTCGTATAGAACGAGTTTTGCATTATTAACATAATAGTGTTGGTTGAGCAGTCTTAAATTAAGTAATTTCTTTATTATATAGGTATTTTCCTTGTATAAATAGGTCCGCATGATTTTATTTTAAGGTTATTAATTATTTACAAAATGGCGTTGGTCTATATAGACGGAGAGCTAGCCCCGTCCACGTCGGATATGACAATAATGAGAGCAACCAAACCCCTCTAGTCAGTTTGGTATATTATGCTTATTTCTAGATCTGGACATCTGGCAGCTTTAAAGTAGTGGAGGTCAAAGAATGCAAACCATTTCAAGAAAATAAATCCTAGAGATCTGGGTTTGATGCAATATTATGAGAAACTATACAAATACTATACAATATTAAGAGAAATTATACAAAAGTTTATGTTGCGAGAAAGTAGTGCCAAACGATGTATAATAAAATATAGTTCATAGTTTTCGCCTACTGTTTTTGTTTCCGTAATAATCATACATCGGGGTTTTCGGTGCGGTAACGATTTGAGAAAGAGTAGAGATAAACAGATAGGTTGAGAGTTAGTCTGAGAAAATATCATATTATGCTTAATGAATAACTACCTCTCTGTGAATAGCTTACACACTATGATACGAGCTTTTTTTCTTAGAGGCATGTTTGTATTGACTATACTACTACTGATATACTTAGTATTTTAAAAATGCAATTGCATATCCGAAATTTATTAACTAGATCTACCTAAGACAAAGACACGGTATAGTAAGTGTCAAATATTAATCTTGACGTCCGATATTTATGAACTATTTGATTAACTGAAGAGGTTGACAATGATCAGTCATTACATGAATTAATAAAAAAATACTTGAAAAAATCATAGGTATATGTACCTACAATATATATACATAATAGTCAGCTATTATATATAAATTGTATATACCTATGATTTTTTTCGATCAATTATTCTTTAGGTAGAAACGTGCTAGAGTACATTCTGTTTTTTAAGTTAATGCCTACTTTTTGGCTAATGTCAAACATTCCCGCACCGGAAACCCCGATGTATGGTAATAAAGTAATAATACACAAAATTTTTTGGTCTAACGTTTTTTTTTATCGATTTTTGACCAGTTTTGAGTCGATATTCCAACATATTAACTATAGATAGAATTATAAGGCAAACGACTATCGGTTTTTGAATCTTTTATCTCCATTCTGTAGAGCCGGATCTTGAAATAAATGAGCCGTTATTTTTTTATGATATTTTTAAAATATGGTCTAAAAACACTTTAATCGATATTCGAATGGTGTAAAGAATCTTACATATACGTAATCTACATATTAGGGTTCCTCTTTGATGTCTCTAAAAACTGTAGAGAGATTTTAATTTTTAACTAATTAAAACAAAATTTATGACCATAAAACCACTTTTTTAGCCTAAACCGGTTCGACTTTGATGTCAAATATCTCGTGGATAATGAATATTGAAGTAAATATAGGATACTATATTGTTTAAAGCCGTTACTGATAATATGATAAGCTATATAAATAATTAGAAAACTAAGGGAATCAGATCCAAGGTCGTTGGCGCCAGGGAGCCCCTTAAAATATAGGCCCTGTCCTTTATAACTGAGACAACCTCGGCAATTTTTACCTAGTTTGGTATTACTATTTTCCAATTAAAACATTTTGCTAGTCTGTCACTGTGACCTCCACCCATTAAAAGCTGCCAGATGCCAGGATCTAGCAATAAGAATAGTATAGCAATCTAACCAGACGGGTTTTGTTGCTCTCATTATTTTGTCATATCTGACGTGGCTAGCTCTTAGTCCAATAGCAGCTCAGTGACCCTTAAAAAATGCCTTATTTATGCCTACAGCATTACACGTGAATAATTATGCTATTAAACAACATTAAGCATTTATTTATGCTATTGTAGAACCTAAGGCACTAAAACCGCTAAAAGCTGAATAGGGGCTGTTCATAAATTACGTCATCAATGTTTTGATAGTAAAGCTGCCAAATAAAGTGACGTCATTTAAAAAAAATGCGTTTTAAGCTTAATTGTAAAATAAAAAACTATTTAGTAGATAATATTTTATAGCATTAAAAGTTTATAGAAACACGACTTTCATTCCTTTTTTTACACATTGATGATGTGATCTTCGGAATGACCGCCCCCCCCCCCCCTCCTACGTCATGCTACCATCATCCGATGTCCAGACCCCCCCCCCCATTTGAAATGACGTAATTTATGAACAGCCCCTTATAGTGAATTACTTGGCTTTATAATGGTTTATATTATTGCTATTATACTGCATTAGGAACGTATTGCCTACTTATAAATGCTATTGTACACCCTAAGGCATTAAAAATAGCTGAAAGCTGTATAGCGAATTTACGTGGCATTATAATGGCTAATATTCATGGTCTTAAACAGTATTAAGCATTTATTTATGCTATTGTAGAACCTAAGGCACTAAACCAAACCGAAGCATTAGTGTAGCAAACCAAAACGCAACTGTACATCATTCAGCTGTACAGTTGCATGTTGTTCGCTGCACTAAAACTAATGGCTAAACAAAAGCATTAACATATGCCATTATACAACCGTTATACAGCGTAAAGCATCATAGAATGCTATTGTAGAAACTAAAGCACTAAAAACAGCTGAAAGCTGTATACCGGATTTACGTGGCATTATAATGGCTAATATTCATGCTCATAAACAGCATTAAGCATTTATTTATGCTATTGTAGAACCTAAGGCACTAAACCACACCGAAGCATTAGTGTAGCAAACCAAAACGCAACTGTACAGCATTCAGCTATACAGTTGCATTTTGGTTCGCTGTACTAAAACTAAAGGCTTTAAAAAAGCATTTATACATGCCATTATACAACCGTTATACAGCTTAAAGCATTATATAATGCTATTGTAGAACCTAAAGCACTTAAGTGCTTTTAAACAGTCGAAAGCTGTACAGTTGCGTTGTGGTTTGCTGCACTAAAGCTAAAGGCTTTACAAAAGCATTTAGATATGCCATTATACAACCGTTATACAGCTCAAAGCATCATGTAATGCGACAAGTTGCTCGGTGAACGTATATAAGAGTTTATACGGTCCTTAAGTTCGAAATAAGTTAACTATTCATATGGTATAATGCTTCCTGTGTTACTTGGGCAATACACACCTGCTTATACGGTTAAATTACAAACTTAGTTCAGAAATAATTTTGTATTTTTTTTTTTCAAAAACTATTCAACCTATCAAGTTCAAAATAATTTTCCTAGAAAGTTTTTATAAAGGTTTACTTTTCAGATTTTTTTCATATTTTTAAAACTTATGGTTCAAAAGATAGAGGGGGGGGACACATTTTTTTTTACTTCTGGAGCGATTATTTCCGAAAATATTTACATTATCAAAAAATGATTTTAGTAAACCCCTATTCATTTTTAAATACCTATCCAACAATATATCACACGTTAGGGTTGAAATGAAAAAAAAAAATCACTCCCCACTTTACGTATAGGGGAGGTACCCTAATAAAACATTTTTTTCTACTTTTTATTTTACCACTTTGTCGGCGTGATTGATATACATATTAGTACCAAATTTCAGCTTTCTAGTGCTAATGGTCACTGAGATTATCCGCGGACGGACGGACGGACGGGCAGATATGGCGAAACTATAAGGGTTCCTAGTTGACTACGGAACCCTAAAAAAGAGTGCCTAGTGGTTAAGGCGTCTTCCGCGTATGCAGAAGACGCTGGTTCGATCCCAGTCCTAGGCACCGGAGGCCTAGGCCACTTTTTCCATTGTATATGACATCTATACAAGTTAAAACAAATCATCATCATCATCATCATAGCTGACATACTAGCTAGCATTTTGCTGAGCAGGGTCCATTTCGTGGTGCTACACCTATACGTCTTTATTTTGTTTGTATGTAAATTTTTATGTCATATTGTGTACGTCATGAATAAATATCTTGAATCATTAGTCGTTCCCTCAGAGTTGAGGATCATGACATCATGTCCTTCTGTTGAAGACCAGGTTCCTCCATAGGCTTCTATCCCTCGCCAAGCGTATGGCTTCTTGCAGTTTTAATTGCATGGGTGCAGTGATTTGGGCACACGATCTTGCAGGGGGAGGGCCTCTTAGACTTGTGCCTTCAACTTTTCCCGTCATGACGATCCTCTCCAGGCTAAAAAAAATACTAATTCCATGTTAAATTCGCGCAAAGAAAATGCATTTTAAGGGTTAGTAGTTAAATTGAGTATTTTGTTGCAGAAGCGGAGCGGCTAGCGTGTTCCCAAGAGCCTGAACAGTTCACGGCGGTCGAGGAGTGGCTGCTGGGCGTGTACCACGCGTGGTGTGAGATCAGCGCGCTAATGTACACGCTCATAGGGGCCAACATGTATGTACCCTGCTTTTATTCAAAATTCAAATTATTTATTTCATAAAATACACATGGTTTATGAAACCAAGGGATGATGTCGCCCGGTAAGCAAAATTTGCCTGTGTTGGGCGACACCGCTCTTCCTTTGGTTATTAAGGTAGTTATATTTACAAGTTATTTTAAAAACTGTTACAAAAATGAATACTAATAGTTGTTACATATTTAAATTATACTAAACTTAACAATAGTACGTTTTAAGTACAGGATTACTTACAAGTTATAGAATTTATACCAGTAAAATTTGTACACATGGCCGTGTGTGTGTATGTGTATGTGTATGTGTGTGTGTGTGTGTGTGTGTGTGTGTGTGTGTGTGTGTGTGTGAGTGTGTGTGGGTGCGCGTGTGTGTGTGTGTGTGTGTGTTTGTGAATGTTGTTTAACGTAGAAAGTCCTCAATCTCCTCAGAAGTTTTGGTAAGGGTCTTGTGTTTTTTTAATATGACATGCAAAATATACAATTTCCTTACAGTCAACAGGTCACAAAGTTTATACAATAGTTCGGTGGAAAATGTAAGCTTTTTGAAATACATGACCTTCAGTACTGCACGCTGAGCCCTTCTAGGTCAATGAAACGACTCTTCGCTGCACCCCCCCAGACAGGGATGTAATAGACCAGAATTGACTGCACCAGCCTCCACCACCTTTTATCCTCACACTCTGGCAGCAGCCTTAAATTTGGGGTCGGGGGTTGGGGGTGTCATTAATCCATACTAATATTATAAATGGGAAAGTGTATGTGTGTGTTTGTTTGTCCGTGTTTCACGGCAAAACGGGACGACGAGTAGACGTGATTTTTTAAGTGGAGATAGTTGAAGGGATGGAGAGTGACATAGGCTACGTTTTGTCTCTTTCTAACCCCCCACTTCCGTGAAATGGGGGGTGGAAGTTTGTATGGAGCATTACGCAATTTTCAAGGTAGAAAGCTAAAAATTGGTATGCGGACTATTTGTGTGCGGTTTATTCTGTTCCGAGTTCTCTTCTGTGTTTTAAATCAGGAAAGGGGAACCGTGTTACCCCGAATTTAACGCGAGCGAAGCCGCGGGCAAAAGCTAGTGCAGAAATGAATTTTTGAGGGGGTCACTAATAAATTATTATTTTTTTACTTGTACGATTGGGGAGGGGGGGTCATGTCATGTCCCATGTGAGGTCTACAGCTCTGGTCCACGGGGAGCGGAACACGCAGTGCTAGATAGGGAACGCGCGATTGTTCCGTGGGGCGTACGAGAGAGTCAGATATTAATGGTTGCCATGGAGACGTACTAAGTTTACTGTCACTTCCAATAATTAGTGTATGGATGGGACAAGGAGGATCGATCTCTCTTATAGGAAAACGGTCGAAAAAGTGTCCAGCGGTAAGCACTAAATAATAGTTCCAAATATCTTCGAGTGGCGCTTAGAGGTGTGCGCCGATGGCAAAATCATCGGCGGCGGCGTCCGATCGTTTTTTGACCGGCGGCGGCGGCGTGATCGGCGTGAAATCGGCGTGGTACATATTTTTAATATGCGTGGGGAATTTGACTAATTACCTTCTAAATTGAAGCCTACTGAGTATGTATAAGGATAAACTGCTTTAATAAAACACCACAAATCTTTGAAAACGTATGGTTGTCCCACAAACTTTGCACATTTTAAATCAAAGACATGATTTTAAAGAATTTTCCAAAAGGTGGACTAGTTATGTTCCACATTTGTACGAGGGCTGTTTGATAAGTACCCGTTTTCTAAATGTATTAATATCACTGGCCGAAAATATGTATACCACCGTTTTAAGCCATTTTTAGAGGCGGGAAAATTAAAAACAAAACAGCATTCTTTTGTTTTTTTTCTCATTGGACAGCAATTCAGTGAAAGCGAGAACTTAAAATTGTTAAAATGGGGAAAGAACAGTATCGGTCAGTAATTAGATTTGTATTTTTGGAAGGAAAAACATGTGATGAAATAAAAGTAAGGATGCAAGCGTTTTACCATGAATATGCTCCTTCTATGACAACCATCAGATACTGGTTTAACGAGTTTAGGCGGGGAAGAACAACCGTCTTTGATGAGGATCGCCCAGGCCGCCCAAATGAGGTGACTACAGACGCCGAATTAAACTTCGAGAAATCGTTGATGCTGTAAACGTTTCAATCGAGCGGGTACAAAATATATTAGAAGAAAAATTGGGTATGAAGAAAGTTCGCAAAAACCATCCCATGGGCTGGAAAGGACTTATTGACTACTTAGAAAAGGGGAAAACGATAACAGGGCAGTACTATGCCAATTTATTGGATGAATTTGACGCTGTGTTGCCTTAAACGACCCCATTTAAAAAAGAAAAAATACTGTTTCATCACGACAACGCCCCAGCTCATTCGTCCAGAGTTATGATGGCTAAATTAAAACAGTTACGCTACGAACCACTGTCTCACCCCCCGTATTCTCCAGATTTGGCCCCATGCGTTTTTTTTTGTTTCTCAACCTGAAAAAATGGTTCGGTGGTAAGCGATTTGGATCAAATGACGAAGTCATTGCCACTACAGAGGCCTACTTTAAGGACTTTCCGAAATCATACTTTTTGGATGGTTTATTGAAGCTTGAATATAGGTGGAACAAATGTATAGAGCTAAATGTAGAGAAATAAATGCATATATCCAAAAACAACCGATTTTTTTTTTCATAAACGGGTATTTATCAAACAGACTTCAAACTTCGTTTGGGACACCGACCGGGGCGGTCGTCCCTTCGTCCTCTATTGCATTCATAAAAATCCCAAAAGTTGAACAATAGACGGTTCTTACCACGTAGCACGTGTTAGCGCAACGCAACTGCCCGCCCGCGCCGAGGCAGTTTTAGAGAAAGTCGGTTCTAAGTATGCGTGGTCTATTTATGTGTTTTCGTTTTCCTAATTTCGCGAAAAATAATATAATCCAGATCCATTAAGCAGTGCACTGTGACACGCCCTTACATTATTATACGTGCACCCGCGAGTGAATTTAAGTGAGTGCGCGACAGGCTCCGCTCGACTCTTCCACGCTTGACTGGAGTGGCCTGAGAGGATAAAGATAACATCATACAATGCCGCACATCGACGCGGGTGAGATCTTTCCATGGTTTACTGCTTATACTGGGCCTTTGCTATTGGGGCCCGACCAATCTAGGTCTTCTTCTTCTTCTTTCTCGTTCCCTCACTGCTGAGGATCGCGACCACATGTAGCTTGCTTCCATAATGTGCGGTCATAGGCCATGTGGACTGCACGGTTCAGGCTGCCGCTAGCCGACCTTTTTGCGGCGTACCGCGTAAAGGGGAAGGGATTAAGCAAGGCCCAGAGAGTGCTCTGTAAGGGCCAGAGCCTGACTTTGGCTGAAACCAGTAGCTTCGGTATCCAACTAAGTAGTCTTCTAATTTTTTTCCATGATACCTAATCGGTATGTAGGTACTATTTCTAGTAAACTGAATTTAGCTTGGCCACAAGGGAAATAAGGGAAACTCCGTGGATGACTGGACGTGTATAACATATACACGCGCGCACGGTCATACCAACGCCCAAAACTTATCTTAGAGCAACGAAATTTTGTTATCAAAAAATAAACGTGCGCAAGTTTGAAGTACAAATATCATATCTAAAACCACCCCATAATTTAACTAACTAAAGTAAACATAAACTATTGGCTAGTTGAAGGGTCTGGAGACATTAGATGAGAGCATTTCCACGCAAGCATTGTTATGGCAACTCCTTCGCAGTTCGCAGAAAACAATAAGCTGCCGTCCAAAGGGTTACATGCGGAGGAGTTATAATCGCCACATGCACAAATTCTAAAACGAGCCGCCGAATGCAGGGATCCATACAGAACAATATAATGACTAACAAAACAAAAAAAAATACTGACAAAAGCTTCAAACTTAAAGAGAAATATAATGTGCAATTAACACAACCATCGAGACTTTCTCCAGGAAAGAGGGACAAAAAAAACGTTTTTTGTCATGTTCGACGGACGCGCATCCGAGATCTCCAAACACGTGCGGTTGCTAGCCGCCTGGAAAGACAATAGTCATCATAAATTCGGTTTTTAAATGACAGAAATCCTATGACCAGAACGAAAAAAAAACGTTACCTAAGCGATGTGAAATATTCGAGCAAGCTAACATTCCTATTCCACAAACTAAAGATATGAAATTGAACAACGCACTACACAGCCAACAGAAATACGCGATGCATGATAAAATGTGTAAAATACCTTTTGCGTATATAAAAAAAGTTTATTATTTATAATATTTAAGTTTTAAGTTATGGTTTTTTATGTTTCCATGAATTAAAGTGCAACCATTAAGTTTGCAGCATTGTGAATGTACTTATACACAAAAACCCATATTGGATATCATTGGAGTGTTATTGGCGTTTTTGTGCGAGTAATCAGTACCTAGTGTGACAATGAAAAATAATTATATTCGTGCTAAAAGATTTAGATTAAATTTGCGGCGATTCTTTCAAGCGATGTTTACTTGTTCAAATTTTTATGGTCATATAATATCAAGTGAGTGTGATTCGTGTTTTATAATGAAGTTATATATTTTGTGTGTGTGTCTTGTGTAATACATCGAAGTTGTACTATTGTGTATTAAACAGTTCAATATGTATTTGAAAGTAATTAACATGTGGCTCACTACAGACTTGCGCCACACTATGCGACTACATTAACACCACACTACCAACCAACCTAACCACGCATACAGACAGTAATAAATAAAGCAACGTCTTACTTATAGAACTCTACTCCCTTCGATTTGTCCAATCGCAGGAAAATTGACTACCATTTCTACAGGCTACAAAGAAACAGTCAGCTGAATTTGCTCCGGCAAGCATTCGACAAGCAGCAATTAAGACAAAATGCGACAAGGCCACTCCAAACGCCAAAATCCGGACTTAGTTTAGTCAAAAATATATATTATTCAATCAAATACAAACATTGAAAACATTGAAAAAATAATCAACCCAGTTGGACTTGAACCAACATCGATACGCCTTACCGGGGCTCGATATCCTTACCGAGCCCCGGTAAGGCGTATCGATGTTGGTTCAAGTCCAACATACTAGTGTATGAGTGGAATACCCACTTTAAAAAACATGTAAAATAATTACAAAAATATATAATCGAGTAGCGTACAACGACGTAAATATTAATGAATAAAATAGTTATCGCACTTTCTATGGCCTACGGTCTTAAATCCAGGGTTCTCACAAGCACCAACAGATCACAGCTAAGGAAATACGAACGACATACTATATCCTAAACAAAATGATAGACGCAACGTATCTAATGAACCGTCTAAAAAAATACATGAGATGCTGGAAGACAAGACGATAACGGATTAGGTACAAGTGCACAAACTATGCTATAGACTCATTGACTGAAGACCTATACGCACTTGCTGCGCTAAGCTATAGTCTACAACCCCACATGAAGAGCAAGTGAAAGAGTGAGACCTATTTTTTACTCATGGATTGGCTACTCGAACCAGAGAATAACTTGACCACAACCAGAAAATAACTACGGCTAACCTAGTCCAACTGCTAGACTACAGATCATAAGGCAATGAACGCAACTTATTTATACGCAGTCGCCATCCCTTCGTATATATTTACACACAGTATTTATCCATCTCCCTCACGCTGGGCACGATGCAAGTATTCGGTCTGGTTCTACCTCCTGTCATTCCTATTATCCTTGACTGCACAAACCCGACAGTCCCACCCTGTATTTATTGGCCCACCGGTTTCTCGGGCAGGAGGGCCAGCTGAGCATACCAGGGCGGCAGACGACGGGAAGAGCAAGCGAGGAAGCCCGGATACACACCCTATCTCGGAGTGGGTACGTCCGGACAGAGGTCGTTAACCCGCCGTACTCTACACCTTTGACCGACGGCCTGAACCGTACTAGCACGTGTATTTGAGCTATCTCGGCAAATCTACTCGTCCCTCCCTCCCTTGTATGACCAGCGCCTCTGCGTCCTTGCAGCAGAACTGCTGGCTGGTGGTGTCACATGACGGTGACGGTGACGGTAAACGGGTATTTATCAAACAGCGCGTAGCTCTGTACTTAATGTTTTATCTATGTAGAACTGGCCACACCACTTGCCTTAAAATCAACTACGATAATAATACAAAAAGCCCCGAAGTTAACAAGTGCAGAACAGACTGATTTACAATATGTAATTTGTGAGAGAAAATGTTGATTCCAAGTTCTAAAAGACAAAGATGCTTGCGGTAGCCCGAATTTGCTAACTAAATAAAATCTACATTTTATTTTATCTTTCTTCGATGGATGGATTGGAGTCTAGTTTGTTAATAAATCAAATACAAAAATTAAAAAATAATCATACCCAGTTGGGCTTGAACCAACATCAATACGCCTTACCAGGGTTCGATCGCTTTACCGATTCGCAACATACATGCATTTTTGGGAAGACGTCATTTGATTCTATTTCCCGTTAGATTCAAATGTCTCTAAAAAACCTACTATCTATTGTAGCCTTGAAACGTCAAAAATGCGAAAATACGTTAGGGTTCTGCGCCGCGCGTCAAACGCCCCATACAAAAAACGTGAGGGTTATGACGTCACCGGCCTCAAAGGTGCGGAAAAGTGTTTGGAAGGAATAAGTTTTTGGAATGTTTTTGTAACTTTTGGGCACGAAACAATGCGTTTTTACCTTTACAGTTGTTATACTTTTTTTTCTTGTAAGAACACAAGTAATCGAATTGAGGTTTTGAAAATATATTTGGGGTATTCAAAACAAAATTCTTACGATAGCATCGAAATGACAGCAAAAATAACGTCAGTTAGTTGGTACACCGGCAAGGAATAAGTGAAGAAGGAAAAGCATTTTTTAAAGAAGTAGTATACTGGCCACTCACTATCATATCAGGGAATTAAAACAAGATAAAGACTTAAGAATTGCCACGCCGATTCTACGCCGGTCAAAATCATCGGCGGCGGCGGCGTGGAAAAATTGTCGGCGGCGGCGGCGCGGCGCGCGGCGCACATGTCTAGTGGCGCTAGGTATAGTTCAGTATTTGAAATGAATTACCGATATTTAATACTTGTATGACATTCTAAATAAAATTAATATTCAGTGTTTTTCTTCTCCGCAAATAATTATTTTGTAAATATGTATGGATTTGATTTTTAAAGATCAAAATTAATTTAATCAATTTTAATATCACTGTGGCGCCATCAGTTTATCGCCTTTTGACGGACATTTTTGTAACATAGAGATTTATATCCTTCTTGTACCATCCATAAATTAGTGTCTCACTGTAGAGTGAAATCAAGCCTGGCAGCGGGGGTCGCCCGGCTATGCGGGGTCTTGGGTTAATTAGTCTATGGGTCCTGATGATGGGATCCTGGACAAATGGAGGGAACTCTTCAAACATTATAGGCACCACCTGTAATGATTTGAGTATATTATTTAAATCTAATAGCCATTATTTTGACAGGAGCGTGGAGATGGTCCGCGAGGACTGGGTGTACCGCGCGCGCTTCGGGTGCCACTGCCGCCTGTGCTTGTGCCTCGCCAACAACGCGGAGGTGCTGGCCAGGGTGCTCCGCCCCCTGCTCACAGCGCTCGCTAGAGGTAACTACTTACTCGGCTCAACAACCCAAAGTGAATCTTGGCCTCCTATACGAGCTGGCGTCAACGCGCCTTGTCAACCGACTTCAAGATTTCGAAGGAGGAGGTTTTTTTTTTTTTTTTATGTATGGTCACCGATTATTCGAAGACGGCTGGACGGAAAATTCTTTTTTTGTTTGAAAGCGTATACTTCACAGTTGGTCCCATTGTAACCATGTTAGGATCTGATGATGGGATCCTGGAGAAATCGAGGGAACTTTTCAACTATTATAGGCACACCTATGGTGATTTGAGTATTTTTTACAGCAGATCGAGCATTTGGTGTTGAAAAGGTGGATGCTTAGTGAAGTCGGTTCTTTTTTGTTTAAAATTATATTATTTTGTGTAACATCCTCCCAGTTTACGCCTCCTTATCTCAAAGAGCGTTTCAAACGTCTCTCTTCTATCAGGTGTTCTCTAACTCATACTGTTGCTCTTCCTTCATCCATTTCAAAATTTTACAGCAACTCCTTCACCTTCCAAGCTGTTCGCTTGTGGAATGCTTTGCCCGCGGATATAAGACTAGCGAAATCTCTTCCCTCTTTTAAAAATGAGTTGAATCTCTATTATTTGACCTTAATTTGCCAATATATTATGTGTATGTATATATTGTATGATATTTTTATGTTTTATTTATGTATTTTTAGTTAGTTTTTAATATTTATTTAGAACTAGCCTTTTCCCGCGGCTTCGCCCGCGTACTATAAGTACTCAAGAAGGATACGATACCCATGTTTATTTTCAGACCACATTTGCCCCTTTTAGGGATTGAATTTTCAAAAAACCTGAAACACGTGTTTACTCATTTATCGTTAGGAATACTCCTGTGAAGTTTCGAATAAAATGGTCTAACAAATCTTGATTCGCCATACAAACTTTGGACCCCCATTTTACCCCCTTAGGGGGTGAATTTTTAAAAATCCTTTCTTAGTGCATCCTTAGACCTTATAAGGAACCTACGTGCCAAATTTAGAATTTCTAGAACCAGCGGTTTGGGCTGTGCGTTGATATGTCAGTCAGTCAGTCAGTCAGTCAGTTTCTTCTTTTATACATTTAGATGTAGGGGTTTGTGTGTTGCTGTGTAATTTGCTCTCTTTACTTTAAATTCTATGCAACATTTTAAATTAATTTTTCATTTCCTACTACCCAAAGGTTGTCTGGGAGAGCTCGCTTTTAGCGATAAGACCGCCTGTTGTTACCTTATTCTAAGTTTATTGTAAAAAAATATTTTTATTATTCTTGTATTTTTGGTGCAATACTTACTTACTTTACTGCTTGCAAAGCGCATAGATCTGTCTCGACTTGGTCTCTCCAGCGGAACTTAGGACGACCAACTGGGCGTCAACCTTTATGGCGTGCAACGTAGACCCTTTTGGCCGCCTTTCAAGATGCCCAAGCCAGCGAAGTCTTGCTGTCTTGGTCTCGCCGATGATGTTTGGTTCAGAGGCCAGGTCTTGGCCCCTAGACCTTTGATTGACCAGTGATTTGCGCCAATTCAATACACATCGTATTGAAGAGAAGAGGCCATTAAGCAGAATAAGGGTTCTAAAGTTTTCGTAAGAGATCTGTCTATTGGGCAGAGCCAGCTCGCCAAATTAAAAGCTGAGAATGGCAGAATCGCTTCTTCTAGACCCGAGCTTCTGGGTGAGATAGAGGGCTTTTATGGACAGCTATACACATCAACTAGCAGACCTGAAAGTCTGGCGGAAGACCCTAGAGCTAGACTGACCCGACATTATACCGAAGACATCCCGGACATCAGCCTGTACAAGATTAGAATGGCTCTTAAACAGCTGAAAAACAACAAGGCACCTCGTGAAGACTGAATTACAGCCGAACTTCTGAAGGTGGGTGGTCAACCGGTCCTTGTGGCCCTTCAGAAGTTGTTCGACTCCGTTTTACTGGAAGGGAGAACGCCTAAGGCATGGAACAGAGGTGTGGTGGTACTGTTCTTCAAAAAGGGTGATAACGCGTTACGTAAGAGTCATTACGAACCGTCTCGCACGCAGGCTAGATGACTTCCAGCCTCCGGAACAAGCCGGTTTCCGAAGAGGCTTTAGTACCGTAGACCACATCCATACGCTCCGTCAGGTAATACAGAAGACTGATGAGTATAACCTTGCCCTCTGATTAGCGTTCGTGGTCTACGAGAAAGCCTTCGATTCGATCGAAACCTGGGCTGTACTACAATCTCTCCAAAGGTGCCAAGTAGACTATCGCTATATCGAAGTGCTGAAGTGTTTGTACGAGAACGCCACTATGTCAGTCCGACTCCAGGACCAAAACTCGAAGCCTATTCCGTTGCAGCGGGGAGTCAGACAAGTTTCAAGACTCTGGACTGGAGAAGGCTAGGCATCAACATAAATGGCGAGTACATTACTCACTTTCGGTTTGCTGACGATATAGTAGTCTTGGCTGAGACCATGGAGGATTTGAGTACAATGCTCGATGACCTCAGTAAAGCCTCCGAGCGAGTTGGTCTAAAGATGAACATGGATAAGACAAAGATCATATCAAATGCCCATGTAGCACCAACTCCCGTTACAATCGGAGACTTTACACTCGAAGTTGTGGACGATTATTTATACCTAGGACAGACTGTCCAGTTAGGTAGATCCAACTTCGAGAAAGAGGTTAATCGACGAATCCGACTCGGTTGGGCAGTGTTCGGCAAGCTACGGCACATTTTTTTGTCCAATATTCTGCAGTGTCTCAAGACAAAAGTGTTTGACCAGTGTGTGTTGCCAGTGATGACTTATGGCACTGAAACGTGGTCGCTTATTATGGGCCTCATAAGAAGGCTCAAAGTCACCCAAAGGGCAATGGAGAGGGCTATGCTTGGAGTCTCTCTGCGTGATCGCATCAGAAATGAGGCCATCTGCAGCAGAACCAAAGTAACCGATGTAGCCCTCCGAATTGCTAAACTAAAGTGGCAGTGGGCGGGGCACATTGCACGTAGAACCGATGGCCGTTGGGGCGGAAAGGTTCTCGAGTGGCGACCACGGACCGAAAGGCGCAGCGTTGGTAAACCCCCCACAAGGTAGACTGACGACCTGGTAAAGGTCGCGGGAGTCCGCCGGATGCGGGTGGCACAGGACTGGTCATTGTGGCACTCCTTGGGGGAGGCCTATGTGCAGCAGTGGACGTCTTTCGGCTGATGTGATGATGATGATGAAGCAAAATCCTGGCCTCCAACCAAAGAGCACAGAGCTTTCTCCGGCGCCGAACTCGCAAAGTTGTGTCTCTACTCTGTCCTCCCAACGACTGGTACTTAAAATGGCGTCATAGGTACTCCACACTGGACGGGTGTGACACAACAGCTACCAAATCCCGTGATACTATGTGAAAATGGTGATAGGAGAAATTACTACTATTCAGGTTTGAAAAAAAATATTATAGGCAGCTACAAATCGACAGGTTTGTACTTATGTCAATCTAGTCCATCAATATCCAGGATCAAATACTTCTTAACAACGTACAAAAAAAAAATCGTGCTCTTTTATACTATACCTATTTTGCTTAAATAATTTATTGTATCACAGGGAGCGAGACCATACCGACGGCGGTGTCTCTGATGCGCGCGCTGTCCCTCTCGTCGGCGGCGGAGCCCTGCCGCTACGCCGCGTGGCAGCTCGCGCGGCTCAAGCGGCACAAGGTGCACGAGACAGGTAATTATACTGCTCACCGTGCAATCATCATACTACTAGCGTGTGTCCCGGCTCTATAGAGTCTGGGGCCCGCGACCTAATCTCAAGCCCTGGCGAGACAATATATACCGACGGCGGTGTCTCCAATGCGCGCGCTGTCTCTTTCTGCCGCTAATACGTCGCGGGACGGCCCAAGCTGCACAAGGGTTCATGTGACAGCTATATACTGTTTACAGGCCATTATAATCCCATTAAAAACATTACATGTAAAAAATTAAAATTTTGTAACGCAGTTCCAACCTACCACTCCAACTTTCCAACTTTCTCTCTCAATTGCTCAAAGGTTAACTGGAAGAAATCCCTTAAAGGAACACTGCGCCATTGTACATATATGTTGTACTTGTATTTTATGTGTTTCTTCATTTTGAGGTGTGCAATAATAGTAGATTGTACAACAAGTGCATAAAACGTACGATTTTACGCGAGGCGTTTATCCATCCGAGCGAGCTTGCGAGCGAGGATTGATATAAAGTCGAGTGTAAAATGGGTTTTATGGACGAGGGCTACACTCTAATTTTCACTTCAATTGCGAGGAAATTATTTATCGGTAATCGTAAAACAATTTCAAGTTGTAACAAAATATTACAATGAAAAGAAATATGGTTCCCACCAATAAATTTTTTTATGTTTTTTTTTTTAATTTAGACATAGATACTTGTTTTCTGCTAAGTCATAAAAACATTTCGGGGCATTACTAAACTATTATCACCTTCTATTTTATTTGATTTCATTTATTTAATTATAGAAAACACGCAATTCAAATAATTATAGCAAGAATATAATAAAAGAACAAGTTTCATATTACAATGAAAAGAAATATGGTTCCCACCAATAAATTTTTTTATGTTTTTTTTTTTATTTTCAACATGTAAATTTAGACATAGATACTTGTTTTCTGCTAAGTCATAAAAACATTTCGGGGCATTACTAAACTATTATCAACTTCTATTTTATTTGATTTCATTTATTTAATTATAGAAAACACGCAATTCAAATAATTATAGCAAGAATATAATAAAAGAACAAGTTTCAGTATTCTACGAAATTTTACTGCTGAATTAAATTGTGCAATATATTTTGACTCTGTTTGGCTGTTGAGCCACATTCTTAGTCTTAGAAGAAAATTTTACTTTATGCCCTAGAGCTTAAAATGCGATTTTATATCGTCCACGCACGACTTAAAGTCGAACTTTACGAGCATGAGAAGTGAAAAGAGTATTTATGTTATGTTGTGTTATATGTCTCCCGTCCTGTTTTCTTGTACAGTAAAGTGTTTTACTACGAAATTTAAAGTAAAACCAAGCGTACACACTGGTGGGTTAGTGTTAAAGTAACATAATGCTCGAGGCGAACTCTTCAACAATGCCTTCAATTTTCATCTGACTTGCCCGTAAAGCGTGTTATGACACGTAGGCGTAACGGGAGTTATTGTAACAGCTTATTCCCCTGTATGTAATTCGAAAGGTAGGAATATTGTAATCCGAGTAATAAAGGCCCTCGGTTTTGCCCTCTGGTATCTAATACAATCGTTCGCAATTTTTATTTTATCCCACACGTTAGACAATTGTACTATTAACTTGAAATTAGGAAAGCTCCGTCCAGCTACGTTTTTAAAAGGTCTGGTACGTTTTTAAAAGGTTTTTAAATGAATAGGGTAATATAATTACTTTTCGTTATTAATTTCATTAGATGTAGAGAATGTCTGGCATTAAGTCCGCCTATTGTACGTTAAGTTTTCTTACGTGCAATAAAGATTAGATAAATAAATAAACATGAATATTGTCTTCAGGTCTTGCCATAATACACGAGCACCTGCTACGGCTGGAAGCGGAAAGCGAACTGACGCGAGACATCGTCAACAAAGTGTGTCTGTGCCGGCCCGTCGAGGAACCGCTGCAGAAAGAGTAAGTTTCCTAATATTTACACAGGCCGGATTCTCCAAGTGGGTCAGTAAGGGAGTCACCAGATATCACGATCAAATCAAATCAAAATACGTTTATTTGGAAACAATAGGCTTCATAAAACATTTCAATACAAGTGACATTAATAAAATAAAATACATTAATTATACATTACATTTACACATATCATGGTTAGTAATTGACCATTTATTCTAGAAAAAAGAAGGAAAATAAATGTATTCCTGACGCTACATAGTAAGTTAAAAATAATACACAAGTTAATAAAAACAGTTTTAAAGACTTCACTGAAATGGTCTCCACTCAGCATTATGTCAAGGTACGTTGACGCTGGTTTTCCGTGGCAACCGTACGTAGCATAAACTAAAATTACAATTATAGCGAAACATTCTACCTTCTGCCTAATGCTTAAGTCTATTCTAGGTGTACACTTATATCAAATGTATATTTAAAGCCTGATTAGAAATATATGAGTATTGTCAAGACGGCGCTATTATTCTCATTTATATGGCAACAGTTCAATATGGTCAAAAAGTACATTATTATCTGTGGTATGGTGATACCTTGATTAGTTTACCTGTCAACTCTGATGTTTATTTGAAAATGTTTCGTAGCGAAATAGTTTTATTTCCCGACCATTTTATTTCCTGCAGTTAATTATATTTTGTCATTTACTTAATATTGAGCACGTTACTATTTATTTAAGTAAACCGTCGCAATGACAGTGACACAGTGACAACATGGTGACAACTATCATTATTTATTGCCAGTGTATGAAATTAGTTCCAATGAAATAAATTGTTATTAAATCAAATACAAACATTGAAAAAATAATCAACCCAGCAGGACTTGAACCTGCATCGATACCCCTTGCCGGGGCTCGAAAGCCAATAGTTCCAATGAAATTCCGCAACATGGCGCATGATCAAATATTTCTGGTCAGGCTTTATTTAAAAATGTGTGTAGCGAAATTCATTTAACTATACATCATTATGTTAAACAATTAAATGAAGTTCACTACAGTAGTACGATGCTACGCAAAAAGAGGCTTAGAAGGGCTAATTTTTTTCATGTCTGTAAATGTCAATCGTTTTCAACCGATTTTAAGATTCTCCTTCGAAATGTTTGAGTTTTTAATTCCTTGGGAGCTTTGTTTTTTTTTTGCTATTTTTTTATGTTCTCCTATTATTCGAAGACGGCTGGGCCGGTTGGATTGGGAAAATTATTATTTTTTCTTTGAAAGTGTGTATACTTGACAGACTATTGTGTATTGTGGGTTGTTCCTGCTTACGTCTCTTGAAACAATCTGTATATATGCTGGTCCTATCTATTCTTGTTGCATATGTTTTACTTTTCGTTGCAGAAACGCCATGGATAGATTGTTCAAGATCTTGGAGAACTTTAAGGCTGCTTCTACTATCACGTTTAAGGTGAGAACGAGTCAATTAATTGTATATAAATTATACGTGATCATTTACATGAAGGCAGACATTTATTGTGTACTATGAACTAAACAATCCCTGAACTGATAATATCTACACAAAATCCTCCCATAACGCGCGCGACATTGTCATTTCAGTATCTTTTCGTCATAGCTACTGTAGTAAAGTTCCGCCTTGTATGCAGGTGGACATCGTCCCGCCGGCGGAGAGCGGCGCGGGCGCGTGGGCGGGCATGTGGCGCGCGCGGCTGGCGCGGTACCTGGCGCCCTTCCAGCGCTGCTCCACCGCCGCGCGCCTGCGGGACATGATGGCGCGCCCCGCCACCAGGGACCGTGAGTATCACATATGGGACCGGTGCATAGTTCTCTCTCATTCTGGCGCCTTCAACTTTATAAAGTTGGATGCAACCCGACGTGCACTCAGTTCGGGCGCCATCGTGCTGTGAAGTCGGGCGAAACCCGACCTTAGAATCAGAGCGCGCCTCACGAGCACTCCTGGCGCCTGCAGTGCCTTTATACGCTTCAGGCTATCTCAACTAGGGACCGTGAGTATACAGCATGGAGAGAGCGGCGCGCGGGGTACCTGCTCCACTGCCGTGCGCCTGCGTGACATGATGGCGTGCCCTGCAACCAGGCACCGTGAGTATCATATAGCAAATAAGAGGACCGGTCCATAGCGCGCTCTTATTCTAGGGCATATAACGTTGAGCGAAGCCCGATATTCAGAGTGTGTCGTGTCGCGCGTTCTGAATCTGGGCTCGGAAACCGGCATTTGATCTATACTAAAATACCGGTCTTTTCATTCTTCTTTCGTTTACGATTTCATATTTCATCGTTAAATCTTATAACATGAAATCATTACCTAAATACAATATTGAGTTCTACATGGAAAATAAATTAATAGGTATATTGGGTAATTTCGGGTAATTTTTGCGAAAACCGGTTCCGAGCCCTGCTCTCAATTCGGGCGCCTTCGTGCAGTTAAGTCGGGCGAAACCCGATATTCGAATCAGAGCGCGCTTCGCGGGCACTCTGGGGACACACGGATCCTGGCTAGGGCTTGCAATCAGAATATTTCGAATAGTAATTTATATGGAAACTCTTCGAAATATTTGTATTACCTGGATAATTGCAAGCCTTTATCCTGGCGGTTCTCAATTTGTTGGGATCTTTGTTGCTATTTTTTTTATGTATGTTCACCGATTATTCGAAGACGGCTGGACAGATTTGGAAAATTATTTTTTTGTTTGAAAGAGTATACTTCACAGTTGGTCCCATTGTAACCAGATCAGGATCTGATCATAAAATCATGGAGAAATCGAGGGAACTCTTCAAATATTATAGGCACACATTTTTGTGGGGGAGGGGAACGTCAAATGTATGGCTATTCGTACGTAACGTACAATAAGCCACGTCAGATAAACGTCAGTCCATACAATAAATATGACAACTGGTCATATGTTTTCGGCAGAAGGTAACGCCTGTCAATGGCCGCTCCGGTTGGTTGAATTCGTCATCAGAAGCCAAAGGGATGTGGTAGATACCACTATTCGGCTATGCTAATATCACTCGCCATATACTGATCTGTTACATGAACCGTCATCAAGAGCCAAATTAAACTAGCGCGTCTGTTTCAGTGAGCGCGTGGTCGGGCTACACGCACCGCTGCGACTGCCTCACGCCGCGCACGGTGTGCGCGCAACAGCGGAAATTACTATTGAGGTGAGTCTATGAAAGTCAATCATGGATTGCCAATTAGGAATATGCATGATTTTTTTGGAAGACGTCATTCGATTCTATTTCCCTGTAGATTCAAATGTCTCTAATAAACCTACTATCTATGATAGCCCTGAAACGTCAAAAATGTGAAAATACGTTAGGCGTCTGCGCCGCGCGTCAAAACGCCCCATACAAAAAGTGTGAGGATTGTGACGTCACCGACCACAAAGTTGCAGAAAACTGTTTGGAAGGAACAAGTTTTTGTAAGATTTTTTGTAATTTTAGGCACGAAAAAATGCGTTTAGCTATATAGTTGTCATAATTTTTTTTTGTTGTTAGAACATAAGTAATCGAACTGAAGTTTCGAAAATACATTTATCTACACTCATACTGTAAGTACTCTAAAATGCGTTCAAAAACCGTAGACAATGACAAGCATTACAACAAACGATTTAACTATGATAAGTTTCTTATCTGCGGCAGTAACGTAATTTTAACGTTGCATGCTCAAATATTGTTCAGCAATGAGTTTCAAATTTGGAACATCGAATTTGATAACATAATGTTACCGCCATGGCCAACTCGATTGGTCCCGCAGTCCCGCGCGACCGCCGGCACAATCGAGTTGGCCATGACGGTACAAAATGGCGGTCATTCTATGGTTTCCGAACACTTAATTTAATATATATAATATGAGTGTAGATAAAGCAGTGTATGCAACTGTACGTAATTAGGCCTTAAAACACTCGTGTGATCTTATTATGAAATTCGCCTGCGGCTCATTTCATAAAACCACACTCATGTTTTAAGGACCCTTATTACGTAACAGTTACATAAACTACTATTGAGGTATAAACAAAAATGCCTAAAATTTTACGTTTTTAAACCGCAATATCTTTAAAAAACTGTTAAAAATTATTACGGATTTCCACTTATTTATATTAATTTAAAATAGTTGAATGTGTTTATGCAACAAATTCAATTAAATCTTTTTCACGCATGTTCTCTATTCTTCTTCTTCTTCTTCATGTGCCATCTCCGTCCAGGAGGTCGGCGACCATATGTCTATATGTCTCTCTGTCTTCAGTCATGCGAATTAGTCTATCTATGCTCTCCACCTCTAACCAGTCTCTTATATTTTTAGTCCTTGATGTGCACCTTCTACCGCGGCCTCGCTTCCCTTCAATTTTTCCTTCAATTATTAATTTTAGTAGATTGTATTTATTGTTTCTGTATATATGACCAAAATATGCTGTTTTTCTTTTCTTAATTGTTGATACTACTTCTAGGTCCTTTTTCATTATTTCCATTATTGCCAATGCCTATACAAATTCGCGTTCCTCGGACCTTCAGGCTGTACGTCTGTTTTCGGTACTAAGTGCCACAGCGCCATCTGTGGAGTCTGGAGTCGAGTTATTCTGTCAGCGTTAATCGCCGAACAAAATATTAGAAACTAGAATTTAATTATTTAATCTTAATTGCACACAATAAGATGGTACACATGGCGGACTTAATGCCATAAGGCATTCTCTACCAGTCAACCAATGGGCTTAACAGAATGGTTAAGTAGGAATTTAGTGTTTGTGGTGACCGATAAATGACGCTAGTGCTTTAGCCTGTAATAAGGGAACGCGATTTTGTATAGGCATTGTCAATCCATGTCTTAATCATCCTTGATGAAAGTCCATAATATTGTAAGTGACAAGAACCACAGATTCTTGATATATATATAGGTATATATATTTTATAATAATTGAATTTATTTGACATTTCCATGTATAGTCTGGCAAACCATTTCTGTCAGTAGAAACGCGCGGCAAATTCAAAATACGTACATGTGGCAACCTTTCGTGATGAGCCACTGTATTTCATGACGAACATTTCAATTCACATTGAATTTGTTTCTAGTGCATTTCACTCTTTCATCTTAAGCACGAGTGAGATAGAACTCCTGCAACGTTCCCAATTAAATTTAAATTAATTTTTAAGCCATATGTCCATTGCCTCAACCAGATTATCTGTTGCAGTTGATGACAGATCAGACGAAATATATCCGTCTCCTTTTTACACACCGTAAATGTCACCTAATGAAAGGGGCGGAAATACCACCTAAAATTAAAAACATAAAATTTGATGATCATTGCTGCTTTTTTCACTGATTCTTAGTGTTGTCATACTTTTGTTCGCTATACATTGCTACTGCGTTCGTTGGCTGGCCAGACTATATGACTCAAATTTTGATTAATCTTCGAGGGGTGCGCGCGCGCTCGTATCAGTGGTTGTATGGTGGGGTCGCCCCCCGCACCGTCCCTTCTCTTCTGTCGCCCGGCGCGTTTGGACTGATATTGGACACTTACCATCAGGCTTGCCGTATGTTTGTTTGCCACGGTCGTGGTATAAAAAAATATAATAGGACACTCCACAGGATTGCTTAAAGTAATTTTTCTTAAAATTGTTAAGTATAAGAGTTACCTTTTAGAGTCGATATTAGAGAGACAGATAATGGACTAAGAGCTGGCCGCGTCAGATATGACACAATAATGAGAGCAATGAAAGCTATCTAGTTAGATTGCTTTACCATCCTTATTGCTAGATCCGGGCATCTGGCAGCTTTTGATGGGTGGAGGTCAGAGTGACACACCGACAAAGTTTTTCAGTTACAAAAAAGTAATACCAAAATAGGTAAAAACTGCCGAAGTTGTGTCATTTATTGAGAACAGGGCCTATATTTTAACATAAGAAAAAAACATTGAGTATTATTGCGGAAACAAAAGCAGTAGACTACAATTTGCATTATACATCATTTGACACTACATTCCCCCAACAGAAACTTCTTGCTATGATATAATCTAATTAATTACATCATTTCCCATAATATTGCATCAAACCCAGAACTCTAGGATTTGTTTTCTTCAAGTGATTTGCAATATTTGACCTCCACCACTTTACAGCTGCCAGATGTCCGGATCTAGAAATAAGAATAGTATAGCAAACTAACTAGAGGGGTTTCGTTGCTCTCATTATTGTGTCATATCTGACGTGGCTAGCTCTCCGTCTATAACGAAATTTCGATTTTCGTGTTTGGCGTTAGGCCCTCTGTTTATACTAAAGCCGCCCCCTGCGTAGTTTTGCGTAATTGTCCCGCCATATTTTCGCTAAATTTTGTTGTAAAAAAAATATTTTTATCTATTATCTTATCAGGATCTCGTTCTTCGGCATGATGCAAGCGGTGAACGAGTTCAACAGCAGTAAGGAGGACAACGCGCAGGTGCCCATCGAGCCCGCGGCGGAGCTGCAGCAGGGGGACGGGACGGGGGCCAAGTTAGTATTTGTTTACAGGCCAAGGACCTTACGAGTCTTACGTCCCCGTAAAAAAAACCTTTTGTTTTAGACAATTTTTCTATATTTTCTATTGATTTTCGAGTGCTAGTGGAAAGTTTTATGTGATATTTTTGAAATGTGTTCTTGAGCTGCCGAATGGCATCTCTTCTGAACTAGACATATGCGATGGAAATTTGGACAGATAATGGTAAATTTACCAAGTGCGGCCGTGTTAACCTTGCCAATAAAATTCATAGTACTTTTACTTGGTTAAGAGGCCAACAATTCAAATCTAGACACGCGGCAGCGTGTCAAGCCAAGTTCAAGCAAAGGAACGGGCTAGCCAGCGCCAAGTGTATATTACACGAACCACTTGGTGCCACTTTAGACCCTTCTATAACTCAAAACCTCTTTAACGTAAACACATAAAACTACGTGTGTTTAATTATATCCATAAGGACATCTAGAAGCCCAAATTTCATGAAGCTAGCTCAAACGGTTATAAAGATATGAAGGTCAAAAAGTCGTAAATTTTAGCACTGACTGACTGACTGACATATAGTACCTAAATCTAACCTACTTCCAGATGACCTAGAAGGATGAAATTTGGAATCCAGCTCGGTAATTGTGTGTAAGCGTAGGAAAAAATCTAAAAATAAAAAAAAGTTAAAAAATAGGGGGGGTTCCCATACAAAATTTATTTTATTTTATTGTATCGTTGGAACCGTTACAAGCAGATATTTGAAACTATCCCAATATATGTATTATTGTATTTGCTGTATAACAGAAATAGAAAAATTAAGTTAAGTCAAAAAATAAGTGGTGTACCCATACACAAAACTTGTAATACGCGCTAAACGACCGGCCAACGGTGAGTCGTCGGCGGCGCGCTGCACCACATAATTATACACAGAACAGAAGTAAAGAGAACGTAGACAGGAAATAGCATAAAAAAGAAAACCATGCAGCGGAAACGCAAGAAAAAACATTAAATCTCAATACCTGCCTAGTTTTCTTTACAAAAAGTAACGATATCCCACCAAAAACATAAATGTAAAAAAGGAGAGCCAAGTTCAATACAAAAATTATGCTTGGCTGTAGGCTTCGCCGCAAAAAGAATGGAGATCTATAGATCTCCATTCTTTTTGCGGCGAGTTTTTATCAGAATTAAAATATATATATATATATGTTGAATAACTTTATAAAATGACTGATGTAATGAAAACTGGCCAAGTCAAATCTAACCTACTTTAAGATCTCACATTTTTAAATAACAGCAATTGTTATAGGTATCCAATAAAGCAAAGAAATAGAGTTTAATACTTGTTCATAATGTTATTTTGTTCCTATAAATACATATTTGGATTTTGCATAGAACTTGGCACTCATTTAGATCTCCATTCTTTTTGCGGCGAAGCCTACAGCCAAGCATAATTTTTGTATTGAACTTGGCTCTCCTTTTTTACATTTATGTTTTTGGTGGGATTGACGGGAAAGTAAAAAAAAATGTTAATATTCATTATATTTAGAAGAACTTTGTTAATTCCGATACACGATTGGACGAAATCGGCTCGATAGAGAATAATTCCAAAGTTACATCTTAAAATTAGCTTTAAACAGTTGTATGTCTTTAGTTTCTCGACTTATGTTCCACCACACGTGTACTAAAAACTTCATTATTTTATATATCTCAATTGATGCGTAGTTTTTTTTAACTCATCAATCATCATTTTGCAAAATTTGCAATGAGCTCTAATCGAGCACTAATCGTAACACAGTGTTGCTCTTTCACTCGCACTGAAAAAGAGGGATGGAATTTAGCTGTTGTCATCTGTCCTCTTAATAAAAATAAATTTCTTCCCATAGAAAGTCTGGTAAAAAGATAGAATGTAAAAAACTGACAGAGGGCATTGAAGTTTTCGTCAGCTCAATTACTTGACCCATAGCTTAATTGGTAAAGCGATCCCCGGCAAGGCCTATCAATGCTGGTTCAACTCCAGCTGGGTTGTAATTCTCGAAGTTTTCGAAGTTTGTATTTGCTTTGATAATATAAAGCCTGACCGGAAATATATGATTATTATCAAGAGGGCGCTATTATTCTCATTTATATGGCAACAGTTCAGTATAGTCAAAGAGCGTATTATACTCTATGGTATGGTGACATCTTGATTTGTTTACCTGTCAGCTTAATTTGAAAATGTTTCACTGCGAAATAGTTTCATTTCCCGAGCATATTATTTACAACTGTTTATTATATACACTATTTTGCTCTTGACTATGAATAATTTTGTTTTTTCTTTGTCGTTTATTATTTAATATTCAATATTTTACTATTATTCAAATAAACTGTCACAATGACACTGTCAAAAGCAACAGCCACACATGCATATTATTTTGTCATTAAAATGATTGTCAGTGCAAGAAATCAGTTCCACTGAAATTCCGCAACATCGCGAATGATCATATATTTCTGGTCAGACTTAACTAAAAAAGATCAGATAAAAAATCAATGATTGTCATGTGACAGGCCCCCTGACGGCACGGAGGGGCAGCCGGCGACGCAGGGGGCTCCAGAGCTGGAGGGGGACCAAGCGCAAGCGAGAGAGCTGCAGCAGCATGAGCAGGACAGCGACAATGCCACGGCCGACCTGGACGACTGTAAGTTTTTTAATCGAGCTAAACGAAGATCTTACAATAAATTAGCATTTCAGCTAACATAAGTGGATTCCTTTTTTCATAAGTTTGTCGGGCTATTAATTAAATTTGGTAAGAGATGGTGGTGATAGACGTATATTTATTTTTTAAGTTGTTAAAACACGTGTCTCACAATTCAACGATAAGCGGCACCAGTAGATGGACCTGCTCATGACTACTCGAAGAAAAAAACAAATATCAATTTTTTTACGGAATTACAAAAAAATAAATTAAAATCGTCATTCCTAATGGTATTTTTAACGACCATGTCTACAATTTTTCAAGTATTGCTGTTTTTTTTTGCATCGGCAACCTAAGTAGCACTGCTATCCACCAACACCCTTAAAAATACCAGAATACATGTAGTTTTTAAACAAAAAAGAATCAAAGTTAATTTTTCTCTAAAATTTTAACTTTCAGTCCACTTTCACTCATTTGGTGTGTAAAAAAAGTACTGGCACTACTTATGTCAAGTGTTTTAGAAATTTGACGCAACTAACCAAGATTTAGTTATTTATTTTTTCCTCGAGTAGTCATGAGGAGGTCCATCTATACTGGTGCCAGCTTATCGTTGAATTTTGAGACACGTGTTATAACAACTTAAAAAAAAATATACGTCAATCACACTCTTACCAAATTGAATTTTGGGACACGTACAAGCACAGGCACTCCTATAGTGATTTCAATATTCTCAGGCATTTTCTTTTGGCAATGACAATGTCTATACAAAATCGCGTTCCCTTATTACAGGTAAAAGCACTTGCGTCATCTATCGGTCACCACAAACACTAAATTCCTACTTAACCTTTCTGTTAAGCCCATTGGTTGACGGGTAGAGAATGCCTTATGGCATTAAGTCCGCCATTTGTACCATCTTATTTTGTGCAATTAAGATTAAACAAATAAATTCTAGTTTCTAATATTTTGTTCGGCGATTAACGCTGACAGAATAACTCTACTCCAGACTCAACAGATGGCGCTGTGGCACTCAGTACCGAAAACAGACGTATAGGTTCGAGGAACGCGATTTTGTATAGGCGTTGTTCATAAATAAGAAATATAGTAGTTTATGTAACTGTTACGTAATAAGGGTCCGTAAAACATGAGTGTGGTTTTATGAAATGAGCCGCAGGCGAATTTCATAATAAGATCACACGAGTGTTTTAAGGCCTAATTACGTACAGTTGCATACACTGCTTTATCTACACTCATATTATATATATTAAATTAAGTGTTCGGAAACCATAGAATGACCGCCATTGTACCGTCATGGCCAACTCGATTGTGCCGGCGCTCGCGCGGGACCAATCGAGTTGGCCATGGCGGTAACATTATGTTATCAAATTCGATGTTCCAAATTTGAAACTCATTGCTTAACAATATTTGAGCATGCAAAGTTAAAATTACGTTACTGCCGCAGATAAGAAAATTATCATAGTTAAATCGTTTGTTGTAATGCTTGTCATTGTCTACGGTTTTTGAACGCATTTTAGAGTACTTACAGTATGAGTGTAGATAAAGAAATTTATTTGCTAGAAATGTAAATATACAATTTTGTGAGTTCAGCACATTTCGCCAATAAAATAGGCATGCAAATTATTATTATTTTTTTCCTACATTACACTATACATTATTTACAAATTATTTACATAGTGTCATACATATCTACATCATTGCATTAAAATAATAAGATAAAAACACTACTACTACAAACTAAAATTAATAACATGTCAGAATGTCATAGAGTAAACACATATCCGTGCATAATGTACAATATATTAACTAAATGTCAAATGTGTCCCTAATTTTCTAAATTCTTGTCAAAAAATTCCTGAATTGAATAGAAAACTTTTTCCAATAACCACTTATGCAATTTCAGTACAAACTTCTCATAAGTTAGTTGTCTAATTTCATTTGGCAAGTTGTTATATATTTTTATAGCCATCAGATAACAATTGTTTCTATAAAGTTTACTGTTAATTTTACTTGTCGCTACAAGCCTGTTGGGATATCTTGTATTGAATTTACACACACTCCTCAACTTTACAAACAGTTCAGGATGTAACTTCACAAATTTACACGCTTCTAGAATATATAAAGATGGCAATGTCAAAACTTTTAGACTCTTGAATAATTCTTTACAAGGTGTAAGTGGTGGTACATTACATACTGCTCTAATGCAATCTTTTTGAGAAAAGAAAACTCTCTTAATATCTTTAGAGTTTCCCCATAATAGAAGACCGTACCTAATAACTGAGGCTACGTAACCGTGATAGGCAGTAAGAGCAGTAGTTTTATTTACAGTAGTAGCTAATCTTCTGAGCACATGGACAAAACGATTAATTTTGCAACATTTTTCCCTTATTTGTGGTTTCCAAGAGCAGTTTTTATCTAATAGTATACCTAAAAATGAAAATAGTTCTGTTTCAATAATCCTTTATGTTTAACACTTAAATTAATTCCTCCTTTTCTATTATAAAACTGTATATATTTTGTTTTAGACAGGTTTGGTGTCTATTCATGTCTTAATAATCCTTGTCTTTTGGAAAGGTGGAGTTCAAGTGAGGTCAGTTCTTTTTTGTTTAAAATTATTATTATTGTCACTGTCTGGTAAAGAAATGTTGTATTTGTACTAGTGTCGGAGTCCGACGGCGGCTCGGGCTCCCTCGGCCTCTCCAGCTCGTCGCTGGACTCGGCCTCGGAGCTGCTACTGGCCGCCGCCGCCGCCGTGGAGTCCGGCTCCGAGGACGCCGCCCCCGGCTCGCTGTGCCGCACCGTGCGCCATCTCATGCGCTCCATCGCGTCCATAGAGAGGTAACATACATCTGTCCCACACAGTGTCGGTCTCGGAACGGCTGCCGCCCGGCCATAGAGAACCATAGCCCATCTGGAAGACCCTGAACAGGCTCAGATCTCAGGTTGGCCGCTGCAAGCACAATATGGTCGGATTGGGACTGCTACGAGGTCATTCTACCCCATGCGCCTGCAGTACAGCACCCCAAACATTGGCATGTCCCGCATGCCCGTATTCTTGTTCAGCATCAGACCTGAGAGACGCGACGGCCAGGGCTGTAAACATCGTTGCTTTCTGGGCATTCACTATATGAGGAACCTCGACACGAAAGAAGAAGAGATCTGTCCTACACTAACGAGCGAGCGCAGCTCCTACAGACAACTTCGCACACAACAGAACTGTAAGCTGGCTACTGAGATGTCCGTGCATTTCGATGGCTTTTTGATTTTGAATGTTTGTTCCGCGATAACTTTAGTAATGTTTTTCTGATCTTCATGAAATTTGCTGGGGTTGTAGTAGAGGAAAATATAATAGGAGTGTTCTTATGAGCGGGATTGACCAGGGGGTCTAAAACAGTTTTGTTGGGAGGTCTATTCAAATTTGTATAATCGTAGTTAAAGGCAACTGGCAAAGTGACATCTCCCACATTGGTCCTTAGAAAAGCTAAATTTGTATCACGCGAAGTAGTTTTTATTTATTTCCCCTAATATGACTCAATGTTTGGTCTCGAATTGTTCCTAAAGTGAAATCCACCTGTTTCTGAAATACACTACATTAAAATGCTGTAGATTAACTCCATAGGGAAGGTTTTTGCCTAAGAAAACCTTTTTGACTGCATACTAGTTAAGGACCATTCATCTTCTGTCTCTTTCTCTTATTGTATGGAATCAGGAACAGCGCGATTTATAAAAAGTTGTCACCGGCCGTCCCCATTGGTGAAATTTGCTGAAATTCAATTTATATTACAGGTTGATGGACAGGGTGCTGCAGCATTGCGACGAGTGGCCGGCTGCCGCGCAGCACTGCCACCGCGGCGACGAGCCGCCGGACGACTGCAATGCTAGGTAAATACTTCTAAATACAGCCTTGGCCAGAAGTGTTGAGCACCCTTGCGATTTTCATACATAACTCGAAAGTTTAGTCCGCGTTTCTATCGTTTATGAAGTTATCAACCGACTTCAAGATTTCGAAGGAGGAGGTTATCAATTCGTCGGGATCATTGTTTTTGCTATATTTTTTTTTTTTTTTATGTATGTTCACCGATTATTCGAAGACGGCTGGACCGATTTGGAAAATTCTTTTTTTGTTTGAAAGTGTATACTTCACAGTTAGTCCCATTGTAACTAGAGCTCCCGCTACACGTGTTACACGCGGAGACGAATACCCGTGTACTTAAGACCGACGGTGCTAAGGAGCCGGTTTACACGAACCCGCCGGGATTCGGAAACGTCTCCAGGAAACGTTTCCATGGAAACGTTTCGAGAAACGTTCCTACGGGTACACGGGTACTTAATACCGGCTCGAACGGATCCGAAGCAGTTAGAACCGATGCAAATAAGGGTTACTATTGAATGCTCTTCAGTTGCATACAGATGAGGTTGTATGGTATCGTAGGATATTTTAATTACTTATTTAGCTTCACAATATAAGTAAATATGATTATATATTGAGGTATTCATCGGTATTCTAGACAAAATGAATACCAATTTTACTCAAAAATTTAATCAGATCAAATCCACTCTATTTTTTGATATTAAGTCATAAGCAGATTTTTACGATGCCTGTTTTTCAGAGATAGCATCTTGAACATATACGCAATACAGTAGAAACGACATTAGACTTGCTTAGCATGTTAGGGTACAAAAATCGGCCAAATATGATCACATGATTTCTGGACGCCCCCAAATATGAAAAATTACGATCAAACTAACGTTTAATATTCAAGTATGTCAATCAATCGATAGTTATAAATTAACAATATACCTACTACATATTCGAATACTTATTGCATGCACGTCTTCGTAAAAATATCGATAAGATAAAATTAAGAATATCGACTGATCCGCGGCACTAGTGCAAATTTATTTTGACGTATTATTTAAATTTTGTGACTTAATGTCAAATATCACAAGTTCGCTGTCCATTGAGCATCAGCTGGGTAAACATCTAAGAAATAAAGAGATAAGCACACAAATCAAGCAATGGATGCCATTTTGACAGCTTGCATAGGAAAACATTTTTTTTTATTATTTTTCTGGCAAAAACATATCAATATTAGCTTTATATTTGATAATTGACACCACAGAATTAATAGTTGTACTGCGATTTGTACAAGTAACAAAGGCGAAGACAGTGATTTTATGTTTGTATTAAATTTATACTGCACCGGTTGTCATGTTACTGACATTGTGATCGAGTTTTCTGATCAAGTTGATCAGGATTTAGGGACAGTGTTTTAGCTGTCATGCCATTTCTCCCTATACTTTAGATTTCTATGGTGTAAAATTGATGTCTGGTTACTATGGAAACGTCGTATCTCACTTAATTTAACAATTTTTTTTCATAATCAAAGTGTTCTGTCATAATTCTTAAAGAGGTTTTATCTTTATTGGTTTGTTTGTGTAAGGTGACTATGATTACAGATAATACAATTTATATGTAACAAAAAGGTGAAAAAAATAAAAAAAGGCGTTTTTGTTTCACTTAAACATGATGGCGATGGCGGCTGATTCATTAGCGTGTACTAATTAATTGTGTAGGGTTGTTTCTGCTCACGTCTCGTGAATCATTTTGTATACAATGATGTAAAAGTTTCTAGTTTCATTGTTGTGGACTCCACAGCAATGAAACTAGGAACTTTTACAAATATCTTAGGTATTCATTATTATACTATATTAATAGTTTATAAAATCATCATCATCATCAATTGAACTGTTAGTTTTATCTCGTCCTTGGTATTCACTACCATGAGATACGCGGCAGCGGCAAAAAAAACTAACCACCAATTTAAGAGGCCTTATCAAAGTACCATGCACAGGTGTTTTTAACAAAGAACCAATATTACTTATGCTACTTTGGTTATCCCGCAATAATATAACTTATTCAATTAAGCTTAGATCCTAAAACAGGTAAACTGCTAGTTGACTTGGGTAACTGTGAGATTAGCGTACAGGTAATAAAATAAAATGCAGATTTGACGACACCCTTTGGTGCAAACGTGTTGATTTCCAAATCATAATGGCCACCTATTTTAAGCTCTATGTGGTTGTAATAAAGTCAACACATCTGTATAAACACAAGACCTTAAGCGGCACGATTTTAAGAGGATTTACTTAATCTATAGCACAGTAAATGTTCCCTTTTGTTTTGACGCCACGCGGCCTAATTTCACTGTGATACTTATAGGTAGAAGGAACTTTCAATATAATTTTTAAAAAACATGCCTAAGATATAGAATATCCTATTGAGTTTTAGTATGGCTTCAGTTTTCCACTTAGTCGGTCAGTTGGATACTACAGTCTTCCCGAGTTAATCTTACCATTTTAAAATAGTGTTAGTTGTTTTGTTAATAGTTTTTTTGTTTTGTTGGTTTTTGTTGTTATAAAATTGTTATGATTGCATGTCAACGAGCTACCCAGAAGAATATAAAAAAATTGTAAAAAAAACCAATTTAACTGGTAAGTAGCATTCATACCAATTTATTGACTACTAATACAAATCAAGATAATGTTGAGTGTATTTAGTAATAATGGATAATCATGTTATGAGTACATCATTTATAATGTATATAGTGACATAATTTAGTGTCCAAAATAATAAATTACTTGTTTTCAGATATAAAATGATTCGAAATGGAAAGAAATGGTTGATAATTATATAAAGGACCGTTCTGTTACCTCTGATGACACCGTTAATCAATTCATTGTATTCAACACAATTTATTAGTAAATGGTAGTAATCAATTCATAATAGGACATGTTCGTTGTGGTGTTCTGCCTTTTCGCCGAACTTTTTTTGACCGAATTTAACTTGCTAACCAACATTTCGCTGATGATTCACTTTAACAATTAACTATTAGCAAAATTTTATATGATAACGTTTCATTTGGTAGAATTGTTTTAAAGCTGATTATTATAATGACTCAAAACTTCTGGGATACTTATCATTTGTCAAATCTATCACTAGGCCAAGCAACTATTAAAAGAATAACGTTTCGTTAGTAAGTATATTAACAACAGAAATGTCATATGTGACGGACTCCAGTTAGGTGAGACGACGAGCGAAGCGAAGAGGAGCGTGTTAGATCTACCGTGAGCAAACAGTGCACAAAGCCGAGCGAGCGAAGCGAGCGTGCCGCCGTAACGACTTTTTAATATAAAAATATCCTAAACAATAAGTCTAATGAATAAACTATTGTATTCAAATAATAATAACTACCTGTATATAATTTGCCCACAGTGAAAATGGCATCCTTACGAAATGAATATTACGCAAACTAAACCATTCTATACTCGAAAGGCGGCATATAGAAAAGTGACTTTATAAAAACAGGCCAAACGTACAGTTGGTAACTGAGAGAAATAAAACAAAATCTCTTGATAAGTTGGCACATGATAATTCCGCGATGGGAAATAAAAGTTTGTTGGGAACTGATAATCGGCAACACAATTTTCAGCGTTAATTGAGAGAACCGTTCGTTGTACTAGGGTAAATAAATCGGGGATAAAATGTCCAAATAATATTTATACTACAGCTGCTATGCATTGTAAGTTTCAAATTATTTTTCTTGCCCGGATTTGAATACCTAACCAAACCGTCCTAACCGCCGCCGCAGACCACTATCTAATTTTAATCAAATATAGTGTTTTTTTATCAATAAACAACTAATACAAGAGCTCAAAGAGGACCCAGTGTGTTGACGACGAGGGACCATCTTGTTCCTTTAGCCGTCAACACAGTAAATCCTCCTTTTGAAAAGGGTCGGCAACGCGCATGTGACACCTCATTAGTTGCAGGCATCCATAGGCTACGGTAGCAGCTTACCATCAGGCGGGCCGTATGCTTGTTTGCCACCGTCGTGGTATAAAAATAATAATTACCTAAACCTTTATTTTAAAGAACGGAAGACACTATTAATTCAATGAAATAAGTATTGAGTATAACGAAGTAATATTTATATTGCTAAAACGGCAGAATTGTTATTTTAATACAGGTAATTCATCCTTTATCTATTGAAAACAAACCTGTGCTTCTACCTGCGTGGAAAAAAAGGTTCGTTCAAATTAACCGTTAACTAAATTTCAACTCTATGGACTCGCAATAAGATTCAACATGACTAAAATTCCCTAAGCTACCACATGTATTCATTAGTAGCTCTTAAACGTCTCGAGTCGTATCTCTGCCACTCGTCAAGGACGTTTCGAGATCCACGTGTATTTAAGGAACGTTGCTTCGGCTACCCGTTTACTCGTGGAAACGGATCTTAATTACACGTTTCTTTATTACACGTGGGAAACGGGCCAGAAAACCGTGTTCGTGTTACTCAGAAACGGATCTTGGAAACGGGTACCCGAAACCCGGAATCGACCGCGAGCCCTAATTGTAACCAAGTCACGATCTGATGATGGGATCCTGGAGAAATCAAGGGAACTCTTCAACTATTATAGGCACACCTATGGTGATTTGAGTATTTTTTACAGCAGATCGAGCATTTGGTGTTGGAAAGGTGGATGCTTAGTGAAGTCGGTTATTTTTTGTTTAAAATTATTTTATCAATTAATTTAAACTGAACAGGCATGTTTTGTTGAAGTTAGTAGTAACTGCTTAGAATATTTGCAATTTGTCGCGCCGACTTAAATTCGCATTCTTGTTACCTCCACTTTTCACAAAGAAAATGATTTTGAATTTACTGTGACCTTGAAAACGGAATGGAGGAAGACTTCAACGTGTGAGGATTTATTCGATTTGTCGCAGTTGTTGCAGTATAGGTACTTTATACTTTTGTGGCAGTATTTTTGGAAAAAAAGTAGAGTTGTAATGTTGACTATTTTTGGGCCAAGAACGAAATTGATCGACATTTCACAGTCAGATTTAAAAAAAAATTTCATTCCACTTGTTAGTTATCATATTTTACACTCGGTATTAACAATTGTGTTCAGGAAAAAAGTGGACATGGGCCTGTCAGAGGTGGACCGGAAGCTGATGGCGATGTACCGGCGGCTACCGGAAGTGCACCGTAGACAGCTGCAGGTGTACCGGAAGCAGAAGAAACTGTCCACGGTAAGTAAGCTCTACTTCTACAATTTGTAACTTATATTTACTGTGTGTCTTTATTTTGAGGTGTGCTATATACATAGAGTATTTTTGTCATGACATGATATATCATCTACATAGATGATATTTTCACTGACATTTATAGATTTTTTTAACGTACGTATATTATTTCCATATATACGCCGTTTGTAGGGACCATAGACTAATTAACCCAAGACCCCGCATAGCCGGGCGACCCCCGCTGCCACGCTCGAAGTAATTTCACTCTATAGTAAGACACTAATTATTGGAAGTGACAGTAAACTTAGTATGTCTCAATGGCAACCATATATGTCTGACTCTCTCTTACGCCTCACGGGACAATCGCGCGTTCCCTGTCTAGCATTGCCTGCCACTGCATAGAATTAATAAGTGATGTGACACGTTTTTATTCAGTTATTATCGACAGTGACATGTTATCTCTAACATTTTCGTATAATGTTCCAGTCATATTATATGTAGCAATTGTTAAAAATGCGATCCAAATATGCCTGTCTAGCATTGCGTGTTTCCCTCCCGCAGTGTCCCGCACCCCTTCTTTTTGGCAGCTTAGGTTTCAAAGAAATAACGCGCTAAGCAGAGTATAGAAATATCTTGTATATGGTAGGGACACTTTCTCAGAGCCAACTGTAAACCGTAACCCCTGTCAGTCGCCGGATTTCAAATGTGCGAATCTGTCGGTGTTTGACTACATTTGCGAATAGATATGCGAATGTTTAATGACATTCGTGTTTATTCGGACTTGTGTCGGTTTTTAGGCCCACATTAAAGGATACGAACCTCGAACCTTTGCGTAGCGTCCCACATAAGAGCGCACATACATAAATCAACAGTCGGATTTCCGTTCGATATGCAGACTAGCGTGGACGTTTCGGGAATAGTTTGTTTGTTTTTTGCTCATTTTAAAAGTTCTGTGTGGAATATTGATAGCTTATTGTGCGGTGATCTCTAACAAGTGTGCAGCTAATGAAGAATTAGTCTCAAAACGCGTGTAGCTACTCTTTAGTTAGACGGACTGTTATCCTGGCACGGCCGCTACGTGTTGTTTGCAAGGAACAGCTATCACTACACCTAGATATTTTTCTAGCACGAACGAATTGTTGTAAGTGATTGACAAAATAAAAACATCGACAACCCTGTTATCGATAAGTACATACTAATTAAAAATGGGTTTGTGATATTCTTAGTCAATTTGAAAGACAATTTCGGTGTGTGTGTTATAGAGTGACTTATGGGATGATTAAAACAGTGACACGAATAAAGAAAGTTACGAAAGTATTCCACATTATTTTCTGAATTATGTAAAATATAAATAAATTGATAGTTTTGTTATTATTATCTATTTTCTAACGCACCTTATTACCCTATATATATTTGTCTTTGTATTTCCTCTATGACGTTGAAGTGGTACTCATCGATAACAGGACTGTCGATGTTTTTATTTTGTCAATCACTTACAACAAGTTGTTCGTGCTAGAAAAATATCTAGGTGTAGCTATCACCTTATATTACAAAGAGCAAGGTTACTACCGAACAACGTTGCCTATATTTTGTTTCAATAAATAAAAGCGTGATTAACTGTCTGTTTCCAACAAACAAAATTGATAAAGTGACAGATAACAAACAAACAAATTGATAAAGGACAAAACATAAATTAACTAATTGAGGCCTGAGAGACGTTTATGAATAAGGAGGTTAGGATATCAGAATCAGAATCAATCGTTTTATTCGTGATAAAAATTGCATATAAAAAAAAAAAAAAAATTAGGATATTAGGTATAGACGGGACAATATAATAATAATACCAAGACTGAACGGGACGGTCTTATAGAACATTCAATAGCTATAACAGAGAAGGTGCTATTAACTATAGTTGTCATTGTCACAAATTGTGATTATTGCTTACTACTAAAAGGCCCTAAGTACAGTATAAAGGTTTGTTGCCCTCCACCGCTATTTGGAGGGCAACAACGAAACCGATTAAATTATGTAGGCTAGTTACGGTATGCTATTAGCCATCTTGAAACGTGTTTTTAGATTAGTCGCGTCGCGTGTATTCTGTGCTTGGGCACACGCGTATGTCAGCCCTAGAGTTATACTTGCTTTGAGAGATACTGTAATTAATACGTCCTCAAACCTTCGCACATTGGTGAATGTCCGTCATTAGACATGCTTTATCAAAATCATTTTTATTAATGTCGTACCCATCATTAGTTACGGATACACTTGCCAGCATATATGTCCCTTATATGTTTTTATACTACCCCATATGTATTTTGTATCATCCTGTAGATGTGTAGTTTTTTCATTAAGTTTGTATTAAGTATAACTTTGTTTTCTATTTTTTTGTCTTCAGTTTGTGTTATCTGTCGTGGCATCACCAAGTGGACCCTACGGAAGACCAGCGCTAGCTGACATACTAGCTAGCATTTTGCTGAGCAGGGTCCATTTCGTGGTGCTACACCTATACGTCTTTATTTTGTTTGTATGTAAATTTTTATGTAATATTGTGTACGTCATGAATAAATATCTTGAATCTTGAAGCATAACATAACATAAATACTCTTTATTGCAAACCTCAAACAATAGACACAATGTATACACAATACACAAACAAAAAAAGCAGAGGCAAAACAATTGGCGGTCTTATCGCTAAAGAGCGATCTCTTCCAGACAACCTTTGGGAAGCGGAAACCTTATAGACCCGTACCGATAAATTATGAAGTTTCGATAATATTAAAGATGCTTATTATTCGCATACAGAGTTCAGGCCATCCAACTTAGCTAATAATAATAATTTGTGTCATCCTAGGTTGTTGCGTAGGTAGAAACTTAGACATTTCTTTTTTTTTAACATTATTCGTTAAATAGAAAATTAGAGATCAAAATTGTTTTTTCACTGTAACAGCAAAGTTGTTACTGACGCACGGACGCGTTTTGTGTCACTTTCGTCAATGGGAATACTGACGTTCAATCAGCACATATATGTGGACTTTTACAAGCCTATATAAAATTAGAGTTGATCGATTACGTACTGTGCTTTCTAATATATCGGTATCTATTATTTGAATAAATTTGTGCCATATTAATCAATGATATTTATTTACTTTAATTTTTTTTCTTGTATGACCCCTGTTAACAGTACAATAAAATATTAAAGTTATTAAAGTTTGCATCAATATTGTTATAAAAGCGTATCGAAACAATGTTTGAAATTTGTGTCATTATAATCAATGGATTATTTTTATTTTTCAGAATGAAAACTTGTTTTGCGTAAAGGGCATGCGCGGGGAAGGGTAAGGCGCGGGCGGGGTTCATGTGCCGACCAGGCTGCCTAGCGGCTTGTTTGTTTTCTATTATTACTCTATGCATACATATAGTAATAGTAGTAATAAGTGCGACAAAAAGAAACAGCGATTTTTCAGTCGCTCTTCTTTATTTTTCATAGTAAAGAAAGCAATAATATAAAACTTAAGTAAGTTAAGGATAATTAATGTAAACGTAATCCATAAGGGACTGCAATGGCGGATCTGTGTGCCACGGTAAACCTAATTTACCATTTAAACAGTATTTTGGCAAATTGTCACAGATAATTTGTAACTAATAAATATGTAATTTATGCATCAAGGCGGTTTGTTTACAGAGTGGCTATCGTGAAACGCGAAAATCGAAATATCGTTATCTGTCTCTCGGTTGGACTAGCAAAGGGCCGGGCTGGACTTAATAAATTTTTCATCAGTGTGATGTCATAATAAGGCTATGTTTTTATTAACTTATCGTATATAACACATAAAAATAAGCAACTTTTCTTTAACACATTTTTTTAACTCAATAATTTCGAAGTTATGGGGCCCTGAAGGTTAAGTACAATTTGTACTATTTTGGTTGGAATGGTGTCATTATGACACATACTTTATTTTGTAGAATGTGTTAAAATAAGTGTAAAATAAGTTTGGACTTAAAAAATAAAATGGCGACGGGGTATCATTATAACGTGTACTTTTAATGATTTATTTCCGTATAGAATACGCTAAAGTAAGCGTCTTTTATTTGAAAAACTTTTCCCTAAAATCAAAAATGGCCGAGATAATGGACTTTGAACTTGTACATAATTTGGACCTCGAAAAAAAATCATCGACGGGACGTCATTATAACGTGTACATTTTATGATTTTGCCGTATAGAATACGCTAAAATAAGCGTGTTTTACTTGAGAGACTTTTCTCTAAAATCAAGAATGGCCGAGACAATGGACTTTGAACTTGTATATAATTTGGACTTCAAAAAAAATACCATTGACGGGACGTTATTATAACAAGTACTTTTTATGATTATTCTATATAGAATACGCTAAAATAAGCGTGTTTTATTTGAAAAACTATTCTCTACAATCAAAAATTGTCGAGATAATGGCCTTTGAACTTGTATATCGGGACGCCATTATAACGTGTACTTTTTATGATTTTTCCGTATAGAATACGCTAAAATAAGCATGTTTTATTTGAAAAACTTTTCTCTAAAATCAAAAATGGTTGAGATAATGGACTTTGAACTTGTATATAATTTGGACTTCGAAAAAAAACCATCGACGGGACTTCATTGTAACGTGCACTTTTTATGATATTTCGTATATAATACGCTAAAATAAGCTTGTATTATTTGAGAAACTTTTCTCTAAAATCAAAAATGGCCGAGATAATGGACTTTGAACTTGTATATTATTTGGATTTCGAAAAAAACCATCGACGGGACGTCATTATAACTTTTCTCTCAAATCAAAAATGGCCGAGATAATGGACTTTGAACTTATATATTATTTGGATTTCGAAACAAAACCATCGACGGGACGTCATTATAACATGTACTTTTTATGAGTTTTCTATATAGAATACGCGAAAATAAGCGTGTTTTATTTAAAAAACTTTGCTCTCAAGTCAAAAAACCGGCCAAGTGTGAGTCGGACTCGCGCACCGAGGGTCCCGTACAAATCTATAACAAGCAAAAGTTGTAGTATGTTTATTACTAATTTCAATTTAATACCTCTACGCGTTTACGAGGAAAAAGGTAGTAAGTTTAAAATTTAAAAAAAAATTTTTGGTATGATTTTACTAAAAATGTCCACTTTTCATAATTTTTCCTCTATCTGTGCTATATGAAGTTTCTTCGAAGTTTACGCGAAGTACCCTTTAGGTTTTGAGTTTCTTGCGAGTACCTACTCAGTTTCAAAATATGCGACTTAAATTGCTATTTCTTTTGATTGGAATGACATAAAAGTTTGGTTTTGCTACATCTGAAAGGTCCTATAGCCCTGAGTATTTGACATGAATATCAATTTAATACCTCTACGCGTTTACGAGGACAAAGGTAGTAAGTTTAAAATTTAAAAAAATATGTTTTTGTATGATTTTACAAAAAATGTCTACTTTTTGTAATTTTTCCATTGTCTATGCTATATGACGTTGCTTTGTGCCAAATTTCAAGTTTCTGAGTTCACGGGAAGTACCCCGTAGGTTTTGCGAGTGCCGAAAAACTATAAAATTTGCAGCATAAACGACTGTATCTTTTGATTGCGTTGGCTTATAAGTTAGATTTTTTCACAGCTCCAAGGGACAATAAACCTGAATATTTGATATACATTTCAGCTTGATACCTCCACGCGTTCCTGAGAAAAATGGTCTTGACAGACAGACAGACAGACGGACAACAAAGTGATCCTATAAGGGTTCCGTTTTTTCCTTTCGAGGTACGGAACCCTAAAAATGGCCGAGGTAATGAACTCTGAACTTGTTCCTCCTTTTTGTAAAGGGTCGGCAACGCGCATGTGACACCTTTCGTGTTCCAGGCATCCATATGCTACTGCTTACCATCTGGCGGGCCGTATGCTTGTTTGCCACGTTGTGGTATAAAAAAAAAGAGTAAAATAAGAATACAAATAAACAAAATAAACGGAATAAAAACAGAATCAATACAAAATGACAAAATAAAAACAAAATACAGACGAAAAGAAAAAACAAAAATAAAACAAAAGTAAAAAAAAATACGTTAGTGTCGTGGAACACTCGGTTAGAACGAAGTAATATTATTTAATTTTTGACTTTTTCGTAATTTTTGTCGGTTTTTAATTTTTTTAATTTTTTGAGATTTTTGAAATTTTTGAGATTTTTGAGATTTTTGAGATTCTTGAGATTTTTGAGGATTTTGAGATTCTTGAGGTTTTTGAGATTTTTAAGATTTTTGAGATGAGATTTTTAATTTTTTATTTTCGAGATTTTTTGAGATTTTTGAGATTTTTGAGATCCTTGAGATTCTTGAGATTCTTGAGGTTTTTGAGATTTTTAAGATTTTTGAGATTTTTGAGATTTTTATTTTTGAGTTTTGAGATTTTTTGAGATTTTTGAAATTTTTGAAATTTTTGAAATTATAGAATGTTTATAACTTTACTTTTTTCACTTTGCCACTTCTCACTTTCACTTCACTTAATTCTATTTTTCATTTTTTTTATTTCATTCCATTTCACATGTTTCTCAATGCTTTTTCGTGACGGTCACGTGACTTTTTTTCGCCTAGCCCCCCATCCGCGAACCGTCCGATAAGGAACTTCGTTCCAATAAAACAGAACTAAATAAAAATATTTCGTTGCGTTTTCTACCCATAATTCACGATGCTTGAAATCTTCGAAAATGTACTCAACAGTCTAGTCAAAACACAAATAAAGCGGCTACCGCTCAAAAAGGTACGTATTGGCGAGACACGCACGAGTTCATTGCCCTACTCGCCGGCTTCCCGCGACTCGCTCTTCCGCTCAGTTCCTTTGTCGAGTATGTCAGCTTTATCACCCCGCGCTCGCCTCCGTGAGCAAGTACCTACATCGTAACAGCTAAGATGCCAGCGCCTGGTTGACCCATGGATTAGCTTGTTAAGAAGCGAGCCGGGGGTCTACTTCTAGTGGTCATTACAGAAGTAAGCCGAACAGGCGTACCATCAAGGTCACGCGCTATAGTTAAGAAGATTTCCTCTGAACGCAAATATTGTTTCTGTTTAATTTTAGACGAAATATCATTGATGAAAGTGACACAAATTGAAATATCTACTTTAAAATCCCTTTTTGATTATTAGAATGTGAACTCTGATGACTTTAATAATTTATTAAAACGATAACAGCCTAAAAATACGAAATTACCAAGAAACTTAAATTTTCATTGCTTAATTTGACACATATTGATTTTATTGACATATTTTGAGGTGATGATATAGTTAATCCTTATTTTATGAACTCTAATTTTTTATACGTAGTTTTTTAGCCTTGTCATACTATATAAAATTGCACTCGACGTAAATGACACAAACTCGTTTTGTACAACAATAAAACTGTTCTAAATACAAAACAGTTATATTTTCTAACTCTAATATTCTTTTACTCAAGTTATGGCAAGCTAAAAAAGTTAACCTCAAATTATTGAATTACAAAAAAAGCACCAATTGAATATGACACAAAACGCACTGAAAGATTCTCATGTACACACTGTATTTCCAACTTCAATAATAAGTGACTTTAGAATTTTCGAAACTTAACCCTCAAAATATTGCCAACGAGACGGGACTATTATCATATTGTCAAGCATAACGTTGTGTGCGCAGGTGTGCATGCAGCTGGTGGGCGGGCGCGCGCCGGCGCCGCCGCCGCCCGGCTCCCCGCCGCCCGCGCCCGCGCACGCGCCCGCGCACGCCGCGTGCCGCGCGCTCTGCCCCGAGTACCATCTGCAGAGGTTCAAGGAGGTACGCTCTTAGGGTACTAACCACAGACCACAGATCACCGCAACTACGAGTACGAGATGGAGCGTAAGGACGACTCGAGGACTCAAAATAACTATATACCTTAAAGGGATCAATTCGCCTTCGTACAAATTATGTTTTGTTTAGTGTATAATGTTTATTTTATTTTATTTATTTGGAAAGCAAACAGAAATAAGTGAGCAAGAGATAAGGTTTCTAGTACACAATAAAAACATTCACTTATTCCCTTAACAGCTCTCACTGAGACATATATCAACAGAAGTATTACTACACTTAACTTATTAACTACGGATATCACTAATAATAATACTACGGGGAGTGCATACTTAAAGTGTGGGAAAAAGTACAAGAAGAAATAATAGTCACTAAGCGAAAATTTTTTTACATAGATTTAGATGTATCGATACTTTAACAATCAATTGCCAATTTTAACACTTTTTCCTTGAATTGATGTCTATTAAAGTGAAATATGTCGACTGAAACCCAAGACTTATTGTACGTTTCACAAATTTTAGTGCACTAAAGTGTTTCACCACTACTACTATTACTACTATATCCTATGTACGGTTAACCAATTCCTAGGCCACTGTAGAACCTTGTCGTAATGCCAGTTGCCCGTGGACACGTATAAACGTAACCTATTCGCGACCAAACTAGCTATTGTGAGAAGGTTCTAGAGTGGCCTAGGAATCAAATTGGTTGACTGTACCATCAGGTTCAAAATTGCATGGTCAATTTATCAATGAATTCATTCATAAATTGGCCATGCAATTCTGAACCCGATAGTACCTACCTATATCTAAAAGCACGATTGCGTCCCTTCGAAGCAGCTAGTTACAGGATCAACCAAACCTTAATCGAGTCTCTTAACTTCAAACTCGGGTAAATACATTTGTCAGATTAGGCGATTTTGGTATTAAATAAAAGGTAATAAGATAGATATTTGCTGAGAGGGTTGAATGGATTTACCCGAGTTTAAAGTTAAGCGACACTTATGTTCTTATCATCTCATCGCTCCGCGTGTCGTCGCAAGTATTTGCCGTTCTGTCATAAGTGTCATGACAGCCTTCTGCGATTACATTTTATTAATTAATATTAACAGTATTTTTCTCGAATAAAAAAAGAAGACTTTGATAACCGTTTTTCATTAGACACTCCATGCTTGTTCGCCAAAATGGCATAAACGGTAAGTATAGTCTGGCAAACCATTTTTGTCAGTAGAAAAACGCGGCCAATTCAAAATACGTACATGTGGCAACCCTTTGTGATGACTGATGAGACACTGTATTTCATGAAGACCATTTCATTCACATTTCTTTTACATTAGATTTGTTTCTAGTGACTTTCACTCTCTCATCTTAAGCGCGAGTGAGATAGAGCTTCTGCAACGTTCTACATTGAATGCCTGAAATTCTATTTTAAGGCATATGTCAATTGCCTCAACCAGATTATCTGTTGCAGTTGATGACAGATCTAGCGAAATATATCCATCACACAGTAAATGTGTGAAAGGGGCGGAAATACCAACTAAAATTAAAAACGTAGAATTTGATGATCATTGCTGCTTTTTACACAGATTTTTAGTGTTGTCATACTTTTGCTCGCTGTACATTGCTACTGCGTTCGTTGGCTGACCAGACTGTAAATAATAAAGTGAACCAGCCGTTAAACTGATATGTTATTTAACAGGTTAGGCGCAAAGTGATGCATATGAGGGACCAGCAACTCTACTACCACAGGCTCAGAATGTGGCTAGAAGAGCAGTTGCGTAACGAGCGGGAGAGGGAACGGGACAGGTATACTATAATTTTGATCATTCCCACTAATGTTTATTACTGAAATCCGATCCAAGACCGGTTGAGAGATGACATAGATAATGGATTATATACCCATGCGAAAAGAAAAGGGATTATGAATACTGGAAACTTCTTAGGATGATGCTGTTACAATTTGGTGCCATGACCAGGATCATCATCACTACATAGTATAAAACAAAGTCGCTTTCCGCTGTCTGTCCCTATGTATGCTTAGATCTTTAAAACTACGCAACGGATTTTGATGCGGTTTTTTGAATAGATAGAGTGATTCAAGAGGAAGGTTTATATATATAATACATGCCTAATATAGTAGAGAAACGCTGATAATTTTAGAGGTTTCTAATGTGATGTCGTAAATAAACACATTCTTTTGCGCTTACATTGCAAACGCTGGCTGAACCCTACGAGATAGATCAAAATAAGGTACTACAGTATTGTATACCTTAAAAAGGACTACAAAAAGTCCGCGATGGTATATGTATCTCATAGGGTTAACCAACAATAACCATTTTTTTATCCCGTGCGAAGCCGGGGCGGGTCGCTAGTTTAATTATAAAAAGTAGCGGTAACTCTGCATGGAATTTGTGGGGACAAAAAGCAGGGCTTGCACAGTAAACGCCATTCATACATGAAGGTACAGTCAAGTGTAAAAATATGGGTGTACTCATCTTACTCAAAAATATGTCCCATAGTATCTTATTCCGTTGTAATAAGTGCGTAGTACCATATTTATGAGACGATTTTTTCGATACGTATTTTTGCACTTGACTGTACACAAAGTGGAGCTAGGCTAGGTTTGCTCGTTACCTTGTGTCCCTCAGAGCGGAAATAGAAGCCCTGTAATTTTAATTCGTAGTTTTGTAATTTTATCGATCGGAATTTAGACGGGTCAGGCATTTCAAAATCAGGATTTTAAAAATCGGTATAAAGTTTTTCGGGATTATGTAGTTACCCATATTGACTTGACATGTTGGCATTATTTTACAATGACGTGATAAGTGTCATTAATCCCTTGATTAAAACTAGATGCACTCCCCTATTTGGAGTTCTCTTGAGTCCTCACTTTTCGGTCGAATAGGTTCTCCGTTATAATTATATTATAGGCAATTAGTCTGTGCAGTTATATAATAGTAGTTTTTCTACTCCTGCAATATGCCAATTGAATGACTGATAGTGGTATCTAAAACTACATCATTTAAGTGAAGGTGCTAAAGTCTACTTGTCTATAGGTACTTTCTATAACTGCTAGCAGTCACACAATAGTAGTTTATGTAACTGTTACGTAATAAGGGTCCTTAAAACATGAGTGTGGTTTTATGAAATGAGCCGCAGGCGAATTTCATAATAAGATCACACGAGTGTTTTAAGGCCTAATTACGTACAGTTGCATACACTGCTTTATCTACACTCATATTATATATATTAAATTAAGTGTTCGGAAACCATAGAATGACCGCCATTGTACCGTCATGGCCAACTCGATTGTGCCGGCGCTCGCGCGGGACCAATCGAGTTGGCCATGGCGGTAACATTATGTTATCAAATTCGATGTTCCAAATTTGAAACTCATTGCTTAACAATATTTGAGCATGCAACGTTAAAATTACGTTACTGTCGCAGATAAGAAACTTATCATAGTTAAATCGTTTGTTGTAATGCTTGTCATTGTCTACGGTTTTTGAACGCATTTTAGAGTACTTACAGTATGAGTGTAGATAAAACATATTGTGCAACTGTTTTTGTTTTTTTAATGCACTGACTTCCAGGCACCATGTCTCAAAAGGGTTCGTTCTTGTTTTCAATATAAATTATATTTTCAAATTAATATATACTTAAAATTATTTTTGCACAAAATATGAAAAAAATCATTATTATGTATTTTTTTAAATATTAATATCTGAAATAATTTAGTTTTCATATTTATAAAAAGCACAATTGTACCGTAATTTAAACTTTTGCATTGAGAGTTACTTGAACGAAGCCATATTTTTTCGCAATTGAAAACCAACTCGTAGCCTATTGTCTATGACATTTAAAAAGTTAATATTTAAAAAGTTACAACACAATGTACGGCTTCATTCTAGTATTTAAACTCGTATATTTTGTTAATATCAAGAACTTTATGTTAAATTTGATAAAATAAGTGACAAGAAAACTTCACAGTGAATATCCGAAGACTTCGGCACAAAACTAAGAGTTAATTAGTTGACGGAAAAATCCTAAAACAAAATTGATTTATGTTCTCTTGGCACTTAAGAACTTTAAAATTATTTATTAATTAAGTTTTTGCTATTGTCGTAGAAAAAGTTTCGTGTGCAACGGTACATAATTAGGTCTTAAAATTCTCGGGTCTGTTATTACAAAATTCGGCTTCGCCTCATTTTGTAACTTCCACCCTCGAATCTTAAGAACCCTTATTATGTACCTGTTGCACAAAATACTATTATCTACACACATATTGCAAGTACTCAAAGATGGGTTCAGAAGTCGAAGGCAATTGACCTGCATTACTAGGTAGATAGATACTAGTGCTGAAACATACCCATAGTAAAAATAAATAAATTAGAACTGATAAGGAAAGTATATTTATTTATTATAATATAGTTAATAGTAAACATTTACATTTTCGCAACTAAAAATGTTTCGACAAACAATAACTGACAAGTTGATAACAGAAATGGCGGCCGTACAAACCATAGAGAAATATATATAGTACAAACTTCTGTCGCGAGTTTTTTTTTATATTAGCCAACGAACGAAGTCCTTATTCTCATGTCATGCGAGATCAAAATGTCGTGCGGTTTATGTCAAAAAATATATTGTACTGACGTTTCTTATCGACAACATTTTAAAATCTATGGATACTAGAATAGAAACCCATTGAAATTGTGTTGGTTTTGACAGCTGTTCCAAATTTGAAACTCATAACTTAACAATATTTGAGTATGTAAAGTTAAAATTACATTACTGCCACAGATAAGAAACTTATCATAGTGAAATCGTTTGTTGTAATGCTGGTCATTGCCTACGGTTTATGAACGCATTTTAGAGGACTTACAATATGAGTGTAGATAATAGTAGTTTATCTACACCCATATCATAAATCCTTTAGTCTGCGTTCGGAAACCGTATGTAATTACCACCATTATTGCAACCAGTAACGTAACATCAGTGTATTATCTGTGACAGTGTGGTAAAAACGTATGAAAATTCATCACCACATCGATATAACGGTAACGTAATGAAAATCCGACCTCCTCCCCGACTGCGTTTGCCCTCCTCCCCGATCGCCGGCACACGCCCGCCCGACCGCCGGCACAATCGAGTTGGCCATGGCGGTACAATGGCGGGCATTCTAATGGTCTCCGAACACGTCCTTTAGGATTTATAATGTGTGTAGATGAAGCAGTGTTTGCAACTTTACGTAATTAATAGGTATCTATAAAACGATAAATTTCCACAAGAGGTGAAAAAAAAAAATCATACCACGCTAACACCAAATTCGCAAGTGAAGAAATGTTGAAAGCTAGTACAAACGTCATCGCCTATAAGAATTAACATTGTCGTCTATGCGAATAATTGTCAATTGTTATTTGTTATTTTAGCATGCCAGAAAGCAACGTGACCCTAGTAGACGACATACCCCGCCGCAAACGACGAAGCAGCAGCCCTAAGCAACGGCTAGGCGCCGCCCCCAAACGCAAGCTAGCACCGCCCTCCCGCCCCCACCGGATCCTGCAGATGCTCAAGCACAAGGCGCCTGCGCGGCTACTCAAGCTCAAGGACGACGATAAGGAGGTTGAGCCGCCTGAGGCCTTCCCTTTAGATAAGGTAACACATCAACTAATAGACCGTAAGCCAGGAACAAATTTCGTTGGTCATCGCGTCCCAGGCGACAACTTGTGAAGTGGTTAAGTGTAATGAAGCCTCGTGAAGCTCAGCTGCCTCTCCGTTAGTGGATTGAGGAACGGCAGACATTTGATTGGTTTAAAAAAATGGTTATCGCGTCCCGACTGAAACTTTGTCAGATGATTGTTAATAATATATTAACCTATCCTATTATAAATAAAAAATCGTCAGTCAGCTGTATCGCTGTGAAAAGACCGTCAGCTGGTCACGTGAACATACGATCTTCAGGGCATCAGCAGACGGTCTTTCCACCCAGATACAGCCGGCTGACGATTTTTCATGTTTGTACAGCCTTGGCCAGAAGTGTTGAGCACCCTTGCGATTTTCATACAAAACTCGAAACTTTAGTCCAGCGTTTCTATCTTTTTTGAAGTTATTTTATCAATTAATTCAAACTGAACAGGCATGTTTTGTTGAAGTTAGTGAAGTTTTCTAGATATATAAATAAAATATAACATTTTACGTCACCGTACATTGTTATTATTGGGAAATAATACTTAACATCAAAACTGTAAACAAAAAACTGCTATGCTCAACACTTCTGGCCAAGGCTGTAGGTGTAGGAGCATATAAACTATCATCAGATTTTTTTTTATTGTGACGCCATGACTTTTTTTTAAGTGATTAAATAACCGCCGCTCCTTAACCCACCAACGGAGCGGCAGCTGACCTTCACGGGGCTTCATAATACATCGCCCTTAACCGCTTCACAAGTTATCGTGTGGGACGCGATTGGTCATGAAATTTGTTCCTGGCTTACGGTCCATAATCTTGTCTGCAGATGTATGTTTTTTTACTACTGTTGCATCTTAAAACCATGCAACTGCAAAATTTGAGTGTAACTTCATATTAGCGACATTACATTTTTTATGATTAAATAGATTGTGCTGATAGATACTCGTGTTTCGCTTGCAAGACAAGCTCTCTTGCGGTCATACGGGTATGACAAAATTTTGGAATACTTTCCTGTATACGACATATTTTGCAGGCATACGATTTTTCACCGACATGCGTTCTTTATGTACTTGGCCTACTTGGAGGTGAACATAGACATACTAGCCTATACCTGTCATGGTAATAATAATACCAAGATCGAACGGGATGGTCTTATTGGTCTTATTACACTTGCAATAGGTACCTACGACAGAGAAGGTACTATTATCGTTGGTCCTTGTCATAGTCTCACCTTTTTTTGTTACCCTCCACGCCATTACTTATAGCAGTGGAGGGTCACAAACAGATATGATTGGCGATTTCTTCAAGAATTTATGTGTTTACTACGAGAAAACTTGTTATTTTTTCTTAGAAAGTTGTGTCGCTAAGGAAAACAATAGTAAATTGTTTTGTTTTGTGCTGTAGAATTGATTTTATCGTCTATGTCTATCCTTTACTGTAGTACGCGTGTGCGGTCTCTAGTTAAATTATTGCTTTGAGGAGGTGAATTGCTTGTTAAGTCATGAACAATATGATTCATGACACTTGCTCGTAAAAATGCTATTTCTCGCAGGCGTTGAGGGAGTTTTAGCCTATTACATTTCCGCGGGAGTTTTATTACACCAAAGCTAGCCAAAGTCAAATTAGCCAGGCAAATTTGAGCACAAACCCTTATTTCACAATGTACTATTAATAATGTAAAGATAAAAGATATTTATTCTTCAATTTAGGCACATTACAATGCACTTATGAACGTCAGAGAAAAAAAACTACCACCGGTTCTAACTCTACACCTCTGACCTGAGAATTATTATGACCGGCAAGAAACTCGGCGGGACTTATTTTTTCAAACCAGTAATACATTAGATCTTAAAGATATACAATAATGCGTAATTCTATAAGAAGACATATCAAAACAACTTGAGAGACGGACAATGTACCTATTGTTTAATTAAAAAGAAAAAAATTATGAAAAATATAATCCAAATCTCATTGCTTCACAAAACGATTGATATGCTTTCCTATCTGAACTGTGTCCTAACTGTTCGATGATTTTGTAGTAGTGTCTGGTTTAGGCCATACGTTATCTAAGACATCTCTCCTACTAATTTGTGTAACGATTTATTTCTCTTTAATTTGTAGGAGGACAACGTAAGCGACACGGAGACGATAGTCGGCGAGAAAGAGACGGAGCTATGCAAGGAGATGAAAGAGTGCCTCGTGAAGTTCGCGAGTTTCGCGCTGAACAGTCTCGACAAGGGTCTGCAGGAGTATTACCATGAGGACTTGCCGGACTCGGTCAGCCCGCCGCTACAGGTATGCACACTGCATTGCTTGTACTTCACTATTTAATGTTATACGACTAAAGGCTCGTTTTCATAGCCTAAAACGAATGAAGACGTTTCAAAGGATACTTGAATAGGGATGATGACACATGTTAAATTTTGTTATAAAATGAAGTTGAATGGATGCAATGTGGATATATCCTAATAAAGTATAAATAAAATAAAAAATATTGAAAGGCCTCAAAATTTCAAGTTTTTAAGATACGGAATTAAATAAAACAATATAATCATTCGGATTCTCACATATTATCAACTTTGATTGATTCAATCTGTCAAAAGCAGAGTAAAATTGCACTAGCACTATGATTGTAAATAAGTTTTAATGGCATTTGACATATTATTTTGTGAAGTAGATTTTTAGGGTTCCGTAGCTAAAGTGGCAAAAACGTAACCCTTATAGTTTCGTTATGTCCGTCTGTCCGTCCGTCCGTCCGTATATCACATCCATTTTACTCGGAAACTATAAAACGTATATCTTAATAAATATTTAAATATAAGGTGTGTTTTTGTATGCCGCTACTTAGTTTTGTAGTAAAATTGCTGAAAAAGATATTTTAAGGAGGGGCACTACTCCATACATGTAATTATTTGTCAAAAAAAATTTTTTTACGAAATATCGACATGATGTCACTCGACAGTTCGTTCAAAATAACACTTGTCTTGTTGTCCTGAACATCAATAAAAAAAAAACATTGCGGTCTGTTTGAATTTTTTATTTATTTAGTGTGTAATTTAAGAAAATATCACCCCGTAAGTCTAAAAAACTTGTGTCCCCCCTGTCACTTTTGAACTGGAGATCCAAAAAATATGAAAAAAAATTTAGAACATTATCGGTTTTAAATTATTGAGTTATCTCCTAAAAACTCATTTCATACGCAGATACGACCTTTTGATATTACTTTTTCTATAGTAGGTACGAAACCGCGTGGTCCGACACGCACTGGGCCGGTTTTTTGTCTATTAAAGATAATTTTATTTTGTATGTATACATGTAGTTTCATTTTTTTACGTGTACGTACGTTACGTAAGTGGGTTCACGTGTTAGAAAACTGTACTTACTTTAGTTAGCAAAAAATTACACGTCATATTGGACAGGGGGGGGAGGAGTCCTGAAAATATCACCAAAGATCACCGAGGGGGGGGGGGGGGTCTAAAACAAGCCAAAAACGTATGACGCGATTAATGGACGCCCCCCCAAAATAGAAATTTCATATTTTTTTCATACTTTAAACAAGGCGACTGCCCCACGGTTGGACAGTCGGTTGTTTAAAGTATAGCCTGAACGCGATTTTGTACAGGCATTGTCAATCCATGTCTTAATCATCCTTGATGCCTATACAAAATCGCGTTCCTCGAACCTTCAGGCTATACGTCTGTTTTCGGTACGAAGTGCCACAGCGCCATCTGTCGAGTCTGAAGTCGAGTTATTCTGTTAGCGTTAAGCGACGAACAAAGTATTAGAAACTAGGATTTAGTGTCTGGTGTTACCGATAGATGCTTTAACCTGAAATAAAGGAACGCGATTTTGTATGGATATTGTCCATCCATGTCTATATCATCCTTGCTAACAACAAAACGAATCGTTTGATACCATACATGAAAAAAATCATCATACCTATTATTCCCTTCCTCCAATAAAGAGATTGGGATTCCATAATGCCCTCCTCCGTCTTGCGTCAGAGTAAATAATAGGCCGCTTATTCATAACCGTGTTTCCAATCTCTATCGATCGTATTTTCAAAATCGTTTGTCCTTATCAGTCACTTTGGTAGTTGTTTTTGTTAGAGACAGACAAACCATAATTTTAATTTTGTTTTAATCGTTTATTTTTTGACACATGATTTTAGCATTTATCAGAAAGATAATAATAATTATTATTAATTAGAAAGTAATAATAATTTCGTACACAACTAGCAAATGATAGTAGAATATATTCATATAGGTGTTTGTTACATTTTTAAATATATTTTTTTGTACTGATACTGACCTAATCATAATTGAACAGATTAAACGCATAAATTCTTCACATTTACGAGAGCATTATCAACCTTCAACATATCCCATGTTGGATTTTTTTCTTGGTTATACCAGTTATATTAACAATTTCATGATTTTCGTTGACGTGCCCTCATTTACGTTGTTTCTCCAGGAAATGTCTCCAACGACCTCCGAGCCCATGCCCGTCTACACTCCAAAACCCAGCCAGAGGTTACTCCAAGTCAACAAGTTCTTGCGCGACGACACAGTCGAGTTTCAGTCGCAAATCGCACCAGAAGTCCTCAACGTACCACTAAACGCACGCCGCACGCCCGTCCTAATCGAGGAAGAAGAAAAATGCATTAAAGTCGACGAAAAAGACCCAAATGTATTCAAATATGTCACCTTCGGCCTTGAAATAAAAAAAGCAATGGAAGAATGCCAGAATATCATCAATTCTTATAACAGTATTAATAAAGAAGAGGGCAAAGAGGAACAGGACGGGCCGCTGTCTTTAGAACAAATATGCGAAGTCATGATGAGCTTGGACAAGAATTCAGCTGAGTTCTTAGATAAAATGGACTCCGATGAACCAATAGATATAAACACAGCTAACACTAAACTTGTAGAACTTGTTGAAAACATGCCGCAGATATTAGCGAACATGCCCGAAATAGCGTCAAAACTATCCGAATTCGCCAACGCGTCTTTCGAACTCCCCGAATTCGCTTCGATCATGAACAGCCTCCCTGAAGTTAACAACGAGGCGCAATTAACGCCGGAAACATTGAAACAGATTAGAGAACTAAAATTGCATAAGAATAAGGATAGCGTTAAGGTTACTAAGAACACTGCCAAACGTAAGACAAGGAAAATTAAGAGTAATTTAGATCATGACGATATAATAGGGACTATGACTTTAGAATTCGATAGCCAAGACATAACGGAACTGTTGAAAGATGAAAATGACTTACAAGCTATAATGAAAAACAAAAATAACAAAGAGGACTTCAAAATCTCGGATCTACTCTTCTCCATATCAGCTCAAGTAGTAATTAACAAGGTATTCGAATATTTAAAGCAAAATAAGAGTCCAGAGTTAGCTAAGTGTCTGGAAGACGATTTAAATAAGGACATTTTTAATACGCCTAAGAATTGCATTAATGCCGAAATGTATACAAAAGCGTCGACGATATTTGACAATTTTGTTAAAGATGCTCTAAGCATGGATGAGTTGAGAGAGCTTGTTAAAACTAGGTTCAACTCTATGAAACACTATGTAGCTACGAAATTTAAAGGTATACCTGTAGAATTACTAGAAAACGAGATAGAAGCAATGCTTGACAAATTTTATACATACATACAAGATTTAGCTGGAAAGCAGAAAGCAAGCGATAGCGAAAAAATAATAGAAAAGCTTGAGGAGTTCAATAAAAACTCTCCGTCGGAAAGTGATAGTGAAAGCTGCCCAGCCTCTAAAGAATCATTAAAACAAATATCTAAACTTCTAAGCACATCTGCTGGAAACACTTTCGATCTACTAATAATGAAACTATCAAAAATGTCCCAGGACAAGAAGACGTCAGTGAAAAGTCTCAAATTCAAATATATAGATGTAATAAAAAGGTGCGCGGATTCAGTCCAACTCACAGGCTGGATTCTACTCAATCCAGAAATTGCTAGTAATGTTATAGAAGAATTAACCGGAATACCAAGTAAAAATACAGAAAATGTGCCAGATTTTCTTACTATGCCCGAGAATGAAAAGAAAGAATACTTCCTAGAGCGCTTAAAAGATATGAATAAGACTTACATGGACACGTTGCCTAAAGACGCCCTCTCGGGAGACGAGTGGTTAGTCATATTATATAGATTAGAAAAACTAGAAGGTAAGATTAAGGAATCTTTTACTAAACTATCTTTACCTAAAAGCCCAGCGATACAGGCGAGCGAAGCTGAAATATTAGTCGCTAAAGGACTAAGCAAAATCATAGGTAAGGCTAACGCTAGAGTAGTAAAAAAAACAGAAACTAAAGTTAAAAAGGAAGAAAATGAGACGGAAGAAGAGAAGAAATCTAAAAACGAAGCATTGCTAGCGAAATGCGAAGCGATACTAACATCTAAAGGAGAAAAATCGTTACTAGACAGTTTTTATACTATAAAATCATATATAACTCAAGGCCTACCAGTACCAGAATCCTATAAAAAACACGTAATTTCAATATGCTCGAGCATAGACGCGAAATTACTGGACGACGATATACAAGAAACTTTAAAACTGGACGAAGACGATGATAAAGAGAAAGATAAAACTAACTTATCAGTCATAGGCTCTCAGAACCCAGAAATGCTAGCGAAATATTCGGCTCAAGCTTTAAGAAACGCCAAGCAAACGCTGAACGCAGTAGCGTTTAGAAACATGATGAGGAACGGTCAAACTAAGTCTGAATCGGACGCGTGCGATACGCCGAAAACGGATTGCAAGTGGACGAACGATTGTAGCTGTAATTCTTGTAAAGACAACGATAGCGTGTGTTTGGGTACGTATTCACTCATATATTTTATATTTAGTACGCGCCTTATTTTATTTTCAAGCGACTTCAAGATTTCGAAGGAGGAGGTTATCAATTCGTCGGGATCTTTGTTTTTGCAATTTTTTTTATTATGTATATTCACCGATTATTCGAAGACTTTGGAAAATTATTTTTTTGTTTGAAAGAGTATACTTCACAGTTGGTCCCATTGTAACCAGGTCAGGATCTGATGATGGGATCCTGGAGAAATCGAGGGCACTCTTCAACTATTATAGGCACACCTATAGTGACTTGAGAATTTTTTACAGCAGCTCGAGCATTTGCTTTTGGAAAGGTGGATGCTTAGTGAAGTCGGTTCTTTTTTGTTTAAAATTATTCTTTTTATGAAGCATCATGATTACCGGACGAGCGGAGCGTAAGCAAAGCAAGTTCCTAAAAACAACTTCTGGCTACTGGGACGTCTCAGCATTTCGATGGCTTTTTGATTTTGAGAGTTTGTTCCGCGATAAATTTTCTGATCTTCATGAAATTTGTTGGGGAGGTAGCAGAGATACATATAATTTGAGAGTTCGTATATGAGCAGGATCTACCTAGAGGTCATGGACCTAGAAGGCTCGAAAAAATCATCATTAGGGTCTTGTTATATTGGTTAACTCGTTTGCAAGGAAATCGCGAGTTCTCAGTTCGAGGCGGACTAGGGTTGCAAAAAAACGATTTTTTTTCTGTCATGAAAAAAAACCTGAAAAAAAAACCGTGAAAAAGAACAGTTTTTTTTCTGGAATATGTTTTTTTTTTCAAAACTACAAAATCTCAAAATTTGCAAGGCAGTTAGTACTCTTATACGGTTGTTTTAGACTTTATGTTAACTATTAAACTAATTTAATTTAACAACTTTAATTTCTGGTTTTATTAAACTTATATTAATGAAATATGTAGTGGTACTATGCTGCTGATAGTTCTAGTGAATAAGTTCAAAGTTTTTTTTGCATTTACTGAGAATAGTTTAGTTACATAACAGACATACCTACTTTATAGTACATTACTGCAGAGACCAGTAAGTAAGCTTTCCTGGCTGAGTATTTAGTAGCTACAATACGAAGCCAGGTAAGCTGATTACGGTCGAAGCATGTATAGTGCTTTTCTCAAACATGTAAGGAAATAAAATTACTTGTTTAGTGCTTCAGTTACTGGCTGAGTGATTTAATGTTGTATGAAAATCCTTTACGTACGTCGCGCTGAACCTGCCTTGGAATAGAGTCCCTACTGGTCTCTAATTACTAACGTAACAGGAACATTTCCGAGCATGTTTGAGAAAATGTACTTACAGTTAGGTGCATAACTGAACCAATGTGCATCACTTTGACATGTTTCTTTCATTATTTCAGAAGAGGCTAGTTATTAAGTTACTATTTTATTATTAATTGGTAACAACGCTAATAAACTTACTGACCTATTATGTTATTGTAGATAAAAATAAACATTTTCTCTATTAGATAATATTTGGTACTGACTCAGTTTTGCACCGACATCGTTAAATGAAGATAAGTCTTATCAATTATGAAAAAAATAAAAACTTTCAGGTTATATTTGTTCGTCTCGGTGTCAGCTATGTATCCATATGAAAGCCAATTTCGATTCATTGCATTCACAATCTTGATTTTTTTATTCGTCCATGATTTTGAACCAAAAACCGTTAAACTACATTTTTTTTATTTAACCCGATATTGATATTTTTCTTTTACACAACCAGGTAAGACAATTAGTTGAAATAGTACATTATATGCTCTTTAAAATGAGGTGTATGACTTTTATATCACTCACGTATTTTTATGGTTATCTCAGAATGAAGTCCGCTACAAAAATTAACTAACGAGAAAGTTGTTCGGCCATTTGCCTTGACTCAGTTTTGCACCTGACAATACATTGCCAGTAACTAATTACAAAAATAAGCCTGATTTAAATGTTTGATAACTAAAATAATGGTCGTGGAATTCCTTACTTTATATGAGTTACTGAATTGGGAATGCCTAAGAAAAAATGAAATAATGGGAAAAATAAATTAGGTGAAATTTCACAGTTTTCGGTATGAAATTGAGAAAAATGAAGTCGGAAGAAAATAATTTGTGAAGCAGTTTTGTAGCGGTACCCAAGGATTAATATTTTACGTTTAGAACTTTTATGTAACTTTGATTGTTATCAAATTATTTACATTTTACTAAGGTACTAATTTTGACTCAGTTATGCACCTAACTGTAGTTTTAAGTTACTTATATGAATAAATCACGAAAAACCGTGTTTGTCGTAATATTTGTTCATCTGAAAATGTTTTTTTTTCATAAATTTGAAATAAAACATTTTTATTTTTTTTCTATTTGCAACCCTAAGGCGGACTACTAGTTATGTTATGATTATAAAATCGTGTGTTCAGGGGATATAGTGAAGCAGTGCTACGACGACAAGAGCAAGACGGGGCTAGAAGAGAAGAAGAAAGAAGTGAAACCGGCCAAGCCGGTCGCGAAGCCCGTGGCAAAGCCGAAAGTCTGCGAGAACGCGTCACACCAGCAGCATGTCTGTAAAGGTTAGTTATTATTACTTCCTAAACTGTTTTACCTATACCTTAGACGACAAATTTTCCAACGTACTTATACAGGTGGATTTTCTTTTTGGGTCAGTGAGGGCAGCTACCAGATCCTGTGCTGCTACGCGAATACACACAAATTGAAGAATTTTTTTTCTATACATTTAATATAATATAAAGACAAAATTGAAATTTTATTTACATTTTTCTTTCTCGCCAATAAGTCCTGTTACGTTTAAGGATGTATGAAGACATTATAGTAACAGCAACAGATAGAAAACTGTGAATCAAATTTGACTTTTTCTCCATAGTAAATATATGGAAAAAGTTTTCCCTAATTTGTGTTTTTTTAGTACATTACCGTAAGTTGACCCCTATGTATCCTATACTCTTGATCAGGGATGTTACAGAGCTCCGGTTCCGTTAAGTCGGAACTTCTGATTGGTTTTAAACATCCGCTTTGGTTACGGTTCTGTTACTTTCAAAACAGAAGTTATATCGGATGTTATAGCAACGTAGTGGGAGGAAATGAACGGCGTACATTAAAAACAAACAGGTTTATAGACCTACCCTTAACATCTCGTCCATCTATCCATTCTGGCTCCGATTCTGGTTCCGCTTCCGTTTTCTATTCCGATACTGTTTCTGGTTCCGATGAACTAAATTTAAAACATCTGATTCCGCTTTCGGTTCCGATAAAACCACATCTGGTACATCCCTGCTCTTGATACTGGATAGGAATGGGATCGATTGGCATCCAAAAAAAGTTTGTCAAAACTGCCTTTTTTCTCGCACTCTGTATGTTTTTTCCAAAATCTGTAAACGCTAATCTTCATTAATTTGAAATCGAGGGGAGGTCTTCTAAGACCATTTTCGCGTAGCAGCACGGGATCTGGTAGCTGCCCTCACTGACCCAAAAAGAAAATCCACCTGTATATGTTACATACTAGCTGTAACGAACGAATAACCTGAAAAATAACTGACATTACGATGTCACACGTTTGTTTAAAGCCTGACTGAATATAAAGCTTGTCCCAGTAAAAAATGTCGTTAGTTTACGCAGCGTTGGTATATCTGGTTTCAATGAAAATGGTTGTAACTGGCTGGTTATATGTTAAATGCATCTCGGTTCTTTATTTAATATTAGAAAAAAATCTGTCACTGTCACATTTTCAAAAATCTCGTCTCCAAAAGAAAAACTTCATGAGAAAATATTGTACAAATATGTCCAATATTAAGGCATTTTCACGAAAAAAGTGGCAATGGAGCTAAACACGTCTGTTGGAACTGTGTAAAGGGTCCTAAAACAATTCAGAGAGACTGGCGGTATTCGACGGCGTCCTGGAAGTGGTCGGAAGACCGGGTTTGTTAAGAAAAATATTGAGAAGAGTATCATAGCTGCTTTGCTGAAAAACCCTACATCATCTGTAAGAGATTTAGCTAAAAAGTTTAAAACGTCTAAATCCACTGTGCAACGAGTAAAGAAAAATAATTCTATAAAGACTTTCAAACAAACTAAAGTGCCTAATAGGAATTCGAAACAAGAAACTGACGCTAAAACGAGATCAAGAAAACTGTATTCAAAAATGTACGACAAAAAAATACTGTATTGTGATGGACGACGAAACATATTGCAAGCTTGATTTTAAATCACTGCCGGGACATCATTTTTATTCGGGGACCGATAGAAAAACTATCAATGACGAGTACAATGTCATGAAAACGGATAAATTTGCGAAGAAGGTTCTTGTGTGGCAAGCGATCTGTTCTTGCGGCAAACGCAGCACTCCATACTTTGCTAAAGGAACTATGAAAGGCGATGTATACCTTAAAGAGTGCATGGAAAAGCTATTATTGCAGTTTTTTAGGCGACACAAGAAGCCAGTTCTGGTTTGGCCTGATCTGGCCACGTGCCACTATTTTAAAAATGTGATAAAATGGTACAAAGCCAATAATGTCGAATTTGTGGAAAAATACCAAAATCCTCCTAACTGTCCTGAATTACGACCTATAGAAAAATATTGGGCTCGTATGAAGCAGAAGCTCTTAAAACATAAAACTAACGCCACATCAGTTGAAAACTTCAAGCGAAAATGGAATGCAGCTTCAAAACTAATCACAGACACTGATGTACAAAACCTGATGGCAGGTATCAAAAGAAAATTACGAAGTTTCTGGATGAATAAACAATAGAACAAAAACATAACAAAAATACGTTTTGTTTACTACATTTCTAATAAACTGTTGTCAAAAATTTGGTAACTTTTTATTGCTTACATTATTTCATACTAACTAATAAACGACATTTTTTTCTGGGACAAGCTTTATGAGACAAGACAGTATGGATGGTATGTACAAGGAGGATCGGTCTCTCTTATAGGAAAACGGTCGAAAAAGTAAAGTAAGCACTAAACAATAGTTCCAAATATCTCCGGGTGGCGCTAGGTACAGTTGAGCATTTGAAATGAATTTATATTTAATACTTATATGACATTCTAAATAAAATTAATATTCAGAGTGTTTTTCTTCTCCGCAAATAATTATTTTGTAAATATGTATGGATTTAACTTTTTAACATCAAAATTAATTTAATCAAATTTAATATCATTGTGGCGCCATCAGTTTATCGCCTTCTGACGGACACTTTTGTAACATAGAGATTTTTATCCTCCTTGTACAGTCGACTACAGAGAGATGTATCCACTTTTGGACCTTATTACAACGCAATAAGGTGAAAAAGTGGATACATCTCTTTGTAGTCGACCGTACCACCCATACAAGAAAGGATGAATGCACTATAAGGATGTTTTTTTTTCAGTGGGTCACTCGAACGGCACAAACGCTTGCGCGGGAGACGGTGCCGCGGACCAACCCTGCACGTGTTGCTACTGCACCGTGTTCGGACACGCGGTGAGCTTGCACACATACATATACGAGTCGTACATACAGCAACCCACTCTTAACTGTACATCGGTGGACCTAATTACAAAAGGTATACGGTCCACCAGATATCATCAGGTCGCCATCAGATATATCGGAGCGGCCAAGTTTGTCACAAATATTTGAACAACGCCTCTATTGTCAAGGCGATAAAGTGCATGTTCAGATATTTTTGAGTACCCTGGCCGCTCCGATATATATGATGGCGACTGTACATACAGAGTAAAAATCGTTATATAGGTGGTTATTTTCCCGAACGAAGTGAGGGAAAATTGTTCGAGTGGTAATATGGCTTTTAGACCAGAGTAATGCGTTGAGAGTAATGAGTAGAGATTGTTAACCAAGGGTTGAAAGTGACCCTTTCACCTGAGATATTACTCGTTGCTCGAACGAAGTGAGAGCGCCAATAGTTCGAGGGTGAAATGGGTAATTTCACTCGAGTTAAACACTCTGCTTTTCATTTCGACTGTGAGGAAAGTACAATACCACACGCACATTTTATAAAACTGGTATAAAGAATAATCTATAAAAATGTTAAGTAAAATTTGAACAATTTGAAAAAGACAAATTCAATGTTTTGCCGGTGGTCGGGGAGCAGGGCATCCGGATGGGCACCGGCTCAAAACACAGCTAATTACGTTCCACCATAGGGATGGAAAAGCAATTTTCCACGCGGCTATCTATCCAGGAAAATAAAACTTTCCGAACAGGAGAGATGAAAAATAAACGAAATGTATATATTTCGACAGCCACCACTTACGACGCCGGTACCGCGGAACTTCAACGAGACTCGGGAGCGTTTACGCTCCATACTCAACAAGAAGAAACAGAAATGCAGGACGGCCAACGTACGTAAACATACAAATAAACATTCACATATGTATTTATAGTAGTTTATGTAACTGTTACGTACCTAATTACGTACAGTTGCATACACTGCTTTATCTACACACATATTATAAATCCTAAATGAAGTGTTAGGAAACCATTAGAATGACCGCCATTGCACCGCCATGACCACAGACCATATAACTAATACAGACGCCCAAACTCCATAGTCCCAAGCGATCCCGTCCTAAGTATCCAAGAACGGTATCCAAACTTTAGTTCATAAAACGCTAAACAGATGACGGCACCGATCTATTAGGAAATTGATGTTGCGGTTGCGACATCTATTATATCTACAACACACATTAGCTACCTGTTACTTATACTAATATATTTAAGTGTCACTAGATGGCGTTTTACAGGCGCCCAGATATGGTATTCAAATAATGTATATTTATAGCCCTCGTTAGGTAGGCAGGTACTGCACCTAGAAAAGACACGGTAGTAAAGTAGACGGCCAAGTTCGCACAGTAAAAATACGACACTACTATCGGTGGTTACAAGATAATTATGCATTAATTATATAAAGATTGTAGGACCAGTATTCGCGGTATATACCTATTCCTCTTTTCGTATTTGGTGCACAATAAAGAATGTTTATTATTATTATTTTCTCTCCTCTATCCCCTTCCCCCTCTCCCCCAGAACTTTAGTGGTTATCATACGTGCATGCGATGCAAATGAAAGAAACCGCGCTACTCGCTAGTAGGTATACGATCTCTACATCAGAATGCCACCTTTATAATTCATAATAGCTTGGAAATTATACCACGACGGTGGCAAACAAGCATACGGCCCGCCTGATGGTAAGCAGCTACCGTAGGCTATGGACGCCTGCAACTCCAGAGGTGTCACATGCGCGTTGCCGGTCCTTCACAAAACGGAGGACTCACTGTGTTGACGGCTAAAGGAACAAGAGGGTCCCTCATCGTCAACACACTGGGTCCTCTTTGAGCTTAGCTTATGTATAAGTATTTTTAAATCGATTAGTAACAAAACCATTGGTAATTTGGTACTGGTCCATTTTATTATTATTATTAACACTTAATACTCGTACATGAAAACTAAGAAGGTTTGAAAATACTCTAGGTGCATATAATATCATTTTAAATGTCACACAGCCTGAATGAAAGTAAATCAAGACTTGGCCATTTTTAACGTAGGTAGGTACCTACGCAGGTGCGTACTGACCAGAAATAAAGACAAATGTGAATCCGGTTATATTTACACATTCACTGGCCTACGTAGCTAAGATGATTTAACAAACCAGTATAAGAGCGCTCCTCGACTACGCATAGTTGTCATAAAACTATAGTTCAAGTTACAGTGGCTACTCGAAAACTTGACTCGGCTGTGCTCACACATGTGATCAAAATAACTGAGGCGCAGAATGGGACTCGGGACTTCGGGAGAGTCGATAGGCCCGCTTATAGGTGTCATACTTACTTTATGGTGTCATGCTACACACGACGGCAAGTCACAGTTGTAATGTAAGTAATCTACAGTAGTCAATTACCGATTACTCTTAGGATTTTAGAGTAGGTAACTAACTTCAGGGCTAGAACCGTGAACCACTTCAAAGATAATAGATAAAAAAAAAGGTGAAAGATATTTATTATCCGTTCGTCGAATATGCAAGAGCTATAGAGACAGATTCGCGGTAGGCCCGCAGGTGTCAGGCCATAAGCTTGGATTTGACAAATGTTTAATTTTAATTACGTTTTCAGTACTAGTTAATTATATTTTTGCAACATGTTATAAATTCTTAGTTAATTTTATTTTATCAGATTATATTTAAAATTATGTATTTAGTTGTCTAGATAGGAACACATTATCTTCATATAATGACACTAGGTAATAAATTTATATTATTGACAATATAAAAGCACTACTTAAGTATTTGTGCGTTTTTAAATATCTGATACCTGTAAAATTGTACCTAACGCAATTGTACTGCTTAATGTTCTATTCTTGTTTTATATTTTCGAAATGTTAAATTATACTCATAATAAATCATAATGGATTCTGGTATTAAAAAAACATAACATAAATCAATGATTAAAAAAATAACCTACGCTACCTAAAACAGTACCTAGACTACCTAGTAGGACACACCTAGTTATACCTAGTTACTTACACAGATAAAATATAAATTTGGTCCAATAAAACCCATCCATATATCTAGGAAAACCTACGTCGGAGCAAGCATTGCGTACCAGAAAAATATCATAACTAACGTAAGGTCAAAGATTCAATGTTTTAAACCCAAGGTCAAATCTGACTTTTCACACGTTCGACGCTACACCGCTCTCATAAATTTGTTCATTTCACGAAATATATGTGTCAAAATGCCGTCTTGTGTCTTGCGAAAGTTTAGGAATAATACCAGAAACACAAATAAAGGCAAAGGTGCAACCTTAGAGCATTCAACCAACCGGAGTGGCCATTGACAGGTGTTTCCCTCTACCGAAAATATATGACCAGTGGTCATATTTATTGTATGGACTGACGTTTATCTGACGTGGCTATTTGTACGTTACGTACGAATAACCATACATTTAACGTTCCCCTCCCCCGTAAAAATCGGCAGACTTTTTGGATAGAAAATAACAAACATGGCCGCTCCGGTTGGTTGAATTCTCTAAGGGTAGTAAAATATTTTCTCTTGACAAAAATATGCAGTGCGAAGCGATCAAAACGAAAATTGCATGCAAGACAGAGTAAGTAGTGTTGGCAATTATTGTGAGAAAAGTGCTACTACTTTCTAGGTACCGCGCCGTGGCGGCCTTGTGGCGTGTTGTTTGTGGCCATTCAATTTTAGACACCTGCTTGAACCGTGTGGCGGTTCACATAGGGATCATCTATTGATGGACGTAAAGAAACGCGAATAGCTCGGCAGCGTCAACAGACTTGATAAAAGATAAAGATAATGTTTTATTTTAAATACGAGTTCAATGTAAAATATTTCAGGAGAACTATTATATTCATGCTTATTTTAGTTGTTGATTTTATGATCCTGTCTAAAAAGCAGATTATTTCGATTTCGATCCGAATGATTTGATGAAGATTTTAAATTTGTACTGTATTTAATTTAATGTTAAAAGAAATAATTATTAACCATTAACTTAAAAAAAAATTAAAGTCAGAAAAATAATAGTGGGAGGTAAATTTTATTATTGATGCTACTCATGACATCGATGATGACATCGACATAAAAAAGGTATCAAGTTAAATATAATTGTTTGTATAATGTAATAAAGCCTGGCAAGATTCTATTTGGCCAAATATTAGAGAGAATATCGCAGTGTAAGTAATTAGTTTGCTGACCGTATTTACGCATGCGTTAGTGTGCGCATGTCGCCGTCTTAAGGACGCACACATTTAAAAATGATACTAAATGTTTTCGCTTTGAGGGCGGCACATTTAACCTTTTGTATCGATGTTAATTCGATATCTAATTATTGCTAAATTATTTTTTATGTATATTCTAACTTCGTGACACATTATATTTACTTTTAGATGCGTATTTTATTGGTTTTTGTGCAGCGCCATCTACCGCGGCTTGGTCGTTGTAGTTAAAGCTTTCGTTATTATATTTACTATGGTGTTTTGTGTTTGGCTGGTTTGGTGGCGCTGTTACTTGTAATTGTTATTTTTAGCAGTCCGTTTTTTTTTTAAATAAAGCATGTAATTTGTATGAAAGACGATGTTTGCATTCAAAGAATAATATTTATAAATGATTATTGTACATTTACCTTGGAAGAATAATAAGTAAGGAAGCGTAATCAACGCTCAAAATCTGCTCCACTTTCCTGGTGCCAAAGTGGGCGGAGCTTGTGACAGCGGTGCCCTAATGTCATGTCAAACATTTTGAAATTGTCATGTCGTAAAAATATTAGTTTTTTCGGTCCATGAAATTTCGGTAATATATCGGTATTAAAATGCCGGCTTGTGCCGTGCATTGGTGCAGGAGCCACACAGGCGCCAAAGATAGTGATATTTCTTTTCATTGGTAAGTAAATCACGCATAGATATTCTCATACATTACGGACTTGGTCGATGTTATGCAATATAAGTTTCGAAAAAGTAAACATAACTCATTTGAGGACAAGTATAATGAATGTTCATTTATAAGTATTACCTAGTAGTAATAAATCGACAAAAAAAAACCCTTCGAATTAGTACCTACTAAACTTACTCTGGTAGAATCATACCATTCTGGCCGTGCCATTTCTAGTACAACTGGCTAATAGGTATGACTCAATTTTTTTATGAATAATGAATGCTATAACTTCATTATTTAATTATCAAATCTAGAACAGAGCCCGACTGGGGAACTACCTCTACCTTACAGAAAACCACAGCCAATTAGCACTAGACCCTACTCATAGTGTTGTGTTCTTGCCGGTGATTAAGGTTGCCAGAGAGCTCAGAGGATGCAGTGTGTTGACGATGGGGGATCCTCTTGTCCCTTTAGCTGTCAACACAGTGAATCGGCAACGCACATGAGACACCTCTGGAGTTACAAGCCTCCATAAGCTACGGTAGCTGCTTACCATCAGATGAGCCGTATGCCTATTTGCTACGGTTGTAGTATAAAAAAATGGATACAAAATGTAAATTTATCTTTGTATTTCCCTAAGCCTGCTAAAATAAATAGTACACATAAACGAACTCATCCGTTATTTATTTAGTTCTAAAAGACGAGGAAGCAAAGAGAATTTTAACTATTTATATTGAAGGTATGCTATCATTTTCTAGTCTGGTCATAAATAAAGTTAAAAAATAATCGTTTTTTTTGCCATAATCAACCTTAATTGCTTAACATTATGTTGCTTGAGACCAAGAGGGTCTCCCTAATGTAACGGATTTATAAAATTGTAAAAAAGTTCAAAATCTTTACCATTTTATGTTAATTTATGCTTATTTTGTAGTATGTAAGTCCCTTTATTGTAATTAAGCACTTTTATAATAAATGAAAGATGAATAGAAGGCTTTCATATTATTCCTTATTCCATGAACGATTAAATTTACTTATATTACATAAGTAATGAAAAATGCACTAAAAATAAATTGTTAATTGATTGCATTATTATTTTTTACGTGAATCCATCCACGTCAAACTCAGGCGTATTTATTATACGTTAACTTGACATTTCAGTTATTTCATTTGAGTATCTCCTGTCCAATTAAACTTCATTGTCAAATTGATTTTGACCACTCACAACACGGCAACTTTTCTTATTGGTGAAATGGCATGAAATCTTTGCTGAATTAAGGTTAACACAAAAAAATATGCTTAAAGAATGAGTACTTGATTGGTTAATAAGACATAAGACATTTTAGTTTTGTAAACGTGAAAATGGGTCGTATTTTCACATGAACTTTGCTTGCCTTTACTCGTCTTTATATTATATGTCGATGACATTTACTGCTAAAATTGAAGAATAAATTTTGCAATACTCTCGATCGATACACGTAGCGCCATCTATTGATATTTTGTGAACATTAATTATATGATGTTCGAAATGGGAGGGCATGGCCATGACCAACTCGAATGTGCCGGTGGTCGGGCAGCCGCGTGCCGGCGGCCGTGGAGGAGGGCAGATTTTCATTACCTACGTTACCGTGGGTAATGAATTTTCATACGTTTTTACCACACTGTCACAGATAATACACTGATGTTACATAACTGGTTGCAATAATGGTGGTAATTACATACGGTTTCCGAACGCGGAATAGAGGATTTATGATATTGGTGTAGATAAAAGCTATTAACTTTAAAACTAATATTAATAGTACATTATGCACCCAGGGCGGTAATAGTAATTTATGTAACTGTTACGTAATAAGGGTCCTTAAAATACGAGTGTGGTATCACACGAGTGTTTCAAGGCCTAATTACGTACAGTTGCATACACTCCTTTATCTACACACATATTATAAATCCTGAATGACGTGTTCGGAAATGACCGCCATTGCACCGCTATGGCCAACTGGATTGTGCGGGCGGTCAGAGAGAAGGACAACCGCGGCCGGGGAGGAGGGCTGGATTTTCATACATTATTACAACACTGGCACAGATAATACACTGATGATGTTACATTGCTGGTGGTCATTATATACGGTTTCTTCACGCGGAATAGTGGATTTATGATAGCTGTAGAAAAAAAAATGCCAATACACAACGTTTAATGCATAATGAATCTGGCAGGGCTCCGCGTCGCCGGTGGCAGCGAAGCCGGCGGCGGCGCCCGAGGCCCCCAAGCCCAAGCCCGTGCCTGCGCCGCCGACACCCAAGCCACCAGTGAGTATACAAGCTCATTCTTGTTTTATTATTTAACTTTAACAAAATATCTTTTTAAATTTAAACTCTGAGACGTTATCAATAGAGTTGAAAATTATATGTAGGTTCGTCAGGCTTAAAGGGTTAATACAAGTTTTTTTTTTTTGATTGTAACAAGGGAGAAAAATTAAATAATAACGGCGAGGGCGTGCATTGAATCCTAAACGAAGCGATTACGCATGGGATTCTAAAGTAGACCCTTGAGCGTAGTAAGGGATTCAAGTTAGAAATAGTTTTGCTCCCATGTGATACATACAAATTTTCACACCACCTTACAGGAAAATGAAAAATGTTATCGTTTAATCATATTCGAACGAGCGAAGATAACAGAACTGTCAGCTGGCTACCTAGACGTCTGTGCATTTCGATGGCTTTTTGATTTTGAATAGTTGTCGCGCGATTACTTTACGTTTTTCTGATTTATTGGGGTTGTAGCAGAGATACATATAATTTGAAAGTTCGTATATGAGCAGGATCGATCAAGGGGTTATGGAGCTAGAAGGCTCGAAAAAGTCATTAGGGTTTTGTTATATTGGTCAACTCGTTTGCAAGAAAACCGCGACTTCTCAGTTCGAAGCGGATTACTAGTACTATTTTTTCGGAACTCAGCATCACTTTTATGAACATGTGCCATGGGGTTTATCTTTTTATCACATAACTTAGCGGCTCTTGCGGTCTTCGCCCGTACTATTAGAGAATGTGATTATATTTAGCAAATACAGCGTCATATTATCGAACGAGCGGAGCGTAAGCGAAGTGAAGTTGTTACAAACAACTTCGGCTACTGGGACGTCTCGGCACTTCGATGGTTTTTTGATTTTGAGGGTTTATCCGCGATAACTTTACTAACGTTTTTCTGATCTTTATGAACCTTGTTGAGGTTGTAGCAGAGATACATATAATTTGAAAGTTCGTATATGAACAGGATCTATCAAGGGGTTATGGCGCTAGAAGGCGAAAAAATATATTCACAAGGGTCTTGTTATATTGGTTAACTCGTTTACAAGTAAATCGCGAGTTCTCAGTTCGTGGCGGACTACTAGTTTACCCGCCCCACCGACTAAATAACCCCCAGTTCGTGTTCCAGGCGCTCCCGAAGACGCTGCCGCCGGCGCCGGCGCTGGTGCCGGGCGGGGCGCCGGGCGGGGCGCCGGGGGGGGCGCCGGGCGGGGCGCCGGGGGGGCCGCCGCTCACCGCCGCGCAGACGCACGCGCAGCTGCGCCGCCAGGAGCGCGCGCCCGACGCCGTGGCCGCCGTCACCGACCAGCTGCAGGACATGAGCGTCAGCGACAAGCCCAAGGTTGGTTCAACTTTGTAGCTATAGTCTGGCCAGTCAACGAACGCAGTAGCAATGTACAGCGAACAAAAGTATGACAACACTAAGAATCAGTGAAAAAAGCAGCAATGGTCATCAAATTTTATGTTTTTAATTTTAGGTGGTATTTCTCCCCCTTTCATTAGGCGACATTTACGGTGTGTAAAAAGGAGACGGATATATTTCGTCTGATCTGTCATCAACTGCAACAGATAATCTGGTTGAGGCAATTGACATATGCTTTACAAATGAATTTAAATTTAATTGGGAACGTTGTAGGAGTTCTATCTCACTCGCGCTTAAGATGAGAGAGTGAAATGCACTAGAAACAAATTCAATGTGATTATAAATGTTCGTCATGAAATATGGTGTCTCATCACAAAGGGTTGCCACATGTACGTATTTTGAATTTGCCGCGCGTTTCTACTGACAGAAATGGTTTGCCAGACTATAAATGTCTGTCGTGTTAGGCTCTGTACACATCATGTCCACGGTACGGCGCCGCCATCGCGAAACGGCAAGCTTTACGGCGGCTTTTAGTACTAGAAATTCCTACGGCGCCGTACCGTTTCGCGGCCGTGGACATGTGTCCAGAGCCTTACAAACTATGCGAGCTGCCGCTCAAGCCACAGAGCGAGCGGCCGCACAACAAAATGGCCGCCGTCACCGACCAGCTGCTGGACATGAGCGTCAGCGACAAGCCCAAGGTTACTTCACTCTTGTAGCTAAATGTCTGTCGTGTTACACACTACGCGAGCTGTCGCTCAAGAGACAGGGCGAGCGGCCGCCCGACAAGATGGCCGCCGTCACCGACCAGCTGCTGGACATGAGCGTCAGCGACAAGCCCAAGGTTACTTCACTCTTGTAGCTAAATGTCTGTCGTGTTACACACTACGCGAGCTGTCGCTCAAGAGACAGGGCGAGCGGCCGCCCGACAAGATGGCCGCCGTCACCGACCAGCTGCTGGACATGAGCGTCAGCGACAAGCCCAAGGTTACTTCACTCTTGTAGCTAAATGTCTGTCGTGTTACACACTACGCGAGCTGTCGCTCAAGAGACAGGGCGAGCGGCCGCCCGACAAGATGGCCGCCGTCACCGACCAGCTGCTGGACATGAGCGTCAGCGACAAGCCCAAGGTTACTTCACTCTTGTAGCTAAATGTCTGTCGTGTTACACACTACGCGAGCTGTCGCTCAAGAGACAGGGCGAGCGGCCGCCCGACAAGATGGCCGCCGTAACCGACCAGCTGCTGGACATGAGCGTCAGCGACAAGCCCAAGGTTACTTCACTCTTGTAGCTAAATGTCTGTCGTGTTACACACTACGCGAGCTGTCGCTCAAGAGACAGGGCGAGCGGCCGCCCGACAAGATGGCCGCCGTCACCGACCAGCTGCTGGACATGAGCGTCAGCGACAAGCCCAAGGTTACTTCACTCTTGTAGCTAAATGTCTGTCGTGTTACACACTACGCGAGCTGTCGCTCAAGAGACGGCGAGCGGCCGCCCGACAAGATGGCCGCCGTCACCGACCAGCTGCTGGACATGAGCGTCAGCGACAAGCCCAAGGTTACTTCACTCTTGTAGCTAAATGTCTGTCGTGTTACACACTACGCGAGCTGTCGCTCAAGAGACAGGGCGAGCGGCCGCCCGACAAGATGGCCGCCGTCACCGACCAGCTGCTGGACATGAGCGTCAGCGACAAGCCCAAGGTTACTTCACTCTTGTAGCTAAATGTCTGTCGTGTTACACACTACGCGAGCTGTCGCTCAAGAGACGGCGAGCGGCCGCCCGACAAGATGGCCGCCGTCACCGACCAGCTGCTGGACATGAGCGTCAGCGACAAGCCCAAGGTTACTTCACTCTTGTAGCTAAATGTCTGTCGTGTTACACACTACGCGAGCTGTCGCTCAAGAGACAGGGCGAGCGGCCGCCCGACAAGATGGCCGCCGTCACCGACCAGCTGCTGGACATGAGCGTCAGCGACAAGCCCAAGGTTACTTCACTCTTGTAGCTAAATGTCTGTCGTGTTACACACTGCGCGAGCTGTCGCTCAAGAGACAGGGCGAGCGGCCGCCCGACAAGATGGCCGCCGTCACCGACCAGCTGCTGGACATGAGCGTCAGCGACAAGCCCAAGGTTACTTCACTCTTGTAGCTAAATGTCTGTCGTGTTACACACTACGCGAGCTGTCGCTCAAGAGACAGGGCGAGCGGCCGCCCGACAAGATGGCCGCCGTCACCGACCAGCTGCTGGACATGAGCGTCAGCGACAAGTCCAAGGTTACTTCACTCTTGTAGCTAAATGTCTGTCGTGTTACACACTACGCGAGCTGTCGCTCAAGAGACAGGGCGAGCGGCCGCCCGACAAGATGGCCGCCGTCACCGACCAGCTGCTGGACATGAGCGTCAGCGACAAGCCCAAGGTTACTTCACTCTTGTAGCTAAATGTCTGTCGTGTTACACACTACGCGAGCTGTCGCTCAAGAGACAGGGCGAGCGGCCGCCCGACAAGATGGCCGCCGTCACCGACCAGCTGCTGGACATGAGCGTCAGCAACAAGCCCAAGGTTACTTTATAATCATAAACTACACTCTAACTGCTATTTTCAACCGACTTCAAGATTTCGGTTATCAATTCGTCGGGATCTTTGTTCTTGCTTATTTTATGTAGGCTGGACCGATTTGGAAAATTCTTTTTTTGTGTTGAAAGAGTATAATTCACAGTTGGTCGTATTGTAACCAGGTCAGGATCTGATGATGGGATCCTGGAGAAATCGAGGGAACTTTTCAACTATTATAGGCACACCTATAGTGATTTGAACATATTTTACAGCAGCTCGAGCATTTGCTTTTGGAAAGATGGAGGCTAAGTGAAGTTTGTTCTTTTTTGTTTAAAATTATATTCATCGTCAAATCATCATTATTCGTTATATTTCCTCAGAGCTGAGGATCGTGACAGCATGTGCTTCTGTTGTAGACCAGGTTCCTCCATAGGCTTCTATCCCTCGCTGACCGCATGGCTTCCTGCAGGTTTAATTGCATGGGTGCAGTGCTTTGGGCACACCATCTCGTACCTTCAACTTTTCCCGTCATGATGATTCTCTCCAGGCTATCCGTGGAGCGTTAAGACCGTTGTTCAGCACTAACAGGACTAAGAGTGCTATTCGAACCGGTACGTGGCTCACTACTGCTTATACATTTTATAGTGTTAATAGAGAACATGCGTGAAAAAGATTTAATTGAATTTGTTCCATAAGCACGTTCAACAACCCCAAATTAATATAAATAAGTGGAAGTCCGTAATAATTTTTAACAGTTTTTTAAAGATATTAATGCCGTTTAAAAACGTAAAATTTTAAGTATTTTTTTTTTATACCTCAAATGTATTTTCGAAACTTCAGTTCGATTACTTATGTTCTAACAAGAAAAAAAATGTATAATAACTATATCGCTAAACGCATTTTTTCGTGCCTAAAATTACAAAAATCTTCCAAAAACTTGTTCCTTCCAAACAGTTTTCTGCAACTTTGTGGTCGGTGACGTCACAAACCTCACACTTTTTGTATGGGGCGTTTTGACGCGCGTCGCAGACGTCTAACGGATTTTTCACATTTTTGACGTTTCAGGGCTATCTATCATAGATGGTAAGTTTATTAGAGATATTTGAATCTACAGGAAAATAGAATCGAATGACGTCTTCCAAAAAAATCATGCATGTTCCTAATTATGTCTCACGAAAGTTTAAATTTAATGAAAAATATATTGTTCCAGGCGTTACAACGCACGGTGCCGATTCAAGTGAGCGTGCCGCCCGCGTTGAAAGCGGAAGGAAAAGTCAACCCCAACGCTATGGAGCAGATCCGATTACAGGTATGGTATTAGAAAAACGACCTTAAGTGCTAAAGGATATAGTCCACGATTACTTGAAAAAGAAAGTGGTTATAGGTTGCTACATTTTGACGTTAAATAGAGTTAATTTTATAATATTGTGAGTCATACTGATAAACGAAACCCTCACCTTTAAAAATCACATTGAAGCGTTGTGCAATAGAGTTCGAAAGCTGATGTTTGTATTCATAAAACTTCGTTCAATCGCTGATCTAAATTTAATCAAGCAAGTATACTTTGCACTATGTCAATCGATAGATTAAGATTAAGATAATTAATCGAATCGATAGTCAGTCTGTAAGATCAAACACTGTAGTATACTTTTCTCAATAAATTATTTGTATATGTATACTGATTGAAAGTCACACGACTTTCACTCATTATTTTTTTTAAAACGGGACTTAATCGCATTAAAAGTAAGTGTACGCGATTAAGCCCGTTTTTAACAAAATAATGAGTCATGCTGACATTGTGAAATATTACGGTTAAACTCACATTTTTTTCGTACTTAACTTTAAGCGTTATATAGATGCGTCGGGCATCCGTCTTCAGACAAGTGTGTTGACACATCCGCGTCGCAGCGACCGCATACCGTTTAATACTATCATATGTAGGTAGAGTGACGGATATTGCAGAGCTATGGCTTATTATATACGATTACTTATATTTTTATACTGTTCCAGCAACTCAAACAACAACAACAGGCCGCTTTCCAGCAGCGGCCGCAACAACAACCGGCGCCGGCGCAGAAAAAACCGGAACCGATCTACGACCTACCCATACACAACAAACCTACCCTCACTCCGCAACAACAGCAGCAGATCCGCCAGCAGCAGCTCCAGCAACAACAACAACAGCAACAACAGTTACAGCAACAGGTAAAACAAGAACCGGCGCTGGCTCAGAAGAAACCGGAACCAATCTACGATTTGCCTATTCACAACAAGCCGACGTTCACCCCGCAACAACAGCAGCAGATCCGCTAGCAGCAGCTCCAGCAACAACAACAACAGGTAAAACAACAACCGGCGCTGGCACAGAAGAAACCGGAACCGATCTACGATTTGCCTATTCACAACAAGCCGATGTTCACCCCGCAACAATAGCAGCAGATCCGCAAGCAGCAGCTCCAGCAGCAACAACAGTTGCAGCATCAAGTAAAACAACCAGCGCTCGCGCAGAAGAAACCCGAACCGATTTAAGACGTGCCCATACACAACAAGCCCACGCCCACCCCGCAACAACAGCAGCAGCACTAGCAACAACAACAACAACAGTTGTAGTATCAGGTAAAACAACAACCAGGGCTGACGCAGAAGAAACCGGAACTTATCTACGATTTGCCCATACACAACAAGCCGACACTCACACCGCAAGAACAGTAGCAGATCTGCCAGCAGCACCAACAACAGCAACAGAAGATGCAGCAACGGGTAAAATAACCAGCGTCGGCGCAGAAGAAACCCGAACCGATTTCCGACTTGCACAACAAGCAGACACTCGTTTCGCAACAACAGCAGCAGATCCGCCAGCAGCAGCTCCAGCAGCAACAGGTAGTTTAAATAAATAAATAAATATTATGGGACAATCTTACACAAATCAACCTAGTCCCACAGGAAGCTCAATAACGCTTGTGTTGTGCGTACTAGGCGACGATATATATAATAGATAAATATAGATAAATACTTAAATATATAGAAAACTAGCTGTGCCCGCGGCTCCGCCCGCGTGGAATTAGGTCTGTGTCAGTAAGCGGCTAATTCACCCCTAATTCCTCTCCCGCTACCCTGGAGGCGGAACTTGAAGTAAAGTTGACAGATGACGCTAGAGGACAGTAGTCCTAATAAAATATTTTACAATTACCACTTAATGAAACTAACTACACTGAAACAAAAATGAATACCTTTTTTTAGGCATGATTTAAACGACATAGAGTAGTAGGTGTATACATAGGCTGCTATTTATATATCCGGAAACCGGGATTACAATCTTCTTAAATAGCATATTTGACCTCCATGGTAAAATTTGAACTTTTTTAAGTACTGGCCGGTATATTTTTTCTTTCTTATTAACGCTCGTGTTTTGTTTTTGACGGGTTTTAAATGTCATCTCGCAGCAAGAATGGAACTCACTCGTGAAAATATTCGTGCTATGATTTATTATGATTTTCGGCGTGGTTTAACGCAACAACAGTGCATAGATCAACTAACTTCAACTTTTGGTGATGAAGCCCCATCTAAAACTACTGTGTATCACTGGTTTAGTGAGTTCAATCGTGGACGTAGTATGCTTACGGACGAAGTTAAGGCAGGTCGCCCGAAATCAGTCGTTGTACAACAAAATATCGAGGCTGTGCGAAAACTTATAATGGACGACCGACATGTTACGTACCGCGAGATAGAGGCGACTTTGGGTATTTCTATGACCAGCATTAATAGCATATTACATAATTATTTGGCTGTAAAAAAAATTTGTTCGCGTTGGATACCCCACAACTTAACAAAAGAGCAAAAAGATGCTCGCGTCGAATGGTGCAATAAAAAGTTTAAAAAATATAACCGTGGTGACTCAAAAGCCGTTTACAACATCTATACAGGTGACGAATCCTGGATCTATGCATACGATCCCGAAACGAAGCAACAATCAACGGTATGGGTGTTTCAAAATGAGCCGAACCCTACGAAAGTTACTCGTGCAAAAAGTACATTGAAACAAATGGTGGCCTGCTTCTTCGGTATTAATGGCCATGTAGCAACAGTGCCACTAGAAAACCGTAGAACGGTTAATTCAGAGTGGTACACGACCATTTGCTTACCGGAAGTATTTGAACAAATTCGTAAAACTAACCAGCGACGAAGAATCATTCTTCATCATGACAATGCCAGCTGTCATACGTCACGCGAAACAACTCTATTTTTGGAGGGTCAAAATGTGGAATTAACGGGTCATCCGCCGTACAGCCCTGACTTGGCACCCAACGATTTTTATTTATTTCCAAATATAAAGAATAAATTACGCGGTCAACGATTTTCGACCGCTGAAGATGCTGTCGACGCATTCAAACAACACGTTATGGAGGTACCTCAGGCGGAGTGGCAGAAGTGCTTTAAAAATTGGTTCACGCGAATGCAAAAGTGCATAGATCATCAAGGGGAATACTTTGAAAAACAATAAAACCATTATCAGCCGTGTACGTTTGTTTGTTTTTTTGTTTCCGGATATATAAGTAGCAACCCTCGTATCGGACGATACAGGACCACTTTTGTATTTATACGTTCATGTCCACGGCAAATATCATCCAAATCGATCCTTCCGTCAAATCAGTCTAAGCATGAAAGGTAAGAACAGGCGCTGTTGAAATTTGGGGGGGGGGGGGGGGGGTCACAAATGCAGAAATGTTTTTTTTCTATTTGAGGTGCACTTGGAGGGGGGAGGGGGTCCATGACCCATGCAAGTTTAACTCGAGTGTATTGGCTACCCCCCCCTTTTAGACGTTGAATTTGAGCATGATGAGATGAGAACCGGCCAAGAGCATGTCGGGCGATGCTCAGTGTAGTTTCGTAGAGGCCACCCTGTTACAAAACATCCGTTCAAAAGGTCGTTTATTAAGGGATATTTGATAGATAGATAGATAGATAAACACTTTATTATTTGGCGACGCTTACGTCATTTTACTATTCGGCACTTCCTTTCACTATGCGTTTTTGACTGATAATTCAAAAACGGCTGAACCGATTTTATTCAATATAGTTTTTATTGAAAGTTCTTATCAGGCCTCACCAAATTTCAGCTTTCTAGTGCGAACGGTAACTGAGCTAGACCGCGGACAGACGGACACGGACATGGCGAAACTATAAGGGTTCCTAGTTGACTACGGAACCCTAAAAAGAGATAAATAGTAGTTTATGTAACTGTTACGTAATAAGGCCTAATTATGTACAGAAGCATACACTGCTTTAGCTGCTAGGAACGAAGTTATGTTATTTCATTTTTGTATTTTTTTTGGGAATTTTTTTTTGTATTTTTTTGAAATTGTTGAAATTTAAAAAAAATATTTGAAATTTTTGAAATATTTGCCATTTTTTACTTTTAGGTTCTCGACTTTTTTCAGTTTTTTCACTTTTATCACTTTGTCACTTCTCACTTTAACTTTTCACTACACTTCATTCACTTCACTTTATTCTATTTTATATATTTTTTATTTCATTCCATTTTACATGTTTCTCAATCGTATGGGTGTCGCGTTTTCGTGACGTGACGCTTTTTCGTGACGGTCACGTGATTTTTTTTCGCCTAGCCTCCCATCCGCGAACCGTCCGATACGGAACTTCGTTCCAAAACTACCACCGGTTCTAACCCTACACCTCTGGCCCAAGAAGTATTATGACATTTATGACCGAAAAGAAACTCGACGGGACTTATTTTTTTCAAAACAGTAAGTAATACATTATTAGATCTTAAAGATACAAAATAATGCGTAGTTCTTCAAGAAGACATATCAAAACAGCTTGAGAGACAGATAATGTACCCATTGTTTAATTATAAAGCAAAATAAATCCTAATCTGACTGCTTCACAAAACGTTTGATATGTTTTCCTACCTAAACGGTGTCCTATAAATGTTAGATGATTTTGTAGTAGTTTTTTTGGTTTGGGCCATGCATCTTTGTCCGTCATACATAGTCCTCGAACCTGGAATAACCCTTTGACATTCATGACATTTTCAAATATTTCTTAAGAGCGGGTAAAGGTAAATTTAAAGCATCGACGGGTATGTTATAAATATGAACACCTTGACCAAAAAATTACAAATTATTTCAATACCAAATTTCATCTAAATACGAACAGCGGTTATTGGTTGTTTCTTCCGCATGTAAACTTCCACCCCTTTTGCATCCGCTTAAGGGATAATTTCCGAGATAAAACTATTTTATTTCCTTTTCCAGAGCTCAAATTATCTCCATACCAAATTTTATCTAAATCGATTCTGCGGTTAATAATTCCCTATACAAATTTCCAACTCCCTTTTCACCCCTTTAGGGTTGATTTTGGGGTAAAAACTATCCTTTGTCCTTTCTCGAGACCCATACTATCTCCATACACATTTCCATCTAAATCAGTTCAGCGGTAAAAAATTCGTCATACTAACTTCCAACCCCCTTTTCACCCCCACAAGGGTTTGAAAACTATCCTATGACGTTTCTCGAGACTCAAATTATCTCCATACTCATTTCTATCTAAATCGTTTCAGCGGTTAAAAATTCTCCATACAAACTTTCAACCCCATTTTCACCCCCACCAGGGTTGGTTTTCGGGATTAAAACTATATATTATCCTTTCCCGGGACTCAAACTATCTCTATGCAAAATTTCATCAAAATCCGTTCAGCCGTTTTCACGTGATGCGCGGTCAAATAAACAGACAAACAGATAAACAGACAAACAGACAAAAATTCTAAAAATTGTTGTTACGTGTTCTGTTATCGATTCTAAGTATCCCCAGCCAACTTTTTTTCGATTATCTTCCATGTACAGACTTTCGACCCTCTTCAGCTTTATTATATGTATAGATATCCATAACTCGGGTGCAAATGTCCGTGATGAACACACAAATAAATGGCCTGAACAGGATTCGAACCCGGGACCTCCTGCTTCATAGGCAGCGTCACTACCGACTGGGCTAGGAGGCTGTCAAAAAACTTTAAAAAGTTGGACAACTGATCTCAACTGTTAATTCTAGGTCGCCAACTTGATTTTTTGCACTTTTATTCCGATAGTGTAAAAAACATGTGTTCTAGAGGTTCCGCAATCTGAATCTCTATGATTATAGTGGTCTTATCGAGTTGGCCGCCATCTTGAATTAATATATTTTGTGTCCGATCATGTTAATACTTGGTATCTGAGAATCCGACTGGTTCCGATATATGAGTGGTTAAAGTAATAAATAGCGGCCGATAATGTAATATAGTATTAGAATATTTTTGAGAATGTGTGAATGTTAACTGCTTCGTTTCTTTTTTTAGTTACAACAGCAGCGTCAGAGCAGGCCGGCGGCACAGCAGGTGTCTCTCTCTAGCAGGGATACTAGCGTATTTTCTACGTCTAGCGGATGCTCTGGGTAAGTTAACATGCTATTTAACAAGAAATCATTCTGACTGGTAATAGTTTTATCTGCAAGGGGCTAGAAGGGGTTCGTTTTCAACCGACTTCAAGATTTCGAAGGAGGGGGTTATCAATTCGTCGGGATTTTTGTTTTATACTTCACAGTTGGTCCCATTGTAATCAGATCAGGATCTGATGATGGGATCCTGGAGAAATCGAAGGAACTCTTCAAGTATTATAGGCACACCTATAGTGATTTTAGTGTTTTTTTTTTACAGTAGCTCGGACATTTGCTTTTGGAAAGGTGGAGGTTAAGTGAATTTGGTTCTTTTTTGTTTAAAATTATAATATACACACTGCATAGTCTTTGAATTTGGCTGGATGGTGTGATTCAAGCGGATGAGCGAGGCGAGATCGTATAGTCACTCGAGGACGGGCGATATTTTCCTTCCATAATAGAGTTTATAGTAGCGTTTGAAGTAATATAACGTTGTTGTAGGATGACGTCACACAGCGGCGGGGGCTGCTGGCGCGGCGCGCAGCAGGACCCGCGGGACCTGGACGCTCTCCTGCAGTACATCGAGGGCCCGGCCCGGCACGTGGACCGCGGCAAGAAGCGCGCCAAGAAGCAGCGGCAGAAGGGCAAGCGGGTATGCCATCTATATTACTTATTTTCACACCACCTATTCGTATACGGGCTTTTTCTTCCCTGCTAAGAGGGAAGAAAGTGGCACTTTTCTGTTCTAAGACTTAAGGCTTTTTTTCAGTTAGTCCGTCATTAAAAACAAATTTCTTATTGAATTAATCGATTCATTATAATCAAGAAGCACACTAAGCACATATAAAGTTAAAATAAATATGATTCAACAATAAAAAAATATATTTTATCTACACTCATATTGTAAGTCCTCTAAAATGCGTTCAAAAACCGTAGGCAATGACCAGCATTACAACAAACGATTTCACTATGATACGTTTCTTATCTGTGGCAGTAATGTAATTTTAACTTTACATGCTCAAATATTGTTAAGTTATGTTATGACGTTATGAGTTTCAAATTTGGAACAGCTGTCAAAACCAACACAATTTCAATGGGTTTCTATTCTAGTATCCATAGATTTTAAAATGTTGTCGATACGAAACGTCAGTACGATATATTTTTTGACATAAACCGCACGACATTTTGATCTCGGATGACATGAGAATAAGGACTTCGTTCGTTGGCTAATATTTAAAAAAAAATCGCGACAGAAGTTTGTACATATATATATTTCTCTATGGTTTGTACGGCCGCCATTTCTGTTATCAACTTGTCAGTTATTGTTTGTCGAAACATTTTTAATTGCGAAAATGTAAATGTTTACTATTAACTATATTATAATAAATAAATATACTTTCCTTATCGGCAGAGCTCGGATTTTTCACGGCAAAACAAAACACTAGCGTAATTTAGCCAGTGCTTGAAATATTATTTTATCGATATCGATAATTCAGAACTAAAAGAAATAAAAGTCACCAAATAAAATTAATATGTAATAAAACTAATAAAAACATTTGTATAAAGTTACTATATATTAGAAACAGACGCAATTTCTTCTTCAAAATCTACGTCAGTACACACAGCAGCACAAGATATTTTATTTGGGTAATAGTGATAGGAGTAGATGATCATTATCTTTTCAACATTCTCTGGGAGTAAACAGTTGCGTTTATCACTATAAATCCATTTATGTACACTAAATGTACGTTCAACTTCAGTTGACGTCAAGGGAGCAAATTTATAGAATTCATTATCAGTTCGGGTAATATTTTCAGATATGTCTCTTAAAATTTCGTAATCAGGATTTCGTTCGAGCACGGCTTCAAATTTACGTATCACTGGTGAAAGTTTACTCCAGTTTACGTAGCAACGAACAGTATCCAGAATGAGGAAGGATTCCGCAATGGATAAAGTCGAACATTGCAATTGTTCTATTGAAGAGGCTATTACTTCGTAGTTGTCGCGAATGAAATTTAACTCCGGTCGTAGTTTGCGTGTTTGAAAACATTTTTTTGCAGCTCTTATAGCTGCCTAGTCATTAGCAAGTATGGAGACGACATCACGTATTTGCTCATAGTATTGAGCGTAATATACCGCAGCAGATATCCAAGTTCCCCATCTGGTGATAATTGGCTCGGGAGGTAGGGGAATGGACGGATATTTTGCCTTAAAAAGGCGTACACGCTCTGGAGATTTTAGGAATATCTTTTTGACATTCGATATCAACCCATCCACACCTTTGAAATTATCTCGCACTTCTTCGGCAACCCGGTGCAGACCATGAGCTAAACACGTAATGTGTTTCATACGAGGAAACGTTGCTTTTAAAATACGACCGGCTTTAAGCATATATGCGGCACTATCTGTGCAAAGTAAAAGCAAATTGTTTACGTTATCATTGAAAGAATTTTGAAACAAAAATTTTAATTGGTTTATTATTAGGTTTGCTATTGTTTCCCCATTTACCTTCTCTAAAACCTTCGACCCCAAAAGATAAAATTGCTTAGGACAATTTTTTTGCAAAGACCGAATCACCACGTTTGTCACACATTTTCCCCTGAAATCTGGTGTTTCGTCTATAGATATCCACAAATAATTGGTTTTGTTTACCTCTCTTATACCCTGTATAGTTTTTTTGTACACGAGATTTAAATAAATTTTTCGCAGGGTCGATTCGTCCGGTAAAGAAGTCATAGAGCAGTCGCAACATAAATACTTGTTAAAAAAATGACGAAAATTATTGTTGTTGACTGTTGCCCATGATATGTTGCATGAAATAAGAAAAATAATTAAATCGAAATAAAATTGATGTTTCCTATTTGGTTGCCCCGAACGGTAATTGTGGCGGTTGCTTTTCACATGATTCTCAATATTGCATTTCTTCAGTTTTAGATGCATATCGCACATAGAGCAGTATATAGTGGAGGTCACTTCATTAAAAACTAACTCAGGGTGATTTTCAATCCACGTTTTGATCCGATCTTGTACATTACTCATTTTTGTATTAATTGATACCTTGCAATATTAAGTTATTATACGTATATCCAACACGTCGGATTCAATGCGTTGCGAAATAAATAATACCTAGATGCAATTTACGTTTTATACGTAATGAAATGACAGTTAAAGTGTGAATGTCATATGTCATGTGAGATGAAATTTGCAGTCGTTTCTATCATTTTAAATGAGGTGGTATAGTTACTTCGTTCTAAGTTGTACATGCAGACCTACCTCTTTGTTGCTCGACTATGGCAAAGCTAAAATGAAAAGTTATTTTATTACTTATACAGGATGTCCGGTAATTAATGCACAACCTTCTAACCCCCAGTAGGTCACCTTAGACTGGTCAAAAATATTGATTTTGAGCTCTAGTAAGTCTCCTGTTTTTCGAAATTTTCGCACGTTTGTTAGTTTTTAAATTTTGACATTCACACTGATAGGTGTACCATCGAATAAAAAAAGAAAAAATGTACTGAGGCAATACCTGTCATATACTCTAGTAAGACTCGATAGGTGTCGATAAAATAATATTTCAAGCACTGGCTAAATTACGCTAGTGTTTTGTTTTGCCGTGAAAAATCCGAGCTCTGCTTATCGGTTCTATTTTTTATTTATTTTTATTAAGCTTACACCTGTGGGTATGTTTCAGCACTACACTCGCGATCAAAAAAATCGACTCAAGCAACATTTTTTACTTTTGGTCGTATTTCCGGAAAGCGGGAAATATTTTAATAAAACTTTGAATGCAATTTTATTACGAATTTATTCAGCTACAAAAACAGTAAAAGACATCGATCTCAGTTGCGTAGTTTTTAGGTTATCGCAGTTTTTGTACAAAATGGCATTTTACATGGTTATGATATGCACGAGTTGTGCCCTCTTGAGACCAATAAAAACCGGTGTAACCGGTTATTTCTTATCATTCGCTTATCAGAAGTTGACCAGTGCACATCTCCTCGCAATCTTACACCGGAATCACCTTCGAAAAATGGATACCACCGAAGCTGAAGCCACCGAAGTCGTCACCTTGGTGAATCGAGGATTCTCGCAGCGTTCTATTGCTGAGCAGCTGAATTTAAGCCAGTCTGCTCTCTCCAGAGTTTATCGTCGGTTTTGTCGGTTTGGAACCTTGAAACGGAAACAAGGATCTGGCCGTCAGCGGTGCACATCCGAGAGGGATGACCGCTTCATCGCCACCTCCAGTCTTCGTAATCGCCACCGTACCGCTGTTGCCATCCAGCAAGACCTGATGCGGAACCGGGTTGTGCCTGTTAGCACCTCAACAGTTCGGCGGAGACTCAAGGAAGCCAACCTTACCCCAAGAAGACCTGCTACTGGGCCCAAACTGACTCAGAGGCATCGGGACGCTCGGAAGGAATTCGTGGCGACCTACGAAAATTGGACCTACGACCAATGGAGCCGCGTACTCTTCAGCGACGAGTGCAGAGTGTGTCTCCATGGCAGCGACAGAAGAGGACGGGTGTACCGAAGACCTGGAGAGAGGTTCGCCCAGTGTTGCTTCGCTGAAACAGTCGCCTACGGTGGAGGTTCCGTCATGATGTGGGCGGGGATTTCCATGGAGGGGCGGACCGAGCTGGTTTTTGTTGATGGCGGGGGTCGAGGCGGTGGTTTGAATGCAGACAGGTACATCACCGACATCCTGCAAGACCATGTCGTCCCCTACGCCGGGTTCTTTGACGAGGGGTTCCATTTCATGCAAGACAACGCCCCTTGTCATACCGCCCGCGTCACAAAGGAGTACCTTGACGCAGTTGGCATCCCGACTCTGAAGTGGCCACCTCTGAGTCCTGATTTAAATCCTATCGAGCACTTATGGGATTACCTGAAACGCAAGGTTCGAGCTCGCAATCCTGCTCCGGAGACAATTTTGGCCCTGAAAGAAGCTTTGGTCGAAGAGTGGGAAGCATGCCCCCAGGATACCATCAGGAAGCTGATAAGGTCAATGAAGAGACGCATGGCATGTGTGAAAAAGGTTTTTGGTGGTAACACCAGGTATTAAAGATAAAAATAAATTGTTATTCGTTCATGAAAATGTTTTTTCTTTCGTTGTTAAGGTCATTTTTGCACCCAAATTTTACACCTCCTTGGTATGCTAGCTTGTTTTTCATGAACTGAAATTTTTCGCCTGAAAAACATGCTCGTATTGAAAGCTGACACTGTTAGCTCTAAAATGGTACCGTTGCTTTTTTGATCTCATGATTGGTTCCTGAGATATTAAACGATGAAATTAAAAATTAGTTTGAGTCGATTTTTTTGATCGCGAGTGTAGTATCTATCTACCTAGTAATGCAGGTCAATTGCCTTCGGCTTCTGAACCCATCTTTGAGTACTTGCAATATGTGTGTAGATAAAGTAATGTATGCAACTGTACATAATTAGGCCTTAAAACCCCACTCGTGTTTTAAGGCCCCTCATTATGTATCAGTTGCATAATAGTAGTTTATGCAACAGTTGTATAAGAGGGTTCAAAAAAGGTGAGTGGCGTGGGTAACAATTTGAGCCGTAGGCGAAAATTGTTAAGAAAAACGCCACGAACATTTTTTTACCTACTTATACGACATTGCATACAATACTTTTTATACGAATACACTTACTCTTATAAAATGCGAAATTGAAAACTTCATGGATATCGCAGTTATTTTGTCCACATAATCAACAATCATTTAAGTTGTACCTTTTAAAACACTATTTTTATTTTTCAATAATACTAACATTACTAACACAAATACACACCGTCGTTATTTGATCAATTATTAAAGAGCTACAGAGATTAGTAAAAATACCTAAATTACTTTCAAAGTTTGCAATTTGCCCCAACAAACCAACGGGAAACGTAAAAACTACGAAGTAGGTCTGTGGTTTTTTTAATATTTTTTTTTTAAGTTTTTTTTTCTAAAAACGCTGCGTTTATTTAGGTTTCTTGGGTTGGCAGTAATTTATTTTATATTAATAGTCGTGTTTGTACGCGATTACGCGATACTATTTTGGCGCTTTTATAGAACAAGTGTTATTTTGGGGAATAGACTAGATAGACTTTTCATCGAGTGTATTATCTATGTTCTTATAAAGGTGTTGATGAATGTATAAATGACAGATAAAAGTACAGGAGTAGAAAAACTACTAATTATCTACACTCATATTGTAAGTTCTCTAAAACGTGTTCGAAAACGGTAGGCAATGGCTAGCATTACCACGACCGATTTTACTATGATCTTTTTATCTGTGGCAGTAACGTAATTTTAAGTTTACATGCTCAACTATTGATGTGTTATGAGTTTTGATAACATAATGTACACCTGCACGCTCCCAAGCGGCCGCCGACACGCGCCTCCCCGACCGCCGGCACAATCGAGTTGGCCATGGCGGTGCAATGGCGGTCATTCTATGGTTTCCGAATACGGCATTTAGAATAAATAATATGAGTGTAAATAAAGCAGTGTATGCAACTGTACGTAATTAGGCCTTAAAACACTCGTGTGATCTTATTATGAAACTCACCTGCGGCTCGTTTCATAAAACCACACTCATGTTTTAAGGACCCTTATTACGTAACAGTTACATAAACTACTATTCCTCTAAGGCAGTGTGAAAAGCAGTATGTGTCACATAGGAGCAAAACTATTTTCAACTTGGGCGTTAACACTTGAATCCCTCACTACGCTCAGGAGTCTACTTTAGAATCCCTCGCTAAGCTCGGGATTCTATAAAAGACTCCATCGCTTCGTTTGGGATTCAATACACGCCCTCGCCGTAAATATTTCATTTTGCTCCCTTGTTACACAATCTACTATTGTTATACAAGGGTGCAAAGTTTTAACCGCGAGTGTGGAATTGAAGCGCGAGCTAGCGAATGGATTCTACGGTACGAAAATAGAATCCTGAGCGAAGCGGGTACTTCAAAAATAGAATCCTGAGCGTAGCGAGTGTTGCAACACACGAGACTTAAAACTACGTCTCGAGACGTAGGCATTAAAGGCGCGAATAAAAAATATCCATACTAATATTATAAATGGGAAAGTGTTTGTTTGTTTGTCCGTCTTTCACGGCAAAACGGGGCGATGAATTGACGTGATTTTTTAAGTGGAGATAGTTGAAGGGATGGAGAGTGACATAGGCTACTTTTTGTCTCTTTCTAACCCCCCACTTCCCTAAAATGGGGGGTATAAGTTTGTATGGAGCATTCCGCAATTTTCAAGGTAGAAAGCTAAAAATTGGTATGCGGACTATTTGTGTGCGGTTTATTCTGTTCCGAGTTCTCTTCTGTGTTTTAAATCAGGAACGGGGAACCGTGTTACCCCGAATTTAACGCGAGCGAAGCCGCGGGCAGAAGCTAGTATTTTATAAATTTGACGTCCACAGATGGAAGGCCGGCTACTAGAGGAGCACACTCAACTAGCGACGCAACTGAACCGCATGCGGCTAGAACTGCGCGCCATGCAGGCGCGGCACATGGTGACGGCGCGGCAGGCCGAGGAGGCCAAGGCGCAGCTCAAGCAAGCACAGCCCAAGAAGAAAGGTACATGTTCACAGATGTAGCCCTGCTAGAACAGTCTAAGTACTTAAGAACAAGTGATCAAAATGCCAAACCGTACAGTCGACTTTTTCCCCTTATTGCCTTGTAATAAGGTCCAAAAGTGGATACATCGTTTTGTAGTCGACCGTACAACGAAATGCTTCGGTCCATGTGTATATTTCTTACAAATAAATTATTTGTCTACAGGAAAGAAACAGAAACTGAATCCGGCGCAGCAAGCCAAAACCCAATTGATAGCTGAACAACTAGGGGAACTCAATACTCTACTGAATGCTACAGCTAAGGTATTTTTTTTATTAGTCTGTTTCAGTTTCGCACTGCTGAGCAAAGGCCTCCCCTTTTCTTTCCTCTCGACCGGGTCGTTTGAAATTTGCCACCATTCTGTGTAAAATGCCTCTAAGTCGTCTAGTCATCCTTTTTGGTCAGCATCAACGGTGTGTCGTGGGTTGGGTAACCATTTTAGCCCATCTGGAGGACCCTACTCATAGTGTTGTGTTCCTGCTGGTGAGTAAGGTTGCCAAAGAGCTCAAAGAGGACCCAGTGTGTTGACGATGAGGGACCTTCTTGTTCCTTTAGCCATCAACACTGAATCCTCCTTTTTGTAAAGGGTCGGCAACGCGCATGTGACTCCTTTGGAGTTGCAGGCGTCCATAGGTTACGGTAGCTGCTTACCATCAGGCGGGCCGTGTGCTTGTTTGCCACCGTCGTGGTATAAAAATAATAATAATAATAATCTGTCCGTGTCCGGGCGCATGCGGCAGACATGTCCAGCCCAGTTCCACTTCAGCTTAGCGGTCTTGGCACCTACATCTACAACTCGAAAAGATAGATGTTAGCTAAGGTATGGACGAGATAAATGTGATAGTCTTCACAGAAAGGTACCATTTACGTTTTTAGGGTTCCGTACATCGAAAGGAAAAACGGAACCCTTGTAGGATCACTTTGTTGTCCGTCCAACCGTCCCTCCGTCTGTCTGCCAAGACCCTTTTTCTCAGGAACGCGTTAAGGTATCAAGCTGAAATTGATATCAAATACTCAGGTCTATTGTCCCTTGGAGCTGTGAAAAAATCAAACTTCTAAGCCAAGAGCTGGGTTTTTTTCTCAGTATTAAAAGTATTCTCGCGGAGCCCCCACAGACGCTTTGCGGAGTCCTAGGGCTCCGTGGAGCACACTTTGAGAATTGCTGCATAGATAGGTGGACTCTAGTGTATATTTGCCGTTTTAAAGAATAAATAAATTATAAGAACATTTATTTGTGACGCTCACTACAAGTGCATTGAGAGACAATAACAATGAAAACAAAAAAAATTACGTGCGTCACAAAAGAGATTCAACTCAGCATAATGCCCGCTTAAAAACCTGCGCTGGTCTTTCGTAGGGCCCATTCGGTGATGCCACGACAGAACCCACAATATTACTCAAGTCCACACAAAACGAGAACATGAAAAACAAAGACATGCTTATTATTAATTTATTATTTATACTTCATCTTTAAATAAAAACGTCACGTACGCCGTGCATTAAACTTGTACAGTCGCCATCAGATATATCGGAGCGGCCAAGGTGGTCACAAATATCTGAACAACGCCTCTATTGTCAAGTGGATAAGGCGCATGTTCAGATATTTTTGAGTACCTTGATGGCGAATATACATGCTAAAACATATACAATTCAGCCAAAAGATCACCCTACTCATAGTGTTGTGTTACTGCTGGTAAGTAAGGTTGCCAAAGAGCTCAAAGAGGACCCAGTGTGTTGACGACGAGGGACTCTCTTGTTCCTTTAGCCGTCAACACAGTGAATCCTCCTTTTTGTAAAGGGTCGGCAACGCGCATCTCTGGAGTTGCAGGCGTCCATAGGTTACGGTAGCTGCTTATCATCAGGCGGGCCGTCCGTCCGACCGTCATGGCAAAAATGGGTATTGCCGGCCTTAATAAATATTATCTAAATATATAAAAGACGAAACTGACTGACTGACTGACTGACTGAGTGACTGACTGACATATCAACGCACAGCCCAAACCGCTGGTTCTAGAGATTCCAAATTTGGCACGTAGGTTCCTTATAAGGTCTAAGAAAGGATTTTTCAAAATTCACCCCCTAAGGGGGTAAAATGGGGGTCCAAAGTTTGTATGGCGAATCAAGATTTGTTAGATTATTTTATTCGAAACTTCACAGGAGTATTCCTAACAATAAATGAGTAAACACGTGTTTCAGGTTTTTTGAAAATTCAGCCCCTAAAAGTGGCAAATGTGTTTACAAAGTCTGAAAATCAACATGGGTATCGTATCGTTTTTGAGTACTTATAGTACGCGGGCGAAGCCGCGGGAAAAGGCTAGTAGGACATAAATAAATATTATAGGACAATCTTACCCAAATCGACTTAGGCCCACAGTAAGCACAATAAGGCTTGTGTTATGGGTACTAGACAACGATATATATAATAGATAAATACTTAAATACATAAAAAACACCCATAACTCAGGAACAAATATCTGTGATAAACACACAAATAAATGCCCTGACCAGGATTCTAACCCGGGACCTCCTGCTTCGTAGGCAGAGTCACTACCGACTGGGCTAGGAGGCCTTGTATTACTAAACGACTTCGCTTTACTCACCCCTCAACTCTGCACTCGTTGGGCGACTCCTATATCACATCGTGTACTTTTCACAGGAAGTGGCGCAGGCCGAGCGCCAGGTGTCGGAGTTCGGGAAGCGCTTCGAGGAGTGCGAGCGGCAACTGGCCCTGGCGAGATCCCTGCAGGGCGACTCGAAGCCCCGGGCGCCGCAGCCTCTAGTCCACGCACACGTGAGTGTTTTTTTTTTTTTTTATGAAATAGGAGGCAAACAAGCAGACGAATCGCCTGATGGTAAGCAATTAACGCCGCCCATGGACGCCTGCAACATCAGAGCGGTCACAAGCGCGTTGCCGGCCTTTAAGATGGGAATACGCTCTTTTCTTGAAGGTTTGAAGGTCGTATCGGTCCGGAAATACCGCAGACGACAGTTCATTCCACAGTTTTGTTGTGTAGGCTTATCCCTCCTTTTTTAGGGTTCCTTAGTCAACTAGGAACCCTTACAGTTTCGCCATGTCTGTCCGTCCGTCCGCGGATAATCTCAGTGACCGTTAGCACTAGAAAGCTGAAATTTGGTACTAATATGTATATCAATCACGCCGATAAAGTGGTAAAATAAAAGTGGGAAAAAATGTTTTATTAGGGTACCTCCCCTATACGTAAAGTGGGGAGTGTTTTTTTTTTTTCATTTCAACCCTAACGTGTGATATATTGTTGGATAGGTATTTAAAAATGAATAGGGGTTTAGTAAAATCATTTTTTGATAATGTAAATATTTTCGGAAATAATCGCTCCAGAAGTAATATAAATGTGCCCCCCCCCCCCCCCCCCTCTCTATCTTTTGAACCATAAGTTTTAAAAATATGAAAAAAATCTCAAACGTAGAACTTTATAAAAACTTTCTAGGAAAATTATTTTGAACTTGATAGGTTGAATACTTTTGTAATTTAACCGTATAAGCAGATGTTTATTGTACCTGTAATTTCTACAAAATCACAATGAAATCACCTGCTTTCAAAAACTCTTAAGTGGGGACACTTATTGTGACGGACGGAAAACTACGGCAACCTACACTGAGCGTGGCTCGACACGCTCTTGGCCGGTTTTTTATGTATTAGAAATAGGGATGATGACACATGTTGAGTTATGAAATAAAATTTAGTTTAGAGGATGCAAAATGATCAATATATCCAAATAAAATGAAAATAAAAAAATCTATTAAAATGGTTCAAAGATATCAGGATTCAAAATTTAAAAATTTAACGATTTTTTAAAAGTACGATTTAAAAAAAAACAATGATACCAGTCGATTTTTAACAGTTTACTGTAAAATAAATTGCATGGCAACCATATACATAAACGCCACATTTCACTGTAAAAATAGCAATTTCATAATACTTCCATACTTTAAACAAGGCAACAATGTAATCGTGACGTCACTTTTACACATCATTTTGTTAGGAGCGTTTTGAGAAACAAAGGCCAAGTCCACTTCGCTTACGCTCCGCTCCTTCGATTAAATCAATATTTGTTACAGCTGGAAGCGGCGATGCTCCACAAGCAGCAACTGCATCAGCAGCAACAGCTCCAGCAGCAGCAACAGCAGCAGCTGCAGCGTCAGCAGCAGTTGCAGCAACAACAACTCCAGCAGATCCAGCACCAGCAGATGCAGCAACAGTTCGTGGCCGCACATCTGCTGGTCAACGACAAGATGGACAGACAGAAACAGAAGGCGTTTATCAGTGAGTCTCTTTTTATACTACGACCGTGGTGAACAGGCATACGGCCCGCCTGATGGTAAGCAGCTACCGGAGCCTATGGATGCCTGCAACTCCAGAAGTGTCGTCCAGCAGTGTGAAGTACATGCGCGTTGCCGACCCTTTACAAAAGGAAGGAAGAGGTATGGTAAAAATATTTATGTAAAGAGGGATTAGAGTTCTATTCGTACTTGGTCATTTCATTTTCGGCCGGTTAGCAATCGTCACAAAACTGACGGTCAGTGTCAAATATGTTGTCAAAATTTTGTCAGGAATGTGACGGTTAGACGTTACTGAAACACGACTTAAGTCGTGCTTTAACCTTTTGAACGCCAAGAGCCACTGAATCGGTCCTGTGCTGTCGTGCCTGCCACGCCAACGACCACTAAAGTGGCTGTGGCGGACGCTGTCAAAGCAATTGTCCTGCTGACAGATAAGGTTTATATTCGTTATTCACTAGTCGAGATATTGGCGTGTAGGCCACGTCTTGACGCGAGAGAGAAAGCGTTCAAAGGGTTAAAGTACAAGTTAAAATAAAAATGCCCACTTACAACTGTTCATGCAAAATATTCACAATCTATGATAAGCTAACATTTCGCCGCGCGAAAGTATTACCTATATCTTAAAACTTAGGGTACAATTTAGAGATTAGAAGTGATCGTTTGGTTGCGCAGACGCGGCCGGCGTGCGGCGTCCGGCGCCGGAGCCGGGCCTGCTGCCGCACGGCGCCGTCCGGCAAATATCCGGTAACCGTAGATCCTTTAGTAGTTGTGTTCAATGTTAGATAGACAACTTAGAGTAGCGCTTAGATACAATCTAATATCAATCTATTATATGTATACTTCAATACTACTTTTAAAAAATCCGGCCAGTACATTTTTTATATTTTTTTATGGAGAATAGGTAGACGTTTGACCGCGATCTCACCTGATGGTAAGTGATGATGCGGTCTACGGTGGAGCACGCTTACCTATGAGATACCTATTTACTCTCGCTTTGAAGAGACCCAAATTGTACTCAAGTGGAAACACAGACTCGGGCAGGCCGTTCCACTCTTTGGCAGTTCGCATAAAGAATGTTGTACGTGTCGGACCACGCATAATGGAGGGTTCCGTACCTTCAATGGCATAAAAACCAAACTAATACCAAAAGGCCGTATCTGATGCTGATGCCTATGGAAGAAGTTTTTGGAGATGACTAAAAAATGGCTGAACCGATAATGCTCAAAACAATTTTCGTAGAAAGTATATGATAAGGCGCATCTTCTCAAAATATTTCATATTTTTTGGACTTACGGTTCAAAAACTACACAATTTTTCTGACTTTCGAAGCGATTATTTGTGAAAATATTAACGTAATCACAAAATATTCAAAGAAACCCCTGTGCTTTTTTATTTAAAGACCTATCGATTGATGTGATAGATAGATAGATACATCTTTTAGTTTCCGAGTAAAATGGCTGTGTCATACGGACGGACAGACGGATTTGACGAAACTATTAGGGTTTTTGCCATTTTGGCTACGGAACCCTAACTTAAAAATAAAATCACTTTGATTCTTATGTTTTATAATCACTCTGAACTAGTTTAGGTTAGGTTAGGATATAATTGTAATATTTATTTTGATAATTTCTTGCGGCTTTGTTTACGAAGGAATAAAAAGTAAGTAGGAAAACTGACTTAATCCTTTTTTTCGAATTCAAAAATAGTTTCGCCGCACCCTTAATATTATTTCATCGGCACAGGGATCGTCACCGGTATTACTATAATCAAAATAGCGCCCAACTTTCGCAATGTTTACGTAATATATATTTTTTTTGTTAGCCTGGTAGTGTGTGGCAAAGGCCTCCCCTCTTTTCCGCCATGTTTTCCTGTCCATCGCCCACTCGCGCCATTCTTTACTATACGTGTCCAGATCATGCCGCCACCTCCGTCTTGGTCTTCCTCTGCCTCGATGTCCATCCTGTGGAACCCATTCAGTGGCTAGTTTAGCCCAGCGTTCCGGATGCATCCGGCAGAGATGCCCTGCCCAGTCCCACTTTAGCTTGGCGGCCTTCGTGCCCACATCAACGATACCGGTTCTGGAACGCAGTTCGGTATTTCTGATACGGTCAGTTCTGCGTACACCCAGTATACTGCGTTCCATTGCTCTCTGGCAGACCTTGAGTCTGGACTTTTCAGCTTCAGTGTGTGACCATGTTTGGGCGCCGTAGGTACGTAATATTATGAAATGGAATTTAGGTAAACGCATATACAAGATATCTCTATATTCCGCTTAGCGCGTTATTTCTTTGAAACCTAAGCTGCCAAAAAGAAGGGGTGCGGGAGGAGAACGTGCAATGCTAGACAGGGAACGCGCGATTGTTCCGTGGGGCGTAAGAGAGAGTCAGACATTAATGGTTGGCATGGAGACGTTGGGTTGCACCGACAAGAGCATGGCTCTTAAGTGTTTGATGATGATGATGATGGAGACGTACTAAGTTTACTGTCACTTCCAATAATTAGTGTCTTACTATAGAGTGAAATTACTTCGAGCGTGGCAGCGGCGGTCAACCGGCTTTGCGGGGTCTTGGGTTTTAGTCTATGGGTAAACGTAATAAATTATCAGGTTATCCGAAAAACATCTAAAAATATTAACAACCGAAATTGAATACCGGTTAATTTGTATGAAAATAATACCAGTATTCGATCTGCATAGTTTCGACTATGAGAATATGAGAGTCACATACACAACATCGCGTAGTCATGAAACCAGGGACCTATACTGGTATAACCTATGATCATAGACTAATTAACCAAGACCCCACATAGCTGGTATTGTGTTTCGGCTGTTTAGGACCTTTGCCTTTATATTTGTATGGTTGTTGGAAGTTTTTAAAAAGTTTGTACCTCGACAAAATGGAATTAGTATGCAACATTTTTGTTGCTACACCTTGAGCCTGCAATTCATTTCATTTCATTTTCTTTATTGCCATAAATTGTATGTATACATAAGGGGTCAAGTATATGTTGATTTGTCGCAATACAATTTTACCAGATCGGTGTAGCATTATTACAGTCGTAATACATATATTTACAATAACTATTAAACTAGAGCATGCAATTACATTTGACTATTTTGGGTCTTACTATAATATTCATTGAGGCTATAAGGACACAATTCAATAAGAATTTTTTTTAGGCTGCTAATGAATTTTGTAAACGATAGAGACTTAATTTCTATGGGCAAGGCGTTATAAACTATTGCCGCAATATGCCTATGGCATTTGAAAAACATTGCTGTATGCCAAGCAGGAGGCTCAACGTCATGATGAGCAAACAAATCATTAAGCCTTGCACTAGAAAATTTTTTTTTCGGAAATCGATCTGGATATCGCCGTACAATCTTGCAATTTCTGTAACTTTTTAATTTTTGCTTTGACCATAAACTAGGCACTTCACCGCCTTATTTTAAAACGTAAAAGTTAACCTTGCGGTACATTTTTAAGAAATAGTACATTGTTGCCGAGGGATGGAAAGAAAGGCATTTTCTGACAAGGCACCTAGATGCCAGGCCGAGGCTTGCCGAGGCCTGGCAAAGGTCCGAGTCGGAAAATGCCTGTTTCCATTGAGGTATACATAGTGCTTTTCTCAAATTATGTGAGGAAATCAAACAAATTAAATTTCAACTATAAGTATAAAGTTTTTAATAAGGGATAAGTGACATAGTACAATACAAAAAATAAGGCATATTATTAGTTAATATTAAATGTTATATTAGACATTCCGGGGCAATTTGTGAACGAAAAGGTATTTCTAGCATTTTGGCTGTCATTCCACAGCATGAACGTACCATGTCGTAAGTCCTGTTATATTTGTCCCGCGACTTAGCAGGAAGCAAGTCGTTCATTATTAAACTTGCTTCTTCTTTCAAATGAGGAGGTGTGCCGTCTATTTCCATCTCACTTTCATCATTTGAGCTCACACTGTTTACTATATTAATTAATTTTGAAGAAAACGATAACTTATTTCACAACGAATTGCCGCCTTATATTTTGCATGTATTTTTTTAAATCTATTACCACAAACAATCATCGTCCTAAACGCGCATGCGCCAGTGCGCGCGCATCTCGAATCGCGACACCATGTTTGCGATTATTTTGACATTTGTCTGGTTGAACGAAGGTTTCACTTGGCTGAATCCCAGGTAGCATTTAGACGTCATTATGTCGTCCGTTTACGGTACTGCTCGACGTAAGAGACGTCATGTCTCGACGTCGGGGGGTCCCAGCAGATGACGTCAATTTGTCACAGCCTCAAGACGTCTGTTTACAGACGTTACAGAGACGTCATATACTGAATGCATAGGGACGTTACTGGGCCGTACATATTAGGTTAGCCACTGACGGTAGAGAGACGTCATATACTGAATTCATAGGGACGTTACTGGGCCGTAAATATTAGGGCAGCCACTGACGTTGGAGTGACGTCATATACTGAATCCATAGGGACGTTACTGGGCCCTACATATTAGGGCAGCCACTGACGTTGGAGAGACGTCATATGCTGAATTCATACGGACGTTTCTGGGCCGTACATATTAGGGCAGCCAGTATGTTCGAATAACGTCACACACAGGATTGATTGTGGCGTTACTAGGACATAGGCACAGGTCAGGACCTAGCGGGGCTGCATTATGCTGCTGTGTTCACGATATCAGCAGTAGAAGTTAGCGATTTTCAATTTTATTAAGGCGGGTATTATATAAATTTAAATAACATCTCTCAAAACACACTGCTGATATCGTAAGCACGGCAATATGCTCCTCGTAGCTAGGATGGGTGGGTAGTCTGTTCAAAAATAGAACCGACCTGGCTGTTGAGTGAACTAACGACGTGCTAGATTTAAGTTCTAAGACGGTTCTAACTTATTGGCCAGGCGCCCTAGACAAGACTCCAAATTCTTACGCGTAAGAGTAGAAAAGAGTTTAGCGCTTAGCATAGCAGGCATATTGTCTACGTACCCTGAACAAACTCTAGGACTTATGGATGAAACTAAAAAACGCTATGTAAGTAGTACATTTTGTATTAGAGGCATTAAAGGACAGTGGGAACCAATAGCCCCATAACAATAATCCCATCAAAAACATAAATGTGAAATGAGAGCCAAGTTATATATGCCTTGGTTGTTGACTTCAACGACAAAAGAAGTGAGATCTAAATGGGTGCCAAGTTCAATTGTCAGTCCTGAAATTTGTTTATAACAACATAAAAAAATGTACCAACTCAAAATATAATTTCTTCTTAAAACTTACTATAATATATTGAAGCCTAAGGTTTGACTTGTCTAGTTAGTCTAGGTACAACATTGTTTATCTTATTTCTATTACTAAAAAAACAAGTATAATTAGGTAATTTTTGTTTTAATATGTATGAGGCCATGACTTAAAATAACATTTATATCTCTAATGCCCACTATCGGACTACTAAACTAAAAAAAAACACAACCGTAAGCATGTTAATTTTAAGTAGATACATTAAAACTTCGAAGAAGTAGGTAAAAGTGGTGGCAACACTTCCTTAATGAAGGCGGCTGACCGCGTGTTCGCTCGCTCACATTGGTCCTACTCCTCTCTATCTTAATAGCATTAGTAAGAGAGAAGGGGACCAAACTGAGCAAGAGAGCATGCGGTCAGCCGTATTCATGTAGGTCAAAGCCACGGACAGGCTAGGGGGCATACCAAAAAATGTAACCCATAAACCGATTTTGAATGATTTATAAAAATCTGTAGTATTTCCTGAGCCAAATCTATACCAAGTTCTCTGAAATCTATAGGGAACCGTAAAAGTGGTAACTCTCCAACATGATAGTCTTCATCAAGCTGCGAACGAAATGATTCATTGGTCCTTGTGGTCGCTGACGCATTTTAATAGATCACGCGGCCGCGATATTCATTCACCTGCCTCTATGCACTTGTCACAAGCTGAATACCTACGATACATACTCGCAGGCGCAGTTGGCAAAAAGGCTTTTTGTTGGATCTCTTTCCATAGAAGTTTTACTGTTACTACTGTGTAAAACAAAATTCCATCAACCGAGACACTTTGCTGGAAATATCCCTGCCTCCAAGTTTTCACGTATGAAACCTGTAACAAACAAGAGAATGTATAATTGTAAAATAGCAAATTATTTGTTGATCAGACCAAATGTGAAAAAAGTGAAGATTTGAAATAACTTTCTTCATACAATGTTTTAAGTGTGTAGATATTGTTATTTTATGTATTTTTATTACTACTAAACAACTATAACTTGCACCACCTGCTTCAAGCTGTTTCTTCCTTCTTTCTTATGTAAGTTGCCTGGAACCACACAAGGAAAAAAATTCCATCTGTCTCTCCATACAATCCATACCCAAACAGGGTTCTAAGAAAAAGATAAGTTAGGCTACAAGACAAACTTCTATATGTATAACAAACAGAGTTAGCAGTTAGGTACAGTCACCGGCAATAGTATCTCCCTACACGAAGGCCGCAAAAATATGTGACACACTCTTATGACCCTACAAAGTCACATATTTTTGTGGCCTTTGTATAGGAAGATACTATTGCCGTTGACTGTACAGCTAGCTATATTGATCAAAATATGTTTTTCTAAAAAATTACATTTTTAACACAAGATATTTAGCCTACAGTTGGCTTACTTACCGATTTTGAATGATTTATAAAAATCTGTAGTATTTCCTGAGCCAAATCTATACCAAGTTCTCTGAAATCTATAGGGAACCGTAAAAGTGGTAACTCTCCAACATGATAGTCTTCATCAAGCTGCGAACGAAATGATTCATTGGTCCTTGTGGTCGCTGACGCATTTTAATAGATCACGCGGCCGCGATATTCATTCACCTGCCTCTATGCACTTGTCACAAGCTGAATACCTACGATACATACTCGCAGGCGCAGTTGGCAAAAAGGCTTTTTGTTGGATCTCTTTCCATAGAAGTTTTACTGTTACTACTGTGTAAAACAAAATTTCATCAACCGAGACACTTTGCTGGAAATATCCCTGCCTCCAAGTTTTCACGTATGAAACCTGTAACAAACAAGAGAATGTATAATTGTAAAATAGCAAATTATTTGTTGATCAGACCAAATGTGAAAAAAGTGAAGATTTGAAATAACTTTCTTCATACAATGTTTTAAGTGTGTAGATATTGTTATTTTATGTATTTTTATTACTACTAAACAACTATAACTTGCACCACCTGCTTCAAGCTGTTTCTTCCTTCTTTCTTATGTAAGTTGCCTGGAACCACACAAGGAAAAAAATTCCATCTGTCTCTCCATACAATCCATACCCAAACAGGGTTCTAAGAAAAAGATAAGTTAGGCTACAAGACAAACTTCTATATGTATAACAAACAGAGTTAGCAGTTAGGTACAGTCACCGGCAATAGTATCTCCCTACACGAAGGCCGCAAAAATATGTGACACACTCTTATGACCCTACAAAGTCACATATTTTTGTGGCCTTTGTATAGGAAGATACTATTGCCGTTGACTGTACAGCTAGCTATATTGATCAAAATATGTTTTTCTAAAAAATTACATTTTTAACACAAGATATTTAGCCAACTGTACTTGATGTTACCTATTCTTGTACTGTCAGAAAGTATTCTAAACAACAAAACAAATGAGCCGAAACTCGACCAAGCAAGCACTTTTCATCATTAGGTATGTTCTGGTATCTACATCCCAGCTCCATCATCAGATCAGCTTGATGGTACCATATTATTCCACTGTCACCAAGGTTACATTGAGTACCGGCCAACAATATAACACCTACATGTTTTACAATAGAACTTTTTTTTATATTTGTAAGTGATTTCCACCTCACTACTTAGGTAGCCTAGTAGTAGCCTTTTGGGAGAGTGATGAGAATAATTAACATAATGGTTTTTTCATAGAAGTTTCTTTTTTAAATATACAGTCAACTTAATTTTTTTATTGGAGCTTTTTTAGTAATATGCTGAGTCTCCTATTGTAATTCAAAGTATTTCATTGCAGTATTCATCATATATTTGTATAAAATGACTAGTAAAATATGCATTCTACAAAATAACCTATATTGTTTAGGTTTAACCTATATAAGGTGAACTTTTAATATTCTTTGTATATAATATCATATTTCCAAGGGAACGAAAGTGCTACTTTCGTCACTCCCTGGAGTGACGAAAATGCGACTTTCGTCACTCCAGAGGCAGAGAGTGAGACAAAGTAGCTTTTTAATTTGTGAAGGCCATGAACTGCCACTTCATACTTCGGGGTCTATTACAAATTCGAACTACATACATATTTTTTACCTTTAATATGTTCTCACTACTGCGGTGAATAGTTGTGTGTCACACGAGAGCTAAGTTATTTTACATCTCGTGTTTTTGAGTCCCTCGCTACGCTCCAGATTCGAACTTAGAATCACTCGCTTCGCTCGTGATTCAATTAAAGAATCTTTCGCTTACTCGGGACTCAAAATTAACACTCGCAAGAAAAAACAACTTTCCTCTTTTGAAAAGAATAAAATTGAGCACTTTGCGTTTTCAATTTACGAACAAAATGCGACCATTTCCGAGCATGTTTGAGAAAAAGCATGTTTTGTTTGTAGTGATGCACGCGCAGCCAGCGCCCGCGCCGGCGCCGGCGGAGCCGCCGCGCAAGCAGACCTGGGAGCAGGCGCTCGCGCACATTAACCAGCTCGCCAAGGGCTCCAACAAGGAGAAGGTACGTTTCAACCTGTCACCGCCAGGTCCCTGACGCCAGAGGCAAAAAAACCAAGTATTAATGACAAACATCAAAAAAATACGTGAGAACACTCAGTTGGAAAGAAGAACGAATTTTTGTGATTTTAGTAACTTTTCTCATTTTGTAATTTTTGACTTTTTTGCCTTTTTAAACTTTTTTTTGACTTTTTGATTTTTCACTTCACTTCACTTTATCTTATTTTATTTCACATGTTTCTCAATCGTATGGTTTTGTGTAGCGTTTTCTTGACGGTCACGTGACTTTTTTTCGCCTAGAACCGTCCGATAAGGAACTTTCAAAAGGGTTCCAGGAGTGGTATTTCCTAGATTTTGAACGGACGGCTATTGACGTCGGTGGCCCGTCTGGCCGATGCCGGGATTGGCCGTCATTGGTGCTCAAAAGGAAAATATCATGGCTTTGAGAGAAGGAACTTCTACACAACTTTTATGCAAACGATACCTCAAGCATGCCTGCTGAAAGCTCAATGTTTGGACGCACTCTTCCCGACAAGTCGTCAGAGATAACAAGATAATGACGATTTCCGCGATCGAGATTTTCACTAGATGCCAGAACCGTGACGAGAGATCTTTTTGACAGCAGCTGTCAAAATCCACCAATCAAAAAAATATGTTTTTTTTTATTTAATGGCTTTTACTCCTCGCCAGTTTCAGCGAGGTGAATTCTGCCAATGTCAAGGTGTACTTTTGATTTTATTGAATTTTAATAAAATTTAAGCAACGTTGTTCGGTTGAGGCCTTGCCGAGTGTAAGGTGATAGCCTCCTTCCAAACACGTGGGTGGCCGAGACCCCGGATAACCGTTTGTTCAAATAAGAGTGGTTACGCGCGTTTTTAGACAAATTTTTCATTAGCTGCACACTTGTTCGTTAGGTCACCGCACAATAAGCTATCAATATTACACACTGAACTACGTAAATGAGCAAAAAACAAAAAAACTACTCTAAAGACGGCTCAGCCATCTTGAGCTTCAAACGAATATCCAAATATATGATTAAACATGATTGATGGATTATGACAGCTACACCTTTCGCCACGGTGCTGCCATCTATTGAGAACCTCGATCGCAGAAACCCTCAATGACTTGAAAACCCAAGGATTATATAGTATTTGATTATATCCTGCTAACAACGATATGGGCTTGAAATATTTTTTTTATTTTTTTAAAATAATATATTGATTCCATCTAACTAGGAACCAAAGAAAGGGTACTTAATTTTATTCTCCACGGTTTATGTTTGGTATGTGGAATAGATGTTTTTTAAAACGTTTCAAGGGCCATTTTCTTTCTTAATAACATTGTATAATTATTAGATTTGATTAAGTGTAAGAATAGAACTCTAGTTTTGCTACAAAAAGTAAACTGATATAAACATAAAATGTTAACATAAACTTCATATTTACAAAAAAAATATAAAATGAAAGACATAAAACTTCAACAACAATCTTTTCTCCATTTCAGAAGAAACAAAAAGAGACAGAAAAGCCGAAACAGGTAGAGCAGAAACCGAAAGAGCAGCAGCGGTCTCAGTCGCTCCCGGACAACCAGCCGCTCTCGAAGAAACAGAGGAAACTGCTCGCACAGCAGCAGGTTAGTTACAGACCCCTCTGCATATCGGAAAAATATAGGTACCGTTTTAAAACGATATGACGTCATACCGTTTGTATGTATGTATCACTTTATTGCACATAAACAAGTAGGTATAACATAAAAACAACAGTAACATATATAAAAGATATGCACAAAGGCGAGCTTATCCCTGATAGGGATCTCTTCCAGCCAACCCATGAGAAAATGAGAAAGGATTAAATACAAATGGTGAAAGACAAACTATGCACAAAAGATACAAATAAAAAGTTCCAAAACACATATAGCTGCAGGTAAACACTAATATATATATATATGTACATTCATATTGTTTCCGTATGATTTCGGTAGCGCAATCGATATTTTTCTGTATCGAAATATAACGGTACCGTTATTTTTTTCGATACCTCAACCGTTTTAATAAAGGTATAGATTGAGGTTGAAGTATGCGCTACCCGCTAGCTCCCCGTGCTTCGCGCCCCGCTCCCCCGCACAGTTCCTTTATCGCCGCGCGCGCCGTACAAGCGACGATCTAAAATTACGATACCGAAGTAATACCCGGTCGGATATCGTTATAATAAAGATATAACTACCGTATCAAAAAATAGCGATATCGAAATTTTATACCGGTAGCGCACCGTAATATTTCAACTGTATAGTTCTACCTTTATAGCATAAAGGTATCGAAATTCTATAGCGCTACTGTAACGAAAACAGTCCCTGGTTACAGATCTTTATAGAATAAGAGCTGGCCACGTCAGATATGACACAATAATGAGAGCATCAAAACCCGTCTATTGCTATACTATCCTTATTGCTGGATCCAGACATCTGGCAGCTTTTAATAGATGGAAGTCAGAGTGATAAGACTAGTAAAATTTTTCAATTGGAAAATAGTAATAGGTACCAAAATAGGTGAACATTGCCGAATTTTTCTCATTTATAGAGGACAGGGCCTACATTTTAACATTAGAACAAGAAAATAGCTTATTATTGAGTAAGGATGATTAAGACATGGATTGACAATATCCATACAAAATCGCGTTCCCTTATTTCAGGTTAAAGCACTAGCGTCATCTATCGGTCACCACAAACAATAAATTCTAGTTTCTAATATTTTGTTCGGCGCTTAACTCGACTCCAGACTCGACAGATGGCGCTGTGGCACTTATTACTGAAAACAGACGTATAACCTGAAGGTTCGAGGAACGCGATTTTGTATAGGCATTGTCAATCCATGTCTTAATCATCCTTATTATTGAGGAAACAAAAACAGCTAGTACGCGAAGTAATATGAATTACATTATACATCGTGTGGCACTACTTTCCCCAGCATTAAACTTTTGTCAATGATTTACATAATTCCTCATAATATTGTATCAAACCCAGAACTCTAGGATTTGTATTCTTGAAGTGGTTTACTAATACTAATAATACTTGTACCTCTCTCTGATTAAGTTTAACTGTAAAAATGTATCATAATAAAGGCTTTTAAATAAAATACCTACCCACTTATTCATAAACATATCTCAAACCTCATTAAATTATGTTTTGTTTGTTTCTAACAAACACAACTGTCAAACAGACAGATAAGGACAAACGATTATTGAGTTCACACTTTCACAACCAGAGCACAGAAAAAAACCGGATCCTCATTGTCCCTGTGGGGAATATGGGGACATGAATAAATAAATAAATAAATATTATAGGACAATCTTACACAAATCGACCTAGGCCCACGGTAAGCTCAATAAGACTTGTGTTATGGGTACTAGACGATGATATGTATATAATAGATAAATATGGATAAATACTCAACTCAGGAACAAATATCTGTGATAAACACACAAATAAATGCCCTTACCAGGATTTGAACCCGGGACCCCCTGCTTCGTAGGCAGGGTCACTACCGACTGGGCTAGGAGGCCGTTAGGTGGGCGTTATTGAGTTCACACTTTCACGACCAGGGCACAATTAATAAAAAACCGGATCCTCATTGTCCCTGTGGGGAATATTGGGACATGAATCATTTTTTCTTCGCTTGTGTACTTTACGACCGATCTGAATTTCTTTCGAATCTTGTATAACATCCCATTTCCCACATCTATGAATTGTTTACCTTTTAATCATTCTTATGATATTTATAAAATGATATCTGTATTTCTAGAAAAAAATGATATAAAATTATAGTATTTATAATATTCCTGTAAACCCAATCTTTTCTTTCCCAAATTTTCGTTTACACCTGTAGTTCCTATCAGTTTCCCTGACTTTTAATTTAGTCCACGTGGCCATTGGCTAATTTACCAAAAGCCACAACAAAAAAAAACCCGCTAAGCGGGCTCTCTGTTCGTAGGCGCTTTCCGCTACATACGGGGAAAACACTAGGATCGGCTAGTAGCGAAGTGTGGTACGGAAAGTGTTAAATGAAATTTGAAACACGTTTAGGAATAAGCGAACCCGCTTATATAGAATATAACCATAATATTCTATTGTAATTTATTCCAGGCTGAGGAAGAGGAGCGAAAGAGACAGCAGCAACTCCAGAAGCAAGAAGCCAAGAGTAAAAAGGACAAAGATAAAAAGGCGGAGCCGCAGAAGCCGGAACCCAAGAAGGCAGACAAAAAGGAGGCCAAGAAACAGGAACCTGTTAAAAAGGAGGATAAAAAGGAGAAGAAAAAGGAGAAAGGGAAGGAGAAACTGGAGAAGGCTGGTGAGTTCATGTTTATTTATTTTAGTTCAGTCATTATAGATTTTGACCCGTGAATAATCAGTTCTTGGATTTTTTTTTCGTGGGTCCCTCGGGGGGGTCACTGGGAGTGTAAATTCAAAAAGTAGACTGAATCAGGCTCCTGTGTATATTAGAAAAATGTTTTTTTTTTCCTAATAAACGGTTTTTCTTGAATAACTCGGCCATTTTTGATTTTACAGTAAAACCGTGAGGACAAAAATTGTAGGAAATTTGATTCTCTACAACTTTGTTTCTCTTCATTCATGCCGTAAAACGTGAAGAGAAACAAAGTTGTAGAGAATCAAATTCTGAACAATTTTGGTTCCCACCTTTTTTTCCCCAAAATTGTTCAGAATTTGATCCTCTACCAGTTTAGTCCTCTTCATTTATGCCATAAAACGTGGAACACAGGAGATAATGATAATATTTAGAATTTGTCGCGTTTTTCAGGTTTAATTTCCAAAATATCGATTTTGGGGGAAAAAAGATGGGAACCAAAATTGTTCAGAATTTGATACTCTACAACTTTGTTTCTCTTCATTCATGCCGTAAAACGTGGAACATAGGAGATAATGATAATATTTTGAATTTGTCGCGTTTTTCAGGTTTAATTTCCAAAATATCGATCCTAGAAGAAAAATTGTGAGGACCAAACTTGTAGAGAATCAAATTTCCTACAATTTTTGTCCTCACGGTTTTACTGTAAAATAAAAAATGGCCGAGTTATTCAAGAAAAACTGTTTTTCGAATATACACAGGAGCCTGATTCAGTCTACTTTTTGAATTTACACTCCCAGTGACCCCCCCGAGGGACCTACCAAAACAAATTCCAAGAACTGATTATTCACGGGTAGGGTCGGTTTTTTGGATATAATGACTGGCCTATTTATCGTATGGCTAGATGTCACTGGATATAGATAGGCATTTCCTCTCTCGGGTAGTAATAGTGTGAAAGTCGATGATGAATAAAATCCAGCGAGTGCTGCGAGGTCCAGTTGGGACAGTGCAGCGGCCAAGATTGTTACTCTTTTAGCACCACCCAGGGATCACGTGTATGGTTGTCTAAGATGTTTCCTACGGACGCAGAGTAACATTGCTCCCCAATGTTTCTAGGCTTTAACTGTAAAAAGGTGAAGGTATATCGGTAGGTATCGCCAGGAGAGTTAAAGTCACACACACAACAACATGTCATGTAATGACAGCGGGATTTTTAAATTACTGTTCCTTTTTCGTACCGATAGCAAGTTTAATAGTGAACTGCAAGATTGACACAAAGTTGACAAATTCAAATCACTCGTATTATATAATTTTAGAGTATTCTGGAGTAGCAGACGTTCATAAGCATCGATGGTAGCTCCTTACTGAGCCGTATGCTTGTTGGCCACCGTCGTGGTATAAAAAAAATTAGCGATAAAATTATTGTCTATTTGTGTAAATTTTTCGGGAAATGTACTTGCCTTGACAATAGAGGCGTTGTTCAGATAATTGTAACCACCTTGGCCGCTCCGATATATTTGATGGCGACTGTACGACCTAAGCGCGTTCCGCTAAGCTCAATGGTACCTTACAAAATTACTAACACACTTTAATATCATTTGCATTGTGGTTTTCCCAGTGGGCTACAGTATGAGGTTCTTCAAAAAAGGAGTGTATAGGTTCCTAAAGGGTAGGCAATGCGCATGGGAATCCTCTGGGGGTTGCAGGCGTCCATAGGCTACGGTAACTGCTTACCATCAGGCGGGCCGTATACTTGTTTGCCACCGCCGTGGTATAAAAAAAAATTTTACTTGATGAAATTATATTTCTGTGTCTTTCCAGCACCACAAGCGGCGCCAACCGCGAAGCAGACGAAACAGAGCAAGAAGGAGAAGAAGGAACAGAAAGCCCAGGTCATCAACATCACCGCAGACACCACCATCGAGGTGGTCAGTAAAAAGGTATAGCACTCTGACCACAACAGACTTAAGGAGCGGTTGCACCGAATGAGGGCTACCGTTTTTTTACTCACCAGTTGGCGCCACTGTAGACTGAGGTCCTGAAATGCAGCTTTAATTATTTTTAATACTTTTGTGAAAAATTTACGCTTAAATAATATTTAATACAATTGACCGTACTGTAAAAATATCGACGTCGTAGTGTTGCGCAGTTCCGCTTTTAAAACATTCACATTCTATGACTCCTAACTCATATTTTCCATAATCAATTTCATGGACTGGAAAAATATTCACAACATTTATAAATTAGAAATTAATCCGCGAATCACACTTAGGTAATTAGTATGGAATTTGAAATTTCGAAGACCTCCGTCTACACTAGTGCCTCCAGCGGCAATTTCATACGCGATAGTCCTCATTGTCTGTTAACGTCTTCACTCTACGTCATAGTTAAAATTGAGGGGTCAAACAGTGGGTGAAAAAGGGTTGAAGAAGATCAGGTTTGACCGCTCGGTCAAAATGACACTTCCGCACGTGTGTCGAACAACGTTTTTAATACAATTGCGAAAAAACTATAATGAAATAAAATTACATTTATATTCTGTCAGTGTACGAAAGACAGCTTCATTCAATCGCGCGTTGTTCAAGTAATACTATTGGGTCCCATAATACTCATTTATTTAAAATTGTGATCTGCAAATCGTGCCTAAAATCAAACTTTACGCACGATTTGCAGATCAGATTACTTTTTAGCACTAGTGCATAAAATCAAACTTTACCCACGATTTGCAGCTACATAAACTAAACTTTTTGAGCAATTGTATTAAAAACAAGTTTTTTAGACTTATCTGTTTTGACCGCTTACCCGAAATCACAGATCCATCAGAGCGCTAACGCTTAAAGATAACTGAAGTGTTTAAATGAGAGCATCACTTATATAAACATTACATTAATGTGAAAGAGTAAAATCCAAATGAGTGACATCTTTTGGGCTTTATAAAATTACCTAAACTCGCTTGATAGTCCTAGTATATTGAGTTATCGTGATGAATCACTCTCTAAAATCTGGAGCAGAGCCCGACTAGGGAAGTACCTCCACCTTACAGAAAATCACAGCCAAATAGCACTAGACCCTGTGTTCCTATTGGTGAGTAAGGTTGCCAAAGAGCTCAAAGAGGACCCAGTGTCTTGACAATGAGGGATCCCCTTGTTCCGTTAGCCGTCAACACAGTGAATCCTGTTAATAAAGGGAAGGCAACGCTGATGTGACACCTCTGGAGTTGCAGGCATCCATAGGCTACGGTAGCTGCTTACCATCAGGCGGGCCGTATGCTTATTTGCCACCGTCGTGGTATAAAATAAAAGGTAGAGGTAATAATGTTAAATTATTTCTTTTTCTTTTGGAATATTCTGGCGTGGATTTTAGTTCTAAGCTAACTCCCATAGACACTCTAGTGACAGGTAAAACCTGCGCCGGCGTCATTTGGCCAAACCTTTGACAGTTGCCTTCCCCATTGTGCGTGGTGCAACTGGCCTTTAATAAAAAAAAAACCGGCCAAGTTCAATGTAATAAGAATCAAACTAATACCAAAAGGTCGTATCTGATGCCTATGGAAGAAGTTTTTTGGAGATAACTAAAAAATTACTGAACCGATAATGTTCAAAACAATTTTCGTAGAAAGTATGTGATAAGGCGCATCTTCTCAATTTTATATATATTTTTTAGATCTACGGTTTCAAAGTTACAGGGGGGGGCAATATTTTTCTGACTTTCGAAGCGATTATTTCTGAAAATATTTACCTAATCACAAAATGTACAAAGGTACCTCGATGTTATTTTTGAAGACTTATGCAACATGCAGATTTTTGGTAAAAAAAAATCTGCGATTTACATAACTACATAACTAAATAGCGGCATACAAAATACACCTTATGTCTAAATTTTATGATGATCCGTCTTATAGTTTCCGAGTAAAATGGCTGTGACATACGGACGGACGGATGGACGGACATGACGAAACTATAAGGGTTCCGTTTTTGCCGTTTTGGCTACGGAACCCTAAAAAGAGTTCTTCAGACTAAAATAGACTTGATTACAGTGGAACAAGGTGTAAATTCGGACGCAATTGACAATATACGATGTCGCTGGGTTCCAATGAATTCTTACGCACGTCATCAATCCATGTGGATAGGCTTCGAAGGGTTTATCGTATCAAGGAAACAGCCCTATAGCGTAATAGACGGAGAGCTAGCCACGTCAGATATGAAACAACAATGAGAGCGATGAAACCCCTCTCGTTAGTTAGTTTCTAGATCCGGCTGATCCGGTAAAGCGGTGGAGGTCAAAAAATGCAAACCACTTTAAGAATACAAATGCTAGAGTTCTGGTTTTGATGCAGTATTATAAAAAATATATAAATACTCAGATCATATCATGCGTTCTGGTCTCTTGCCAAAGCTATCCAAGGGAATTTCTGTAAGCAATCTTTTCCGCCTTTGAAAATGGGAAATGACTCGTTGGCGTGGGCCAACGCAAAAGACAAAGCCAATCTTCAAGGCAAACTCTTTGCGTCCAACTCGACTTTGGACGACGGGGGATACGCACCGCCGACCATACCGCAGTGTGAGAGCAGTATGCCGGATATACAGTTCCGCCAAAGTTCACTGCGTAAAGCACTTCTTTCCCTCGACATTCATAAGTCGAGTGGGCCCGATGGAATCCCTGCGATTGTGCTGAAGATGTGTGCTCCTGAGTTGGCCCCGGTTTTAACGCGCCTTTTTCGGCTCTCTTACTCTTCTGGCATAGTTCCGATCTCGTGGAAGTCAGCTTTGGTGCACCCGGTCCCAAAAAAAGGTAACCGCTCAAATCCATCCAACTACAGGCCAATAGCTATTACCTCCCTGTTCTCGATGATAATGGAATCCACTATCAACTGCCAGCTCCTTCGGTACCTAGAGGACCACCAGTTGCTCAGCGACCGCCAATACGGTTTCCGTGGGGGCCGCTCGGCTGGTGATCTTCTAGTTTACCTGACACATCGTTGGGCGCAGGCGATCGAGACAAAGGGTGAAGCATTGACAGTTAGTTTGAATACTGCGAAGGCCTTTGATCGGGTATGGCACAAAGCACTTCAATCGAAACTTCCTTCTTATGGGCTTCCCGAGAAATTGTGTGAATAGGTCAGTAGCTTTCTTGCAAACAGACGCATCAAGGTCGTAGTTGACGGTGAATGCTCTGACTCCATGACTGTGAATGCTGGTGTCCCCCAAGGCTGCGTGCTATCACCCACGCTGTTCCTTCTGCATATCAATGACATGCTGCAGATTAGCGGCATTCATTGTTATGCAGACGATAGTACGGGTGATGCCTACTACACCGGCCGAACCAACATTTCTCGGGAGAATGTCATTGAGAGCCGGGACAAACTTGTGTCTGAAGTTGAGACTTCCCTTAAAGAAATTTCAGAATGGGGTCGACTAAATTTAGTCCATTTTAACCCTACCAAGACACAGGTTTGCGCGTTTACCGCAAAAAAGCTTGCGTTTGTCGCTTCACCTCGTTTTGAGAGCACTTCCTTAACTGCCACTGCCAGTGTCCGAATCCTTGGCGTCGACATTTCGAGTGAAGTCCAGTTCCGCGGCCATTTAGAGGGTAAGGCCAAGTTGGCCTCAAAAAAGCTCGGTGTGCTCCTCAACAGATCGAGACAGTATTTCACTCCGGCCCTCCGCCTCCTGCTTTACAAGGCACAGGTACGCCCACATATGGAATACTGTTCTCATCTGCGGGCGGGAGCGCCTCAGTAGCAACTTCTCCCTCTGGACCGCATCCAACGGAGAGCGACTCGAATTGTCGGCTGCCAGGATTTTACGGATCGGCTTGACTCCTTGGCGCTGCGTAGAGATGTAGCCTCGCTCTGCATCTTCTACCGCCTCTATCATGGAGAGTGCTCCGAGGAATTGTTCGGATTAATCCCTGCCGCTTCTTTCCGCCATCGTCCTACGCGACAGCATTACCATCATCACCACTTAGATGGTTGGCAGTCCTCAACTGTGCGTTTCTCGAGAAACTTCCTGCCTCGCACAACAAAACTGTAGAATGAACTGTCGTCTGCGGTATTTCCGGACCGATACGACCTTCAAACCTTCAAGAAAAGAGCGTATTCCCATCTTAAAGGCCGGCAACGCGCTTGTGACCCCTCTGGTGTTGCGGGCGTCCATGGGCGGCGTTAATTGCTTACCATCAGGCGATTCGTCTGCTCGTTTGCCTCCTATTTCCTAAAAAAAAAAAATATCATTCCCAGAAGTTTCTGATGGGGGAAAGTAGTCCAAAACGACGTATAATGTAATTCATAGTTTGTCGCCTACGGTTTCTGTTTCCGAAATATTACTTAATGTTTTTTTTGTTTTAATGTTAAAATATAGGCCCCGTCGTCTATAAATAAGATAACTTCGGCCGTTTTTACCTATTTTGGTATTACTTTTTTCAAATTCAAAAACTTTGCTAGGTCACTGTGACATCCACCCATTAAAAGCTGCCAGATGCCCGGATCTAGCAATTAGGATAGTATTGCAATCTTACTAGATGGGTTTCATTGCTCTCATTATTGTGTCATATCTGACGTGGCCAGCTCTTAGACCATAAGGTAATGTTTGATGTGGAATGGTACAGTCGAGGACAAAAAGATGTATACACTTTTGGACCTTATTACAACGCAATAAGGTCCAAAAGTGTATACATCTCTTTGTCCTCGACTGTACAATAGGGATGATGGCACATGTTGAATTATGCAATAAAATTTAGTTGATAGGATGCAGAATTACCAAAGTGAAATTTAAAAAAATCTATTGATATGAACTGAAAATAGATGTCATATACTTCAGAAAAAATGTGACCAAACCCTCCGGTGTCCGAGGCCAGATCTGAACACCGGAGGGTTTGGTCACATTTTTTCTGAAGTATATGACATCTATTTTCAGTTTATATATAGTAGTGTAACTACTTAAAAATTGCAAATCAAAAAATATTGAACAAAATAATTTGATTTGCTTCAAGATTCTATTGATATGGTTCAAAGATATCAATGATATCATGCTTCAACATTTCAACATTTTAAAATTTTTAAAAATACGGAATTAAAAAAAAAACACTGATACCATTCGATTTTTAACATTTAACTGTGAAATAAATTGTATGTATGGAAACCATATACATAAACGCAACATTTCACTGTATAAATAGGAATTTCATAATTTTTCCATACTTTAAACAGGGCGACTATATGACCGTGACGTCACTTTTGCACGTCATTTTGTTAGGAGCGTTTCGAGAAACAAATCTCTGACTTTACGTCTAATTTCTGACTTTAGTGTTGCTTTAACGCAATTGGCCGCATACAGACATTTGATCCTCACAACTAAACGAATCGATTGATACCATACATGAAAAAAATTCACCATGCCTATTGAAGTAAATTTTGTTACAGGGCGGCTGCGGTGCGGAGCTGGAGTCGCCGGCGGCCTGCAGCATCATGGACCAGCTCAGCTGCGGCGTTCAGGTGCGTTTACATATAGCCTAATAGGGATGATGACACATGTTGAATTTTGTGATAAAATTAAGTTGAATGGATGCAAAATGATCAATATATCCTAATAAATTAAAAATGAAAGAAGTCGATCGAAATAGTTCAAAGATATCAGGCTTCAAAGTTTCAAAATTTAACGATTTTTTTAAAGAACAAAATTAAAAAAAAAATCAATGACACCATTCAATTTCTCATATATTACTGTAACAAACATCCATTCCAACAAACTGTTTCGCAGTTTGGCGAAGTTTTGTAGTAGTAAGTATTTTTATTACTGAGCAATAAAAAAAAATTATAAAAAACATAAATTGTATAGCAAATATATACATAAACGCAATATTTCACTGTCAATATAACAATTTCATAATTTTTCATACTTTGAACAGGGCGACTATGCAATCGTGACGTCACTGTTGCATAACATTTTGTTAGGAGCGTTTTGAGAAACAAAAGCAAGTGTCAAATTTTGAATCTCATTTCTGACTTTTGCGTTGCTTTAACACAATGAGGGTTTCCGCGATCGAGTTTTTCACTAGATGGCAGCACCGTGGCGACAGGTCTAGCTGTCACAATCCACCAATCATGTTTAACCATATATTTTTTGATTGGTGGATTTTGACAGCTACTGCCAAAAAGACCTGTCGTCACGGTGCTGCCATCTAGTGGAAATCTCAATCGCGGAAACCCTCATTGGCCCCATACAGACATTTGATCCTCACAACAAAACGAATCGATTAATACCATACATGAAAACAATTCATCATGCCTATTATGGACGACTTTAGTTAATGTATGTACTTCAAATCGTTCTGATCATAAACTGAAAAAGCGCTGGTAGCCTGGCGGTACGGCGCCCGACTTTCTGGAGGCCTCGGGTTCAAACTAGAGATGCAACGGATATCCGGCCACTATCCGGTATCCAGCCTATCCGGGATAGTGAAATGACACATAATCAAGTTTAAAAACGGGATGAATACATAGTAAACCATCAAATAATTTACTAATTAATCGAACGAGCGGAGCGTAAACGAAGCAAGTTCTTACAAACAACTTCTGGCTACTGGGACGTCTCGGCATTTCGATGGCTTTTTGATTTTGAGAGTTTGTTCCGCGATAACTTTAGTAACGCTTTTCTGATCTTCATGTAATTCATTGGGGTTGTAGCAGATATACATATAATTTGAGAGTTCGTATATGAGCAGGATCGACCAAGGGGTCATAGAGCGAAAAGGCGCGAAAAAATCATCATACGGGTCTTGTTATATGGGTCATTTCGTTTGTAAGGAAATCGCGAGTTCTGGGTTGGAGGCGGAAGACTAGTATAGTTTATTGCGTCACGTAATTCTTCCATTCAATAACTTTAGGGAGCTATGAATTTCTTGAATAAGTTGCGGCCTAATAACTAGTAGTCCGCCTCGAACTCAGAACTCGCGATTTCCTTGCAAACGAGATGACCAATATAACAAGACCCATATGATGATTTTTTCGCGCCTTTTCGCTCTATGACCCCTTGATAGATCCTGTTCATATACGAACTCTCAAATTATATGTATATCTGCTACAACCCCAATGAATTACATGAAGATCAGAAAAGCGTTACTAAAGTTATCGCGGAACAAACTCTCAAAATCAAAAAGCCATCGAAATGCTGAGACGTCCCACTAGCCAGAAGTTGTTTGTAAGAACTCACTTCGCTCGTTCGATAATAAAACTAGTAGTCCGCCACGAACTGAGAACTCGCGATTTACTTGCAAAAGAGATGACCAATATAACAATACCCTTCTGAAGATTTTTTTTCGCCTTCTAGCTCCACAACCCCTTGATCGATCCTGCTCATATACGAACTCTCAAATTATATGTATCTCTGCTACAACCCCAACAAATTTCATAAAGATCAGAAAAACATTACTAAAGTTATCGCGGAACAAACAATCAAAATCAAAAAGCCATCGAAATGCCGAGACGTCCCAGTAGCCGAAGTTGTTTGTAAGAACTCACTTCGCTCGTTCGATAATGGCAGATGGGTTATGCACGCTCCAAAAGTGAGTGAGCATCAGAATGACTGACCAAAATGGCAGATCAATGTTAGAGTACCATCAGTATTCACTACCTATTTGCTACTATTTAGTACCTATGGTGACATATTTGGTACCTAAGTAAACTAGTAGTCCGCCTCGAACTCAGAACTCGCGATTTCCTTGCAAACGAGATGACCAATATAACAAAACCCTTCTGAAGATTTTTTTTCGCCTTCTAGCTCCACAACCCCTTGAACGATCCTGCTCATATACGAACTCACAAATTATATGTATCTCTGCTACAACCCCAACAAATTTCATAAAGATCAGAAAAGCGTTACTAAAGTTATCGCGGAACAAACTCTCAAAATCAAAAAGCCATCGAAATGCACAGACGTCCCAGTAGCCGAAGTTGTTTGTAAGAACTCACTTCGCTCGTTCGAAAAAAAAAATATATATTTAATAAAGTGGGCAGTCATTTTGACGTCAGGATGACTGCCCACATTTATTATGTCGGGGTTGAACCCCCTAATTGACAACGTTATATACACTATGATTTACTACCTATTGGCTACCTACACATATATTTTTTTTAGATTTTTGAGGCCAAAAATAAAGATTTTATAAGCAAATGACTGACCAAAATGGCAGATCAATGTTAGAGTACCATCAGCATTCACTACCTATTAGCTACTATTTAGTACCTATGTTGACATATTTGGTACCTAAGTAAAAATATACACATATATATTTAATAAAGTGGGCAGTCATTCTGACGTCAGGATGACTGTCCACATTTATTATGTCGGGGTTGGACCCCCTAATTGACAACGTTCTATACACTATGATTTACTACCTATTTGCTACCTACACATATATTTTTTTTAGATTTTTGAGGCCAAAAATAAAGATTTTATGAGCAAATGACTGACCAAAATGGCAAATCAATGTTAGAGTGCCATCAGCATTCACTACCTATTAGCTACTATTTAGTACCTATGTTGACATATTTGGTACCTAAGTAAATATATATTTTTCGGATTACGCAAATTCGACCATGTTTCTAGTTTCCGTTCTCAACTCAAATGGCTCCCTATCCGTCACCGCCGTAACTCTCACATACTTTCTTTACTCTTTTCTATACTTTTTAACCCTGCAACTCCCCGCTACCTCAAAGAGCGTTTCTCTTATCTTAATTCTATTAGATCCTCTCAAAAATTGCTCCTAAAAGTGCCATCTTCATCTTCCAAATTTTATAATTGCTCATTTACGTTCCAGGCCGTTCGTTTGTGGAATTCTCTCCCTCTCAACATAAAACGCGCGCAATCTATTGGTAGCTTTAAATCGCAACTTAAGGAATACTATTTATCTCTTCCTTAGGTTTTTAAGTTGACACTGTTGTTTCTTACTGTGTGTATTATATATGTATATATGTACGTATATGTATGTTTATTTTGTATTTATTTAAGTATGTTTATTCATATGAATGTGCTGTGTTATCTATTTCGTCTCTTTTGTGTCTATGCACCACCTACTGCTTATTGTTTTTCTCTAGTCTCCACTACCCAAAGGTTGTCTGGAAGAAATCGCTCATTAGCGATAAGACCGCCTGTTGTTACCTCTACCTAAATTTATCTAATTGTAAAATTTGTGCTTGTAACTGTATGACGTGTGCAATAAAGAGTATTTATTATTATATATATATATTTAATAAAGTGGGCAGTCATTCTGACGTCAGGATGACTGCCCACATTTATTATGTCGGGGTTGGACCCCCTAATTGACAACGTTCTGTGCACTATGATTTACTACCTATTTGCTACCTACACATATATTTTTTTTAGATTTTTGAGGCCAAAAATAAAGATTTTATAAGCAAATGACTGACCAAAATGGCAAATCAATGTTAGAGTACCATCAGCATTCACTACCTATTAGCTACTATTTAGTACCTATGTTGACATATTTGGTACCTAAGTAAAAAAATATATATGTATTTAATAAAGTGGGCACTGTGGGCAGTCATTCTGACGTCAGGATGACTGCCCACATTTATTATGTCGGGGTTGGGCCCCCTAATTGACAACGCTCTATACACTATGATTTACTACCTATTTGCTACCTACACATATATTTTTTTTAGATTTTTGAGGCCAAAAATAAAGATTTTATGAGCAAATGACTGACCAAAATGGCAAATCAATGTTAGAGTACCATCAGCATTCACTACCTATTAGCTACTATTTAGTACCTATGTTGACATATTTGGTACCTAAGTAAAAAAATATATATGTATTTAATAAAGTGGGCAGTCATTCTGACGTCAGGATGACTGCCCACATTTATTATGTCGGGGTTGGACCCCCTAATTGACAACGTTCTATTCACTATGATTTACTACCTATTTGCTACCTACACATATATTTTTTTTAGATTTTTGAGGCCAAAAATAAAGATTTTATGAGCAAATGACTGACCAAAATGGCAAATCAATGTTAGAGTGCCATCAGCATTCACTACCTATTAGCTACTATTTAGTACCTATGTTGGCATATTTGGTACCTAAGTAAATATATATTTAATAAAGTGGGCAGTCATTCTGACGTCAGGATGACTGCCCACATTTATTATGTCGGGGTTGCACCCCCTAATTGACAACGTTCTATGCACTATGATTTACTACCTATTTGCTACCTACACATATATTTTTTTTAGATTTTTGAGGCCAAAAATAAAGATTTTATAAGCAAATGACTGACCAAAATGGCAAATCAATGTTAGAGTACCATCAGCATTCACTACCTATTAGCTACTATTTAGTACCTATGTTGACATATTTGGTACCTAAGTAAAAAAATATATATGTATTTAATAAAGTGGGCACTGTGGGCAGTCATTCTGACGTCAGGATGACTGCCCACATTTATTATGTCGGGGTTGGGCCCCCTAATTGACAACGCTCTATACACTATGATTTACTACCTATTTGCTACCTACACATATATTTTTTCTAGATTTTTGAGGCCAACATTGATCTGCCATTTTGGTCAGTCATTCTGATGCTCACCAAAAGTGAAGCACTTAAAATTTGTGACTTCAAACAATTGTCGCTAGTCGCGCACCTGCCAGCGTCAGATGCGCACGTGCTAATGAGCTCCCGTCACCCGCGTGAGAACGAGACAAACTGTAACTGTCTAACAATGAGAGTGATAAAGATGTAATGATTGTCAAAATAGATAAACGTAACAGAAGCTGATAGGTTATGAAATAACTGTGGAAGTATTTTTTGTGCACATTTTGTTAGAGTATATCCCATCCATAGTAAATATCATTGGTTGCGACCTGCATGGAGTGCCACCTGCGTGCTCGAATTAGATTAGCTTAACTGTAGGCAGCATTTTCGGCCGAATATCCGGCTATCCGCCCAACTGATCCGCTGGATATCCGGTATCCAGTCAAACTAAAGCCTGACCAGAAATATATGATATGATCATGCGCCATGTTGCGGAATGTCATTGGAACTAATTTCTGACACTGGCAATAATTTTAATGACAGAATGATATGCATGTGTGAGTGCATGTGATAGGCTGTCACTGTTGTCAAGTGTCATTGAGGCGGTTTATTTGAATATAATAATAAAGTGTTAAATATTAATAATAATATTAATAATAATAAATACTCTTTATTGCACACCTCATACTGTTACAAGCACAAATTTTACAATTAGATAAATTTAGGTAGAGGTAACAACAGGCGGTCTTATCGCTAATGAGCGATTTCTTCCAGACAACCTTTGGGTAGTGGAGACTAGAGAAAAACAATAAGCAGTAGGTGGTGCATAGAAACAAAAGAGACGAAATAGATAACACAGCACATTCATATGAATATACATACTTAAATAAATACAAAATAAACATACATATACGTACATATATACATATATAATACACACAGTAAGAAACAACAGTGTCAACTTAAAAACCTAAGGAAGAGATAAATAGTATTCCTTAAGTTGCGATTTAAAGCTACCAATAGATTGCGCGCGTTTTATGTTGAGAGGGAGATAATTCCACAAACGAACGGCCTGGAACGTAAATGAGCAATTATAAAATTTGGAAGATGAAGATGGCACTTTTAGGAGCAATTTTTGAGAAGTATAGAAAAGAGTAAAGAAAGTATGTGAGAGTTACGGCGGTGACGGATAGGGAGCCATTTGAGTTGAGAACGAAAACTAGAAACATGGTCGAATTTGCGTAATCCGAAAATGAACCGAATGCAGGTATTTTGAATACGCTCAAGCTTATTAAGTTGCTCCTCGGTTAGGTTTAAATAGGAGATATCTGCATAATCAAGAATGGGGAGAAGTAACGACTGAGCAAGCGCAATTTTAGTAGCAATTGGCAGGAAATTCCGGAGCAGTCTGGCTGGGTAAATATTAAATAATAAACGACAAAAAATCCCAAAATTGTCATATTCAAGAGCGAAACATTGTAAATAGTGTATATAATAAACTGCTGTAAATAATACGCTCGGGAAATGAATCTATTTCGCTGTGAAACATTTTCAAATTAACATCAGGAGCTGACAGGCAAACAAATCAAGATGTCACTATACCATAGAGAATAATACGCTCTATGACTGCTGCCATATAAATGAGAATAATAGCGCCCTCTTGACAAGCCGTACTAATATTATAGATGGGAAAGTGTATGTGTGTGTTTGTTGGTTTGTTTGTCCGTCTTTCACGGCAAAACGGGGCTACGAATTGACGTGATTTTTTAAGTGGAGATAGTTGAAGGGATGGAGAGTGACATAGGCTACTTTTTGTCTCTTTCTAACCCCCCACTTCCCTAAAATGGGGGGTGGAAGTTTGCATGGAGCATTTTTCAAGGTAGAAAGCTAAAAATTGGTATGCGGACTATTTGTGACTTACAAAAAAATCGTGCATAAGCTATAAAGACAAATAATATCGTCTACAGTAGCGTATTAAAATAATATTCTGTTCCGAGTTCTCTTCTGTGTTTTAAATCAGGAAAGGGGAACCGTGTTACCCCGAATTTAACGCGAGCGAAGCCGTGGGCAAAAGCTAGTAATCATATATTTCTAGACAGCTTTACTATCCGTTGCATCTCTAGTTCAAACCCCGGCTTGTTGTACCATTGAGTTTTACGTACGAAATATAATTTGATATTTATCAGTCGCTTTTCGATAAAGTGAAACATCTTCAGATTCAGATGGCGGTCGCATTCGTAAAAAGTAGCGCTTACACCAATAACAATAAGAATTATTAATTTGCTGAACATTAGGTACAGTCGCCATCAAATATATCGGAAGGGCCACGGGACTCAAAAGTATCTGAACATGCACTTTATCGCGTATACAATAGATGCGTTGTTCAGATGTTTGTGACCACCTTGGCCGCTCCGATATATCTGACGGCGACTGTACATGTGGTACATGTGGCAATTCATGGGATTAACCTAATCCCAAGCGGACTCCAGGCTCAAATTGAGCTGTGGCTTAAAGCCGCTACAACCACTAATAGGACTATAAACGTATTTATCTACACTCACATTGTAAGTCTTCTAAAACGTGTTCAAAAACGGTAGGCAATGGCTAGCATTACCACAACCGATTTTACTATGATAAGCTTTTTATCTGTGGCAGTAACGTAATTTTAACTTTACATGCTTTATATTGATACGTTATGAGTTTAAAATTCCGAAAATCGAATTTGATAACATAATGTAAATCCTGTCCTCCTTCCTGACCAACGGCACGTGTCCGCGCGACCGCCGGCACACAAGAGTTGGCCATGGCGGTGCAATGGCGGTCATTCTATGGTTTCCGAACACTGCATTTAGGATATATAATATGAGTGTAGATAAAGCAGTGTATGCAACTGTACGTAATTAGGCCTTATTACGTAACTGTTACATAAACTACTATTAAATGAGGTACTTACAAGTTCCTCTGTTTCCAGGTCTCTGACTTGCGACTGCCGCCCGGTATAACGCTGACGAGGGTCCAGCCTAATGAGAAGAAAGAACCGGCTCAAATTAAGTCTGTGGTGAGTTGATAATATACCCGAGCTGCTTGTCGTATGGAAAAACATCCGCCTTTCTGGCACTTAGTTGTGCAGTCGTTTAAAATCACCAAGCGGGACGGCGTGGTCAAAAATCTGCCAAATATGATCACATGATTTTTGGACGACCCCTTATTATTAAATTTAACATCTTAATATAGCTCAAATATAAAGAAATATAATTAAAACTAAAATTTCAATGTGTTTAAAGCGAACCTAGAAATCAAAATTCGATTATCTGCGTCTCTTTCAGTCAAATGAGTAGAGAGAGAGCGATAGAGATCTCTCTCTGAACATGCGGGAGACGTAAAATCGGCAAAGTGTGTATCTGGTTAACTTTGTGATTTGGGTTTTAATTGTTTTTTAAACGCTGCATTTAGGTTGTTAGGTTGGTAGCAGTTTATTTAGTTGTTAAGTGTTGTTTACACGAAATACCTTTTTACGACCAAAACGATACGTCGTGTAGGCATTAATGCATTTTTGGGGAATAGATTATAGAGTTTTCTTCAGATCAATTATGCATGTTCTTATCTATATCATAATTAATGTATAAATGACAAATAAAAGTACTGGAGTAGAAAAAATATTGAATAGCAAGCTAAAGTTACCTAGAGCTCCGTTCAGTTAATGTCAAGTTTTCCCTGAAATATTGATTGATAGAGTTGAATTGTTACAGCCGCTGTGGAAGGCGCACGCGCTGGGCGCGGCGCCCACGCCGGTGGCGCGGCCGGCGCCCGTCATCAACGCCGACCCCGCCTGCATGATGTTCAGCACCGCGCACCCAGGTACCGGCTGTCACCAGCGCTATAACGCGTACTAACTGAACTAACCCCCTAAACACGATTACTAACTGAACAAACCCCCTAAACACGATTACTAACTGAACAAATTCCCTAAACACGATTACTAACTGAACTAACCCCTAAAAACGATTACTAACTGAACGGCCCCCTAAACTCGATTACTTACTGAACTAACCCCTTAAACACGATTACTAACTGAAATAACCCCTAAACACGATTACGAACAAACGAACTCCCTGATATCGGTAACTTGAATAAACCTTGAATTAGGTAAGAAACCCCCAAATTCTATAATTTTAAGTCGCCAGAGAGCTCTTTAAGGCAAGCAGTGTGTTGACGACGAGGGACTTTGTTGTCTCTTTAGCCGTCAACACAGTTTATCCTCTATTCTAAAGGGTCGGCAACGCGCATGTGACACCTGTGAAATTGCAGGCATCCATAGGTTACGGTAAATGCTTACCATCAAGCGGACCGTGTGCTAGTTTACCTCTACCGAAGTATAAAAAAAAATCTAACTGAGTAAACCTCTAAACATTCCCAAATAACGATTCTAAATAACCCCATTAACTCAATAATTTGAGCAAACCCGTCACACTCCAAAACTAACATATAACCTAAACTCGATTACTAACTGAACGAACCCCCTTAAATTGAATAATTAACTAAATAAACCCTTTGAACTAGATCAGTAACTAAAAAACTCTGAACTCGATTATTTTTTTTTTACTTGATAACTAACAAAATTAACTCTAAAACACCTTTATTTAACAGATTTCAGTAATGTATTTTTTTTTTCAGAACAACCAAAAACAATAATAATACCCGAGCCAGCACCCCAACCGGGACGCTCCAAGAAGGCAAAGAAAAAGGCCAAGAAAGCCGCCGCCGCCGCAGAGGCCGCTGAACCCAAAACCGACGGCACCAAGATGGTCACCCTACGGAACCCCATGTTCCACCCCAACCTCCCACCGGTCGCCAACCCAGTCAAAAAACCAGAAATAAGAATCCCAGATCCCATCCCTATGCCTCCAAATGCTTGCCAAGCCACAATAACCCCTACATCCAACGGAATGTACACTATAAGGAACCCACTAATGTCCATGATGCACCAGCAAAGTCTCATGGGGCACCAACAAGCCATGCCTACGTATGGACAGCAATATAACTATGTCAACCCAAATACATACACTCCAGTACAAACCGTACCTAACCCGCAGGCTTACGTCCTAGATTCATCTAGAAATTCACCGAAACAGGACGAGTTTCAGAACAGAATTATGAACTTGGCATCTTTTACGCAGAAAAATAACGAGGGCTACTCCCTTTTTAAAACGAACGACGATAGTCAGCAGAAAAACTTTTTAACACCAGAATATTACATGGAAAATCCTAGTCCTAAACCAGTCGTGTCTCCTAACCCTATTGGAACCAGACCGACTAACGAATCTAACCGGTCGTTCGACTCGAACGATTCTTCGTTATTCACTAACACAGTTCGCCCTGAGCCCATAGGGACTCCTTTAAAACAGGAGAACGACTATGCTGGTCTCTATACACCGTTTGGACAGGAAGACAGGAACGTGTTCAGAAACGCTTTGTTCAACGATAAGAACGTGCCAAGTTATAATTATGATGATGTGGCCAGTCATATGGTGAATGGGGATCCGTTGCCGTACTTTCAGAGGTTGAGGGTTGGGTCGAAGTTGAACAATGAAGTCACGATACATCATGTTACGGAGTCCAAGTTTTATAAAGGACAGGTGAGTTGAATTTTTGTATAATTTTAACACGATCGTAGATTTAAGGCGGACTGAGAACTTTCACCAAGAAGGACTGAAAGAGCGGTCAAAATATGGGACGGCATCTCATTTTGGCGAAGGAAATATGTTCACCGGTTATTCTAAGACGGCTGGACCAATTTGGAAAATTATTTTTTTGTTTGAAAGAGTATACTTCACAGTTGGTCCCATTGTAACCAGGTCAGGATCTGATGATGGGATCCTGGAGAAATCGAGGGAACTCTTCAACTATTATAGGCACACCTATAGTGATTTCGACCAGCCGTCTTCGACTCGATGAACATGCATAAAATAAAATCTTGAAAAATAGCAACAAAGATCCCAACGAATTGAGAATTTCCTCTTCGAAGTTTAAAGTCGGTTTAAAAATGGTTTGTATTGCTTTCCATCGCAGGAGTCGTGCGGAGGCGAGGCGCGCGACGAGTCGCTGTTCTCGCGGCCCGCCTGGCCCGCCGCCGCCGCCGCCGCCAACTACCCCCGCCCACAACCCGGTATGTCATTTTTTAACCTTTTGACCGCCAAGCATTGAACAAAAATGACGCGCCACCGACACCACGTAATCGCGTTTTGTCAAGCGAAATTGAACTTTGCGGAAGCCCGCGTAGGTCCCTATTGCATTACGAAGCCTGTCGGCTGTAGCCGTCGTTGGCGTCCATGGCACAACTGTTTGATGTCGGCCACAGCCGACTGTGGCAGTCAATAGGTTAATAGGGATGATGACACATGTTGAATTTTGTAATTAAATCATGTTAAATGGATGCAAAATGATCAGTATATCCTAATAAAGCGTAACTTTAAAAAATCTATTAAAACGCTTCAAAGATATCAGGTTTCAAAATTAACGATTATTTCAAGTACCAAATTGAATACAACAATTAGGCCATCCGATTTCTCACATATTACTGTAAAATAAATTGTATGGCAGACATATACATAAACGCAATATTTCTCTGTCAAAATAGGAATTTCATAATTTTTCCATATTTTAAACAAGGCGACTATGCAACCGTGACGTCACTGTTGCATATCATTTTGTTAGAAGCGTTTTGAGAAACAAAGGCGAGTGTTAGGTTTTAAATCTCATTTCTGACTTTTGTGTTGCTTTAACGCAGTTGGACCCATATAGACATTTAATGCTCACAACAAAACGAATCGTTTTTTTTTTTTTTTTTTTTATTATGGGACTGACCAGCGATTGGCCCTAATCTCACCTGATGGAAAGTGAAGACAGGGCCTAAGATGGAGCTCACCGGTTCAGTAATAGCCTATTCACTCTTGCTTTAAAAATGCCGAGATCGTATTTATCAGGGAATACAGATGGCGGGAGCGCATTCCATTCCTTGGCAGTCCGCACCAAAAAATATGAAGCAAATCGCTTCGTGCGCACAAAGGGAATGCTAACAACGAACGGGTGCATTTGCTCCCCGCGCCTGGTAGTCCGATGATGGAAAGGGGAAGGTGGAATCAGGTCATGAAGTTCTTGTGCGCACTCTCCAAAATGTATCCGATAGAACACCGATAGACAAGCGACTCGACGGCGATGCTCCAGGCTCTGTAATTTTGACTTGACAGCAGGGTCATCGCCAAAAAGTCTATGAGCCCGGTGCTCTACCGCATCCAGGGTCGCCAGCTGATACTTGGCGGAACCGTCCCATAGGTGGCAACAGTATTCCATACACGAACGAACCTGTGCTTTGTATAGGGTTAGAAGCTGATTCGGCGTGAAATATCGTCTCACCTTAAATAAGACACCGAGTTTTTTGGCAGCAGTTTTAGCCCTGGACTCGATAGCCAACCCGAAGTTTAAGTTGGATTTTAAACTTAGACCAAGAAGCTCAAGATGGTTGGTCACGGGAAGGGACACATTCTGGAAAGTGGGAGCTAAGGTGAACTGGCTCCGTTTTGCGGTGAATAAACACGCCTGAGTTTTGGTGGCGTTGAATCCAACCAAGTTCGCCTCGCCCCAATCGGCCACGGCGTCCAAAGACAAATTCATCCGCTCCACCATGGCCTCCCTGAGGGTTTCGTTATCACTTGTACTAGCCCTCGCGCCAGAAAGATATCTCTCCGTAACCGTGCTGTCATCCGCATACCCAAAGATACCGGGCTTGAGCAGATCGTTAATGTGCAGCAGAAAAAGGGTCGCAGAGAGGACTGAGCCCTGAGGCACCCCGGCATTAATAGCCAAAAGATCAGACGAGCACCCATCCTGGACAACTCGAATAGATCGGTTCCTCAGGAAGTCAGTGATCCAGGAGCGCAGGCCAGAGGATATCCCATACGCGGGTAGCTTGCTTAATAGGCTCTCGTGCCAGACTCTGTCAAAAGCCTTAGAAATGTCGAGGGACACGGCGATAGCCTCACCATGTCTCTCAATAGCCTCGCCCCAAAGGTGAGTGGCGTAAATCAGAAGGTCCCCAGTAGACCGGTTCCGGCGAAACCCGTATTGCCGATCACTGAGGAGATCGTTACCTTCGAGATATGCCAAGAGCTTGGTGTTTAATACACGCTCCATAGTCTTACAAAGTATGGAGGTGATCGCGATAGGCCGATAATTTGACGGGTCAGCACGACTACCTTTTTTAGGTACAGGCTGTACATTTGCAAGCTTCCACGACTCGGGGACTTGACCCAACCTCAGGGAGAGACGAAACAAGCGTGTTAGTACTGGAGACAACTCAGGTGCACATGTTTTCAGTACAATCGCTGGAATTCCATCAGGACCACTAGCTTTGTTCACGTCTAGGCAGCTCAATACTTTCAATACCTCCTTTTGGTGTATTTTGACTTCAGGCATTGAGGCTCCAAAGGCAGGTAAGGAGGTAGGCCTAGCGACGCCAGCATCCAGACGTGAATTTTCAGCAAATAGAGAGGCAAACAAGTTGGCCTTCTCTTTCGCGGTATGTGCCAATGATCCATCCGGCCTCAGCAATGGAGGTAAAGAGGGACGACAGAAATTTGATTCCACCGACTTTGCCAGTGACCAAAATGCCTTACTTCCTGGCGGGTAAGAGGCCAGCTTGGCGCCGATACAGCAAACGTGGAGAAATCGAGCCTTCCGCATAACCTTCTTGCAAAACTTAGCAGCTTTGTTGAACGACTGTTTCTTTGCGTGTACATCCGGACCTTTACGATTACGAGCGTCAACCCATGATAAATAGGCCGTTTGATACCATACATTTAAAAAATTCATCATGCCTATTGGTTGAATACACTTTTTTTTCATGAAAAATATTTACGCAAAAATATCTTACATAATGAAATTCCTAGAATCGTAGAGCATGTCATACATTTTTGACTTATCATGCTCGTAAAGTTTGACTTTAAGTCGTGCGTGGGCAACATGAAATCTTTTTAAATTATTTTCTAAGACTAAGATAATGAGGCTTAACAGCCAAAAGCAGTCAAAATATATTGCACTATTTAATGGAGCAGTAAAATTTCGTAGAATACTGAAACTTATTGTTTTATTTTATTCTTGCTATAATTATTTGCATTCCGTATTTTCTATCATTAAATTAATGAAACCAGATAAAATAGGAGTTTATAATAGTTTAAAAAATTATCTATGTATGTCTTATTTACAAAGCTTCGAGATGACGCTTTAACAATCGATTGGAGCAGTATCGCTCGAGCGGGTTCGGTAGACGATCAAGTTTCTCTCTTTAATTCGCTCCTCATACAACTTTATGACGCTCATGCTCCTGTTCGTGCAATAAAAGTCAAGCATCTCCCTGCTCCTTGGCTCACTGAGGATATTAAAGCCCTTATAGAGAGGAAGAATCAATCTAAGTATAAGGCTAACAACTCTGAGAAAAATAAACTTAAATATCATACCCTGCGCAATCGCTGTAGCACTATATGTCGAGATGCTCAGAGGCGTCATATTCACAGTTCTGTTGAAGATGGAAATCCAGCCAAAGTGTGGAAATTTTTGAAAGGTCTCGGAGTTGGCAAATCTCAACAGGCAACCAATTTAAACAATATTAGCGTTGACCAACTTAACCAGCATTTTTCATCGTCCACCTGTTTCAGTGGTCCTAAGAAATCTAACTCACTTCATCATCTTTCATCACTTCCTGCCTTAGATTTCTCTTCTTTCTATTTTAGCCATTTCTGTGAGAGTGATGTTAGGAAGGGTATATTGAATATCACTTCTAACGCCGTTGGTGTTGACTGTGTTAGCCGAAATATGATACTCGCTCTCCTTGATTTGTTTGTTCCTATTATCACCGGTATTCTGAATTTTTCCATTTCATCAAGTACTTTTCCCAGTCTGTGGAAGGATGCCAATATTATTCCTTTACCCAAAAAATCCAACCCCAGTTCCTTCTCTGACTATCGTCCCATCTCCATTCTTCCTTTCCTATCCAAAGTCCTCGAACGGCTAGTGCATCAGCAACTAACTTCCTTCCTGAATAGAAATGACCTCCTAAACCCATTTCAATCTGGTTTTCGTCCGGGCCATAGTACTACCTCGGCTCTTGTCAAGGTTACCGATGACATCCGTTTGGGTATGAATGACCAGAAGCTTACAGTTCTTGCACTTCTAGATTTCAGTAATGCCTTTAACACGGTCGATTTTGACATTTTGCTCGCGTTCTTACAGTCTCTTAACATATCGGCTGCAGCGATTGACTGGTTCCGCAGCTATTTGGTTGGTCGTCGGCAAAGAATAAAACTAGATTCTTCGTGTTCTTCCTGGTGCAGCACATCAGCTGGTGTTCCACAGGGTGGTGTGCTGTCTCCTCTTTTATTTTCTATCTTCATTAATTCCATAACACTTGATCTCTCCTCTTCGTATCACCTCTATGCCGACGACCTTCAAATATATTCGCAGGGTATGCATAGCGATCTCAATTCAGTTATAGAAGCCACGAATCTTGATCTGCTCCGCATATCAAATTGGAGTCAAAATTACGGTTTAAAAGTAAACCCCCTAAAGTCACAGGTAATTGTGATGGGTAGCGCTAAACAAATCTCCAAAATTGACTTTCTCAGGCTCCATCCGATAGTCTTCGATGGTATCCAAATTCCTTTTTCCAACCAAGTGAAAAATCTTGGCGTAATCATGGATCGTTGTCTATCATGGGTGCCTCAGGTGAGTGAAGTGAGCAGGAAGATGTTTGCTGCCATAGGGTCTCTCAGACGGCTCCGGAATTTCCTGCCAATTGCTACTAAAATTGCGCTTGCTCAGTCGTTCTCCCCATTCTTGATTATGCAGATATCTCCTATTTAGACCTAACCGAGGAGCAACTTAATAAGCTTGAGCGTATTCAAAATGCCTGCATTCGGTTCATTTTCGGATTACGCAAATTCGACCATGTTTCTAGTTTTCGTTCTCAACTCAAATGGCTCCCTATCCGTCACCGCCGTAACTCTCACATACTTTCTTTACTCTTTTCTATACTTTTTAACCCTGCAACTCCCCGCTACCTCAAAGAGCGTTTCTCTTATCTTAATTCTATTAGATCCTCTCAAAAATTGCTCCTAAAAGTGCCATCTTCATCTTCCAAATTTTATAATTGCTCATTTACGTTCCAGGCCGTTCGTTTGTAGAATTCTCTCCCTCTCAACATAAAACGCACGCAATCTATTGGTAGCTTTAAATCGCAACTTAAGGAATACTATTTATCTCTTCCTTAGGTTTTTAAGTTGACACTGTTGTTTCTTACTCTGTGTATTATATATGTATATATGTACGTATATGTATCTTTATTTTGTATTTATTTAAGTATGTATATTCATATGAATGTGCTGTGTTATCTATTTCGTCTCTTTTGTTTCTATGCACCACCTTATTGTTTTTCTCTAGTCTCCACTACCCAAAGGTTGTCTGGAAGAAATCGCTCATTAGCGATAAGACCGCCTGTTGTTACCTCTACCTAAATTTATCTAATTGTAAAATTTGTGCTTGTAACTGTATGAGGTGTGCAATAAAGAGTATTTATTATTATTATTTCTCTTTATTTATTTATTATTATTACATGTTGAAATTTAATAAAAATTACTTAAAAATGAATTGGCAAGAACCATGTTTTATTTTTTTGTAATATTTTTGTTATAACTGGAAACTGATTAACGATGAATAATTTCCTCGCAATCGGAGTGAAAAGTATAGTGTAAAACTCGTCCATAAAACCCATTCTATAATATTGATAAACGCCTCGCGTAAAATGGTGCATTTAATGCACTCGTCGTACAATCTACTATTTGCGGCCGTGGTTAATTCAGAGTTAGGAATTTTTGTGGCAGTTTAGAATTTTCATACTGGGTTCTTATTTATCGTTGATAAAAAAATATGGCCATAAATGAAAACTCATTATGACCATTCAAAAGCGCCGGAACACTTCCGGAGTGAGGTCATTATGCAAAATAGTATGTTCACTTCTCATGCTCGTAAAGTTCGATTTTAAGTCGTGCGTGGACGACATAAAATCGCATTTTAAGCTCTAGGGCATAAAGTAAAATTTTCTTCTAAGACTAAGAATGTGGCTCAACAGCCAAACAGAGTCAACATATATTGCACAATTTAATTGAGCAGTAAAATTTCGTAGAATACTGAAACTTGTTCTTTTATTATATTCTTGCTATAATTATTTGAATTGCGTGTTTCCTGTAATTAAATAAATGAAATCAAATAAAATAGGAGTTGATAATCGTTTAGAAATTCCTCGAAATGTTTTTATGACTTGGCAGAAAACAAGTATCTATGTCTAAATTCACATGTTGAAAAGTAAAAAAAAAACATTAAAAAATTAATTGGTGGGAACCATATTTGTTTTCATTGTAATATTTTTGTTACAACTTGAAATTGTTTTACGATTACCGATAAATAATTTCCTCGCAATTGAAGTGAAAATTAGAGTGTACACCTCGTCCATAAAACCCATTTTACACTCGACTTTATATCAAACCTCGCTCGCCAGCTCGCTCGGATGGATAAACGCCTCGCGTAAAATCGTACGTTTTATGCACTTGTTGTACAATCTGCTATTAGTATGAGTTGACATGTCGTAGGTATATTGACGTGTGTGTGTGTGTGTGTGTGTGTGCAGTGGGCGTGTCGTCGGCGTCGTCGCTGTCGGGCTCGGCGCCGGGCTCGGGCACGGGCTCGCCGCCCGACGACGCGCGCTTCGGGCCCGTGCAGCGCCCCCCGCACCACCCCCTCCCCCACCCGCCGCACCACCTCCCCCCACACCCCCACCCCCACCCCCACCAGCAGCATCAGCAGCAGCACCAGGCGCAGCCGCACCCCAGGCCAGTCTAATGACCACTGGTAAGCCACTAATTTGGCTACTTTCCTAAAAAAAAAATATATTTTTCACTTCTCTTGCTCAAAATGTGTGTCATATTATGCTTACCAAGGCGGACTAAAGTAGTACATTTAGCCTCTAGGGCTAGTATGTATACATATTTATGATTTACAAAACATTTTAAATTGACCAATCGGAACACTTCACCATATTAAATCCACCAATCACAACACATATCGAAATGAATCGGAACGGAAATAATTAAAGTCCTTAAAAAAAACATTGTATTTAATATCAGCCAATCAGAATACAGCAATATTAAAATCGACCAATGAGGAAACGCAATTTATTTCTCAAAACGTGAGGTGTTTTTTAGTTCCTACTTCACAATCATTAAAAAAGATTTTAATTTTTTGGAAGCGCTTTAAAGCGTGTTTAAACTGTTTAAAGAGCTAATTATACCGTCGTCTGTGGCATTTATTCGCGGTGTTTTATATCTATGTCAAAGAAGTTAAAAAAATTAAAAGACCGCCAAGTTAAACCATCATTTCACCTTAGTTTAGTTATTGTGCGTAAATCATAAGTATTTTTATCTTATTTTCTCGCAATCGAAGTGAAAAATAGTATGCATTACTCTGGTCTAAAAGCCATATTACCACTCGAACAATTTTCCCTCACTTCGTTCGGGAAAATAACCACCTCGTGGTAATATGGCCTACTTTAGACCCTTGTTAAACAATCTACTATAGTCCGTCAGTTAGATTATCAAAAAATATTGGACATGTATTTTTTATTGTGTCAATCAAACAAAAATTGGTGAAGATATAGCCTGTTAAAGTTCCGCGTGACATCACATTTTAGTACTCTTTTTAGCATAATGTGACGTCACGCGGAACTTTAACGGGCCCCAATTATCAATACACATGTACGAATACGTGCATATTTGGGTCAGTAAAATATCCTACTTTGTCGATATGAAGTTACTAGCCATTTCCCGCGGCTTCGCCCGCGTACTATAAGTACTCAAAAAGGATACGATACCCATGTTGATTTTCAGACTTTGTGACCACATTTGCCCCTTTTAGGGGTTGAATTTTCAAAAAACCTGAAACACGTGTTCACTCATTTATCGTTAAGAATACTCCTGTGAAGTTTCGAATAAAATAATCTAACAAATCTTGATTCGCCATACAAACTTTTTGACCCCCATTTTACCCCCTTAGGGGGTGAATTTTGAAAAATCCTTTCTTAGTGCACCCCTAGACCTTATAAGGAACCTACGTGCCAAATTTGGAATCTCTAGAACCAGCGGTTTGGGCTGTGCGTTGATATGTCAGTCAGTCACTCAGTCAGTCAGTCAGTTTCTTCTTTTCCTAAAACAACACAATACAGGGTGTAACAATAATACTGGTGATTCGTTTAAGAGCATAACTGGTATCATATTGCGACTGAGACTATTTTTTGGACGTTTTTTATTTTATTTTGTGAAGGACTCGTCGTCCCAGCCGGTCAACCCTCCATACAAAACCATTTTTTTTTCGCGTGAAATAGTAGTTTTCGATACAAGTGCGAGAAGTATGTCATTTTGCACGAGTACCGAGGTTACTCGGGACGAGTGAAAATGACACTTCCGCACGTGTGTCGAACAACGTTTTTTAATACAATTGCGAAAAACCTACAATGAAATAAAATTACATTTTTCTACTCCAGCACTTCTATATGCCAATTAAATGACTGATAGTGGTATCTAAAACTACATCATTTAAGTGAAGGCGCTAAAGTCTATTTGTCTATAGGTACTTTCTATAACTGCTAGCAGTCACACAAAACATATTGTGCAACTGTTTTTGTTTTTTTAATACACTGACTTCCAGGTGCCATGTCTAAAAAGGGTTCGTTCTTGTTTACAATATAAATTATATTTTTATACTTGAAATTATTTTTGCACAAACTATGATAAAAACATTATCACGTCTTTTTTAAAGTATTAATATCTTAAATAATTTAGTTTTCATATTTATGAAAAGCATAATAGTACTTTAATGTAAGCTTTTGCATTGAGAGTTACTTGAACGAAGCCATATTTTTTTGCAATTGAAAACCAACTCGTGGTCTATCTATGACATTTAGTCAAAAAGTTAATATTTAAAAAGTTTCAACACAATGTACGGCTTAATTTTTGTATTTAAACTCGTATATTATGTTAATATCAAGAAGTTTATGTAAATTTTCATAAAATAAGTGACAAGAAAACTTCACAGTGAATATCCGAAGACTTCGGCACAAAAGTAAGTTATTAGTTGATAGAAAAATCTTAAAACAAAATTGATTTATGTACTCGTGATACTTAAGAACTTAAAAATTATTTATTAATTACGTTTTTGCTACTGTCGTAGAAAAAGTTTCGTGTGCAACGGTACATAATTAGGTCTTAAAATTCTCGGGTCTGTTATTACAAAATTCGGCTTCGCCTCATTTTGTAACTTCGACCCTCGAATCTTAAGACCCTTATTATGTACTTGTTGCACAAAATACTATTATATTCTTAAGTGCAGTGTACGAAAGACAGCTTCATTCAATCGCGCGTTGTTCAAGTAATACTATTGGGTCTCGCATAATACTCCTTTATGCCCAATCGGGCGTAGTTCAGGTTAGGTGGGTCATTTATAAGCGGATCTCGCATAATACTCATTTATTTAAAACTAGCTGTGCCCGCGGCTCCGCCCGCGTGGAATTCGGTCTGTGTCAGTAAGCGGCTAATTCACCCCTAATTTCTCTCCCGCTAACCTGGAGGCGGAACTTGAAGTAAAGTTGACAGATGGATTTATCCTATTAATTTTTATTGACATGATTTAAACGACATAGAATAGTAGGTGTATATATCGGACGATACAGGACCACTTTTGTATTTATACGTATGGACGTATAAATACAAAAGACATGGGTCCACGGGAAATATCATCCAAATCGATCCTCCCGTCACATCAGTCTAAGCATGAAAGGTAAGAACAGGCGCGGTTGAAATGGGGGGGGGGGGGAGTGTCACAAATGCAGAAATGTTTTTTTTTCTATTTGAGGAATTAGTAATCCTTAAGGGGTGATTTCCGGGATAACAATGCAAAAAAAACCGGCCAAGAGCATGTCGGGCGATGCTCAGTGTAGTTTCGTAAATGCCGCCCTATTACGAAACATCCGTTCAAACGGTCGTTTATTAAGGGATATTTAGCGGCGCTTACGTCAGTCTACTATCCGGCACATCCTTTCACTATGCGATTTTGACTGATAATTCAAAAACGGCTGAACCGATTTTATTCAATATAGTTTTTATTGAAAGTTCTTATCATTAAATTTCAGCTTTCTAGTGCGAACAGTAACTGAGCTAGACCGTGGACAGACGGACGGACATGGCGAAACTATAAGGGTTCCTAGTTGACTACGGAACCCTAAAAAGAGATAAATAGTAGTTTATGTAACTGTTACGTAAAAAGCCCTAATTATGTACAGAAGCATACACTGCTTTACCTACACACATATTAAAAATCCACTGACGCCATGCGTGCCGGGGGTCGGGGGGGGGGGGGGGGGCGGATTTTGATTACGTTACCGTAGGTAATGAATTTTCATACGTTTTTACCACACTGTCACGGATAATACACTGATGTTACGTTACGGGTTGCAATAATTGTGGTAATTACATACTTCAAGGTAAGCACATTACAATGCACTAATGAACGTCAGAGAAAAATAAAATACGTGAGTGTCGTGGAACACTCTGTTGGAACGAAGTTATGTTATTTTATTTTATTTCATTTTTGACTTTTTCGTAAATTTTGTGGTTTTAATTTTTTTTCGTATTTTTATGAAATTTTTGAATTTTCTGAAATTTTTGAAATTTTTGATATTTTTGAAATTTTTGAAACTTAAAATTTTTGAAATTTTTGAAATTTAGAAATTTTGCCATTTTTTACTTTTAGGTTCTCGAAATTTTTCACTTTTATCACTTTGTCACTTCTCACTTTCACTACAATTCACTTCACTTCACTTTATTCTATTTTATATATTTTTTATTTCATTCCATTTTACATGTTTCTCAATCGTATGGGTGTCGCGTTTTCGTGACGTGACGCTTTTTCGTGACGGTCACGTGACTTTTTTTCACCTAGCCCCCCATCCGCGAACCGTCCAATAAGGAACTTCGTTCCAAAACTACTGCCGGTTCTAACCCTACGCCTCTGGCCCAAGAAGTATTATGACCGAAAAGATACTCGACGGGACTTATTTTTTTCAAAACAGTAATACATTATTAGATCTTAAAGATACAAAATAATGCGTAGTTCTTCAAGAAGACATATCAAAACAGCTTGAGAGACAGATAATGTACCTATTGTTTAATTATAAAGAAAAATAAATCCTAATCTGACTGCTTCACAAAACGTTTGATATGTTTTCCTACCTAAACGGTGTCCTATAAATGTTTGGTTTGGGCCATGCATTTTTGTCCGTCATATATAATACTCGAACCTGCAATAACCCTTTGACATTCATGACATTTTCAAATATTTCTTAAGAGGGGGTAAAGGTCAATTTAAAGCATCGACGGGTAACATGTTATAAATATGAACACCCTGACCAAAAAATTACAAATTATTTAAATACCAAATTTCATCTAAATACCGACAGTGGTTATTGGTTGTTTCTTCCCCATGTAAACTTTCACCCCTTTTGTATCCGTTTAAAGGATAATTTCCGAGATAAAACTATTTTATTTCCTTTTTTAATTAATTATCTCCATACTAAATTTTATCTAAATCGATTTTGCGGTTAATAATTCCCTATACAAATTTCCAACTCTCTTTTCACCCCTTCAGGGTTGATTTTCGGAGTGAAACCTATCATTTTGTCCTTTCTTGAGACCCATACTATACCAAATTTCATCTTTATCAGTTCAGCGGTTAAAAAATCGTCATACCAACTTCCAACCCCCTTTTCGGCGTGAAAGGGTTTATTTTCGGGATGAAAACTATTCTGTCGTTTCTCGGGACTCAAATTATCTGCATACTAATTTCTATTAAAAAATCTCCATACAAACTTTCAACCCCCATTTCACCCCCTCCAGGGTTGATTTTCGGGATGAAAACTATTCTTTGTCCTTTTACGGGACTCAAACTATCTCTACACAATATTTCATCAAAATCCGTTCAGCCGTTTTCACGTGATAGATGTACAGATAGATAGTTTTTATTGAAAGCCTGAAAGGCTTCACTTCCATTATTTTTTTCAAATTTTTTGGACCTACGGTTCTAAAGTAAGGTGGGGGGGGGGGGGGGCGGTTCAAGATGAAACTATCCTTTGTCCTTTCTCGAGACCCATACTATCTCTATACCAATTTTCATCTAAATCTGTTCAGCGGCAAAAAAATCCTCATACTAACTTCCAACCCCCTTTTCACCCCCACAAGGGTTTGAAAACTATCCTATGACGTTTCTCGAGACTCAAATTATCTGCATACTCATTTCTATCTAAATCGATTCAGCGGTTAATAATTCTCCATACAAACTTTCAACCCCATTTTCACCCCCACCAGGGTTGATTTTCAGGATTAAAACTATATATTATCCTTTCCCGGGACTCAAACTATCTCTATACAAAATTTCATCGAAATCCGTTCAGCCGTTTTCACGTGATGCGCGGTCAAATAAACAGACAAACAGACAAACAGATAAACAGATAAACAGACAAAAATTCTAAAAATTGTTGGAACGTGTTCTGTTATCGATTCTAAGTATCCCCAGCCAACTTTTTTTCGATTATCTTCCATGTACAGACTTTCGACCCTCTTCAGCTTTATTATATGTATAGATTCTGATCTGCAGATCGTGCGTAAAATCAAACTTTACCCACGATTTGAAGATACATAAACTAAACTTTTTGAGCAATTGTATTAAAAAAATGTTTTCCTTGGTTTTTCGTAATTAGAATCCGATACCAATTGTGCCCTTAAACGGATTACCAGCATTTTTGTTACACCCTGTATACATTTTTGTTACATCCTGTATACATTTTTGTTACATCCTGTATACATTTTTGTTACGCCCTGTATACGCTATCTATTACTGAAAGAACGAAGTCTACCAAGTATGTACCAACAAAGTTGGACCTTTCACTAAACTATCGTTCACCTAATTGTGTTGACACATTGTCAGTCCAGTGGTCTATTTAATAAGTCTCTTCCTAACCCTAAATCTTCTAAATTATCACTTTTAGCTTCATTATTAGGCCACAAGTATAATAATATGGTTCTTAAAAAAAGTAACTAAATCGACTTCTCAACTATTCTAAACCCTGACCAGAAATATATATATATATGATTATTGTCAAGAGGGCGCTATTATTCTCATTTATATGGCAACAGAAATAGAGCGTATTATTCTCTATGGTATAGTGACATCGTGATTTGTTTACCTGTCAGCTCTGATGTTAATTTGAAAATGTTTTACAGCGAAATAGTTTTATTTCCCGAGCGTATTATTCACAGCAGTTTATTATATACACTATTTACAATGTTTCGCCCTTGAATATAGATCATTTTGGGAATTTTTGTCGTTTATTATTTCATATACAACACTTTATTATTATTCAAGTAAACCGACTCATTGACACTTGACAACTGACAGCCTATCACATACACTCACACATGCATATCATTCTGTCATTAAAATTATTGCCAGTGTAAGAAATTAGTTCCAATGAAATTCCGCAACATGGCGCATGATCATATATTTCTGGTCAGGCTTTAAAACGATACGAATAATATTTTCATTTGCAGGATACCACCAATTTCAAGACCCAAACCGAAGAGCACAACACAAAATCAAACATCTTCCAACCAACACAATATCATGTATAATCAAAGACAACAATTGTAATTAATTAAGTAATAAACTAGGACATTATTAATTTATTTGAAACAAACTAGAAACTGTAACATTATTGTCACAAACATAAATTTTTGATCATAAATGAAACTTAAATTAGTAGCTACCAGTAGCAGGGCATCTATGGAACTCGATTCCAAACAGCTTACCTAGCTTATTGAGCACCTCATTTTAGAGACTAAAGAAAGGTCATGCCAAATTACTCCGGCTTGCTCAATGACAGTGTTTGACGCGACACAGCTGGTAACTACTCCAAGTAAATAAAATGACATGAAAGCTTGACTTTATAATTGGAACATGAATATTGATATGAAAATGAAAATTAATAAATATGGATATGACATTTTAAGATCACAAATGTATTAAATGACGCGTGATATAACCATACCGTGTTCAATGATACTGACGACCTTTCGACTTTATCGGCGTAATATGTTCAACGTAGGTTCAATTGGAAGGAAACTGTCAACGGTTTGGCCAGATGGCGCCAGCGTAGGTTGTACCTGTCACTAGTATTGTTCTATGCAGGGCTCTAAAGGATAAACAATAAATCAATCATGAATGATAATTATCAATGTTAGTTATCTTGATAATTATCGTGATATTTATGTGTGATAATTATCGATTTGATAATAACCCAAAATTTGTTAAGGCGGAATGCAGAAAAAAAATATCGCGCTTGAATTTCAACGTTGAAATATAAAATAAAATAAATTCATACCGGGGATAATTATTATATAAATATCTGATAATTATCACGATAATTTCGAACCCTGGTCTATGGGAAATTGCTAAAAGGGCTATCCAGGTCAGAAAATAATAAAAAACTAAAATTTGTCACTACAGGTGTAACCTATGTTGAAGTCATCTACATATAAATCATTTCGACCGGCTAGCCTGTGTGACATGAAATATCCCTATACCTTACGCTAATAAAATCTACAGGCGATGATATGTCAATTATATCATTAATATGACTTATTTACGTCCGCGATAAATGATTTTGCACCAAAAATTGATGCCGTGGGGTCGAATGGTTACAAGAGTTATAATACTGATATTGACTTTTTAAAACATTGTATGGCGCATGCATTTTTTTGTGCCTTATAACATGAAACTGTGCACCAAATTTTGATATGTTTACAGCAATGTTTTATGTTCTAAGACGACTTGATGAATAGACGATATATAATATTAATGTAAACGATTTTTGACCGTTTTTGTGCTAATAGAAAAGGAATTGCATGAAAAACCTAAAATAAGCATCAAAAATGCGATTGTTACAAAATGCATTGCATTGCATTGAAAAGTGAAACGGGAAATATACACGGAGTTTTTCCAACTCTTAGTTATACTGAACGAGGTGATTAGGTAGGAGGTTGATCAACTTTTTCTTGGACCATAGAAAACATGACATCAGATCGGCCGAATTTGAAACAGCTAAAAATTTTCGAGCTTTCGGAGTTGATGGTAAAAGTTGTTTAGTATGTCCTACCTAAGCCCGATATGGCTAAGGTTTGAAAATACAACCTATACTTATGTATAGTTTAGTTTGTCCTACCCAGCCAGGGTTCGAAATGATAATTATCAATGACAGTTATCTTGATAACTGTCGCAATAATTATCGTGATTTTTATGTCTGATAAGTGATAATTATCGAATTTGATAATAACCCAAAATTTGTTAAGGCGGAACGCACAAAAAAATATCACGCTCGAAATTTAACGTCAGTAGTTGAAATATAAAAGAAAATAAATTAAACCGGGGATAATTATCGTATAAATATCTGATAATTATCGCGATAAATATCATAGATTATAATTATCACGATAATTTGGGACCCTGGCCCTAAGCACGATATAGCTAAGATATGAAAATACACCCTATACATACGTCTAATGGATAATATCGATGACTAATTATAGTCATAATACTCATAATGGTACATCCGCCATCAAATATATCTGAGCGACCAGGAGACTCAAAAATATCTGAAAATGCACTTTTATGGCCTTGACAATAGAGGCGTTGTTCAGATATTTGTGACCACCTCGGCCGCTCCGATATATCTGATGGCGACTGTACAGACGTTGATTGATAATTGTTAACTAAAGCCTGACAATATTCTATTTCGCACTGAGAAAGTGTCGCTAGTTATCAGATATATCGGAGCCGCCAAGGTGGTCACAAATATCTGAACAACGCCTCTATTGTCAAGGCGATAAAGTGCATGTTCAGATATTTTTGAGTACCTTGGCCGCTCCGATATATTCGATGGCGACTTCAATAAGGTTCTTTCTGTCCTTAAAACAGGTATAGACAAAAAAAAATGTTGGCAATACGTAGATCATATTTCCTGAACCTAGAGCAGGGGTTCACACACTTTTTTGACAAAGAGCCTGATGCAGGCGCGGATCCAGGATTTCGTTCAGGGGGGGGGGGGGGGGGCACTGTCCTCTTTCGTTCAGGGGGGGCACTTTCCTCTTTAGTTCAGGGGGGGCACTTTCCTTCACAAAAAATCTCGCGGCCCCACCTATGGGCCCGTAGTATACGAGGTTTGCGTTTCAGGGTGGGGGGGGGGGGGGAATTGCCCCTGCTGCCCCCCCCCCCCCCCCCCTGTATCCGCGCCTGGCCTGATGGCGGAAAATATGGAATTTTTGGAAGCTGAGGCGGAGCCGCAGTTTTCTGTTTTTCACTGTAATATTCGACTTTTTTTTAATTAAGGGGAACTTGAGGAGCCACAACTGACCCTTCAAAGAGCCGCATGCGGCTCACGAGACGCGGTTAGCCGACCCCTGACCTGAAGGAATATTAATGGACATACATCATTGGAATAATCTATTACAATTTTGCTTAATTCTTGTTGATTAGCAATAAAGGCAATTTATAAGTCTGATTTGTAATTTTTACACAATTATAAGACTTAGAGCTGATTTTTTCATTGACAAAAAAGTACCTAAAGAGCTAACTAGATGGCGCTTAATATAACATGTTTTGTGGTAACCGAATCGTCAAACGTTAACTTATTACAATCAGATTTACATGTTGTATAGAGCTGTAGAGTGCCATCTCACCAGCTGTCATTCTAGGAACTTTATAATTAGCTGAGAAAGCTTTTATCAGTTCTAAGTCTTATCACTGTTGGTGCATTCCACTTTGTCTCGTACAAAGGCATACCTTTTTGGACTTAGTAATTTTTCAGCTTTCTACATGCATGCTTTTTTTAAACATTTATTTTCTGTCACAAAAAAAAATAGTGTCCAAAAATATTCGCGTTTGTACGGGACAAAAATTGGTGGAATGCCCCCTGTACTGGGCCTCGCCCACCCCGATATTGACAATTATGACGAAGTTTGTATGGAACTAATAAGAGTATTATAACCGTCGGCAGGTTGTATGTAAACTATAAGTGAAATGTATATTATAGATGAATATTGACTTTTATTTCTAATATCCCCGTTCAAAACCCAGCTCGTACCACTGAGTTTTTCGGAACTTATTTACGAAATATCATTTGATATTTACCAGTCGCTTTTCGGTGAAGGAAAACATCGTGAGGAAACCAGACCTAATCCCAACAGGGCCTAGTTTCCCCTCTGGGTTGAAAGGTCAGATGGCAGTCGCTATCGTTAAAACTATGCCTACGCCAATTCCTGGGATTAGGTTGACATGCGGACCCCATGCTCAATATAGCAAAAAGCTGGGACAAATTCTAGGAGGAAGAGACTGTCTTTTATTTCTAATAAGTCTGATAGCTATCAACCAGAGATGGATAATTTTTTGTTCTTTAACACATTCACTGCCAAGAACCCGCCTCGTGGGCGCTCGTAAATTTTGCTCAGATGCCGACAACTCGCTGGGCGGGTTGTTTTGTACGTAGCTATGGACGCCCGGTTTCTGAAGTAGGACGTCATAATTCGTCTGGCAGTTAATAAAAAAAAAAATAGGACAATCTTAACCAAACCGACCTAGTCCCACAGTAAGATTAATAAGGCTTGTATTGTGGGTACGAGACGACTATATATATCAGATAGATATAGATAAATACTTAATCTGGTACAAATTTGTGATAAATGCCCTTACCAGGAATCGAACCCGGGACCTTCTGCTTCACAGGCAGTCTCACTACCGACGGCTAGGAGGCCGTCGAGTTGTTTGGCCGGATACCGGATATCCGGCGGTCCCGTTGGCCGGATATTCGGTCAAAAGTTTACCTATAGTTAAACTAATTCGAGCAAGCAAGTTGCACACCATGCGCTTTTGAATGGAAGACTCACGTGACGTATTAAATTAATATTTGATAAGTAAATTAATTGTTGGTTTACTATCATAGTAAACCACCAAATAATACTAATACCAAAGTAATACTATGTATTCAAACGTTAAACTTAAGTATTTATTTGTGGTCGGTAGACGGATATCCGTTGCATCTTAACTATCAACCTTTCCTCTGTCTCATCACTTCATCAGGGTGCGTAGCCAACGTGCCAATTGGCTACTTTCCTAAAAAAATATATTTAGTCCGTCAGTTACATTATCAAAAAATACACGTATTTTTTATTTTGTCAATCAAACAAAAATTGATGAAGATATAGCCCGTTAAAGTTCCGCGTGATGTCACATTTCAGTACAATTTTTAGTATAATTGGACGTCACGCGGAACTTTAACGGGCTATATCTTCACCAAATTTGGTTTTATTGACAAAATAAAAAATACGTGTCCAATATTTTTTGATAATCTAACTGACGGACTAAATAGAATTATATTTTTATCTACACTCATACTGTAAGTACTCTAAAATGCGTTCAAAAACCGTAGACAATGACAAGCATTACAACAAACGATTTAACTATGATAAGTTTCTTATCTGCGGCAGTAACGTAATTTTAACTATGCATGCTCAAATATTGTTAAGCACTGAGTTTCAAATTTGGAACATCGAATTTGATAACATAATGTTACCGCCATGGCCAACTCGATTGGTCCCGCGCAAGCCCCGACACAATCGAGTTGGCCACGCCGACACAATCGAGATGGCCGCGGCGGTGCAATGGCGGCCATTCTATGATTTCCGAATACGGCATTTATAATAAATAATATGAGTGTAGATAAAGCAGTGTATGCAACTGTACGTAATTAGGCCTTAAAACACTCGTGTGATCTTATTATGAAATTCGCCTGCGGCTCATTTCATAAAACCACACTCATGTTTTAAGGACCCTTATTACGTAACAGTTACATAAACTACTATTTTTACCCAGGAAAGTACCCAATTGGACTAAGAGCTGGCCACGTCAGATATGACACAATAATGAGAGCAACGGAACCCGTATGGTTAGATTGCTATACTATCCTTACAACTAGATCCGGGTTCTGGCAGCTTTTAATGGGTGGAGGTCAGAGTGACAGACTAACAAAAATTTTGAATTGGAAAATAGTAATACCAAAATAGGTAAAAATTGTCGAAATTGTCTCAGTTATAAAGGACAGGGCCTATATTTTAACATTAGAACAAAAGACATTGCATATTATTACGTAACCAAAAACCTTAGGTGACAAACTGAATTACACTATACGTCATTTGGCACTACTTAGTCCCAACAGAAACTTTTGGCAATGATATAATCTAATTATTTATATAATTTCTCATAATATTGCATCAAACCCAGAACTCTAGGATTGGTTTTCTTGAAGTGGTTTGCATTCTTTGACCTCCACCACTTTACAGCTGCCAGATGTCCAGATCTAGAAATAAGCATAGTATAGCAAACTGACTAGAGTGGTTTCGTTGCTCTCATTATTGTCATATCTGACGTGGCTAGCTCTCCGTCCAAATCGTTAACGATCCGTAGCGAACGAAACTCGACTGTCACTGTCGCACTAATATGGAAGTGATAGAGAGAGCTAACTACGATACGCTACGGAGCGTTAACGATTGGCACGTTAGCTACGCACCCAGGTATCTGTCTGACCGGCGCCGGCTAGAAAGCGAGCATAGTCCGTATACGCTAAGTTTACTTGACTAAACTTGACACTAAGGCCCAGAACCGGTTACCAACTCAAAGCAAGAATTTAACTACCGCACACGCGTACTACCGTAAGGGATATACGGGATCACGATAAAACACTTCTACAGCACAAAACATAACAATTTACCATTGTTTTCCTTAGCCGACACAACTTTCTAAGGAAAATATCAGGTTTTCTCGTTAACTTGTTTTTAATATCTCCGAGATGGGCGCTATACCGTATGCAAGAAAACTGGTAAGTTTTTTGATAAATTAACAGTATGGCCTGTTAGCGCGCTCCTAATGGTGCGTACACACCGGGCCAACGAAGGGCTATCTATCTCATTCTAACAAATAGTTGCCGCATAAGTGCTTCGCGTTCGTTGGCCCGGTGTGTACCCACCATTAAACGCGCGCCAGCCGGGTCCCCGCCTCCCGCGCCGGCCATCGCCCCACCGGACGCCGGCGCAGCAAATTCCTCCACGAAGACCGGCCGGTGCGCGCGCGACCCTTGCATTTATTTTCTATACATTTTTATGAAACTTGTAAAGCCTGACCAGAAATATATGATTATTGTCAAGAGGGCGCTATTATTCTCATTTATATGGCATCAGTTCAGTATGGTCATAGAGCCTATTATTCTCTAATGGTATAGTGACATCTTGATTTGTTTACCTGTCAGCTCTGATGTTAATTTGAAAATGTTCCACAGCGTAATAGTTTCATTTTCCGAGCGTATTACTTACAGCAGTTTATGATATACACTATTTACAATGTTTCGCTCTTGACCATGGATAATTTTGGGATTTTTTTTGTCGTTTATTGTTTAATATTCAACAGTTTATTATTATTCAAGTAAACCGCCTCAATAGCACTGACAACTGTGACAGCCATCACATGCACTCACGCAGGCATCTTTCTGTCATTAAAATTATTGCCAGTGTAAGAAATTAGTTGCAATGAAATTCCGTAACATGGCGCGTGATCATATATTTCTGGTCAGGCTTTAATTTAATCGCACTGTACGAGTAAACCTTTTCTATTCAAAATTGGTGTCGCCTACCTTATTTACGAACCTTCGTCAACATGGCCTACCTAGAGGAGAAGAGGGCAGGCCTTTGCCCAAACGGTAGGGCCGGCTCCAGTTCATAATTTTGTTTTGTAAAAGAAACAACAAATTAAAATTCAAATATCATATTTATTTCTTAAAACTATAGCTGCAGAATTGGCACAAATGTAACAAATTCTTGATTTAGCTACAGTACTCAAATACTGCAACTTCTATTTGTAGACTGAGTATTCTTATCATACAATGACCGTACAACAGGGGCGAACTAAAGAATGATGGGGAAAGCAACTTTCAACGGTTTGGCCAGCATAGGTTGTACCTGTCACTGTATTGTTCTATGGGATTAGGCTTAACACTTTCGACTACCGAGAACCCGCCTGGTAGGCACTCGTAATGTTTGCTCAGATGCCGGGCACACGGCGTGCGGCGTTGCGTTGCACGTCGTAGCCTGGCGGGTTCTGTCGGTTTCTGGGGTATTGTTCATAATTTTGCCCGGTTGCGAAAGTGTTAAAGGGCCAGCATCCAGGTCCGAAAAAAAAAGAACTTGACACTATTGATAGGACCGACAGGTACAATCGGGTTCAGAATTGCATGGCCAATTTATGAATGAATTCATTGATAAATTGACCATGCAATTTTGAACCCGATGGTACAACCTATGATGGCGCCATTTGTAAATATGTACAGTCGCCATCAAATAAATCGGAGCGGCTTTGGTACTCAAAAATATCGGAACATACTTTATCGTCTTGACGAGGAGGCGTTGTTTAGATATTTGTGACCACCTTGGCCGCTCCGATATATCTGATGGCGACTGTACTTTCGACCGGCCAACCCCATTGTGTTAATTCTATCGATTCAGTTTTGTAATGACAATTTATTATGCGTATCAACTTACGTTACAAAAAAAAGATATGAAGCATTCAACTGAGAAGTCCACTGTTGTCCCGGACAAACGAGAATTTTATGAAAATTAGTAGGTTTTAGCATTAGTAACAGGAAATGACATCCCATCCCACCAAGAGCGAATAAGCGAGTAAAGTTAAGCGAGTAGCATTACATTGTCGAGGTAAAGAGTGATCGATCGACCTTTCAAGGCCCGCGATGTGATGCTACTCGCTTAACTTTACTCGCCGCCGGTGCCTAAGAAATTCTTTGTCCCAAAAATTGTAGTGAAAATCTCTTTGATTCAGTCACAGCTGTCAAGTGCCAAACATGGCGCACTTTGTTCTAGATGTCACATCAGAGATGTATTTACCTACATGCGTTTGTACGGGGCAGCTCGTGAAATACCCCTAATTTGTTTCCTTTTGTATGTACGTTTTTAGACTACCTATGATACCTCTCACGGCGAGGCATATAACAAAATAATTGTATTGCAATTTAGCTCCATAAAAAAATATACTAGTACTTACTACTTAGCATTAAAAAGAATTTGACAGACATAGTACGAGGTTAATAACCTCAATTCATAATAAAATAACAGTTTTAAGGACACAGTATAATTAAAGTATGTTCGTAATTCACATAACTTTACAGATTTATCAATGATATTCCTATTTGTCAGTCCAGGTATAAAATAATGTGGTCACAATGAACCCAGAAGATTTTAACTACGCATTTCTGAGGCCAAAAGAAGGAAAAAAGATTATTCTGACGGTAGGTTTTTTTCCAAAAAAAAACACATTTTTTTCCCGATGTTTTGCACATTTTTGTACAAAAAGTTATTAGTAAAAACATTGCTTACCATGAATGAGTATTTTTCTGTAAACAACAAAAAACGTTTTTACAATGTAAACTACATTAACTAGTTACTAGTTTACTTTGTAATGTTGTTTGTAATGTATACTTTACATAAACTAGTTACTAGTTTACATTGTCATGTTGTTTGTAATGTATACTTTACATAAACTAGTTACTAGTTTATATTGTCATGTTGTTTGTAATGTAAACTTTACATAAACTAGTTACTAGTTTACATTGTAAATTTTACATAAACATATATTTTATGTAAAGTTTTCAATGTAAACTTACATAAACTAGTTATTACAATAAAAAAATAATTCATTTTAAGCGATTGTTTTACCAATAACATTGTTAAGTTAAGGATCTCTAGACTAGGTGTTATTCACTGAATCACAATAACAAATGTTGTTTTATTGGTATTAACTCTGAAACTAGGCGAATTCCAGAAAAAAACATAGGATAGTCTCTAAATATGATCAGAAATACAGTGTTAAAATATTTTGGGTTCCTTTGGGTCCATTGTATAAAGGTGTTTTTCAATAACTAGCCATATTGTACGAGGTGATTTGGTAGGTCATACTAAACAACTTTTACTATGGGGCCAACTCCGAAATCACAATATTTTTTTGGGATTTCGGGGTTGATTCCATAGAAACAGTAGTTCAATATGACTTACTTATCACCTCTCACAATATGGCTAGTTATTACAAAAAAAAACACTGTATCGTTCTTGTTCACAAATTAAAACAAAATATGGCCAAAACCGCAAATTATCACAACACTTATTCTATAATGACTAAAACAGCACAACCACACTATTCTTATATTTCTTAGCTATTAGGTATTCGTCGTCTAAGCTCGGCCAATCGTGTTTGGTTCGTTTCCGGGGGGCCGCGGGCTTCGGGGGCTCCGCTGGCACAAACACGGAGGCCCTGCGGCCGCGGGGAGCCGCGGGCTTCGGGGGCTCCGCGGGCACAAATACGGAGGCTCTGCGGCCGCGGGGAGCCGCGGGCTTCGGGGGCTCCGCTGGCACAAACATGGAGGCCCTGCGGCCGCGGAGAGCCGCGGGCTTCGGGGCCTCCGCTGGCACAAACACGGAGGCCCTGCGGCCGCGGGGAGCCGCAGGCTTCGGGGGCTCCGCGGGCACGAACACGGAGGCCCTGCGGCCGCGGGGAGCCGCGGGCTCCGCTGTCACGTACACGGAGGCCCTGCGGCCGCGGGGTGCCGCGGGGGTTTCTATTTCATCTAGGTCTAGAAAATAAAACGTTGTTTTATTTAGTTTTTTAATGAGATGCCAATAAGGATCCAAATCCACGGGTAAATGGTGCCAACCGTCTTAGTTTTTTTTGGCACTTTAAATGGGCCAATTTTTATTTTGTTGTACCTCCCGCTTTTTTACAACTTGATTTTTTTAAATGAAATGTCTACTCAGAATCGCGAGTCCTTTCGATCCTGATAGGAGAAAAAAAGTGTCCCAGTATTATTTTTCTATTTAGTTTTTTTTTCACACTTCTTATGGCCGCAGCTAAGTGGTTTCTCCGTCTCTCCGTTTTATATTATAGCGGTTCTAGAAAATGTATGTGATAAGTACTTAATGTAAAGATGTCTCCATGTTCTCCCACAGTTATAATTTTGGAAAAAATGGAGCGGTCTCTAACGTGGAAGTAAATAAAAAAGATCTGAAAACTTTAGTCAGCATTTTTTTGTATGACATAATGAAAATATAATATATGTCATATAATCACCTTTAGTCAATGTACAATATATGTGAGGCACGCTAAAATCGGTTGGCTATAAAAAAAAATATCGAAGAAAATTATATTTCATTTTTTTAAACAAAAACTATAAAGTTTAGGGTCTTCAAATTTTGCAGATTACTAATGTCGATCCACACCATTCATAAAAACTACAATACCAAACTCGAGGGAGGCAGAATCACTTAGCTTATCTTGGCATGGCATTTAATAAGCAACAAATTTAAAGTTTAAATTACTGCATCTATGATTTGATATTTTTGATAATCACCACAATATCAAAATATAAACAGATTTTAAATTTAAAACCATTATAATAACCATTAGATATGATAAACCAAACCACCTAATTTCAACAAATTGTACCTCGACCTCGACCCAGGTTACCTTAATAAATTAAATGTATGAAGCGTGTAAACCCTTTTATCTACACTCACATTGTAAGTCCTCTAAAACGTGTTCAAAAATGGCTAGCATTACCACAACCGATTTTACTATGATAAGCTTTTTATCTGTGGCAGTAACGTAATTTTAACTTTACATGCTCATATAAATTCCGAACATCGAATTTGATAACATAATGTAAATCCTGTCCTCCTTCCTGACCAACGGCACGCGCCCGCGCGACCGCCGCCACAATCGAGTTGGCCATGGCGGTGCAATGGCGGTCATTCTATGGTTTCCGAACACTTCATTTAGAATATATAATATGAGTGTAGATAAAGCAGTGTATGCAACTGTACGAAATTAGGCCTTATTACGTAACAGTTACATAAACTACTATTACATGGCCATTAGATCGTCTCGTGGTAGAACCCTTTGAAGTAAGACTGGCAATTTTTTTGGACTTTCTACTTAAATTTACAATTTCAATAGCTTAACTTTACAGTGGAATCACCCAATGAAAGTTTAAATGTTGTGTACCTAGTCGGTTACTAAGTTCTGTTACTAGAGTTTTCACTAAATAAATAGGAATAGGTAGCAACATTTTAATTATACATGTACATAATTGAAAAGCTTATTTAATAGTCAATAGATTACAATATATTGAATTGAAAATTATTGTCGCAGTTTTTCAGAATTCTCTATAACACTCTGAAAAAGGCGTGAAAAATATACGTCAAAATTACACTCCTTGTTCATGTTTACTTAAAATCCTATTTATTTTTAATCACGTTTAAAACGCATCAGTCTTGCACAATTCGGTAGCTATATTCTTTAGCTTTAATTTGGTATATGTATAGTTCACGTGGGTCTATCCGATAAAATACTAGACTATATGCACAGAATAACTAATAGTACTACCGTACAGAAAATTCACTCCTTCACAAAAGTCAAATTTAGGTATAGAATTATACCGATACTCGCCGCCTGCAAGCAAAATTGAAACTTATAACCGCGCACGAACCGTGAATCTTCTTTGCGCGATGACCGAGCTGTGAGTGTCGGCACGGGTTGTCACTTGACAAGTTTTTGTACCTACATATACTTACTGATTTATGATTTTTAAGATAAATATGTAGGAATTACAAACGTTGATTCTGTAAACATAAAATTTTTATCCGGAAATAATATGTCTGATTCTCACGGAAGTAGGTATGCCGCAGCCATATTCCTTTGAAAATCCTATATTGGTCAGTTCCTAATATTGTTTCTGGGCAACCAATATTATATCTTTTCTACGGATTAGATCGAGGTTTAGGACTTGAAGCCATTGTGTGTTTTCAATTTTGCGCGAGCGCCACGTGACACGACTAACATGCGAGCCGAGCGGCAGCCCACTGCCATACGCCTGCCCGGGAGGCGCGCCGGCCTAATGTACCTAAACTGCGTAGTGAAACCCCCCTGCTATACGTTGCCAGTCTGCTTGTTCCATGGCAGTCTAAATCTATGTCTTTTGTGCAAAATTTAAAAATAGGCAATGTTTCAAATGGGAATATCTGTGGGATAAAATCGCAAGAAAATTAAATGGTGGTCACGCAATTACCTCTAATAAACAGCAATGGAACGGATTCTAAACAAATGTGCAATATTTATTTGATGCACTTGTGTAAAGTTGTAATTTTCTTAAATTTACCACGTGTTTGCGTCTTCAGGCAATCTTGTGCTTTACAAGGATTTTCAATAAATTTCCCATCTGGTTTATATATTATTATACCATATTATGTTCATTAAAAATTAGGCTATTAAATAATTACTATTATTTTTTATTTAAAACTTTATTTTATATTTTATCAGTCAGAAATGTGGTAACAGAACTTAGTAACCAACTAGGTAGTTTCTAAGAAATAAAGTAGGTAAATTTACTTTTCAACTCAGAGGAATTACAAGTTTATTATAAAAGTTGAATTTACAGATTGTAGAGTAGAATTTTGGTTTAACTTGGTAAAATATAGTAAATAAATTAAATTATTATTGATTTAAAATATAATATCATCTACCGTCCCCTACCGGTGATCTGTTAACATAGCAATAGCGGTCCTTGTAGTTTGCAGGAATATTTCCCTTTCAAACCCCATATCCTCCTAGTTAGCTGATAGGGAAATATATTTATCTTAATCTTGGGCACATCTGTTATGAAAGCCCAATATTTATTCCCAACACAGTAAAAGATGATATTTCTAGGGTTACCTAAAGCAAAACAAGAATCTACTTCCCTGTTTTCAGGTTAAAGCACTAGCGTCATCTATCGGTCACACCAGACACTAAATCCTAGTTTCTAATACTGACAGAATCTCCAGACTCGACAGATGGCGCTGGGGCACTTAGTACCGAAACAGACGTATAGCCTGAACGCGATTTTGTGTAGGCATTGTCAATTCGGGCTATACGTCTGTTTTCGGTACTAAGTGCCACAGCGCCATCTGTCGAGTCTGGAGTCGAGTTATTCTGTCAGCGTTAAGCGCCGAATGAAGTATTAGAAACTAGGATTTAGTTAGATGACGCTAGTGCTTTAACCTGAAAAAAGGGAACGCGATTTTGTATGGTTATTGTCCATCCATGTCTATATCATCCTTGAACTCTACCCTAATCTATCGTTCCTAATCTAGTACATTCAAAATACCTGCCGTTCTTACCATCAGATCAATATTTTAAAATACACATAGTGTATTCCTATGAAATCTGTACAGTTCAATAGGTGAAGTCGAGATAGCAAACTATAGGCCCGTTTTTGACTCCCCTCCTCGTGAGCCGATAGGTGGGGGGGGTATCGCGGAGAATGACTGATGGACCCGTGATGCCCCCCACGAACGGTTAGACGGTTAGCCCGGAGTGTTTTAGTGGGTATTCTCTTCACCCTCTCTTTGATAGAAGAGAGTCAGGAAGAGCGAGTCCCACATACCCCCCGCAAGACCCTTACCCCGGGGCTGGGGGGATGCGTAAACGCATTTCACTCCGTCAAAAAAAAAAGGGAGGCGATAGGTATGTCGGCCCTAATGGTGTATGTACAGTCGCCATCAGATACATAACATATGGTAGCGGTCGAGGTACTCAAATATTTAGAAGCAGCATTAAATTTCAATATACAAGGTGCCCGCGAGGAAAGGGAAAAAAAACTAACCACGCATTCCTGAGACCAAAAGAAGGAAAAAATATTATGTGAATAGGTCAATTTCCCAAAAAAAAAAATTTTTTTTTCTTTTTTTTTCTATTTTTTGAATGTTTCCTGCACATGAAAAGTAAATGTTATTAATAAAATTATCGTCTAAAAGAAATTAGTACATTTTTTTTGGAAAAATTTAGTTGCTGCATAGTTTTCCTTGTCAGTTTGGTATCTGTCAATAAAGACGTAAACTATGCCCAATAGTGGCAACAACGCCATCAGAAAGGCGTTTTGTGCTGAGTTATAATAAAAAGTGTATTTTTTATAAATTGGTATTAACTCTGAAACTAGGCGAATTTGAAAAAAAAATTATATGACATTTTTGTCTCTACGAGTACATAGGATCTAGAATATACTGTTAAAATCTTTCCCTTTCCTCGTGGGCACCGTGTATTAGTTACGCTAATTAAGTTTTATAATAACGGACCATCGGATGGGAAAACGTTATCGAACACTAGTACGTGTACCTAAAGGGAATGTTCTTCTTTTTTAGCGTTCCGTAGTCAACTAGGAATGCTTATAGTTTCACCATGTCCGTCCGTCCGTCCGTCTGTCCTACTGTCCGCGGTCTAACTCAGTGACCGTTAGCTTATAGAGAGCTTGGTATGAGTATGTGCATTAATCACGCCGACAAAGTGGTAGAATAAAAACTGGATTTTTTTATTTTATTAGGGTACCTCCCGTACACATGAAGTGGGGGAGAATTTTTTTTCGCTCCAACCCTATTGTGTGGGGTATTCTTGGATAGGTCTTTCAAAAATAATTGAGGTCTTCTGAAACATTTTTTTGATAAAACTAATAGTTTCTCGTAAATAATAGCTCTGAAAGTTCAGAAAAGGGCGTCCCACTATGGGACGAAACGCCGAAAACGCGGACATTCATACTTTTCTGCGAAAATTGTATTAAAAAAAATACTATTCGATAGAAAATGAGACGTGGAACAATACATTTGACATAATGTTTTTTCAAAATAAGGTATATTTAGGGCAGAAAAAAATAATGTGTTTTTTTTTTGTATGGGACCCAAAATTAGGTACCCTATTTCAAGGAAACTATAAGAGACTTCGTCTTCTAACCTTCAGCATATTATTTTCCTACTTAAATAGAGTACAAAATGATAAATAGCTTAGTTCTGTAGGTGCCCGTTTTCTTGCTTCTTCGGCTGGACCCCATTTGGAAAATTATTTTTTTTTGTTTGAAAGAATATTACGTAATAAGGTTCAACTTTGGCAAAGGAAAAGGTGTAAGAACTAGAATGTACAAGGAGAATTGTATTACCGTCTTGTCGTTCTAGCACTGAAGCCCGCCGCCACGGGTGTACAGCTGCGGGGCGCGGGGGCGGGGCTAGCGGCGCGGGGGGCGGGGCCAGCGGCGCGGGGGGCGGGGCGTGGCGGCGCAGGAGGCGCGCCAGCGGGCAGTCCGCGCCCGCCTCCGCTTCCGCTAACGTTAGTACTGATAGTTCGCGAAGTGTCTAAGAGAAAGGTTACAGGTTAATTTGTTTGGTGTAATTTTTTTTTATATAAGTCATCGGAAACAAGACCGATGATTATGTATTGATAGTTATTACATTGATTAGTTATCTTTATCGATCTTCGAGGTGCTAATTACGATCTCAAGTTTTTTTATGACCTTCAGTATCAACCGTCCCAGTTCAATTTCAATTTAATTTTTCCACCATGAAGTAATACAGTACTTCAATATATTTATATCGATATATATTTAACGGCCTCCTACCTAGCCCAGTCGGTAGTGACACTGCCTACGAAGCAGGAGGTCCCGGGTTCGAATTCGGGCAAGGGCATTTATTTGTGTGTTTATCACATATATTTGTACCCGAGTTACGGATGTTTTCTATGTATTTAAGTATTTATCTATATCTATCTTTTATATATATCGTCGTCTAGTACCCACAACACAAGCCTTATTGAGCTAACTGTGGGACTAGGTCGGTTTGTGTAAGATTAAGGTCTGTTTCCTTGATATTGTATTCTTAAAACTACTCAATGGCAAGTTAATTACATGATATGGCAACTTATTAAGAGGCTGACAACACCCGATGACCTTCAAATTGACTTTACTCAAACAGTTTTTTAACTATAACAACTTGTTTTGAGAAACTAAAACAAATATATGTTATATTTGGAGGAACTTCGTTAATTTCGATACGCGATTGGACGAAATCGGCTCCATAGAAAATAATTCCAAAGTTATATCTTAATGTTCACGCGTAGTGTGTGAACAAAAACTTACATATGAAGAATATGCCACGATTCTGGCGGAATTGGAGAGCTGTCTAAATTCAAGGCCATTATGCCCACTAACAGACAACATTGATGACCTGAATACGCTGACTCCAGCCCACTTCTTGCAAGGACGAGCGGGAGTGACTATAATAGAAATTACCGAAGAAGGAGATTTATCGCAGGAGGATCTGGAATGCATCAAACATTATAAAGAGAATACTAAGAGGAAACCCGACGGAAGGTATGAAGTCCGCATTCCAATGAAACCTCACTTTGAAGAAGAACTGGGAGAGTCAAGAACCCGAGCAATCGCGCAATTTAAAAACATGGAACAATATTCGGGGTGCGGATTCGCTTGAATGTAAAACGTCCGGAGAGTAGCGGAAAAATGTTTAATGTTGTAAAATGTTATTAAATGTTATAGAATAATGTTAATAAAATGTTGATAATGTTGAGAATGTTCAAAGTTAATCGAATGCACCCGGTCGCGATGGATCTCAAAAGTACACTGAAAACTAAATGAATGCTAAATTATTGGGGCAATGCGTCTTTTGCTGACTGGACGCACGCGCCGCACGAGGCTTTAAACGTGTTAGGTGCATTGCACCGAACACTTCAAATTTGCTTTAAACAGTCGTATGTCTTTAGTTTCCCGAGTTATACATCTGTAATTAAGGACATAATTCCACCGCACTAATACTAAAAACTTCGTTGTTTTATATTTCTCAATTAATGCTTAGCTTTAATTCATCATTTTGATAAATTTGCAATGAGCTCTCATACTAATCGTAACACAGTGTTTCTCTTTCACTCGCGCTGAAAAAGATAGGGAGGGAATTTAGCTGTTGTCAGCCCCTTAAACATTTTTATACACAGACAATCACTCACCTCTTCTCGTAGGTCTAGAGTCATTTGGTAGATGAAGTGGTGGCTGCTGTTGTACATGAGTGCGTTTGTGAACATCAGCAGCAACGCGCGTGTGAGCTCCGCTGTCGTTCTGACAACAAATAACAAAAAGGGTATAAAGACAATCACTAGCACACTGCCAATATACATATATGTAACAATAACTATTTACTATTAAGAGAAGAATATGATTTAACCGATCACCAAATAAATATGAAGTCGATGGCCTATTAGGCGGGTCCACACCTGACGCACCGCCTCGCGAGGAAATTGCCGCGCAAACGCACGGCAAATTATATGTATCGCCAAAATATTATATCTGATATCAAAATCGGATCTCCAAACAATATGAAAATGAATACCTAAAAAAATTTTGGAATCCCTAGGACAAATTGATGGTTCAAATAAAAATTTTCTTGATCTTTAAAACTCAGTTTTGGTGCACCTTTAGTTTGCAGTTCACCTAACACACTCCTCGCTTCGCTCGTCGTCGCACCTATCTTGACTCCGTAGATTTTTTTTTAACCGACTTAAAAATATTTTTAAACAAAAAAAGAACCGACTTCACTTAGTATCCACCTTTCCAACAGCAAATGCTCGAGCTGCTGTAAAAAATCCTCAAATCATAGAGGTGTGCCTATAATAGTTGAAGAGTTCCCTCGATTTCTCCAGGATCCCATCATCAGATCCTGACCTGGTTACAATGGGACCAACTGTGAAGTATACTCTTTAAAAAAAAAAAGAATTCTCCAAATCAGTCCAGCCGTCTTCAAATAATCGGTGAACATAGATAAAAAAAAATGCAATAAAACAAAGATCCCGACGAATTGATAACCTCCTCCTTCGAAATCTTGAAGGCGGTTGAAAAGGAGGTTCTTAATTTGACTCGTATGTATGTATGAATGTTTGTTCGCGATTATCTCGCGTTTGGCTGAATCCATTTTGATGCGGTTTTCAGAAAAGTATTTGTTACATTCTGGCTTTTGTATACAAAAATGGTGTAGTTCATTTATTTATTATTATTATTTGGTGGTAAATCTACCATTTTGGCAATACAAATCCGCGATCAAAGCTTAATATTAGATACAAAAATCCATTAATTTGATCTCTCAAAGTTTGAAGCCGTTTGGATTAAAATGGTCACAGATATATGTTTCGGAGTCAGATATTATAATTAGGGGATACAAATTGGTGGTAAATCTAAATTTTGTTGGCAGAGAATATAGTTGCCTCAAGAAAAGCGAATGCTGAATCAGGATGCAAAAAATAACGCATAAAGTGTTGCATGTTTGATTGTTACCTGATAACGCCCTCTTTGATTCTCCTCCTGATGGTGGAGAGGTCGGTGGGCCGCCGGACAATACGGCTGTATAGAGGCGCGAGGTCATCGCTAACTGGTCGCATAAAGTGCTGCGCGTAGCGGTGACTACATATCCTGTGGAATAACAGACGGAAACACATTTTATCTACACCAATATCATAAATCCTCTATTCCGCGTTCGGAAACCGTATGTAATTACCACCATTATTGTAACCAGTAACATAACATCAGCGTATTATCTGTGACAGTGTGGTTAAAACGTATGAAAATTCATTACCTACGGTAACGTAAGGAAAATCTGCCCTCCTCTCCGACCGCGGGCACGCGCCCGCCCTACCGCCGGCACAATCGAGTTGATCATGGCGGTGCAATGGCGGTCATTCTAATGGTTTCCGAACACTTCATTTAGGATTTATAATACGTGTGTAGATAAAGCAATGTATGCAACTGTAATATTATATAACAGCCTGAAGTGACCTCCTCCTAGCGTTTGTCCCGGCTTTTGCCGTGGCTCAATTGAGCCTGGGGTCTGTTCGGCAATCTAATCCCATGAACTGCCATCTGAGCTTTCAACACAGAGGGTGAATTAAGCCTTATTGCGATTTAGTCCGGTTTCAACACAATATGTCTTCCCCGAAAAGCTTGATTCGAAACGTCAATAGCCTGGCCACACCTGATGCACCGCCTCGCAAGGACATTACCGCGCGAGGCGAGGCTAGTGTGGAGGTGGAGGGCATTACAAATAATAATAAAAAATCAAGCAACAAGTTTGCAGGGATCAACATCCTCACTAAACAAACTCTGCAAGAATTGAGTTTTCGGGTATTAAATAAAGAATGTCGGATAAGAAAACACGAAGATGAGAGTGAAAGATAAATAAAGACATTACCTTTTATAAACCAGTATGGCGGAGCGCTTCCACCGACGATGCTGCCTCTCTTCTTCGTCCTCTGGCGAACTCAAGTGCTCAATTTTGACCGTCACGTCAGCCGAACTCGCTAAAAAATAACACGTACCTTACGATTTATAAACAAGTACGGTTATTCAATAGGCGTGTCCACATCTGACGCACCACCTCGTGCGGCAATTTCCTCGCGAGGCATTGCATCAGGTGTGGACCCGCCTAATAATAAATTATTTCCAAGATTTTATATAACCCACTTGCTTAGCTACTTTCAGGGCCTATGCACACCGCGTTTTTTCAAAAAGCGCCGTCGACGCGCTTTTGTATCGATACAAACGCAAACTGCTTCATGAAACGCGGTGTGCATAGGCCTTTGGCGCTGACCATGTGAAATGAGCCTAAACAGAAAATAAAAGACTTCGTCACACTCGAGCGTGATGCCAGCGTGGCGTAATCGGAGCGCGTCGATGACATCCAAATATATGTCTAATGTCGTTACATTAGGCACCGCGGTGTCGCACCGCGCTCACGCTCCGCCGGCATCACGCTCGTGTGTGACGTAGCCTCATGAAGTTATTATTTTAAACTGGAGTTTACTCTTCAGCCACAATGTGAGGCCAAAATAGAGGGTAATACAGGGAGCTGCGTCTCGTTTTGACTTATGCAGTTTTGACGTCATCAGAAAATAATGCGAACATGACAACAAGACAAAATGTCAATAGGTGTGTCCACACATGACGCACCGCCTCGCGAGGAAATTGCTGCGCGAGGCAGCTCGGCTAGACGTGTAACGAGTGCGAGTGAGACACCGCCCCCCACATTATGCTCTCTATCGGACCGCGTTTTCTAGTCACCTATGAACAACTGTTTTGCACGGTATTCACGGTAATAAGGTTCGACTGTGGTCAGGGAAAAAGTGTGAGCACCTTCACCTCATATAACTCCATGGCCTAAACACAAAAAAACCGGTCAAATGCGAGTCAGACTCGCGCACTAAAGGTTCCGTACACTTATCTATAAAAACGGCAAAAAAATCATGTCTGTTATATGGGAGCCCTCTTAAATATTTATTTTATTGTTTTTAGGGTTCCGTAGCCAAATGGCAAAAAACGGAACCCTTATGGATTCGTCATGTCTGTCTGTCTGTCTGTCTATCCGTCCGTATATCACAGACATTTTACTCGGAAACTATACGACGTATCTGAATAAAATTTACACATGTGTATTTTGTATGCCGCTACTTAGTTATGGAGTTAAATTTGAAAAAAAAATATTTTTAGGAGGGTGCTCCATAGATGTAACTAAATTTCAAAAAATGTTTTTTAACCAAATAGGGTAAATCGCCAGTTACTGGCCACTGTCCAATAACTGGCCACCTCATACTAAAAACAAACTCTGCGTGTGTGTAAACAAACAAAATTCATTTTAGTATAACGTCGCCAGCTATTGAAACCCTTCAGTTTCTACTTCAGCTTTGTTTGTAGGTAAACAGAGTTCATTTTTAGTACGAGTATCAGGTGGCCAGTTATTGGACAGTGGCCAGTAACTGGCGATTTACCCTATCAACATGTGACACATCAATCGATAGGTCTTTAAAAATAACATTGAGGTTTCTTTAACCATTTTGTGATTAAGTGATTATTTTCTGAAATAATCGCTTCGAAAGTCAGAAAAATTGTGTAGCCCCCCAGGTAACTTTTGAATCGTAAGTCCAAAAAATATGAAAAAATTTGAGTGCGATGTGCCTTATCATATACTTTCTACGAAAATTATTTTGAACATCATCGGTTCAGCCATTTTTGAGTTATCTCCAAAAAACTTCTTCCATAGGCATCAGATAATTCAGATACGACTTTTTGCTGTTTGGTTTTTATTACATTGAAGGTACGGAACCCTCCTATGCGTGGTCCGACACGTACTTGGCCGGTTTTTAGTATTTGTTATAGCGGCAACAGAAACACATCATCTGTGAAAATTTCAACTGTCTAACTATCACGGTTCATGAGATACAGCCCGGTGACAGACGGACAGCAGAGTCTTAGTAATTTGGTCCCGTTTTGACCCTGTGGGTCCGGAACCTTAAAAATTAACACTTACTTGACAGATCCAACACAGGTTTAGCATGAAGTATGTCACACCTTCCTCTAACATCCTCTATTTTGAACATCAGCTCATTGTACGAATCCTCATTTATTCTCACATCTTTATCCAAGTCCGAGTCTTCTGCAACCCTCACATCTTTGTACGGCTCTTCGAGAACTTTGATGTCCTTGTCTAACCCATGGTCTATGGTGTTTGCATTATTGTCTAGGTAGTTCTCATAGTCTACCTCTTCATCTAAGACTGGAAAAACATATGAGGTAGTTTCTACGTTAGAGAGGGTTAGGTTGGACAGGCTATCTTCAAGGGGGGTCTGAAAAAGAAATATATGGTAAAATTCTGAAGAAAATATATGGTGAAAAGAATTAATTATTAAAACCAGAGCACATTTACAAATCTGAAATGTTCGGATTGAGTTTATTGTCATTAAGCTGGACGTCCCCGGTCACTTTTTATTTTGATATGGCAGAAAATTTTGCAGCAAAGTTCAATAGCTAAGTATTTGTAAGTAAGTATTTGTTCAGTAGCTAAGTTGGTAGAGCAGCGGGCGAGTTCCATATTGCCATAACACTGAGGTTGAGAAAGTATTTATGTATGTCTATTTCTTTGGCACACCCACCAGCCTAAATTGTTTCACAAATTACGATGATTGAGGGGTCATTAGGCGTGGCTACACCTGACGTACCTCGGCCGAGGCAAAGGCACGCGCGGCCGCAATGCCTCGGGCGAGGCACGTCCACACTAGCCGAGCTGCCTCGCGCGGCAATTTCCTCGCGAGGCGGTGCGTCAGGTATGGACCCGCCTAATTGTTAAAGTGACATAGGACATATAAAAAAAAAGTTGTCATAATAAGTTTTTTTTCACTTGCGAAGTCATCGGGTTTTATTAAATTAGACTTGTTCGGTGCTTTGTTGTAGGACAGAAAGGATACATACTTGCTTGTAGACACAATAGTCCAGAATCTTCTGAGCCTTCTCCACTTTTCTCCTGAAGCCCTGTATCTTCTTCAGCAGCGCTAGGCACTCCCAGCACACGTTTATTTGAGAAGTCAGGTTCTAGAAAGCACATGAGAATAAAACAAATGCCAGTATAATTGCACAACAGTAGCTCTGAGCATACAGACAACAGGATGGACAACACTAACAACAAGATGGAATGGACCACTTCCAGCCAAAAAGAGAGTAGGAATGCCTTATAAACGGTGGTCCGATGACCTAACCAAATATCAAGGATGATATAAGACAGGGATTGGCAGTGTCTATACGAAATCGCGTTCCCGTATTTCAGGTTATGGTGCTGGCGCCATCTATCGGTCACCATAAACACTAACTCCCAGTTTCATACTTTTTGTTCGGCGATTAACACTGACAGAAAAACTCCACTCCTGACTCAACAGGTGGCGCTGCAGCACTGAGCACCGAAAACAGACGTATAATCTGAAGTTTGGAGGAACGCGGTTTTGTATAGACATTGTCAATCCATGTCTTATATCATCCTTGCCAAATATGCAGGAAAATACTGGATGTACAAAGGCAAAAACAGAAATTTATGGAAGAAATGGGAGGAGACCTTTACCCAAATGGGATCCATACCACTCTAAACACCAATATCACTTTTTTTTACTAAATTTTGTATGTAAAAGTGTAAGAGTCATGGAAATAAAGAGGGTTTTATTATTATTATTATAGCTTTGAGCAGTCTAAATGAACTCACCCTTACTTGTCCTATCATGTACACAAATGTTAGCATCTAGCATTCTATGTTTGATTTTCATAAAACTTACTAATAGTATTTTATACAATCGTGACATAATCAAGAGCTTTTCAGTCGAGTACACACTTAAATTATTGAGTTAACAGTTAAGCTTAAAAGATTTCAGATTAACCAAAAATTCTCAAAATAGACTGACATACCTATCTCGGTATCGGTAGATACCGAAACATGGTGTTTTTTTTAACATATGTACACATCCAAATTTATGCATGCTTTATCATATCACTAGATTTAAATTAAATTATGGAATATTGGCAAGGAACAAAATTCTGATATTATGAAGCAAAATATTAATCCTTTTTGGCGCTACATGTAAAAATAAAAATAAAAAATAAGGTGATTGTAAACTTCGTTATAAATGTGTCTTCCTCATCTTCCCGGTGCCAATATTTAAAGGAAAACGCAATCACAGTATCTTAAGATGCTTCTATTTATACATTAGCAATTTAAACAGCTTACCATGACTGAATTATCACAAATTTTTACATAAATGTCGATGTAGTCTCCAACTGAACTTAATGTTCTATTGGAGCTGAGACACGCGTGGCAAAATAACAAATTATAGTCTACTGTATCTTCGGAATTTACTCCACTCTCGTACATTGTAGATAACGATAGAGTATTAACTAGATTTATGTGAAAAACACATAAATACAATGATTGAATGCAATGGCGCTAGTTTGTTGACGGTTGCAGGCGTTGCAGCTGACTGACGCGCTGTTTGACGTTTCTAAGACGTTTTTTTACAACAATAGAGGCGTAGCGCACATTTAAACGGAATTGTGAGAGTGAGTACTTATTATATTCTTTGATTGTGAGCACTCAAAGTAAAGAATATAATACTCACTAGGACTCAAAGCAAGAATTTTACTAGACACCGCACACGCTTACTGCAAGGGATAGACATAGATGACGATAAAATCACTTCTACAGCACAAAAAAGAACAATTTACTATTGTTTTCCTTAGCCGACACAACTTTCTAAGAAAAATATCAGGTTTTCTAGTACTAAACACAGAAATTCTTGAAGAAATCGCGAATTATATCTGTTTGTGACCCTCCACTGCTATAAGTACCTAATGGCGTGGAGGGTAATAAAAAAATGTGAGTCTATAACAAGGACTAACGATAATAGCACCTTCTTTGTCGTAGGGTGATTGTGCTCGTTTCCCGTCCATAGTCAGTTTCCGTCCACCTGACGGTTCTGCTACAAATATATGGAGAAAACTTGAACGTAAATGAATTTTCCTGCGGAAGTTTGGTCTTGTTGCGATCCATAATATCTAAGAAACAATTCTACTATCATAAAACAGTAATTTGACAAATAGTGCCTTTAAAAATAAAACATTAATAGCCGCCTCGAATTCGGCCCTAGCAAATGTCATCGCAATGAAGAAAAAAACTTGTGGCGGGAAAAGTTTATGATGAGTTTTATTAATGATTTAGGCAGTGCACTAAATATGTTTGGCATGAATTATCTATTTTAAAGTTAATTGAACAATATTTTAAGTGGAGATTAAAGTTTTAGAATATAATTAATATATAAACTTTGTGGACCAAAACTAGCAGAGCAATTTGGTATAAATTTCAGTTTTGCGACCACCTGATCCCGGAAATCCAGACAGCTAGGTAAATATTTCTAATGGTTATTTTACTTCAAAATACTTAATTAATACGTAATATTATAGTATATAGTAGTATGGTAATATTATATTTGATTACCTACACACTTTAGTTTCTGTCCATTCCTCATATAATGTTACGTAAATAAATGTAATAAACAAAACATTTAAATGACTTGAGCAAAGACTAAAACTAGCTCTTCTGTTGCATTGTTATCGTTAATATACGAGTTATTTGTGAGAAGACAAAACTATAATTAACATTAGAATGACCAAATGGTAGTAGAATAACAATTATAACCTCCATACTATGGCGTGCTCTGCTTATTTCACTTCAAAAGAAAGCTTTGTGATCGTGCCATTGCCATCGTCCGTACACACACACACGCACACACACCCATACATCTTTCACAATGAATATTATCCGTTATTTTCACTAAGCACTATCACATCACCTTTATCTATTTACCGGCAATTAAAACCACACGAAAACAAACAAACAAAAACATGCGCTGTTAAATATTTGAACAAATATCCGAAAAAAGGAAGTCTCGTGTTTTGATCTGATTAGGTACTATGAAAAAAGCTACTTTTTTAAATAGTCGCATAACCTTCGGATCTGATCGGAACCAATCGGAAACCTTTCCGGGTAATGCACGACCCTTAGAGAATTCAACCAACCGGAGTCGCCATTGACAGGCGTTCCCCTTTGCCGAAAACATATGACCAGTGGTCATGCTTACACCTATTTGTACGTTACGTACGAATAGCCACAGAATACACGTGACGTTCCCCTCCCCCGCAAAAATCGGCAGACTTGCTTTGTAAAGAAAACGGCAGACATGGCTACTCCGGGTTGAATTCTCTAAGAAACGACCCAATAATGAACGATCCAATGCGCGGTTGACTACGCTAGTCGTGTCAATTGCATTAAGCCTTGGTCAAACAGCAAGCGTGGCGCAGCGCCACGGTCGCGCGGCGCGACCGCGGCACATGTTAACAGGTTAGCGACGTCAAACAGACTGCGTCCCGCCGGCGCCGCGCCCCGCTTCTGTCGCGCCCCGCGCCGCGCGGCCCCCCGCGTCCACGCGGCGCGGGCGTAGCGCTGCGCGGCGGCACGCTGCGCCGCGCTGGGTCACATCAGTCGGACGTTAGGCAGCGCGGTGCGTCGTGCGAGCGTAGCAATATACTGTGATTGTGATTATATAGAAAAAAATATCTTCTCTATCTTATGATATAGAAAAAAATATCTTCTCTTCGAAAAAATAATCTTGGCTTCGGAAGGAATGAGCGAGTCACGTCCGCATCGCGCGCGGCCGCGCCGTGTTCACGCGCGCGCAATGAGGGCGTGTTGAGAGCGCGAGGCCGGCGCGATCCGCGCGCGCCCTGTTTGAACAGTCATCGCTTCGGCGTCACGCGGCGCAGACGCGGCGCTGCGCCACGCTTGCTGTTTGGCCAAGGCTTTATAGTACAAGCAGTGACAGTGGTTAACATTAAAGGCCTACAATATCATTGTTTGGTGATAAAATGCCTTAGTTATAATATTCGATTGTTTGGTTGAGTTAAATATAATACCGTGATCGATTTAACAATACATACTTGTATGGAAAAAAACAAATTTATAAAAACTAACTACGCCATTTCGTTTCCTTAATCGTACCTAACTGTATGCTAATATTAACGGAAATAAAAAAACATGGTGTTAATCCTTACTATCATTAGTTTTTAGGATTCCGTAGCCAAAATGGCAAAAACGGAAACCTTATAGTTTTGTCATGTCCGTAGTTCGTCCGTATGCTATGGCCATTTTTTATTTGGAGACTATAACTAATATTGATGAAATTATAACAGAAGGTGTATAGTAAAATTGCTGAAAATATTTTTTTAGGGGGGAGCCACAAGGGGTTTTCCATACATATAACAATTTTTTTTACCAAAAATCATCATGTTGCACATCAATCGATAGGACTTTAAAAATAACATTGAGATTTGTTTTATCATTTTTTGATTAAGTGGATATTTTCAGAAATAATCACCCTACTCAGTGGACGAAAACTAGCAGAGCCCAGGACGGAAAACTGACATTTATGGACGAAAACTAACGAATACCCCACTTTTTCAAATAATATTTTTTATACAAAATCTCGCAAGTATGGATAATTATCGCGTAATATTAACATAAACTAGACTATATAAGCTATAAAATGAAATATAATACATTTAAGTAAGGGTACTTTAAGATATTCTTTTTGCATCACAAAGCTGGCAAAATCGATAAGTGGACCTAAAGGAGCACAATTACCCTACTTACCTATTGAAAGTGTAATAAGACCATCCCGTTCGATCTTGGTATTGTTATTACCATGTCCGGCTATAACTTTTATCCAATATCTATGTGTGAGTATTATCTAGACACACGGCAGTGTGTCCGCCAAGTTCGAGCAAAAAAAAGCGACACACCGGCCGTGGGTTATATTACACGAACCATTTCGGGCCAATTTCGACCACCCTATAACTCAAAACATATATTATCTACGCATATGAAATTTCGAGTGTCTGTTGACATCCCCTTAATTGTCTAGAATACAAAATTTCATTATTATTTCATTATTTTTTTTTTAGCAGTTCTTGACATATTGACGTCAGAAAATCGCTATTTTTACTATACACTCACTGACTCACTGATTCATCAAAAACCTAGACCACTTCCAATGGTCGTACTGACTTGAAATTTGGCATGGAGATAGGTCTTAAGGTCAAAGTAAAGGGAAAAATCTGAAAACGGCCAAGTGTGAGTCAGTTTTAAAAATAGCGAAGGTGTAACTTTGTTCTACAATGAAGTCATAATGAACTAAGTGGGTCTATCTTCCAATGGTCGTACCGACCTGAAATTTGGCTCGAAGGTTTGTCTTTAGGTCGAAATAAAGTAAAAATCTGAAAACGGCCAAGTGTGAGTCAGTTTCGAAAACAATGAATGTGTAATTTTGTTCTACTATAAGTAGGTATGGAGTGGAAATGAGATAAGACTTATTTAAATTTAGATACATACCAGTTTAAGACAATACATGTTTGTCTTAAAGACAAGAACAATAAAATTGTTCACCACTCTGTGTGTGTCTGTTGCGGGAACCGAACCCACGATTTACGAAGTACAAAGCAGGTCACTAGGTACACTAGGTGCGCTAAATCAGTCAAACAAAAATGAAAAGACTATTTTTTCTCGCATAGTCTAAATAATTTATAATTTTACAACTAATAAAATCGCAGATTCAAGAACATGGAAAGCATATATACTCTAAGATGGAATTATATATACTACTGCCCATCTCACCCTCCGATACGCCACGGGATGAGATGGGATGGTGCACTTCTAGGGCTACATAATAGGCCACCAATTATAATACCTACTGGTAGGTAGGTATTACCAAGTTATTAATTATCTATGTAGGTAGCGTACTTACAAACAGAATAAAGTACGTTATTGATGTATGTAATTATATGTAAGTAGGTACATTTTATAGGTGTAGGGAGCCAGTTTATTTGTAAAAATCACCTATAAATAAATAGTAAAATAGAATTAGACGCTTAGTATAAAGGGTATAGTATAAAGTACATACCTAAGTGGAATGAGACATTTCCTAAAGCAAAAAAGATAAAAAAATAATAAATAACCTACACCTAACAAAAATAAATGAAATCCCATCAAAAACATAAATGTGAAAGGCTGTCAAGTTCGATACTATGGGAATGCTTCGCCTATAAAAGAAGTGAGATCTGAATAAGTACCAAGTTCCATAAAAATACCTCAAATCATAAATAGTTATAGGAATGCACACTTGATTTCCAGCAGTTTTTAAGGTACATTTTGAATAAGTATCACGTTACATAGAAATACCTAAAATTATAATAGTCAGAGAAACGCACACCGGTTTTTTTAGCAGTTTCCTGATAACATTTATTATTTTCAGTACTTTTTAATGATGTTACTTGGCAAGTTTTCACACACCACACACCTTTTTTCAATGCAATGAATCGACACCTTTGGACTGCAATGTGTCAAGTATATAATTTTCTATTAAAACTTGCCAAGTTACATCATTAAAAAGTACTGAAAATAATAAATGTTATCAGGAAACTGCTAAAAAAACCGGTGTGCGTTTCTCTGACTATTTTATTTTATGGTTTTAATTTTACGTGGTATGCCCGCCCCTTTCATTAGGTGAAATTTACGGTGTGTAAAAAGGAGACGGATATATTTCGTCTGATCTGTCATTACCTGCAACAGATAATCTGGTTGAGGCAATTTACATATGGCTTAAAAATAAATTTAAATTGAATTGGGAACGTTGCAAGAGTTCTATCTCACTCGCGCTTAAGATGAGAGAGTGAAATGCGCTAGAAACAAATTCAATGTGAATTGAAATGTTCGTCATGAAATACGATGTCTTATCACAAAGGGTTGCCACATATTCGTATTTTGAATTTGCCGCGCGTTTCTACTGACAGAAATGGTTTGCCAGACTATAACTTGTCAAGTGGTTAAGCTGCCTCTCCGTTGGTGGGTTGAGGAACGGCAGCGATTTAATTAATTTAAAAAAAATGGTCATCGCGTCCCGATTGAAACTTTCGCTGATATAATGGCTCCAAAAATCCTTCTAACTTTTTAATATGGGAAAATTCAATGAATATATTGAAAAACTATTGAGTTATTTGTGCGATTTCTGAGTTATTTCAAAAAGTTGTAATTTCATAGTAAAAGGACGTAAAATATCCTAAAAAACACATTTTGATTGGGTGTGCTGTAGGCTATCGATGGGGTCACAGGTGGTGGATAGTGGACTGCCTCTAGATATAGAGGTTAGCTGCGAACAAAATAAGCAGTCCCCAACCAAGCAGCGGGGGAGACGGCCCCCTAGCATTGGCTTGCAACCGTCTAGGAGAAGGAAAACTCCAAATTTAAACCCGGAAATGGTGGCTTCGTTAGGCGCAAGTATGGTTTAACCAGAAATATGCGGCAGTTACCTGCAGCCGACCTGGCTCCGCACGTATAGGCTTGCCTTTCCTGCGGACCCAGCCAGCGAGGTCGAGAGGGTGGCGTAGGTCCTGGGCAACCCTGCGCCATTATATAGCGTCCCAGGCGATGCAGCGTCTGTGAAGAGGACACTTCACCCCGTCGTTCTGCGGCGTGGAAAACAACACGGGGAGTGACAGTTACCGGTTATAAGCCCGTGCATATGGACGTAAGCGCGGGCGCCAGGGGTCACTTCCGACAGTGGGAGGGTCCATCGTAGGCCCACTGACCTGTTACCGCCCGCTTAACCTGGGCAGCCCCCAGGCAATAAGGTAGTTAAGGTACTGGTCCGTCCCGGCATCGTTGTTCCTTTAGGGTGTTGGGAACACAGGGCTTGCCCGGAATCGATGCTGTGTCATTTCACACCCGCGACTAAACAGCAAAATATAAAAATATCTAAAGCTTCCAGTTCCATGCGCTTTGGTTCTTGGAATGTCCGGACTCTAAGGGCAGGTCTCCTGGAGAGCTTGGAGACTTCTGAGTACGCACAAGAACCGCGTAAAATAGCTGTTATCGATCTTGAACTAGCACGTCTCAATATATCCATATCTGCGTTACAGGAAACCAGGCTTCCGGATGAGGGCTCTTTGCGTGAACAGAATTATACTTTCTTTTGGAAGGGCAAGGACTCTAACGAACGTCGCGAGCATGGTGTGGGCTTTGCTGTTCATAACACTCTCCTTTGTGCCATAGAAACACCTCGAGGTATATCGGAGCGTATTATGGTCTTACGTCTTCAGACCAAAAGCGGTTTTATTACCCTTATTTCCGCCTATGCTCCGACACTTACCTCAACGTCAGAGTCTAAAGACGGATTTTATGACGAGCTGTGCACTGTTGTGCGGGGTGTGCCGGTAGGGGATCGACTCTGCATTCTAGGAGACTTCAATGCCCGCGTTGGGCAAGACAGCACCGCTTGGCCCTCATGTCTTGGTGATCATGGAGTGGGGAAACAGAACGAAAACGGTCAAAGACTGATGGAATTCTGCTCAAACTATCTCCTGTGTGTTACCAATAGCTATTTTAAAGGGAAAACGATGCGTAAAGTCTCTTGGAAGCATCCCCGGTCCGGGCACTGGCACCAATTGGACTTGATCCTGACCAGAAAAAGGCATCTTAAAGAAATTATCCATACAAGGTCCTTTCATAGTGCACAATGTGACACTGACCACTCCCTTGTTGTGTGTAAAGTTACGTTATCTGAGCACTATATTGAGCTTTATTCTCGACCGGTTGTGATCAGTCCCGTAGCTGTGGATTTAATTCCGAATCTACCTGTCATGACTGAGCTCGATAGTTTACCCACAGTGAGGGATCTTCATGAGGCTGTTTTGAGGCTAAAACCTGGCAAGAGTCCCGGGATAGATGGTGTTCTGACCGCGATCCTAAAACTTGAGTGCACACTGCCATTGCTTCATAATTTCCTTGGGAAATGCTGGGAGAGGGAGGTTTTCCCACAGGATATGCGCGATGCAAATATAGTGACCTTATATAAAGGGAAAGGCGACCGCGGCGACTGTAACTGCTACCGTGGTATCTCTCTATTAAGCATCGTCGGAAAACTTTGTGCAAGGGTAGTCCTAGCTAAATTGCAAAAACTCGCTGAGCGCGTGTATCCCGAAGCGCAGTGTGGCTTCCGTTCCCAGCGTTCAACTACGGACATGATTTTTACTCTCCGGCAACTTCAAGAGAAGTGCCGCGAGCAGAACACTCCCCTGGTGATCGCGTTCGTCGACCTGAATAAGGCCTTCGATACGGTCAGCAGGGAGGGATTGTATGTGGCACTTGAGAAAATAGGATGTCCCCCAAAGCTGTTGAGTCTTGTGAAATCCTTTCACGATGACATGAAAGGTTCCGTCGTCTTTAACGGTCAACAGTCCAAATCATTTGTGTTGCGAAGAGGAGTTCGGCAGGGCTGCGTTTTAGCACCAACGTTCTTCGGCATATTTTTCTCTCTGTTGCTTAAGGTCGCTTTTGGTAACATGCAGCAGGGAATCCACCTACACACAAGAGCAGATGGAAAGTTGTTTAATGTTAAACTTCTTAAATCCCGACGTAACCGCGAAGATTTATTTCTGGGCAGCATGCTCTTTGCCGATGACGCAGCATTTGTAGCCGAAACTCCCCACGAGCTCCAAGTCCTGCTGGACAAATTTGCCTACGCTTGTACTCTTTTTTCTATGTCCATCAATACGAAGAAGACCGTAATTTTAGCGCAAGGTTATACTTTCCAGCCCTCTATCCTGCTGGAAGGTGTGCCCTTGGAGGTAGTCGATAAGTTCTGTTACTTAGGGTCGACCGTGTCGTGCAACCTCTCTCTTGATGGGGAGGTCGATGTTCGCATCGGCAAGGCGGCCACGATGTTCGGTAGGCTACGTGCAAGAGTATGGGATAACAAACACCTTACGACTAAGACCAAGATGTCTGTCTACCAGACTTGTGTCTTGAGCATACTCTTGTACGGGGCCGAAACCTGGACATCGTATGCTAACCAGGAACGTAGACTTAACACCTTCCACATGCGCTGTCTTCGGAGTATACTAAACATAACATGGAAAGACAGGGTTACTAACGAGAGAGTGCTGGAGATTGCTCAGCTTCCTAGCATTACCGCGCAACTTAAACAGAGACGCTTACGGTGGCTAGGGCACGTGCAACGTATGGACAGTGCTCGTTTGCCCAGACAGACCATGCTCAGCCAGATCGCTTCAGGCAAGCGCAACGAGGGACGCCCATTACTCCGCTTTAAGGACTGCGTAAAGCGTGACATGGTTGCATTTAACATCAACTGCAACTCATGGGAGGACCTAGCAGCAAACCGCATTGAGTGGAGAAACAGCCTGTTAAAAGGTCGCGAAACCCATGACATTTCTTGGTTTCAAGACTTGGCCCGAAAACGTGCATTAAGGCATGTGCGCGGCGAGGGTCGGCTTGGTGCAGACCCTCAATTTACTTGTAGGAAATGTGGACGGTTATGCCGTTCAAGAATTGGGCTTTTTAGCCACGAGCGGCGCTGTCGCTTGTTCACAGATGCTGCTTAAATCATCTGAAAAGATGGACAAGGCCTGATGATGATGATGATTGGGTGTATTGTGACGGCAGCTACGGAACCCTACATTCAGCAATTATTACAATTCACAAATTGTCATGCAACAGGCTCTAGTTTAGAAGTATAAATAATAATAAAATGACATAACCATAGCAATTCTATACATAAATTATTTGTACATACGTTTAGCTTGGTAACGGTTTCAAGCACTAGGAGAACAGAATGAAATAAAAATGAATTTTTATCAGCATATTATTTGCTAACGCTACCCAAAGGGGCATGATACTCGGACATACGTGTTTCACGCGTGGGTACTGCCTATTTAACTGTCTCGCTTACTCAATAACAAAAATTTTTTTGATAAATTTTGATAAATAATATGTTTGCGTCTTGGAAGAATAATAAGTAAGGAAGCGTAATCGACGCTCAAAATCTGTTCCACTTTCCTGGTGCCAAAGTGGGCGGAGCTTATGACAGCGGTGCCCTAATGTCATGTCAAACATTTTGAAATTGCCATGTCGTCAAAATATTAGTTTTTCGGTCCATGAAATTTCGGTAATAAATCGGTATTAAAATGCCGGTTTGTGCCGTGCATTGGTGCAGGAGCCAGACAGGCGCCAAAGATGGTGATATTTCTTTTCATCGGTAAGTAAATCACGCATAGATATTCTCATACATTACGGACTTGGTAGATGTTATGCAATATAAGTTTTGGAAAAGTAAACATAACTCATTTGAGGAAAAGTATAATTAATGTTCATTTATAAGTATTACCTAGTAGTAATAAATCGACAAAACAAAACCCTTCGAATGAGTACCTACTATACTTATGGCCTCTTTCACAATCTCCAGTTAAAGCATATCTGTCAGATAAATGTTTGCTGTCCTTTTCTTTTATATGACTGGAGAAAAGGATAGCAATAATTTTAACTGGCAGATAAGTTGATGTGGAGATTGTGAAACAGGCCCTTACTCTGGTAAAATCATACCATTCTGACCGTGCCATTTCTAGTACAATTAACTAATAGGCATGACTCTTATTTTTCATTAATAATGTAATGAATGCTATAACTTCATAGCATAGTCTTTAATTATCAAATCTAGAGCAGAGCCCGACTGGGGAACTACCTCTACCTTACAGAAAACCACAGCCAATTAGCACTAGACCCTACTCATAGTGTTGTGTTCCTATGCCGGTGAGTAAGGTTGCCAGAGAGCTCAGAGGATGCAGTGTGTTGACGACGGGGGATCCTCTTGTCCCTTTAGCTGTCAACACAGTGAATCCTCTTTTATATGAAAGGCGAAAGCGTCGGCAACGCACATGAGACACCTCTGGAGTTACAGGCGTCCATAGGCTACGGTAGCTGCTTACCATCAGGTGAGCCGTATGCCTGTTTGCTCCCGTTGTAGTATAAAAAAATGGATACAAAACGTAAATTATCTTTGTATTTCCCTTGTAATAGGTACATAATCACCCAACAACAGCTGACTCAGCTGACTCACAGCCCACCCAAGGCGAATAGAAAATTAAATAAAAAACAACGTTCATTTTCCTAATGTAATATGATACGCTGCAACCAAATACGGAATATTATAAAAATCATTTTCTATTTTCTGTGACCTCGGCCTTGATCAGTGTATTAACCTAAACTGAGAACAAAGGATTGTGTACGTATATAAAGCGATCTATTTTCCAAGATTAAACAGTGATTATCCACACGTTGAGCGTTTCACTTTCCTAACTCTCGGCCCATTACCATATGGCGACCCTGCCAGTCGGGCTGCTCAAGGCAGCCTCGGTTTAAATACCAGCCAGCAAGCTCCATGAACCAGCCTAGCCCGGACCTGCACAGCACAGCTCAGCTCACAATGGACCAGCCCCGCTCGACCCTTCAAACCCCCGAAGCAGCCTAGGCCTGCCCTACCCCGCCTAATCGTCCAGCTCCACCTTGCGGAATCGCGCCTAGCAGAACTTCGACGCCGCCGCCCCACGCGCCCAAGCCAAGTCAACACACCGGAAAGCAAATAACATGGGAGGAGGCTGCACGAAAGAAGACAAGAAAGAAGAAGTAACAATAGCGCAAAACGGAGCAGCGAACAGTGCCGTAGCCAGCCAGATCGACAGCACAAGAATCACCACGTATCTGACAGCAACAGTACTCGTCATAATAGCCGTCATAATTGTCTACGGTATTTGGAAGAAGCTACACAAATGCCTCACAAAGAAGATAGAGCGCCAGACCATCGCCACCATGATGCGCAGCAGCAGCAAAGCAGCACGCCAAGCAGAACAGAACGTATAGCAGCCGCACCTGTTACCAGCATCAGCCCCGCAGCACCTGACATCGTCATCAGACCGCCGCTACAATCAGCATGCATCGCAAGTACAATACTAACATTCCTTGATTATAAGTAAATTCAGTGTTAACTTTAAGTATCCAATTCTAAGTTTAACTATTACAATGCACATTGCATATATATTATGTCCCAGATAATAGATATATATAACAAACTAACAGCCCTTCAACAAACTAATAGTCATGTCCAAAGGGAGAACCGACTTGTAGGTGAGAACACTTACAAGGGAGTGTCCAAATTTAAGTACCTGGGATGCACGATTACGGATACCCATACAAGAGAGGATGAAATTAATATCCGTACCCAAAACACCTTACGCTGTAGCGCTGCGCTCCATAAAGTATTGGTGTCCAAGCTTGTTAGTAAACAGACTAAGTTGCGGATCTATAAAACCGTGATCCGCCCCATACTTATGTATGGCTGTGAGGTCTGGACACTGACGCTAAAGGAGGAGAGCAGCCTTCTAGTCACAGAACGTAAGGTGTTAAGAAAGATTCTGGGACTCATTAAAGGGGACGATGGTAGCTGGAGGATCCGAAAAAATGCCGAAATCCAAGAACTGGTGGCCGAACCAAATATAATTGGTGAGACAAAAGCGCATCGTCTCCGCTGGCTCGGCCACCTCGAGAGGATGGGAGAAGATCGCTGATGTTAAAAGAGCATATTTGGGTCGACCGACTGGACGGCGTCCTGTCGGTCGTCCTAAGTATCGCTGGGCAGACAGAGTAGGAGCGGACCTTCAGGAGCTCGGCGCCGGTGAAAGCTGGCGTGAAATAGCGCAGGACCGAACAAAATGGCGTGCTCTTGTGTCGGAGGCCAGGACTCATTTTGGGTCGTTGCGCCAAATAAGTAAGTAAGTAACAGCCCTTCAAGTAGACATTCGAAAACTAGGTCAGAAACGCCGTAAGGAAACTCTTGGTCAGAAAAAGTTCAAATTAGCACAATCACTGTATGAGCAATACGAGTTATGCGTTGAGGAATACAGCTCGAAGTTAGATAAGTCAGAAATATCCATAGCACAGAGTAATATAATTCAACAATACCTCGCGCAGATAGAGGACGTATATAGTAAGATATTATCTATTTACGACCAGGACAAAATGACGACACAGGACAGTTATAGCTTAAAAATGGCAGTAGCATTGCTACCAGCCATGGATGGTTCCGAATCAGTCACTAAACAACTTATAGACGCAGTAGAACTGTACGCATCTATGATTAAATCTGAGGACGCGAGATTACTAATAAATTTCGTGGGTAAAACCCGTCTTACCCAAAACGCGAAACTCAGGATATCAAGTACACACACCAGTGTAGACGCTTTAATTGAGGACCTGAAAACCAGTCTCTTACCAGTAAAATCGGCTACCGCGATACAAAATAAATTAGTTTCCTCTAAACAGGGAAATCGGTCTATCGAGCGGTACGGACAGGAGTTAGAAGATCTATTCGTTAACTTAACAATAACACAAGCTAACGGCAGACCGGACGCTTATAGCATCCTACAGCCAATTAATGAAAAAATGGCTATAACTAAATTCGCCGAAGGCTTGAGAAATGAAAAATTGAGCACTATCATAGCATCACGCGGATTCACCTCGCTAAAAGATGCCATACAAAACGCAAAAGATCACGAAACATCCATCTTATCAACACCCGCCACAGAACAAGTACTTAACTTCCGAAAGTACAACCCAAACAGACATCAAACAAGGACGTACACAAACAAACAATACATAAGGCCGTATACAGATAGACCGCGAGCAACATACGCGCAGAGTAGAAACCCCAGGCAAATCGCCCCAACCCGACCACCACGGGTACATGACTACAAAGGCAAATACAGGCCTATACAAGCCGCGAATTATCGCAACCCGCGAACTTACACCAATACAAATTTCCGCGGACAACGCAAAGAGACGCCTTCCCGACACCATTAGGGTTTCTCATTTCTCGACCTTTTTTATTTCCCGGAGCACGAGAATTCTCGACCACTATTTCCCGGGAATTCCCGGATTGTCGAGAAATATGGAAATTTTTGAAAATATGTGTGATTTAGCAATAAAACTACGCTTTTTATGCAATATTCAACAACATTTATCAATCAACAACTTTTATTTTTAGTTTCATTCATGTGACTTTAACTTAAGTAATTAACTATAGAACACTTTAATTAAGCGAAATAAACTCTAGCGAGATCTTTTTATCATTATTTCTACAAACAATTTTAGGACTAAATAGTCTTTTTCTTTGGAAAAAACAAATATCTTCTAAAAACAATGTCATCATGTCACCACACCACAATAAAACTTAGTACCTTATGTAAGGTAACGTTACATACTAAATAATTTACTTTAGTCTCTGTCTGTACTACAAACTTTTCAATTATGTAACATAAAACGAAAGTTTTTCAATTAGGTATAAAAAATAACAATCAGACTAGCTTAATAATTACGAGTAACAGTAAGGTACGGGTACGTTAGTTTAGTCTTTGTATGTATCAACTTTTCAATATTTGTTATAAATGGACAGTCTTTTCGTTACATAAGTAAACATAAGAACCTAATAAACTAGTAGTCCGCCTCGAACTCAGAACTCGCGAATTCCTTGCAAACGAGATGACCAATATAACAAGACCCATATGATGATTTTTTCGCGTCTTCTAGCTCCATGACCCCTTGGTCGATCCTGCTCATATACGAACTCTCAAATTATATGTATCTCTGCTATAACCCCAACAAGTTTCATGAAGATCAGAAAAGCGTTACTAAAGTTATCGCGGAACAAACTCTCAAAATCAAAAAGCCATCGAAATGCTGAGACGTCCCACTAGCCAGAAGTTGTTTGTAAGAACTCACTTCGCTCGTTCGATAATTAATAATCAAGCACGTTATTAAGATTTTAAATTTTTTTTACTGAATTTCTCGATTTCTCGACCACTTTTTTCTCGTCTCGAGTAAGGCAAAATTTCCCGGGAATTCTCGGTTCGAGAACTCTCGAAGAGAAACTCTAGACACCATCAATTACACACGGCGATAGAAAACTCACGAGAGCTCTCCAACTTACCATTTTTTCGTGACCAATAATTATATCCTTACTTATGGCCACATGAACTCAGTTCAATTTACAATAAACAACACATCATACTTATATCTTATCGACACCGGCGCCAGCCTAAGCACAATAACGCGCGCCACGGCACAGAGAACTCAAGGCCGCATGCACGCAAACTTGACCTATATACAAGGCATAGGAGGAACAATTACATCATACAGTACAATTACTCTACGCTTAGAGAGTGATAGCCAATCTTTCCCGCACGAATTTCATGTTTTTCAAAAATTACCATTGCAAGTTGACGGAATAATTGGACAAGACTTTTTAATAAAGTACAAGTGCATCATAGACTATGAAAAAGGGACAATCACGTTAAACAATCGCAACAAAACAGTAACAAAACCATTAAATTTAGAACATTATAATCTCCGAAACGTTAATCCTAACCATATACAGTTACCAGCAAGAACCGAAGCTATCATAAAATTACCAGCGAATAAACCAGGACACTACGTAGTCTCAGCTAGTGAAATCGGAAAAGGAATCTTCGTAGCCAATACATTAACTTCCACCAAAAATGGAAACATGACTATTAAAATATTAAATACCCGCGAAGAAGACGCAATACTAACCAATTTTACGCCACAAATAACACCACTAAGCGACTACAAGTGTTTTTCATTCGAAAGAACTAAGAAAGATGCAGACAGAGTAAAATTGCTATTTTCATTTATAAACTTAGACAGCTTGAATGATGACGAAGGTAACTCCATAGCTAGTATATGTGCTAAATACGCCGACGTATTCCAATTGCCAGGCGACACACTAGCCGCAACCAATCTATACGAGCAGAAAATACGTTTGAAACCCAATACGTCACCAGTGTACACCAAACCCTACCGTTTGCCACAGGCACAAAAGTCGGAAATAAATCGTCAAATAAAGGAAATGTTAGATAACGACATCATAGAAGAATCACAGTCAGAATGGTCATCTCCGTTACTTTTAGTACCAAAAAAATCAGACTCAAACGGACAAAAGAAATGGAGACTAGTGATAGATTACCGAAAAGTAAACGAAGTAATCGAAAACGACAAATTTCCCTTACCCAACATAACAGACATTTTCGACTCCTTAGGAGGTTCCATTTAGATTTAAACCAAGGATATTACCAAATAAAACTCGACCCAGAAAGCAGAAAGTACACATCATTTATTGCTGACAAGCACTACCATATGAAACGACTCCCAATGGGAATGAAAAGCTCGGCAAGTGCTTTCAGCAGAGCAATGACTATAGCTATGTCGGGATTAAACTACCTGAAATGCATAGTTTACCTAGACGACATAATCGTCATGGGAAGAAATTTACAACATCGTAATAAGAACTTGATGGACGTTTTTCAAAGATTAAGGAAGGTCAATTTAAAATTAAACCCGCAAAAATGCAACTTCTTGCAAAAAGAAATTTTATATCTCGGGCATGTAGTACTAGTAACCCAAAATGGCATAAAACCCGATCCAAAAAAAATAACAACAGTACAAAATTACCCGGTACCCACAAACTCAGATGAAGTTAGACGTTTTATAGCATTCGTTAATTATTACAGAAAATTCATAAAAAACTTCGCAGAAATTTCCCAACCACTAAATAACCTACTACGGAAAAATGTAGAATTCTATTGGACCAAACAATGCGAAGACGCGTTTCAAAAACTAAAAATAGCCATCAGTACACCACCAATACTACAATACCCGGATTTCTCGGAAGACAACACCTTTACGATACACACGGACGCATCAGGTATAGCTCTAGGGAGCATTCTCTCTAATAAAAATGGATTGCCAGTTGCGTACGCGAGTAGACCTTTAAATAAAGCAGAGAAAAACTATCCCACGACGGATAAGAAATTACTAGCCATAGTATGGGCAGTAAAATATTTTAGACCATACCTATACGGACGTACATTTAAAATCGTCACCGATCACCGTCGTTATTTATTCGGCATGAACGACCCATCGAGTCGACTCACTAAGTTTCGATTGTGTCTAGAGGAATACGACTTCACTGTAGAGTATTTAAAAGGAAAAGATAACGTAGCTGCAGACGCGTTATCTAGGATTGAAATTACCAGCGAAAATCTTAAGAATATGACAAAGAAAGTGATAACAGTGATGACTAGAGCACATCGAAAACGAATGAAACAACAAGAACAAAAACAGAATGACGCGAATCATTCTCAAAATAAAGACCCTGACCGTGACCGGCCTGCGCAACCACGAGCGGTAGAGATTCTTAAAAAACCAGACAATACACCAGAACTAACATATGTTAAAAGAAACTATAACAAAATACTGAAACAACGAGATTGTTTAATCAGTCATAATAATATAATAATATACTCGCCATTCTTAGCGACACTATGTGACACACCTTTTACTCAATCGCAAACGGAACGAGCTTCCCTTGCGAGAGAATTAGGATCGTTTTGCAAGGAGCAGCGGATAACGGAAATATGCACACTATATAACGACGACACCGCAAATATTATAATAGAGCTAGCACAGTGCATAAATAGGTATAATAAAGGGACCGGCCCCAAGTTAAGTATAATTAAAGGTGTCAAGAGAATAAATGATAAAGATGACAGACGTGTCATATTGAATGACTTTCACTTATTGCCTACCAGCGGACACGCAGGTATAAGCAGAATGACTAATAACGTTAAGCGTTACTACTATTGGCCAGGAATGGATAACGACATTATGAAATTTGTAAAAGCTTGCGACAAATGCCAAAAGCAAAAACACCATAGATACGTAAAACAACCACTATGTATAACTAGTACAGCCGCATCATCGTTCGACAAAGTGTTTTTAGACTTATGCGGACCCCTAACAAAAGATGCCAACGGTTACAGCTACATACTCACTTTACAGTGCGAGCTAACAAAGTACGTAGAGGCATACGCACTCACTGATAAAGAAGCCGACACAGTCGCGAAAAGTTTTGTTGACAACTTCATACTGCGATATGGAATTCCTAAAGAAATCGGAACGGATAGAGGAAGCGAATTCATTAACACGACTATGAGAGAGATTTGTAAAATATTAGGTATAAAACAATTACAGTCAACCGCTTACCACCATGAAAGCCTAGGATCTTTAGAAAATTCTCACAAAGCACTAGGAGCATTTTTGAGGATACAAACAGACAACCAGACACACCAGTGGTCTGACTTTTTACAATATTGGACCTTTTCATATAACACAACGGTCCATTCGGCAACTAAATACACACCATATGAACTAGTATTCGGCAAACTATGCCGCATACCCAGTAATATTGCGAACCAAGTAGACCCAATGTATAATTTTGATTCTTATCCCATAGAATTTAAGTATAGGTTACAGAAGTCCCAAGAGGATGCTAGAAATAATTTAATTAAGTCTAAAATATTAAGAAAAACTAATTACGATTTAAAAACTAAACCCATAAGTTATAAAATTGGAGATTTAGTATTAATCAGAAAAGAGGACAGAAAAAAATTGGACACAATATATCAAGGACCATTTACCGTCATAGAGGATCAGGATCCAAACGTAAAAATATTAGTATCAGGAAAAGAATACACACTCCACAAAAATAGAACTAAACCATACTATAATTAAAACAACCACACAAATAAAATAAAAAAGAGAACAATTTAATAAAAATAACGATATGCGAACCGAAATCAATAAACAAACATAACATACATAAGTTTAGCAACTAACATAGAGATAAGTTAACAATTAAGTAACCATATTTAATCCTTATTCAAAATTTTATCAATAGAGTAACTAAACTATAACTTAATTGAGACAAAAATGTAATCATATTTTTAAGTGCATCAACAAAAAAAAAACCCTAGCCGTAAGATTAAAATATTTTTTTTTTATTAAATATAAATTAATTAAGAAACAGAATGTAAACAATAGAAGTAAGCAGCCATGTTTTTTTGTATTTTAATAGTGCTAAGATTTATTTTATATTCAGAATTACCTTTTAAGAAACAAATTTATACTTATTAATGTAAAGACAAAAAACAGTTTAAACCTGTTTTTCTGTCTCAAAAAAACCGACGGACGTGTAATAGGTACATAATCACCCAACAATAGCTGACTCAGCTGACTCACAGCCCACCCAAGGCGAATAGAAAATTAAATAAAAAACAACGTTCATTTTCCTAATGTAATATGATACGCTGCAACCAAATACGGAATATTATAAAAATCATTTTCTATTTTCTGTGACCTCGGCCTTGATCAGTGTATTAACCTAAACTGAGAACAAAGGATTGTGTACCTATATAAAGCGATCTATTTTCCAAGATTAAACAGTGATTATCCACACGTTGAGCGTTTCACTTTCCTAACTCTCGGCCCATTACCATACCCTAAACCTGCTAAAATAAATAGTATACATAAACGAACTCATCCGTTATTTTTTTAGTTCTAAAAAACGAGGAAGCAAAGAGAATTTTTACTATTTATATTGAAGGTATGCTATTACTTTCTAGTCTGGTCATAAAAAAGTTAAAAAATAATCGGTTTTTTTTGCCATAATCAACCTTAATTAGGAATGTTCACTTTTTTTTCGCCCTTATTTTTATTGTATTTTCTGAAAATATAGGTTAATTAAAGATACTAATTTGAATGATTTTGTATTTCGTGTATCAGTTAGTTATTTATGATTTATTAAAAATATGAGATATGATGTCTCGTAAATTACATGGCTAAGCTGAATTGGTAAAGCACAAGCATACAAATTCATTAAAAAAAACCCGCACAAAAAGATTTACAAAAAAAACATACAAAAAAAGGGTTTAGAAAAAAACCTGCCCTAAACACTAAAAAGAACAAAATAATTTTTTTCACACAAAATATTTAAGCTACGCTAATTTGAATCTGTACCTACATATGTTATATATTTACAACATTAACATATTAGGGCTTAACTGCAGAGTGATTTTTCATCGATAATATTTTACAAGTCAAATATTATGTACCTACGCTAAATTATTATTTACCTATAAGAGATATTTACAATATTTACATAACAGTTCCGACTGCTTAGACGAAAGTATTACAATTTAACACGTATTTACATTTTTACAATCATTATTTATGTTTGGAGTCGGTGCCAGCCAAACTAAGAAAAAAGAAATTAGATACTCTAATAACAATAGACCTAAAGTACTACAAAATATATAAAACAAATTAATTAACAAAAAGTGAAACTTCATGTAAATAAACATAAACATTGTTATTATTTAGAAAATTTAGATGAAAATACCTTTTATTGTGCTAAAAAGGTATTAATGCATTTCTTAGTGTTACAATACACCACAGGATAACCAGTACCACCAACCATGTAAGTTGTATAAAATACTATTTTAATAGTTTCTTACCAATAGTACTACCTAATATGCTTTAGCTAGCTAAAATACGAAAACTATGAATAATCGCAGTGAGATAACGTTGTATAAGTACAAGATATATATCATTAATATCATTTTGATAACACGTTATTTGTAATAATGACTACGAATATTAATTAATATTTTTCAATGCATCTTGACAGTAAACATAACACTAATATTATATCCACTTTCAGCAAGAATTCAGGTCCCTGAGTTCCCTCCAGAAGCTATAAAAGGACCAAAATACGCAGCGCTCATTTTGTAGGCAGCGAGAATCCCGAAAATCCTTTACATTATATGTTCCTACAATTTTTCTGACAGAATAAATCAAACATGAAAATGATATTGAAGTGGTGGTAAACTGGTGGAATAAACATCTTTGTTTGGCCCTGCTCAGAACACAAGAGGTGAACAGTGAACATTGTCTTCAACATCAAGCAAGACTCACCGAATGTTCATGTCCAAGACCGCTATCTCATGGACCAGGCAGCGGGTAGCAGTTGTAATTGAAAATCAGATACCTACTTGTTACTTCATTTTTTGGACGATTTGGTTGGCGTAGTAAAAAATGCATACATGTACAAAGAAACATGTTTGCGGTTTCAGAGAAAATGGTAAATAAAAATTGTCATGATAATAACTCCTTTATACACAAATATTTGAAGGTTTTCTTCAATTAAAACAACTGTTGAAAATAATAAAGCTATTTTATTTAATTATGTTGCAATTTCTTTATATGCTTACCTGTAGCAATATATTTTGATCATAATCACAATATCATTCATTGCTCCATGTTAATATAATGATAAGTTACTTATAAAGACAAGATATTTTATTCACTACAATGTGAAAGTCTCATAACATCAAACGTAATAGACAGAGAGCTAGCCACGTCAGATATGAGAGCAACGAAACTCATCTAGTCAGTTTGCTACACTATGCTTATTTGTAGATCTGGACATCTGGCAGCTGTAAAGTGGTGGAGGTCAGAGAATGCAAACCACTTCTAGAAAACAGATCCTAGAGTTCAGGATTTGATGCAGTATATGAGAAATGTATATAAATAATTAGATTATATCATTGCAAAAAATGTATGTTGGGGGAAAGTAGTGGCAAATGACGTATAAATGTAATTCATAGTTTCTCGCCTACTGTTTTGTTCGTAATGATACGCAATGTGTTTTGTTCTTTTGTTAAAATATAGGCCCTGTCATTTATCACTGAGGCAACTTCGGCAGTTTTGACCTATTTTGGTATTGTATTACTACTACCCAATTCAAAAATTTTGCTAGTTTGTCACTCTGATCTTCACCCATTAAAAGCTGCCAGATTCCCGGATCTAGCAATAAGGATAAGTATAGCAATCTAACTGAACGGGTTTTGTTGCTCTCATTATTGTGTCATATCTGACGTGACCAGCTCTTAGTCCATAAGCATCTTAATTCACAACGAGAAAATCTGTGACAGCAAGGAACAATTTCAGTTTTGGCATATGGTGTCTTTGTCCTCTGGCTTTCTGGTATAAGTTTAAGTTAGGAGGTGATTATATAATTTTATTGCAGCATGCAAATTTGTCACGAGAAGTTTGTATTTTAATCTTCTATTTAGTAACTCTCAGAACAAATGCATGTTTTTTCTCACATGCTTGCCTTCTAATTTATTCGGTGGAGCTGAAATGAATGAGAAATCATTAGTAATAAACTACTAGATTGCCTACTAGTGACTAGGTATCTAAACTGTACATACATAAGAATGACGATAAGTCCACCCTCTAGCTAGCTCCCGTAGCTATTCAATATTCATTTATATCATACAAAGTGAAATATTGTAAGCTTATACTTATAGTGCTATTGTAAGCGCCAGTGAAGTCGCGGGGACAGGTCTTTTAGTACCATACATGAATGACTACTAGTTTCAAAGTATACTTACTGCAGTTATGGCATCATAAATATTTGGAATGCAGGTTTGGGCGACGATTTCGCCACTAATTTCCAAAATTTTATCGTTGTTTACCATCTCGGTCATTTTCGAAAAATGGGGTGCCTGTAAACATTTTAGGTTTTGTGTTATGTTGGTCATGCCGGAGGTCGTTTTAAACCGGAACAACACAATGTTTTATCACTTTAATAATTTTGTGAATAGTTTTTCCAATTTGACCCTACTAACATATCAATTTTATACTCAGGTACATCGAAGTGATACTCGCAGCAATACTATGTGTCAGTGTTGGCCGTTAATTTCAATTAGAATTGAAAATTGATCAATAAGATTGAAGATTAATTCCGTAACTAATCAATTACACTAACATCAATTTTTACTAACGTTAGTTCGCATTGATTTTGTGACGTCGTCAATTACACTAACCGTCAATTAGAATTAACCTATTAGTTACACTAACGTCTCGAAAATTTAATAAGAATTACAGTCAATTAGACTAACGTTAGTGTAACTAAATGAATCCTGTCTTACACTAATAATTAATTTTAAAACTGCATCTCGGGTTCGGAAGTCGGGACCAATATCACAAGATGGAGCTCATGCTGGACCCTAGGGCTACCTACTGGATCTCGGGTTTGGCGCATCATAGACTCATGCTGTTTGGGCTCATTCGACTTGTAACGGGTGATAACAAAAAAATGAGAATCTTTCAAAGGCGAAAAAAAAAATTTTCTCTGACTTTTTTTGAGTTTTGGATGTTCTTAAGCAATTCACACATAATAGTTATTTACAAAACCATCAATGGACATAAGAATAGGGCCCGTGGTCAGCTGTTCGTCAAAGTTCAGACACAATATCCGAACAAGATCGTTGGACGGTATGTTTTTCCCTTTTGTGCACATATGACCTTGATCCCTTTTATCAACTGGGTAAAATTTTCAGCTCTCCGATTGTTTAAATACTAAATTACGACATGACTAAAAAATATTTTGCATCCAGCCAAATTGTGAAAAAAATTTGAAGTATCGCATTTTCACTCGACGTCTAAAATTTATGATTTTCATGTGTGAATTCGAATCGTCCAGCGACACTGTGATATAAAATGTATTTTTGCTGATCTATGTATTCTAGTAATCTTATCTGCTAGCGACATTCTAGACCTATCTTTTTAAACATCAACAAATGTAGGTACCGTTGGAAAACTTGAAATTTTTCGTGGCAACTCGTTGGCTGGTGGAATCATCATCATTGAAGATGCAATTCTGTTTGTTCAGTCTTCCCTTGGTCGTTATGTTTGCTGATCTCCCGCTACCATTTCTGTAGACTACAGTCAGGGATGTAAGAATTCTACAAATAGTAGATACGGGTACATTTTCCTTTACTAAAATGACATACACAGTGGTTTTTGTCCATATTTAAGTTTGAAATATAAAAAAGTACAAGGGATTTTCGCATAGCTTCTTGTTTCGACACCATTTTTTACAAATACAAGTGCTTGAAAAAATAATATAAACAAAATTAAAGAACCTCTAAGACATCGCCACAACTTCATAAACAAACTATTTTGTTTACGTAAATAGTTTAATTTTTATGACTAAAGAAAATGAGTCTCATTTTTTTGTTATCACCCGTTACTGATGAGCAGATGGTACCGGTATCAAAATCTGGAGCTCATGCTGGACCCTGGGGATCCCTACTGGATCTCGGGTTTGGCGCATCATAGACTCATGCTGTTTGGGCTCATTCGACTTGTACTGATGAGCAGATGGTACCGGTATCAAAATCTGGAGTTCATGCTGGACCCTGGGGATCCCTACTGGATCTCGGGTTTGGCGCATCATAGACTCATGCTGTTTGGGCTCATTCGACTTGTACTGATGAGCAGATGGTACCGGGATCAAAATCTGGAGCTCCTTTTTACTTTTACTTTCTTAGTAAAAGTGAAAGTGAAAGTCAACGTGAAAGTGAAAGTCAAAGTGAAAGTGAAAGTCAAGGTCAAATGTCAAAGGTCGAGGGTCAAGGTCAAAGGTCAAGGTCGAGGTCAAAGGACAAGGTCAAGGGTCAAAGGTCAAAGGACAAAGGGTGAAGTAAAAGTAAAAACCAGCATGAGCTCCAGATTTTGATCCCGGTACCATCTGCTCATCAGTACAAGTCGAATGAGCCCAAACAGCATGAGTCTATGATGCACCAAACCCGAGATCCAGTAGGGATCCCCAGGGTCCAGCATGACTTCCATCTTAGGATACCGGTCCCATTGCTTATTAATACAAGCCCCCGAGTCCAGAGTCAAAAGCTTAACCTAAATTCGCGTTTAGTTAGGTAAATTATTAATGTCAATTACCAATTCAATCTACACTAAAAATTAAATTAATGTTTCAATTTTTGAGAAAGACTAAAAATTAAATATCTTCAATTATTAGTTATTCGCAAAGGATTAACACGTTAGTTACAATTAATTTCAATTCTAATTGAAATCAATTTGCACTAAACTATTAGTGTTCAATTTTAACTAACGTGTTTCAATCTTCAATTTTTAATTTTCAATTACACTAACGTTCGGCCAACACTGCTATGTGTAACACTCATGTAACACTTAATGTATTCCATATTTATTTCACGACACCATTTTTCACGTAGGTCTTCGCGGATTCGAACTATTATTTTTGTGCTATTATTGGAATCATTCCCACACGTAGGAACAAAACCATTTCATTTCTTGTTTTTGATATACTGTTGAAATATACTGTTTATTCATTATAACATTCAAATCGCAACAAACAAACGATTTACAGTTAGGTGCAAAACTGTCCCAATGGTAGCATCTTAGTAGAATGTGGAGAAGTGGATGTCGATCGAGGAGAGGGGCATATGATTAATACATACCAGTACTATTTAAAATTTCCTACAAATCAGCCTTGCATATGATATACTTACAGCCTTATTCATAAAAAATCCTTAAATGAGGTTTTAACCATCATATAGTTAAAACGCTATATAAGCCTAAATGACGTTTTAAGAAATGTGTGATTTATAATCTCTCCATAAGCCGACAATAGTAATTTCATTGATTCGACTCGTTATGTTGGCACTCTTGGCAAAATCATAGACAAAATCGTATCCCAATCGCAATTTTTAAAAAAAGTTTGACAGCGAATGTCAGTAATGACCGGGAATCGGCGAAATAGAATCGAATAAATGCAAATACTAGTTTAGATAAATCTAATTTAAATCAAATAAGCCTTTGCATTGAAAAGACGAATCGATGCAACAAAAAAAGGGAGTAATAATTACACGTCAACTGTGTGCACGTCATGCAACAATACAAGGTAAGAATACCAATTCATTTACTTATAATTAGGTTATGTGAAGTTGATTCTTGCCACAGACCTAAAATTGCGCTTTGCTAAAAGACAGACGAAGTGCGCAAAAGAGAAACCAACACGTATATGAACATTCCGCGAGTGCGAAAGAGATACATGATCAGTCTCCTAGCAGGACGACTTTTGACATCACTCGTTACACTTAAACACCTGCGTCGGGAGTGCTCATATTTAATCTTGAAAAATATAATATTATCCGCTGTTCATTTACCTGAAATGAAACAAAAGAAGAATGGTGTCGTGTTGCGTCCCGGATTGCACAACTACACAAATAAAAAACCCAGGCAATCACTCGTTTCACAGGTAAATATGATATTCCGATCGTTGTTTTTGAAACCATATTTTATCAAATTAGCCAAATAAATCATGTAAATAACCGTTTGATACCATTAAATATTAATGTCTCTTTTACTGCATGTGAATATTTTATCATAATAGTTAATATTAAAGATTATTTTGTGTAAAAATCAAAATTGTCATTTTACGCTAGGGTTTGACAAAATATCGTAGGGACATAATATCTATAACTGTTCGATATGAAAATTATAATTATAGCTTCGAAAGAATTATAATAAATAATAAATCTCGTATTAACATTATGTCATTCCGCTTACTTTTATCTATGAAAGCTAAATTCCACTCTTAAGTGTGTGCTGCGCCTACCACTTCGACTTCCACCCAACTTCCACTCCACCAAGATTGCATTGATGCAAGACTACATTTGCATGCGATTTTATTAGCGTCACAATTAATAACGCTATAATAAAGAAGTATGTAAAAAACAAACTATCACGTGTATAAACACTCCACAAGTGCGAGAGAAAAAAATGACAAATCTAAAGGCGTGCCGACATCTTAATTTCTGTAAAATAACATGAACCCGCTTTTTAACAGATCATATTTAATCGTGTGAAATATAAAATAATTCTGAATAAATATATTTTAGTTTTCTAGAATTTTAATATGCCGTTTAGTGTAAAACATGAATATAAATTTAACGTTGCAACTTATCGATAATAAAGTCAAATATCGATAGATAATTGACCTGTTGTACTTGGCACCACTATTTTTTACGCTCACATAGACAATTTACCCACACTCTAGCATTTTAGTTTTTGTCGCACTTTTGATATTTGTCAAACAATCTGTCTATACTAGATCTGTGATTCTTGCTTACCTTTAATGTTTTTAATGAATCTAATCATTGATATATCCTCCTCAGGTATTACTACAAGAGCAAAATATAAAAAAAAAATACTGGATACAAACACCAACGCCTTCAAGATTGACCTTTTGCAAGTAAGTACAATACCTGCCCAAGTGCCCAAGTCAGACATTTTCACAGTAATAATTCTATACCAGTGCCTACAACTAATAACATTAGGTATACTTATTGTAAACCAGTTATATCTGTCTGATATTGCCTACAGTTAATGCAGTGAAATAATCATGTACTAACTATACCCAGAAGGATGATATTAAAGTAGTGAAAAATCAATGGTTAGATAATGTGCAAAATTTATTGAAACATATGCATTAGTCAGGTAGAATTTTATTGTTATTATCATTCAAAATCCTTATTAATATCACCATAATTGCAGAATATAAGTAGGTATTCCACATTGTGATGCTGTAATGTCTGTAAATGACTATATTATTCAGTCAATCAGTCAGATGCTGACAATAAAAGGTATCAAGCAGATGTACTTACATTAGTGTCATTTATGGTCAGGAAAATTTGACTACATACTTATGTAATAACTACTAATAAGCAGTGGTGATAGATAGAGATTAGGATGTTGGTCGTTCTCAATTAAATGTAAATGTATGGTTATAATATGTATGTAGTCACATCGATTTCTGCCTATTTTATAGAAAACTTCCATATCCTGGTATATGGAACAATATATATGAAAGCTAAAAATAAAAAAAAGTGTTTGTTTAAAATTAATTTAATTAAATTTGTTGCATTCTTTTCAGGTCAGCACTTATCATCAGCCGTCATCATCCACTGCCATTGTTAAGGCAGTAAGTCGTCAAGCATTAAACAGGAAAGGGCGCCCATCAGCTTACCTGGCTTCGTATTGTAGCCGTCCTCGTCTTCGACTCGGACGGCTACTAAATACTCAGCCAGGAAAGCTTACTTACTGGTCTCTGCAGTAATGTACTATATAGTTTGTCCGGACAAACTATACCTCTGTGGTTGAATTGTAATGAACAACATCAGTAATGTATGTGCATTGATTGCCGCTTTAATACTTGTATTACAAATACCACTTCGTCAGGGCGACCCCTGACCTTGGGCAGTGTAAAGTATAGTACATTACTGCAGAGACCAGTAAGTAAGCTTTCCTGGCTGAGTATTTAGTAGCCGTCCGAGTCGAAGACGAGGACGGCTACAATATGAAGCCAGGTAAGCTGATTACGGTCGAAGCATGTATAGTGCTTTTCTCAAACATGTAAGGAAATAAAATTACTTGTTTAGTGCTTCAGTTACTGGCTGAGTGATTTAATGTTGTATGAAAATCCTTTACGTACGTCGCGCTGAACCTGCCTTGGAATAGAGTCCGTACTGGTCTCTAATTACTAACGTAACAGGAACATTTCCGAGCATGTTTGAGAAATATAATATTACGACAAGTTGATAGTAAATGACAAATATGCTCACCAATACTTCTTTCTTACCTTATGTTATGATACATATTCCAAAATCGGCTTTCGTAGTTGTACCTATTCACATGCTCCATTGCCTGAATTGGCATTTTATAGCAACAATTGACAACATTTCATTTTTTTGAGTGCTACTTTTTATTGTATGGCCCGAAAGAACTCACAATTTTAAGAGACCCGTATTTTTTTATTTTTGCGAAAATCCATGTTTTTAGTGGAAAAATCCATTTACATTATTACTTTGGGCGGAGGCGGGTCCATATGCAAGATATAATTTGCGACCGGTCGCTACTTGTGATGGGTCTGTCTCTATGGTAACTACCTGTCCGGTAGTTAACATGGTGAAGGGCCTCGGGGGGAGCTCACAGTTGCCGAGAACCCCGAGGCAAAACTGGTTGTGCCCCTTCCCGAGGTTACTGCCTGTTAACTGCCTGGTTCTATCGTAGAAACAGGCAGAACGGAAACAACCAGTTGAGCCACTTCGGGGCGCATTTGCAAAGGGTCGAATGTCATATTCGAGAATCGGTGGCGACATCCGTATGCCGCTGTCGAGGACCGAGTATGGTAGGTGACTCAGTGCAAAAACGCCTTGCCTAGGAATCCCAACACATCCCTATCCCTGAGATGGGTCATTACTTGTCGGGCCCCTGCCTGCCTGCCTTCGTGTGCGCGTCCCTGGGGAATCGACTGCTGATAATTCATCGGTCGAGTCTTTCGGGGGCGGATCCATGGAGGAAGGGTGGCGGGAGCTCGTGAATAATGACCTATATCCTTTATAATCAGCCGTAAGCGATGACGTGGCATGTCGCAGCGGGCTCTCCATCCACAAAGAAGGATGGTTAGCGGTAGAATGCCACCCGCGTGTTTGTGCCGTGCGCGGGGACCCGTACGGGTGGAGAAGGAGATCCTGGGAGTGGGTTTTTCGAAGCGGGGGTCTGCGGTCGTTATCCCCGTTAGACGAAACTCCTTTGGCTCTAGATTCATCTCACACGGGAGGTCCTGAAATAGCCAGTCAGGATCAATCGGCTGTCGTGTCCAGTCTGATGGCCACATGGTGAGTGTCCTGGGGTGTGGGGTGCATAATCGGCGGAGCACGATTCCTGAGTCGGCTGTGGGAGTTGACGATGGTTTTGGCACCGTGCGGATTCATGCATAACACACTTTTGGGGCGCTATATTAGTCTGGTATCCCTGGTGCGTCAAAGCACCCCCAAATGTGAGGGCTCCGAGGAGGGTGGGGAGCCAGCCTAATGAAAATTTTCAATGGAGGTATTATGGACACACATTTACCTAAAACGACGGAAGGGAGAAATGCCGGACCCTTAAGGGATGAGGCTATGGCGCAGAGCGCAAAAGCGGGACCAGCGGGTCGTGTACCTGTTCAGAACAGGAACGCGGGAGCTGGGAAAGCGATAGGGTCTGCTAGGACTGACGCGGCGCATACCGCAACGGACAGGGGCTGGGGTGGAGCAACCAGTTCCAAAGGTACCGTCCAACCTTTTCCCTCAGGGTTGAAAAGTGGACACGCTCAGCAAGCTCCCTTAGGGAAGCCGACTGGTGCAGGTACTGGAGGAATGGGGGGCGGAACTGCAGCCACCTGTGATAGGCGGGCAGGAGCACCGCTTCCAAATCCTGCTGGAGCGGCACCGGTCGCCCTTGATAGCGTGGCCAACCCCTAGGGTTCGGACTCGCAGTCGGGTGGAGGAGCTGCTCTTACCAGGAGGCAGAAGAGGCGTGCTAAGCTGCGAGCAAGGGTGGGAGCACAAAATGATGTGCCCACAGCGAGGGTTGAAGCAACCCAGAAGAAGAGGCCATTGAGAGAGAGTGGCGAATCTTCCCTGCTCGCTGGCGACCACAAGAGACCGAAGGTCGGTGGCTCGTTCGCTGAGGTCGCTGCGAGCGAGAAGATGGTCATTGTCCCAATGGCCTTTCCGGCCGAGAAGATCTTGGTAGGGCAGGTAACACCGATCCAGACAGCCATTATAGAGCTCATGGTGGAGAGCGCTGTGGATCCCCTACCAAGGGTCTCCGTCGGAAACGTCGTGGGGGGCGCCCTCCACGTTAACTGCGTAGGGAGGGAGTCTGCCACATGGCTCAGCTCTGTAATCGGGGGAGTGGAGATTGCCGGGCTGCGCCTTAGGGTCATGGCCGTCAAGGATCTTCCAAAACCAGTCAAGATGGCCTGGAAAACGAAGATTCTTGCCGGCGTTGACCTGAAACTGTTCTTCCGTCTGATGCAGAGGTTTAATCCTCGGCTCCACACGGAGGAATGGAAGATAGTGGATACCTTGGCGACGGACACCGGTACCAGGAGAATCGTTTTGATGGACCGGGTGTCGGCGGACGTCATCAAGGAATCTGGCTATCAACTACACACAGGGATCGATCTCAGCTCATTCAAGCTCCTTGAGGATGCGGAGGGAAAGGGGCATGGAGGGGCTGGGAGCGGTCCCTGTGTGACGGTAGGGACACAGCAGGCGCCTGTGGAGGCAGCCGCAACGGCCCCTGATTCAGCGGAGCCACCTTCTGGTGGCGGAGCAGTTCAGGTGGCAGAGGGACAGTCGGCAGAGGGGGCGGGCATGGTGTGCTCAGGGGGGGGTGATGCCGGACCACGTATGGCTCGCGAGTCGTCACCGTTGTCGTCGGTGGCTGGCTCGGAGGAATTACGTGGACTGGCGGAGCTCTACCTGGAGAACGCCCTGTCACCCATGTCCTTTGACGACACTGTCCAGGAGGTGGCTGCTGATCTCAGCACCACCAAATAATAAGAGGACTCATGGAGGGCCTAAGGTGTGTACAAATAAATCTACAACACAATAAAGCGGCCACTGCCCTTCTGGCAAGGCAGCTAAAATGCGATAAGTTTGATATTGCTCTTATTCAAGAACCATATATTTATAAAGGTGAGATAAGAGGCTTAAACGGTACTGGAGGGACAATAATATACCTTTGCCCCGAAACTAATATGAGGACATGTATATATGTTAAAAAAGGCGTTGATTTTATGATCTTACACGCTTTCTGTTCCAGGGATCTGACCACGGTCAAGATCCATAACAAGGGGGGGGGTACGGCACTCATCATCTCATCAGCCTACCTTCCCTATGAGGCAACAGATCCAATTACACCACAACTGCGAGATCTTGTTGCGTACGGCAGCCGGGCGAACACCGACCTGATAATTGGCTGCGACGCTAATGCGCACCACGTCATCTGGGGCAGCTCAGATGTCAACAGAAGAGGGGAGAAAGTACTGGATTTTCTGGTGAGTTCTTCTCTACAATTACTAAACAAAGGCAATGAACCGACATTCGTCAACGCTAGACGAGGTGAGGTTATTGACATAACGTTAGCTTCTAACAATGCTAGTAATAATACTAACTCATGGCATGTATCTCAAGAAATTTCTTTATCAGACCATAGATATATATGCTTTAAGTACAAGACTATAATCCCAGTAGAAACTGTACGTAGACGGAACCCCAGATACACAGACTGGTCAGCTTTTAGGAGCGACCTGAAGGCGGATCTAGGGGATCCAAAAGGCAAGCTAAACTCTATTATTGACATAGAATTCGAAGCGGACAAAATCGTCCAAGCTGTGTTAACGGCATGGACCAGCAACTGCCCGGAAAAGAAAAACCTGGCTAAAAAGATACCGTGGTGGAATCCAGAGATCGTAAAACTCAGGAAAGAAACACGGGCCATCTTTAACGATGCTAAAAGAACTAACAACTTTGAGCATTATGCACGCAAACTCACGGAATTCAACAAAGCCGTGAGGAAAGCAAAAAGGAAAGCGTGGAGGAACCACTGCGATCAGATAGAGTCTTTACCGGAAGGCATGAGATTAACAAAAGCGCTAGCCTCGACAAAGTCAGTACCGCTCACCTCAATCAGAAGAAGTGACGGACTGATGACAGAAACGGGGTTAGAAACTCTCAAAGTAATGTGTGAGACACACTTCCCAGGCTCGGTAATACACCAGGGCGAACCAGACGAAAGTACAATTAGTGTCGTAGAACAGTCAACGAGAACTACTAGACACAATTGGGACACGTCAAAGAAGGTAGTAGATCACAACAAGCTAAAATGGGCGCTCTCGACATTTCAGCCCTATAAAACCCCGGGCCCAGATGGAATCTACCCCATCCTACTACAAGAAGGCGCCAATGTACTCATACCACACTTGAGTAGACTGTACAGGGCGTGCATAGCCTTCGGACACGTTCCGCGTGTTTGGAGGATGGTAAAAGTAACGTACCTACCTAAACCGGGCAAGGCAGATTACACAGAGGCCAAATCATATCGGCCAATAAGTCTTTCATCATTCTTCCTCAAGGCGTTGGAAAAACTGGTGGATAGACACATAAGAGATGGTCCGCTCAAAAGACATCCTCTGCACCAGATGCAATGTGCTTATCAGGCCGGCAAATCAACTGAGACAGCACTGCACCTGGTGACGACCAGAGCAGAACAGGCAATAGAAAACAAAGAACTATGCCTTGCTGCTTTTCTAGACGTAGAGGGAGCGTTTGACCGCACCACCTACCAAGCAATTAGTGTTGCAGCATTAAAACACGGCATAGAACCGACCATATGTAAATGGATAGGCAACATGCTAAATAGCCGACTTATTAAGTCCTCTCTTATGGGTGACGAAATTATTGCAACGGCCACAAAAGGTTGCCCACAGGGAGGGGTTCTCTCACCAACTCTTTGGAGTTTGGTAGTCAACTCGCTCTTGGAGGAAACTTATACGGAAAGGCCCAACTTATACGGTAGGGTATGCAGATGATTTAGTGATACTTGTTAACGGGAGATTCCCCAGCACGGTATCAGAAATCATGAACGGAGCACTGAGGCTTGTGGAGCAGTGGTGTAATAACCACCAACTCTCGATCAATCCAGGCAAAACAGTGGTAATACCATTTACCAGGAAAAAGACCCTGAATGGTATGAAGCAACTAAGACTCTACGGAAGGGTACTAGAAATATCCAATGACGTAAAGTATCTAGGTCTGACACTGGACAAAGAACTAAATTGGAAAAAGCATGCCGACCTCACCATAACTAAGGCTATGAGAGTGTTTGGCATGTGCAGGTCAGCATATGGCAAAACCTGGGGCTTAACCCCGAAGGTACTGAGGTGGATCTATACCATGATGGTAAGACCCATCATACTGTACGGGAGCCTAGTCTGGTGGCCAAGGACACTAAAGAGCACATGCAGAGAAGCCCTAACGAAAATACAAAGAATGGCATGCATGGCTATCACTGGCGCATTCAAAACAACGCCAACGGCGGCGCTAGATGTATTACTTGATCTACCGCCGTTACACTTAGTGCTACAGTCTGAAGCGCGCAAATCGTTACACAGATTGGCTGTTGCAGGCCTCTGGGACGACAGCAAGCCGAAGACCAAACACACAAGAATGGAATCTGACAATTTCATGGATAGGCTAACAAGCATGGGCTGTGACAAGATGCAACCCAAGTTTGTTTTCCAAAAGAATTTTAAAGTAAAAATTCCCACAAGGGCCGACTGGGCCGAGGGTCTTGAACCACCAATCTCTGATGGTGAAGACAGCATATGGTACACAGACGGTTCCAAAATAGGATCGAGTACGGGAGCTGGCATTTATGCAAATGACTACAGTAGTAGTATAAGCATGGGCAATTATGCAACAGTGTTCCAAGCGGAAACGTATGCTATTATTGCCTGTGCACAAGAGAATATAGATAGACAGAGCCGGGGAAAGAATATCTATATACTCAGCGACAGTCAGGCAGCGCTTAGAGCACTTATAGCGTCCAAAGTGGAGTCCAGACTGATATTCAATGGTATCCAAGTCCTCAACAGGCTTGGAAGGCAAAACAAAGTGCAACTGATGTGGATCCCAGGGCACGAGGGCTTTATCGGCAACGAAAATGCTGATGAGCTTGCTAGAAGGGGCTCTATGAATAACTTCTTAGGCCCGGAACCATTTGTGGGACTCTCAAAGGGAACCATAACAACGGCCATAAAGGACCACACCAAATATAAACACCAACAAGAGTGGGGTAGTTTGACAGGTCTAAGGCATTCAAAGCTCTTCATGCACAGAGTTGACTCGAGCTGGAGCAAAAAGCTTTGGAAACTTAGTAGAAAAAGGCTCCAAATCATAACAGGAGTTTTTACAGGCCACTACGCCGTGAAAGGAGTACTGGCTAAAATGGGACTGTCAGACAATACTGATTGTAGAATGTGTGGCGAAGAGGAAGAGACAATAAAACACTTAATGTGTGAATGTCATGCTCTTGCCAGACTAAGAATGAGGGACTTTGGAATCGGCTATCCAGATCCAGAGGACCTCAAAGCACTGCCCTTGAGCTCCATCGCCCAACATATGGAGATGGTTGAAAAAGCTCTTGAGTAAGTGTACTAGGGGGCAACTACACAAAAGATCCCTTTGGGTCGAAGTGTATCCATATGGGCCCCCGAGCCAAATAAGATAAGATAAGATAAGACTTGGGCAGAAAGGACGTATGTAACAGTCGTCGAAGTATCGGCTAAATGACGTCACATGTTGTGTTTCATACACTGAAAAAAACGTTGAAATAGTTACATTGATTGACGATTTACGTAAAAACCATAGCGTGACCATAGTGCACTCAAACAGTTTGACATTTGAAGCACAAGATAAATGTCAAAACTTAAAATATCAAACCGCTAACTTCGAAAGATATCTGAAGGATTGTTGAAAATGCCTTGCATTAAATATTACGTAATGAAAACTTACAATAGCATCCAGGATTTCGTTAAGGGGGGGGGGGGGGGCACTTTCCAAAATTTCGTTCAGGGGGGGCACTTTCCAGGATTTCGTTCAGGGGGGGGGCACTTTCCTTCACAAAAAATCTCGCGGTCCGCACCTATGGCCCCCGTAGTATACGAGGTTTGCTTTTCAGGGGGGGACAATTGCCCCTGTTGCCCCCCCCCCCCCCCCCAGCCCTGTATCCGCGCCTGATAGCAACACATCTTAATAGCCCAGTTATTTACTGTTCTACCATCAGCTGAGGGAAGTACTATCTGAGACTATATACAGATGGACCTGAGGAGAGGCCCATCTGGTTTGTTTATTATATTGTGTGAGAATGTATATTTTATATTGGAAACGTGGCCTACGTTTCCACCACAGATGTGCTAGGTATATGAAGGTAGCCTAATGAATAACTGAACGAAATTAAAATAATTCTACTATAATATACCTTTTATTTCTCCCCTGATTAACACATGGTGAATTTTACTTCTCCAGGAGTAACATTCTAAGTACAGGAAAGATATTTAACTTATTATTGACAAGTCATCAGAAAGTACTTAAGGACCTACTTAGGATACAGGTTTAAAAATGACAAGTGTTCATACTAATAAAATAAGTATTTTATTTCCTATAAAATTTAATTTATTTACCACACTCCAAAACAACTTTGGCTCGTGACATTTTAATTGATATAATTTCTCAGTTTTATCTGTAAAGGGACATTTCAACTTGAAAGCCAAATCGTCACAGATTCCGTTTGGAGAAGCACAAACAGTCATCCATTTTATGATTGTTGGCTTCTTGGAGAAACTCTTGAAGATATGGGACGTCAGCATCACTTCTATACTGTTTCGTTTACAAATAGTAAAGGAACATGAGGCTGTACTTAATAAGGCCTTTGCCAGTTTGTAATAAGAACTCCGCGAAGATAACGAAGCTTCGGTACCTCTTGTGCCAGGCAAATTATATTTATCCGAGCTTTGCAAAAACTCACACGCGGTAAGCTCCTACTGTCAGCTTTGACAAATCTTTCTGAGTTTCTCGTGTCCGCTTCGTTATAGAGGTATTGGTCAATACCCAACCGGGGTATTTTCCGGGGATTCCCTGAATTCCATCGTCAGGTCGTCGTAGAAGAAAGCAGTCCGGGATCCGTGAAAAAGCGAAAATCGTAGTCGTCGTTGAAGAATGCAATCCGGGGTCTGTTAGAAAGCGAGTTGTGGCCGTCGTAGAAGAAAGCAGTCCGTGACAAATTGCAACACGTAGATAATTAAATTAATCCAAGGAAACGTAAATTACAAGCAAATATTCGAATTGAAAGAATTAACTGTCAGCTGTCCTGTCGCTGTCAGTAGTGTTGTAATTGTCAAAGTTGTCAAACGGAAACCCGGAAGATAACGTTTATTCATAGTGGTAGTATTGAATCAGCCGTGTGACGTCATTTTCCGGTTTACATATTTTGGTGATTTTTCCAAAATTTACTGAAAAAAAAATTCAAAAAAAATGGTTTTTGTATTCTACAAGTGTATTTCTCGAAATGGTTTTCGATTTATAAAATTTGGAAATTTTGAAATAATGTCAATTACACTTCAAAAGTTCACAGTCACTTTAAAAGATAGGTTTTTAATTTATTACATAAATAATAATATTTTTCACAAAACATAAAAATTGTAACGATAGGTAGCTTCCATTCAGTAGAAATCTTCTGATTTGTGTTCGGTGTCGCTAGTGTCAAAATCAGCTGACAATATTATGGCGGCCATTATGATCCTTATCGAGGAGATAAAGAAGGGTCCTGGGTCATGTAACTTTTCGAACATTTGCAATAGGTTTGTAGAGCTTTTTAGAGATAAATAACGTTTATAAATAACGTTTTTGGGCTTCCGGACTTCAAGTAGGTTTGAAGGAGGTTGTAACTTTTTATGAATAAGGCTGTTAGAATTTACGGTTATTTTGTAATTTAGAATCGAAAAGTAGAAAAAAACACATTTTTATTTTTTCGAATATTTCTAGTTTCTCTTATGGAAACTCCAAATAGGGAACCATACATAATTAAGAAATTCTGCCTCTATAAAATCATCATGCAATTGCTTTAATGGGGCATATTTTTCAAGTTACTTTTAGGTGGCTTATAGTTCGGTGCAAAAGTGTAGGGTCAGGGAGGGAACAGTCGCTAGGATTTTTTCAAGAGGCTGTAGCATGTAAAATATAAATCCCTGAACTTATTGTTGCAAGCACAGAGCACAGTGCATTATTAAACTTTCATATGTAGCAAATATATTTGCTGTTACTTTCACCAAAAAAGATATATCCATTCCTTTTTAGAAATTGGGAATCGAGCCACTGTGTACCCGTTGCTGTACACAGTGACTAGGACCCCCTAGTACACAGTGGTTCTAACAGTACACAATGGCTACGTAGGAATCGAACCTAAATAAGCTTTATAACAAAAAACATTTTTGTCGAATAAAACGGTAATTAAAATAGGTAAGCCTAATTCCGGAATAATCGTTCCTGATTCATTCTTCAATTAAAATAGGTACTTACCTAATAAATGTCGCATTTATTCACTTTCATTTTATTAAAAAAAGAGTGCAAGAGTTATTTTTAATAATAAAAGAACTTTTATTCTTATTCATATTCAAGTAAATTTTAGCCCAACTCTGTAAGGTGCACAGTGGTTCGCGAGCAACCGTGTACTTTTCTGAAACGAACGACTGTTGACCTTCGCGACATTTTGTATTTTAGATAGAACTAAAAACAAATAGAAACATCGAGGGCCTTGAATTATCAGCCAATACTAAGTAGATTGGACACACTCTTCGATAAAAATATAAATAATTAAAAATCTCGTCCAAGTTAAGAAAAAAGAGGAGTGAAACTTACCTGGAAATGTAATTTTGATAGCATTCAACACAAAAACGCACCATAATACATTCGCATGGCGCCGAAGCGGCTCACTAACTAGTTCGTACATGATAGGGTACGGAACGCTTCCGATTGATGTAGAGGACAGACATAAAGCTCTTTTCATTTCTCGCACAGCACATTCGAGCCACTGTTCCCACCGAGCGACTGTACCCTCCCTGACCCTACCATTAAAAACAGCCATAGAAAGTGTTTGTTAGTTCAATGTTCAAGACGACTTTTACTCTGCCATAACTAAAAAACTATGTTTGTGATATAAACAGTTGACACCTTATTTTATAGAGGCTTAATGCGGCTAACGTGAGATTTTGGTGTTTATTTATTGTACACATTGCTGCTGAGGTATATCAAGGGAAAACATTACAAAGACTTGTTAAAATATCGGAAGGTACAATGTTGTATCGGAGTGCTTTGTGCTTGTAGGTAGGTACTGCTTGTTAAACCCGCTTTCTTTCGACACTATTGACCACCAAACGTTCTTGGACTTCATTTGGCATCAGTTTTCACTTTAATTATCCGATTCACACTGAAAGAAAGAACTTTAAATGATAATTCAATACAAAGCTCTGCATAACCTCAAAGCCACATTTATCACACAAAATACCTGCATAAGGTATTTTATTAGGTACACTACCTATATTAATATCCTAGCTGAGCTTTCTTAGTAAGTACATTAATTTATTGAACAGTGGTGGCAGATATTACATTAATAAGTAAAAATAAAAAACGCAATCTGAAACTTTAAAATGAAAGTAAACAAAACTAACTTTTTTAAATTTAAAAAGTTACATTGCCACAGATAAAACACAAATTATGCACAATTATCGAATTATTCAAAGACAGGTGTTGCCAACCCGCGATTTTTCAAATTTGCCGCGCTTTTCTACTGACAGAAATGGTTTGCCAGACATATATAACAAGAATGAGTTAAAATGGTATTTCAAACAGTCGATGCCTAGGAGGTCTAACATCTCTATTGAATTCTCATGCCGCCTGTACATTCTTCTCGGGCGAGAGGTCATCGTCCGAGTGCATCCATGTACACTCTCGCATAGTTCAGTCCCAGTAGTGAACTCCGCGAAGATAGACGAAAAAAATGTTTTTTTTTGCATGTGAAATTTATAATCCGGATAAATAAAACAGTTCCGATTGATACATTTCTAGAAAATTTAGTTCACTATCATGATTCCACGCCATTTTGTCGCCTACGATACAGCACGTCTTCACTTTCCAGCAGCGCGACAACTGCGAGACGCGAGAGTGTACAGCGACGCACTCGCGTTCCTCGCGAGACCCTTTGACTCGGTGGCAAAAAACCGACACGGAACCGAGACCAGGCGAGACCCACGAGACAAAGCGAGCGCAGCCTCTCCACACTCTCGCACTCGGCCTGTCTCGGCGTGTCTCGGCGAGAATGTACAGGCGGCATCAAAGTCTCTATTAGATCTTCTAAATGGAACCATAAAGTTTCTCATTAATCTATGGCTGTAGCCAATTCGCGAGAAAGAGTGAAAGTAGATGATGGATGACCTCCAGTCAGAAAAGTTAGTAGGCTGTATCAAGGACGCAGTCAGAATGGAGTAAACCTTCCTCGCATACGTTCTACGTACGTGGGCCTATGCACACAGCGTTTTGTCCGTATGATTTTTGTCCAAAAAAAATGATATCAAACTTGACTATATGGCTCTATTTTATTTTTAATTAATTATGGGGGGCAGCCCCCACTTCGTCAAAAAATTGCATCAAAAATTTGATGGGCTCCCCTTCTTAAACTAATCTTAGAGCCTAAAGGACTAGCTCTGTAAATGGAAATTCCATCATTTTTTTCCGTATAATTAAGTGTACACCACCTACTATTTCGTTGCTCTCATTATTGGGTCATATTTGACGTGGCCAGCTCTCTGTCTACTCCGTCAAACGCGCGTTTGTCCTGCACGCCTCCTTCACCCGAGACCATATAAGAAAAACCGGCCAAGAGCATGTCCGGCCATGCTCAGGGTTCCGTAGTTGCCGGCCTGTTACAATACATCCGTTCAAAAGGTCGTTTATTAAGGGATATTTGGGTGCGCTTCCGTCATTTTACTATCCGGCACTTGCGTCGTTTAACTATGCGTTTTTGAGTGATAAATGTAGTTTCCATTGAAAGTACTTATCAGGCCTCACTTCCATGAATTTTTCCAAACTTTTTGGACCCACGGTTCAAAAGTTAGATGGAGGGGTCGCCCTTTTTTGAACTTTCAGAGCAATTATTTACGAAACTATTAGTCTTATCTAAAAAAAATTTACAAGACCTCTGATCTTTTTGAAAGACACCCTACCAATGATACCCTACTCGATAGGGTAGGAGCGAAAAAAAAACACCCTTCTTCATGTGTACGGGAGGTACCCTAATAAAAACTACCTTTCCAGTTTTTATTCTTTAGATAAGGGATCTTTATTGCGACCAAAAATACATAATATAATGTACATGGACCCACATAGGGTGTAGCAACATAAATTGGTAACACAAATACACATTCATGTCTAAATATGTACTTATAAAACTTATAATTATAACTAATAATACTCTATAACTGTTTCTACCACGTTGACGGCGTGATATAATGCACATACTGATGCCAAATTTCAGCTTTCTAGTGCGAACGGTCACAAATAGAAGAAATTTTTTTTTGACGCGAATAATTTTTTTTGCATGGAACCTGTCGTCCCAGCCGGCCGGAGTCCCTTCATGCAAAATATTATTTTTTTTCACGTGAAAAAAATTTTTTCTTAGTTTTACACAGGGATCGAATACCGGTATTATTTTCATACAAATTAACCGGTATTCGATTTCGGTATCTCGGTTATTAATGAATATTTTTGGATATTTTTCTGATAATCAGATAATTTATTACGTTTACCTAAATTACATTTCAGAATATCACGTTAACATTGCGAAAGTCGGGCGCTATTTAGATTTTTAGTAATACCGGTAACGATCCCTGGTTTACATAATTAGAATTCGATACTAATTATACCTTAGAACTCTCTGCCTTAAACGGAGTACCAGTATTACCTTGTAGTTATAGACGGAGAGCTAGCCACGTCAGATATGACACAATAATGAGAGCGACAAAACCCCTCTCGTTAGTTTACTGTAGTATGCTTATTTCTAGATCTGGACATCTGGCAGCTGTAAAGTGGTGGAGGTCAAAAAATGCAAACCACTCTAAGAATATAAATCCTAGAGTTCTGGTTTTGATGCAGTGTTATGAGAAATTATATAAATAATTAGATAATATAATTCCCAAAACTTTCGGATAGGGGAAAGTCATCCAAAACGACGTATAATGTAATTCATAGTTTGACGCCTACTGTTTCTGTTTCCAAAATAATACGCAATGTTTTTTGTTCTAATGTTAAAATATTGGCCCTGTCCTTTATACCTGAGACAACTTCGGCAGTTATTACCTACTTTGGTATTGCTATTTTCCAATTCAAAAATTTTGCTAGCCTGTGACTCTGACCTCCACCCATTAAAAGCTGCCAGATGCCCGGATCTAGCAATAAGGATAGTATTGTAATCTAACCAGACGGGTTTTGTTGCTCTCATTATTGTGTCATATCTGACGTGGCCAGCTCTTAGTCCATTAGGGGGCGTCCATTAATCGCGTCATATTGTATAGGGGGGGAGGGGGTCAAGAAAAAATCACCAAAGATCACCACAGGGGGGAGGGGGGTCTGGACACATATCACGTGTAATTTTTTTGTTCTTTGTGCTATACTGTATAGTGTATTATGGTCAGTAAAATAAAAATTATCAACTTTTAAATGAATTCATCTGTCAAAAGCAGAGTAAAATTGCACTAGCACTATGAGTGTAAATAATTTTTAATGGCATTTGACATATTATTTTGTGAAGTAGGTTTTTAGGGTTCCGTAGCCAAAGTAGCAAAAACGTAACCCTTATAGTTTCGTTATGTCCGTCTGTCCGTCCGTCCGTATGTCACAGCTATTTTACTCGGAAACTATAAAACGTATCTTAATAAATATTTAAATATAAGGTGTGTTTTTGTATGCCGCTACTTAGTTTTGTAGTAAAATTGCTGAAAAAGATATTTTAAGGACCCCTCCTTACTGCATGTAATTATTTGTCAAAAAATTTTTTTTTACCAAATATCGACATGATGCACATCACCCGATAGGTCTTTCAAAATAACATTTGAGGACTTTTATTTTTATTTTTTATTTAGTGAATATTTTAAGGAAAAATCACCCCGTAAGTCTAAAAAAACTTGAGGTTTCTTTGACTATTTTGTGATTAAGTGAATATTTTCTGAAATAATCGCTTCGAAAGTCAGAAAAGTTGTGTAGCCCCACCCCGTAACTTTTGAACCGTAAGTTCAAAAAATATGAAAAAATTTAAAGTGATGCGCCTTATTATATACTTTCAACGAAAATTGTTTTGAACATTATCGGTTCAGCCATTTTTGAGTTATCTCCAAAAAACTTCTTCCATAGGCATCAGATACGACCTTTTGTTATTAGTTTGGTTCTTATTCCATTGAAGGTACGGAACCCTCCTATGCGTGGTCCGACACGCACTTGGCCGGTATTTTACCCTTTACGTGTACGTACGTTACGTAAGTAGGTTCACGTGTAAGAAAACTGTACTTACTTTAGTTAGCAAAAAATTACACGTCATATTGGATAGGGGGGGGGAGGGGTCCTGAAAATATCACCAAAGATCACCATGGGGTGGGGGGGGGTCTAAAACAAGCCAAAAACGTATGACGCGATTAATGGACGCCCCCTTACAGGAATAAATGAAACAAAAAATATTAAAAAAGTGGTTTATTTCCTAATTAAATTTTACCTAACACTACACAAATAGTCATATTGACGGTAATTCGACTGTCTAGACTAGAGTCGTCTGTCTACTCTTGCTGCTGGTACAATCGCCATCATATATATCGGAGCAGCCAAGGTAGCAACAAATATCACAACAACGTCTCTATTGTCATGACGATAAAGTACATGTCCAGATATGTTTGAGTACCTTGGCCGCTCCGATATATTCGATGGCGACTGCACACGGTGGAGTGGTGCGGCCAGTATCATGTCTACACTAGCTGGGACATGGTAGGCTAGTGGTGCGGCCGCTTGTGTTGGTGGGGCGAGTCGGCGCGGCGGCGCTTGCGGCGCGGCGCGCACTCGGCCAGGCCGGCGTGCGCCTGCGCAGCCAGCAGCATGTCTACACTAGCTGGGACACGGTAGGCTAGTGGTGCGGCCGCTTGTGTTGGTGGGGCGAGTCGGCGCGGCGGCGCTTGCGGCGCGGCGCGCACTCGGCCAGGCCGGCGTGCGCCTGCGCAGCCAGCAGCATGTCTACACTAGCTGGGACACGGTAGGCTAGTGGTGCGGCCGCTTGTGTTGGTGGGGCGAGTCGGCGCGGCGGCGCTTGCGGCGCGGCGCGCACTCGGCCAGGCCGGCGTGCGCCTGCGCAGCCAGCAGCATGTCTACACTAGCTGGGACACGATAGGCTAGTGGTGCGGCCGCTTGTGTTGGTGGGGCGAGTCGGCGCGGCGGCGCTTGCGGCGCGGCGCGCACTCGGCCAGGCCGGCGTGCGCCTGCGCAGCCAGCAGCATGTCTACACTAGCTGGGACACGGTAGGCTAGTGGTGCGGCCGCTTGTGTTGGTGGGGCGAGTCGGCGCGGCGGCGCTTGCGGCGCGGCGCGCACTCGGCCAGGCCGGCGTGCGCCTGCGCAGCCAGCAGCATGTCTACACTAGCTGGGACATGGTAGGCTAGTGGTGCGGCCGCTTGTGTTGGTGGGGCGAGTCGGCGCGGCAGCGCTTGCGGCGCGGCGCGCACTCGGCCAGGCCGGCGTGCGCCTGCGCAGCCAGCAGCATGTCTACACTAGCTGGGACATGGTAGGCTAGTGGTGCGGCCGCTTGTGTTGATGGGGCGAGTCGGCGCGGCGGCGCTTGCGGCGCGGCGCGCACTCGGCCAGGCCGGCGTGCGCCTGCGCAGCCAGCAGCATGTCTACACTAGCTGGGACATGGTAGGCTAGTGGTGCGGCCGCTTGTGTTGGTGGGGCGAGTCGGCGCGGCGGCGCTTGCGGCGCGGCGCGCACTCGGCCAGGCCGGCGTGCGCCTGCGCAGCCAGCAGCATGTCTACACTAGCTGGGACACGGTAGGCTAGTGGTGCGGCCGCTTGTGTTGGTGGGGCGAGTCGGCGCGGCGGCGCTTGCGGCGCGGCGCGCACTCGGCCAGGCCGGCGTGCGCCTGCGCAGCCAGCAGCATGTCTACACTAGCTGGGACATGGTAGGCTAGTGGTGCGGCCGCTTGTGTTGGTGGGGCGAGTCGGCGCGGCGGCGCTTGCGGCGCGGCGCGCACTCGGCCAGGCCGGCGTGCGCCTGCGCAGCTAGCAACATGCCCAGCTGCGACACCGCCTGAAATATAAACAAGCAATGACGATTTTAGGGGTCATCCATAAATTACGTCACACCAACGGTTTTTTTACTCCACGCTCCCCGTTTGGTCTCATTTTGTATAACCCTCCCCCCTGAAGTGACGGCACATATAAATATAAAATAAAATGAAATAATGAATGAAATGAAATATAAAATGAAAACGACATGTAGAATTGTAACGACTTTCAATTCTTTTTTTTAAATTAAATTTTTATTCCTAACGTTGGTAAATGATCTATCAGCCTGCACATCTCATGGGCAACTGGTGGCGTACGCCGATGATAGTGCATATATTGTATCTGGAGCTAATTTCGCAGAATTACAGTCTAAAGTAAATTATTTGATAATAGACATCGAAAAGTGGTGTAAATAGTATGCAACTTAACCTTGACAACATAAGTATGATTTAACACTTTCGCAACCGGGCAAAATTTTGAACAATAGCCCAGAAACCGACAGAACCCGCTAGGCGGGCTACGACGTTCAACGCAATGCCGCACGCCGCGTGCCCGGCATTTGAGCAAACATTACGAGTGCCTACCAGGCGGGTTCTCGGTAGTCAAAGTGTTAAGTCTGTCTTAGGTGTACCCCCACAAAAGCGTAGAATTGAGCTGGATAATGTTAGCGTTCCTCTGGTAGATAATTCAAAATATCTTGGTTTCATTGTCGACTCTGGTATAAAGTGGAATGACCATATTGACGAACTATGCAAAAGATTGAGAAAAGCGTGTTATGCTATCTCACATTTAACAAAAATGCTTGAGAATCAATGTGTTAGAAATGCATACTTTGCTTATTTTCAGTCCAACATCACCTATGGAATTGATATGTGGGGACAGACGGCAGAAAGAGAATGAATTTTAAATCTCCAAAAAAACCGGCCAAGTGCGAGTCGGAATCGCGCCCCGAGGGTTCCGTACAAACCTGCAGGTATATAGGGGTAGTAACTTTAAAATTATTTAAATTATTTTTATTATATGATGTAACTAAAAATTTACGGTTTTCGCAATTTTTCCTTTATCTGTGCTATAAGACGTTGCTTCGTACCAAATTTCAAGATTCGTAATTCACGGGAAGTACCCTCTAGGTTTTGATTCCCTTGCGAGTTTCGAAAATTTGCGGCATAAACGGCTGTATCTTTTGATTGCGTTGGCTTAGAAGTTTTTTTTTTTTACAGCTCCAAGGGACAGTAGACCTGAGTATTTGATATACATTTCAGCTTCAGATTGATACCTCCACGCATTCCTGAGAAAAAGGGTCTTGACAGACGGACGGACGGACGAACGGACAGACAACAAAGTGATCCTATAAGGGTTTCGTTTTTTCCTTTCGAGGTACGGAATCCTAAAAAGGGTACTGAGAAAAATGGCTGGGGTGTCCTGGTATACGCCTGCCCGCAACCTATTTAGAGCGTTAAGAATAATTGCCGTTCCGCGTCTATACATATTAGAAGTGTCCAAAATTGTCCGAAGGAGCCGTAATGAAATTGGAGAGCGTAAGCCACATCTGCGCAATAAAAAAATTAGTACAGTACGTGAACAGTGTTCAGCTTCGATAACTCACAAGTGCGATTTTCTTTTTTAGTTAGAGAATATGATATGATTAGATTACTTATAGTAAAAAAAAATCTAACAGTTTTTGACGTCGCGCTAGGTATTATATAGATATTTGTTAGTAACAACAAGAAAAGATTAAACAAGATATATGTATATTTTCCTTTACCATACTATTGCATTCAACTATTTCAACATCATCTGTCATTTTATAACAGTTTATTACAGTTTAGTTTGAATAGATTATGTGAGCATAATCGAAAACAATTTGTCAAAATATAAGTGACCTTGAATTCTAAACGAATTACAAATGGCTAAGACGACATATGCTCTTGACAAAACCATTATAAAATGTGATGTTATGTTGCAATAGTAAAAAGTGATAGCCTGGTGGAGAAAAATAAAACTTACATAATCTTTTCTATGTGTAGTAAACAAATACATGTATTATACCTAGCGCAATGCTAACAATTGTTAGAAAATATTTTTTATTATTAGTACTTAACGTATTCTAACAGGTCACAAAATAAAATCGGACTTGTGATTTATGTCATTTTTATAGGTTAAAAAGGCGTTCCCGTACTCCACTAAATCTTCTTCCGAACGGACACGATTTCAAAAAATCTGAGCAGTGTGTATGGTATATAGGGCCCAGAATATACAACCGACTGCCTGGCAACTTAAGAATAGATGAAATGTCTGACACCGTATTCGCAAGTAAGCTCAAGGAGTATTTGATAGACAAAGCTTTTTATTCTGTAGATGAATTCATAAATAGATTAGATTGACCCTTATAATACTTTCTTCTTTCTTCATCGTGCCATATCCTAACGGATGTCGGCGATCACCCTGCGAAAGTCTGTATTTCGCCACTCTACTTTTTTTGGTTAAGGTATTCACATTTATAACAAGTTACCCGTCGAAGCTTTAAATTTATCATTTCCCGCTCTTAAGAAATATTTGAAATAAACTTTAATGTCAAAGGGTTATTACAGGGTCGAGGACTATATGACGGACAAAGATGCATGGCCCAAACCAGAAACTAAATACTACAAAATCATCTAACATTTAGAGGACGCAGTTCAGATAGGAAAGCATATCAAACGTTTTGTGAAGCAATCAGATGTGGATTTTATTATTATTATTTTATTTTTATTAAACAATACGTACATTGTATGTCTCTCAAGCTGTTTTGATATATCTTCTAATAGAACTACGCATTATTGTAAATCTTTCAGATATAATATTACTGTATTACTGTTTTGAAAAAATAAGTCCCGCCGAGTTTCTTGCCGGTCATAATACTTCTCGGGTCAGAGGTATTATTACCGGCAAGTAGAGTTAGAACCGGTGGTAGTTTTTTTTTCTCTGACGTTCATAAGTGCATTGTAATGTGCCTAAATTGAAGAATAAATATCTTTTATCTACCGAGAGTGGTAGCGTCAGCAATACCAGTCCAAACCCTTATATTATTGCACCATGATGTTCTGGGTCTTCCTCTAAGTACCTCTTTTTCCCTCAATTTTGCCTTCGATTATGTTCTTTAATATTGCGTATTTGTCGTTCCTGTAGATATGTTTTTGGACCCGGGTATGTCCTTAAACTACGTCCAAACTTGGGTATGTGCTTAAACTACGCCAAAAAGAGAGGTATGGGCACTGCGAATGGCATCTCGCTAAGTGTGGTAGGGCACGTTCAGCGAATGTCATCTCGCTCAATTCTGGAGCAAAGCCCGACTGGGGAAGTACCTGATTTAAACTTTCACGGTTTTTACACATATCTATTTGTAATAACGGGACTTAACCGCGTATATATTTCTAAAAATTACCTTCGACGTTTCGAGGACGACATTGTCCCCGTGGTCCCGAAGAAAGACTCACCCACGGGGACAATGTCGTCCTCGAAACGTCGAAGGTAATTTTTAGAAATATATACGCGGTTAAGTCCCGTTATTACAAATAGATATGGGGAAGTACCTACCTCCACCTTACAGAAAACCACAGCAAATAGCACTAGACCCTACTCATAGTGTTGTGTTCCTGCTGGTGAGTAAGGTTGCTAAACAGCTCAAAGAGGACCCATTGTGTTGACGATGAGGGACCCTCTTGTTCCTTTAGGCATCAACACAGTGAATCCTTCGGCAACGATCATCGGTCGGCAACGCGCATGCGACTCCTTTGGAGTTGCAGGCGTCCATAGGTTACGGTAGCTGCTTACCATCAGGCGGGCCGTATGCTTGTTTGCCACCGTCGTGGTATTAAAAAAAAATGTCCAAAATACGCTGTTTTCCTTCTTTTAATTGTTAATGCGACTTCCTTGCTCTTTTTCATTCTATCTAATACTGTAATACTTTAATGCCTGTATAATGTGATAAAATTTACCGGTCATAATTATGTTTAAATAAAAATGTATTCATAATTCGTGCATGTGTAATATAGCTTGTCACTTTATAAAAATACATTGTTATGTTATGACCATACGTGTGCTAACTCGGGGCACCAATACTAAAGTAATATAGAAAAATATTTTATGACAATATATCGATGTTACTGTCAACATCTAGATGTTAGTCAACATTAATAAATATTATTTGTTATCAAGGTTGTCTGGAAGAGATTGCTCTCTAGCGATAAGACCGCTGTTGACCGCCTTTACTTTTAATCGGTGTACTGTACTGTTTTTTATTGAGGTGTGCAATAAAGAGTAATTGTATTGTATTATTTATTTTCTTCGTAACAATCGTAGAGCAATATTACCTCATACTCCAGCTTATGAATGGGACTGACAGAAATTGTCTTAGTTAGATTGAAATGTCATCCGAATAATTTATCTTGATAGGCTCAATATCAGACGTGATATCGATAATATCGAACCTTTTCAACCGACTTCAAGATTTCGAAGGAGGAGGTTATCAATTCGTCGGGATCTTTGTTTTTGCAATTTTTTTTTTTTTATGTATGTTCACCGATTATTCGAAGACGGCTGGACCGATTTCGAAAATTCTTTTTTTGTTTGAAAGAGTATACTTCACAGTTGGTCCCATTGTAACCAGGTCAGGATCTGATGATGGGACCCTGGAGAAATCGAGGGAACTCTTCAACTATTATAGGCACACCTATAGTAATTTGAGTATTTTTTACAGCATCTCGAGCATTTGCTTTTGGAAAGGTGGATGCTAAGTGAAGTCGGTTCTTTTTTGTTTAAAATTATTTTAGTTAGTAATCGAGGATTTTCAATGAGCACATGTGGTAATAAAGACCGTATTGAGAAATATAAGGACAACTGCAACAAGCCGTAATTCTTGTTTTATTTGCTTTAAAAACATAAATTATTTATTATGTTGTAGATGATATGATGTTAAATCAATTACTAGAATTATTTTTTCACGGATAACTTTTGATTTCATAAACTGAGAGGCCATACACAGGAGCAACGAAAAATACTCTTGGAGAAATACATACGAGAAAACGGTATGCCCATGAGAAAGATCGCTAAAATCGTGAGGGTGTGTGTTTCTGCGATTTAAATGGCATTAAAAAGTTTGGGTAAGACTTCTCTTTTAATGACAAGTCGAAAAATCATCGAAAAACTGGCTCGAATAATCGCAATATCGACTCAAAGATACATCGAAAAATCTAGACACGCGGCAGCGTGTCAAGCCAAGTTCAAGCAAAGGAACTGGCTAGCCAGCGCCAAGTGTATATTTACACGAACCACTTGGTGCCATTTTTGACCCTTCTATAACTCAAAACCTCTTTAACGTAAACACATAAAACTTCTTGTGTTTAATTATATCCATAAGGACATCTAGAAGCCCAAATTTCATGAAGCTAGCTCAAACGGTTATAAAGATATGAATGTCAAAAAGTCGTAAATTTTAGCACTGACTGACTGACATAAGTACCTAAACCTAACCTACTTCCAGATGACCTAGAAGGATGAAATTTGGGATCCAGCTCAGTAATTGTGTGTAAGCGTAGGAAAAAATCTAAAAATAAAAAAAATAAAAAAAATAGGGGGGTCCCCATTCAAATTTTTTTTTATTATTGTATCGTTGGAACCGTTACAAGCAGATATTTGAAACTATCCGAATATATGTATTATTATATTTGCTATATAACACAAATATAAAAATAAAGTTGAGTCAAAAAATAAGTGGTGTCCCCATACAAAAAACTTGTAATACACGCTAAACGACCGGCCAACGGTGTGTCGTCGGCGGCGCGCTGCACTACATAATTATACACAGAACAGAAATAAAGAGAATGTAGACAATAGCATAAAAACCATGCAGCGGAAACGCAAGAAAAAACATTAAATCTCAATACCTGCCTAGTTTTCTTTACAAAAAGTAATGATATCTCACCAAAAACATAAATGTAAAAAAAGAGAGCCAAGTTCAATACAAAAATTATGCTTGGCTGTGGGCTTCGCCGCAAAAAGAATGGAGATCTAAATGAGTGCCAAGTTCTATGCAAAATCCAAATATGTATTTATAGAAACAAAATAACATTATGAACAAGTATTAAACTCTATTTCTTTGCTTTATTGGATACCTATAACAATTGCTGTTATTTAAAAATGTGAGATCTTAAAGTAGGTTAGATTTGACTTGGCCAGTTTTTATCAGAATTAAAAAAAAATATATATATGTTGAATAACTTTATAAAATGACTGATGTAATGAAAACTGGCCAAGTCAAATCTAACCTCCTTTAAGATCTTACATTTTTAAATAACAGCAATTGTTATAGGTATCCAATAAAGCAAAGAAATAGAATTTAATACTTGTTCATAATGTTATTTTGTTCCTATAAATACATATTTGGATTTTGCATAGAACTTGGCACTCATTTAGATCTCCATTCTTTTTGCGGCGAAGCCCACAGCCAAGCATAATTTTTGTATTGAACTTGGCTCTCTTTTTTACATTTATGTTTTTGGTGGGATCATAAACTCACTCAGTGCTTCTATAAGATATGTGGAAAAAAGTAGAGAACTTCTGTAGAAAATGGTTCAAAGGGCCAAGAATCGCAACGACTGGGTAGCCCTCGGAAGCAACGGAAGCCAAACCAACTCCAAAATAGGCTGCAAAAGTTAAACACCGTCTTCGAAATTTATATGACACAGTTTTACTTAAAAATGAACTGTGCGTAATTCTAAGCGACGAAAACCACTCCAAACTGGATTTTGTTATCTACCGGGCGTCTAGTACTCTACTATTCGCAAAGGAAAACACCTGAATGAGAACAAAACGTCAATTTTTTCCGAAAAATTTGGATCTAAGACAATGTGTGGTAGGTAATATGCGAATGTAGTATGAAATCTACGGCGTTCGTCACTACTTCCACGATCACTACCAATCTTTACATAAAGAAGTGTGGACAAAATGAATTCTGTCACTGATTAGACGCCACAGGGACTGTACTTTATTTAGGCCCGATTTGGCTAGTTGCCACTGTGCCCCCTGCATCAGAGAGTGGATGGAAACCCACGACGTGCGTCATGCTGCTAAGAATATGAATCCGCCAAATTACCCTTAGGTACGTCCCATCGAGGACGTGATGGGCAATCATGAAGAGAAAACTTCGGCAAAGCTTCTCGGAAGCGGATTCCGTAAAAAAATAAAAAAAAACTTGGCTCAAGCGTCGAAACTGGTCACAGTAAACTTTGTCCAAATCTGATGAGAAACGTCCGAAGCAAACGACGAAAAGTCGCCCGAAAGAAAAGGTAAAAGGTGTCTTAGTCAACGCTAAAACGTTTATAAAGGTCTACCAACCAAATGGCCAGAACATACTTATGCAAAATAATAAAACTTTAAAAAAAATTATTACACATTTCACTTGTCCTTATAATTCTCAATACACTCTTTATATATCGACATCATTTTTATCGTTATCAAATCCCTAGAACTTGCCCCGAGTTAGCACAGGTATGGTTATGACTGAACAACGTCTTATGCATTTAATTTAATAATCTAACAAATTAGCGACGATGGCGGAAGAAATCGAACGCCTTATTCGCCTACGCGCGTCAATACGAGGCCAACTAACGAAATTACAACTGCAATTACAACAAATTCAACCTACATCAGAATTCGAAGTAAGTCAACGATTGTCATGTTTAGAGAATTACGAAAAGAAATTCGATCTTATTCAAAGCGAAATAGAAGTTCAGGCTGAAAACCTTGAATCGGAGATAGAACAACGGCATACTACGCAGGAAAACATTTTACAATTGAAGCTTAAACTACACGAATTACGCCCTACACCTACCACCGATACATCATCGATCTACATCTCCGCGTCACAACATGCTCGTAGCGTGGACAACACCACTGCCGATACTAGACTACGAGAACCACGCCCCAGGCTCAACTTCACGCCTTTCCACGAGAAAGAATCCTTCAAAAACTACACAAAGAGGCTGAACGTATATCTTTTACTGAATAACGTAACCGACCCTAAAGTAAAGGTATACATGTTATTGTCTACGCTATCCCCTGAGTTACACGAAAGAGCTCACGATCTATGCTCCCCAGACGACCCACTCAACAAGACGTATGAAGAACTTTCAAGTATCTTAGACAACTTCATTGACCCGAAACCTAGTATTTGGGCCTCGCAACATACCTTCATATCACGCCTACAACAAGACGACGAATCAGTTGCAGTCTACGCTTCTGAATTGAAGAGACTGTCATTGAACTGTGAGTTCAAATGTCCTAACTGTAAAAAACCTACGATTGATTCATTTTTATCTCTTCAATTAATAAGATGACTGAAGGACGGAGATATTCGTACAAAAATCCTTCAAGAAAACGAAACAACGGCATTTTCGGAACTAGTGCATACAGCTACATCGATCGAAACCGGAAAGAAAGAAAATTCCACCATGTCTATTTCTATGCGAAATGTATCAACTGACAACATTAACAAAATATCACAAGCACGCAGAGAACTACAACGCCCATCGAAAAACAACTCGAAAAGATTATCCATCTCGATTACTGACCTTAAGGGTAAATGCTACCGTTGCGGTGGAGATGATCACAAGGCAAATCAATGCGGTGAGATTAAAAGTACATGCCGCAACTGTCAAAAGGATGGTCACTTAGCCCGAGTCTGCTTACAGCGCAGTTATCGTAATCAAACTAACCACCTCGACCACTCTACAAGCAGCGTTAGCAGCGACAGCGTAGCAGATATCAACCTCATAAAAAGCGAACTTTCAGACAAATTCATGATTACCATTGACATTGAAGGCAAGAAGGTTGATATGGAATTTGATACTGGAGCTGCAATATCCACAATTTCACTTAAGAATTACAAGAAACTAAATATAAATAAGAAGATAATGCATACTGATATGAAATTTAAAACATATTTGCTAGAAGTCTTTAAGCCGTTCGGCGTAGCGTACGTGAAATGCAATTACAAACACCAAACGTTTTATGGCAAACTATACATAATCGACAAAGACGTCGAAACTATTTTGGGTAGAAGCTGGATGAAAGAATTCCACGTAGCCCTAAAGGACGTTGCGGACATGAAAAGTATCGAAGCAACTACGAATGCACCGAAACTGGAAAAATTGCTCGTAGAATATGACTCTACTGTTTTCAATTCGAACTTGGGCGAAATCCCTAACTTTCGAGGGCATCTAACGCTAAAAGAAGATGCACAACCAATATTCATCAGACCGCGCCGGATTCCCTATGCATTACGAACTAAAGTAGATGAAGAAATCGACAGACTAGAAAAACGAGCCATCATTACAAAGATCGATCATTCCGAATGAGGTACACCGGTCGTACCTATAGTAAAACTCAATGGAAGCATCAGACTGTGTGCAGATTACAAGGTCACTCTAAATAAAGCAATAAAAGATGAAAAATATTATAAAATTCCCATAATAGAAGATATCTTAGCTGAAATGAACGGAGGAGAACTATTCTCTTTATACCGAATCTCGCCTCTATAACGAACCCGTTGAACGAACTATTGAAGAAAGGTGCCAAATTTCTCTGGACTTCAAATTGTGAAGAAAGTTTCAAAAATATCAAAAAAGAAATAATAAGCGAAAGGGTTTTAATACACTTTGACCAAAACAAACCTCTAATTCTAGCTAACGGACGCCTCTCCCACGGGTCTAGGTGCAGTACTTAGCCACAGATTACCGGACGGTTCTGAGAGACCCATAGCATTTGCGTCTCGATCCTTGACTACCAGCGAAAAGAAGTACAGTCAAATTGATAAAGAAGTCACAGCCATTTTCTGGGGATTAAGGAAGTTCTTTCACTACTGCTATGGCCGAAAATTTACGCTTATTTTATTACTGACCATAAGCCCCTTACATCCATTTTTCACCCGCATCAAACATTACCAACCTTAAGCACCATGAGGCTATTTCATTATGCGCATTTTCTTTCTGGATTCGATTACAACATAGAATACAGAAGTTCTGCGAACAATGCAAACGCCGACTACCTCTCTCGTTTTTCAGTTGAGAAGGTAATAAATGACAGTAAGGTCGACCAACATTACGTATTCCAACTTCAACAGATTAACGCATTAAGTATTTCACCGAAATTGATCGCTAAAGGTACAAAAGAAGACCCTCAACTACGGAACTTACTTGAAATACTCCAATCAGGCACATCACTCAGAAACACAGGATATAAAGATAACGAACTAACAATACAAAACGACTGCATCCTTAAAGGCTCAAGAATAATGATACCTCACAAATTACGGCAACAAATTTTAAACGAACTGCACACTGGACGTATTGGAATTTTGAAAATGAAACTCCTGGCACGAAGCTTTGTATATTGGAAAAATATTGATAAAGATATCGATGACAAAGTTAAGTCATGTCGCACGTGCCGATTAGAACAAAACGAACCGCCAAGAGCACCTGTACATCACTGGGAAAATTCGGCAGGACCTTGGCAAAGGCTACACATTGACTTTGCAGGCCCGATAACAGGCTATCAGTTATTTATAGTGCTAGATGCCTTCTCAAAATGGGTAGAGATAATACCTACAAAAACAACCACAAGCTCATTCTGCACTAAGAAATTAGATGAATTATTTGACACATATGGACCGTACACCATAGTTTCTGATAACGCACGACAGTTTGTGTCTCAAGAATTCAAGACTTTCCTAAGCAATAATAACATTATACACATGACTATTGCTCCCTACCATCCCGCAACCAACGGACAGGCTGAGCGCTTTGTACAGACGATCAAAAAAGCTCTGCACAAATTAGAGGGGGAGAGTGGCGGAATAATAGACAAAGTGCGGACTGTCAAGCGCTTGCTTCGACACTACACCGGTCAGCTCAGGGGATTCACCATATATGCTCATGTTCGGTCGAGAAGTAAGAACGAGGCTCACAGCAATGATTCGAGCATGTCCAAAGCCAGTTCTGCGACCTGTTTCTGAAGTCAGACAGAACTACTCTGTATCTGGCAAGAAGTGGGAGTTCGGCACTGTAACCCGTCGTCTCGGAAATCTACATTACGAGATTTCAACAGATGGTGGGCGTCTATGGATTCGTCACCTGGATCAGTTGCTCCCGGCTCCAGGGATTCCAAGGAACGGCGGTGGAGGCGTGTCATAGACCAACCTACACGATGATTACCTTAGATACCGCTGTTGACATATTTAGCTTGTCACTTTATAAAAATACATTGTTATGACTGAACAACGTCTTATGTATTTAATTTAATAATCTAACAGTGTTAAATGTTAAATGACGTGTAACATATGTTATCGATAAAGAATTGAATTGAAAATCAACAAGCCGTGAAGGGTTTCTTTCCTTAAAAAAATTGTAATTTTGACGTTACAGAAATTAAACCCCCACTACCCCTGTAACAAATTGACACATTTTGTTAACCACCTCCCCCTTAACAAGTGACATAATTAATGGACGGCCCCTAACGGTAATTTCTTGGGACCCTGTAGAAAGACACAAAGCTTAGAGTACGCTAATAAGCTTTTTAGTGGTTACCTCCTCGTGAAGCTCCCTGGCCATCTGTGGCCTATCTACTAAGATAAAAGTGACATTTACGAGCGGAAGTCTCTTTCTAACCCCATGTATTAGAAATAAATAATAAATAAATATTACGTGACACCTGGCCATAATGTGAGTTTTACCGCACACTACGCGTACGGTAAAACTCGCATTATGGCCAGGTGGAGACGTAAAATTTTGTACTCACCACGTGCAGTAAAAAAGAAAACCCTCTATCGCATATTTACAACCCTCGCCTGCGGCTCGGGTCACAAATATCTGCGATTTCGGGCATTCTTTCTTTTACAGTCCTTGGTAAGTAATGTACTATTATAGGACAATCTTACACAAATCGACCTAGGCCCACAGTAAGCTCAATAAGGCTTGTGTTATGGGTACTAGACGACGATATATATTAGAGATAAATATGGATAAATACTTAAATACATAGAAAACATCCATAACTCAGGAACAAATATCTGTGATAAACACACAAATAAATGCCCTGACCAGGATTCGAACCCGGGACCTCCTGCTTCGTAGGCAGGGTCACTACCGACTGGGCTAGGAGGCCGTTAAAGAAAGAGACTACCTCTTGTAAATTTGTCACTTGTAGCTTTAGGCCACTGGTAGACGATGTGCTCGCTACGAATAGAACATTACGCACTCAGGGCGGTAAAATACAGAACGGCTCAGATTGCGGGCATTTGTCGATAATCTACTTGTCGATTTGTGGCCCGAACCGAAGGTGAGGCTGATAAAAAAGCGATCTGAAGCCTTCTTTACTACCGCCCGTGGTGCGTACACAATTTTATTTCTCCCGGGTGCGCAGTAATATTTGGCGCTGCGCGCGCGGGCGGTAATTGTCACTTACCGCCCGGAGCGACGTAAATTACTATGTTACCTCCTCGTGGAGCTCCCTGGACATCTGGTAGACGCTGTGCTCGCTATAATAGTACATTACGCACCCATGGCAGTAAAATAACGCACTGCTCAGATAGCAGGCATTTGTGGCACGAACCGAATGTGAGGGTCATAAACAAGCGATCTGAAGCCTTCTTTATCACCGCTCTTAGTGTGTTCGCAATTTTACTTCTCCTGGGTGCGAAGTGGGATTTGTCGCTGCGCGCGCGGGCGGTAACTGTCAGTTACCGCCCGGAGTGTCGTAAAATACTGTTTGTTACCTCCTCGTGGAGTTCCCTGGACATCTGGTAGACGCTGTGCTCGCTACTGTTGTACATGAGCGCGTTGGACAGCATGAGGAGAATGTCGCGTTGGAACTCTGCTGTCGTTCTGTGATCAGAGAAAAACGAAGAATTACAGACAATAGGCATGATGAACTGTTTTCATGTATGGTATCAATCGATTCGTTTTCTTGTGAGGATCAAATGTCTAGATGGGGCAAATTGCGTTAAAGCAACACAAAAGTCAGAAATCAGATTCAAAATCTGACACTCGCTTTTGTTTCTCAAAACGCTCCTAACAAAATTATATGCAACAGTGACGTCACGATTGCATAGTCGCCCTGTTCAAAGTACGGAAAAATTATGAAATTGTTATTTTGACAGTGAAATATTGCGTTTATGTATATATTTGCTGTACATGTTATTTTACAGTAATATATGAGAAATCGAATGGTGTCATTGTTTTTTTTTTTTATTATGTACATACTTTAAAAATAGTTAAATTTTGAAACTTTGAACTTTTTCGATAGATTTCTTTCATTTTCAATTTATTAGGATATATTGATCATTTTGCATCCAGTTAACTAAATTTTATTACAAAATTCAACATGTGTCATCATCCCTATCCTTTTTTACATTTTTGGTTATCGAACGAGCAGAGCAGCGTAAGCGAAGCGAAGTTAAGTTCTTACAAACAACTTCGGCTACTGGGATCTCTTGGCATTTCATTAAAACTAGTAGTCCGCCTCGAACTCAGAAACCGCGATTTCCTTGCAAACGAGATGACCAATATAACAAGACCCATATGATGATTTTTTTCGCGTCTTCTAGCTACATGACCCCTTGGTCGATCCTGCTCATATACGAACTCTCAAATTATACGTATCTCTGCTACAACCCCAACAAATTTCATGAAGATCAGAAAAGCGTTACTAAAGTTATCGCGGAACAAACTCTCAAAATCAAAGAGCCATCGAAATGCTGAGTCGTCCCACTAGCCAGAAGTTGTTTGTAAGAACTTGCTTCGCTTACGCTCCGCTCGTTCGACTATTGTCGATGTCGAGTCACGATCTTTAATTTGGTACCCATTATTTCCTTGGATTCAAGGCTAGTGAGGTCTATGGGTCCATTGATCACGTCGCTGTATCCTGGCGTCTCAGAGATTGATCGAAGGAATGTGTCTGTCTGTCTGTCAGTTACCTGATGTTCCCGGCTTCTATGTTCCTCTTAATGGTGGTCAGGTCCATGGGTCTCTTGATCACCACACTGTACCCTGGAGCCTCGTCGTCCGAGATTGGTCGAAGGAACAGTGATGCGTATTTGTGTGCGCATAACCTGCACAAAATTATACTTTTTATGTAACAAGCTAACAAGTAAAAAGGACTCCCAAGGTCGTCCGTTTAAACATAATACTCAGCTAGTACATTTTCAACAATTAAACTATCTAAATATATAAAAGAAGAAACTGACTGACTGACTGACATATCAACGCACAGCCCAAACCGCTGGTTCTAGAGATTCCAAATTTGGCATGTAGGTTCCTTATAAGGTCTAGGGATGCACTAAGAAAGGATTTTTCAAAATTCACCCCCCAAGGGGGTAAAATGGGGGTCCAAAGTTTGTATGGCGAATCAAGATTTGTTAGACTATTTTATTCGAAACTTCACAGGAGTATTCCTAACGATAAATGAGTAAACACGTGTTTCAGGTATTTTGAAAATTCAACCCCTAAAAGGGGCAAATGTGGTCACAAAGTCTGAAAATCAACATGGGTATCGTATCCTTTTTGAGTACTTATAGTACGCGGGCGAAGCCGCGGGAAAAGGCTAGTATAACTATATAGCGGCATCAAAAATACCTTGTCTAAATTTTATTAAGATACGTCTTATAGTTTTCGAGTAAAATGGCTGTGACATACGGACGGACAGACGGACCTGGCGAAACTATAAGGGTTCCGTTTTTGCCATTTTGGCTACGGAACCCTAAAAGGCCTGTAATTGTGACTTATCGACGCTCAAAACTGTTCGCGTAATGGGCTAATAATAATATTGTACTTCACTTTATTCCTTTATTTTTGTGCAAGTGATTTGTAATGGGACATTTTACGGCGTGCAATAAAAATGGGCATTTTTATTTTAACTTGTACTTTAAAGCACGCATTAAGTCGTCTTTCAGTAACGTCTAACAGTCAAATTCCTGACCGAATGTATGAAATTTGAGATTGACCGTCAGTTATGTGACGATTGCTAACCGGCCGTTAATGTTACACAGTTAAGTGAAAATGGCTAAATATTTTTTTTAATACAATTGCTCAAAAAGTTTTGTTTATGTAGCTGCAAATCGTGCGTAAAGTTTGATTTTTTGCACTAGTGCTAAAAAGTAATCTGATCTGCAAATCGTGCGTAAAGTTTGATTTTACGCACGATTTGCAGATCAGAATTTTAAATAGATGAGTATTATGCGAGACCCGCTTATAAATGACCCACCTGAACTACGCGCGATTGGGCGTAAAGGAGTATTATGCGAGACCCAATAGTATTACTTGAACAACGCGCGATTGAACGAAGCTGTCTTTCGTACATTGACAGAATATAAATGTAATGTTATTTAATTGTAGTTTTTTCGCAATTGTATTAAAAAACGTTGTTCGACACACGTGCGGAAGTGTCATTTTCACTCGTCAAGTAACCTCGGTACTCGTGCAAAATGACATGCTTCTCGCACTTGTATCGAAAACTACTATTTTAAGGGCTCTTAATAGGGTTAGAGGAGTTGGGTATTGGGTATAAGAATAATGATGGCTCACCTGCTGTAGACGAGCATCACGGACCGCTTCCACAGTCGGTGCTGGCGCTCGGCGTCGTTGGCGTGCGGCGAGTCCGGCGCGCTCGCCTCCGCCTCCGCCGCGCTCTCCGACCCGGAGCACGCTGACAGACAGACAGACAGACATACACGTCAAGGTCTAATTACACGTCACGAAAAAAAAATAGTATACTTTAAAAACCGTTGAATAATTTAAAAGAGTATCTATCGAAGAGTAATTACACTTAGGTGCAAACTGTCCCAACAGTAGCATCTTGTGGAGAAGTTGATGTCGATAAAGGAGAGGGGCACATGATTAATACATAACAGTACTCTTTAAAATTTCCTACTTTATTTTGTAATTTAGAATCGGAAAGTAGAAAAAAAAACACATTTTTATTTTTTCGAATATTTCTAGTTCCTCCTATGGAAACTCCAAATAGGGAACCGTACATAATTAAGAAATTCAGCCACTAAAATGAGGTATAAACTGTTTGAATCATGAACATAGTTGTCGCAGATAGCTTAAAATTACTGTTGTTTTTGTGTAACTAGATCTAAGTTAATCATTTTCTCGATTTATACCAATTTGTTTATTTTTGTAATTTAATAAAGTGTATAAATTTGTGTTTACATGTCTAGTTCTTAAGTACTGATTTATGTCTTAATTTTATTGATATCATGTCATAATACGCAAAATGTCTAGATTATAAGAATTTTGTACTAATTTATGAAGAAATGTCCCATATAAATATCAATTTTAACCCTCCTACAAACATGTAATACTGTAAGCTTATTCGTGAATAAATATCTAACTTACACGGCACATACCAGCCACTAGTACGAGCACGCTAGAAAACCTATAAAATAGTTCAGCACTCGTACTCGTCGCTCACTTCTACAACAACTCCCAGCGGGGAAACACCTGCACGGCTAGCACGTCTTACGCGCGACTGGCGTGACAAAAGACAGATCTGCGCGACTTCATGCGTTGTCGCTAGTTGACAGCACAACTTGCGCGTGAAAGGAGCGACAGACTCGCGATTAAATGCCAGTGTCATAAAATGACAGTGACTCGCGACTTTGAACTAAAATCCTTTGCATAACTTTGAGTTCTCTTCGTGTCAGTTGTAGCCGCGGGTGCATGTTATGCTACCGGAAAGCGAGATTTTTGACAGGCGCGGGAAGGTTTCCCTACTCGCGGTTTAAGTCGCTCTTGTAAGACGTGCTAGCCGTGCTGCAACTACACTGCTCAAATGTTTTACAAAGCTAAATAAGTGTTTTTATTCATCTCCCTACATGACCTGGTAAATGGTACAGCGGGTCAGCGCTGCTTGGTTCAACGTGGTAATCCGGTCTGCACACAACAATAGTTTTGTAGTTATGGCAGAGTAACAGTCGTCTTTAACATTGAACTAACAGACACTTTCTATGGCTGTTTTTAATGGTACACTTTTGCACCGAACTATAAGTCACCTAAAAGTAACTTGAAAAATATGCCCCATTAAAACAATTTCATGATGATTTTATAGAGGCATTATTTCTTAATTATGTATGGTACCCTATTCGGAGTTTCCATAGGAGGAAATAAAAATATTGGGAAAAATAAAAATGTGTTTTTTTCTACTTTTCGATTCTAAATTACAAAAAAACCGTAAATGTCAAGTACATCATATGTTACCCTTACTCCCAAGGTCGTCCGTTTAAACATAGCACTCAGCCCGCAATGTGCTACTTCGCCTCCTCGAAAATAATGTACTATTAGCATAGATAGGTATACTTGAACATTGGAATATGTATAAAGTCAGTCTGTTACGTAGGTATCTACAACGGTATATTAGAAAGGACTTAATGTGTGTAAATGTAAAGTATTATTACGAATACCTTACATAACATAAGTGCATGATTGTTCCGCTTGCAAATACCTATCTGTTATTGCAAATGGAGTAAGCAGACACTCCCACAGCCACATAAGTACGTACCTAAATGATTAGTACAGTGGTGGAGGGCAAAATAAGTTTTCTGCCAACAAACTGCTATGCAGTTTGGCAGATAGGTGAAATTGATTAAATGTATCTATCTGTTTGTCAAAAGAAGGGACTCAGAGATGCCACAGGAGACTGAAGAGCTGGCAGCCATCTTGCTCAACAAATTAGTTTAGCAAACCAGAGAGGAAATGCTGCCAGGATCTTCGGTACCATGCCGCGGGGGCCTCTTTTAGATGTGTTTTAGTTTAGTTTTATTTTAGTTTTAGTTAGTTGTTATATTGTTAATTCTATGATATCAGTTTGTGTTGAAATAAACTTTGTTTATCAATTATGGTTAAAGACGTTTAAATTATTTTCATTTGTGGCTATATGCCAAATGGGTCTGTGCCTTCAATGCCCTATCCTATCCTATCTGTCAAATTAATAATGTCTGATGATGTCGATAATTTCACCGTATTTAATATTTTTATCCCTTAAATTTTATTTTTTCTTCCCAAGAGGGTTGGGAGCTTTCATCAGAGTTAAACTCTTTACTTTTCACTTTGACCTGTCATCTGGTGCCTACACGTAATTAATAAGTAGTAAATTAATTGTATATATATATATATATATAAACACTAATACTAGAGGTAAGAATGTAAATCACTAACAATGATATGGGCCTGGCCTGAAATAAATGGTTATTTAATTTAATTTGACTACAAGAAAAGTAAAATATGGTTCTGCGTATCTTAAAACTATGACTGAATCATAATCATTATGACCAGTCATAATTTTAAAATACCATAGTACAGCGGTTCTCAAACTTTTTTGGCGGCGGAACCATTTTGGAAAGCGAAATATTTGACGGAGCCCCAAAAATAAAAAAAATATACATGCTAGAGCTAGACAGATAGAGAAGACCCTCTTGTTCCTTTAGCCGTCAACACAGTGAGTCCTCCTCTTTGTAAAGAGTCTGCAACGCGCATGTGACACCTCTGGAGTTGCAGGCGTCCATAGGCTACGGTAGCTGCTTACCATCAGGCGGACCGTATGCTTGTTTGCCACCGTCATCGTAGCATAAAAAAACAGATAGAGAAGAGCTGGTTTTTGATTTTATTTCTCAATATTAAAAGTATTCTCGCCGAAGCCTCCACAGCGGCTTTGCGGAGCCCTAGGGCTCCGTGGAGAACACTTTGAGAATGGTAGTTGTTTGAAATTTATGTAGTATAAAAACGCATATACTAAGTAAATACTCACTTCTAGAGTCAGATTTCTTCTTTCGCGAGTAATCTCGTTTCTTCTTGCCGTCCTTCTCTTCTTCGCGGCTCAACTGTTAACAATTATAAAATAATTTTAAACAAAAAAAGAACCGCCTTCACTTAGCCTCCACCTTTCCAAAGGCAAATGCCCGAGCTGCTGTAAAAAATACTCAAATCACTGTAGGTGTGCCTATAATATTTGAAGAGTTCCCTCGAAATCTCCAAGATCCCATCATCAGATCCTGACCTGGTTACAATGGGACCAACTGTAAAATATAATCTTTCTCACAAGAAAAGAATTTTCCAAATAGGTGCAGCCGTCTTCGAATAATCGTTGAACATACATTTAAAAAAAAACAAAGATCCCGACGAATTGATAACTTCCTCTTGCGAAATTGTAATTACATAGAATTACAATTTATGATTTATAATTTTAAACAAAAAAGAACCGACTTCACTTAGCGTCCACCTTTCCAACAGCAAATGCTCGAGCTGCTGTAAAAAGTACTCAAATCACTATAGGTGTGCCTATAATAGTTGAAGAGTTCCCTCGATTTCTGACATGGTTACAATGGGACCAACTGTGAAGTATATACGCTTTCAAACAAAAAAATAATTCTCCAAATCGGTCCAGCCGTTTTCGAATAATCGGTGAACATAAATAAAATAAAAAAATAGCAAAAAAAACAAAGATCCCGACGAATTGATAATCTCCTCCTTCGAAATCTTGAAGTCGGTTGAAAAGGAGAAAAAAAGAGTCCCATTTACGACTTTTCAATCATTATTGTACGGTCTGAAACTACAGTTAGGTGCATAACTGAGTCAAAATTAGTACCTTAGTAAAATGTAAATAATTTGATAACAATCAAAGTTACATAAAAGTTCTAAACGTAAAATATTAATCCTTGGGTACCGCTACAAAACTGCTTCACAAATTATTTTCTTCCGACTTATACATTTTTCTCAATTTCATACCGAAAACTGTGAAATTTCACCTAATTTATTTTTCCCATTATTTCATTTTTTCTTAGGCATTCCCAATTCAGTAACTCATTTAAAGTAAGGAATTCCACGACCATTATTTTAGTTATCAAACATTTAAATCAGGCTTATTTTTGTAATTAGTTACTGGCAATGTATTGTCAGGTGCAAAACTGAGTCAAGGCAAATGGCCGAACAACTTTCTCGTTAGTTAATTTTTGTAGCGGACTTCATTCTGAGATAACCATAAAAATACGTGAGTGATATAAAAGTCATACACCTCATTTTAAAGAGCATATAATGTACTATTTCAACTAATTGTCTTACCTGGTTGTGTAAAAGAAAAATATCAATATCGGGTTAAATAAAAAAAATGTAGTTTAACGGTTTTTGGTTCAAAATCATGGACGAATAAAAAAATCAAGATTGTGAATGCAATGAATCGAAATTGGCTTTCATATGGATACATAGCTGACACCGGGACGAACAAATATAACCTGAAAGTTTTTATTTTTTTCATAATTGATAAGACTTATCTTCATTTAACGATGTCGGTGCAAAACTGAGTCAGTACCAAATATTACCTAATAGAGAAAATGTTTATTTTTATCTACAATAACATAATAGGTCAGTAAGTTTATTAGCGGTGTTACCAATTAATAATAAAATAGTAACTTAATAACTAGCCTCTGCTGAAATAAATATATTAATATAACAAGTCTACACCTCGACATTGGCAGAATTCACCTCGCTAAAACCAGTGCGGAGTAAAAGCCATAATTATAAAAAAAAAAAAAAACTATTAACCATAGACATGTAAAGGTTATACCTTGATAAAGTTGAAAATGGCCAAAACTGGCAAAGTGGTCAGAACCGGGGCAACGGCCCTATATGGACCGTAAATTTCAAGACCAATCGCGTCCCAGGCGATAACTTGTGAAGTGGTTAAGGGCGATGTATAATGAAGCCTCGTGAAGATCAGCTGTCGCTCCCTTGGTACCCACCAAAGAAGAACGAAGGTGAAGAACGGCAACTATTTAATCACTTTAAAAAAAATCGATCATTACGTCACGATTGAAAATTTGTCAGACGATAGTTTACATACTCTTACAAACATGAAAAATCGTCAGCCGGCTGTATCTACGTGGAAAGACCGTCAGCTGATGCTCTGAAGACCGCATGTTCACGTGACCAGCTGAGGGTCTTTTCACTGCGATACAGCTGACTGACGATTTATTATATTTATAATAGGATATAAACTATCATCTGACAATGTTTCAATCGGGACGCGATGACCATTTTTTTAATCGATTAAATGTCTGCCGTTCCTGAACCCACCAACGGAGAGTTAGCTGACCTTCACGAGGCTTCATTACACATCGCCCTTAACCACTTCACAATTTTGTTCCTGGCTTACGATCTAATATTATTTTATCTACACTCATACTGTAAGTACTCTAAAATGCGTTCAAAAACCGTAGACAATGACAAGCATTACAACAAACGATTTAACTATGATAAGTTTCTTATCTGCGGCAGTAACGTAATTTTAACTTTGCATGCTCAAATATTGTTAAGCAATGAGTTTCAAATTTGGAACATCGAATTTGATAACATAATGTTACCGCCATGGCCAACTCGATTGGTCCCGCGCGAGCGCCGGCGCAATCGAGTTGGCCATGACGGTACAATGGCGGTCATTCTATGGTTTCCGAACACTTAATTTAATATATATAATATGAGTGTAGATAAAGCAGTGTATGCAACTGTACGTAATTAGGCCTTAAAACACTCGTGTGATCTTATTATGAAATTCGCCTGCGGCTCATTTCATAAAACCACACTCATGTTTTAAGGACCCTTATTACGTAACAGTTACATAAACTACTATTGTAAAATTACCTAAAATAAATATAATACTAACCATCCTAACCTCCATAGGCGTATCGTCATCAGTATCCGCATGGGGCTCCAGTTGTTCCCCGTCGGCCGCCTTCGGCCCCTCGGCCTCCGGTGCCTGCTCCTCCTTGATCATGTCCTTGAGCGGGATGGAGTCCTGTGGGTCAGCCAAAGTTGCATTGGCCACTTCGGCCTTTGCCAAATATTTTCCATGTTTAGATTTTCATTAAATGGGGGGACGGAGGTGTAAAGTACTAACAATCACTGAGCAAAGCCGCGGACGGACAGACGGACAGGCGGACATGGCGAAACTATAATGGTAGGAATCCTGCTCAGTGGTGGTTAGTACTAGAAAATTGAATTTCGTATAAGTATGTGTTTTAATCAAATCGACAAAGTTGTAAATCTGAAAAAATATTATTTGGGTACCTCCCAAAGTTGAAAATGGCCAAAACTGGCAAAGTGGCCAGGTACACATTAAGTGGGGAGTGTTTTTTTCTCTCTAACCCTAAAGATTGGGTTATCGTTGGATAGGTCTTAAAAAAAACGCGGCCAAGTGCGTGTCAGACCACGCATAATGGAGGGTTCCGAACCGGCTATCGAAAAAATTAATATCGCAAGGTCGTATCTGTCTATGTACGTAGTTTTTTGGAGATATCTCAAAAATGTCTTAACCGATAAAGTTCAAAATAATTTTCGTGGAATGAATATTCAAAGATGTATCTTCTTGAATTTTTTCATAATTTTTGGACTTACGGTTCAAAAGTTACAGGGGGGGACACAACTTTTTGACTTTCAGAGTGATTATTTCTGAAAATATCTACTTTATCAAAAAATGTTCAAAGGAACCTCAATGTTATTTCTAAAGACCTATCGATTGATGTGCATCATGTTGATATTTGGTAGAAAAAATTTTTTTTGACAAGTATGGAGTGCACCCCCTAAAAATTTTTTTTTTAGCAATCAGTACAAAACTAAGTAGCGGCATACAACATACACCTTATGTTAAAATTGGATAAAGACACGTCTCATACTTTCCGAGTAAAATGGCTGTGACATACGGACAGACGGACATGACGAAACTATAAGGGTTCCGGTTTTGCCATTTTGGCTACGGAACCCTAAAACAATTTTTGGATAAAAGTAATACTTTCGTAAAAAATAGCTCCGAAAGTTTTAAAAAGTGTATTTTATTCCCTCTATATCTCATTACATTACATTAAACATTGATCCCAGCGAAAAAGTGTAAAGAATCTTTTCTCCAATGTGCTCGGAAATATTCACCTTACTGTAGTAAAATTAGTACGTGAAATTCGTTATTATTTACTGATACAAATAAAAATAAATAAAAATCATTATTGTCCTCTTTTAGCGGACGACAAGTTGTACTTGCCGTCCGCATTGTTTTTTACCTTTTAAACATTTCATTCGACTAAGAAATACCATTTCAAACAGCCAACCGTCCGAACGGCAATCCCTTCAAAATATAGGACAGAGCGAGATAGTGAGATCAAAAAGCTTGCTTGTCTCGTTCTGTGTCATAGCTTGCATGACCACCGCGTCTGATCGTTCGAATACGGCTGCACATAATCATAGACAAAAAAACTTTTTTTAGGGTTTAAGCTTTTACAGTTGTGTGAAAGGAGCATATTTAATACTGTCTTAAATAGTTTTTGACGAAAATTGTTTTTTAAATATTATTTGAATGAACTTTGGCAGATGATTGGCAGTATAAGTAGTGCCAGTAGTGCTCTATACTCAAAAAAAATATTGTTAAGGGAAGCTAATTCATAAATTCATGATATTTAATTCTAACCTAAATATGTAATTTATTTAACTTACTTTATTTCCTCGCACATTTGGAGAAAAGCGTTATATTATATGCCTCGGCGGGAATAGAAATTCGTGGACTCGTCTTATATTTTCGGTGAAAAATCGCTCGTCCACGAATTTATCTTTCCCGTTCCCTTTTTTTTTTTTTTTTTTTTTTTTATACCACGACGGTGGCAAACAAGCATACGGCCCGCCTGATGGTAAGCAGCTACCGTAACCTATGGACGCCTGCAACTCCAAAGGAGTCACATGCGCGTTGCCGACCCTTTACAAAAAGGAGGATTCACTGTGTTGACGGCTAAAGGAACAAGAAGGTCCCTCATCGTCAACACACTGGGTCCTCTTTGAGCTCTTTGGCAACCTTACTCACCAGCAGGAACACAACACTATGATTAGGGTCTAGTGCTATTTGGCTGTGGTTTTCTGTAAGGCGGAGGTACTTCCCCAGTCGGGCTCTGCTCCAGATTTGAGCGATGACATTCACTGAACGTGCCCTACCACACTTAGCGAGATGCCATTCGCAGTGCCCATACCTCTCTTAATAATGTACTATTATAGTAGAAAATTTTATGTGGATGATTTAAGAAGAACATTTTTAGGGTTCCGTACCTCGAAAGGAAAAAACGAAACCCTTATAGGATCACTTTGTTGTCCGTCTGTCTGTCCGTCTGTCAATACCATTTTTCTCAGGAACGCGTGGAGGTATCAAGCTGAAATTTATATCAAATACTCTCAGGTCTATTGTTCCTTGGAGCTGTGAAAAAATCAAACTTAAAAGCCAACGCAATCAAAAGATACAGTCGGCACTCGCAAAACCTACGGGGTACTTCCCGTGAACTCAGAATCTAGAAATTTGGTACAAAGCAACGTCTTATAGCACAGATAAAGGAAAAATTGCGAAAACCGCAAACTTTTAGTTACATCATATAATTAAAATATTTTTAATAATTTTAAAGTGTACTACCCCTATACCTACAGGTTTGTACGGAACCCTCGGTGCGCGAGTCCGACTCGCACTTGGCCGGTTTTTTTTAATCATACACCGTTTGTGAGTTATTTACGAAAAACTGAAAAAAAGGGACCTTTACCTCGGGACCCGGGTACGTCCTTAAACTACCTCCGGACACGGGTATGTCCTTAAACTACGTCCAAAAGAGAGGTATGGGTACTGCGAATGTTATTTCGCTATGTGTGGTAGGGCACAGCACAGCGAATGTCATGTCGCTCAAATCTGGAGCAGAGCCCGACTGGGGAAGTACCTCCACCTTACAGAAAACCACAGCCAAATAACACTAGACCCTACTCATAGTGTTGTGTTCCTGCTGGTGAGTAAGGTAGCCAAAGAGCTCAAATAGGACCCAGTGTGTTGACGATGAGGGACCCTCTTGTTCCTTTAGCCGTCAACACAGTGAATCCTCCTTTTTGTAAGGGGTCGGCAACGCGCATGTGACACCTCTGGAGTTGCGGGCGTCCATAGGCTACGGCAGCTGCTTACCATCAGGCCGTATGCTTGTTTGCAACCGACGTGGTATAAAAAAAAATGCCCTGGCCAGGATTCGAACCCGGGACCTCCTGCTGAAAAGTGTCGGTCTTAGATTCGCCTATCTCTCTATTCGTATTCGTAAACATAGTATCCGTTGTATCACTATTGGTACAATACGCGAACAGTTTTGAGCTTCGATAACTCACAATTGCGATTTTCTTTTTTAGTTAGATAATATGATATGATTACTTATAGTAAAAAATATTTTCTAACAGTTTTTGACGCCGCGCTAGGTATTATATAGATATTTGTTAATAACAAGAAGAAAATTATACAAGATATATTTTCCTTTACCATACACATTGCATTCAACTATTTCAACATCATCTGTCATTTTATAACAGTTTGGTCAATAGATTATGTGAGCATAATCGAAAACAATTTGTCAAAATATAAGTGACCTTGAATTCTAAACGAATTACAAATGGCTAAGACGACATATGCTCTTGACAAAACCGTTATAAAATGTGAAGTTATGTTGCAATAGTAAAAAGCGACAGCCTGGTGGAGAAAAATAAAACTTAAATAATCTTTTCTATGTGTAGCAAACAAATACATGTATTATACCTAGCGCGATGCTAACAATTGTTAGAAAATATTTTTTATTATTAGAAATTAACGTATTCTAACAGGTCACAATATAAAATCGGACTTGTGATTTATGTCATTTTTATAGGTTAAAAAGGCGTTCCCGTACTCCACTATATACAAATAACCTTCGTCCGGCATCAGATTAAACATCAACCAACCTCAGCATCTTCCTCCTTATCCTCTGTCTCCTCGTTCTGGGCCTCCTCCTTGACCTCCTGCACCTTGAGCTCCTCCGCTATGTTCTCTATGGTCTCTTCCGGCTGTGGCTCCGGCGGCAGGGGGGGTTGGGGGGGTTGTTCTGATGGCAGTTCTGTAATGAAGGTAATGTAGTATGATACTCGATTTTTTTCATGTTTTTACATTCTACTGCACTATTACCATAGGGAAAAACTAGTAAATTGTTGGACAAGGGTCTTAAGTAGGCCATATTACCACGTGGTAATATGGGTTTTAGACCAGAGTTATACATACTATTTTTCACTGCAATTGCAAGAGAAAACTGATTATTTACGCAATGTTTACGCACAATGACTAATCTAAGGTGAAAATATGGTTTAACTTGACGGTCTTTTTATTTTTTTTAACTGCTTTGACACAGACACAAAATATAAACACGGCGAAAAAACGCCACACACGACGGCATAATTAGCGCTTTAAAGCGCTTCCGACAGACTTTAATCTTTTTTCAATCATTGTAAAAAAAAAACAAAATGATTTGTTAAGGAATTATTGTTAAGGAACAGTATATGCACGAGAAAAAAAAAACAGCGTTCTGATTAACTTCGATATGTGTTGTGATTGGTGGATTTATTATGGTGAAGTGTTCTGATTAGTCAATTTAAAATGTTTTGTAAATCATAAATATGTATACATATTTTTCCTAGATGCTAAATGTACTACTTTAGTCCGTCCGCCTTGGTAAGCATAATATGACACACTTTTTGATCATGAGAAGTGAAAATAAGCTTGGAGTGCTCACTCCATACAACTGGTTACTAGGAGATAAAAACAGACCTTACGGCGCTCTTATAAGATGTACAATCGCTTACGCGAGAGTGCACACCTATAATCTTCTACTTCAGGGGTGGAATCTTTTTTGGAATAGGTAAAACAAACCTTAAATCGCTGATATAGGGTGTAAAACCGCACGTACCTATGATATTCTCCTCCGGCGGCGGATCTTTGGGCATCGGTATGCTGTCAAGGTCAGTGACCTCTGGCACGACCTCCGGTTCTGGTTCTTCTGGGGGAGGGAGGGGTGGAAGGGGAGGGAGGGGCGGGAGAGGCGGGAGGGGTGGAGCTTCTTCCGGCTCCGGTGGTGGAGACGGCTGGGGTGGAACGCTAGAAAATAGGTTATTTAATGTGACACTATTATAAGTTCATCAATAAAATTTTAGATTATCGGGGTGGGTTAAAAAATATTATAAGAAAGCTCAAAGTATTTTATGAAAATACATGTTGATATTCGAAAACTGAAAACTTTTGACCTATAGTGTACAGTACATGTATATTCGGTGTCGGGGCGACGGTCGGATGCAGCGCTTAGCAACTATCGAGTGGGTAGATATTGTGGTCTACTCACTTTAGAATAACAAAAACAATACTTAAGTTATATTAAATACTAGCCTTTTGCCGCGGCTTCGCCCGCGTACTATAAGTACTCAAAAAGAATACGATACCTATGTTGATTTTCAGACTTTGTGACCACATTTGCCCCTTTTAGGGGTTGAATTTTCAAAAAACCTGAAACACTTGTTTACTCTTTTATCGTTAGGAATACTCCTGTGAAGTTTCGAATAAAATAGTCTAACAAATCTTGATTCGCCATAAAAATTTTGGACCCCCATTTTACCCCCTTAGGGGGTGAATTTTGAAAAATCCTTTCTTAGTGCACCCCTAGACCTTATAAGGAACCTACATGCCAAATTTGGAATCTCTAGAACCAGCGGTTTGGGCTGTGCGTTGATATGTCAGTCAGTCAGTCAGTCAGTCAGTCAGTCAGTCAGTCAGTCAGTCAGTTAGTCAGTCAGTCAGTTTCTTCTTTTATATATTTAGATTTTTCTTTGCATGTCGTAGCATAAAATTGTATAAGTATTTTGTGTTAAAAATTGATTTTTCATGTAAGTAAAGTTGTAATATCTTCTTTTTGAGAAATAAACTCTTAAACCCGAGATATGGAGCGCCACCCAAATAATGTTTTCAGCAGTTTAAGCACAAGACTAAATAGCGACACACAACACACGCCTCTGGCTAAAATTTTATTAATATAGGCTTTATAGTTTACGAGCTGTGGCTGTGACATACGGATAGACGGACATGACAAAACTACAAAGGTACTTTACCTTTAGCTACGGAACTCTAAAACAAAATGGTATCAACAATTTAATCGTTTGCAAATCATACCGCGGTCGAGTTTTCAATTCTATTTTACCTCTTTTTGAAATCCTATCCTGTAAAAATTCCATTAAAAACTTACATAGTTTCTTCGACGACTTCGGTAGCCACTTCTTCCACCACTTCCGGGACCTCCTCCTCTACTTCCGGTACCACTTCCGGTGGCGGCGCTTCTGGTTCTTTCACTTCCTCCTTTGGCTGTGAAACGGACAATTCTTTAATATAGTCTGGCAAACCATTTCTGTCAGTAGAAACGCGCGGCAAATTCAAAATACGTACATGTGGCAACCCTTTGTATTGAGACACCGTATTTCATGACGAACATTCCAATTCACATTGAATTTGTTTCTAGTGCATTTCACTCTCTCATCTTAAGCGCGAGTGAGATAGAACTCTTGCAACGCTCCCAATGAAATTTAAATTCATTTTAAGCCATATGTCAATTGCCTCAACCAGATTATCTGTTGCAGTTGATGACAGATCAGACGAAATATATCCGTCTCCTTTCTACACACCGTTAATGTCACCTAATGAAAAGGGCGGAAATAACAACTAAAATTAAAAACATAAAATTTGATGATCATTGCTGCTTTTTTCACTGATTCTTAGTGTTGTCATACTTTTGTTCGCTGTACATTGCTACTGCGTTCGTTGGTTGGCCATACTACAAAGTTAACCGTTAGGCGCCATTTTATTTTCAATTTATTGAATAAGAAATAGTAATTTGTTATGCACGGCTGCAAAGTGGTTATTTGGCGCGAGTGTTGAAATTGAAAGCTGAGCGAGCGAAGGAATCTAAGATTGAACCATGAGCGAAGCGAGGCTTTCAAGACACGAGACGCCAAATAATTTTGCAGCCGTGCGGAACACACAACTTTTCACCTCACTACAGCGAGGAAAATGCTTGATGCAAGAAAAATATAAAAATAATCGTATTTAATTTTGCCCTCTATCTAACATATCAAATTTATGACATAACACATTCAAATCCAAACAAAATAAACAAGAGAAAACTCATATCAGTCACACGTTGAAGGAGTTTTAAAATAAATAAAAACCGGCCAAGAGCGTGTCGGGCCACGCTCAGTGTAGGGTTCCGTAGTTTTCCGTCCGTCACAGTAAGTGTCCCCACTTAAGAGTTAAAATAACACCGCCATGTAGGATATGATATGAGCGTTCCACGTACAGCGACATCTATCGGCAAATTAAGTAAACTATTGCGCGCGAGCTTAAAGTATGGAACATGATTTTTATGGGATAATTCTTTATTGCGTGAACCGATTTTCACCGTTTTTACTTTATTTGAAAGCACGTCATTTCATTGTGATTTGATTTTGTAGAAATTGACAATATTTCAAAATTTCCAAATTTTATAAATCGAAAACCATTTCGAGAAATACACTTGTAGAACACAGAAACCATTTTTTTAGATTTTTTTAAACAGTATTTTTTGGAAAAATCACCAAAATATGTAAACCGGGAAATGACGTCACACGGCTGATTCAATACTACCATTATGAAAAAACGTTATCTTCCGGGTTTCCGTTTGACAACTTTGACACACACTACTGACAGTGACAGGAATGCTGACAGTTCATTCATTCGATTCGAATATTTGCTTGTAATTTACGTTTCCTTGGATTATTTTAATTATCTACGCGTTGTGATTTGTCACGGACCCTGGACTGCTTGCTTCTACGACGACCACAACTCGCTTTCTAACAGACCCCGAATTGCATTCTTCTACGAAGCCCTCACGATGGAATTCAGGGAATCCTCGGAAAATACCCCGGTTGGGGCTTTGATAAATATAAAGGGAATAAATATGGTACCAGGCGCACGATCGTGTGCCATCAAATATAGGTTCCGGCGCCTATATTGAATCAGCCGTGTCATGGCCGCCGAAGCGCATGCTTTCAAGAATAACGAATCTAGAAGACCCGTAAATCATGCCAAATTGTGCCTTTTTCGAGTGCTTTAATAGCTCAAAACATAAAAACAAAGCTCACTGAATAACTTTTCATTCGTAAGTACTGTTTTAAATACGCAAACATATTTTTTTATCAAAATTTATCAAAAACATTTTTGTTATTGAGTAAGCGAGACAGCTAAATAGGCAGTACCCACGCGTGAAACACGTATGTCCGAGTGTCATGCTCCTTTGTGTAGCGTCAGCAAATAATATGCTGATAAAAATGCACTTGTATTTCATTCTGTTCTCCTAGTACTTGAAACCGTTACTAAGCTAAACTTTTGTACTTTATGTGTATATATATATATATACCTATATACATAGAATTACTACGGTTATGTCATTTTTTTATTTATACTTCTGAACTAGAGCCTGTTGCATGACAATTTGTGAATTGTAATATTTGCTGAATGTAGGGTAGTTGCCGTGACAATACACCCAATCAAAATGTATTTTTTATAGGATATTTTACGGCACTTACGTCCTTTTACTATGATATTTCAACTTTTTGAAATAACTTAAAAATCGCTCAAATAACTCAATAGTTTTTCAATATAGTATTCATTGAAAGTAATTATCAGGCGCTCTTGAATTTTCCCATATTCAAAAGTTAGGAGACACATTTTTTTTTTGGATTTTTGAAGCTATTATATCCGCGAAAGGCTTGACTTTATCGAAAAATAGTCTCTAAAGACCCCTTTTCTTTTTTAAAGACCTATCCAACCACACACTACACAATAGTGTTCAATCGATAATAAAGCGATAAGGAAACAACGGCCAAGCGTGCCGGACTCCGCATAATAGAGGGTTCTTTACCTTCAATGGAATAAGAACCAAACTAATACCAAACGGTCGTATCTGATGCCTATGGAAGAAGTTTTTTGGAGATAACTCAAAAATGGCTGAATCGATAATGTTCAAAACAATCATCTTCTCAAAAATTTTCATATTCTTTGGACTTACGGTTCAAAAGTTACAGGGGGCGGGGACACAATTTTTCTAACTTTCGAAGAAATTATTTCTGAAAATATTTACTTAATCATAAAATGTTCAAAAACACCTCGATGGTTTTTTTATAGACCTATCGATTGATGTGCAATATGTTGATATTAGGAAAAAAATGTTATATGTATGGAGCCCCTCCCTTAAAATTTTTTTTTTTTGTAATTTCACTACATAACTAAATAGCGGCATGCAAAATACACCTTATGTTTTATTTACTTAGGATACGTCTTATCGGTCTTAACGGCCTCCTAGCCCAGCCGGTAGTGACCCTGCCTACGAAGCAGGAGGTCCCGGGTTCGAATCCTGGTCAGGGCATTTGTTTGTGTGTTTATCACAGATATTTGTTCCTGAGTTATGGATGTTTTCTATGTATTTAAGTACTTATCCATATTTATCTATTATATATATCGTCGTTTAGTACCCATAACACAAGCCTTATTGAGCTTACTGTGGGCCTAGTTCGATTTGTGTAAGATTGTCCTGTAATATTTATTTATTTTATTATTATTATTTATTATAGTTTCCTAGTAAAATGGCTATGACATACGGACGAATCGATGTACGGACGGAAGGAAAGACAAACATGACGAAACTATATGGGTTCCGTTTTTGCCATTTAGGCTACGGAACCCTAAAAATCACCCTATTTCATGTGTACGGGAGCGAACCCAATTTTTTATTTTATGATTTGATATATGTACCATTTTTAATACCTTTTAAGCAATTATCTTTAATACCAGAGAATAAAAACGTTTCTAGTAAATATAATTTGTCAGGTAACAACCAAAACTGCAATAAAGTTATTAAACTATAATCAATCTTGTTTTATTACTAATATGGTTCATTACGGCTATAAACTTGTGGTAGTAATTAGTGAGTTTTGGGTGTTACCCGATTAATTTAAGCAATTATCTTTAATACCCGAATTACCCGATAATGAAAACGTTTCTTGAAAGTATATTACTTAAATTTCTATTATTTTTATTTGCTCTTGTTCCTTTAGCCGTGAACACAGTGCATTCTCCTTTTTGTTAATGGTCGGCAACGCGCATGTGACACCTCTGGAGTTATAAGCGTCCATAGGTTACGGTAGCTGCTTACCATCAGGCGGGCCGTATGCTTGTTTGCCACCGTCGTGGTATTTAAAAAGTTTATTTGCTGTCGCTACCTACCAAATTAGGCACCTAGCGCTGATTCCCGAGACTTACAACCTGTTCAGGATAAGTGAATCTTTTGTACCATTATAATATAACTATGCACAATCGGAGATCACTCCTTTACATTGGTTTTTTTGAGTCGTGCGCGAGGTAGGCGATGGAAATGTAAGTACTAGGACAACAGGGATCATTGCGTAGTGTAATATAACCGTCGCTTACCATGCGCGTCTCTTTTGACAATCTATTATTGCATTAAAAAGAGAAACCTCTAAATCCGTAATAGCTACGCGTAATGGTAGATGCCTTTATACTGGTTTTTTTAGACGATCGTTCGTTATCTATTTCGTTGAACACTGGAATATTCGACTAGAGCACCAGAAGTTTAGAACAGAGATTTATTAATATTTTAAAAATATAATATGCTATTGACTTGTCATTTAATTTTCTATCTCGGTCCATCTCGCCCGCTTTCATATTGATGCGACAAGGACTTACTACGATCAATATAAATTCAAGATTTTATTTTTTTCAAACCCAAATGACTCTCTTTTTACTTCTATACGTCATTGTTAGAAATATGACGATCTTGCCTACACTACTGTAAATTATATTAGTTGGTCTCTGTCACACTTTGTGCAATGCGCAAAATATGGAAATCTCGCTTACACTCCCGTGTTAAGTATATTGGTGTATCTCTTTTACCCCTGATGCACATGTACAATATAGCATTTATAGCAGTGTGTAAGCATTTACAAGTGTGTGGATGCCGGAACACATTTCAGTTTTGTCAGCTATGAACGTCAGGTATCTTCCTCTTTTTACTTTAATCAAAGGGTTGGGGTATTAACCAATACCCCTACAACGAAGCGGACACGAGAAACTCAGAAAGATTTGTCAAAGCTGACAGCAGGAGCTTGCCGCGTGTGAGTTTTTGCAAAGCTCGGATAAATATAAATTGCCTGGCACACGAGGTACCAAAGCTTTGTTATTTTCGCGGAGTTCTTATGTCCAAACTGGCAGAGGCCTTTATTAAGTGCAGCCTTATGTTCCTTTACTATTTGTAAACGAAAACAGTATAGATGTGATGCTGACGTCCCAAATCTTCAAGAGTTTCTCCAAGAAGCCAACAATCATAAAGTGGATGACTGTTTAGTTTTATAATATTTATGAACCAACTGTGCACAACTTCCATTTTTAACATTATGTGTTAAATTGTTTAAATTTATGTCAGAATCAGATTTACTTTACATTCAAGAGTTCGAAGATAACAGCTGAGGTTATAACACTTGTTGAAAACAGCACCAAAGATCAAGTCAACAGCAAGGTGTGGCACTAATTGAGCCAGTCAAGAGAAGGCAACAAAATGCAAGACAGATGGAGCTCAAGTTCAAACAATAATGTGGGATATAAAGTTCTCAAAACAACCGCCTATCAAGAGAGGTGAAAGGCTTGAAGGGGTGGTTATTAAAGTATATAATTGAACATGATTTGGGTGTGACAATAGAAAAAAAAGGTGCTTCTTCAAACGGAATCTGTGACGATTTAGTTGTCAAGTTGAAATGTCCCTTTACAGATAAAACTGAGAAATTATATCAATTAAAATGTCACGAGCAAAAGTTGTTTCTGATTGTGGTAAATAAATTACAATTTATGGAAATAAAGTACTTATTTGATTAGTATGAATATTTGTCATGTTTAAACCTGTATCCTAAGTAGATCCTTAAGTACTTTCTGATGACTTGTCGATAATAAGTTAAATATCTTTCCTGTACTTAGAATGCTACTACTGGAGATGTAAAATTCACCAGGTCTTAATCAGGGGAGAAGAAAAAGGTATATTATGATAAAATTATTTTAATTTCGTTCAGTTATTCATTAGGCGGATACCATCATATACCTAGCACATCTGTGGTGGAAACATGACCTAATATAAAATATACATTCTCACACAATATAATAAATAAACCTACATAATAACACACATCAGCGTAAGAAAAACAACAAGATGGGCCTCTCCTCAGGTATCTATCTGTATATAGTCTCAGACAGTACAAACTTGCAGTACGCAGGGGTGGTCTTTTTCTCTGCAGCTGACCGTACTTCCCTCAGCTGATGGTGCCACTTGGGCCCCGGCGTCCTCGAGTGACACTTCTTAAAGTTAAAGCAATAGTTTCGGTACACTGCCTCTTTTCTTTTGAAGTCCTGAGTCCTAAAATATCCCAATCCTGAGTCCTAAAATGTCCTAAAATATTTGTTTGTTGTCCTAAAATTTTTGTTTGTTTGTTTTGTTTTGTCACATCCTGCAACGCTTGTTTAAACATTGGTAGTCGAGGTTTTAGACGTGCTTTCACTTTCTTTGTTTTCCAATACAAAAAGTTTTCCATATCTTCTTCCAACTGAAAGAAACGGACACACTATTAATAATATAGCTAAAAACTCTTGTAGATTCTAAGAATTCATTAAAATAGACACGCATTGTACTTACATTCAAGTGATCTTCGCAAATTAAAAGTCCCCTGGTTGGTAAACGATGCAAACCCGCTGCGACACACCACTCGGCTTTGTTACCCTCGAGAATAGTAAATAACCGGGCTATAAAGATGTGTTGCTTTTGCAAGTTTTCATTTGGTAATATTTAATGCAAGGCATTTTCAACAATCCTTGAAGATATCTTTCGAAGTTAGCGGTTTGATTTTATATTTTAAGTTTTGACGTTTATCTTGTGCTTAAAATGTCAAACTGTTTAAGCGCACTATGGTCATGCTATGGTTTTTTACGTAAATGTCAATTAATGTAACTATTTCAACGTTTTTTTAGGTGTATGAAACACAACATGTGACGTCATTTGGCTGAGCCTTTGACGACTGTTACATACGCCCTTTCTGCCCAAGTAATAATATTAATGGATTTTTCCACTAAAAGACATGGAGTTTCGCAAAAACAAAAATATACGGGTCTCTTAAAATTGTGTGTTCTTTCGGGCCAGACAATACAAAGTAGCACTCAAAAAAATTTAATGTTGTCAATTACAGGTACAATAAACACCTGCTTATACGAGTGCGGTTAAATTACAAATTTAGTTCAGAAATTCTTTTGTAATTTTTTTTCAAAAACTATTCAACCTATCAAGTTCAAAATAATTTTCCTAGAAAGTTTTTATAAAGTTCTACTTTTGAGATTTTTTTCATATTTTTAAAAGTTATGGTTCAAAAGTTAGAGGGGGGGGGGGACACATTTTTTTTTTACTTCTGGAGCGATTATTTCCGAAAATATTTACATTATCAAAAAATGATTTTAGTAAACCCCTATTCATTTTTAAATACCTATCCAACAATATATCACACGTAAGGGTTGAAATGAAAAAAAAAAATCACTCCCCACTTTACGTATAGGGGAGGTACCCTAATAAAACATTTTTTTCCACTTTTTATTTTACCACTTTGTTGGCGTGATTGATATACATATTAGTACCAAATTTCAGCTTTCTAGTGCTAACGGTCACTGAGATTATCCGCGGACGGACGGACGGACGGGCAGAAAGTTACATGCACGGATGCACCACAGAGAATTACAATCGTGTTCGAAATTCTAATGACTTTTGCACGCTAGCGGATAAAATAGACTTTTGCACGCAGATTTCGCGCTATAAACTGAGGTTTTCCTAGGGAGTGAGGTGAAAATGACTTTTGCACGCTAGCGGATAAAATAGACTTTTGCAGGCAGATTTCACGCTATAAACTGAGGTTTTCCTAGCGATGATGAGCGAAATGAGTTTTGCACGCTAGCGGAAAAAAATGGACTTTTGCACGCAGATATCGCGCTATAAACTGAGGTTTTCCTAGCGGTGATGAGCGAAATGACTTTAGCACGCTATCTGATAAAATAGACATAAGTAAGCGTAAGCTCCGCTCGTTCGATAAATAAATATTTAATTTAATTTAATATACCTATCGTCGTCTAGCACTCATTACACAAGCCAAGCCTTATTGAGCTTACTGTGGGACTAGGTTGATTTGTGTAAGAATGTCCCATAATATTTATTATGTGTTGGTACCTTCTGGTCCTCCGGTTGTATGAACTTGATCTCCAACGTGGGGAACTTGACCTCCGGGAACGCGATCTTGATTATTAGTATGTCCACCGATTATTCGAAGACGGCTGGACCGATTTGGAAAATTATTTTTTTGTTTGAAAGAGTATACTTCACAGTTAGTCCCATTTTAACCAGGTCAGGTTCTGATGACGGGATCCTGGAGAAATCGAGGGAACTCTTCAACTATTATTGGCACACCTATAGTTATTTGAGTAGTTTTTACAGCAGCTCGAGCATTTGCTTCTGGAAAGGTGTAGGCTAAGTGAAGTCGGTTATTTTCTGTGTTGGTACCTTCTGGTCCTCCGGTTGTATGAACTTGATCTCCAGCGTGGGGAACTTGACCTCCGGGAACGCGATCTTGACCTCCTCTCGGGGTGGCTCCGGCTCTTCAGGTGTCACTTCCGGTACAGGCTCCGCAGTCACCTGGGTAAAGATCGAAATGGCGTTAGTACTAGTCACAGATAACCTCAACCATTAGATAGATCATAAGTACAACTCGAGGTCACCACACATCAGCGCTCCCATACTAATTACCCCCCCATACTAATTTAGTATGAGACCGCGACCGCTTATTTCAGTTGAGTTAACGTTTTTGATCATTACTCGTGTGAATTAAAAATATCCACAAAAATCTAGTTATAGGGACCAACCTGAATTGTTATACTACAAAATGGTGTAAAATACTCATATACAAGATATCTCTATACTCAGCTTAGCGCGTTATTTCTTTGAAACTTAAGCTGCCAAAAAGAAGGGGTGCGGGAGCGGAACTCGCAAGGCGTAAGAGAGAGTCAGACATTAATGGTTGCCATGGAGACGTACTATGTTTACTGCCACTTCCAATATTAGTCTCTCACTATATAGAGTGAAATTACTTTGAGCGTGGCAGCGGGGGTCGCCCGGCTATGCGGGGTCTTGGGTTAATTAGTCTATGAGAATACTATTGAGATGTGCTGTTCGAATCGTAGAAATTAACGAATAAAATTGCGCTGATGTGTGGTGACCCCGTGCTCCTTGTAAAGGCTTAATGATGAGTAGTCTGTGGTACTAGTGGTCCGCCTCGAACCGAGAACTTGCAAACGACCTTGACCAATATAGTAAGACCCTTTTGAAGATTGTTTTTCGCCTACTAACTAGTGTAAATTATAAATGCTTACGTTTATTTCTTCTACTGGAATTTCCTCGGGAACCTTTTCTTCTTCCATAGGCTGAACCTAAATAAAAAAAAGTTATACATTGTACTCAATGTAATGTGTTACCTAGTCGGTTACTGAGTTTTGTTACTAGAGTTTTCATTAAATAAATAGGAATAGGTAGTAACATTTGAATACTGCTAAGAAGTCATTTATTAAAGAAATAGCTAATAATAATGTATATAAAATAATAGTAATAATTCACATCTCTGCAATGCACGGTCAGGCAGGTGACAGTTTAGTTAGAGCTGGGAATGCCTGCTCCGTCGTCGAACCCCAATAGTTTCGCTGCAGGTTTGAATTTGTGACGTGTGCCTCGTATGCACATACTGGTGGCTCGAATTATAGTAATGCATATCCTTGTTCTAAGCCAACCCAGTATCGTACTCAGCGATTTATTCCAGCGGTCCGCGAGGGCTTCGCCTATGTGTTTGACAAAGGAGGTCATCTGTGGTGCGAATACGCCATCGACGGAAGTCACGAGAGGGGTGAAGGTAGCGTGTTTCGCTTCGCAGGCAGCGGAGTATTTTCTTTGTTTTTCAGTCTCAGCAGATTTTAGGACAGAAGTGACATGGCGTGTAATGTAAGAGGGAGCGTCAGTGTCTACGACACGGATATCAAAAAGAGCCTCTCTCTGAGCATTCCATACGCCACGGCAAGATAAGTCGCCGCGTAATCCAAGGTCACCTTCTGTGATTATGGGTTCTATTGTGACGTTGCTCCATGCTTGGTGACATAGTTCAGCAAATAGATCACGAACTTCGTTGTGTCGTCTTGAAATTAGCCCCCCAGTCTTGCAGCAGAGAGCATGGTCGATATTAAATTGGCTGTTGCCACATCCATCACATGAGGGTGGCATTGAGTTTGGGGTTCTGTGATAGCGTATTGCCAGGGCATCTCTGAATTCTTGAGGGGATAAGTCGAGGTTATCTTTCTTCGTTGGTATAGTAGATAGCCAGGTGGAAGACTTTGTTTTCATTTTCAATGCGATTGATCTTTCTATAGCTCTTCTTTTGTTAGGGGGTAATTTGGCCAATATAGTGTCTAAAAGTTCGTTATCGCGAGCTTCTTTCATTGTTCGGCTTTCATTGCGTGCGTCAATCAGGGATTTATTGTGTTGGGCTAGGTCTACATGTTGTGTCCCGATCAAAGCTGATGAGAGGATTGAACAGCCTTTTTTAGAGGTTTTGTAGCTCAAATTATTCTCGGTGAATGGATTGGATATTGCCAAGCCACCTTTATGTACGGGTAGGGAAAACAGAGCGGCTTCGTCGGCAGTGATGTCGCTACCCATCATAGTTGGCATGAAATTAGCCCGTAGTGCAAGTGTCAGTGGTTCAAAAAGTTCGTTAGAATCAGCGATTACACGTTGTAGGAATGACCATTTGAATTGGGCAGCTTTGGTAAGTGCTGTGTAAGCTGCTTGGGGGGAGTCCTTATAGACATGTGTTAGTTTCTCGATTATTGAAATAAATTGCTTCACTTTGTTTCTTATAAAGTCTTCTTTTCCCTTGCCTATGTAACTACCAAGAAAGGGTGAACCTGTGGCGATGGTAATGTTAGTTCCTTTAAAAACATTTTAATTATTCATGTATATAATTTAAAAGCTTATTTAATAGTCAATAGATTACAATATATTGAAATGAAAATTATTGTCGCAGTTTTTCAGAATTCTTTATAACACTCGGAAAAAGGCGTAAAAAATGTACGTCAAAATTACACTCCTTGTTCATGTTGATTTTAAATCCTATTTATTTTTAGTCATGTTTAAGACGCATCAGTCTTGCACAATTCGGTAGATATATTATTTAGCTTGAATTTGATATATGTATTGTTCACGTGGGTCTGCTCGATAAAATACTAGACTACACGTTGCAAGTCTGCTTGTTCCATAGCAGTCGAAATCTATGTCTTTTGTGCAAAACTTAAAAATAGGTAATGTTTCAAATGGTAATATCTGTACGATAAAATCGCAATAAAACTAAATGGTGGTCACGAAATTACCTATAATAAACAGGTTTCTTACAAACAAGCAATGGAACCTCCTAAACAAAGGTGCAATATTTATTTGATTCACTTTTGTAAAGTACAATTTTTATAAATTTACCGCGTGTTTGCGTCTTCAGGCAATCTTGAGCTTTACAAGGATTTCCAATAAATTTCCCATCTGATTTGTATATTATTATACCATATTATGTTCATTAGAAATTAAGCTATTAAATCATTGCTTAAATTTTTTATTTCAATTTTTATTTTATATTGTATCAGTCAGAAACCTGGCGACCGAACTTAGTAACCGACTAGGTAATTATACAATGTGCTCACGAAGAAACCTAATATTTTAAGACCGACCGAAGCGATAAGACGGCCATTTGTTATATATCTACTTTTACTGTTTGTAACTTGTATCCCATCAAAAACATAATTCTAAAATGAGAGCCAAGTTCAATGCCTTGGCTGTTGACTTCAACTACAAAAGAAGTGAGATCTAAATGGGTGCCAAGTTCAGTGGTCAGTCCTGAAATTTATTTATAACAACATAAAAAAAATATAACAACTCAAAATATAATTTCTTCTTAAAACTTAGGATAATATATTGAAGCCTAAGGTTGACTTGTCTTAAAAAGCGCAAAAGCCTAAGGTTTGACTTGTCTTAAAAAGCGCAAATCAAAAAGATTTGCTTCCAGATTTATTTTTAGTCCCATTGAGTTTGAATACCCTGTATAGTCTTACCTCAACAGGCGCCGGTGCCGCCTCAACCTTAATCTCCTCAGTGGCCGTCGGAGTTGCCTCCTCCTCCTTCTTAAACGGCTTCTCAACAGCTCTGTAACAGAAGGAATACTACATATGATCGGCAGGCCTGTATCCAGTCTTTGGGGTTTTGACACACATTCATTCAAACAACCATGTGGATTGTGAAAAAAAAAGGTATATAAAGGTAAACAAATATGGGTGGCTGACAACTGCATTCGTGTGCAAAATATTTATTTTATTTTATTATTATTTACTAAGCAGGCAGGCAGTTATGACAACTGATATTGTCTGTATCCAGTGGTCATTACGATAGTTATCATTAACGAGTAGATGTATGCTTGTCTAATTTATTTTTGAACTGGTTCACGTTTTGTGCCGTAATCACGTCTTTTGGGAGTTTGTTCCAAGCCCTCACTACTCGGTTGCTCAGAAAATGTTTGTATGGGTTACTGTGGGACCTATCTCTTTCTAGCTTTAAGTGATGACCTCTCAGACGGGTGTTGTTAATATAGTGAAATAGTATTTTATACAATCGTGACATAATTCAGCTTCAACTTTTCAGCCGAGTACCATGTTGTACGAAGCTTGCTGAGTGGCTTAAGTAAGGTACAAGGATGATTAAGGCATGGATTGACAATGCCTATACAAAATCGCGTTCCTCGAACCTTCAGGCTAAACGTCTGTTTTGGGTACTAAGTGCCACAGCGCCATCTGTTGAGTCTGGAGTCGAGTTATTCTGTCAGCGTTAATCGCCGAACAAAATATTAGAAACTAGAATTTATTTATTTAATCTTAATTGCACAAAATAAGATGGTACAAATGGTGGACTTAATGCCATAAGGCATTCTCTACCAATCAACCAATGGGCTTAACAGAAAGGTTAAGTAGGAATTTAGTGTTTGTGGTGACCGATAGATGACGCTAGTGCTTTAGCCTGAAATAAGGAACGCGATTTTGTATAGGCATTGTCAACCCATTTCTTAATCATCCTTGGTAAGGTACGTGTTTGAAAAGAATGATTATGTCACTATTGTATACATTACTTTTTCAACGAGTGCTCAATATAGGCAAGCCGGTACGAATTGAGTTCGACGAAAGACCTGCTGCCTCTATACAATTGAGTAAGTTCTATTTCCCTTTGGCAACAGTGTTACAATATTGTATGAAAATTTTTTGTACCATCGTTGGCGATGCTACAATATGCGACCATAAAAGCTCTATCGAAAAGTATGCGTTAGTAGTTCGGTCTAAACACAGTCTCAATTCAAGCATTACAGTCGTCGAGTAGAATCAAGCATTTGACACATGCCAAAATATTACTAAAGAAATTAATTATCACTGAAATATGAGTAATTAACTGATTTTTATTAAAAGTGAATGTAAATCACAAGTTGTATAAATTGATGATGATTGATGATTGAAATGAAAATCATGGTTGTTATATAAAAGTGTGTGACTCCGAAGCAATGAAGGTAAGGCTGCGTTTCCACCGGAGATGAGCGAAGATGCGTTGCGAGGAATGTGTTTGTTATGATTGTTATGAACCAATCCTTAAGTGTGCGAGGATAAACAAATGAAGTGATTCTATTGGTGCCATATACAAGATATCTCTATACTCCGCTTAGCGCGTTTTCTTTGAAACCTAAGCTGCCAAAAAGAATGGGTGCTTAAAAAACACATTCCTTACGCATTATCGCTCATCTCTGGTGGAACCGCAGCCTAAATGGGTTTGTTTACCGTAATTTACTTTTCTATTGACCTTACATGTTTCAATCCTATGTTAAGAGTAGGTTTTCGATTTTGCTCAACTTTTTTTTACTATTCTCTCATTAGTGACAGGAATTAGCTGTGGTTGCATTGTTTCGATTTGAACTGTATGATTGTTTTATAACACCGACTGACTGACTGACATATACAGGAAAATGGAAAAAGTTTTCTTCAATTTGCGGCTTTTTAGTACGTTATCGTAAGTTGACCCCTATGAAACTATTGATACTGGATAGGAATGGAATCAATTGGCATAAAAAGTAACATGTGAAAAAAAAAGTTTACATTTTCATACAAATTGTATGGGAAAAGTTTTCCTCGATTTGTGGCTTTTATAGCCGGAATTTTTATTTGGTCCAATAAAAGATTTTGATCCTGGATAGGAATGGGATCGATTGGCATAAAAAAAAAGTTTGTCAAAAATGACATTTTTCTCGCATCCTGTATGTTATTTCCAAAATCTGTAAACGCCAATCTTCATTAATTTGAAATCGAGGGAAGGTCTTTTAAGACCATTTTCGCGTAGCAGCACTGGATCTGGTAGCTGCCCTCACTGATCCAAAAAGAAAATCCATCCTGTATATTAAAAAAATAAACCACAGATGACGCTGAAATGAAATTTCGAGTCCAGCGGGGTGTTTATGTGGTTGTCTCTGACTGAACCCTTACGCATCCTATGCCATTGTCTACATGTGTGTGTATACTGTGTGTGAGTGCATATCTGACTGGCCCTTTGTGCATGGTGGTGACGGCGCTATGTGTAGATTGATATCAACACGTACACATCCTCGTTGCCTTTATTCCTATATCTTCTATAAGTATGTGTGTGTGTGTGTGTGCATACCTGAATAGCCCCTTGTGCATGGTGGCGACAGGCGCTATGTGTAGATCGATATCTCTGAAATGAAAACACATACACATCCTCTCTGTCTTTATTCATAATGTTCTATAAGTATGTGTGTGTACATACCTGACTGGCCCCTTGTGCATGGTGGCGACAGGCGCTATGTGTAGATCGATATCTCTGAACACGTACACATCCTCTCTGCCTTAATTCCTATATCTTCTTTAAGTGTGTGTATATACTGTGTGTGAGTGCATACCTGACTGGCCCCTTGTGCATGGTGGCGACAGGCACTATGTGTATATCGATATCTCTGTACACCTACACATCATCTCTGCCTTTATTCCTATATCTTCTATAAGTGTGTGTATATACTGTGTGTGAGTGCATACCTGACTGGCCCCTTGTGCATGGTGGCGACGGGCGCTATGTGTAGATCGATATCTCTGGACGCGTGTGTCTAGGTGTATATGTGTGTGCATACCTGACTGGCCCCTTGTGCATGGTGGCGAAGGGCGCTATGTGTAGATCGATATCTCTCAACACGTACACATCCTCTCTGCCTTCATTCCTATATCTTCTGTAAGCATGTGAGTGTATATACCGTGTGTGAGTACATACCTGACTGGCCCCTTGTGTATGGTGGCGACGGGTGCTATGTTTAGATCGATATCTCTGAAAGCGTACACACCCTCTGCCTTTATTCCTATATCTTCTATAAGCATGTGTGTGTATAGGGTCTCTATCGGTTCCCATAAATTTTTACTTCCTATTTTTTCAGTCCATAACGTTTTCCATCATAATTTTTATTAGTCATATTGTCAATAGTCATAAAATTTAACTATCTAAATTGCTGGTCCGATTTTTGCAGGTCATCATTATTGTTAGTCATAAAATCTGTTACTAATAATATTCAAAGTCCAGATGGTATCTATAACATAATGTTGAAGGCAATATACTTGCTTATAATAATTGTTTTAAGTTCTTTAATCGCAGATTATAATGATAACTAGGGGTGTATATTGGTTTCCACAAATTTTAAGTTCCGATTTTTTATAGTCCATAACGTTAGCCATCATAAGTTTAAGTAGTCATATTGTCAATAGTTATATAATTAAACAACACAATTTACATTTCCGATAACTTACTGCGTCAAGGACACGATACTAGGTAATTTGAACAGAGGTCTTTTAATTGGTAGTTGACTTATTTCAATAAAATTCATGTCATGGCTTTTCATTTCGGGTTTTCTTACTTCATTTTTTTACATGTAATAATATTTATTCCGCATATAATTATTTTGTCTGTGTATATTATTAATCTTAGGGGTCGCAGTTCTAACCTAACCTAACCCGCTTCTGGTGATAGTTCGATTTCTTGGGGGACGCAGTACTAACCTAACTTAACCCACTTCTGGCAACAGTTCGTTTTCTTGGGGGTCACAGTTCTAACCTAACCTAACCCACTTCTGACAACAGTTCGTTTTCTTGGGGGTCGCAGTTCTTACCTAACCTAACCCACTTCTGGCAGCAGTTCATTTTCTTGGGGGTCGCAGTTCTAACCTAACCTAACCCACTTCTGGCAACAGTTCGTTTTCTTGAGGGTCGCATTTAGTAAACGTTATACTTTAAAAAAAATATGACTATTGATGTTTATGTCCATAAATCATAATGGATTTTATTTTATGAATATCGAAATTCGAAACAATAAGTCTATGGGACAAAAAAAAATATGACTATTGATGTTTATGTCCATAAATCATAATGGATTTCATTTTATGAATATTGAAATTCGAAACAATAAGTCTATGGGAAACAAAGGGATGACATTAAAACGATATGATCCACGACTATTAGTCCGATAAAATGTATGCCTTAAAATATTTCTGAATAATTATTGATAGACCTTCGAATGTTATACTCATCAATTTTATGCCTTTTGCGATTATAGTGTATTAAACACTATAATCGCAAAAATTATAGATCTTTATTATTAGAACTATGAAACGTTATGCTTTACAAAAATTATGACTATTGATGTTTATGCCCATAAATTATATGGATATCAATTTCTGACTATCGAAATTCGAAACAGTAAGTTTATGGAAAACAAAGGGATCCCGTGTGTATATACCGGGTGTGAGTGCATACCTGACTGGCCCCTTGTGTATGGTGGCGACGGGTGCTATGTTTAGATCAATATCTCTGAAAGCGTACACACCCTCTGCCTTTATTCCTATATCTTCTATAAGTATGTGTGAGTATATACTGTGTGTGAGTGCATACCTGACTGGCCCCTTGTGCATGGTGGCGACGGGCGCTATGTGTAGATCGATATCTCTGGACGCGTGTGTTTAGGTGTATGTGTGTGTGCATACCTGACTGGCCCCTTGTGTATGGTGGTGACGGGTGCTATGTTTAGATCGATATCTGAAAGCGTACACACCCTCTGCCTTTATTCCTATATCTTCTATAAGCATGTGTGTGTATATACCGTGTGTGAGTGCATACCTGACTGGCCCCTTGTGCATGGTGGCGACGGGTGCTATGTTTAGATCAATATCTCTGAAAGCGTACACACCCCTGCCTTTATTCCTATATCTTCTATAAGCATGTGTGTGTATATACTGTTTTTTTTTTTATACTACGACGGTGGCAAACAAGCATACGGCCCGCCTGATGGTAAGCAGCTACCGTAACCTATGGACGCCTGCAACTCCAAAGGAGTCACATGCGCGTTGCCGACCCTTTACAAAAAGGAGGATTCACTGTGTGCGAGTGCATACCTGACTGGCCCCTTGTGCATGGTGGCGACGGGCGCTATGTGTAGATCGATATCTCTGGACGCGTGTGTCTAGGTGTATGTGTGTGTGCATACCTGACTGGCCCCTTGTGCATGGTGGCGACGTGCGCTATGTTTAGATCGATATCGTACACACCCTCTGCCTTTATTCCTATATCTTCTATAAGCATGTGTGTGTATATACTGTGTGTGAGTGCATACCTGACTGGCCCCTTGTGCATGGTGGCGACGGGCGCTATGTGTAGATCGATATCTCTGGACGCGTGTGTCTAGGTGTATGTGTGTGTGCATAACTGACTGGCCCCTTGTGCATGGTGGCGACGTGCGCTATGTGTAGATCGATATCTCTGGACGCGTGTGTCTAGGTGTATGTGTGTGTGCATACCTGACTGGCCCCTTGTGCATGGTGGCGACGGGCGCTATGTGTAGATCGATATCTCTAAAAGCGTATACATCTTCAGCCTTTATTTCAATGTCGTCGATATCTACGGCTGGGACGGGCAACGCAACAGGGGACGACACTGTTGTGTTCGCTGAAAAAACAGATTTTCTATGAATTAAGTTGTCCAGTGGATGTTGACCCCACTTCCCTTATTTCTGTGTCCAAATTTGCAGTCTTTTATCTTTTTTTTTGGGGGCATATGCCCCGGTTGTGGTCACTGTGCCGATTATGGCCATTTTCAATTTTATTAAGATATAAAAATAAAAATTATTTATTTCAGATCAAAGATCCATATTATGTTAGTACTTATAATCTATATAGACTTTACAAGTCCATGGTTTATAGTTAAAATAAGAGTCAATTATAGCAGCACAGATGGCACTGTCATCTCTCAGTTATGGTTCAGTTGTTCGAAGCCATCGAAAAAAGTGGCCAAAACTGGCTCTTGGACCCCTTTCTGATTTTCATTAAAGAAAAAAAAAGATCTAATTTTAGAATCTTAACAGCGGAGATTCATATAAATAATATATATTTTCAATGACTCAGTTTTTTTTTTTTTTTTTTTTTATACCACGACGGTGGCAAACAAGCATACGGCCCGCCTGATGGTAAGCCGCTACCGTAACCTATGGACGCCTGCAACTCCAAAGGCGTCACATGCGCGTTGCCGACCCTTTACAAAAAGGAGGATTCACTGTGTTGACGACTAAAGGAACAAGAAGGTCCCTCATCGTCAACACACTGGGTCCTCTTTGAGCTCTTTGGCAACCTTACTCACCAGCAGGAACACAACACTATGAGTAGGGTCTAGTGCTATTTGGCTGTGGTTTTCTGTAAGGTGGAGGTACTTCCCCAGTCGGGCTCTGCTCCAGATTTGAGCGATGACATTCGCTGAACGTGCCCTACCACACTTAGCGAGATGCCATTCGCAGTGCCCATACCTCTCTTTTTGGCGTAGTTTAAGGACATACCCAGGTCCGGACGTAGTTTAAGGACATACCCCGGGTCCAAGACATAAAGAACAACATAAAGAATGTCATAATTCCTTCTTAACACGAAACGTCGTACGTCTGAATAGACAAACTCCTTCAATTGGCCTAAACCGGGCATCTGCCCTAAAACGGTTGAGGCTATTATTAATATTCTTCATTATATTGTTTATTAAAAGTTTTGTGTTAACTCAACTGTTTTTATAAACAATACGAACGACAGCAACTTAAGATAGGACCCAGAAGTGCGCGAGGGGGGGGACGGACAAACGCACTCAGGACAGCCGCGGACGAACATTAGGCACTGGTCCCACCGCGAGCGAGTAAGCTATGAGCTATCGGCTACTTTCTAGCCCAAGAAACGAACAAAAGATAATCGTTCCCGTGTAAATAAAAGAGAGATGTATATTTATAGTTCATCGCAGTGTGAACAGCCAGCGATGAACTATAAATATACATCTCTCTCTTTTATTTACCGTGCCTTAATCATGAACCAATGAGAATACTTAGCATAGTGGTATTAGTGGTATAAAAAAATCGACAAAAATTTGCGCGTCGCCTCCACACTTCGCGTTCGCGGCTTCTCACGCTAAGTGTGGAGCAGCCTTTAGGGCTGAAAGCAGCACTATAAATGTATAATGTGGCTTGCTGTCAAAGGAGCATAGAGATGATTATGTCTTTTCGAAATAATCTTGCTAGTGTTCCAATGTCAACCTTAAGCCACGGAGACTAAGGTCTGTTCGGCAACCAAGAATTAGGAATATGCATGATTTTTTTGGAAGACGTCATTCGATTCTATTTCCCTGTAGATTCAAATGTCTCTAATAAACCTACTATCTATGATAGCCCTGAAACGTCAAAAATGTGAAAATACGTTAGGCGTCTGCTCCGCGCGTCAAAACGCCCCATACAAAAAGTGTGAGGTTTGTGACGTCACCGACCACAAAGTTGCAAAAAACTGTTTGGAAGGAACAAGTTTTTGGAAGATTTTTGTAATTTTAGGCACGAAAAAATGCGTTTAGCTATATAGTTGTCATACATTTTTTTTCTTGTTATAACATAGGTAATCGAACTGAAGTTTCGAAAATACATTTGAGGCATAAAAAAAAATGCTTAAAATTTTACGTTTTTAAACCGCAATATCTTTAAAAAACCGTTAAAAATGATTACGGATTTCCACTTATTTATATTAATTTGGGGTTGTTAAACGTGTTTATGCAACAAATTCAATTAACACATTCAATGCCGGAAACCCGACTATCGGGTATTTTATGATTTCGTGCCCAGGCCGCACTACCCGATAGTCGGGATCGTGGTACTATAGCTATACATGACTAAATGCCACGCCGGAGGACCCGATATCGGGTACTGTTTTTGACGAACAGGGTTGCCGCTAAAATATTAGTGGTAACATACATACTCGGAAAAATTCACGATTTTAACCATTTTTCACTTGATGATTTTGATCTGGCGTGTGATCGCGAAGTCATAAAAAAACTCATTAGAGAATCCCCGTCACGCGTTCAATTTTCAACTTGAATTGTTTCTAATAATTACATATTGATGTGTATTATCTATCAGATTCCAGAGATGGACGTTGGCCTAATTTTCCGGTATAACGTAATAAGTTAACAAACCAACATAACAACAAATGTTTTTAGTGCAACCCTGTCGTGTACCCGACTGTCGGGTTCTTGGCGTGTAGTGTTGATTCGTTCGATAAGTGCGCAACTGTACCCGACTATCGGGTCGTATATATTTTTTGTGGCCTGGCGCGGATGTTTTGTTTGGCTGGGTGGCAATGAATGTGTTATAGTTATTTGTGCAACAAGAGAGGAAAGTTGGTTTTTCTTGCGAGTGTTGATTTTGAGTCCCGAGTAAGCGAAAGATGCTATAATTGAATCACGAGCGAAGCGAGTGATTCTAAGTTAGAATCTTGAGCGTAGCGAGGGACTCAAAAACACGAGATGTAAAATAACTTTGCTCTCGTGTGACACATACAACTTTTCACCTCAGTAGTGAGAACATATTAAAGGTTAAAAATATGTATTTCGAAATTGTAATAGACCCCGAAATATGAAGTGGCAGTTCATGGCCTTCACTAAATTAAAAAACTACTTTGTCTCACTCCCTGGAGTGACGAAAGTCGCACTTTCGTTACTCCAGGGAGTGACGAAAGTGCGACTTTCGTCACTGTGTATTCGCAGGGAAATAGGCTTGTTCGAGCTGCTGAGGTGAAAAATATTTTTCACGCATGTTCTCTATTGGCGTGGACAGTAGTTACCTTTAAGCTGCTGCTCTAGCTGAACCAGCTGACTCTTGATGTGCTCTATGGCCGCGTGTTTGTTGTCGTGGGGGCTGGTGGAGCCGGGCTTCTCCAGCAGCATGGATAGAGTCGGGGCGCCGGCCGACGGTGATATCGTTTCTGAGGAATAATTATGCAGTTTTTATCTGTTCATTTCCTAGAAGAATTTTTTTTTAATACCATGTGGCAAACAAGCATGCGGCCTGCCTGATGGTAAGCAGTTATCGTGGCCTATGGACGCCTGCTACCCAGAGGATTCACATGCGGCAACCCTTTTAAGAACCTATACAACTTGGCGCGGACCTCTACTACCCAGCCGGCCAACCCTCCATACAAAACAATTTTTTTTTTGAGTAAAAATTTTTTTTTTTATATTTTCTCAATTAGAATAAGATACTTATTATGCCCTTAAGCCTTAAACGGATCGCCACTATTTTTGTTGCACCTTGTATAAGTGATTAACCATTCATAAAAAAAGATTTAAAAAACCGGCCAAAAGCGTGTCGGGTCACGCTCAGTGTAGGGTTCCGTAGTAGTCCGTCACAGTAAGTGACCCCACTTAAGAGTTAAAAAACGTTATTTGAAAGCACGTCATTTCATTGTGATTTTGTAGAAATTACAGGTACAATAAACACCTGCTTGCTTATGCGGTTAAATTACAAACTTAGTTCAGAAATTATTTTGTAATTTTTTGTCAAAAACTATTCAACCTATCAAGTTCAAAATAATTTTCCTAGAAAGTTTTTATAAAGTTCTACTTTTGAGATTTTTTTCATATTTTTAAAACTTACGGTTCAAAAGTTAGAGGGGGGGGGGGGGGGCACATTTTTTTTTACTTCTGGAGCGATTAACTCCGAAAATATTTACATTATCAAAAAACGATTTTACTAAACCCCTATTCATTTTTAAATACCTATCCAACAATATATCACACGTTAGGGTTGAAATGATAAAAAATCCCCACTTTACGTATAGGGGAGGTACCCTAATAAAATAACACATTTTTCCACTTTTTATTTTACCACTTTGTCGGCGTGATTGATATATGTACATATTAGTACCAAATTTCAGCTTTCTAGTGCTAACGGTCACTGAGATTATCCGCGGACGGACGGACGGACAGACATGACGAAACTATAAGGGTTCCTAGTTGACTACGGAACCCTAAAAAGGGTTAGAACCCCGCCTCAACAGATGGGGCCACAATCATGCACACAGCGAATACGGTTATCGTACATACATATTTAAGGAACATTCACCTTATCTCTTTCTTTCATTTAATAGAATATCGAAGAGCGCCCCCTACAATAAATTTTCACCAGCCTTCTCATTCAGGCAAGACAAACACTATTTTGTTCGGCGCTGACACGTTGAATGGCCCATTCTGCTTTTCGTTGTACGGTCAGCTGCAGAGAAAAAGGCCATCGCTGCATACAAACTTTGTATGCAGGGGGAGTCTTTTTCTCTGCAGCTGACTGCACATAAGTTTTGACACATTTTCGTAAAATGCATTTTTTTTTTAATACCACGACGGTGGCAAACAAGCATACGGCCCGCCTGATGGTAATCAAGCAGCATCAGCTACCGTAACCTATGGACGCCTGCAACTCCAAAGGAGTAACATGCGCGTTGCCGACCCTTTACAAAAAGGAGGATTCACTGTGTTGACGACTAAAGGAACAAGGAGGTCCCTCATCGTCAACACACTGGGTCCTCTTTGAGCTCTTTGGCAACCTTACTCACCAGCAGGAACACAACACTATGAGTAGGGTCTAGTGCTATTTCACTGTGGTTTTCTGTAAGGTGGAGGTACTTCCCCAGTCGGGCTCTGCTCCAGATTTGAGCAATGACATTAGCTGAACGTGCCCTACCACACTTAGCGAGATGCCATTTGCAGTGCCCATACCTCTGTTTTTAGCGTAGTTTAAGGACATACCCAGGTCCGGACGTAGTTTAAGGACATACCCCGGGTCCAAAAAGAGCATATTTTAGCCTTGGCCATTACTTTCATTTGCTGTTTTGTGACGGAGAAAGAGGCTTAGTTAGGCTATCAATCCCGATGGCTTAGTTAAATAATAACAACTGTAAATATTCTTAATCACAGTAACTCAGTGGTCCTTGATTGTCTCCCGATTTGTATGAAAATAAGGCATTTACCCATAGACATATAAATTAAGAAGACGTAATCTCACGAAGATAAAACTGTGATTCCATAATGAGCCGCGATCTCGTGCACACACACTCACTTTTGACGTTTGAACCAATCACCGCTCGTCCACGAGTTGTAGATGTGTGCGTGTCACGCATAAACACGAAATAATCGGCTTATTATGGAATCACAGTTTTGTCTTCACGGCGTTACGTCTTCTTATTTTATACGTCTATGCATTTACCACTGTGTTACCATCTTTTTACATTAATCAATATTAATATATGAATTTTGGTTAACAAATTCCTGTTATTTGGTTCAGGTATAATTTGGGAATACAATTTTGTACACGAAATTCAATGTCTATCATACTTTTTTCTGGCAATAGATTAATGGTCACGAAAAAGTAGAATGAGCCGCAAGCGTTTTTGTCCAATTTGAAAAGAAACGCTTCGCCCGCTTGGTTGGTACTGAGGTTCGCCAACTTTGGTCACTCTACTCACCAACGACGGTGGCGGGGTGTGGTATGTGCTGAGGGGTGGTGACCACCGGCGAAGATTTGAGCAGTGACGTCAATAGCGGCGACGACGGTGGTGGTGGCGTTGCTGCAAAAATACACGTGATGAATTATGTTCATGTATGGTAATCGATTCGTTTTGTTGTGAGGATCAAAAGTCAGAAATTTGCATTTGTTTCGGGGATCAATGTTACTCTGCGTTCGTAGGAAACACCTTAGACGGTATCAGTGTTGTTTTTTAAATATCGTACTTTAAAAAAATCGTAAAAGTTTTGAAGCTTGATCTTTGAACCATTTCAATAGATTATTTAATCCTCATTTTATCATCATCATCATCATTTTGCATCCTGTCAACTAAATTTCATTGCATAACAGGCATGGTGAATTGTTTTCAGGTATGGTATCAATCGATTCGTTTTGTTGTGAGGATCAAATGTCTATATGGGGCCAATTGCGTTAAAGCAACACAGAAGTCAGAAATTAGACTTAAAGTCTGAGATTTGAATTTGTTTTCCAAAACGCTCCTAACAATTTTGTAAAAGTGACGTCACGATACGTTTAAAGTATGAAAAAGTTATGAAATTGCTATTTTTACAGTGAAATGTTGCGTTTATGTATGTATATGGTTGCTATACAATTCATTTTGCAGTTAACTGTAAAAAAGGAATGGTATCATTGTTTTTTTTAAATTTCGTACTTAAAAAAATTGAAAAATTTTGAAATTTTGAAGCATGAAATCTTTGAACCATTTCAATAGATTTTTTTAATTTTCACTTTATTTGGATATATTGGTACTTCTGCTGACTACACTGCATTCTACTTACTAAAGTGTGTCGTACAATCACCAGCAAAAGTATCTTCCTACAAAAATATGTGACACGCTCTTATTTGTAGGGCCATAAGAGCGTGTCACATATTTTTGCGGCCTTCGTGAAGGAAGATACTATTGCCGGTGACTATACGTGACGTCACATACCGCGTGGCTGCATAGAACTGTATGGTATGGAAGAAACAATTTTTTTAGGATGAACTTTCGGCCAGATACCTACGGCTTGACTTATCTATACTTAAATATACTAATATTTAGTATAAAAATAAAATTGTTAACTGCACGCTAGCTTTAAAAGTATATATAATATATTAGTGTATTAGACCGTAAGCCAGGAACCAATTTCGTTGGTCATCGCGTCCCAGGCGATAACTTGTCAAGTACCAACGGCGTGGCAGCTGACCTTCACGAGGCTTCGTTACACATCGCCCCTGACCACTTCACAAGTTATCGCCTGGGACGCGATTGGCCATGAAATTTGTTGCTGGCTTATGGTCCATATTGTAAGTGAATTTTGTAAATTCGTTATGTTATGAGAAATAAATGTCGTAAACCAGATTTGAAAAAGTTTATAATATTTTACGTTAAGCTCAAACTCAAACTCAAACTCAAACATTTATTCAGTAAGTAGGCCACAAGGGCACTTTTACACGTCAAAGTAAAAGAGAGAGAAAAAAAAATCAAACTACACCGGTTCTAACCCTACACCTCTGACCCGAGAAGAATTATGTCCGGCAAGAAACTCGGCGGGACTTATTTTTTCAAAACAACAGTACATCAAAACTAAACAATACATATAAGTGCGTTGTTCTATAAGAAAACATATCAAACCAAGGTTAGATTAACCAACAATAGGTTATAGTTTAAGAAAAATACCAAAGAAAAAAGATGAGTCCAAATCTGACTATTGAAAATAAATTACATACAAGTTTGATATACTTTCTTACCTGAACTGTGTCTTCTACATAAATTTCCAAATTATAATAATCCATCATCAACAGTTAGAAACAAACTTTGAATATAAATAATATAAAAAAAGTACTTAAGTGATTCTAGTATACAATAAACATACTATTTCTAAATTATACTTAGAGATGTATAAGGTCTCCAAGTGTCTTGATCTATATATTCTATATAATAAAAAAATATGGATAATCAAGCACCGAATGTTGTGTCTAAAGCCAATTAAACTAAAATTAAATATGATTAATAAAAAGTTACGTAAATGTGTTGCCCCAGTTAGCCTAAACAGACCGGTCTCCACAAACAGCACCCGTTCACGAGTATGACGCATATCTCAGCCATCGCCTCCCTCAACCTTTCTTCGGGAAAGTGGCGACCCGATCAACGACGCCACCATAAGCAGAGCCTTTTAAGCGAGCATGACATGTTCAAGCTGGCGGGCTTTATTAAATTAAGATGTCACACGACGTAGGAAAAGGTATCCGGTGGCCATTTTTGTCTTTGTTTCAAGTACTTCCGGCTATTTCGGCACTGACAGACTTAAATGTTTACTCTCTCTACAATTAAAAGACTAAATCTCTCTTTGAACTTTCACGTTTGTGGAAAACTTAGATGGAACCCTTTGATTGCCCTGCGCTCTCGCTCGTCTCTCCTCCCTTTCTTTCAGCCAGCCGGCGCGTCTGGCTGTCTCTCTATCGCGCGCCCACTTGGCTGTCTCAATGGCGGTCCATAGCTCGCGTATTCGGTCGGGATGTATAGCGCCATCTCTGCCATACCTACTGCAAGTTCCATAAGACCATCCCGTTGTCTTGGTGATATTATTACTTACATGGAGCACTCTGATTGGGTTGTGCCGGCGGCCGCCAAGTCCTCTCCACTCTCGCTCGTCTCTCCTCCCTCTCTTTCAGCCAGGCGGCGCGTTTGGCTGTCTCCCTCTCGCGCGTCCGCTTGGCTGTCTCAATAGCGGTCCATAGATCGCGTAATCGGTCCTCTGACGTCACCGGATTGCGAACTTCGTTTATTTCATTCTGGAATACAGGATGTTTTTTCAATAACTAGCCATATTGTGAGAGGTGATTAGGTAAGTCATACTGAACAACTTTTTCTATGGTGTAATAACGAAAAGAGATTGATGGTGGTTCTGGATGGATGGATGGGCAGAGTCAGGGAGACGGCGTAGTATTGAAACACCTTACATGGTAGTTGAGTATAGAGTTCATCTTTATTAATGAATGCCTACCTATTTATACACATAGGTTATCGCTGATACAAGCAATATGCGTTTATGTCGCAGTAAACCAGAGTGTTACTGCTAAACACTAAAAGTGGCTAACCCTGAAATCCCAAAAAAATATTTCGCATCCCCATAGAAAACGTCAACGTCTGATCGGCCGAAATGTATGAAACAACCAACCTAATTCCCTAATTCGGTCGCGTCGTCAGTTGTTCTTGCCCGCGGCCTGCACAGTTTTTTTGTTCGAAGTTGAACTACTCATTGTAAATGAGTGTACTCTGCGGCTACACTGCCCGAGCTGACGAGCGCGGCAATTTCCGAACGAATCTACGAGGCTTGTGTAAACCCGCCTAACATTCTAGCTTTAATCTGTCAACCCAGAAAAAAATACTCCATAGACCTTGTCATCGGATCAGCTAAAATGTACTTGCATGCTTGACAAACCCAAACTGGTTCTGGAGTACCCACCCTGATATTTCAATACATTACAGTAGAATAAAGAAGTACTAGATTTAGTAGAAGATAAGATAAGATAGGGCCTCCACAAGATCCTTCCATACTTTCTATCTTGAGCACCATCATATACACAAACACAAACCTTCAGTTGTTCATACTGGCGGTTCATCTCAGCCACAGACTCCTGTATCTCAGCAATGCGCTCCTGCGTGAGCTTCTTGAGTATGCTTTCCTGCGGAGTCTCCACTGCGCCTTCCGAGCTGCGTTTCTTTCGCTTTGGGGTCTCGACATGTTCTAGTAGTACACCGTATTGGGCCGCACAGCTGGAGAAGATAAAGTAACCTTTATATCAAAAGTTTTTCTTGTGTCTGTTACTTCTACACACTTAAATCACTGAACTGATTTAGATGAAACTTGGTATTGAGAGTTTGAGTCCCGGAAAACGACAATAGTTTACATCCTGAAAATCAACCCCTGAGGACCTCCTCAATATTTTCGGGATGGAAAAGGGGGTTGGAAGTTTGTATGGGTTATTATTAAATGCTAAATCGATTTAGATGAAATTGGGTAAGGAAATAGTCCCAGTTCTGGGGAAGGATATATAATAGTTTATATCCCCGAAATCATCCCTTAGGGGGTAAGATGGGGTGGATTACTAATTCCATCAAGACAAAGTCGCGGGTAAAAGTTAGTACTTTCCACTCTCTACTAGATGAACCACTAGGACATGAACAACCAGATTATATTTAATAATAAACTGTAATTCAATAATAGAACAATGGAAAAATAGAACTTCCGTTATTATAAGTTCGAAAAACAGCTGTTTGTTTACAAGCAATAAGTATTAGGTACAGAAAATATTGAAATACATTAAAGTTATTTGTTTTTCATGCTTGAATGCAAGATGTTCATAATTTATATTGTTATATTAATTGTTATTGTTAGTTACCTTTTCTGAGAATACCAATCTGCAGGCCTATTAGGTTCTCCCACAGTTTTCAACGCCCTAGACACAGACATCCAATTCTGGTCTCCACTCCTGACCACAGCGGAAGCCAGACATAGCTGTTCTCTAACGTTCCAAGTGTCTAAGGGGATCCTTTTCAACTGAAGCCTTTCTTGTATGGAACTCATTTTGAGGTTATGAGACACTGTTGATGTTTTTAATTTTTCACACCGATAAAGTTGATATCTTACTACATTCTACATAATTAGAGTAGTTAAACAAGATTACAACACGTTGCATTTGATAGCATTTTTGTTTAAAACGACACAAGCAAATGAAATCGACGGATCGAATATACCAAGCTGAATTGTTTGAGACTGCTAAAAACGCTGTAGTTTACATTACATAGTTGTCAACTTTTTCTACATGTTGGCAGCATTGATTTTTGCTCGCCGTAACGCCATATTTATCGCCATTTTGGTAATTTGGTCGTTCACGTTTCTATCTCATTTTCATTTCTCTTTTAGTGAAAATAAATTCGATTCTGTGGTTATTATGTCGATTTGGCGCTTGAAGACATTCAAAATGTAGTTAATTTTTGATTTATTGTATGATAATTAAATAGTGTTAACCGGGAAGGGTACGTCTCATTTTTTGTCCGTTTGTATTTTGTTCTTGAATAAAAGCTTGCTACAATTTTATTGACAATCAGTACCTACAGCTGAAAAATATAATTTCATAACATAACTATGTTTCATAAGCCAGCTAGAGAATCAGATCAGATCCCAATATTGATAACATAAAAAATATACTTATCATTTTTTAAATTACAGGATATAAACAATAGTTCTAATATTAATCAGCTATAAATAATTATTTATTTGGCCTGTAGGTTGACTGAGAGAAAGTCTTTTGGCATTAAGTCTGCCTTTTGTAACTGAATATACTGTGCAATAAACTCCATTAAACGGATTTTGTAACTACCTGTGGCAAATAGTGTGTATCTTGCTCCTAGATTGTATGTTCTTAATTTATCAATTTTTATTTATATATGTATGGTTTATGTAAGTTTATTTTTATTTTATATGCGTAAGTTTATTATTGTTTAGCTTGTTGATTTGAATTTGCAACACCTACGTATTTCTGATTATTTTCAATGGTTTCCGCTTCCCAAAGGTTGTCTGGAAGAGATCGCTTTTTAGCGATAAGACCGCCAATTGTTTTATCTCTGAGTATTCTGTTTGTAACTTGTATTTTATGTGTTTCTTTATTTTGAGGTGTGCAATAAAGAGTTTTTATGTTATGTTATACTGTGCAATAAAGTTTAAATAAATATATAAATCTATTTGTCTGGAAGAGATCACTCTTTAGCGATAAGACCTCCAATTCTTTTGCCTCTGCTTTTTGTTTGTGACTTGTGTATACTATGTGTCTATTATTTGAGGTGAGCAATAAAGAGTATTTATGTTATGTTATAAATTATTGAAATTTGCAGGATGTGGGACGTGAAAGCGTGTCGGAGCTGCCTGACAGTGAAAGGCAGGCTGGAGAAAATTGGAGACGCCTCCAAGAGACAATACACTGCCATCACGGGTCTTCAGGTATAAGGAATATATTATTTACATATATTGCTGACTAGGTTCAATTAAGGTCAGGGAGGATGGGATCAGGAAATTAATGTTCCTTTCCCTAGTTGAACCTTCACTTAATTTTCAAAGGAATTGTGGCCTAAGTAAGGTACAAGATTAGGCAGGCCCACATCTGACACACCGCCTCGCGAGGAAATTACCACACAAGCTCGGCTAGTGTAAACGTGCCCTGGCCGAGGCAAACGCACGCGCGGTCGCAATGCCTCGGGTGAGGCACGTCCACACTAGCCGAGGCGCCTTGTGCGGCAATTTGCCTTTTTCACTCAATCTAATTTTTTTTTAAATACCACAATGGTGAACAAGCATACAACCCACCTGATGGTAAGCTGTTACCGTAGCCTATGGACGCCTGCAACCCCAGAGGATTCCATTCGCGTTGCCTAGCCTTTAACCTTTTGACCGCCAAGCATTGAACAAAAATGACGCGTCACCGACGCCACGTAATCGCGTTTTGTCAAGCGAAATTGAACTTTGCGGAAGGCCGCGTAGGTCCCTATTGCATTACAAAGCCTGTCAGCTGTAGCCGTCGTTGGCGTCCATGGCACAACTTTTTGATGTCGGCCACAGCCGACTGTGGCGGTCAATAGATTAAGAACCTATACACTCCTTTTTTTCCTTTTTATTTTTTTGAATATGTATTATTGTATTAGTAAAATTTCCTAAAATAGTCTTATTATATCGCGATAATATCGCCGAAATTCGGGAGAGCACATGTGTTTGCGTACCTGACATATCCAGACTGGTTTTGTAGGGGTACCCTCATATTTCAATACACTACATGCCTTTCCCTCGGGATGGTCCACTAACACTAAGTCCACTTATTCACACTAAGTTCTTCACTTATCACTGAGTCCACTTATTCACACTAATACATTGTCTGTTTTGTTAAAGTTCTTACACTACATATGCTAACCTAATTAATTTCATCTAATTCTACAACTCAGCCTCTCCTGACTCGTCATGTTCTGAATTCCCCGTATTCTCAGGATCATGATCAGACTGTGAGAGACTTTCATCGCAATCTATAGCTAATCTCTTTGCTTCCATGTCCTGTGCCGATGACGGTGATCTCGCCCGTTTACTGGCTGGCGGTATGCGTTCCTGGCTCTGGCTAATGGTATAATCCTGAGGCCCAGAGACCCCTATGATCTCAGCCCACAGTGAGGCTGGGGGAGTCGCCATTACTTGTACATCGTTTTTATCATCGTCATAACTTTCTCGACCCATTCTATCCTTTTCTGTGCAATGTCCAATCTCACGATGCAAGTTCTCTGTTGTACTCTGGCGAGTATCTCTCTCCTCTCCCCCATGACTCTGTATCTGATTAATGTGTCTCTTCATCAGCTTCCCATTCCATTGTATTATATACCTACATATACCTTGTCTTTTCTCTATGACTCCTTTCAACCAGCGTGGTCCCGAACTATAATTCCGGAAGTACACTGTCTGTCCCGCTTGAAACGAACGGACTTCAGTGTTTTCATTCTCATCACATGTCTCAATTTCCTTCTGATCCTTACATGCAAGAGGATTCAAGTGATCGAATTTAGTTCTGAACCGCCTATTATTTAAAAGTTCGGCCGCTGACTTATCATTGGTACTATTTGGCGTCGTACGCAACCCATATAGTATTGTAGGTAATTTGATATGCCATGGCAGTGTGGACTGTTTCCTCAACTTATTTTTGACTGTTTGAACAGTTCTCTCTGCCTGTCCATTTGATGCAGGGTGGTAAGGTGGAGTCAAGACTTGTTTTATTCCATTTGTTGATAAAAACTCTCTAAACTCCTCAGAAATAAAACTTCTGCCATTATCACTAACCAAGGTGTCAGGTAAACCTTGTTCTGCAAATATGCCTCTTAATATATTTATGAGTGTCCCTGAGCTCATGTCAGAAACAATCTTAACTTCCGGCCATTTTGAATAAGCATCAATCAATATGAGAAATGTTTTTCCTTGAAATGGTCCGGCATAATCAATATGTAACCTTGACCATGCCTTCTCAGGCCTTATCCACTTATGGCTGACATTTGTGGGCATATTCCTATTTTCAGCACAAATCTCGCATCTTTTTACTAAACCCTCAATTTCTTTGTCAATAGCCGGCCACCAAAAATAACTTCTAGCTATGGCTTTGGTTATAACAATTCCGTCATGATTAGTGTGCAATTCCTGTAGAATATACGGTCTCATTTTGTCAGGTATTACTACTCGATTACCCCATAGAATACAATTTTTATATTCTGATAATTCATTACGTTTCTGCCAGTACATTTTATATTCTGCGTCCACTTTGCTAGGCCAGCCGTTTCGAATCCAGTATAATACCTTGCTCAGTATATTATCTTTAGTAGTCAGTTTAGCCACATCATCCGCTGACAGTTCCAGGTCAGATGGAGTCTCTTCAATAAGCAGTACTCCTAAGTATTCTTTCTTTTCTGACGATTGACCATGAGTTGGCCATCTACTCAAAGCATCAGCATTTCCGAGATTTTTACCTTCCACGTACTGTATTGAGTAATCATATGAGTTCAACAGTAAAGCCCAGCGAAGCATTCTTGGAGATATTACATTGGGAATGGGTTTTTTAGGTTCAAATAATCCTAACAACGGCTTATGATCGGTCCTGATCGTTATTTTTCGGCCACTAATGAACTGATGAAATTTCTTAAGGCCGAAAACTACAGCAGCGGCTTCCTTGTCTATTTGACCATAATTCCTTTCATGAATATTCATGGTTCTTGAAGCAAACATTACCGGTCTTACAGACCCATCCTCCATTACATGTTCCAATACAGCTCCCAAGCCAAATTGCGACGCATCACACGACATAATAATTTCCTTATTCACATCGTAATGGACTAACGTGTCCTTACCCGATAACATACTGCGTAACTTTTCAAACGCCTTTTGATGAAGCATAGTCCACTGCCATTTGACCTCTTTGTTTAACAACTTATATAGCGGTTCTGCAATATTAGCCTTGTGTGGTAGAAACCGGTCGTAAAAGTTCAGCAATCCTAAGAAAGCTTGGAGCTCTTTAACATTACTTGGGGCTGGCGTACTCTCAATTGCATGAATCTTGTCTTCACAAGGATGTATACCATTTTCATCAATGAGAAATCCCAAAAATTTCACACTCCTAACTGCAAAATTACACTTTTCCTTGTTTACCCTTAGTCCAGCTCCTTGTAATCTCTCTAACACCCTTTCTAATCTTGAGTTATGCTCAGCTCCATCAGACCCACTCACAACAATATCATCCAATAGCACAGCTATGCCGCTTATTCCTGCAAGCAAGGAAGACATTAGTCTTTGAAATATACCTGGGCAAGCTTTTACCCCAAAAGCTAAGCGTTTCATTTTATATAGTCCCTTTGGTGTATTTGTTGTTAACAGCTGTGCGGTTGACTCATCTACGCTAACCTGAGTATATGCTCTTTCCAAATCAATTTTGCTGAAAACCTTGCCGTCTTATATAGCTGTGAAAGCTTCATCAAGCGTAGGCAATGGGTATGTATCAGTATCGGTCACCATATTTACTGTAGACCTATAGTCTCCACAAAGCCTAACATTACCATTTGGTTTCAGTACTGGTACGACAGGGGTAGCCCATTCAGAATGTGCCGTTGGTACCAAAACGCCTTCATCTACTAAGCGGCCTATTTCCTTAAACACTCTTTCTCTCAAAGCAAAAGGAATTGATCGGCTTTTCAAAAACTTAGGCACTGATCCTTCCCTGGGTGTAATATTCACCATCGGGCCTTTATACTTCCCCAACCCTTCTTGAAACACATCACCATATTTCTGAAGTAGAGTTTTAACTTCATCGCTGTTTATTTTCAGATGCATCACTCCTTCAACCCGTATTCCTAATGGCTCAAACCACTTACGCCCTATGAGACTGGGTCCATTACCCTTGGCAATATATATCATAAGTTTATTTTGTAGTCCCTTAAAACCAACTTTCACTTCGATTTTTCCTAAAATATTTAAACTGTTCTCGGTCCAGGTAGTCAATGTGACATCCCGATCTTCCATCACAGGCAATTTCCCGTTCCAAATGAGTCTGGCTGTCGTTTCCGAAATCAGAGTATATGCATCAGAGTACATCCTGAGTCTACCTCCATCTCAATAATAGACCCCTCAATTGACACTTTCACCATATAAGCATCAACTTTATTGCCTCTTACACTGTTTATATTTGCATACAACCCATTACAATTTGGTTTACATCCACCCTTTTTATTTTTGACAGAACATACTGCCTCGATGTGCCCTATATTAGAACAAAAGTTACATTTACTCCAACGGAACCTGCACTCCTCTTTATGCTGCTTACTACATCTGAAGCATGATTGACTCTATTTATAAAACTTCCTGTTAGTGATTTTGTTTACTTCCATGGGTTCATCGACCTCCACATTTGGTTGAGACGGTCCTGGCACTACAATTATACTGGAGTCAAAAGTGGCACTCTCATGTGAAAACGCTATCTCAGATGCTTGAGTAAATGTTAGTTTATCACATTGTAAGAGCTTCCTTTGAACTTCTTTGCTCCTAATCCCACATACTAACCGATCACGCAAAGTTCGGTCCAAGTCTGTAAAATTGCAATGAATACTCATTTTCCTTAAATTCTCCACATAATCCCTGACCTTTTCCCCCTCTCCTTGAGTGAAATTTAAAAGATTCCACAATCTCGTTAGGTGTAGGGTGGAAATGTGCCTTCAAAAATATCAAAAATTAGTCCCAAAATGCGCGTATTTTGCGAAATGCATCATTTTCTTCGGAGGTTATAGCGAAAATGCGTTGTGTTTTTAAATAAACTTTTAATGCATATAATAGTCCGTTCCTTTATCTAGACGGCCATGGGAAAAAAAATACATTTTTGAGAAAAAAACCTGAAAAACATGGCTTCTCTTGGCAGGCCTCTTCAGAGTTTGCAGTTAGACGTCTGTTTTTTTTTTCAGATTACTCAAATAAAGGGAACCGTTCTTATAAAATTTGAACACAATTCAATTCAGTATATCATGTTCAAGACGGCCATGGTAAGAAAAATTGAAGAGAGAAGATTGAAGATCTTGGATAATAGACAAAATACCTTCTGAATATTGCAAATTTTTTGATGAAAACAGGTTTACATTTAATTTTTTTCACGGAATTTCTATAAATTTTTTGCCCTAAAAATATAAATATATCAAAGTTCAGCTATAGATCTACCACGAAAAAAAAATCATTACTGTAACGCAAAATTTAAATAAAGTGTAATTTTTTGAAGATGACTCTATATCGGTTCAAATCTTGACAAAACACATCGCGCCGTCGCCTCTGGCTCAGTATGGAACGAGAGTTCAGAGACGACGGACCTGTGCTAAATCGTCCTACGCGCATTACGTAAGTTTGCCAGCTAGATACACTAAGAGGCCACTAAAACGGGTAACCTTGTATGAAATCCCCAACACGGAGTGACCTGTTTCCATTGCCCTATAGTTGCGAGAAGGGCGATTGAATTATAAAGATCCTTGAAATAAAAGATTGTAATATTTACTTTACTTAATATTATTAAATGTTTTTTTTATTTGAAAACTAGACAATTTTGTCAATATCGTCATGGTAGTCATTTCCGACTAATTCGGGTGTGCAGATTTCGAAAATAATGTCTATTTAGAAATCCAAGATGGCGGTCAAACACTGTTTTGATAAAAATCGTTATGGTAGCCTTTTTCGATTAATTCAGGGGTGTAGTTTTCGAAAATAAGGACCGTTTTAAAATCAAAGATGACGGAAACGGAAAATTGTGTCAAAATCGTCATGGTAGTCATTTTCGACTAATTCGGGTGTGCAGATTTCGAAAATAATGTCTATTTAGAAATCCAAGATGGCGGTCGAACACTTTATGGTAAAAATTGTTATGGTAGTCATTTCCGATTCATTCAGGGGTGTAGATTTCGAAAACAAGGACCGTTTTAAAATCAAAGATGGCGGAAACGGAAAATTTTGTCAAAATCGTCATGGTAGTCATTTCCGACTAATTCGGGTGTGCAGATTTCGAAAATAATGTCTATTTAGAAATCCAAGATGGCGGTCAAACACTTTTTTGATAAAAATCGTTATGGTAGTCTTTTTCGATTAATTCAGGGGTGTAGATTTCGAAAATAAGGACCGTTTTAAAATCAAAGATGGCGGAAACGGACAATTTTGTCAAAATCGTCATGGTAGTCATTTCCGACTAATTCGGGTGTGCAGATTTCGAAAATAATGTCTATTAGAGAAATCCAAGATGGCAGTCAAACACTTTTTTGATAAAAATAGTTATGGTAGTCTTTTTCGATTAATTCAGGGGTGTAGATTTCGAAAATAAGGACCGTTTTAAAATCAAAGATGGCGGAAACGGACAATTTTGTCAAAATCGTCATGGTAGTCATTTCAGACTAATTCGGGTATGCAGATTTAGAAAATAATGTCTATTCAGAAATCCAAGATGGCGGACAAACACTTTATGGCAAAAATCGTTATGGTAGTCATTTCCGATTAATTCAGTGGTGTAGATTTCGGAAAAAAGGATGGTTTTAATTTCCGACAAATTCGGGTGTGCAGATTTCGAAAATAATGTCTCTTTAGAAATCCAAGATGGCGGTCACACACTTTTTTGATCAAAATCGTTATGGTAGTCTTTTTCCATTAAATCAGGGGTATAGATTTCGAAAATAAGGACCGTTTTAAAAATCAAAGATGGCGGAAACGGAAAATTTTGTCAAAATCGTCATGGTAGTCATTTCTGACTAATTCGGGTGTGCAGATTTCGAAAATAATGTCTATTTAGAAATCCAAGATGGCGGTCAAACACTTTTTTGATAAAAATCGTTATGGTGGTCTTTTTCGATTAATTCAGGGGTGTAGATTTCGAAAATAAGGACCGTTTTAAAATCAAAGATGGCGGAAACGGACAATTTTGTCAAAATCGTCATGGTAGTCATTTCAGACTAATTCGGGTATGCAGATTTCGAAAAAAATGTCTATTCAGAAATCCAAGATGGCGGTCAAACACTTTATGGCAAAAATCGTTATGGTAGTCATTTCCGATTAATTCAGGGGTGTAGATTTCGGAAAAAAGGACGGTTTTAAAATCAAAGATGGCGGAAACGGACAATTTTGTCAAAATCGTCATGGTAGTAATTTCCGACAAATCCGGGTGTGCAGATTTCGAAAATAATGTCTATTTAGAAATCCAAGATGGCGGTCAAACACTTTTTTGATCAAAATCGTTATGGTAGTCTTTTTCGATTAATTTAGGGGTGCAGATTTCGAAAATAAGGACCGTTTTAAAATCAAAGATGGCGGAAACGGAAAATTGTGTCAAAATCGTCATGGTAGTCATTTCCGACTAATTCGGGTATGCAGATTTCGAAAATAATGTCTAGTTAGAAATCCAAGATGGCGGTCAAACACTTTATGGTAAAAGTCGTAATGGTAGTCATTTCCGATTAATTCAGGGGTGTAGATTTCGGAAAAAAGGACGGTTTTAAAATCAAAGATGGCGGAAACGGAAAATTGTGTCAAAATCGTCATGGTAGTCATTTCCGACTAATTCGGGTATGCAGATTTCGAAAATAATGTCTATTTAGAAATCCAAGATGGCGGTCAAACACTTTGTGGCAAAAATTGTTATGGTAGTCATTTCCGATTAATTCAGGGGTGTAGATTTCGAAAATACGGACCGTTTTAAAATCAAAGATGGCGGAAACGGAAAATTGTGTCAAAATCGTCATGGTAGTCATTTCCGACTAATTTGGGTGTGCATATTTCGAAAATAATGTCTATTTAGAAATCCAAGATGGCGGTCAAACACTTTTTTGATAAAAATCGTTATGGTACTCTTTTTCGATTAAATCAGGGGTGTAGATTTCGAAAATAGGGACCGTTTTAAAATCAAAGATGGCGGAAACGGAAAATTTTGTCAAAATCGTCATGGTAGTCATTTCCGACTAATTCGGGTGTGCAGATTTCGAAAATAATGTCTATTTAGAAATCCAAGATGGCGGTCAAACACTTTTTTGATAAAAATCGTTATGGTAGTCTTTTCGATTAATTCAGGGGTGTAGATTTCGAAAATAAGGACTGTTTTAAAACAAAGATGGCGGAAACAGACAATTTTGTCAAAATCATCATGGTAGTCATTTCCGACTAATTCTGGTGTGCAGATTTCGAAAACAATGTCTATTTAGAAATCCAAGATGGCGGTCAAACACTTTTTTGATAAAAATCGTTATGGTAGTCTTTTTCGATTAATTCAGGGGTGTAGATTTCGAAAATAAGGACTGTTTTAAAATCAAAGATGGCAGAAACGGAAAATTGTGTCAAAATCGTCATGGTAGTCATTTTCGACTAATTCGGGTTATAGGGACAGCTTATGCGTTGTCAGCATTCCACGCGCCTACGGGAGGTCCAACGCTAAGCTCGCTCTTTAGTTGTCTCCCGGTTGCGAGCGTAGTAATACACATTCATAATTAAGTACTCCGGCTTTATCATTTCAACTCCCAGATAGTTAATTCCTATATAACTGGTGACCCCGACGTGATTGACTTTGAACATTAAGTGTACTTTGAACTTAAATAGCAGTGAACTACTTATAAGTGATTTTTGTGTATAAAACTATAAAGGAATTCTGGTTGAGTCACGTTCGTATATCGTTACGCGTTCGCGTGTGTTACCGTACGCTATCGCTTATCGCAGACAACTCCCCGCGCTCCAGGGCAAACGGAAGCAAATTTAACGGTGCTGCAGCATGGCTCCAGACCCACCACCACTACCGGGAACCGCGACAACGATAGAGTTGTCGGCGATTACGCTAACATCGAAGATTCCAGACTTCTGGCAGGACCAGCCAAGACTATGGTTCTTGCAAGTCGAAGCAATTTTAGACCAACAAAAATCAGGAGATCAGTCAAATTACAACATAGTGATTGCAAAATTGGGCAAACAAGCAATTCAGCAAGTAGCAGATATACTAGAAAAGCCGCCGGATTCGAATAAATTTCAAACCTTAAAAGCAAGGTTGCTCAGTGTTTACGAGGAAACCGAAGCCCAAAGGTTAAAGCAGCTCATGTCAGATATGGAGCTAGGGGACCAACGGCCGTCGCAATTGATGAGAAAGATGCGCGATCTCGCGCGCGATAAAATTCCAGAAGAGACCTTGATATACTTCTGGCAAGGGCATTTACCACCGTCGGTGAGGGCCGTCGTTGCCTCGGCGGATTCAAAGAATATTGAGAGTTTGGCAAGTATGGCCGACAAAATATTAGAGACGTTTAAGCCAAATGAAATCGCCGCTATTCAAGGGACCTCGGAACAGACGCCGATAGACTACATAACAGCAGAATTAGCGAAGATCAACAATCGAATCAGTGACTTAGCCAGTTTCAGTCAACAAGGTAGCAGCCAAGGGCGTGCGCGTAGTCGCTCGCGCAGCAACAGCCGCGCTGGAAGGACCCCTAACAACCCTGATTGGCTGTGTTTCTACCACTTCCGCTACAAGACGAGGGCCAACAAGTGTGTACAGCCTTGCAGCTGGAAAGGTCAACCGCCGACGGGAAACTAGATGAGGTGTAGACGTTTTCGGCGGAACCCTGCACAACGGTAAATAATTATCGCCTTAGTGTAACAGACAGAAATTCAAATTTTAAATTTTTGATCGATACTGGTGCAAATGTGAGTGTAATTCCTTTTACTTTAAATTTTGTAAAGACTCGTTACAACCAGTACATTGCAAATTATATGCCGCGAATAATACCGAAATTAGGACGTATGGATATGTTACCTTGACGTTGAATTTAAATTAGACGTAATTTTAAATGGAATTTTATTGTGTGCGACGTCAAACAACCTATAATAGGTGCAGATTTTCTGCGTAATTATAGGTTGCTGGTAGATTTGTTTGGTAAACGACTAATTGATAATTTGACAAGTATTTCTGTAATTGGCACAATCATAAACCATACTGACTCATCAATTAATTTAGTAGGTACGGATAATAAGGCATATGATTTATTGCTCAAGTACCCAGACATATTAAAGCCGTTGTCGTTTATTGAGGCACCTAAACACAATACTTATCATCATATTGAGACAACAGGGCCTCCTATACACCAAAGAACTAGACCGCTGCCTCCTGATAGGTATGAAAAAGCAAAAAAGGAATTTCAAAATATGCAGGAGATGGGTATTTGTAGACCATCAAAGAGTCCGTGGTCTAGTCCTTTGCATATTGTTACAAAAAAAGACGGAGGTATTCGTCCGTGTGGTGATTACAGAGCTCTGAACGCGGTCACGAAGCCGGATCGCTACCCTATTGCGAGAGTGCACGACTTCACCTATTTACTTGCGGGTAAGTCCATATTTTCTTGTGTAGACATCCGTAGAGCTTATCATAACATCATGATACATCCTGATGACGTGGAGAAAACTTAGATTACGACGCCATTTGGTTTATACGAATTTCCCAGAATGAGTTTTGGTTTACGCAATGCGTGCCAGACTTTCCAGCGGTTCATGAATAATACCGTTTTAAGAGATTTTGACTTTGTGTATTGCTACTTGGATGACATACTTGTTGCTTCTCTCTCTGAGGAAGAACATGACGGCCATCTCGAGCAACTATTTAAGAGACTTAGTGAATTTGGTATTACTATTAACCTAGAGAAATGCACATTTAAAGAAAAGAAATTAGAGTTCCTAGGTTACGAGGTGTCAATTGAAGGGTTCAAACCACTGGAAAGTAAGGTACAATATTAAAGAGTCACGTCGGGGTCACCAGTTATATAGGAATTAACTATCTGGGAGTTGAAATGATAAAGCCGGAGTACTTAATTATGAATGTGTATTACTACGCTCGCGACCGGGAGACAACTAAAGAGCGAGCTTAGCGTTGGACCTCCCGTAGGCGCGTGGAATGCTGACAACGCATAAGCTGTCCCTATACGGGTGTGCAGATTTCGAAAATAATGTCTATTTAGAAATCCAAGATGGCGGTCAAACACTTTTTTGACAAAAATCGGTATCGTAGTCTTTTTTGATTAATTCAGGGGTTAAGATTTCGAAAATAAGGACCGTTTTAAAATCAAAGATGGCGGAAACGGAAAATTGTGTCAAAATCGTCATGGTAGTCATTTCCGACTAATTGGGGTGTGCAGATTTCGAAAATAATGTCTATGTAGAAATCCAAGATGGCGGTCAAACACTTTTTTAGTTTAAATCCATATGGTAGTCATTTCCGATTAATTCAAGGGTGTAGATATGGCGGGAATGAAAAAAAATTACAAATTCGTCATGGAAGTCGTTTTCGACTATTTCGGTAACTGTAGATTTCGAAAATAATGTCTATTTTGAAATCCAAGATAGCGATCACACTCTCTACTTGTTATTTTAGCCATTTTCGATTAATTCAGGCGTGTAGATTTCAAAAATAAAGTCCGTTTCAAAATCCAAGATGGCAGAAATGGTCATTCATTTATAAAAATCGTTGTTATTCAGATAAGTAGATTTCGAAAACAAATTCTGTTTTAAAATTCAAGACGGCGGCCATATACTTTTTTGTATCCCCGATTCAATCGAAAATGGCTACCATAACGATTATCTAGAAAAAAGTGTATGGCCGCCATCTGGGAATTCAAAACAGACCCTTTTCTCTAAATCTAAACACCTGAATCAGTAGAACAAGATTAAGATTTTAACAAAAATGTCATCACTGCTATCTTATATTTTAAAACAGTGTTTATTATCGGAATTTACATTGCCGAATTAATACTGAATGTGCTACACACGTGAATTAGTAAAAATGACTACCATGACGATTTTTACAATAATTGTCCTTCAACACCCATCTTGGATCTCAAATCGGTCCTTATATCGAAATCTACACCCCTCAATTAATCACAAGGGACTACCATAAAATTGTTTTAGAAAAAAGTGTATGGACGCCATCTTGGATTTTAAAACATACATTATTTTCGAAATCTACACAGTACACACCCAAATGAGACAAAAAAGACTATCATGACGATTTTAATAAAATTGTCCATTTCAGCCATCTTGAATTTTAAACGGTATCTGTTTTCGAAATTTAAGTCCCCAAATTAATCTAACTCGACACTCATTCGATTTTCACCAAATAAGTGTGCAAGAGCTATCTTAGATTTAAAAATAGACATAATTTTCGAAATATGCACACTCGAATTAGTCGAAAACGACTACCATGACGATTTTGACATAATTATCCATTTTCGCCATTTTGGATTTTAAAACGGTCTTTATTTTCGAAATCTACTTCCCTGAATTAATCAAAAATGACTACCATAACGATTTTTACCAAAAAAGTGTTTGACCGCCATCTTGGATTTCTAAATAGACATTATTTTCGAAATCTGCACACCCGAATTAGTCGGAAATGACTACCATGACGATTTAGATTTTATTCCGTTTCCGCCATCTTTGATTTTAAAACGGTCCTTATTTTCGAAATTTACACCCCTGAATTAATAGAAAACGGCTAACATGATGATTATTACCAAAAAAGTGTATGACCGCGGTCTTGGATTTCAAAATAGACATCATTTTAGAAATCTGCACACCCTAATTAGTCGAAAATGACTATCATGACGATTTTGACAAAAATTTCCATTTCTGCCATCTTGAATTTTAAAACGGTCTTTATTTTCGAAATATACATCCCTGCATTAGTCGAAAATGACTACTATAACGATTTTTACCAAAAAGGTGTATGACCGCGATCTTGGATTTCAATATAGACATTATTTTCGATATCTGCTTACCCGAATTAGTCGGAAATGATTACCATGACGATTTTGACAGAATTTTCCGTTTCCGCCATCTTTGGTTTTAAAACGGTCCTTATTTTCGAAATTTACAGCCCTGAATTAATCGAAAACGACTAACATGATGATTATTACCAAAAAAGTGATGACCGCGGTCTTGGATTTCAAAATAGACATCATTTTCGAAATCTGCACACCCTAATTAGTCGAAAATGACTACCATGACGATTTTTACAAAATTATCCATTTCCGCCATCTTGGATTTTAAAATTGTCTTTATTTTCGAAATCTACATCCCTGAATTAATCGAAAATGACTACCATAATGATTTTTACCAAAAAAGTCTTGGATTTCTAAATAGACATTATTTTCGAAATCTGCACACCCGAATTAGTTGGAAATGACTACCATAACGATTTTGAATTTTTTTTTCGTTTCCGCCATCTTTGATTTTAAAACGGGTCTTATTTTCGAAATTTACACCCCTGTATTAATCGAAAACGGCTAACATGATGATTATTACCAAAAAAGTGTATGACCGCGGTCTTGGATTTCAAAATAGACATCATTTTAGAAATCTGCACACCCTAATTAGTCGAAAATGACTACTATAACGATTTTTACCAAAAAGGTGTATGACCGCCATCTTGGATTTCAAAATTACACGACGACATTATTTTCGATATCTGCTTACCCGTATTAGTCGGAAATGACTACCATGACGATTTTGACAAAATTTTCCGTTTCCGCCATCTTTGATTTTAAAACGGTTCTTATTTTCGAAATCTACACCCCTGACTTAATCGAAAACGACTAACATGATGATTTTTACCAAAAAAGTGTATGACCGCGGTCTTGGATTTCAAAATAGACATCATTTTCGAAATTTGCACATCCTAATTTTATTTTTTAAAATTGTCTTTATTTTCGAAATCTACATCCCTGAATTAATGGAAAATGACTATCATAACGATTTTTACTAAGAATGTGTATGACCGCCATCTTATAAAAAATAGACATTTATTATACTTTTAATTCGAAAAGAATCTCCAACAGTCCCTATTGATTAAGTGATTACCCGTCTTTGGTGTTGGATGCGTATATTTCCTTTAAACATACTTTAATTAGTAGTATCTTCCATATAAAAGAAAATAAATAGCTTGTGTGTAACTTATGCGTAAAAAGAATTTTACTTGTAATTGAAGTTGAAAACGATCAAGATCGTTCGATCGTTGATCATTGCCAGCGGTCGCGTACTGAGCGCTACCGCCATCTATCGAGTAAGATTTCGTGAAATTGAGGAACGTTCATGGGACTAAGGCCTCTTATGTCACCTATACTGATCGGAGATGACAAAGAAACTATTAAATCAAATAGTTGAGAGCCACATACCGCCAACGAATTCGCCTTTTTCTTATCCTCCTCCTTAATATCATTTGCATTTATACAAAATTCAAACCGTGTAATGTTATTTTCCCAGGAACCATGGCCCATATCAAATTCACCAAATTTAATACCCATTTTCCGCACTTTGCACTTAAAACTTCACAAACACTCACTAACACTGCCAAATACACGCTTTTACTACCGGTTTGCCTCGTCGCCACTATTATATCGCGATAATATCGCCGAAATTCGGGAGAGCACATGTGCTTGCGTACCTGACATATCCAGACTGGTTTTGTAGGGGTACCCTCATATTTCAATACACTACAAGTCTTGATGTGCGAAGTAAAGATTTATAAACATGATAAATGATACCCAATGATATTTACTATGGATGGGTTATACTCTAACATAATGAACACAAAAAAATACTTCCAGAGTTATTTCATAACCTAGCAACCGTTCTGTTACGTTTATTAATTTTGACAATCATTACATCTTTGTCACTCTCAGTGTTAAAAAATTACAGATTGTCTCTTTCTTACACGGGTGACGGGAGCTCATAGGCACGTCCGTATCTCACGCTGGCCGTTGCGCGACTAGCGACAATTGTTTGACTCAGTTCAGCAGCTTCACTTTTGGAGCGTGTATAACCCATCTGTCATTATTATATATCAGTGTTTACCTACATGAGTAGATATTTTTTCTCGGTTTCGTTCAATGTAGAAAAATACACGTGAGGTCTCCTTGTAATCTCCTCCCCCCGAACGTGATTTTTTGGTAACCTCCCTAAAGCTTATCAGTAGTATAACAAATTTTTAACACCTGATAAATTACAGATTACAGAAGGCGATGGCTATCCTGTCTACTTCTGTGTGGAATGCCGTCATCACATCAGGAAAAGCCTGGCCTTCCGAAGAAAAAGCCGTCGCGCACACTTCGTGTTGAAGGAGATCATGTCTGTTAGAAAACAGGTCAGTGCATCAAACAGTTTATGCAAAATATTTCCAAATAAATTAATGTGTCAGTCAACATTAATTACAATATTGAATCTGTACAATAGGTTGTCCAAAAATATAAAGTTGTGATTTTTTTTTATCTCTACCAGGTTCTTTTAGTTTTTATACTCATCAAAGATATTTACACCTAATTTCAGATCAATTAAACGTTATTTAGAGGTCGCTATAAATGACACAGTTTTGTAGTAAGTACAAAAATTTATGAGAGAAAATTAATTAATCAATATTATTATTATTAGGAGCCTGTAATGTCCCACTGCTGGGCAAAGGCCTCCCCCCGGTTTTTCCAATCCTCCCGATTCTGTGCAGCATCCGGCCATTCCTTTAAAAAGGAGTCTAACTCATCTCGCCATCGCCGACGAGGTCTGCCAGATCCCCGTTTTGAGCTGGGCTGCCACTCGGTGGCGATCTTGGCCCACAGCTCGCTCGGCATGCGGCAGACATGACCAGCCCAGTCCCATTTCAGCTTGGCCGCTTTCCGAGCTACGTCGACTATTTGTGTTTTGGAGCGCAGCATGGTGTTCCGGATACACTTTTTAATCAATAATTCTTAAAAAAAACCCATATTGGTTTTGATAGTTTTTATACATTATTTCAACTAGTTATAACCGAATAAATAATATAGCGCTTTAAATTTTCATTTAGGGTCAGTTTGATTTTATCATATGTATGAGATTATTTCTTAATCCATATCCATACTAATATTATAAATGGGAAAGTGTATGTGTGTGTTTGTTTGTTTGTTTGTCCGTCTTTCACGGCAAAACGGGGCGACGAATTGACGTGATTTTTTAAGTGGAGATAGTTGAAGAGATGGAGAGTGACATAGGCTACTTTTTGTCTCTTTCTAACCCCCCACATCCCTAAAATGGGGAGAAGTTTGTATGGTTTGTTACCCCGAATTTAACGCGAGCGAAGCCGCGGGCAAAAGCTTGTATGAAATATAAAGCAACCAGTAATTGTCATTAAATGAGCTTAAAATTAGGATATACTTAGTTTGTATTTTCATAATAGAACAAAAGGAGCCTTGTGGAGATAAGATTTATTATACTTTTAATGAGAGTTTCCGCGACTGAGTTATTCACTAGATGGCAGCACCGTGGCGAGAGGTCTTTTTGACAGAAGCTATGAATTAAATAGTATTTACCTATTTTAGGTTACCTACAGTGACATAGTCACAGTAAACCGAAAGAAAACCAATTTGGAATCTTCTCTAAACTTCTGGGAGCCACACAACAACTCCTGCTACCTCTTAGCTAATGAAGAGGGTCAGGAAGATGAGTCTTTGCAGAAATATGACTTGAATCCAGCTCAATATGCAAGATTTTACAGGTTTGTCGCTTTTTCCAATTTCTGCTTTTTAAAATGCATTTGACTCGTCAATAGCATATTTTTTATGGCGTTGCGCTGTTAGTAGTTTGTTTTATTATTGAGTTTAACTTCTGGAAGTAATTCATTCTTATTACAATAAGAAATTCTGTTTGTCAAGAAATTCTAAGAGGTATTTCCTTTATCATATGGGGTTTGCCTCAAGGAACAACCCTTGGGCTACTGTATTTAATTTAGTTCATGAATAGTCGGATGTAGTATTTAAATAACAGGCTATGATGATTTTCTTTACACAGTAAACATATTATTGACATCAAACCAGAAATCGAAGAAAATATATCAGAATTACCAGAAGAAGTAAATGAGCCAGAAGCAGCAGAAGACTACACAATCAAAAACGATGTTGAGGATATAGCAAACCATGATTATTTAGAACCACTAGAGCCAGATGTAGACACAGCAAACATAGATATGAATGATATATTCAAAGATCTTAAAACTGAACCAGAACCGGAAAGCGATAATGAGAACAGTGAAGAAGCAGAACCGGAACCAAAACAAACTGAAGCAGGTGACAAATTTATGCCAAATATAACTTTTCCAATTGCAACAGTGGCGAAAACGATGATAGCATTCGATTTGAAAGTTTTGAATTTAGATGAGCAAAAATTGAAGATGGAATTACGGAAGAGTCTGCCGTTGTTTGCGCGGGCGCCTTATAAGTGCGCTATGTGTATGACGGTTTATACGACCATGGAGGGATTGGTCGAACATGTTGAGTACCATAACAAAGTGAGTATTAAATTTAAACTATCGTGAGTCACTTTAGCTATATGATTCTATATTAAAATGAGTATTATGAATATATTGCGTTGCTAGCCTGCCGGAAAAGACATCTGACTTTCAATCGTGAAGTATCGGGTTCAAACCCTGGCTCGTACCGCTGAGTTTTTTGGAACTTATGTACGAAATATAATTTGATATTATATTTACCTGTTCGCTTTTCGGTGAAGGTAAACATCGCGAGGAAAACGGACCTAATCCAATAAGGCCTAGTTCGCTTGTGGGCTGGAAGGTCAGATGGTCACTTTCGGAAAACTAGTGCCTAAAGGATTTATGTTGCTGAAGACCCCCAGACCTAATCAAGCCGTGCCATAGCCGGGACAAAATCTAGTGTTTTGAGATGAGATGATGAGAGAGAGAGAGAGAGAGTGTGAGGATGAGTACTGTGCATAATGAATGAATATGAGGTACCTACAATCTTGATGCATTTACACACAAATCATATGACACTGTACAGTGCCATCATCTTGGCTATCAAATTCCTGTTATATTGTTCATAGATTTAATAACTCTATGGTGTGTAGCGTGTAAGATGTGATTTGTTTTTTTTTTTCAGAGAAAATTCAATCAAGAATGTCAAGTGTGCAAAAACAAATTTCCTACAGTAACGGATCTAAACATACATGTGGCAAATTGTCACATGTATGATTATTCATGTAAAATTTGTAGCGCCAAGGTCTATACTCAGTAAGTATTTTGATCATTTATAAAATAAAAAAATGCTTATTTGTATGTCCGGATGTCCGGGTGTTCTCCATGGGCATAGGCTTCATGGTAACTTAACATCAGGCTTGTTGCATGTTTATTTGCTATATTGTATTAGATTTTTTTTCGATATTTCCTTTACTTTTTCATGTTTAATTGGACATTTACTAATACTATATATCATTTTAGGAAAGACGCAGTATACCATGTAAGGTACAAGCACAACACACGTGGTTATCAATTTAATACTAATATTATAGAGCGCAAAAAGGAGCTCCGGCAGGCTCTAGCTACCTTCACAATAACAGCTCTATCGCAGCAGATGATGGGCGACGTGATGCTGCTCCGCTCCCGTCAGGAGCACAGCCGCAAGCAGGAGGTAACAGCCCTTACATAGAGCAGGCTCTGGTCAGGTTCACAATAACAGCTCTGTCGCAGCAGATGATGGGCGACGTGATGCTGCTCCGCTCCCGTCAGGAGCACAGCCGCAAGCAGGAGGTAACAGCCCTTACATAGAGCAGGCTCTGGTCAGGTTCACAATAACAGCTCTGTCGCAGCAGATGATGGGCGACGTGTTGCTGCTCCCCTCCCGTCAGCACAACACACGTGGTTATCAATTTAATACTAATATTATAGAGCGCAAAAAGGAGCTCCGGCAGGCTCTAGCTACCTTCACAATAACAGCTCTATCGCAGCAGATGATGGGCGACGTGTTGCTCCTCCCCTCCCGTCAGTAGCACAGCCGCAAGCAGGAGGTAACAGCTCTTACTTAGAGCAGGCTCCGGTCAGCTTCACAATAACAGCTCTGTCGCAGCAGATGATGGGCGACGTGTTGCTGCTCCCCTCCCGCCAGTAGCACAGCCGCAAGCAGGAAGTAACAGCTCTTACATAGAGCAGGCTCCGGTCAGCTTCACAATAACAGCTCTGTCGCAGCAGATGAAGGGCCAAGTGATGCTGCTCCGCTCCCGTCAGGAGCACAGCCGCAAGCAGGAGGTAATATCTCTTACATAGAGTAGGTTCCGGTCAGATCGTTTTCTTTCGCTCAGATGTTGGCAGATCTTGTAAGGTCATAGTACTAACAAACTTATTTATTAATTTATAGTACAGTAAAGATACGGTTGCGTCAAACATTAATTTATAATAGCCTGATTTTTTTATTATTCATTCTTATGGAATATTTATAGATAATATATGCAAAAATCCTACCAACTTTTCACCCTGAAGTAGTTAAATAGGTAAAAAAAGAAATATATTTTTTATTTTTATTTACAATAATATCAATTATTTTTATTTGTAAATATGACGATACTTAAGTCTTCTTTCTGTTTAAAGCGAAAAACAAGACACCGTGTCCATGTAAAACCACATAAATAACAAAATGTACGGCGTTGGCGATATATATCCTAATTAAACAAATGGTAATAATTGGTAGTTTCTTCTTACACATTTTAAATGACTTACAAACGATATATTCATTAAAATCCTACAAGAAAAACGCTTATAATATGTGTGTACATATTTGTGGCGGTTAGCGAATAACGATATTTTGTAGGATTTCATTGCCTAAATAATACTTGTATCATGATATATCCGTTACACTAAAAATATTAGCTATTATTAATTATTTCCAATTCCCCATACTAGCCGCCCGTAAAATGACTGTAGTAATGTTTACCTGCAGGGTTAATACTATACTTTATCTACACTCACATTGTAAGTCTTCTAAAACGTTCATACAATATTGTAACACTGTTGCCCGAGCCCGCCCGGCCGGGGGGGACCGAAAGAATCCATCGGGAGATTGAACTTACTTAATTGTATAGAGGCAGCAGGTCTTTCGTCGAACTCTATTCGTACTGGCTTGCCTTTATACTTTATATAATTATGTCACGATTGTATAATAGTAGTTTATCTACACTCACATTTGCAAGTCCTCTAAAACGTGTTCAAAAACGGTAGGCAATGGCTAGCATTACCACAACCGATTTTACTATGATAAGCTTTTTATCTGTGGCAGTAACGTAATTTTAACTTTACATGCTCATATATTGACCGCCGGTACAATCGAGTTGGCTATGGCGGTGCAATGGCGGTCATTCTATGGTTTCCGAACACTTCATTTAGGTTATACAATATGAGTGTAGATAAAGCAGTGTATGCAACTGTACGTAATTAGGCCTTAAAACACTCGTGTGATCTTATTATAAAACCACACTCGTATTTTAAGCACCCTTATTACGTAACAGTTACATAAACTACTATTTTAGCACGCTTTCTTACGGCCACACATTTAATTTTGCACCAGTCATCCAAAATATATTTTATCTACACTCATACTGTAAGTACTCTAAAATGCGTTCAAAAACCGTAGACAATGACAAGCATTACAACAAACGATTTAACTATGATAAGTTTCTTATCTGCGGCAGTAACGTAATTTTAACTTTGCATGCTCAAATATTGTTAGGCAATGAGTTTCAAATTTGGAACATCGAATTTGATAACATAATGTTACACCTCGATTGGTCCCGCGCGAGCGCCGACACAATCGAGTTGGCCACGCCGACACAATCGAGATGGCCACGGCGGTGCAATGGCGGCCATTCTATGATTTCCGAATACGGCATTTATAATAAATAATATGAGTGTAGATAAAGCAGTGTATGCAACTGTACGTAATTAGGCCTTAAAACACTCGTGTGATCTTATTATGAAACGAGCCGCAGGTGAGTACCACACTCATGTTTTAAGGAGAGAACCACACTCATGTTTTAAGGACCCTTATTACGTAACAGTTACATAAACTACTATTCTAACTTCTATTTCCTCACCATCCTTTTTAGGGTTCCGTAGTCAACTAGGAACCCTTATAGTTTCGCCATGTCTGCCCGTCCGTCCGTCCGTCCGTCCGCGGATAATCTCAGTGACCGTTAGCACTAGAAAGCTGAAATTTGGTACTAATATGTATATCAATCACGCCGACAAAGTGGTAAAATAAAAAGTGGAAATTATTTTTTTATTAGGGTACCTCCCCTATACGTAAAGTGGGGAGTGATTTTTTTTTTCATTTCAACCCTAACGTGTGATATATTATTGGATAGGTATTTAAAAATGAATAGGGGTTTCCTAAAATCATTTTTCGATAATGTAAATATTTTCGGAAATAATCGCTCCAGAAGTAAAAAAATATGCGTCCCCCCCCCTCTAACTTTTGAACCATAAGTTTTAAAAATATGAAAAAAATCTCAAAAGTAGAACTTTATAAAAACTTTCTAGGAAAATTATTTTGAACTTGATAGGATGAATAGTTTTTGAAAAAAAAATACAAAATAATTTCTGAACTAAGTTTGTAATTTAACCGTATAAGCAGGTGTTTATTGTACCTGTAATTTTTACAAAATTACAATGAAATGACGTGCTTTCAAATAAAGTAAAAACGGTGAAAATCGGTTCACGCAATAAAGAATTATCCCATAAAAATCATCTTCCATACTTTATGCTCGCGCGCTAGTTTACTTAATTTGCCGATAGATATCGCTGTACGTGGAACCCTCATATCATATCCTACATGGCGGTGTTATTTTAACTCTTAAGTGGGGACACTTACTGTGACGGACGGAAAACTACGGAACCCTACAGTGAGCGTGGCCCGACACGCTCTTGGCCGGTTTTTTTTTAACAGATATTATCGAATGTCAAATGTAAGTATTTTAAATTTAAAAATAGCTAAGAATAGGACATAAAATTTAATAAAAGCGGTTTCTTTCTTTGACGTACAGTCAACCAATTTGATTCCTAGGCCACTCTAGAACCTTGTCACAATAGCTAGTTTGTAGCGAAGGTAACGTTTATACGTATCCACGGGCGACTGTCATTACGACAAGGTTCTACAGTGGCCTAGGAATCAAATTGGTTGACCGTTCGTCGACAAACTTAGGCAGCCAAAAGGTTGTCCACTTTCTTTCTGGTACGGTCTTTATAAGAAATAGCTAAGTAAATTTGATTGAGCGAGGCCGTGTAGTAACATAAGGCGGTTATCACACTGATGCGGTTTCCGCATGCGATGGTGTGCGAGCGAGATAGCGCTCTGCATATGTATAGCGCTGTTTCGTTCACCGACGCCAGTGCGAAAGCCGCCTATAACTGGCATTTCCTAATCATCAAACATAGCATTTATCCCATTTTTGTGCCAAGTCATCTTGAGGGTCGCTCTGCAACCTAATGCCAAGTAAGGCACAAGTTTTTACGAAAAAACAATAACTTGAAATCACAACTGATTAATCATTTGTATAGTTTAAGATTTAAGTAAGCGTTAGGCCATGAAATTGCCTGGCAGATTGGCGAATCTTAATCTAGTGTTAGTCTTAATAATTTAATTTAATTTCAATTATATAAAATTTACATAAAAATCTACATAATTACACCATAGCACCTACACTTCGAATTGCGCTACACTTTATTTGCCCAGTCCAATATTTTAATTGAAGGCACAAATTGTATTTTTACTTGGTTTGCAAAAAAATCAACATATTTCTTTTTTTTTGCAGCCAGGCGAGGCGAAGCCGGGTGAAGAGTCTTACTCATGTGACATTTGTCGTCTCGGTTTCAAGTTCCGCAAAAGCTTGGAGAGCCACATGGTTCTCAAACATCGGTACATGTATACTTGTATGTTGTGCAAGGAGGTGTTCACTACACGGTGAGTAGGGTTGTAATGTGTCAGTGCAGGGAAAAATTAATATGGTTTTCCCAGAAATCGAACGACAACAAACGCACGATTATTCTAATTTTAAACAAAAAAGAACCGACTTCACTCAGCCTACACATTTCCAAAAGCAAATGCTCGAGCTGAGGTAAAAAATACTCAAATCACTATAGGTGTGCCTATAACAGTTGAAGAGTTCCCTCGATTTCTCCAGGATCCCATCATCAGATCCTGACCTGACCTAGTTACAATGGGACTAACTGTGAAGTATACTCTTTCAAACAAAAAAATCGGTCCAGCCGTCTTCGAATAATCGGTGAACATACATAAAAAAATAATAAAAAGAAATAATAGCAAAAACAAAGATCCCGACAAATTGATAACCTCCTCCTTCGAAATCTTGAAGTCGGTTGAAAATGGAAGTACTCACAGGAGGATGATGATTAGTTATAGTTACAGTTAAAATGTATTTTCATAACGTGTTTTCACCTCTCCACGTCGGAAACGCGCTCTTTATCCCTTGAAAGCGGTGGGGAAAAACGCATTTTATCCACATGTGGGGAAAGTCATTTGGTACAACTTTTGACTTGTTATTTTACGTTATCTGGCAGGATGGACTTTGAAATGATTTATAATTATATCAACTCAACGGCAACCCACTTGTTAGAGTAAGAAAATTCAAATACTTGGGTCACTGGGTCACGGATGATCTCACAGATGATCTGGATATGGAGAGAGAGCGGAGAGCGCTGGCAGTACGCTGCAATATGCTGGCACGCAGGTTCGCAAGGTGTACCAAAGAGGTAAAAGTTTTATTGTTCAAGGCTTACTGCCAGTCCATGTACACTTGCGCCCTGTGGACCAGATATACGCAGAAATCTTACAGCGCTCTCCGTATCCAATACAACAATGCTTTCAGGGTGCTGATGGGGTTGAGGAGACATTGCAGTGCATCAGGGATGTTTGCGGAGGTTCGAGCGGATTGTTTTTACACAATAATTCGTAAACGAGGGTGTGGGACAGCCCCAACAGCTTATATCCTGAAAGCCATTGCTGAAAGATGGGACTACCCTATATTATTTTTCTGGGTGAAAATGCACTCGACATCCAAGTGCATCCCCCCAAAAATTTTATTATAATATGTAGATAGTGTTTAGAATAGTTTTACTAACCAATAGGGAATAATGATGTATGTAATTACTAACAAAAATATGGATCTTTTATAATCCGAAATAAATATTATTCATTCATTCATTCATTCATAATTTTGATAGCATTAATTTGGCTTCGATTTTTATATTTTATAGCTTATATTTTTCCTGTGGAGGTGTGGTGAAAATTGCTGTATTATTATACTCTTCGGCAAAGTTTGTTCAACTTCTCTTGCCTTAAGGCCCTCGCACACTCAAGATTCCATTTTTGGAACCACTAGCTACGCTCGTGGTTCAATATTGTAATCTTTCGTTGGCTCGGGTCTCAATAAAAGCACGAGAGGTTAAACGTTAACTTTGCCCCCCTTGTATAATAAATAACTATTATGCCACTGATTTAAGATTGATTTTTGCGTGGCATATGGAAAAACATTTTTATCTACACCCATATCATAAATCCTCTATTCTGCGTTCGGAAACCGTATGTAATTACCACCATTATTGCAACCAGTCATGTAACATCAGTGTATTATCTGTGCCAGTGTCGTAATAATGTTCGAAAATTCATAACCACATCGGTTTTGGTACCTATTGTAATGAAAATTCAGTCCTCCCCGATAGAACTTCGTTGATTCCGATACACGATTGAACTGAATCGGCTCGATAGAAAATGATTCCAAAGTTACATATTAAATTTTGCTTTAAACAGTCGTATGTATTTAATTTCTTGACTTATACGTCTGTAACTAAGGACAAAATTTCATCGCACTAATACTAAAAACTTCGTTGTTTTATATTTCTCAATTAGTGCGTAGTTTTTTTTAATTCATCATTTTGCAAAATTTTCAATGAGCTTCCATACTAATCGTAACACAGTGTTACTCTTTCACTCGCGCTGAAAAAGATAGGGAGGGAATTTAGCTGTTGTCAGCCCCTTAAACATAGCGACATGTTTTCAGGGAGCAGGCGCTCAAGCATAAAGACCTGGCGCACGCTAAGCCCCACTCGTGCGTAGAATGTGGGAAGACGTTCACGTAAGTTACACTATACAAGATGTTACAAAGATGCTGGTGATCCGTTTAATGGTATCATTTGTATCGTATTCTAAATAGGAAAAAGTAAGAAAAAATTTTTTTACGCGAAAAAAAAATTTGTATGGCGTGTTCCATACAAAAAAAAAATTACTCGTAAAAAAATTTTTCTCCGATTTTCCTTACTCGCAATAAGGTACCAATTAGGCACTTAAACGCATTACCACTATTTTTGTTACATCTTGTATGTGATAGTTTAGATCAAAAGGTACCATTTGGCATTTGGCACTTTTATTGGTCGAATACAATATTGAATCTGTATATCGTACAACGTAACCACCTTCCGCCAAATGATCCCTTTTCTAAAAAAGTGTCACATATTACTATCTAATCTATGGAATCCACACATTGAACTTCAAATAATGCAGATAATTACAGTCAATGCTTACAAAAAAGTAGCGCGAAAAAGGGGTCATACTATGAACCCTTTTACCGAAAAACGCGAGACGGATATTACTAGTAGTGGGCCTCGAACTGAGTACTCCTGATTTACTTGCAAAAGTTGCAAACGACAAGACCAATATAACAAGACCTTTCTGAAAAGTTTTTTTTCGTCTTCTAGCTCCACAACCCCAAGACCGATTCTGCTCATATACGAATTCTCAAATTGTATGTATCTCTGCTACAACCCCAACAAATTTCATAAAGATCAGAAAAACGTTACTACACAGTTATCGCGGAACAAACCCTCAAAATCAAAAAGCCTACGAAATGCCTACACGTCGTAGCCGAAGTTGTTTGTAAGAACTTCACTTCGCTTACACTTCGCTCGTTCGATAAATTAAAAGAACATTCATACGTCTTACTTTTATAAATATTTGTGCTATTTGTAGGACATAATTTAATGAACGATTCTATTTCAGGGCCTCACATAGACTATCAGCACACATGTTACTCAAACACGTAAAATACATCCCTTGCAACCTTTGCGGAGCCGCCGTGAGGACCACACGGCTCTATTATAGACACCAGCTGCGCGAACATGGATATATCGTGAGTAATGCCTGCCTCGTGCTATAGACGGCCTCGCTGCTCGGCCGTTTTTAAACTCCATAGTGTTTATCGCTTTACCAGTGCGAAATAGTTCAGTGTGCAACAGTGAGCCTCCCCTCCCCCCTCCCGTCCCTAAAAGGGGTAAATTAATATTGCAAACGACAGTTTAGAAATAGATGTCCGAGAGCGCAGCAGTTTCTAATATTATTTCCCTTCGAATTAAAAGCGATGCTTTTCATCACACTTGTGCTCTTTAAGGTAGCCGGGAGTTTCCGGTTAAAAAGTATAGAACAAAGAAGAGGTAACATTTTTTTTGCTAAGCTTTTAAAAAGTCCGTACCTCCCTAGGGAATACACTTTTACCGTAACACCCGCCTGCGTGTAATGGCACGCTTTATGAGCAAGTGTGATAAAAAAAAAATTAAACTTTCGTGAGACATACTATCAGTACTATTACTATAAAATATATATATAACGGTTACACTCACGTCACTTAAGTCACTTCGTGCGAAATGTTTCGGAGAGCTTAGGTCTCCATCTCCACCGAAAAAAAAAACTTTAAAAACCCTTGTTTTATTTAACAGAGCTTGAACGACCCCCTGCTGGGCGATCCCCAACACAAATGCAGCGAATGCAGCGTGCAGTTCATAGATCAACGCAGTTTAGAGCGACACCTCGTCAACATGAACCACGCGGGTGCAGACTTGGTTCAGTAAGTTAAATATGTGTGTGAAGTGCAGTAGTAGTGTTTGTTTATACATAAACGACCCACTCACTGGTGGCGATCCCGAACATAAATGCAGGGAATGCAGCGTTCAGTTCATAGATCAACCCAATTTAGAGCGACACCTCGTCAACATGAACCACGCGGGTGCAGACTTGGTTCAGTAGGTTAAATATGTGTGTGACGTAGTGTAGACTATTAATTTATTTATACATAAACGACCCACTCACTGGTGGCGAACCCGAACACAAATGCAGATAATGCACCGTTCAGTTCATAGATCAACGCAGTTTAGAGCGACACCTCGTCAATATGAGCCACTCAGGCGCCGACATGGTTCAGTAAGTTAAATCTGAGTGTGACGTAGTGTAAACTAATCTTTATTTATACATAAACGACCCACTCACTGGTGGCGATCCCCAAAACAAATACAGAGAATGCAGCGTTCAGTTCATAGATAAACGCAGTTTACAGCGACACCTCGTCAACATGAACCACACGGGTGCAGACTTGGTTCAGTAAGTTAAATATGTGTGTGACGTGACGTAGTGTAGACTAATAATACAAAAATGACTCACTCACTGGTGGCGATCCCCAACATAAATGCAGAGAATGCAGCATTCAGTTCATATTGTGTGTGACGTGACGAAGTGTAGACTAATAATACATAAACATTTATTTATACATAAACGACTCTCTCACTGGTGGCGATTCCCAACATAAATGCAGAGAATGCAGCATTCAGTTCATAGATCAACGTTTAGTGCGACACCTCGTCAACATGAACCACGCGGGCGCAGACTTGGTTTAGTAAGTTAAATATGTGTGTGACGTAGTGTAAACTAATGAATTAATGATTTACTTACACATAAACGACCCACTCACTGGTGGCGATCCCCAACATAAATGCAGAGAATGCAGCATAGATCAACGCAGTTTAGAGCGACACTTCGTCAATATGAACCACGAACCACTCAGGCGCCGACATGGTTTGGTTGAAATAAGTGTAAACTAATCATTTATTTATATACAAACGACCCACTGGTGGGTGATCCCCAGCACAAATCTATCCATACGACGCATAGGAAAAGAAGTGTAATTTATAATGTCCATAGTTATTCCTCTCCCTAAAGTTCCCAATCCTACATTATTTAAAGACTTCCGTCCCATTTCCATACTCCCGTTCCTATCTAAAGTTCTCGAAGCTATCGTACACAAACAGTTGTCTGCCCACATCTTCTCTAACCATCTCCTTTCACCGCTTCAGTCAGGTTTTCGCCGTGGCCACAGTACCACTACCGCGCTGCTTAAGGTAGTAGAGGATGTGAGGCAAGGCATAGAATCATCTCTTGTTACTATCATAGTCCTGATTGACTTCTCCAATGCATTTAACGTAGTAAATCATGATCTCCTCCTTGCCGCACTTTATCACCTAAATATCTCCTCATCAGTGGCTGAGTGGTTTATATCTTATTTAGAAGGTCGCCGACAGGCAATTCGCGCTGATCAGTCGCTCTCAGACTGGTGCGATCTCACTTCTGGCGTTCCTCAAGGAGGGATCTTATCTCCGCTACTTTTCTCGGTATTTATTAATCTGATTACACCTAGAATTAAGTGTTCCTACCACCTATATGCCGATGACCTGCAACTTTACACCCAGGCAAGATCTGATGAGGTTAATGGGGCAATTTCAAGGCTTAACGAAGATTTGGATCGTATCGCATTATGGTCTAGAGATTTTGGAATAGCCGTGAACCCTTCTAAGTGTCAGGCTGTTATTGTAGTGAATCCACGCTCAAAGTCAATTACCAATGTTACACAAGTGACTCCGATTCTCTTCGATAATAGTGTTATACCATTCTCCTCAGAAGTAAAAGACCTGGGGCTGTTGATTGACTGTGGCTTGACCTGGGAACCCCAGGTTTCTGATGTTTGTCGACGAGTTACTAATACTCTGCGCTCACTGTACAGATTTAAGCACTTTTTACCGATTTCCACAAAAACACTCCTCATTCAAGCTCTTGTGCTGCCCGTAATTGATTATTGTGATGTGTGCTGTACCAATACGGCGGAGGGACTTCTGGATAGATTAGATCGGCTTCTAAATAATTGTATTCGGTTTATATTTGGCCTTCGAAAATATGACCACGTATCTGTCTTCCGACGAAAGCTCCACTGGCTTCGCATTCGAGAGCGCAGAAGTCTTAAAATTTTGTGTACACTGTTCTCCATTTTAAACGACTCAGCTGCGCCCCAGTACTTGCGATCCAAATTTAGGTTTGTAACTGCCCGTCCTGGCTGTGAACTTCGCACCACTCGTAAGCTACTCCTCTCTGTGCCCGATCACAATTCCACTTCCATGCCCAATTCGTTTACCATACATGCCATCCGCCTTTGGAATGCTCTTCCCCTCAGCATACGTCAAGCTCAAACAAAATTCACGTTCAAGCGCAAGCTCCGAAAGTATCTTCTTGATAACTCTTCATAGTAAATTCAGTAGCAGGTAATTTATTTATATATATATTTATTTATGCATATATATTTATTTATTTGTATTTATTACGTATATGTTATACTATCTTTGTATATTTTATATCTTAATAATATATATTTATTTAAATGCTTATTTATATTAGATAACGTTCTTGCTATTTTTAGTTATTAGTTCTGTGTTCTTTACATACCCTGCACCAATGATGCTTCTCTGTTTGGCCTAAAGGTTGACTGGTAGAGAATGCCTTACGGCATTAAGTCCGTCTTTTGTAACTGTATATTTTATACTGTGCAATAAAGTTTAAATAAAATAAATATTTACTTAATTTGGGACATTTTGCTATCACAATAAAAAATGCTATTTATTAGCGAGTGGAATGATCCTAAAAAATCAAGATCTGTCTAGACACAAGGTTTTCAGGTTTTTTCTTACTTTTTCGTTTGACTTTGTTTTAAAGCCTGGCCAGAAATATATGATCATTGTCAAGAGGGCGCTATTATTCTCTTTTATATGGCAACAGTGCAGTATAGTAAAAAAGTTTATTATTCTCTATGGTATAGTGTCATATTGATTTGTTTACATCTCAGCTCTGATATTAATGTGGAAATGTTTCCTAGCAAAATAACTTTAGTTCCCGAGCGTTTTATTTCCAGCAGTTTATTATATACATTATTTACAATGTTTCTCTAGACTATGAGTTTGTGCATTTTTTGTCATTTATTATTTAATATTTTACTGGCAATCATTAAAATGATTGCCAGTGTAAGAAATAATTTCTAATGGAATTCCGCTTTCCCTTTTTTTTTCAGATTTGCATGTATTCCCTGCAAGAAGTTATACGAGACTGAAGATGAATTAGAAACGCATTTCATAACGTGCAGAGTCGCCAGGAAGTACCCTCGCAAATGTTGTTACGTGAGTGTTGAATACAAATTCAGAAACCGGTTTACGAAGGGGGTAAGAATAGAGATTCTTACCTCCTTGTTAAACCAGTTTCAATTAGTTTACAATGATAATTTTTCTAATCGTCGAATATAATGCTGGAATTGAGACTTTGTAGACAGAACTACTTAGTGCATACTTTTCGATGAAGCTTTTATGGTCACAAATTTTAGCATCGCCGCTCGCTACGCAATGGTCGGGGAGGAGGGCCGTCCAGCGGCAGATCGAAGTTAATAAATTATAGAGGGAGCAGGTTGTGTAAGGCATTCGTTCATTCAAGCTAACTTAATTCTTACCGGCTTGCCTATTTTAAGAACTCGTAGAAAAAATATTGCTTACAATAGTGATATTAAGCTTTTCGATCTCGTATGTACCTTGCTTAGGCCACTCAGCAAGCTTCGTGGCCTAAACACGGTATTCGACTGAAAAGCTCTTCATTATGTCACAATTATATAAAATACCATATCGAGAGCGTCCCCGCGGCAAGAGCGAGTCGATTACTACTGAGCCCTACTAGTCTTAAAATAAATAAATGAAAAATCGAAATCATAGATTTAAAAAAATGCAGACTTTTTAAATCTGGGTAGATTTATTTGTCTTTAATTATGTTAACAAAACACGGGACTTCGAATCGCGTACACTTACTTTTATTATTTTTCTGACGTTCCGAGCGTGTCTCTGGTATACATTCCCATCGCTCTGACCAACTGAGACTTACCTGATGGCTGCGAATTTCTCCACTATATCCTTTATGCGTCTTAGGGGGACGCCTAGCGACATCTGTCGAAGAAGTCTTACACTTCTCTACTTTTCCTTTATTTCTAAATATTGTGGTATCGTTAGCAGACGTTCTGCTTAATAGAAAATTAATTGTACCCGCACTTGGTCTCGATTGTCTTGGTCTTGATTATTTGTGCTATATCAAAATAATTAGTAAAAATCGTTCACTTTTTCACTTTTGTCTTCTGGGTTTGCATACCCAACTCACGTGAACGCTAAAGGATCCTCCATACTGTGACGTGATATCTTAGACCGTTTCCCAACTAAAAGGCAATGTCCGACCATCATGAGACTTATCCTTTTTCAAGAGATTTATTTTCCATTAATTTCCAGTGTTCGGAGATGCTGCCTAACTTCATGGAGTACAAATTGCACTACATACACGCGCATCCGACGCTGCAGTATCGCTATGTCAGTCAGAACAGCATCTGTGACATATGCGGAAAGTCGGTGAGTACAAGGAGAGGAACCGGTTCAAAATATACCGGTTAATATCGGTTGTACCCACGCCCACGCGGCACTGCTCGCTGACTTCGCTTGTGGTTCAACCCTAGAATCCATTCGCAAGCTCGTGCTTCAATTCCACACTCGCGGTTAAAATACAACTTTCCACCCAGAATTGGGCAAAAAATAACGTGATTGAAACTAAAGTTAAAAATGAGAACGTTACTCATAATCATATGAACATGATTACGAATTCAATTATGAGCTTTCTAATCTGATTGAGCACCGACATGAGTAAATCATGTCGATTTTTAGTTTCACTCATGATTAGCTGAAGTGATTAAGACAGATGCTTAGTTAAACTAACGATTTAGTTGATTAGATAATATGATTAGATGATTAGATTTTGCGTAGCTACTAGCTCCATCACTTTTTTTCCCTGTCGAAACAGAGGCGGTAAGATAAATTAACGAGAGCATGGAATTGCATATGTAGTAGTATTGTATGTTTTTCAGGCATTCTATATTTGAATTTTCTATTTTCTCGTACTATCAGCATAAAAAGAGGTTTGTTATATATTGAAGAAGTAAATACCAAAATAATGTCAGTGAAAGAGTGTCAAATTGTGAATATTTATACGTTGTGCATATATATATATTTTTACGTCTGATTTTATTGTATTCTCACAATTATCAGAATAATTTTGTGTCAGCCCGTACGACTAAGTGTAAGTTACATAATTTTCAAAAAATATGGCAGTGAGTAATTTTGGTCCGATAGAGAGTCAAAGTAAGCAAATTATTTTTAACTTTTATAAATATTTTGAACTTGAACTGAAGAAAAATTTAAATTCCCCTTACACCGCTGCCCAGTTAGTTGAAAAAGCTACAGGTGTTTGTCTCTCTACTGTTTATAACATTGTGTCTGAGAGCAATAGTGAGAAATTCGCAACAACAAAGAAATTCACCTCCCCGAGAAATAAAAAGTTACGTACTTGTCCGTCATCAGCAGTAGACGATTTTGATCAGGAAGTCATCCGGAGAACTATATACAATTTTCATCTGTCCCATAAGCAATTTCCAACCTTAAAGGCACTCCACTCTGTGTTAAAATCCGATATAGATTACAAATTTGGCATTTCCACCTTACGAAAACAAATACAAAAATTAGGATTTAAATGGAAAAAGGCCGAGGACAACCGAAAAATATTAATGGAAAGACACAACATATGACTGCTAAGAATAAATTACCTTACCAAAATTGCGGAATATCGGTCTGAAGATAGACCACTAGTTTATACTGATGAAACCTACATCCACACTTCACATGTGTCCGGAGAGGCTTTGACCGATGGAACAGAATTTGGTGTAAAAAAACAAATCAGTACAGGCCAGCGGTTAATAATAGTGCACGCAGGAGGAAAATATGGTTTTATTCCCAACGCTTTGTTAATGTTTAAGGCAAACCAAAAAACGGGAGATTACCATGACCAGATGAACTTTGTCAACTACGAAAAATGGTTAAAAGAAAAATTAATACCGAACCTTAAACCGAATAGCGTACTTATCGTAGATAATGCGTCCTATCACAACAAACTTTTAAATCGTGCTCCAATGTCAAATTCTCATAAACAAGAAATGATGGATTGGTTGACAGAACACAACATTTCGTATAGCCCGTTGATGTACAAAACCTCTACCTCTAACCTATGATTTAATTAAACAAAATAAAGAGCGGTTTCGTGAGTACCACATAGATGCAATTTTAAAAGAACATGGCCACTCCGTTTTACGATTGCCACCGTATCACCCGACATTCAATCCGATCGAAAATATTTGGTCCATGGTAAAAGGATATGTAGCGAAAAAAAACGTTTCATTAAACATGCAAGGCATTATGAGTTTAGAAACTGAACGAATGAACACTATTACTGCTGAGGACTGGGAAAATATTTGTCGCCATGTCGAAAGTGAAGAAAATAAATATCGATGTCAGGAAGGGGAAATGGATCGAATTACAAACAATCTTATTATCAATACTTGTGACAGCTCAGATGAAGAACATGATAGCGACTAAAAGCAAAAAACAGAGGACTACTACTTATTCCATTTCTTAAGGGTATGTAATTTTATTAAATTAAGAGAAAATTATTCTCCTTTTGTTGCAAACGGTACAACCACTACAAATGCAATTTCATGATCTCGATAATTCATCTATACCGAGGTAAGTATTAGTATAATATACATTTAGGATAAATGGCTATTTGTGACAATATTTTTAAAGGTATCATTTGGCAGTTGGCGCTTACGTCATAAGTTGTATAGTGCAGATTCAATATTGACCAATAAAAGTGTAAATGCCAGCGGCAAATGTTACATGTACCAAAATATCGACACATTTTTATGTTAGTTTTTGGTATGAGTGTACAAATAAATGCTCCCATTTAACTTGGAAACGGCCTGTTCGGTTTAATTGCGGGTTTCGGCTGCAGTTAAGGTAGCTATCACACAGCTGCGGTTTCATTTTCATTTTATATATCTAGTTCAATATATGAAATTCAGAACAAACGCCTTATCTAGTTATAATATAAATCAGCTTAAGAACACTCTAATCATACATTCGTCAATCATATTGACAAATCATGATTAGCCTTTAGTTGTTTAGCGTTACTTTAGTTTCAATCAGCGCCCGTCGTTAATGATTTACTAATGGTGAAATTATTTGATTGTTTTGTGTTATGATTCAATCAGCGATGATTAGTAATCAATCACCGATTTCAATCAAGTGTGCCCAACTCTGTTTCCACCCTTGTAGATATTTGTACAACAATAGAACAAAGTTCATATTTACTTCGAGTGCTAATAATACACGGAGCGTAATTCTAATTTAAAATCTTGAGCGCAGAGAGGGAATCAAAAGCACAAGATGTAAATAACTTTATTCTCGTGTTGAACAGACAATTTTTCACCTCAGCAGTGAAAAGACATGGAAAAATACAACCTAAGAGATGCTTAATCCTTCTTTGTCACTTTATTCACTTGGTTTTATTATAGTGGGCGTAAACAGCTGCGACATAGTTTATAAAGAGTGTATTGACAATTATAAGGACAAGTGAAATGTGTAATAACTTTTTAAAAGTTTATTATTTTGCGTAAGTATGTTTTGGGAATTTGGTTGGAAGGCCTTTTCAACCGACTTCAAGATTTCGAAGGAGGAGGTTATCAATTCGTCGGGATCTTTGTTTTTGCTATTTTTTTTTTTTTTTTTTTTTATGTATGTTCACCGATTATTCGAAGACGGCTGGACCGATTTGGAAAATTCTTTTTTTGTTTGAAAGCGTATACTTCACAGTTGGTCCCATTGTAACCATGTCAGGATCTGATGATGGGATCCTGGAGAAATCGAGGGAACTCTTCAACTATTATAGGCACACCTATGGTGATTTGTGTATTTTTTACAGCAGATCGAGCATTTGGTGTTGGAAAGGTGGATGCTTAGTGAAGTCGGTTCTTTTTTGTTTAAAATTATTAAACGTTTTAGTGTTGACTAAGACACCTGTAACCTTTGCTATCGGGCGACTTTTCGTCGTTTGCTTCGGACGTTTCTCATCAGATTCGGACAACGTTTACTGTGACCAGTTTCGACGCTTGAGCCAAGGTTTTTTTAATTTTTTTACGGAATCCGCTTCCGTGAAGCTTTGCCGAAGTTTTCTCTTCATCCCATCCTCATCACGTCCTCGATGGGACGTACCTAAGGGTAATTTGGCGGATTCATATTCTTAGCAGCATGACGCACGTCGTGGGTTTCCATCCACTCTCTGATGCAGGGGGCACAGTGGCAACTAGCCAAATCGGGCCAAAATAAAGTAGAGCCCCTGTGGCGTCTAATCAGTGACAAAATTAATTTTGTCCACACTTCTTTATGTAAAGATTGGCAGTCATCGTGGAAATAGTGACTAACGCCTTAGATTTCATACTGCATTCGCATATTACCTACCACACATTGTCTTAGATCCAAATTTTTCGGAAAAAATTGACGTTTTGTTCTCATTCAGGTGTTCTCCTTTGCGAATAGTAGAGTACTACAGGCCCGGTAGAACAAAAAATCCAGTTTGAAAGGGTTTTCGTCGCTTAGAATTATGCACTGTTCATTTTTAAGTAAAACTGTGTCATATAAATTTCGAAGCAGAAACACCGTTGTTTAACTTTTGCAGCCTATTTTGGAGTTGGTTTGGCTTCCGTTGCTTCCGAGGGCTACCCAGTCGTTGCGATTCTTGGCCCTTTGAACCATTCCTACAGAAGTTCTCTACTTTTCTCCACATATCTTATTGAAGCACTGAGTGAGTTTTTGATTTATCGATGTATCTTTGAGTCGATATTGCGATTATTTGAGCCAGTTTTTCGACGATTTTTCGACTTGTCATTAAAAGAGAAGTCTTACCCAAACTTTTTAATGCAATTTAAACCGCAGAAACACACACCATCACGATTTTAGCGATCTTTCTCATGGACATACCGTTTTCTCGTATGTATTTGTCCAAGAGTATTTTTCGTTGCTCCTGTGTAGGGCCTCTCAGTTTATGAAATCAAAAGTGATCCGAAAAAATAATTCTAGTAATTGATTTAACATTATATCATCTACAACATAATAAATAATTTATGTTTTAAAAGCAAATAAAACAAGAATGACGGCTTGTTGCAGTTGTCCTTATATTTGTCAATACAGTCTTTACTAATGCAGTTGCTTACGATCTCAATGTTTTAATATGTACCTTTACGTTATTATGTTAAAATTTCAATAAAAATCTTTAAATCTTTAAATAATAACCTTACATTTGAGTTCAAATACTTTAAAAATAAGGTAATAATACAAAAATAAACAAATAAAATTAATATTTTTAAAATGTCTATGCCGCCATTTTGACTTTTCAACTTTTTTATTAGCGTTCGGTAACTGCTGAGTTGTTGTTGTGAGTAATAATATTTTTCACATGATAATCTTGTACTTATTTTATTTTGAAATAAAGAACGTAAATTATTTTATTTATTGTATGGTTAAACATTAAAAAAAATTTGTATAAATTATATTTACAAATTAGTACTTGTGCGCGTTTCAGAACGTTTTGTCCTGACTCTGTTTCAAGGGTCTGCTATCGAAAGTTCAGAATACGAATTAAAATAAAATAAAATTGAATGACGTTTAAAATATTTCTGTCTCTCTCTATTTACTAACGACGTGAAAAAGACAACGCGAATAGACTCCGAGTATTTCGAATTTGTATTAGACGTCGCGCGCGGATTGACAGTATAATTCCAAGGAAATTTTGTCTCACGTTCGCAGCTAAATTGAATTTCGCTTACTGTTGAGGTGAAAATAATGATTTTATCCTTCAGATATTCAAGCCCGTTCTGGAAGCGCACATCCGCTCGCACGCGGAGGTGGGCCTGCAGTGCCGGCTGTGCGGGCGCGCGCACGGCTCGGCGGGCGCGCTCGTGGCGCACGTGCTGGCGCAGCACGCGCGCCGCCCCTTCCGCTGCGCGCTCTGCCCGCGCCGCTTCAAGTTCCGCTCCGACTGCAAGGACCACATCCTGAAGGTCAGCCATAGCCTATAGTCTTACTTTACCTCCATTACTTACTGCAGATGCGCAGCGACCCGAACTGGATCTTGCCCTCCGGCACCTAACACCACCAAGGTTCTCTATTCAACGTAGAAACGACGCCTCTATTAGAATTATTATAATATCGAGAATTTAAATCAGCACGCGATGTGAAAGAGTAAAAGGCGTCGCTGGAGGGAGCCGATAATTTCCATGAAATTGATATTACTCGACTAGTGTTCACCTTTAGGTATGCATGTTTCAACCTCTGTTTTTTAGGGTTCCGTAGTCAACTAGGAACCCTTATAGTTTCGCCATGTCTGCCCGTCCGTCCGCGGATAATCTCAGTGGCCGTTAGCACTAGAAAGCTGAAATTTGGTACTAATATGTATATCAATCACGCCGACAAAGTGGTAAAATAAAAAGTGGAATTTATTTATTTATTAGGGTACTGTAAAGGTTGTATACCTTTACAGCTTTCTCGAACACTGTCTGGCGCGGTGTTATTTAAAAAGAGAACGCAATGTTCTCTGTCAGAGATTCGGGATTCTTTCAGGATTCTAGAAGGGTCAGCCTAAACGAGTAGTCGAGCTTGTATTAGCTAATGAATTTAAAAAAAATATAATATATAAATAATCACAAGTACTATTCATTGGGGATAACTCCCCTACAGTACCTCCCCTATACGTAAAGTGGGGAGTGATTTTTTTTTTCATTTCAACCCTAACGTGTGATATATTGTTGGATAGGTATTTAAAAATGAATAGGGGTTTACTAAAATAATTTTTAGATAATGTAAATATTTTCGGAAATAATCACTCAAGAAGTAAAAAAATATGCGTCCCCCCCCATCTAACTTTTGAACCATAAGTTTTAAAAATATGAAAAAAAAATTCAAAAGTAGAACTTTATAAAAACTTTCTAGGAAAATTATTTTGAACTTGATAAAATGAATAGTTTTTGAAAAAAAATTACAAAATAATTTCTGAACTAAGTTTGTAATTTAACCGTATAAGCAGGTGTTTATTGTACTTGTTATTTCTACAAAATTACAATGAAATGACGTGCTTTCAAATAAAGTAAAAATGGTGAAAATCCGTTCACGCAATAAAGAATTATCCCATAAAAATCATCTTCCATACTTTAAGCTCGCGCGCAATAGTTTACTTAATTTGCCGATAGATGTCACTGTACGTGGAACTCTCATATCATATCCTACATGGCGGTGTTATTAACTCTTAAGTGGGGACACTTACTGTGACGGACGGAAAACTACGGAACCCTACACTGAGCGTGGCCCGACACGCTCTTGGCCGGTTTTTTATGTTCTGTAGTGTGTGCTTTATTGAATAAATTTATATCTATCTATTTGCAAAGGACCGACCGAGTGCTTTGTTGAACTTAAACCAGCAAAGCAAGTAAAATGAGTCGCTTAATTTCAAACTCGGGTAAATCCATCTGTCAGATTATGCGATTTTGGTATTAAGTAAAGGTAATAGGGTAGATATTTGCTGAGAGGGTCGAATGGATTTACCCGAGTTTGAAGTTAAGCGACACAAATACAATTTCATTTTTTTTTCTTTGTAACATATTAAACTAATGGATGACTGTCATTGGCCTTAACAACCGACTTCAAGATTTCGAAGGAGGGTTCTCAATTCGTCGGGATCTTTGTTTTCAACCGACTTCAAGATTTCGAAGGAGGAGGTTATCAATTCGTCGGTATCTTTGTTTTTGCTATTTTTTTTTTTTTTTTTTTTATGTATGTTCACCGATTATTCAAAGATGGCTGGACCGATTTGAAAAATTCTTTTTTCGTTTGAAAGAGTATACTTCACAGTTGGTCCCATTGTAACCAGGTCAGGATCTGATGATGGGATCCTGGAGAAATCGAGGGAACTCTTCAACTATTATAGGCACACCTATAGTGATTTGAGTATTTTTTACAGCAGCTCGAGCATTTGCTTTTGGAATGGTGGATGTTTAGTGAAGTCGGTTCTTTTTTGTTCAAAATTATTGCTTTTATTAGAAGACGGCTGGACTAATTTGGAAAATTATTTTTCTGTTTGAAAGAGTATACTTTTAAAATTGGTCCCATTGTAACCAGGTCAAGATCTGATGATGGGATCTTGGAGAAATCGAGGGAACACTTTAAATATTATCGGCACACCTATAGTGATTTAAATATTTTTTATAGTAGCTCGGGCATTTCTTTTTGGAAAGGTGGAGTCTAAGTGAAGTTTGTTATTTTTTTGTTTAAAAATATTTTATGTAACCATTACAGTCTTAGTTATATTTATGGTTGCTGTTATCCTTAATAACAATCTAAAGAAACTGCCAAACAAGCGTAAATGTTATGATATGAATATAGAGGATCAGAATTTTGTTAGAATCCATTTTTATAGAGATTAAAGTCCAGTCCGAGTGGGTCCCACAGGATGGGTAGGATGGGTGGGGATGGGCAGAGGCAAACCAAAAAAGAGATGGCAGGATGACTTTGGACGCATTCTGTAAAGAGTAGTCGAAATTGTTAACCAACAGGGTCGTATGGCGAAAAAGAGGGGCTACCTTTGCCCAGAGGTGGGACACCAAATATAAGTAAGCTAAAGAAGAAAAAAAAAAAAAGTCTAGATTATACCAGGGGGGTTTCACTATGTCTCTTCATTGTACCTGTTTTTCCCAATGCGCTTACCGCATAATGAGGGCTAATGAGGGAAGGGTTGGCACATCGCTTATCACCTTATGGGTGCGTTCGAGAATATGTGACTGCTAACGTTTTCATCTCTGTAGCTAAACGTCAAATTCAGGAAGATTCTCCTTCTGTACTTGTACTATTTATTACTTATTGTGTTATTTATTAATTATTATACATTGCGTTTATTTATTTGTCAATTAATACAGAATTATTATTGTTTAGGTACATGCACCAACTAAACTCTTCAAATGCGAATTCTGCGGTCTTGAATTCTCGTACTGGAAAAGCTTGAAAGAACACTCCGAAACCGTCCACAACTTGATAATCCCCCCCGTCAGGACCAAGATCTTCAAGTCCAAAAACAAGATCTTCGTATACGCTCACATGAAGATCATAATCAACGAGTTAGAGAGAGACAAAGTCGAACAATTACAAGTGGAATTAATAGACTATTTGGAGCAGAAGTCGAAGCCAGTAGAATATGAGAATTATTTCATATTTAGCCCGGACGCGGAAGAATCTGTTTTATGTATGAAAAAAAGGGATCGAAGGAATAAAAGAAGGAAACCAACGGAATTGGAATCCGCTGTCGCTGAAATAAGTATCCCTGAACAAAGTGTTGAAACGGAGAATATTGAAATTTTGAAACCTGTTGAACATTTTGAAGAAAATCAATATGTTGAAAAGAGTGAAGATCTTGAAGAAAGTCAATATATTGAAGAGAGTGTTGAAAATATTGAGAAGCAGGATTGTATGGAAGAAATGGAAGTTGAGAAGCAAGATATGGAAGAAATGGAAGTTGGTGCTGTGGATGATAGTTCGATGCCTTTGGAGGTAATTGAGAATGAGGGACACCAGTATGTGATGATCAACGGAGAAATGTACAGAATAGCGTGCGAGGATGAGGTTTGAAGTCTAGAAATTAGGCCGATAGGGTGCATTGGGATAATTCCGACAGGAAAACGGTGGCGGCTTATTCCGAAAGTTGACTCTTATTACAATGGGATAAGAGCGATATTTGAATGATTTTTGGAATTACACACTTTGCAAAATTACCCCAATGCCTCTACTTTATTTTGGACCACCTTTTTGTACTCGGGTTTTGTCGAATTAAAAATCACCGAACATATATTTTTGTACTTAGCCATAGAGCGGAGACGCCATACTACAAAACTCGTTTGAGCGCTTATGTGTGCACGGCACGCCTGTACAATGACAACTTCAATGTGTGCGTGAGTTTTTACCTTCGACCTGACTGCTAACCTACTAGTTTCCTACCAATCGGCCGTCTCGGGGCGTAGCGTGGCCATTCTGTATGAAATACTATTATTTATTATGTGAGTTAGCCGTTTGTATAGTGGGTCATCTACCAAGCATGTTTATTGTGCCTGTAACCACGGACCTCTTCAACTGAAAGCTGAATATGTCGGAATAATTCTCTTCGACTGAAAAGCAAGGCCGAAAGAGAAGTCCAAATAGGGGACTGCGTCTCGTTTTGATCAAGGGAGTCATTGACAGTCAATGACGTCATTGGACAATAATGACTAGTCACGGGTGCAAGTGAGACACCGCCCTCTACGGACTCTCCATCGGACCGTTTTTCTAGTCTCTTGCAAATTTTGTTCGGTAATAAGGTTCAACTGTGGTTTGGGAAAAATGTGACAGGGCTATCCGGATGTACTTATTATACGTGGTTGTTTGTAAATTTGAAGGGTATATTTCTGTGGCCCTAGTGAAAAGGGGTATAAGTAAAATTCGGAGAGTCAAAACGGCTCAGCGACCATTTTGACTTATACCCCTTTTCACTAGAATAACTGATTTATATCTATGGGCCTTAGATGTATGATAATTAAACATCGGTATCAACGTTCAAATTTCGTGGCAATGTACGGTTGGCAGAAAAATAAATACAAACAAATCACTTAGTATTTTTAACCTTTATTTTGTATATGTAAATAAAAAAGCCCCTAAATAGTACATTTCCTAATTAGGGTGGTAAAACAAAGAAAGGCCGCGCAATCGCAATTGTTGCGGCCCAAGCTGCAAGCGAGGGACGTAATTATGCGATCGAGGGCTTTCTTTATTACCTCCCGTGTTGGAAAAATATGTGCACATTTGGCCAGAAAGCGGCTCTATCCGTACGCGTAGCGTGCGGAAAAAGCCACTTTATGTCCAGGTGTGGCATACAATATTTTACGAGTTAGAATAGATCACTAAAATTTGTTCCATAGATTTTGCTGTCAATCTTTGACGTCTGTAAGAATATATCCATTTTAAATGACTAAAAGATCTTTCCACGCTGACTGAGGTAATAGGAAGGTATGTCAAGCATTGAAAATTTTGCACAGTTTTTATTTACACTTTCTGGTATTTCAGCCTCGTTGTTTTTAGATAGTTGGTTAATTATTTGTACAGTCTTATAACCAGGATTTTTCTTTAATACACTTTTTAATTTAAAATAAACTTTTCTGGCATTTTGATGTAACCTTAACGTTGATATTTTTTTTTGCAAACCATGAACAATGTTTAATGATTCTGCTAGACTCAGTTTTGGATCCTCCAATAATTTTATTGACTTAGCAATTATACTAAAATGTGTATCGACGAATAGTAACTCAGTTTTTAAATTCCGGTTACGGAAAAATTTTTTTGCTTTAGAAATTGCACTCGCTTCACGCGGATTTAAGGCATCGATGACAGATTTGATTTTATCATAATGCATGTGATAATATGAGGCAGCATTTAACCATGTTCCCCATCTTGTTATCACGGGTCGGGGTGGTAGAGGAATATTTACACACATTTGATGAAATAAATTTGTCCTTGAAGGAGCGTTACGAAATATTTTTTTGATACAGTCAATCAAACTGTTTATGGTCGGGTAAAGACTTCTAATTATCTCTGCGACTCGATTACATCCATGTGCTATGCATGTTACATGAGTCATATTTTTATATTTCTGAACAAGGTTTTTAGCTGCTTTTACCATGTAGGAACCGGCATCCGTTATAAAAAATAATAATTTATCCATGTTTTTTTTGTATTCATCGCCCCAAAGATCTTCAAGGGTTTCCTCAACGAGTTTGGTTATTGTCGAATGGTTAGTCGCCTCCAATACCTTAGAAGCAAATAAATGTGGCTGGGTACTAGTTCCATCTAGAGCTCCGATCAAAATATTTGCCACTTTTTTTCCCACGGAATCTGATGTTTCATCAACACTGAGGTAAATCATTTTATTTTGTAATTTCTCTTTCAATTCATTTTTTTTCTTTTCATACAATTCAGGTAAGCATTTTACTCGTATTTTTGTTTCACTCGGCACAGTAATATCGTTTCCATATTTATGATTTAAAAGGTTTTCTACAAAATTTCTAAATTTAGGATTGTCTAATTTTGACCACGGTATATTCGAACAAATCATAAACTCTGTTAAATCTTTATTAAATTTTTCTTGTGCATTATTTTTATGAATTTTGTTGTGTAAATCTGTTTTTAAATGGCGGTCGATACTAGATTTAGAGGGAAATAATTTCGAATTACACAATTTGCAATATACGATATCGTCTTTAATTTCGAAATCAGCATTATCTCGTATTATATCCTGTAAATGGCAGCGTGAATCAGATAATTTATCTTGATGAGATTTTGATTTCAAATGTTTCTCTATATTGTACCTTTTCTTTTTTATATTCATTTCGCAAATAGTACAGCAAGCACCTTCGTTAGTGAATATAAAATCAGTATACTGCGTCAAATCCATTTTCTCAAGTCTGATAGGGAGTTGGGTAAAGATTTATCAATGCTAAATTGTAGTTGTAAGTGTTTTTAAGAACTATTATCGTTGAAGATTTTACCACATATTATTTTGCATGACAATTAAATTGACATTTGTTGCCTATTTGGCATTTAGATTTTTTTTTACAAATGGATAATGAAATGAGTATTGAGGTTCTATGACGTATTAAGAATATAAACCTCTTTAAATATATGTACAGTTTACCAAAGTACGATTAAGAATAAAAATAAATTAAATGTTATTTATTACTAATAAATAAAACAATGATACCTATGTATTTCTTTTTTTGCGACCCTTACCAAGTGCCACGAAATTTGAACGTTGATACCGATGTTTAATGATAATGAAATAAACTTACTTGATTTTTATTAATCAGTAGTTTTATTAAAATGTTTCGCTCTTGACTATGAATAACTTCAAAATAGTTTTTTCGTTTATTATATAACTAGCTTTTGCCCGCGGCTTCGCTCGCGTTAAATTCGAGGTAACACGGTTCTGCTTTCCTGATTGCCCCCCGGAATGCTCCATACAAACTTCCACCCCCCATTTTAGGGAAGTGGGGGGTTAGAAAGAGACAAAAAGTAGCCTATGTCACTCTCCATCCCTTCAACTATCTCAACTTAAAAAATCACGTCAATTCGTCGCCCCGTTTTCCCGTGAAAGACGGACAAACAAACACACACATACACTTTCCCATTTATAACATTAGTATGGATATTCAACACTTTACTATTATTCAAATAAACCGCCACAATGACACTGACAACGAGTCACAGCCCATCACATGCATATCATCTTGTAATTAAAATTATTGCCAGTGTAAGAAATTAGTTCCAATGAAATTCCGCAACTTGGGGCAGGATCATATGTTTCTGGTCAGGGTTTACTTAAATAGCGCCAAAGAGGGTTTCTACAATCGATTTATTCACCAGGTGGCAGCACAGTGGCGAGAGGTCTAGCTGTCAATAATCCACCAATCATGTTTAAAAGACCTCTCTGCTCTAGCTGCTGTCAAAAAGACCTCGTCACGGTGCCGCCACCTGGTGTTGTAGAAATCCTCATTGCTTCATGTCTCTTTAGTCGCGCCCCAGCAAGCAAGATGTGGACGTACTAACGAGGGACCTTATGACCGCCAGTCACGTCATCGGCAAGTCGGGCCACTGACGCCACCGACATCAATAGACGTTCGTTCGAAAACTATGAAATGCCACTCCTAGAATCCTTTTATAATGTGTGGCATTATTATTATTACAAACTTTATAATTTTTTGGCCCTCGCAGGTCTTATAATATTTTTTATTCTACTTACAATTATATGATTTCAGAACGTACGAACGAACGTAAAAAAAAACAACGGGGTGCACTCCGGGAGTGCCGGCAGAAGTGAAAACTTTGATATTTTGGAATGGTTAGGAAATAAATTTGCACGAATTGCTTTAATTATCAGTATAAAAGTACTATAATTTATGTGGTAAAATACAATATTCATTTGTGACATTGTCATGGTAAAGGTAATATATTGTCGGTATTGAGTTATTGGTACCTCCTTATAGTTCAAAACATTCTCCTTCATATGCAAAAAGAACGAGATCGTTATGTTGAGTATTTTTATTTTTAAAATTTTTTTGAAGTTTCAACATATCGGTATACTCTTGGCTCGTCTCAATCGTTTTTTGTCAAGTTCTTAAATTCGTCCCGTTCTGCTTTCGTCACCCATTCTTCCTTCGTCACTTTCGAGGGTCGACTATATCAACTTTGGTAATCTTTGTTGTTTGTCTATTTCTTATTCCGGCTCATTTCGGTATTCGTCAACATCTTCTTTGGGCATGTTCGATGTTAGTCTATGTTGTTATTAGACTCACGCGTTATTGGTAATTTTTTCCTCGGCACGTTCGTTGTTGGAATTTAGAATATTACCAAAAACGACAGGACAAATAACGTGTAAGTCTAATAACAACATAGACTAACATCGAGCATGCCCAAAGAAGATGTTGACGAATACCGAAATGAGCCGGAATAAGAAATAGACAAACAACAAAGATTACCAAAGTTGATATAGTCGACCCTCGAAAGTGACGAAGGAAGAATGGGTGACGAAAGCAGAACGGGACGAATTTAAGAACTTGTCAAAAAACGATTGAGACGAGCCAAGAGTATACCAACATATCTTTGTACTGTTTTGAGATATTCGAGTTTAAAGTTTGAATGCCTAAAAAACCTAGTTATATGTTGAAGTTATGGAGATAGCGGTTTTAAAATGTTCTACATACATTATATTACTCGACAAATCATATGTTGTCTCTAACATTTTACATTTTATAGAAATAATACAATAATAATGCACGTAGGGTGTAGAGTCAAGAATCAAAAATAAAATATTTTATATAACTCAAAATCGACAGATTTTCAGCTGGCTTATGTTGATTTCTGAATATGATGTAGGTAAGGTTTATAATAAAAATAATGAAACAACCATATCTTAAGGCATAATTTTTTCAAATAATAAAACAAAAAAAATCAACACTTACATAAAAAATATACAAAATTAACATTATAATTTTTCCTTCTCATAGTTTACGTTAATTTAGGAACAAAACTAACGATCAAGTGTAATTAAACACAAAAGTAATGTAGTTTTCTATCAAAAAAGTGACTTCAAAGTTTAGACTTTTAACATGATTTTTTGTATGTAAAGTGATCTAGGGTTTTTCCTTCTCATAGTTTACGTTAATTTAGGAACAAAACTAACGATCAAGTGTAATTAAACACAAAAGTAATGTAGTTTTCTATCAAAAAAGTGACTTCAAAGTTTAGACTTTTAACATGATTTTTTGTATGTAAAGTGATCTAGGGTACCACATTGTCGCTATTCATAAGTTTAGAGAAATAAGAATTCTACTTCCATTATTTAACATAGTGTCCGCACTACATGTGCATATATCTAATACAAATAACAATAACATAACTTATTTTATAAAAAAATTACAGTCTTTTCGTCAGCTTTACTAATTTAGATCAAGTTTGTTAGTTTAACATTCCTTAGGGTCCCACATTGTCGCCTTATGACTTATGAGATCAAACTTATTATTAAGACTTATTATAATAAAATTATTACTTACAAAAGTAATAATTTGCATTTAACATTATTATGAAAATGATTTACACTACTCAACCTCGCACCTAGGGGTACGTAAGTTCTGACGCCAAGTCATTCAAATTCTTACGTCTGATTGAGAGATTGGTGACTTTGTACGAGTATTAACTGATTATCTATACGGTTGTCCCTCGGAAGCTTGTTAAATATAAGTCAACTATATTTTCTGTTAAAAAGTTTTGATTTGTTACAAACTTATATCCCTCCCCTTATTTATATTTAAGTTTTTGTTATGTAATTAATCAGTATTCAAAGCATCTGCCAGGCACCCGGATTATTAAAATTGATAGTATGGCACACTAACTAGAGAAATTTTCATTTCTCTATACTATTTTCATTTCTGGATAATAGCAAACCTATTTCCGTTGCTAGCTCGCCGGCTAGAGCAGCATATTCGTGGCGTATTAATTTTTTATTTTTATTTATTTTATTGGTATTCAGGACAACAACAGCTATAGATACAATTATGATGTAATAGTAGTTACATAGAAAAAAGGCCAATAACAGTCATCCGTTATTTTACAATATCTAAGTTGCACAACAGAAAACAAAAAAAAAGTGAAATTAATATTATTGTTTTCACAAATGCCCGATACAATAGTACATCCCGGAGGTAAAGAAAATTAAGATGGTCTGGACGCACTTTAAAATTGTAAATAATTTTATTATCCTATGTGATCTATTTATTCATTTTTAACAATCCAATTGAATAAAGTAACATAATATGAATTTGGATTAATATATTTTGTATCTAGTTGATTGATTTAGGCCAGATTAAAATAGAGAGTTTTGCTTTGTCTTAATAATTATTGCTTATTGACCACTATTGTTAAAAGGGTAACATAACATAAAGCTAAGTGAACGTAACGGGCAGCTGAGTTACGAACTGTCAAGCAAATGGATGGGAGTAAACTGAGATTTAGACAACACGTGTTACTACATTTTCCAATGGCCCCGATATTACTTCAAGCTTATGAGCGACAATGTGGTACCCTAGTCGGTAAACTTTGACTGTTTTTTTCCTACTTTTAGTTGAAACGTTTAACTTTTTATCAATACACCGTATTATTTTAAGTGTGTAGAAGCTATTTTTAATCAATGGTCAATCCTGCTAGCTCACTGTGGGGATCGTATTACACATCTAATACTAACGTCTTATGTGACCCTGGTACTGTTAAGGATTGCTCCGACCGACTAAGCTTGCAACTTGCTTTATCGGTAGACTAAGTTCATTCATTCATTATGTCTTGGGCAATGTTTTTTTGTAATTTTTTATAAAGATCTGTTCATACCATATACACACATTACCAAACATTAGAAAAGTAACACATCCTTTATAGGTAAAGCCTGACCAGAAATATATGATCATGCGCCATGTTGCGGAATTTCATTGGAACTAATTTCTTGCACTGGTAATAATTTTAATGACAGAATGATATGCATGTGTGAGGCCATTAAAAAGGTTGTCACTTTTTTCAATGTCATTGTGACGGTTTATTTAAATAATAGTAAAGTGTTGAATATTAAATAATAAACGACAAAAAAATCCCAAAATGATTCATAGTCAAGAGCGAAACATTGTAAATAGTGTAAGTAATAAACTGCTGTAAATAATACGCTCGGAAAATGAAACTATTTCGCAATGAAAGTATTTCGAATTAACATCAGCGGACAGGTAAACAAATCAAGATGTCACCATACCATAGATATGAATACGCTCTATGATTATACTGAACTGTTGCCATATAAAAGAGAATAATAGCGCCCTTTTGACAATAATCATATATTTTCGGTCAGGCTTTACTTATTAAATACAATCGATATCTTAATGCTGAGCAACTCACGCAGTCACTTCAGAGCAATGACGCGTAGTTTTAGTTTCAGTGACCGCGAGGCAACCGGATGGCTCGCGGTATTTAGACTCCCGAAGTGATGAGGAGCCGCCCTGTGTAATACGAACTGACTGCACAGGGTTTCGTTTGAACTAGAGTTCCAAAAAATATGAAAAAATGTAAGGAACATACATCTTTGCATATTCTTTCAACAAAAATGGTTTCAAACATTAACGGTTAAAGCATGCTCGAGTTATCTCCTAAAACCCTCTTCCAAAGGCAGATACAACCTTTTGATTATTATTTTTCCTTATTCTGTTGAAGGTACGGAAGCCACCATTATGCGTGGTCCGACACGCACTTGGCCGCAACCGGCGTCAACTGTGACTACGGCCTTACTGTCCAATTAGCGAGTACTGCGTATCATTTCGCCATGCGATCAATCCACTGCCATACGCAGTCGATTTTACGCGTCGCGAACCGATCGTTTGCTCCAAATTACAATGTTACGCCAAAATAAATAAGATTTCCTACTTTCTCGAGATCTAACTGCTATCGACTATACTAGACTAGATAAATAAATAGTTGAAGTGAGCACGAGAGAGCCCCTCAGGCTATAACTTATCGAACAAGCGTCTATCCGCATTTTGAGCATTCATTATCTGGGAAGCTTCTTTTTTTATAAAACCATAATTAACACTTTCGCAACCAGGCAAAATTTCGAACAATACCCCAGAAACCGACAGTACTCGCTAGTCGGGCAACGACGTGCAACTCAATGCCGCACGCCGCGAACCCGCTAGTCGGGCAAGCGACGGACGCTCAGGGCTGTGAATTTTACACCGAGACTGGTTTAAAAAAAAACCCGGGTCGCAAACTTCAAATAGATAAGGGATGGTAAACAACTCTCCAGGGTTAAGTGTATGATCACAGTAACTACATTCTTATGTCACAGAAGTTGCGACTTTATTGTATGTGTACGAACGTACTAATTATCGTAACTATTCAAAGCTACTTGTTACGTTTTGCTTCCACGCAGTTGCAGTGCAGTGCTGTTTTATGATGACTGACCTATTGTCTTTTTCTGAGAACTGCCGCTTAGAAGTTAGAATGTTGTTAGGTACTTAGTTGAATTTCTTGGTTTCGGCAAGAATCATCCTATGAGTACTCATAGCGCAATAATTGGAGCATTTGCCTTACAAAAGGTGGAGTAGAAAATGTTTTAATGGTTATTGGTAGGCTATAGGGTGGTTATTAAAATACTGGATTTGAGACCTTGAGGGAGGGGGGGTGCGTTGGCCGCCATCTTGGTTTAAACGTGCCATAAGTCCGTCTTTGAACCTTGGTGCTTAAACGGGTTTCAGTATGCCTAAAATGTCTATGTAACGTATGAATAAAATAAAATTGTCTACAATATTTCCATACACAATACATCTGTAAGTCTTACAGATGTAAAGATACAGGGGGTGAAAAGGTGTATATTTTCTTATATCATAAGAATTTTATTTATTAGCTTCAAAGTTTTATGCTTCGAGATAAGGAAATGAAGTCTCTACCACAGTTTTGACATCTTCTAATGATTCTTTTAAAGGATATTCAAAAGTTGAATTCACCCCTAGAGCGCTTATAGAGGGGGTGAAAATAGTAAGTCTCACACACAAAATCAGTGTTCTATTACTCATCATAAAAAACTACTAGGCGTTGTCAGGTATAGCTATGGATCAATTAGGGTATAATTAATTTAGATTTGACAAAAAACATATATGCTTTCATACAAAAAAAAATTTTTTAAAGAAAGTGCTTGAAAATATTTTTATTTTTTTAAACTTCATATAACTGTCAAGTTATTATTAAAATATCGTATAGGCTTTAGCATTTTTTACATAATGCTTGAACAGTTGACTTTATGACAAAAATGTCTACAAGAAGTATAAAGACAATGAGTATGAGTAATTTTTTCCTTTCTGTAACTTTGTATCTTCTAAGACGTGCAGAATAAATACAAATACAAAAAAAAATAGAGTCTTTATAATTTTCGTAGACATTTTTGTCATAAAGAGAGCTGTTCAGGCATTATGTAAAAAATGCTAAAGCCTATACGATATTTTAATAATAAGTTGACAGTTATATGAAGTTAAAAAAAAAAAAAATCAAGGACTTTCTTAAAAAAAAAAAATTTTCTATGAATTTTTTTTGTCAAATCTAAATTCATTATACCCGAATTGATCGATTGTTATACCTGACAACGCCTAGTAGTATTTTATGATAAGTAATAGAACATTCATTTTGTGTGTGAGACTTACTACTTTCACCCCCTCTATAAGCGCTCCAGGGGTGAATTCAACTTTTGAATATCTTTTAAAAGAATCATTAGAATATGACAAAACTGTGGTAGAGACTTCATTTCCTTATCTCGAAGCACAAAACTTTGAAGATAATAAATAAAATTCTTATGATATAAGAAAATATACACTTTTCACCCCCCGTATCTTTATATCTGTAAGACTTACAGATGTATTGCGTATGGAAATATTGTAGACAATTTTATCTTGATAACCGTTTAAGCGCCAAGGTTCAAAAACGGACTTTTGGCACCTTTAAACCAAGATGGCGGTCGCGCCCTCCCCCCCTCAAGGTCTCAAATCTAGTATTTTAATTACCACCCTATAGCCTACCAATAACCATTAAAATATTTTCTACTCCACCTTTTGTAAGGCAATGTATGGAGATGATTCCCCAATGATTGGATTATCATGAAATAGGTGTATACCTATAGTTACAAAATATTCGTAAACACAAATTAGGTTGTACGATTTACGAAAATTCTAACTCCTATTGATACATACCCGTGTATGCAATTTAACGTAACCAACTAATAATAATTTTTATTTTGTAATCGCATTAGGTAAAGTAAATAAAATTACAAAGTGAAGTAATAAAATATAATAATCAGGGCCCGTAATTTTCATGCCGATGACATCAATTTGACGTCACGCTCCATATAGGATGATCCCAAATAGTTTTATTGTAAATTATTAATCATTAGTCGTCAATCATTTTAATCATGTACAAATGACTTCGAAAGTACTCTATAAATAATACCTACATGATACGTGAAACGTAACGTAAATAAAACTATTTGATTTGTTTTTATACATACATTTTATTAAGTGGTATTGTTAACAACACATTACAATTCATTTTAAAACAGAATTCCTCTCTAACGTAAAGCACGCCATCCTTCTTGCATTAATTCCCATGCAAAGAAAATCTAAGTCATCTTCGCTTTCATACGTAATGCAATATTCATAAAAATATTTTTTTTTGTAATCGTATTTTTGTTTGTTGTGTCACACATTTGGTTAATTATTCCAACTTCTTTGCTAAAATGAAAATTATTTGCATGGTTGGTAATTTCTTGTTTTTGTTTAATAATGGCTGACTTAAACGACAATAAGGAAGTTCGTCTTGATGGAAGCAATGGAAAAATAGATTTATGTCCTTATTTTAAGTATTACATCTGTAGAAGTTGAAAGGTCCTTTTCAATATTAAAATGGATTTTTACAAACCGGCGATGCAGTTATGACCCTTAAAAACCTTGAGCAAATTCTAATTAAAAATTTCGAATCTAAATATAAGGGACAAAAAAGGAGAAATGTAAATATGTTTCAAATTAATTTGTAAATAATTATGTACAAAACTAACTTGTACAGCCTTGGCCAGGAGTGTTGAGCATAGCTCTTTTTTGCTTACAATTTTGATGTTAAGTATTAATTCCCTATCATAACAATGTACGATGACGTAAAATGTTATATTTTATTGATATATCTAGAAAACTTCACTTAATAACACTTTCAAGGTACCTATCAAATATGAAAAGTGGAGCTCACAAAAATGGGAATTTAGGTCGGTACGAAAAATTGCAAATATTCAATGCAGTTACTACTCATTTCAAAAAAACATGCCTGTTCAGTTTAAATTAATTGATAAAATAACTTCAAAAAAGATAGAAACGCTGGTCTAAATTTTCGAGTTTTGTATGAAAATCGCAAGGGTGCTCAACACTTCTGGCCAAGGCTGTATATATTACTGTACAAAACCTCGTTTGTAAATAATATCATTAAGTTTCTAGTTATTCGTGTAGGTACGGCCCAGGACTTTGATTTGCATACCATTTAGAACCTTGTCACAGTGACAATAATATGAAATCTCTAGCGTCTAGATGTTGATTGTCACTATGACAAAGTATGTAATGTTACACAAATCAATTTCCTTGACTGTTTATAAATCAATATGTAATAAAACCTTTTTAAATGTAACCTTTTTTATTCGTTCTCATTAAAAAAACGTTCTGTCAAAAATGTTACAAGTGCCACTGAGAAATAAAAATACTGATTTCCTAATTGTATTAGTTGTTAAAATCATAAAAAATGTGTCCATCAATTATACATTTTCCTTTTAGCAGAGAATTTGGAATAATTAACCAAATGTGTGACACAACAAACAAAAAACGACTACAAAAAAAAATATTTTTATGAATATTACATTACGTATGAAAGCGAAGATGACTTAGATTTTCTTTGCATGGGAATTAATGCAAGAAGGATGGCGTGCTTTACGTTAGAGAGGAATTCTGTTTTCGAATGAATTGTCATGTGTTGTTAACAATACCACTTAATAAAATGTATGTATAAAAACAAATCAAATAGTTTTATTTACGTTACGTTTCACGTATCATGTAGGTATTATTTATTCCATGTGTAAATAGAGTACTTTCGAAGTTTGTACATGATTAAAATGATTGACGACTAATGATTAATAATTTACAATAAAACTATTTGGGATCATCCTATATGGAGCGTGACGTCAAATTGATGTCATCGGCATGAAAATTACGGGCCCTGATAATAATCAATTGTACTAACTTTTTGACCACATAAGTACATAATAATCAGAAGACTTACAAATTTTTCTGTTAGTGGCAGTGACAGCCCTGTGGTAGCGAAGATTCAATGTTTGCCCGCCTGTCGGGCACTTTGGCGTCGCGTGTAGGTTTATAGCTCTTCCCCGACTACCGGGTATGCCGGCATCTGAGTAAAGTTTACGAGTGCCCGAGTGTCGGGTACGCGGTGTCGAATGTGTTAACATAACGCCTGATCTTTTTATAACAAAAACAAGATGTTATGTAACCTAAACTTAGCGCCTGAACTGCAACAAGATCTTACGTTGTAAAAATTATTTTATATTTTAAAAGATCAGGCGCTTTGTTTTTTCATACATCTACAATCTTTTGATGCTGCTGCCACTGACAAGGCCACGCACGGGGGCTTGCAGCACCGCATTATCGTGTAGCCCTACCCCTCCCCTGCTTCGAGGAACAAAGGAAATCTAGGAGACTTATCGTACTAGAAACCGGGTTATTAATTTTTTTCAAAAAAAAAATATAAAATACGCCACCATTTTTTTTGCATTGCAGCATCAGCATTTCGTGTTCCCCCATTAAAGACGCGTCTAATTATATATATCCATGTCTCATATAAGAGACTTATCGAACTAGGTTCAGTGTCATGGGCTATACTATTACTATTAGTTGATAGGATGCAAAAATTATCAAATTATCCAAATGAACTCTTATTGTGCTATGCGACCCTAGTCTGTACTGTATTCATCACATTTGCGAACCTAGCTGGGCAGGTCAATCCTGCTTAGCACTGTGGCGATCGTATTACAAATCGACTACTAACGTCTTATGTGACCCTGGTACTGTTATGTCTTGGGCGAATGAAATTATGAATAAAAAATTAGGGCTAAGTCAGTCTAAATAGTGCTAAATTTAGCCCCAAAAGTGCTAAATTGGCAAACCTGTCGAATCTGTCGGTCACGTGACCCTGTCGAATCTGTCGGTCACGTGACCCTGTCGTGAGTTTAACATTTTTTCCCCATCACAAAAAGTGCACAGCGCCGCTATAGTAGTTTATGTAACTGTTACGTAATAAGGGTCCTTAAAACATGAGTGTGGTTTTATGAAATGAGCCGCAGGCGAATTTCATAATAAGATCACACGAGTGTTTTAAGGCCTAATTACGTACAGTTGCATACACTGCTTTATCGACACTCATATTAATATATTAAATTAAGTGTTCGGAAACCATAGAATGACCGCCATTGTACCGTCATGGCCAACTCGATTGTGCCGGCGCTCGCGCGGGACCAATCGAGTTGGCCATGGCGGTAACATTATGTTATCAAATTCGATGTTCCAAATTTGTAACTCATTGCTTAACAATATTTGAGCATGCATAGTTAAAGTTACGTTACTGCCGCAGATAAGAAACTTATCATAGTTAAATCGTTTGTTGTAATGCTTGTCATTGTCTACGGTTTTTAAACGCATTTTAGAGTACTTACAGTATGAGTGTAGATAAAAGAAGTTTTCACTTCAAAAAGTTGACATAATATTGATTTGATACTCGAGAGCTTCCTAATACCTCTTACTACGTAGGTAGTTTAAATATAGTAGTATCATGGAGTTGATATTAAATATACGTCCGTGTATATATATATATATATATTTGTTTGCACGGTCTATGAGCTAAAAATAAAACAATGTGAATATTGTGACTTTTAGTTGTTATAAAAATAAATTATCAAAAAGTTACATTTAAATTTAAATTACAAGTTTACATAATAAAACCATTAGAAATAAAATAGCACATAAAAAATTACTCTTTAGTTACGAAAAAAAAATCTACTTATAATGAGTCTTAATTGTCTAGATCTGGGGCCCATTTCTCAAAAGCTTGTAACTTGTAATACAAGCGGATGTCACTTTTCGACATCTTTTGCTAGAAAGGGACTTCCGCTTGTATTACAAGCTTTTGAGAAACGGGCCCCTGGTTTCTAATAACAAAATACAGTCAGTTTTTTTTATTTCTAAACCCGGCTTAGCCGTCGCCTATTTTAGTCACGAGTCAAATTAGCTACAATACAGTCGCCATCAAATATATCGGAGCGGCTAAGGTACTTCCTCAAAAATATCTGAACATGCACTTTATCGCCTTAACAATAGAGGTGATGTTTGTGATCACCTTGGCCGCTCCGATATATCTGATGGCGACTCCGATATACTGCTATTATAGGTAAGTAGGCCTATTTCATCTACGCATCTATTACATCTATATTTGTTGGACACATTTAGTGAGAAGTTGTTTTATTTTATTTATCTATCTCGTCCCAGAGTTCCCAGTGACGCGACAGTATCTCGCGCGCGCCTCACTCTTGTGCTAACCATGCTGAAAGTGTCCGATGAAAAGGTACCTGACTGTACCCATATGGTTGATGTGTCTAAAAAAGAAGATACACCTTAATAAGGTAAATTTGCCTACTTATACCTACCTAATAAGATTACTCGTTTTTCCATCTCATTTTTGCAGTATATGAGCCGTTTTCACATTTTACCGTGGACACAGGCGCGGATCCAGGATTTCGTTGAAGGGGGGGGGGGGGGAGGAATTTCCTTTACAAAAAATCTCACCTATGGCCCCAGTAGTATACGAGGTTTGTATCCGCGCCTGCGTGGACGTATACCGTCACGATAGAGCAAGATAGCCAAATGCATGAGATTGTATGCAGTCGCTTTTTATATTACCGTGGACGTATAAGTATTCCGTATAAGTATTACGGTAAACTTGGCGTTTCCGTACAACTACATTTGGGTCCCCTGTTTTATCGTCGACTGCGGTAATAGTAGATTGTGTAACAAGGGAGCAAAATGAAATATTTACGGCGAGGGCGTATATTGATTCCCAAACGAAGCGATGGAGTCTATAATAGAATCCAGAGCGTAGCGAGGGATTCTAAAGTAGACTCCTGAGCGTAGTGAGGGATTCAAGTGTTAACGCCCAAGTTGAAAATAGTTTTGCTCCTATGTGACACATACTGCTTTTCACACCACCTTAGGGGAAAATTTTTCTTTATTGTTGAATCATATTTATTTTAACTTTATATGTGCTTAGTGTGCTTCTTGATTATAATGAATCTATTAATTTAATAAGAAATTTGATTTTATTTTGACTTGAATTTGACTGGCTGAAAAAAAAAACGAATGTCCTAGAACAGAAAAGTGCCACTTTGTTCCCTCCTAGCAGGGAAGAAAAAGCCCGTATACGACTAGGTGGTGTGAAAAGTATATTAGTAGTTTATGTAACTGTTAAGTAATAAGGGTCCTTAAAATACGAGTGTTATAAGGCCTAATTACATACAGTTGCATACACTGCTTTATCTACACACATATTATAAATCCTAAATGACGTGTTCGATAACCATTAAAATGACCGCTATTGCACCGCCATGGCCAACTCGATTGTGCCGGCGGTCGGGGAGGAGGGCAACCGCGGTCGGGGAGGAGGGCTGGATTTTCATTACGTTACCAAAATCAATGTTTAAAATTTGAAACTCATAAGCATAACCTATCAATATTTGAGCATGTAATGTTAAAATTAAGTTACTGCTACAGATAAAAAACTTATAATAAAATCGGTTGTAATGATGGCCATTGCTTACCGTTTTTGAACACATTTTAGAGGACTTACAATGTAAGTGTAGATAAAGTGTCATAAAAAGAGCATTTCTAGTGCGGGGCGGCAACAGCTCTGAATTCAGCGTAGCTGATGAAACCATCGTTGTCCTTGTCTGCCTGTTCTAGTGCTCCTTCCACGATTTGAGACAAGTCCTCATCCTTATACACAGTCGGGCTCTCGACCTTCTGACCATCGGCGCCTGGGGAAACAAATTAACCTTTTGAACGTCATATTACGTCATAGGTATACAAAAACGCCACTCACACGCCTAGATACCGGACGCAAGTGAGTCGATATAAACCTTACTTGAAAGTACGAGTGTAAAGGCTACTTTACAGCGTACCGTACGCCATAACGCTTATATAGGTTCAGTCGCCATCCAATATATCGGAGCGGCCAAGGTGGTCACAAATATCTGAACAACGCTTCTATTGTCAAGGCGATAAAGTGCATGTTCAGATATTTTTGAGTACCTTGGCCGCTCCGATATATTTGATGGCGACGTATTCAAAATTGCAAAATCCTTTCTTTTACCTTTCCTTACATTCTTTTCTGTTTAAAAGTATAAAAGGTTCTATCAAATTAAATCATAGAACATAAGAAAAAAAATGTTTTAACTAATGTTGTATTTATATTTGAATTGCAGCTAAAGCGAATGTCTGTAAATATGAAGAAAATATAAAAAAAGAATGGCAGGCTGACATCAAGATCAAGGCAGAGAAAATAGAAGAAATTCCAGATAATGATACTAAAAAGGCTGATGATGATTTAAAATCTAAATTAATTATTCCAAAAAATGAAGACAAAGCCCTTTGACACAAAAAATAAAGTAAAAATAAACAATCACAAATTGTCTGAAGAAATAATCAATCATTTCACTTGTAAAAAGTGTAAATCTTTGTTTTCTAGCAAATTGCTTCATGTCACTTTAGGTCACATGGATACATTTAACGTGACAAAAACATGTATCCAAAACTTTACGCCTTGGTAATAGAGTCGTGGCTGCATATTTTTGTCACATTGAATGTAGGTAGATGTCCTTGGCGCTGTGGGTACGGCTACCACACCTTTGGGTATTACGGGGCCGCGGTTCGACATGGCGTAACTGACAGTCGCTTGCGAGACAACTATGATATCACACTTGTGACAGTTGAAATTTAGGGTGGAATCACTCAAGAGTGATATCTAAAATGGTGGCCATAGCCATAGACAAAACGCTCTAGCGAGATCTACTGACACCTTGACAGTGTGGACACGTGTGGACAGATGGATATCACTATCCACAAGCGATACAAGTGTGACATCCACGTCTCACAGTTTGGCATGTCGAATCGCGGCCCTGGCGTTCAACAAGTTAATAGTGATGATGACTTGATGAGATATATAAATGTCGTGTCCAGAAACATCACGCACGACTTTGGTCGCTTTTATAATACTTTAGGCGCAAAACGCACTTGAGCTGAATTCAGGTATCAAAGACAGAAATCTGCCGGAAGACAGGAAAATCCAAGTTCCGGCTGAATTTTGTCTATGATAGCTGAATTCTGCTTAAGTGTGTGCGCCTTAAATAACACACACAAATACAACACTACGAGTAGAATTGCTTTGTTCTTCTTACCTTTAAGTCTGTGAAGAAAATCAAATTGTTACAAACATGACAAAAGAAAACTAGGTTGGTAATGCATTAAATTGGAATAATCAAACATTTATTAAAGTCTTAATACTATATTTTGCGTTAACAAAAAAAAACAATTATAAAATCGTCAGATGACAACCAAATCCCACTAATTGCAATAGAAACATAACTGAAAGAAATTTTGTTTTGTTACGTGTACGGTTCATTATGACTTTGAACTTGTATATACGAGTCGTTTTGGTAGTCATAGGAGCGTTCCGAAAGTAGGATTCGAAATTTTTTTTATTTTTTATTTATTTATTTCGAAAACAAACAGCCATATACAAAACAGTCATTTCGAAAATAGACTCAAATTAGGCCCATTGTGTACTACACGCCAATATAATTTCAAAACAAAAAACCGGCCAAGAGCGTGTCGGGCCACGCTCAGTGTAGGGTTCCGTAGTTTTCCGTCCGTCACAGTAAGTGTCCCCACTTAAGAGTTAATAACACCGCCATGTAGGATATAATATGAGAGTTTCACGTACAGCGACATCTATCGGCAAATTAAGTAAACTATTGCGCGCGAGCTTAAAGTATGGAAGATGATTTTTATGGGATAATTCTTTATTGCGTGAACCGATTTTAACCCTTATTACTTTATTTGAAAGCACGTCATTTCATTGTAATTTTGTAGAAATTACAGGTACAATAAACACCTGCTTATACGGTTAAATTACAAACTTAGTTCAGAAATTAGTTTGTATTTTTTTTCAAAAACTATTCATCCTATCAAGTTCAAAATAATTTTCCTAGAAAGTTTTTATAAAGTTCTACTTTTGAGATTTTTTTAATATTTTTAAAACTTATGGTTCAAAAGTTAGAGGGGGGGGGGACGCATATTTTTTTACTTCTGGAGCGATTATTTCCGAAAATATTTACATTATCGAAAAATGATTTTAGTAAACCCCTATTCATTTTTAAATACCTATCCAACAATATATCACACGTTAGGGTTGAAATTAAAAAAAAAATCACTCCCCACTTTACGTATAGGGGAGATACCCTAATAAAAAATTTTTTTCGACTTTTTATTTTACCACTTTGTCGGCGTGATTGATATACATATTAGTACCAAATTTAAGCTTTCTAGTGCTAACGGTCACCGAGATTATCCGCGGACGGACGGACGGACGGACGGGCAGACATGGCGAAACTATAAGGGTTCCTAGTTGACTACGGAACCCTAAAAAGAGGATTGCTACTAACAATATAACATAAACGCTTACTTCTTATTGTCAAAACAAAATTTTCCGAACCTTATTCTTGAAAACGGACATACTATGAGCGAAAATATCTATTTGATTGAAACATTATACTTCGCCTTGTGATTCCTTCATATTATAATAACTTGTAGTAGCTCGTCGCTTACGCCCTTTTTGTCACGATATGTTTAGAGCTGAAAAGACTCCTAAAAAAATAACACTTAGAAATACAACTCCAATACGTCAAGTGACACACGTCACCGTCAACTCCTACGCGCCAAACTCTCATCTTCGTGCTATCGCCCTAACGTCACGCGCTATAGTTCTTTCTTTTATTCATATTTTAAATGAATTTCCGATTGAAAGTTGAAAATCAAAATGCATTGCTGCTTAAATATAGCATATGAAGTGGTGGAAAGTGTATTTCAGGTTCCTAATTGATTTATTGCAAGAAAAATGCATTACGAAAACATTGGAGATGCCGACAAAGGACGCCGACGCCGACGAAAGAAAACGCCGAAATAAGCAAAAGTAGCTGCAATTTCGACTGTGAATGTACTATTAAAGTTTTGAATGATGTCAAGACGGTGGACTATGTAAAACAAATTACGTCAAAGAGGTAACCTTCTCTTGTCGATTATACTTTAAGGTTATGTTGGTTGAACCGTAAACGAAAGTAACTTTCTATAAGAGTTAACATCAACATCTTCGTGTAGTACATATATCCGTCACATAATATAAAAGTACAAATAAAACATTAAAAGGCTCAATGAGTAATAAACCCTTAAATAGTCCTAGATTAGTCTCTTGTAAGTAATGCAAAATAAAATAATAATGGCATGCATGTAGAATACGCATAAGAAGTCCCATATTGTACTAAACTGATAGAATTGGAACTTTAAATGATAATAATAACCAAATCAATGTCCAATAAATCAGTAAGAATATGTTATATTCATGAACAAGTATTACACAATTACATTATTTAATTTTCTTAACACATATACATAGTGTACAATGGCATACTATGATGTAACTGAGCAACCAAATTAGAAATTTATTTAATAAAATGATGTAAATCATTAAGTCTCACTTGATGAAAATATAAGAAATATGTACATATTTAAGAAAAAGCGTCTTGAGATTTATATTGACAAAATTTACATACTTGGGATACGAAATACAGATATAATTTTGACAAAATTTACATACTTGGGATACGAAATACAGATATAATTGTCATTGTGATGAAGATGCATGGAATCATTATAGCATGAACCGTCATGATGCATATCAAGACCCTACTGGGCTGATTATTCATAATTCAGGTTTACATCCACGGTATACTGATCAAAGCAATGCTTGATGTAACCTATGACAGCTGTGGTCTCGCTGGATATTTATTTGAACAAGGCGGTGCTCACAATATTAACCAAATCACTTAGCAAAATTTTTTGCATCCTGCTGTATTAAGCACAACATAACAACAAAGTTTATGGCACTTTTATTTATGCTAAGCCTATCCCTTGAAACAAATCTACAATGATGGCATTATTGTCTATATCTGTGTTTATAAACCAGTCAAAAAATTTTAATAAAGGCCGCTATGCATGCTATGCCGTGCTGCCCTGGATTATGACTGTATGCTTCTGTGGTATTGCTATCCTAGGCTCTACTCGAAGCAAAAATTTAACAGTGAGGACGTTGCTGCCCTGGATTATGAGTCAGACTGTATGCTTCTGTGGTATTGCTATCCTAGGCTCTACTCGAAGCAAAAATTTAACAGTGAGGATGTTGCTGCCCTGGATTATGAATCAGACTGTATGCTTCTGTGGTATTGCTATCCTAGGCTCTACTCGAAGCAAAAATTTAACAGTGAGGATGTTGCTGCCCTGGATTATGAGTCAGACTGTATGCTTCTGTGGTATTGCTATCCTAGGCTCTACTCGAAGCAAAAATTTAACAGTGAAGACATTACTGCCCAGGATTATGAGTCAGACTGTATGCTTCTGTGGTATTGCTATTCTAGGCTCTACTCAAAGCAAAAAATTAACAATGATGGTATTGCAGTAGAATATGCGTGGTTCTGCTTTCCTAGGCTTTACTCAAAGCAAAATTTTAACAGTGAAAACATTGCTGCCATCGATTATGAGTCAGACTCAGACTGTATGCTTCTGTGGTATTGCTATTCTAGGCTCTACTCAAAGCAAAAAATTAACAATGATGGCATTGCAGTGGAACATGCGTGGTTCTGCTTTCCTAGGCTCTACTGATGTAATAATTTGACTGTATGCGTCCATGTATTCTCTATTTTTGGCTCTATATGATGCTAAAAACTTGAGTTTATTGCAACTACTTAATTTCCAGGCATACTTAAAATCCAGGCTGTATAATTATTACATTCATTCGGTTTTATTCCAGCTGTTGTTAAATTTTACCAATTGTTGCACTGCTGGCTATTATTATGTTTTAGCCTAATTAACAGAGAAAAATGCATCATGCAATGCTCATGTTAGAGTTACGTTAGAACTTGGTTCACGTATTTGGATAGTTCTCAAAGCAACATCCAGCAATTGTGTTAAAATAAACAGAACATGATGCATTTATTATCTACTACTCTAATATTATGTTATTACAATTGTATCATTTTCAGTACCTATCAACAACAGCAGAAAGCCTGATTAATGTTTGGTGTGTCGGACTCGATATAGACACAACTACCAGTGTTAAGAAAGTCTACAACAATACTTAAATTAAATGAATCTAATATAAAAGTATTCTGCGCTGCATATATTAGCAAGTATATTGCATAACTATTCGGTTCCCTTACCATGCTGATATGTAATGGAGCCCACACCACTGTATTTGTGGGTCATACATAGCTACTTAATATAATTTTACATTGGATCAAATTTGACAATATATAAAGTCATTTAAAACGAATTTTTTGTCTTATAAAGACAAACAATTGCCTATTGGCACAAGCCATAACAACTGCTTGATAAAAGCAACTGTTACTTAATCCCTCTATGATCATTAGGTAACCATATGGTTACTCTCTGTTAAATCTGCTTCTGGTTTTTTTTTTTTTTTTGTTACTCTTGAACTACTTGGCATTGTTTGCTAAAATTTTGATATGTAACAGAACTCCATATCAGCTAAGGGGGAAAAATAAAATATTGCCATGCTTAATTTGAAACATTATATACCCGACTACAATGATATATTTTTTGTTTTGTTTAATATGCCTATGCCCTTGTGGCAGTTGTGGCACATCTTTGACGGATTATGACACTCAGTGGAAATTACGCTTACCGCTTATTAGTTTAAACTATTTGTCAATTAAACTCTTTAACTGAAATAAATATTAAACCTAATCGTAACCACTAGGCGGACTAGGCCCGCTTTTAAAGGTTTAAGTATATGAAGACTGTTAAAGATAAAAACCTTTTCTTTAGGTAAAGGATTACCTTTGTTCTAGTAAATTGCAAACTGATGTGTCAAATGCTTATTTGAAATGTAAAAAGCAGTGCATACCGTTGTGAGAAAAATATGTTTCTTGTTTATATACCTAGCGTAAATTAATGTACTCAACACACACTTTTATATGAGTAACGTTATCACAAAATTGATGCACTTGGTGTCTAATTGTCTATAAACCTAGTTATAACCTTTAATAATTATTAAAGGTATAATTATACAGCAAAATTTTTGCTCAGTAAGATAAGTTCCCTGCTCATCTTATTGATTTTATTATCATTAATATAACATAATGCAGTTAACAAATCATTAATATTTTACTTGAAGGCTATGCCACCATTTACAAATTTTGTGTACATGCCTACTTTATCTTACCTATTTTTGACATCTATTGTCATGATGTTTCAAGAAAGATGGTACTTGACATACTTAGCTCATTGTCACCATTTGGTATCAAAAGATATGGAAGTAAATGAATGGACTCTAAACAGTTGGGATTCTCTGAGCCTCCTAGCTGACGTGCCATAGAAACGATTTTTTAATGATGTAATAATGCTGTATTTTATGCTTTTATTGATTCAATAATTTATATAAGCATGTTAAAGCAAAATGCTTCAAGCACTACCTGAAATAATACTATGTCAGCATATAGGTACCTATAGTGGTAGCCAAAATATCTCTGGTCTGGTAGCAGAGTTATGCAATGAATTTTGTAATTTTAATTAATATTGTGAACCGGTGTTTTATATATATTGGTAGAATACTTATCAAGGAAGTGCTTTGAACCCTTGGCGGTCATTCCGCATTGGGTTGCTACATTGGACTGCATTGTATAAAGGCATGCCTATTTATACCTATGTTGACTATGTTTTCATAACATAATATAATAATAGTAATAGTCACAAAAATAAATATATTTGTTATTTGTCATATTACATCTACTCGTATAAGATTGTATCCTATTAAGATTTGGTTCATTATAATGATTATATACTGTCAATACTTTCATGACACATAAACAGATATAAGTATTTAATTATTTAGGGGGTTTCTCTAAATTGACTTAACAGGTGTGGTCCTCTTCAAAAAGAATTCCTTAAAACGTAATGAAACCACTTGATTTTTTTTTCTTGTTTCATTACTTAGAATTCTACAGATCATTCTTATTAAAATACGATATTATTAAAAATATTTTATACTTTAATTATTGGATCTTCACAGTCACAGGTATTGGGTTGTTTGGTTCTGTAGTGATACCATGTGCCGAGCAGGTATACTTTCATCAGATGTAAAAGTCATGATTCTAATAATATATGATTATTTTCGTTGTTTAAATATTACAAATCACATTTTCTTTTGTGATTGAACATACATAAATAATATTTATAAACTTTCTTGTCCACAATCAGGTCAAGATCCACAGATTATTATGTTAATTTCATTTGTTTTGAAACCAAACATATAATTATATAATTTAACCCAATCGCTATCACGGTTGTGTAGTGTTAATCCATTTGTAAATAATTATTATAATTCACTTTAATGCTACAAAGCTAACTTACGTTGATTGACCAGAAATAAAAAACTAAACCTGGCATTGTTTCATACCTTGGACCAGATAGATCTCTCTCTCTCTGATGTTCTCTAGTTAACTATACTGTTTTATATGCGGATCTAGTTCTGATTATTTTACGAGTCTCTGAACATCTACAAGTTATTATAATATGAAGGAATCACAAAGCGAAGTATAATTAGTAATTAAACGAACTTACCTTAAGTGAAGTTCCATTACAATTATACGAGCTTTGTGATTCCGAATATTAGTAACCCTCCCACCCGTGCTTAATGATTACAATAAGCTAAACCCAGTATAAGTGTACTGTACCATACTAGACTACAGTACTATGTTGTAAAATAATCAAGTGACTATTGAGAGGTAAACATTTCTTTATACATCTCAGCGGTGCTCTGAACTAAATGAGAGTTTGGCGCGTAGGAGTTGACAGTGACGTGTGTCACTTGACGTATTGGAGTTGTATTTCTAAGTGTTATTTTTTTAGGAGTCTTTTCAGCTCTAAACATATCGTGACAAAAAGGGCGTAAGCGACGAGCTACTACAAGTTATTATAATATTCGGAATCACAAAGCTCGTATAATTGTAATGGAACTTCACTTAAGGTAAGTTCGTTTAATTACTAATTATACATACTACAAGTGCGCCTAAAGAAAGAATTTTTTGCAAACTTTGATCCCCAAGATGAGATAGAAAAGGTAGGCTTAGAACGTGAGTGGAAACGAGAAATTTTGAACGAAATATTTTCTAATAAAACGTTAGAATCTATATGATTTCTAATAATTTTAAATAAAAACAAAACATCCAGATAGACTCTTCGATTTTCTAATGGAGGAAGACTATGTTTAGTTGCCGACGCGAGATAATCCTGGTTATGGACTGGACACCGGTTCTGTAATCCAAGGACTTACAAAGTATTTTCTGAATCCTTTCAAGTCGAGACTTATGAATACCATAGTGTGGGCTCCAAACAACACTGCCGAACTCCAATATGCTCCGGACGAAAGAGTCATACAACACTTTTAATGTTAATATATTTTTGAAAGGTTTGCTTAAGCGCAGAACCATACCTAATTTTTTATATGCTCTTGCCACAATATTATCTATATGTTCTTTAAAGGAAAGATTACTGTCCAGAGTAACACCTAAATCTCGAAAATTTGTAGTAGATGTAAAAATAAAAATACAACAACAACGAATGCTCATAAACGTAGTCCGTAAGGGACTGCATCGGCGCATCACGTGTTACGGCCAGGCTTTACCGCGGTAAACTCAGCAACCGTGTGAGACAACGTCGTAGTACGGTAGTACTATTAGTTATTATGTGGTCGTAGTCCGTAAGTGTAAGGCCTGAGTGGACGCTCGAGTTGGGCGTGCGGGCGGGGCGTGCGGCGTGCATGTTAAACAAATGAAACTCATACTGGTGTCCTGAGTCGTCGCTGCACAAAGCGAACGCACGTTCGCCCGCCACGCTGCACGACCCGCCGAACGCTCCGCTTAGAGCGTCCACTCAGGCCAGTCAAGCCTTACATTAAGAGAATGCAACGGCGGATCTGTGTAACGGCGTGGTTAACCGCGGTAAACCCAGGAAATTCTTGTGTTGAATTTGACAGTGCCAGTAGCTGGCGCTTAAATAGTAATTACCTTGTGCTGAAAAACAAAGTTTTTATCATATAATTGTCACAAATTTAGACTGTTAGCGTCCGTAATCTAAAAACAAACATGGTCTATCAACCATTTCCTTGTATTACATTCGTATTTAGTTAATTGTTCAATTAATATTTCAGTGTAACTTAACCTATGTTAAGGCTGAATTTTCACCAGAGATGTGCGAGGATGCGTAGCGACGGATGTATTTGTTAAAAACGAATAAAAACACTTTATTTGAGCGAGGATAGGTAAATGAAGTGATTTCATCGCTAAGCAGCTTCGCACATCTCTAGTGAAAACTGAAAACAGCCTAAATGCTACATTCAATTTAACCTGCTGAACGCCAATGACGGCCAGTCACGTCACGGCATTGGCGTGTCGCCACTGACGCCACCGACAGACATACCCATTCATTCAAAACGATGAAATGTACCACTCCTAATTGAAAATGAAAAATATTTATTAACTAATTAGTATTTTACAATTCATGTTGTTTAACCTTGGTACCCGCATTAGGCATGCCTGTATCGCGGGGACCAATATCACATGTTATGACAATGTATGCTATAACCGGTTGACAAATTAAAGTTTTTGTAAAGTATGAGGTTGTCTACAACCAGGAACAATCCACAAGTACATACATATTACTTAAGCTAAAATATTATAACTACTTATATTATATTAATTAGAAGTTAGAACCCTTTTATGATGTTAGGCATTATAACTTAGCTCTTTTGTTTTTGGCGTTGGCGCCAGTGACATGACGTACAGTCGCCATCAGATATTTCGAAGCAGCCAAGGTGTCCAAATATTTCTGAGCAACACTAAATTTCAATAAATTCTGCACACTTCAAATGCCATTTATATCATAACTATATATATAATTGATTGGCTAAGGCCCCGGTCGTTCTGACCCGCCACCCGCCAAATTTTGACAGATAAGCTATTATTATTGGCACAGACGGACGTGCTTCCTCTCATACATAAAAGAAAGGGCTTGGATTAAGCTTCCTGCACACTGGAGCAAAGTGGAGCCAGGAAAAATTTAAAGTGCGCTCTTTACTGCCTTTACTTTTAAGACGTGTACTGTATAAGTTTTGTTTTGTTGAGGCATGCAATAAATAATATTTGTATTGTGTTGTATTCGATTGGTTATTTTTTCCTCACTCGAATTCAGTGGACATGAACCTTTATAAGGGAGTAGTTTGTTTCGCACAATATTCGATTGATTCGAATTCATAAAAAGGCCCGGACTAGTACAACTGTTAATTATTATTAATTACAAGACACTGAACGTGCGCAACCACTCTACATTTTGAAAAACCCTTGACAAACTAACGTTGAAATAAAACTATCAGAATGAATTTTATTATAAATGTATTATTAAAATAAAAGAGAATTTCTAATTACTGCATGAGTATTAGAACTTAATGTTGTATATGTATGAGTATGAACTTAGTGTTGTGTAACGGCCTCCTAGCCCAGTCGGTAGTGACCCTGCCTACGAAGCAGGAGGTCCCGGGTTCAAATCCTGGTAAGGGTATTTATTTGTGTGTTTATCACGAATATTTGTTCCTGAGTTATGGGTGTTTTCTATGTATCTAAGTATATATTTATCTATATAAGTATGTATATCGTCGCCAAGTACCCATAGTGTAAGCTTTGCTTAGTTTGGGACTAGGTTGATTTGTGTGAGATTGTCCCCAAATATTTATTATTATTATTATTATATTTCATTAAAATTGTAATCAGTATTTAGTGTAACCACCCTCAGCATTCCTCACCGCCCTCAGCCGGTGTTGCATGGAGCCCACAAGTTTCGCACAGTAATCGCGGCCCCTGAAAGACTCCCACACACCGATTGCATGGCGTCTTAATTGTTCTTTCGTCCTACACTGGTCCATATCCCACTCCAGTCCTGGACCATTTTCCCCCACAAATTCTCAATGGGGTTGAGGTCTGGACTTTTCGCGGGCATTTTTATTCGTGTAACGGTATCTCTGTGTCCATGAAGCCATGCTTGCACTAGCCGAGAGTTGTGAACAGAGCTATTATCTTGCATAAATGTGGCACGTCGGATCGGATAACATATGTTTACACTGGGCAGGAATGAATCTTCGAGTATTTCCACATAATCCATGGCATTCATCCGCCCAGTTATTTCGACAAGCTCTCCGGGTCCTTCCTTTGATATCCAACCCCAGAAGCCAATAGTTATCCGTCCACTGCGTCTATCAGGTACTACATGTCGTGCATGGTATCGGGTATTATCAGGCCTCCATAGTGCTAACCTTCCATTGTCAGACGAACAAAATACCTGAGAAGGTATTTTGTTCTGAGAGGGTTTTTGTTGTTATGGACGAGAGTCCATAAAAATAACATCGTCGAAGTTTTTATTCCTATTGGTGACTGCAAACTGCAGCTTTTCATCGATATGCCTTTGCGTAAGAGCTGGTTTCCGCGCAGGCACTCGGTTTTGCAAACCCCCTTCTTTGAGTCATCTTCTTATTGTGCTACTTGAAACATTGAATACACCGGAAAACTGGGTGGTATTGATAAAGCGTTCGTTCCGGGCCTTTTCCATTATATTAGCATCTTGGAGCCTCGTTGTCGACCTTGGACGCCCAAATGACACGTGGTTGTTTAATCCGCCTTCCTGCTCCCACCTTTCTAACCATAAATAGACGGTATTTCTCTGTAAAAAAAAACATATTTTTAGTACCTATGTAATTTGGTCAGGTTTTCTTTTCCATGAACTCTCCATCACGGATGCCGCTGTCGTCCGACTACAACAATATATTTATCATAATATTCATAATCTTCTAATCAATAGTGGTAGTTAAAACAGAATCGGATTCCAAAGTACTTACTGCTATTCCGAGTTCGTTGGCAATATCAGTAACGGGAAAGCCACCATTTTTCATATCTATTATTTTCTTTTTTACGTCGTTATCAATACGATACGGACGTGCCATTATGTTATTTAAAATCGCAAATATATTTCACAAAAGCTACAGAATATAAATGAAATCTACAGAAATGCAAGAAGACAATTGAATGAAACTGTCAAACGTCAATAATATTTAATATGGAAAATAGATTAAGAGTATGTCAATTCAAAGGAGTTTGTAAATCAAAGACAAACTACTAACAGTCTTCTCTAATGCTTCAACAATTCAGATATTTGTGAGCACTTTGGCCGCTCTGATATACCTATCTGATGGCAAAGAAACGCGGCATTAATTTTATAATGGCAAACAACCGCTACATTTAAGATGCGTTGGGATAAGTCGACTATATAAGTCAAATGCTGACCACTAATAATCCAATCATTGGGGAATCGTCTCCATACATTGCCTTACAAAAGGTGGAGTAGAAAATGTTTAATGGTTATTGGTAGGCTATAGGGTAGTAATTAAAATACTAGATTTGAGACCTTGAGGGGGGGGGGGGGGAGCGTTGGCCGCCATCTTGGTTTAAAGGTGCCAAAAGTCCGTTTTGAACCTTGGCGCTTAAACGGTTATCAGTATGTCTAAAATGTGTATGGAACGTATGAAGAAGATAAAATTGTCTACAATATTTCCATATACAATACATCTGTGATTCTTACAGATATAAAGATACAGGGGGTGAAAAAGTGTATATTTTCTTATATCATAAGAATTTTATTTATTAGTTCAAAGTTTTGTGCTTCGAGATAAGGAAATGAAGTCTCTACCACAGTTTTGTCATCTTCTAATGATTATTTTAAAAGATATTCAAAAGTTGAATTCACCCCTAGAGCGCTTATAGAGGGGGTGAGAGTAGTAAGTCTCACACACAAAATCAATGTTTTATTACTCATCATAAAATACTACTAGGCGTAGTAAAATACTACAGATTTATTTTTTTTATGATTTTTTTGACATATATTTTACTTTTGATTGATTAGTTTTACGCCTATTCCTTTCTACTGAAATGTTATGGTACTTCAGCGAAATTTTTTTGGGTCTCGTATACAAGCTTATGATCCTGGATATAAATGGAATCGATGGACATTAAAAACAGTTTGTCAAAAATGACCTTTTTTGTCGCGCCTTGTATGTTTTTTTAAATCTGTAACCACGAAACTTCGTTAATTTAAAATCGGGTAAAGGTCTCTTAAGACCATTTTCGCGTAGCAGCACTAGCTGCCCTCACTGACCCAAAAAGAAAAACCACCTTGTATTAGTCATTATTTGACAGAGATGATTCAAAATTAATGTATTTTGGTTTCACTTAGCTCTTGCTGTGTGTCAAGCGTTTCGACAATTTTGGTAATAAGTAAAGAATTTACAATAAGTTGACCGAGAGGCACCTGTCAAATAAATGAAGAGCAAAGCGTTACATGTAAGTGACGACAAGATTGTACAGGTAAATGATTTTCCATCGGGAAAACTCGGATCTCAATCGGAATACAATGGCACCCGAACTGTCAATCAATGATTGTATTAAATTACTTACATTTTCATACCCATTAATATGGAACTTTATTGTTTAGTGTCAGGTGAAAATAGTTATTGGTGCCGATGCTAATAGGACTCTTTTCGATGATTGTCATGCTTTAGAATAAACTTGTTTTTATTGTTCTAATATTTAACCTTAACGCAAAGGCTAAAGGTATGTTTTGCTTTAATGAGCAGATCTTTGTGAACGTCCTTATTGCTTAGATACGTTTGACATTTTGTGCGATCAGATATTTTCGGCTGAACGTATGCAAATAAATTATTGAAAAAAACGTGCTCAGATTTTTTGCCATTGCAATAGTTATGATATAAATGGCATTTGCAGTGTGCAGAATTTATTGAAATTTAGTCTTGCTCAGAAACATTTGGACACCTCGGCTGCTTCGAAATATCTGATGGCGACTGTACTACGCCGCCTGGCGGTCAAAAGTACGCTACTAAATGTGGATAATGTAACCGGGTACAGCATCAACACGGTTTGTTTTTAACTTAGGTATGTTCACAGTTCATATGATCCCTCCCATGTATGAGGGGAGGCCTGTGCCCAGCAGTGGGACGTATATAGGCTAACAATTATTATTATGTTCACAACTCTTTCTACCAACGGTGTATTCCCATCGGTCCCCAGCGGGTATATACAGGGTGTGACAAAAACAGTGGTGATCTGTTTAAGGGCATAATTGTTACCATATATAATTGTTACTAAGAGAAAGTAGGAGAAAAATTTTTTTGAGGCGAAAAAATTTATTTTATTATACGGCGTCATCATCCCAGCCGGCCGACATACAAAACCATTTTTTTAATTCGCGAAATTTTTTTTATCTACACTTATATTGTAAGTTCTCTAAAACGTGTTCGAAAACGGTAGGCAATGGCTAGCATTACCACGACCGATTTTACTATGATAAGCCTTTTATCCGTGGCAGTAACGTAAATTTAACTTTTCATGCTCAATTATTGATGTGCTATGAGTTTTGATAACATAATGTACACCTGCACCCTCCCGCGCATCCGCCGACAGCCCGACACGCGCCCGCGCGACCGCCGGCACAATCGAGTTGGCCATGGCGGTGCAATGGCGGCCATTCTATGGTTTCCGAATACGGCATTTTAGATAAATAATATGAGTGTAGATAAAGCAGTGTATGTAACTGTACGTAATTAGGCCTTAAAACACTCGTGTGATCTGTTATGAAACTCACCTGCGGCTCGTTTCATAAAACCACACTCATGTTTTAAGGACCCTTATTACGTAACAGTTACATAAACTACTATTTTTTGTCATAATTAGAATACGAAACTAATTATGCCCTTAAACGGATTACCAGCATTTTTGTTATACATTGTACAGTCAAGTGTAAAAATATGGGTGTACTCATCTTACTCAAAAATATGTCCCATAGTATCTTATTCCGTTGTAATAAGTGCGTAGTACCATATTTATGAGACGACTATTTCGATACGTATTTTTGCACTTGGCTGTACATAGGGTTTTTCATAGTTGGTAATCATTCCCACTTATCTCCTCCTTGATCGCACGCGTAGGTATGTAGATGGCCGGGACCCTACCAACAGTACCAACTACTACTTGGCTTCCTTGACATCCTGAGCCTTCTTAGCCTTGTAGTTGCTAACCCGATACTCGAGATAGTCGATATACCCGTCCTTGTTTATGTCCGTGTGCTTGAGGACGTGTTCCAGCACGTCTTCCAGCCGCGTGTCCGAGTAACTCGCGTGGTTCTTGTCCACTTCACCTGGAATCATATGAAGTCGTATAATTATGTTGTAAGACCTACAGAATTTTGCAGCGTTCCTATGTCGCTGAGTGAGTAGGTACCTATCTACTCGTATTATGCACTGACGGTAACTATAAACATAAACGATAAATTGTGCATCCCAGACCCTGTAGCCAACATGACAATCGTTTGCAGAAAACGAAACAAAACTACATGCTCACGCTCACTCTTCCATATTAGTGCGATAAAGAGACGGATAGCGTTTCGATTCGTTTTCTGTAATCGATTGTCATCTTGGCTAAGCGCCCTTGTTTCCCAACTAATCATATTTACTATACTAAAGCGAAAGTAACTCGTCTCCTTGTAAATAAATTCATTAAAAAAATATTTCGTTACCTCGTCACGCTTAAACTAAAAACTTAAAATCTGTATGAGGACAGTTTGAGTTCCGGTAAAAGACATACACGATAAATTAAATTGTTTATTGTCTACCTAAGCACTATTACAGTCGTCATCAGATAAATCGGAGCGGCCAAGGTGATCACAAATATCTGAACAACGCCTCTATTATCAAGGCAATAAAGTGCATATTCAGATGTTTTTGAGTACCCTGGCCGCTCCGATATATTTGATAGCGACTGTACATGCAAGTACCTATACTAAAGATAGAAGTGAGAATGTAGACACTATATACCTAGATTAAACTTTCCATAACGCTTGCATATAACTAGATTTATATTATAAAAACAAATAAAACATAAAACATAAATGTAAAACGGCACTTACCCTAGATTTGAATAGGGATTTCGTTCATTAACACTCACACTTTTAGACACTAGTAAGTACAACGCTCGTCAATACAACATTTTTTGCACTTTTTGGACATACTTTATGTTACATATCGCGGTACACCGAGCCCGGTATTTTGACCGCCGTTTGTAAAATTAAAAAAAACACACACACACGCCTACATCATTATTATAGGCCTTATTAGAATCTAACCTAACATAAAAGCAGAACTTCGTACAATAGCCTATGAGGTTGCAGGCTCAACGCACGCGAGCAAGCGGCCACTGTTGTCACCCAATTTTTTTTTAAATCCCCTAAACGGATAAACCTTTTTACCACTACGCTGCTACAGACAAATACACAGACAGATAAACATAGCGGTCAAATAACACCCCTCTTTTTGTGTTGGCGGTTTAAAACAGACTTTGAGTCGGGGTCCGAGCCACTCGATCAAAATGTTTGTACTCATATATGTACTTCCATGATCCTGTCTAGGACGACGACGCAGGGGGGAGATTTTTGAGATTCGAGCGCTCAAATCTGACATTTAAAACTCTGTCTAAAATCATGAAATGGTAATTTAAAAATAACAGCGATTAGGAATTTAAAATCATGATTAATTAAACTATTAATTTCATGGGAAAATAATGTCGACAAACGTTTGTGCGATTCATTTCCTTGAATTCGAGCGCTCGAATCTCAAAAATCGCCCCCTTGGCCGCGTGCATCGAATCTACGGCCTACCTAAAGGCTTTATTACACATGAGTACAATGCCGGCGTGGTGTGAGCGGGGCGCGTCGCTGACGTCCGAATGTATGCCTTATGTCGTTTCATTAGGCACTACGGTCTCGCGCCGCGTTTGCGCCCCGCCGGCATCGCACTCGAGTGTGACAATAGTTCTTACCTTTCGCGGTGATTATCGCTGGATCCAGTGCCGGATTAAGACCATTTGATGCCCTAAGCAATCCATGCCTGTGGTGCCCCCCTCCCTCCTTTCCATGAGCAATTTCATATCGGTGTAAGTATGTAGGTATGTAGGTTTCCTGTTTCTGGTGCCCCCCAAGACGTGATGCCCTAAGCAATTGCTTAGTTTGCTTATGGGTTAATCCGGCACTGGCTGGATCAATCGTTTTTCTAACAATTACACCACTAGATAGGTAGGTTACACAATCTGCCGTACGGGCAACGACTATAACCAGAGGTCCATGAAACGAACGTCTCTTATTTACCAAAAACTGAGAAGTCCATAGTCGCTTTTATAGTGGACGTCGAACGATATCGCCACGATAAGGGATTAAAATGTATGGAGTCCTATGCGGACGCTTAATAATTCGACCGTTCGACGGTAAGGGAAAAACGTGTACTTCCACGGTAATTTAAAAGGAGCGCATACTATTGTATACATTTAGGTCCCCTTTATAGTGACGATATAGTCGCCGTTCAGGGTAAAGTATGAAAGGTAAAGGTTAACTAATAACCTTTTGACCGCCCAGCTTAGGATTGGTATCACATATAGGGGAACGGTCGAAAAAGTGTCCAGCTGTAAGCAGTAAACAATAGTTCCACATCTCTCCGGGTGGCGCTAGGTATAGTTGAGCGTATGAAATGAACTTTATATAGTAAATGCCTAAAAATGTAACTATTCAAAAACTGCATTGAGTACGCTTCCCTATGACATTTTTTTCATTTGAAATTATCGATATTTAATACTTACCTATATGACGTTCTAAATAAAATTAATATTCAGAGTGTTTTTCTTCTCCGCAAATAATTATTTATCAATTATGTATGGATTTTTAATTTTTTAATATCAATAATCATAATATAAATAATAAGAAATCTCCGTTAAAAAATAAAAAAAAAATAACGACCTGACCGGGATTCGAACCAGGGACCCTCTGCTTCGTAGGCAGGGTCACTACCGACCGGGCTAGCAATTTATTATTTATATTTAAGTCATGCTATTGTGGCGCCATCAATTTAACGTCTTTAGACAGACACTGTAACATAGAGATTGACATCCTTCATATACCATCCATACGCCATGACGTACGCCACTGTCAAGCGGAAGATGACGTCGTGGGACGGATACAGCTTTCCGTTGACGTTATTTGTCGCCTTTGGCGCTCAACCGAGAGGTAAAAGCCATCCGTTGGAAAATCGGAGTTTGGACTTTCTTGCGTGTGAATACCATAACCAATTGAATGACTTTTGCAATGACTGAATTTATACAAGGTGTAACAAAAATACTAGTGATCCGACTAAGGGCGTGATTGGTACCGTATTTTATTTATGAAAAACTTAGAAAAAAAAGATGGAGGGTAGGCCGGCAGGGACGACGTGACCCATACAAAAAAAAATCTCCTTACTTTTTGTTAGTCGCAATACGATACCAATTACGCCCTTAAACGGATCAGGATCACCAGTAACCTGTATAGTAAGGCCGTGTCGTACAGCTGCGATCGTGGAAATAAATAAAATTTAATTTAATTTATTTATTGTAAATTACTGTTTGTTGCCTTAATAAATAAAAACTAAAATAAAAAAATAAACGTGTTATTGGGCGAAAACACGATAATAAAATAAGTATTACGGATTTTGTATGCGCGTGGCAGGGGGGCGGGGGCAGGTTATATTGGGCCAATGCCCTTGCTGTAACCACCGACCTATTTTACTTCAACTCAGCCTACACCCCTGACTAGTGTTAAATATAAAATAGTCAAACACCATTACATATACGTTTATTCAGCTAAAACGACAGCGTACGCCCATCTTTTAGTTCCATTTCCTTCCTTCCAGTAACCAATCCTTTTTTATATTCAGCATAATCTATGAATCCATCATAATTGAAGTCGTTGTTGCCCATAACCATGTCCGTGAGAAGAGACAGCTCCGTGTCGTCCATATGCGTCACTTTCTGTTCATAGCCGTCTGGAAGCGGTGAGTTGTTTACTCTTTGAACGCCAAAGACGTCATATCACGACAATAGCGAATAGTCAAGTAGCCAAGACTTAAGTTTAATGTGTGACTTAAATTAAAAATTGTATAAACCGACTACGGTAAAATAAAAAACGACGAGTTATGGTTTTAGTATACAGGGTGTTTGGTAACCGGATGCAAAGCCGAAAGTAGGAGATAGCCTAGGTCATGTAGAACATTTTTAGCCATACCTGTCTTAGACAAATGTTATTAGTTTTTTTTTAATTTAAATTTAAAAATTTGTCGGAGAAAACTGCAAAACTTCAGACTAAATCGATAATTAGTACTTTTTTTACTGCAGGTAGATTTTTTTTTGTTTTATTTCGTATTGTGCAATGTCTATCAAACACTAGAAAAGTGATTTCAAACATCTGTGTCTAAAGAAAACAAGTTGACAGCGATTTTAAATTTTAGTTACATGAAAATGTAAACGATTTAAGTGATTTCAAAGTACGAAAAAAAAAAACTAAAATAGCCACGAATTTTCAAACCATTTTAAAAACATGCTTGGCTTTTACCCTTTTATTTAAGCTATCAAACACGACTGTAGCTACTGTATCCTTGAAAATAAGCCACCTAAACCAACTGGGTAGCTAAAATGTTTCACTCTACTTGTGATACTTGTGGTAGTTGTGGTGACGAATCTCATTATGATTTTACAATAAAACATTGGTTCTGAATACTAAGTTGGCGTTGACTTGACATTTGACTTGTTTTAAAAGGGTTAAGTGTACTGGACAAAACTACCACATGCAATTTTAACAAACAAAGGCTTGCGGCGGTGAGAGACAAAAGGGACTGATAGCGGCAGGCGGCGGGCGATAAGACAATCATGTCTCAAGCCATTTTATCTTTGAAAATAGGCTACCTGTACTAATAAGAGGGAATGTTTAGGGTAAATTAAAACAAAAGCATAAAAGATAAGTTATTTATTTTTACGATCAACACATTAAAATTACACATCATCGCTCGTTTTCAAAATGTGACCCGCCGTTTCGAATACAAGCACGAGCCCGTCTTCTTACTTCTGTGGTGGTTGTTCCGAATATCATTTCTTCCCTCATCCTTTCGAACGCCGCTTCTATCCTCTCCCTCAGCTCTTCTACGGTATTAATGACCTCTTGTGTGTAGACTAGCTCCTTAGCTCGGCCCCAAACGAAAAAATCCAATGGTGTCAAATCAGGTGACCGAGCGGGCCAAGGGATTCGTCCGCCTCTGCCGATCCAACCGTCCGGGAAACAGTTATCCAGATGTCCAGTACACTTAACCCTTTTAAAACAAGTCAAATGTCAAGTCAACGCCAACTTAGTATTCAGAACCAATGTTTTATTGTAAAATCATAATGAGATTCGTCACCACAACTACCACAAGTATCACAAGTAGAGTGAAACATTTTAGCTACCCAGTTGGTTTAGGTGGCTTATTTTCAAGGATACAGTAGCTACAGTCGTGTTTGATAGCTTAAATAAAAGGGTAAAAGCCAAGCATGTTTTTAAAATGGTTTGAAAATTCGTGGCTATTTTAGTTTTTTTTTTATCGTACTTTGAAATCACTTAAATCGTTTACATTTTCATGTAACTAAAATTTTAAATCGCTGTCAACTTGTTTTCTTTAGACACAGATGTTTGAAATCACTTTTCTAGTGTTTGATAGACATTGCACAATCTATACATATAATAAAGCTGAAGAGGGTCGAAAGTCTGTACATGGAAGATAATCGAAAAAAAGTTGGGTGGGGATACTTAGAATCGATAACAGAACACGTTCCAACAATTTTTAGAATTTTTGTCTGTTTATCTGTTTGTCTGTTTATCTGTTTATTTGACCGCGCATCACGTGAAAACGGCTGAACAGATTTTGATGAAATTTTGTATAGAGATAGTTTGAGTCCCGGGAAAGGATAATATATAGTTTTAATCCCGAAAATCAACCCTGGTGGGGGTGAAAATGGGGTTGAAAGTTTGTATGGAGAATTTTAAACCGCTGATACGATTTAGATAGAAATGAGTACGGAGATAATTTGAGTCTCGAGAAACGTCAAAGGATAGTTTTCAAACCCTTGTGGGGGTGAAAAGGGGGTTGGAAGGTGGTATGAGGAAATTTTTACCGCTGAACTGATTTAGATGAAAATTGGTATAGAGATAGTATGGGTCTCGAGACAGGACAAAGGATAGTTTCATCTTCAAACCCTCCCCCCCCCCCCATCTTACTTTAGAATCTTAGGTCCAAAAATCTATCTATACATCTAATAAAGCTGAAGAGGGTCGAAAGTCTGTACATGGAATATATTCGAAAAAAAGTTAGCTGGGGATACATAGAATCGATAACAGAACACATTCCACCAATTTTTAGAATTTTTGTCTGTTTTTCTGTTTATTTGACCGCGCATCACGTGAAAACGGCTGAACGGATTTTAATGAAATTTTGTATAGAGATAGTTTGAGTCCCGGGAAAGGTCAAATAATAGTTTTCATCCCGAAAATCAACCCTGGAGGGTGTGAAAAAGGGGTTGAAAGTTTGTATGGATTTTTTTTTATAGAATTTAGTATAGAGATAATATGAGTCCCGAGAAACGACAGAATAGTTTTCATCCCGAAAATAAACCCTTGTGGGGGTGAAAAGGGGGTTGGAAGTTGGTATGAGGATTTTTTTACCGCTGAACTGATAAAGATGAAATTTGGTGTAGAGATAGTATGGGTCTCAAGAAAGGGCAAAGGATAGTTTTCACCCCGAAAATCAACCCTAAAGGGGTGAAAAGGGAGTTGGAAATTTGTATAGGGAATTATTAACCGCAGAATCGATTAAGATAAAATTTGGTATGGAAAAGGAAATAAAATAGTTTTATCTCAGAAATTATGCCTTAAGCGGATGCAAAAGGGGTGGAAGTTTACATGGGGAAGAAACAACCAATAACCGCTGTACGTATTTAGATGAAATTTGGTATTGAAATAGTTTGTAATTTTTTGGTCAAGGTGTTCATATTTATAACAAGTTACCCGTCAATACTTTAAATTTACCTTTACCCGCTCTTAAGAAATATTTGAAAATGTCATTAATGTCAAAGGGTTATTGCAGGTTCGAGGACTGTATATAACGGACAAAGGTGCATGGCCCAAACCAGAAACTACTACAAACTCATCTAAGATTTATAGGACACCGTTTAGGAAGGAAAACATATCAAACGTTTTGTGAAGTAGTCAGATTAAGATTTATTTTTCTTTATAATTAAACAATAGGTACATTATCTGTCTCTCAAGCTGTTTTGATATGTCTTCTTTGAGAACTACGCATTATTTTGTATCTTTAAGATTTAATAATGTATTACTGTTTTGAAAAAAAAAAGTCCCGCCGAGTTTCTTTTCGGTCATAACATAACATAATACTTCTCGGGCCAGAGGTGTCTACGGATAGAACCGGTGGTAGTTTTGGAACGAAGTTCCTTATCTGACAGTTCGCGGATGGGGGCTAGGCGAAAAAAAGTCACGTGACCATCACGAAAAAGCGTTACGTCACGAAAACGCGATACCCATACGATCGAGAAACAGGTAAAATGTAATGCAAAAAAAAAAATAGAATAAAGTGAAGTGACTGAAGTGTAGTGAAAAGTGACGTGACAAAGAGAAAAAAGTCGAGAACCGAAAAGTAAAATATGTCAAAAATGTCCAAAATGTAAAAATTTCAAAAATTTCAAAAATTTCCAAAAATTTCAGAATTTTTTTAAAAATTCAAAAATTTTCAAAATTTCCAAAAGCTCAAAAATTTTAAAAAATTCATAAATTTAAAAAATTTTTAAAATTTCAAAAATTTCAATTAAAAAAAAATACTAAAAGAATTAAAATCACATAAATTACGAAAAAGTCAAAAATGAAATAAAATTAAATAACATAACTTCGTTCCAACCGAAGTTTCGTTCGTTCCACGACACTCAGGTATTTTTTTTTCTCTGACGTTCATTAGTGCATTGTAATGTGCTTACATTGAAGAATAATTGATCTACAACAATATCATAAATCCTCTATTCCGCGTTTGGAAACCGTATGTAATTACCACCATTATTGCAATCAGTAACGTAACATCAGTGTATTATCTGTGATAGTGTGGTAAAAACGTATGAAAATTCATTACCTACGGTAATGTAATGAAAATCTGCCCTCCTCCCCGACCGCCGGCACAATAAGATTGGTCATGGCGGTCATTATAATTGTTTCCGAATATGTCACTTAGGATTTTTAATATGTGTGTAGATAAAGCAGTGTATGCTTCTATTAGGGTACACATAAGATGGGGGGTGATTTTTTTTTCGCTCCAACTCTATCGTGTTGGGTATTATTGAATAGGTCTTACAAAAAGAATACAGGTTTTTTAATACATTTTTTGGATGAAACTGATAGTTTCGTAACTATTATATTTGAAAGTTCAAAACAGGGCGTCTCTTCCATCTAACTTTTCACCCCCCCCCTCAGCACACCTCAAATAGAAAAAAAACATTACGGACCCCTCAATAAATCATTTCTGCATTTGTGACCCCGTTCTTACCTTTCATGCTTTGACTGATTTGACGGGAGGATCGATTTGGAAAAGTGGTACTGTATCCGATATACACCTACTACTCTACGTCGTTTAAATCATGCCAAAAAAATTATAAGGACAAAAAAGTATTGATTTTTGAGTGTAGTTTCATTTAGTGGTAATTGTAAAATATTTTATCAGGACTACGACTAAGTTGCGCCTCCAGCGGGAGAGAAATTAGGGGTGAATTAGCCGCTTACTGACACAGACCGAATTCCACGCGGGCGGAGCCGCGGGCACAGCTAGTAAGAAATAAAACAAAAAAAAATCTACCTGCAGTAAAAAAAGTACTAATTATCGATTTAGTCTGAAGTTTTGCAGTTTTCTCCGACAAATCTTAAAATTTAAATTAAAAAAAAACTAATAACATTTGTCTAAGACAAGTATGGCTAAAAATGTTCTACATGACCTAGACTATCTCCTACTTTCGGCTTTGCATCCGGTTACCAAACACCCTGTATGTATGTAGGTTTATGCATTATTTTTAAAAGGAGACCGTGCGTCCGTCTTTCAGTTGCACATGTTTTCTGTTCACGGGATCCACCAATGCTTTTTTGTACTCAGCGTAGTCAATATACCCATCTAAATTGTAGTCGTTGTTCGTCATCACCATATCAGTGATCAGTGAGAGTTCTTTGTTGTCCATGTGTGTTACTTTGTCTTCGTGGCCGTCTGGAAGCGTTTTTGATGACGCGGTTAGTACAGTCGACGCCAAATATATGTTTACACTTTTGGACTTCTATTCCGAAAGGTTATTTGATATCGACTGTACGACCGACAGCGAAAAGCCCCAGAGGATTTAACCAACTACAGTAGAATCCGTTTATTTATGACTCCGCATACAATAACCAACCGCTTTATATGAAGTAGTTGCAGTACAAAGTTTGGTTTGGATAGGATTTAATTATATTTTAATCGGATATATTGACATAACTGACTCCACTTATATTGACATGACGGCCGGCCGGTTATACGACCTATTTTTAGAAATTATTAGAATTACGTTCGGGTTTAGTGACGCCTTCCCTCATTTTTGTTAGTTTCGTGACCCTTCTCACTTCTTCTCCCGTGACGAAGTTGGGTAAGTGTAAGAAGGCGTGTGTCGCGTAATAACATTTTGTTTTGATTATTATTGACGAATTGAATATATTAACACTAGCTTTCCGCCCGCGACTTCGTCCGCGTATAATACGGTTCCTCATACAGAGTTTCATATGCAATTGTAACTTCTTAACTAAATTTTGTTAATCCCCGAACCATCTTCTTAATTTTATAGTTATAGCTATTTTGGCGAAAAAACGGCTAACGTAGACATAGCTTCAGTTACAAATAAGTGTTAATATGCAAATAAATGTACCCTATTATTTGCGTAACTTCTTTGTGTACTATATTGTGGTGGTTTTATTTGCCGATACGATGACCAAACTATTGTCAGAGTTCACTCTGGAACATGGAAATGAAACGAAAATAGGGAACAATAATTCCTAGTAAATCTCAAACCAAAAAAAAAGTAAATCTCTATACAAACTTTCAACCCCTTTTATATTTTTTAATTATTAGTAAACGTACGAAGTTTCAAATCTCTGACTCTAAATTTTAAACCCCACCGATACAAACGTTTAACCACCATTTTATCCCCCCTTAGGGGTTGAGTTTTTCTAAATCGCTTCTTATTAGTTGTACAGATTGTAAATGTAACCCGTCCTGCAAATTACAACTCTGAGGTGGAATTTTGAAAAACGCTGAAATTAGTTTTTTTGCTAACTTTCAAGTCTGTCACAAAAAAAAAATCTCTATAAAAACTTTTTACCCTGTTAGAGATTGAATTTTAAAAAACGCTGAAATTACTTTTATTGTTTTTTAATTATAAGTAAACGTGTGAAGTTTCAAATCTCTAATTCTACATTTTAACCCCCACCCATACAAACTTTTAACCCCCTTTTTACCCATTAAAGGGTAGAATTATTCAAAATCGCTTCTTGTTAGTTGTACAAATTGTAAATTTAACTCGTCCTGCAAATTACAATTTTCTAGATTCAGTAGTTAATGATTTTTAACGCTACGCTAATGCAATTAAAAATTACAACTCGACTAAGACAATCGTAAAGAACTTTAAGATAGGTACTTTGCTTATAATTATTTTTTTTGCTCTATGTATTTTAATATTCCGTATTTTTTCATTAAAGGAGAATGGGCATTTTTGTATGGGGAGTGTACCATGGATGTATACTGTTGAGACGTATCTCGTTTTAAAGCTCGTGATCACCGGATTATTTTATTATATGGCACCATTGTTGGATATCGTGCAGGGACCGAGATATTTAACAAAAAAGAGCGAACATATAAAGAGCATTTTTTTTAAGGATACGATATGTAATCCGTTATAGCATAGTTTATCTGAAAGCATATGAGAAATGGTTCAATTCTGTGTAAAACACCCTATGTTTGAATACTTACAGGGCTAGAATTAATTTATTTAAATTAAGCTTGATATGAATATCGCTCGGTTTAGAGCCAAGGTAATGTGTATACGGGAGGCGTATATTACATGTCAAAGGTATTTTTATTAACTATTTTTCGTAATATATACTTTAGCTCCAATGCATGCAGGAACTAAAATATATCGACTTTGTATGTTAACTAATTGTGCTTAATGAAGTTCTAAGTTTTCTACTCGTCACTAGATGGAGCTAGCTTCCAAAATTCTAAATGACATTATGAAAAACGACGTGCCGGCGCGTCGGTCTAACTCCATCATGACTCATGACAACGTATATCTGCTTATATTATATATCCGCTTACCATCATATGGGCCGTATGCTTGTTTGCCACCGTCGTGATAAAAAAAACAGTATTATTTTTTGACAGCGCTAAGTCGAAAAAGGAAGCGGAGATAGCTTCATCGCTCGAATTTGCGAAAGGACAAGAGAAAGGCAAATAGACGAATCTTCAAATTCAAATTCTGTTGTTTGAGGTAACCCCCTAGAACAGCTAGTTTATAGTCAACGTTCAGAAACTAACTTATATATAATTACGCGACGTGAAGCCTTAGACCACAGATTTTAGAGCGTTAAAAAGCAATGATATGGAGCCAGCATTATTAATATTTATGTAGTTATATAGACTATATTATAAACTTAGTCGGTTCTTCTATTGCATACAAGATGTCGCCAGTAACTGATTTTAATTAACTGGTTTTAAGTAGTTAATTGCGGTCATTTAACATTAATTAGTCACAAAAAATTAATGACTTATTTTTACAATTAATTTCAGGCGAATAAACTATGTAAATGTGTATAAAAGTTAACCTTTTTTGTATAGGTTAGTTAGTTCCAGTTTTTGCCACAGCTAGGCCACAGCGCAGACACGAAATAATGAATACCGGCTTCCGTGCACCCTTACGGCCTTCGGTGCCATATAACTAATTAATGCTATGATTAAGACCTTTCATTTGAGATAAGGGTCAATTGTATACGCCAGTGGCAAAAGTTGTCCATTTTGCTGCCAAAGCTCCATCTAGTGTTCAATAGAAGAATTAGGCTGTCGTTAATTACAGTTAATTAACGCATAAAACCGTTTTATTTTGGTCTCTGCATACGTTAGAGTGCAAGTATCATTTACGAAAAATAACTTATAAAAATACCTTTTAGCTGTTACATACGACTTTTGTATACAAGTTAGCTTCGCTAAGCTACAGGTGTTTTTACATATTAGCAAATGTTTCATCTACTAATTCCAGCCCTGTACGTATTTTTCCGATGGTGGTGGTAAATAAGCGTGAAGCATTTCTTATATTATTTCATATAAAATACGCTATCACTGGTTATAGACCGGATATTTTATAAATTAACCGTTTATATGTGCAACCTTTTTTTTAAATAGCTCGGACCCTGCACGCTATCCAATGATGGCGTCATACAATTAAATAATGCACTAGTTAAGACCTTTCAAATGAGATATGTCTCAATCGTATACACTCATGGTACAAAATGCCCATTCTCCTTTAAAGACCAGACCAGACAGAACAACCAATCAATATTTATTTTTAGAAACAACCTAACAAATGACTGAAGACTCAAACGACATCAAATTCAGAAAGACGAAAGACGCATTTAGAATAATTTCTCTTTAACCCAACTAACTCAGAAAAAATCTTAATAGCGCCATTTATCTTCATGGCACAGCGCCATCTATTGGTGGATTTGTTTTTATTTGTTGTGTTGTCTGCTTATAAAGTAGTTTAGGATGAACGGGTCTTATTTAATTTAGTAAATACACCTTTTTACCCGACTAAGTACAGCAAAAGTCAAAAGGTACGGCTATAATTATTAAATTTCAGCAGAACCTCTAATACCATCTAATGTGGAGTAGTGTACCTAATAAATGAAAAAGTGTCGGAACACGGAAAAAATCTATGTACATAATTAATATATTACTGAGGTTGAATCTTGTAAAATTCCAGCAGCTTACAAAGAAATCTACGTGGACGGAAAACATCTTCCTAACAATGTATGGTAAAAAAAAACTATTTCAACAAACAAATATTATTATAGGTCAGTACAGGGTCAATATGTAATCTAAATGTAAATGTTTTAAATACGTTCATTTTCTCTACTTAATGGAATACAATCAACGGCAAAAACATATTTATGATGAGACCAGTAACGCCATCTACTGGGGAGTAGGGAACCTAATAAGTGAGTAAGTGTTGGAATACGGAAAGATCGCCGTGGAATGTTTCAAAAAAACACAAAATTTAAAGTCTCTAACACAAAATAAAAATTTCTCCAATACGAACTTTGCACCTCTTACAAAGTTTTAAGTCTCTAAGTCTAAAACAGAATTTTCTTCCATACAAACTTTGCACCCCTATTTTACCCTCTTAGGGTTAGAATTTTGCAAAACGCTGAAAACAGTTTCTTTGGATTTAAGTTCGTAACCTTTTTACGAATTTTTAAGTCTTCAGCTCAAAAAAAAAATCTCCCATACAAACGTTGCACCCCGTCCCGAAAATCCCGTCTTATCCCTTACATACGTCATAAAAGTAAGCTCTGGACCAAATTTGAAGTTTCTAGTTCCAGTAGTTTCGGCTGTGCGTTGATGGTAGATCAGGACTTCTTCTTTTATATGTTTAGATTACGCATTGTCAGGGAGTTTTTAAAATCACCATAGGACAATCAAAATTGTTTCGTTTCTGAGACTACGTTTTATATGACGTCCGCTGAATATGGCCTGTTCTGCACTTCCCTTCGATGTCATTATAAGCGGATTCTACTGTATTTTGTCGCCTAAGACGCCTCTTGCTTTACTAAGTTTATTTATAATTGAGTGCAGTAATCTGACAGCTCCTGGCTTAGATACAAAGCTGTTTGTAGACGTGTGTAAAGTGCTGTTAAATTACTCAACTCAATTATTAATTCTACTCTAGTTCGTGATATACATTTACTAGTACCTAAAACAAGAAGGCTGCGATGTTTATACAAAATCGCGTTCCTGCAAAATTCAGGATAACTGCCCTAAATGACCGCTCCTGAATTAATTCTTTCGGGTGTGGTTAACCTTTTGAGCGTCGATTATAAATATCGATATCAGTGATATCACTACTTGCAATCCCTATTAGTTGCTTAACTAGTTTACTTAAAATTTGCTTTGGCGTGTGAGTGAGCGTCTTTGCGGACTAGGTCCGGCGGCCAAAAGGTTGACAAGATTACGCGTAATATAAATCTCACCATTTGTTTTTTGACAAAAAATACCAAATATTTGTTGAAATCAGTCAGTTTGCTATTTCTGAGAATCTGAGGAGTATGTGGTGACCATAGGTACCATTAGGATAACGCAGTAGGTACGCACATTGATAAACTGAGTGGTCAAAACATAGATCCACACACAACTCCATAAATATATTTTCACCATTTTAAGCTTCTTCAAGAAAAACAAAACACAGAAACCCTTTTTGAAAATCCTTATTATAAATCAAGCCTTTTGACCACTAAAACTATTGTACAAATACACGCAAGCCTTATTGGCCGCTTTTTTACTTTACCGTAGACGGCAAATTATTGTCACGATATTCTGGTGCGTTCACATGCATGGTTTCGTTCTATGAGACAGATTCGTCCAGCCCACCAAACGTGACTATACATGTGAACGTAACATAATATCGTGACGATACTTTGCTTTCAACGGCAAAGTATAAAAGCAACCATTGGGATGCTCAATTGCTCATGCGTCAGGTTAACTTAAAGCTGTAGGCAACCGTCGTCGTCGCCGTCGTAACGACTATGGCTGTCAAAAGGTTAGAGTTATACCGGTATTATACCTGCCTAAATCGGGCCCTAACGACAATGACGATCGACAATCGCCGTTGCATGGGGGGGGGGGGGGGGGGTTAATAATGCCCTAGCTGTAACCACCGACCTATTATAATTCAACCATAATTCATCCCTGACTCGTGTTAAATATAAAATAGTCAAACACCATTACATACACATTTATTCATTTAAAACGACATCGTACGCCCATCTTTCAGTTCAACTTCCTTCCTTTTAGTAACCAATACTTTTTTATATTCAGCATAGTCTATGAAGCCATCATAATTGAAGTCGTTGTTGCCCAGAACCATATCCGTTAGAAGAGACAGCTCCGTGTCGTCCATATGCGTCACTTTCTGTTCGTGGCCGTCTGGAAGCGGTGAGTCGTTTACTCTTTGAACGCCAAGGACGTCATATCACGACAATAGCGAATAGTAAAGTAGCCAAGACTTATAGTTTAATGTGTGACTTAAATAAAAAAAATTATAAATCGACTACGGCATAATAAAAAACGACGACTTATGGTTTTAGTATATGTATGTAGGTTTGTGCATTATTTTTAAAAGGAGATCGTGCGTCCATCTTTCAGTTGCACATGCTTTCTGTTCACGGGTTCCACCAATGCTTTTTTGTACTCAGCGTAGTCAATGTACCCATCTAAATTGTAGTCGTTGTTCATCATCACCATATCAGTGATCAGTGAGAGTTCTTTGTCGTCCATGTGTGTTACTTTGTCTTCGTGGCCGTCTGGAAGCGTTTTTGACGACGCGGTTAGTACAGTCGACGTCAAATATGTTTACACTTTTGAACTCTGACCGACAGCGAAAAGCCCTAGACGATTTAACCAACTACAGTAGAATCCGTTTATTATGTCTCCGCATACAATGACCAACCGCTTCATATGAAGTAATTGCAGTGCAGTTTGGTTTTCATAGAAAATTCTTTAAGTATAATTAAATCGGACATATTGACATAACTGAATCCGCTTATATTTTAAGGTAAGAAGTCATTTATTAAAGAAATAGCTAATAATAACCCGCTCATATTGACATGTCGGTTATTGTGACAATTTTTTTTTTAAATTATGCGAATTATATCCGGTTGCAGTGACGCCTTCCCTCAGTTTTGTTAGTTTCGTGACCCTTTTCACTTCTTCTCCCGTGACGAAGTTGGGTAGGAAGGCGTGTGACGCGTAATTACATTTTGTTTTGATTATTATTGATTGTATTAACATTACGCATTATCAGCGAGTTTTTAAAATCACCATATTTCATATTTTTTGTCTTCAGTTTGTGGCATCACCAAGTGGGCCTTACGGAAGGTCAGCGCTAGCTAACATATCAGCTAGCATTTTGCTGAGCATTCGTGGAGCTACACCAATACGTCTTTATTTTGTGTGTCTGTAAATTGTTATGTAATATTGTGTAAGTTATGAATAAATATCTTGAATCTTCATATGACAATCAGGGATAAGTTCGCCTTTGTACTTTGTTTATTTTTCTTTTATCATGTTTGTTTTGTTACTTTTTATGTACAATAAAGTGTTTACATACATACAATCAAAATTGTTTCGTTTCTGAGACTACGTTTTATATGACGTCCGTTTAATATGACCTGTTTTCCACTTCCCTTTGATGTCATTATAAGCGGATTCTACTGTATTTTGTTGCCTAAGACGCCTCTTGCTTTACTAAGTTAATTTATAATTGAGTGCAGTAGTCTGACAGCTCCTGGCTTACAAAGCTGTTTGCAGAAGTGTGTAAAGTGCTGTCAAATTACTCCACTTAATGTTGAATTCTACTCTAGTTCGTGATATACATTTACTACTTATTACCCAATACAAGTATTAGACTGCTATTTTTATACAAAATCGCTTCCTGCAAAATTTAGGATACCTGCCTTAACTGACTGCACCTGAACTATTTCTTTCGGGTGTGGTTAATGAGATTACGCGTAATGTATATCTTGCCATTGTTATAAATTCCAGATTATTTTTACTACCGTTTTTTCACGAAAAAATATCTTAAGACGCAAAATATTTGTTGAAATCAGTCAGTTTGCTATTTCTGAGCATCTCTCGAGTTTGTGGTGACCATAGAATTAGGATAACGCAGTAGGTACGCACATTGATAAACTTAGTGGTCAAAACATAGATCCACACACAACACCATAAACATATTTTCACCATTTTAACCTTCTTGATGAAAAACAAAACACAGAAACCCTTTTTGAAAATCCTTATTATAAATCAAGCCTTTTGACCAAAACTATTGTATATGTATTCAAATACACGCAAGCCTTATTGGCCGCTTTTTAGGGTTCCGTAGTCAACTAGGAACCCTTATAGTTTCGCCATGTCTGCCCGTCCGTCCGTCCGTCCGTCCGCGGATAATCTCAGTGACCGTTAGCACTAGAAAGCTGAAATTTGGTACTAATATGTATATCAATCACGCCGACAAAGTGGTAAGATAAAAAGTGAAAATTTTTTTTTTATTAGGGTACCTCCCCTATACGTAAAGTGGGGAGTGATTTTTTTTTTCATTTCAACCCTAACGTGTGATATATTATTGGATAGGTATTTAAAAATGAATTGGGGTTTCCTAAAATCATTTTTCGATAATGTAAATATTTTCGGAAATAATCGCTCCAGAAGTAAAAAAATATGCGTCCCCCCCCCTCTAACTTTTGAACCATAAGTTTTAAAAATATGAAAAAAATCTCAAAAGTAGAACTTTATAAAAACTTCCTTGGAAAATTATTTTGAACTTGATAGGATGAATAGTTTTTGAAAAAAAAATACAAAATAATTTCTGAACTAAGTTTGTAATTTAACCGTATAAGCAGGTGTTTATTGTACCTGTAATTTCTACAAAATTACAATGAAATGACGCGCTTTCAAATAAAGTAAAAACGGTGAAAATCGGTTCACGCAATAAAGAATTATCCCATAAAAATCATCTTCCATACTTTATGCTCGCGCGCAATAGTTTACTCAATTTGCCGATAGATGTCGCTGTACATGGAACTCTCATATCATATCCTACATGGCGGTGTTATTAACTCTTAAGTGGGGACACTTACTGTGACGGACGGAAAACTACGGAACCCTACAGTGAGCGTGGCCCGACACGCTCTTGGCCGGTTTTTACTTTACCGTAGACGGCAAATTATTGTCACGATATTCTGGTGCGTTCACATGCATGGTTTCGTTCTATGAGACAGATTCGTCCAGCCCACCAAACGTGACCATACATGTGAACGTAACATAATATCGTGACGATACTTTGCTTTCAACGGCAAAGTATAAAAGCGACCATTGGGATGCTCAATTGCTCATGTGTCAGGTTAACTTTAAACTGTTGCCTACAACCGTCGTCGTCGTAACGACTATGGCTGTCATAAGGTTAGAGTTATACCGGTATTACACCTGCCTAAATCGGGCCCTAACGACAATGACGCTGCAATACGCTTGACAGGTTTGGAGATATTGCTTAACGTGTTTTACGTATTGCGGCGTCCTCGTCGTTAGGGCCCGATTTAGGGGGGTGTAATACCGGCGTTAAGAAGGGGCACGCAATTTGAGAACAAGATTAAAAACGGAAAACATTTCAGTTGTATATTTAAAATTAATCACTTAAAGTAACTAAGACATAAATCGGCAAAAGTAATAAAAAAATAAAGTAGTATGTTTGAGAAAGTAAAGAAATGCAGAGTTTCTTGAGGAATATTTCGAGTCGTACTTACATAAGAATTGTGCCCTGAAGTCCAACCAACGAGCTAGTCAAACTCGACAATTTTCCATCCGTTAATTTTATTTACAATTAAGTACTAACTGCATATACACTATAATCCAACACAATTATTTAACATGAGATTATTTAATGTTACGTTATCTTATCACACTGTAAGGAAGCGTTTCTCAAAAAACTCTTTTTTAGGGTTCCGTAGTCAACTAGGAACCCTTATAGTTTCGCCATGTCTGCCCGTCCGTCCGTCCGTCCGTCCGTCCGCGGATAATCTCAGTGACCGTTAGCACTAGAAAGCTGAAATTTGGTACTAATATGTATATCAATCACGCCGACAAAGTGGTAAAATAAAAAGTGAAATTTTTTTTTTTATTAGGGTACCTCCCCTATACGTAAAGTGGGGAGTGATTTTTTTTTTCATTTCAACCCTAACGTGTGATATATTATTGGATAGGTATTTAAAAATGAATTGGGGTTTCCTAAAATTATTTTTCGATAATGTAAATATTTTCGGAAATAATCGCTCCAGAAGTAAAAAAATATGCGTCCCCCCCCCTCTAACTTTTGAACCATAAGTTTTAAAAATATGAAAAAAATCTCAAAAGTAGAACTTTATAAAAACTTTCTTGGAAAATTATATTGAACTTGATAGGATGAATAGTTTTTGAAAAAAAAATACAAAATAATTTCTGAACTAAGTTTGTAATTTAACCGTATAAGGAGGTGTTTATTGTACCTGTAATTTCTACAAAATTACAATGAAATGACGTGCTTTCAAATAAAGTAAAAACGGTGAAAATCGGTTCACGCAATAAAGAATTATCCCATAAAAATCATCTTCCATACTTTATGCTCGCGCGCAATAGTTTACTCAATTTGCCGATAGATGTCGCTGTACATGGAACTCTCATATCATATCCTACATGGCGGTGTTATTAACTCTTAAGTGGGGACACTTACTGTGACGGACGGAAAACTACGGAACCCTACAGTGAGCGTGGCCCGACACGCTCTTGGCCGGTTTTTATTGTGACGGTTTTAAAGATTGCCCTACAAAGTGTATGGAAATTAGTAACACAATAGGAATAGAACTTTAGATTTTTTATCATATTCGCAAAGATAAATTAGTAATATATCAAGACGCCAAATATATGGTAGTAACTGTATAAAATTGTCAAACGTTTTTTTGACAATCAGACTTAACGCATAATGTATGCGACGCGACAGACATTTAGAACATCTATAAAAAAATCCAGAAAAAAACATTACAATTAAAAAATCATTTTTATATTATTTTAAGAAACGTTGAAAATATCAGAGGCGAATGGAAATACCAAAGTTTGAATGATACTCGTTGGTTGGGGCTCGCAGTAGACAACGAATTGGAAATAATTTCATATTCGAGTAACATTGAGTACAGCTTATATTAGTAACTTAAAGAGTAAGTATAGCCAGATCAGATACGGAAATAAAAATACAAAAAGAGCACCTAAGGCGATTAACACACTAACACGCCGATCTGCCGCGGCGAGCGGAAAGACCAATCTAACAATGCATGACTCCGTACAGACCTTGGTGACAGTGTGTGCTCGTCTTTATAACAAAATATACACAACAACCAATTGGAAGGATAAAATTCGAATTAGACACTTTAAGTGTATAGTCACGTCTATCAATATATACAATATACATTCTAGAACATAAAATAACCGAAGGAAAGAATTTATACGTACCAATTTATAGTGATTTTTTACCATCGTCGTTCATCATAATATCAAACTTTAGCTTTTTTGTATGACATATAAAACCTGATGATGCGAAAAATTGTCAGTTGCCATAGTTCTGTTATAATTATCCGATTTAAATTTATTCGAAAATGCTTCGCAATAAGCAATATGATTTTTTGTACCACTACTGTGTATCAACATGGATAATAAAAAATCACTATAAGGAGGTATTAATCATTTGAAAATTACGTCTAGTTTTAAAATTATTGACAAAATATAAAGAATACGTCACCTAACTTTCGTTAATTTCATAGAGTTAGATCCACATGTTTGTTTCTTCTATTATTTCTATTGTTAAAATGTGCTTTGTTCAGTTTGGCACGAATTATAATGTAAAAAGAATTTTAAGCAATTATATACACACACAAACTCTTTTCACATTTCTGTAATATTTAAGAAATTATAAATGTTCTTTATAGATTCACTACATTTACTTAGCAAAACCTGTGGATCTTAATATAGTGTCAGATATATTTGAGATGATTGTAAAATCATTCGTATTATCCTTCTATCAACTCATAACTCAGTGATTAGCCCGAAAAAAAAATTATACAAAAATTTAAAGAAAAAAACGCAAAGATCCTTAAACAAAATCCATGATTGTCAATCAACTTAAATATATCCGATATTAACAGTATACTTAAACGAAAGGTCATAGTTCTCAGAGAGTAGTCCAAATAATTATAAACACTTAATAAAAATTCTGTCAGCAATTTATTAGAATTTCCTACTCTCTGCTACTCAGTGTCAATCAGTAGTGTGGTCTTTTCTGTCATTATATTTGGTTTTTGGTGTATTATTAATTATGTATATTTATTTCATAATAAAATATATAAATAGGTACGCTAATGTCAGTGAAATCCCATAGAGTATTGTATTCAGTGATCGAAATTGAGAGACACTTGTTAGGCTCGTTTGGCGTGCGTAAGTACCATATTAGTCACCATCAGACATGACAGATGCGACAAAGTACATGTTCAGATATTTTTGAGTACCTTGGCCGTACTAACTGTAACTGTACTATTTTTTTCTGTATAGCACGTATCTCGCGAAAGTAAACCTTGCCTATAACCGCCAACCACTCCGTTCGATGGTCTCTTTGCATCACTATCTTTCGAATATGCAAGAGCGATAGAGAGGGAGATAACGAAATATCGTTCTTCGACGTTTGCAGTAGGCCCGCTTATTGGCAGTGCAGGTTCATTTTATAGTGCACCCATTGTCATGTATAGAAAACAGTGGCGGTTATGAGGTTAAAGGTTTAAGGAAATGACTTATAATTTCGATCAGTGGCTATTAAGGGTGCGCCACCACCGCACCTCTGCGCTGTGTGTACGAGACCCGTAACGGCGTTTTCACACTTGCGATTTGGGAGCGAACACGCGTACGAGTTTTGTATAGAAATCGCTTCTAAATCGCTCAAGTGTGATAAGGCCCTTAAGCTTGCCACCGCGGCGCTGTCGCACCTATGCGCCTTCCCTCTCTTTCTGTGTATCATAGAGAGAAAGAGCGCGCAGAGGTGCGGCAGCAGCGCGGCGGAGGCGCGGTGTCGGCGCGGTAGCGGCATCGTATACACGCGCCCTAAAGGCTATAGTTGGATTTCCAAAGTGTCGGCCCTTACATTAAATGGACGCTGGTTTTTTTTGTGAATACCTCTTAACGGAGCATATTTGTGCTTAGATGCCTCATCCTAACTGTGATAGTTTTAGACTTATGATTTTTTAGTTATTTCATTTGAAGTATTTCATTTTCGGCATCTATTCGGGGGATTTCGTTCAAATTCTGAAATTATGTTCTTTATTTAGATTTGCACCACCGCCAAAAAAACGAATACAGGCCACTGTCTCACCACGGTCACAAATACTGAAATATCCAAATTACTGGCGTTGTAGACGACCATAGACTACAGTAACCGCTTATTATCGGACGGACTGTATGCTTGTTTACTACCAATATAATATTTTTAATAAAATACAACATATTTTTATTATATCGTCAGTAAATAGGTACTAGTTTGGTGAAAAACTCACGACAATTGTCACGAAAAACAATAGTACTTTGAAGAATTGTCGATATTTTTCGACATAAGATTAGGCTTGTGTCGGAATTTCGTGACAATTGTCGTGTTATTTGATACATATGTCAAAACCCTGTTCACAAAAGTAGTAGTTTAAGTGATAATTAATGGAGTTTCTCTTTGAATATCAAGCTGGTGGCAAACTAGCATGCGGCCCACCCAATGGTAAACGGTTTTCGTAGCCTTTAGACGCCTGTGACATCAAGTAATGACGATGCTGACATATGTCGCATATGTCACCGTGGTGAAACAGGGCCCTGTTGTGATAAAAAAAATAACAAAAAAGATATACACGGTGCTCGTGAGGATTGCGAGAGATTTTAACAGTGTATTCCTGATCATAATTGGAGACTAAAATGGCGTATATTTTTTTCTGGAATTCGCCTAGTTTCAGAGTTACTACCAAATAAATAAAAAACATTTTTTATTGTGACTCAGTATGCAAAACGCTTTTTTGATGGCGATTTCACCCTATATGGGGTCTAGTCTAGACATTCTTATTGACAGATATCGAAGTGCCAAGGAATACTTTACGTAAACTATTTTTTACGAAAAAAAATACTAATTTATTTTAATCGACAGTTTTACCAATAACATTTATGTTTTCATGTTCAAAAGCATTTAAAAAATCGAAACAAAAATACAAAAAAAAATTGACCTAAATTCATATAACATTTATTACACCTTATGACCTCAGGAATTCGTGGTTAAAATCTCTCGCAATGCTCACGAGCACCGTGTATATAAAATAGATTTTTTTAATACGTTGTGAAGTAGTGACACCACTAGAATTTTTACTCAGAATATACCATACATTGGCCCACTACTCGCCTAACTATCAAAACTTTTCCAGGCCAGGATTTTGTGTCGTAAGTAAGTACTGTATTCATAGGTGTTTTTTGTCAATGACGTATAAAAACTATAAGCGATGATATTAGATTTTCACTAGCATTTTACATATGTAGAACAAACTGATGGGAAAACTTAAACTTAATCGAGTAGTTTTTATACGTCATTGAAAAAAGTACGCCAATGTATGGTATATTCTGAGAAAATCTAATGGTGCCACTACTTCACAACCACATCAAAATACTAGATTGATTGACAATGACAAGGGTCTAAAGTAGGCCATATTATCACGAGGTGGTTATTTAAATTGTTCGAGTGGTAATATGCCTTTTAGACCAGAGTTATACATACTATTTTTCACTTCGATTGCGAGAAAATAAAAATACTTGTTATTTGCGCACATTGAATAATCTAAGGTAAAAATAGGGTTTAACTTGATGGTATTTTTTTTTTTTACTGCTTTGACAAGATACAAAATATAAACACCCCGAATAAATGCCATAGACGACGGTAAAATTAGCGCTTTAGAGCGCTTCCAAGAGATTTTAATCTTTTTTCAATGATTGAGAAGCATAGACTAATTAACCCAAGACCCCGCATAGCCGGGCGACCCCTGCTGCCACGCTTGAAGTAATTTCACTCTATAGTAAGACTATTATTGGAAGTGACAGTAAACTTAGTACGTCTCCATGGCAACCATTAATGTCTGAATCTCTCTTACGCCCCACGGGACAATCGCGCGTTCCCTGTCTAGCATTGCGTGATCCCCTCCCGCAACCCCTTCTTTTTGGCAGCTTAGGTTTCAAAGAAATAACGCGCTAAGCGGAGTTCTCTATACTCCGCTATCTTGTATATGTTGAGAAGTAAGAACTAAAAACCACCTCATGTTTTGAGAAATGAATTGCGCTTCCTGATTGGTCCATTTTAACATTGCTGTATTCTGGTTGGTTGATGCTAAATACAATGTTTTTATAGGAATTAAACTATTTAAACACTATACGCACCAAAAAAGAACCCAGCGTTCTGATTAACTTCGATATGTGTTGTGATTGGTGGATTTAATATAGTGAATTGTTCTGATTGGTCAATTTAAAATATTTTGTAAATCATAAATTTTTCATTGTTTCATTTCAGCCGAAAGACGTCCACTGCTGGACAAAAGCCTCCCCCAAGGATCTCCACAATGATCGGTCACTCGCCGCCCTTAACCAGCTTTTTCCCGCGACTCTAACCAGATCGTCGGTCCACCTAGTCTGGGGCCTTCCCACACTGCGTCTTCCGGTACGCGGTCGCCAATCATAAATATGTATACAAATTTGCCCTAGAGGCTAAATGTACTACTTTAGTCCGCCTTGGTATGCATGACACACTTTTTGAGCATAAGATGTGAAAAAAAAAATATTTTATATACAACGTGTTACTTGAGCCACTAAAATCTCCAGACACCCCAGATGATTTTTATTATTGCTAATTAATCTAGAGTATTTATTTTTAAATCAGTTAATTATTTCGAAAGATATTCGTATGTTTAGTTTTCCTTGTAATTCTATTCAATTGTTAACTCTACATTTGTTGCGTTGTTGTCACATCTCTACATGTGTCATGTCATGTCAACCTATCAACCTACTTTGTCAATTTGTATGACATAACATAAGATGACATACTTTGACAATGACAACCTATATGACAGTACAGTGAAAAAACAAATTTGTCAAAGCTGCCAGCCATTATTAAATATCAACCTCTATCATAACTTCTCGTAGAATGGTAAACTGTAGTATTAGAAACTTTTAGACTCGACACGTAAAAAACTGGAGAATTAAAGAAAAAGTATACCCTTGTTAAGATATACTGCAATCGATTCCACTCTCGATTCTGAACAAACAGTTTTCAGGTTTTTAGTCTTGGGTGTAACACGTTGTATATATTTTTTTAACGATAACCAGGATTTGTTTTTTTAGCGGTAACAAAGAACATAATTTCAAAATTTGAACCCAATCGCTTGAATAGATCCCAAATAATAAATACTACAAAAAAAACATAAGTCAAAAACTGTCACTGTTAGGACGTTGATACTATGTATAAATATGCTCCATTATAAGAGGTATTTACAAAAAAAACCAGCAGCAATTGAATGTAAGGGCCGATTCACTATGGAAAGTCGTCTATAGTCCTTTTTATCTGTAGCTCTCAAAGGATGTTCCAAACATGATTTTCATATTTGTTAATTGACAAGATACACTTTTTTTATCTATTTTTCGATATAAGTCACATTGAGCCATTCATTTGCGATTCATCTAATACTGATCGATACCGAAAACTGACCATGTCTTTAAGCCGAGTCCCCATTTGAGCTAATAAGCAATACAAGGTGTAACATAAATGCTGGTGATCTGTTTAAGGGCATAATTGGTATCGTATTCTAATTAAGAAAAACTAAGAAAAAATCATTTAAAGCAAAAAAAAAAAAATCCCCATAAATTTTTTTTTTTCGCGTCCAAAAATTTTTTCTTCTATTTTTTCTTAGTCTCAATACGATACCAATTATGCCTTTAAACGGATCACCTGTATTTTTATTACATCCTGTATTCATTCTTGGCTCCGTTTCATTCATTCATTTTGGAAGGATTGAATTCTGTACCAGACTTTAAACATCTACTCTCAAATGCTATAATTTCCTTATAAAGTGACTCGTTTTATTGCAATTATGTGTATTTTCCTGTATATCAAACAACTCACTACATCTTACTTTAGTTTAATAGTACATTACTGCAGAGACCAGTAAGTAAGCTTTCCTGGCTGAGTATTTAGTAGCCGTCCGAGTCGAAGACGAAGACGGCTACAATACGAAGCCAGGTAAGCTGATTACGGTCGAAGCATGTATAGTGCTTTTCTCAAACATGTAAGGAAATAAAATTACTTGTTTAGTGCTTCAGTTACTGGCTGAGTGATTTAATGTTGTATGAAAATCCTTTACGTACGTCGCGCTGAACCTGCCTTGGAATAGAGTCCCTACTGGTCTCTAATTACTAACGTAACAGGAACATTTCCGAGCATGTTTGAGAAAAGTTACTTACACTGTCTTAGTGCTTTTCACGGTTTACTGTAAATGGTACTGGAACTACACAGTTTTATAACAGAAATAAGACACAGGGAGTAACAAAATTACTGGTGATACGTTTAAGGGCATCATAGGTATCGTATTGGAACTAAGAAAAAAAAGGAGAAAAATTTTTTTGGCGCGAAAAAAAAAATTGTATGTGAAATTTTTTTTTGCGCTTTTTTTTTTCTCACTTTTTAATTATCAAAATATGATACCAATTACACACTTAAACAGATAATCAGCATTTTTGTAGCACCTTGTATGGACAGCGTTTTAATGTACATCAGACTTCAAAAATGTTTTATAAAAGGCAGTCTAAACCTCACTAAAACACGTTTGTCCATTACTGCCAACATCGGTTGCTTTCTTACTTTGGCCATGTTATGCGTAGAGGTGATGAAAGCCTAGAAATAATGATCCTGGTCGGAAAAGTGGAAGGCGAAAGACCTAAGGGCCCCCCAGCTAACCAGATGGTCTGACCAAATTAAGAAGGCCACCTCAGACAAACTTCAAGCGGTGAGGGCTACGGGAGGTCGCGATGGAAACAAATCACAAGGACTGCAAAACCAAGTCGCGATCCTCAGTAATGAGGGACCGACAAAGAAGAAGAATTAACCCCACTAACTGGTACCATCTGAACGCAATTTTATAAATTGATATTATTCAAGTCTGCTCAAATGGGGACATAAAGCACCCTAAAATCGTCAAAATTTGGAATGTTTAATACTATTGCCCCTCCTTATTTTGACTTTTCTGCTGTGCCCTAATGAACTCAGGGTAGTCAATATAACCGTCCCTATTATGGTCATCCATGTTTAAAATGGGGTCTATTAAGTTGACAAGTTCATCGTCCCCAAAGATCTTTTCTCCGGCGGGTGGTGTCCCTGGCTGAGGTTGCTGCTTGTGTCCCTGTTCTGTAGCGTACATAGAAAAGAGACAGACACAAATGAGGGTAGGGTAGCTACTACTAGTGCTCCCATACTTGCAGTTATATAACATAGTGTAACTAGGTCACTGTTATAATTATGTATTAATAACGGCATTCTAGTTACACTATGATATACAGGGTGTACCGACTTAGCCACATGGAGGGGAAGTACTAAAAATACTGTAGATAGGAAGTTTTTCTAAAAGAATACTACATTTTAATTTTTAAAACAATTCGAACTGCATTCAAAGAATTTTCAAAAATCGCCTGTCTGAAATCTGAAATGTGGTAACAAAAAATCTGCAATTTTACTCTACACGTCGAAAACAGTATAATTGCAGGTTTTTTTGTTACCACTTTTATCGGGTTCGATTCCCGGTTCAGACAGGCGATTATTGAAAATTCTTTGAATACAGATCGATTTAAAAAAAAAATAATGAAGTCTTCTTTCAGTAAAATTTCCTATCTACAGTATTTAAAGTACTTCCCCTCCATGTGGCAAAGTCGTGGGACGCGCTGTATAACGTTATATCACTACCAGCAAGGGAGCACCATAACCTTGCGATTGTCGTGAGATTATTATTATTATTTCAAACGGGGTGAATTAGCGACGGTATAAAAGTCACCTGTGTATCTTACAGTGTGCAAGAATTTTGGGATAATCGAGAATACTTCCCATTTTAAAACACGATACAGCCTTGGCCAGAAGTATTGAGCACCCTTGCGATTTTCATACAAAAGTCGAAAGTTTAGTGCGGCGTTTCTATTTTTTATGGAGTTATTTTAACAATTAATTCAAACAGAACAGGCATGTTTTCTTGAAGTTAGTAGTAACTGCATAGAATATTTGCAATTTGTCGCACCGATGTAAATTCGCATTTTTGTGACCTCCACTTTTCATATTTTATAGGTACCTTGAAAGGGTTATTAAGTGAAGTTTTCTAGATATATCAATAAAATATAACATTTTACGACATCGTACATTGTTATGATAGGGAATTAACAAAAACAGCTATGCTCAACACTTCTAGCCAAGGCTGTAGCTTAAGTGCCTGAATGGAAACAATTTTTTTTTTGTAAATGAATAACAACAGCATATGCAAGTTAAAATATAGTCAATCAGCAAGATAAGAATATTTTATTATGTATATTTTATAAAAAAAGTACCTTTAGTATGGAAAATAGATATTTTTAGAAAATTTGTATGCAGTTTAACTTCTTAAGAAAAAAATAAGACTGTTTCCTTTATCAAATTGTTTGGAAGAATAAAAAAAAAGTTATTACCGTATACGTATACACAGCCAACCTGTATGTCAACCTGCTTGGTTTCACACGACAATCGCCTAGAGTAGTTGCTACTATTTATTAGCCAATAAAAAGTCTCAAACACAAAAAAACGTCGAGACTTTTTACTGTATGTAAATGAATACGAAAAATACTTCGATTTTACCCCACGATTTCAAATGGAGATTTTTTTAAACATCGAAATATTTTTCTTAAACATACCATGAAACATATATTGCCATAGCTATGAAGCAAGAAACCCCTGGCAACATTTAACATTTAAACACACACTTAATCCCAAAAACAGCTGACATAAAATATAACCATTTACCCAAAAAAATCATGCCTCAGGGCGCGGCGCCTTTTGGAATAAGGGAGCCCTCTGATTCCTTGAACTTTTAAACGCAAATTGTGTATGCTTTATGTAGGTAATGGAAATCAATACCATAAGTGTATGTTATATAATTTTCGGCTACAATCGTAATGTATTTAATGACCATGAAAACGGCTTTCTTTCCATTGAGTGTAACTTTTGTTTAGTAATCAGTCAATACAAAGTGAGGCATGTGGCAAATGTCTAATATAATATTTTAGGTTTTTCCAGTCTTACCGTATTGCGGCTGTCTAGGGCGAGGGACCCGTGATATTTTTATTTTTTTAGGAAGCACAGATAACTAATAAAAGCGTGTTAAAAAAAGGTGCCGTTTGATAATTAATGATTGCACGTATTTTTATTTCATTTTTAGCTTTATTTTTACTGCCTCCGGATTCAAGTTAAGTTTTCTAAAAATGTAACGGATACTATGGATATTGTTAAATTAAATGTCTTTTTTTATTACAATTTTTTTCCAAATTATTGGCTCTGAACCTTTACCATGCTATTTCGAGCCAACAATGGTATATATTTTAAGCTAAAGTTGGAATAAAGTGACAATACACAGATATACACCGCAGACCATAGAAAATGTAACAATATTTATATGAAAACTTTGAGAATGGATCCGAAGGCAGAAAATGAAATTCATTTCAAACGAAATCGTTAGCAATTTAATTTTAAATACTATTTATTGGCATTAATACGCACCTTTTTATTACTGTGCCCGAAGGATTACTAATACTTTTTTTTCTCCATACATGAGTGACCCACCCTAAATTGTTTACCCTATTTGCCCTTGTTAGAAATTAATCTAGTCAAAGTTAATAAAAAAGTGTACATTTTTTTAAGAGTAATACTTACCATGCCAATGTATGAGGCTCTTGATGAGCTCGCATCCATCCAGCTTGTTGTTGTTGTCAGCGTCGTGCATCTTGAAGTAGTGGAACTGGAGCTCCTGCTCGGACATCTTGGAAGTGTCTATGGGCACGTCCATGTGCTCTTGGATGTGTCTGCCAAATAACATTATTAGTGTGAATGGATGGTTTGTGACATTATCTTGTATTCGAGCAATTAACCTTTTGGCCGCCGGACCTAGTCCGCAAAGACGCTTACTCGCACGCCAAAGCAAATTTGAAGTATACAAGTTAAGCAACTAATAGGGGTTGCAAGTAGTGATATCGATATTTACAATCGACGGTAAAAAACTTCTGAAATTGGCTTTGTTTTTTACCAACTTTAATTTCTTTTGAAAATGCCAATAATATACTTTTTTTTTCACAAGACAATGTTAAAAAAGAAGGTCTTTATAAAAAACAACCACTTAACCATATCGCTTTATGACGTAATATCACCGCACTAGGCTGTACGAGAAGTCGTATATACACGACAGCGGCGGCGCACAGGACTTGTCTGGAGTGCAGACCGACAAGGACTGTTTTCGCGCGGATTAAGTAATAATAGTCTCTAGGTCAACGGCGTAAGCGCTTGTCGGTACGTAAACTTATTAAGCGTACCGTTAGAGCTGCGCATCGTGTGTCGATAATACACCGTGGGCTCATATAACCCGACAGATTTTAACAGTGTATTCCTGATCATATTTAGATACTAAAATGTCCTATATGTCCTATATGTGGCAGGAATATTTTGAAAGCTTGTTTGAAAGGGAGGAAGCAAATATGCTAACCTCAGATGTGAATGGAAGCCTTCCAATGGATGACAGTAATATTAGCATGGACGAAATTGTGAAAGCTTTGAAAGGAATAAAATCAGGCAAGGCAGCAGGGTATGATAGGATCTCCGCCGAAATGCTGAAGGCTGGACAAGGTGTCGTAGCGAGTCAGTTGTATCGCCTTTTCAATTTGTGCTTTAGTACCGGCCGTGTACCAAGGGACTGGTGCAAGGCCGTCATAGTTCCTCTTTACAAAGAAAAAGGCTCACAACTTGACTGCAAAAACTACAGGGGCATTGGCCTACTCAGCATCGTCGGAAAACTGTATGCGAAAGTGTTGATTGAAAGAGTAGTAAAAGAAACCGATGGGAAAGTGTGGGATGCACAAGCGGGATTTCGAAAGGGTATGGGATGTACGGATCAAGTCTTTTCCTTACGATGCATAACCGAAAAGTACTTGGCCAAAGGTCAAAAGGTCTATTGCGCTTTCGTGGACTTGGAAAAGGCTTATGATAGAGTGATGAGAAATGAATTGTGGTCGGTAGTGTCCATGTATGGAGTAAACAGTCGGCTTGTGCAAGCGCTGAAGTCTCTCTATGAGGATTCCAGTGCTTGCGTGAGGATAAACGGGTCATACACTGAGTGGTTTAGCATTGAAAAGGGTGTTAGACAGGGATGTGTAGCGTCACCGTGGCTGTTTAATCTATTCATGGACAGTTGTTTGCAAGATCTGAAAGATGATGAATGTGGACTGAGGATGGAAGGGTTGCTAGTAAAATGTCTCCTGTACGCTGACGATTTAGTATTACTTGCGTCATCGGCACAGGAGTTACAGTTGATGGTAACAAGAGTGCATGAATCTTTTGAGAAGAAGGGAATGAAGATGAATGTCAGTAAGACGAAAGTAATGGTATTTGAAAGAGATGAGATTATGGTAGATTGCGAAATTATGATTGGTGAAGAAAGACTGGAACAAGTGAACGAGTTTGTGTACTTGGGGACTTTGTTTACAAGAGATGGTAAAAATGAAAAAGACATTGAAAGGAGAGTGAATGCTGGGAATAGAGTGAATGGGGCACTGAACGCTTTTATGAGCAGTCAGAAGGTGTCGCAAAAAGCACGCCTGGCTGTGCATGGAGGAGTGTTGGTGCCTACACTTATGTATGGTAGTGAAAGTTGGGTGTGGCAGAAAAGACATCAAAGTCAAGTGAACGCAGTGGAAATGAGAGCTCTAAGAAGCATGTGTGGTGTGAAGTTAACAGACAGGATCAGAAATAGCGTAATAAGAATGAAATGCGGAGTGGATGAAGATGTAGTGACAAAAATTGAGATGGGTATGTTGAGATGGTTTGGACACGTAGAGAGGATGGATGAAAGAAGATTAACGAAGAGGGTGTACGAAGAAAGAGTGGAAGGGTCAGTTCGAAGGGGAAGACCTAGGCGAACTTTCCTCGATCAAATCGGGGAATTATTGCAAAAAGGCCAGGTCAGAAGTACTCTAAACCGACGAGCATGTATGATGAATATTATGAAAGTGGGTGAAGCGAAAGTAGTTTGTCAGGATCGTAGTAAATGGAAATCCGTGATCTCTGCCTACCCCTCTGGGAAACAGGCGTGAATATATGTATGTATGTATGTATGTATGTATGTCCTATAAACTTTTCTGGAATACGCCTAGTTTCAGAGTTAATACCAATTTTAAAAAAATACACTTTTTATTATAACTCATCACAAAACGCCTTTCTAATGGCGTTGTTGCCACTATTGGACATAGTTTACACGTCCTTATTGACAGATATCAAAACGACAAGAAAAACTTTGCAGAAACTAAATTTTTACAAAAAAATGTACCAATTTGTTTTAGGCGATAATTTTATTAATAACATTTGCTTTTCATGTGCAATAAACATTCAAAAAATGGAAAAAAAAACGAAAAAAAAAAAATTTTTTTTGGCAACATTGACCGAAGTCACATAATATTTTTTTCTTCTTTTGGTCTTAGAAATTCGTGGTTAAGATCTGTCGGGTTATTCCAGCCCACGGTGTATAAATGTACCGGAACAGGGCCCTATTTCTCAAAGCTTATTAGACTAATAATATTGCCCATGAGCTAATAATTTTTACAAGTAAGTATACTAGTGTGCGTTTCTCGAAGCTATATTAGTAAAGTATCAGCTATTAGTCAGCAACTAATAAATATTAGCTAATTTTACACTAATAAATTTAGTTTTGTTTTACAAAGGAGGCCAATAACAATTACACTTGTAAATTACACGTGTAAAGCTATTAGTCTCAAAAGTAATTTTTATATCGAAAAATCAATTAAATGCAGTTAAATTTCACATGTTCTAGAATAACAAAACATTTATCATAGAATATTTCTACGTAGATCACCACAATGGTAGATTTACTTGTCTGACTTTATACTATTTACATCAGCTGAAGAAGCTCCCTAAACTTCAGCTATAGTTATGCCTGTCTCTCTATCGCTTTACGTATTCTAGTTACTCGTCACCACCAATTGCCAATTAACAAGTGTTCAAATGCTTAAATAAAACCGTATTTGCGATTTGATATTTATTTTCAATATTCTCATATCGAGTAAACATTAACATCCCTAGCTGTCGTGTATAAACGACAACGGCGACGCCTTATTATGAAAGAAGGGATTTATAAATCTGCTTAAATGCAAATGTTTGAAAAAATAATGACCTAGAGCATTAATATGAGTGTAAAAGAAATTACATTTGTCATTTTTTCACATAAAGTATATTTCACATAGAAATGGTACGCAATCAAATACGTTGCATTTTCAACTAAATTAAGACACGTGTATTTTAAGTGATAAAAAATAAATAATATTTGTTAATATAATAGTATTTAATGAAATTTTACACATTTATAATTGTTACAAGCGAATTTACGGACTTTTTTCTTGATGGATGTCATCATCTTCTGAACAAGACTTATTTCAAGTTTTTTTAGCCAGTTGTTTCCACGTGGAACGCAGAGAATTGATGTCCTATACCGTTTTGCCAGTTTTGCTTCATATAGCTTTCATTATTACCCAGTAGTTTTCAATTGGACGAAACTGAGGACAGTTTGGAGGATTCATATCACGGGGTATAAAATCGATGTTATTTGAAGCATACTACTCCAAAACCCTTTTCGAGTAGTAGCAGCTAGCCAAATCCCGCCATAATTTTACTAGGCCATAGTGCTTTTTCATAAAAGGCAAAAGTCGCTTTTGTAAGTACTCTTTCATGTAAACCTCGGACGTCATTGTTGATGATGTAATTAAAGTGTTGGTCTTAAGACCGCAACTGCAGATACTTGCTGTATCACATATTTCTTGGCTTTTTTTTCAAGTTTTACAAACTTATATTTTTCCTCAACATTCCCTCTATCTTTGGTAATATAAAACTTGGTACTCGGTAGTTGATTAAAATATAGCTTGAAGTAAGTTTCATCATCCTTAAAAGGCAGCCCTTGAATTTTGTCAAAATTCGGTCGTATAAGAGTCGAGCACGTGTTTTTGCTGTTTTGTTCTGTTTCACGGTTCGGTTTGGCTGTTATATGCCTTTATATCTCTTACCCAGCTGGAAGGCGTATAAGTCTTACAGTACTGCGACTTTTTTTTAATATGCTAGATGGATCATAATCCGATATACCTGGATTTTGTTTAATAGCCCTTAACACTTTTTTTACCCAAGTTCTTGTCCTTAGTGCCAGACCTTTGGTTGAGTTGGGGCTTTCTATCGAAAGACAGAAAACCCTGGTATTTTTTTAAGACCCTACCGTGGTTTTCGGTAAATTTAACGATTTAGCGATATTCGATGCTGACGAAGAGGGATTTTCTAAGTATTTGTTCACTATCAATTTTCGTCTTTCAACTTCCATCGTCTAAAATTTCGAAATTCATAGACCTATCCGAATCAAACTTTTGGCGCTAAGACTTCAACATATTGACTTTGAATTGCGATCGTCATTTTTTTATTTTTGACATCAAATATTTTTTTAACTTGCGACAACTGCGTGCCATTTCTATATGAACTATACTTTATACCGGGCGCTTGAATTTGTGTCTTGTATACACGACAGCGGCGCCAGTGTACCGTTATATTGTTGTCGTGTATACATGCCAACGGCGGCCAAAAGGTTAAAGCGTAATCTCTGGCCGCCAAATGTTACGTTTTGATCTAGATTATGATAAAAATTATATAGTTTTTGTAACAACTCACTCTCTTTCGTGGGCAATGTTGGCAGCGTTCAGCAGTTGCGGTTCTGAAAATAAAAATGTTCCAATTACTCTCCATTTACTACAACGCTTATAAATAATGGAAAACTGTACAGATCTATTCATGGAAGCGGGCCTGCACGCAAGGGTGGGTAATTTTTACTTCTGCCTCCGGATTTAAGTTGAAGTTTACGAAAAATGTACGGATTCTATGGATATCATGAATATAAATGTCTCTTTTTGATTACTTTTATTTCCAATTTATTGGCTCTGAACCCTTACCATGCTATTTCGAGCCAACGATGAATATATTTTAAGGTAAAGTTTGAATAAATTGTCAATACATATATACAGCCTGGAATTCCACGAAGGACCTTTACGTAAATGGGAAATAGTTTAGCCTTAGCACTATATTTCCCCCATAGAAATTATGTCAATATGTGTAACCGTGTCCAACTTATAAACATTTACTCAAAAAACTACTTTGTGCTAACCCTTAAACAGGTGACTGGGTCAATGAACTTACTTGTAAACAATATTTAGATGACAGGTTAATTCGTTGTCGTATATCCATTCTTAGATCTGAGACGCTGTAAAAATAGTTGCAGCATTTTCGAACGCGATTTTTTGTGGCTCCACTTGTTCAATTTTGAGTGAAGTTTTCATGTTATTTCTTATTCAATTAATATTATTTCTAACCACAAAAAATATTTAGTTCAAATGGTGACATTGACAACCACTCAAAAGTAATCAGTCATCGAGTCGTCATAAACAATTAAAGATGATATCGTAAACTCATCATAAATATATCTGAATGATAAAAAGGTTTTAGCTCATTAACACATTCCACAAAATTATTTTCGAATAAATTAAAATGTTGTCGTGGTTGAGCAGCTATATTTTTCATGCAATAGGTTTTACCTGTTATTTATTATTTGGTTTTAAACGTGCAATATGTACATGCGTTACTTCAAATACTTAGAACCAAAACATTTTTAATAAATGGCGAACCTCTTTGCGTAGTTGGAAATCGACAAGAAGTCTGATGTTTGAAAATAAATTGTCATTAAATGCACTTATTGTCATATGTCATATTCTTCAAATAAAAATGCCTTTGCTAGAAGCTCGTAATTATTTTGATTTGCTCTTTTTATAAACGAGATACAACTACATTGCGGCTAAAAGTTTACGACGACAAACATATCCACCACCGCATCCAACTGGGCATAGGAAAATTATATGTGCTACCAAATATCAGCCCATTGTACATCTAGCAGCTGCTCCGACTTCAAATACCTCGGTTCGCTCGTGCAGTGCGATGGCGATATTGACCGGGACGTCAAAAACCGGATTAGCGTAGGATGGATGAAATGGCGACAGGTCACGGGAATCATTTGCGACGCCCGAATGCCCCTTCGCCTGAAGGGGAAAATCTATAAATCCATTATAAGACCTGTCGTCATGTATGGATCAGAGTGTTGGGTCCTAAAGGTGACGGATGAAAAGAGATTGCATGCAACGGAGATGAGAATGTTAAGGTGGATGTGTGGAGTGACGAGAATGGATCGGATAAGGAATGAATATATAAGAGGAAGCCTGAAAGTCGCACCCATAACTGACAAATTAAGGGCTAATCGCCTAGCGTGGTACGGGCATGTTATGCGGAGGGATGAAAGTCATGTTACGAGAAAGGTATTAAGAATGAATGTGGAAGGATGTAGGAGAAGAGGCAAACCTAGGAAAAGGTGGATGGACTGTGTGAGAGATGATATGAAAAGAAAGGATGTGAGTGATGAGATGACGGGTGATAGAGAGGTGTGGAAGAAAAAGACACGCTGCGCCGACCCCAAGTAAATGGGATAAGGGCAAGAGGATGATGATGATGTACATCTAGCAGCTCAGAATGACCAACGTGGAGGTTCCATTGTTCAACTTGCGGTTAGACTAGAGAAAGAGCCTTGCAAGTTCGAGATCAGAGGGTCGATATTTCGGAATGACTCACCACAGTAGCTACTAAAAGTTCTTAAGCATGCACCTTCACGCTTACAAAATACCTACAGAGGTTTTAAGTTTTACTTGGTCGAGACCGTCCTATCCGCGAAGCATACTGCTGGTGATTGTTATTAAATATGTTATGTTATTGTTCCAATGCGTTGCAAAAATGTTGAAGAGCAGACACTATCTCATGTGCACCCACATCGTATCTCGTACACGGGCTGCAGCGTGCATTGTATGACGCGGAGGAACATAAGAATGCCGTATGTGAAGATAGTGTAAGTTATGGCAATTAGTAATAAAGTAATTGATATTAATATTTTCGCATTTGATTTATTTGACATTTCGTCAATCATACATCAGTACGTTTACGTCAACGCTCGTTAATAAGTTTAAGCTCCGAGTTCTCCCGATGGCGATGACGTTGGTATTGCTGGTAATGCTGTAGGAGGAGGAGGCTGTAGAACAATATAAAATGTCATTCACCCCATGATGGTCATGCTGCACTTTGATTTGGCTCTGCTGTGAGGCGGCTGTTGGTATTGCTGTTGTGGAGGGAGCTGTTGGTACTGCTGCCGTTGTCGGTGCTGCTGGTATTGCTGTAGGAAGGAGAGGCTGTAGAATAATATAAAATGTCACTGACCCCATGATGGTCATGCTGCACTTTAATTTGGCCCGCCTGAGGTTGTGGCTGTTGGTACTGCTGTTGCGGAGGAGGCTGTTGATACTGCTGCTGGTATTGCTGTAGGAGGGGGACGCTGTAACGATAATATAAAATGTCACTCACCCCCATGATGGTCATGCTGCACTTTGATTTGGCCCGCCTGAGGTTGCGGCTGTTGGTACTGCTGTTGCGGAGGAGGCTGTTGATACTGCTGCTGTTGTGGAGGCTGTTGTTGCGGGGGCTGCTGGTACTGCTGCTGCTGCTGGAACTGTTGTTGTGGGGGCTGTAAAATAATATTAAATTAATATCTGGATTGTCCTTGCAGATAACCTAGACCCTAAGTAAAGCTTGTAATAGGTCTAGAGCCAATTTAGTATGGCAGTGTGACCATTTATTTCAGTTGCGTGCCCATTATCGACCGGTCCTCATGTATATCAAAAGTATCCAGTTAAATCGATCTATAGGGGTGGATTTGGACTGTTATATATAGTATAAAATGTTGTATTGGGTTCGAATCCTGGTCAGGGCATTTATTTGGGTGTTTATCACAAATATGTTCCCTGAGTTATGGGTGTTGTTAGAATCCTGGTCAGGGCATTTATTTGGGTGTTTATCACAGATATTTGTTCCTGAGTTATGGATGTTTTCTATGTATTTAAGTATTTATCCATAATTATGCATTATATATATCGTCGTCTAGTACCCATAACACAAGCCTTATTGACCTTACTGTGGGCCTAGGTCGATTTGTGTAAGATTGTCCTATAATATTTATTTATTATTTATATATATTTTCATCTAGTACCCATAACACAAGCTCAAAGGTTAACTGGAAGAAATCCCTTAAAGGGATAAGTTCACCTTTGTACGTATATGTTGTGTTATATGTCTCTCGTTGTGTGTTCTTGTACAATGAAGTGTTTCACTACTTACTACTTGAGGTTACTGTGGGACTAGGTCGATTAGTGTAACATTGTTCTATAATATTTATTTATTTACTGTAAATCACTATTCAGCTGTACTTTCCGAATCATAGCAGTTTACTAATAAAGTTGAGCAAAAGAATTATATGGTGGTTTCTAAAACACAGGAAAAGAAAAAGTGGACATCCAAAAGCGAGATGGGAAGACGAAATAGTTAAATTCGCAGGGACCCATTGGACCAGACTAGCGAGAAACAAGGAAAGATGGAAAGGGATGGAAGAGGCCTTTGCCAAACAGCAAACACACCAAACCGATGTTGTCTAAACAATAAGTTAAAAAAGGAAAAGAATAGATTTAGTTTGTATCTAACAATGTTGAAATTCTAAAATGTGTGTAATTTTGTCTGAATAAAGGCTTATATTATTATTCTTCTTTATTCATCCAACTACAACCCCGTAGCGAAAGTCTCTCTAGATGTTGGTCGAGACTCTTCGCTATGAGACCGTTCGCAGAGACAACTATCGGTACAATGATCGGCTAATCAACCTCCCACATATGGCGGTTACCTAGTGAGCCAAGTCTAGGTACTTGCTGGACTTGTCCTTCTCGGCCTTCACGAGGTTCTCGTCACATGGGACGGTGATGTCGACGAGCATGGCCCGGCGTTGCGGTCGATCTATTACCACGATATCAGGCTTATTGGCTACAATAGTCCTGTCCATGATAATAGATCGATCCCAATAGAGCGTGGCACGACCATTTTCAAGAACTGGCGCAGGTGTGTACTTGTAGTACGGCACTTCGTGGTCCTCAAGACCGTATAGGAGAGCAAGCTGCTGGTGTATAATCCTGGCTACGAGGTTGTCTGTGCAAGTACTCGCCGTTAGCAAGATGAGAACCATTATTATTATTCTCTTTATTATAAAGTTGACCCGTTTTGTGGTGACCCTGTACCCTTTGTATATCATGCAGTATCCATGTACTCTGTGAGGTCTGCTTGGGAACTTAATCACATGTATAATATAATATTGGTGTAGGGACTAAGTTTTACGAAAGTGCCTGCCATTTCACCTTCAAACCCAGAGAAAAAACTAGGTCTTATGGATTACTTCCAGTTTCCCCAAGATGTTATCCTTCATTGAAATTAGTTTTTAATGAAAAACAACAACTAATGGATCTACTACCTGCTGGTGACCTTGAGGAGGTGGTGGGGGCGGTGGCTGCTGATAATTCTGTAAAGGACATACAAATCATGAAATAAATGTACCAAGATGATTATAGAGTAGTAGAAGTAAAACACTTTATTGCACAAAACAATACATGACCAACAAAAATATACTGAGTGTGTACTAAGGCGAACTTATCCCTTTAAGGGACAGAAGAAACAAAAGAGGGGGAAGAGAAGGGATAAGAGTTATGAGACAATCAATTTTAATCTCCAATATATGATCATTAATGATCGGACACCGGTAGCATTTTTCCGACGAAAGTATGACATGGATATGATTTAATTTAATTTTGTACAGATTTTTTATTTATTTTTATCCCCCCCTGGCTTTTACTCCTTGCCGATGGGAGCAGGGTGAATTTGCCAATGTCGATGTGTTAAGACTTTCACACGTGAGGAGAGTGTTCGGTACGAAAAAAATTGAAAATCCCCTACAGGTAGGATGAGGCTGGGATACCTAAAACAAACAATATTATGGACATCACAGACAAATACATGACGTTTACAATAGTTAGCAAAAAAAGCTGGAAGTGGATGATGACAGAGTGTTAGTCATGCCAACATGAAGGAAAGGATTAAAAAAAAAAAGGAGAAAAAGGGAAAAAAGAAGTTGTTACATATATATCTATATGTATAATATTGTGTTAAAGAACGAAGAATAAAATATGACAAAGATATTATATACATGACTACATTTATTATAAATAGACATTAAAGTTTGATGTGATGAACCTGAATGTATTTAATAAGAATAGAAGTAAGTTGTCTGTCCATGAGGCAGAGAAGTGAGCTGAAGCAAATAGGTCGAGGTATATTGTCAGGCAGTATGTCATAAAGTGAAAAATTGTATTTTGTGCATGCAAAGAAGATGTGATCTAAATATCCTTCGTCCAAACCACATTCACAGAGTGAGTTATCCCGAACCCTAATTTTAGCCAAAAATACCGGTGAACATACATGACCCAGTCGAAGACGACAAAGTGTTGATGTGGCCCACTTTGGGTGGTTACGGAATCGATAAAACCAGGGTTTGCGAGGAATATGGGGTTGTATATGTCCATAATGGCGTCCTACTTGCAACCTAGAGGTGTCCCAGAGATTTTGCCATGTTCTGAACAGGTCACTTTGTGCTAACTGTATAGCATATTGTTTGGTATTCCTGACTCAATAGCCTCTTTTGCCCATGTGTCAGCGACTTCATTACCCATAATGCCGCAGTGGCTTGGTATCCACCCAAGAACTATTTTTAAACCCTTTGCTTCACACTTACGCAACATGTATTTTATTTGCAGTATTAATGGGTACTTGGCTTTAAGTTTAAACTGATTGCCAGTTATAGTCTGAAGGCAGCTTCTACTGTCAGAAAAAATTATCATTTTCCTAATATTATGTGACTCTGCATATTTCACCGCTTCCAGGATGGCAACTGCTTCTCCGGTGAATATAGATGCCTGTGGTGGGCATTTAAAGGAGAGAACTATTTTAAATTTTGGAATCCATATTGTACAGAATTTATATCGTATCGAGTTTTATTATCGAGGTTTTAACATTTCTACTATGATTATGAAGTACAGGCCACTTATAAATTATCTATTGAACGAATGTGTCTACGTCAACTCTTGTCTCGCACTTGTCTCATTGACGTTCCCATCATTATTTTATCCATCAATTGAACACATACAACGGAATAACTGAATTATTTATTTCATTAGGTAAAATATGCCTAACAATTTACCATTCGTTCGTACGACAAAACGAAAAGTTTTATATTATGTACAAAATGTGAAATAAGTTTGTTTGGTTTTATTTTGAACAACATAGGCTTATCCATATTAGTCATTACGTTATAAAATGCTACCGCCGGCCGATCACTGATGATCATGTATACCTCATTTTTTAGGATTACAATAATAACGGTTAATTTCGCCCTTTCGGCCATAACAGGGAAAAATTTTAAGGATGCTATGTACTTTCTTTCCATTATTCTATTAGTGATATTTTTAAGAATAATAGGCAAAATGGCAAGTTTTTAAATAAATTTCTTAGATAGCACACTATTTTTTAATCTTAAAAAATAAACTATAAAAGAAGGCCACAAGTCTGATTGCTTGAAAAGTATATAATGTTTGACCTTGTTTGTTTTTAATGACAGAGGTATTATTTAATATAAGCTCAAAATATTAGTCAAAGTAATTTAAAAAAAAATTAATACTACAATGGTGGCAAACAAGTTTACGGCCTGCCTGATGGTAAGCAGCTACTGTAGCCTATGGACTCCAGCAACTCCAGAAGCCACAAGCCCGTTGCTGACCCTTTACAAAAAGGAGGATTCACTGTGGCTAAAGGAACAAGAGAGTCCCTTGTCGTCAACACACTGGGTCCTCATTGAGCTCTTTGGCAACCTTACTCACCAGCAGGAACACAACACTATGAGTAGGGTCTAGTGCTACTTGGCTGTGGTTTTCTGTAAGGTGGAGGTACTTCCCCAGTCGGGCTCTGCTCCAGGTTTGAGTCAGATGACATTCGCTGTGCTGTGCACTACCACACATAGCAAGATGCCATTTGCAGTACCCATACCTCTCTTTTGGGCATAGTTTAAGGACATACCCGTGTCCGAATGTAGTTTAAGGACATACCCATGTCCGGATGTAGTTTAAGGACATACCCGTGTCCGGATGTAGTTTAAGGACATACCCGTGTCCGGATGTAGTTTAAGGACATACCCGGGTCCGAATGTAGTTTAAGGACATACCCATGTCCGGATGTAGTTTAAGGACTTACCCGTGTCCGGATGTAGTTTAAGGACATATCCGTGTCCGGATGTAGTTTAAGGACATACCCGTGTCCGGATGTAGTTTAAGGACATACCCGTGTCCGGATGTAGTTTAAGGACATACCACGGTCCATTTAAAATTTGCTTGTTTCTAAAGGGAATATCAATACAAAATAAAAAATGTATTGTTTAAATATATAGAGATTTCTGTAATACAAATTTAAGACTGGTATTATTACTTATAGGTTTCAAATTGAATTGAATACCTAGAACCTTAAGTCTCCAACCTGCTTTGTAGAGAAACACAATGACTCTCATTATGAGGAGCCTTGTGCCCAGTGGTGGTACGTAGGTCACCTAAATAAGCTGGCTTATAGTGTTATTCAAATTAAAACGACTTTTACTTACCATTGAAACAGAAAGGGAAATCCCAACCTGTGCCAACTAGATATAACACGTCTAGCATTCAATAGAGGTTCAGAACACAGAGAGACATTAGGGGGAAGATTAGCAACTGATAGTTACCTGATAGTTCTGCGGGGGCACCCCAGGAGCGACCTTTTGCTGATATTGTTGCGAAATACAACATTGCAGAAAAGCAGCGAAAACTAGAAAACGGAACATGTTTCACACCTGAAAAGTATATGACTACAATTATTATAAGCTCTCGATACCGTTCAGCGTAATATATCATCCGTAATTGTAAATTCCAGTTGAAAACTTTGAAATACGTAAACGTTATTATCTAACCTCTGCACTAAACCGTATTAAAAGCGAGGATAATTGATTTGCCACTAAATGTAAGCTACGTGGATATTATGGCGATAAAATGCTTATCGAATATTCTGATAATGTAAGCCGATTTAGAAATCGCAAGCGTTTCGAAAAAGTGTAACTTCAAACAAGTCGACACGTCACGTCAAACGTAAACGTCATTTGACATTTAATGCGTTTTGTTTTTTTATTACTTTTGTTTTCGCACTGTGTATGTTGGTTTAAGGCGGTGTTTACATCGTAGCGCTGCTTGTTCACATATAACGGGTGGATACATAAGGATACACATCAGTGTGATAACCGCGTAACTATAGCTATGCAAAAAATTAAAAATCAATCAAAACATGATTTTTTATTTGCATCGAACAGACTTTTGGTATTGTAACAAAATATATCGTTAAAAACAATGTGCGAAGTTCGCACCAACAAAAGCAAACAAAAGGCGCAATGAGCGCAATCTTGTATGGCAATATCCGAACACACACATTTATTCTGTCACTGTCATATTTATGTCATTCATACTCGCTGTCATGTCATTATCGGGTTTGGGTTGGTACTTTCTCTTTATTTATTACAATAAAATACAGGTATTTTAATCTTTACAAATCGAAAAAAGGGGCCCAGTGACGATCAGCATTTTATCGAAGTACCTACCCCTTAATTTCAAGTAAGTATGATACGCGAATTCACTAGAATTGTAACCCTAGAGAAAACCATTGACTGTATCTAGCAAACCAAAATTTTTAGCAGCAGTGGTCGAAAAACTATACTCAACCCTTGTTATAGTCTTGTTGCGGCGATAGTAGTACTAGCGTAAGAAAGAGACAACAAAACTCTCTGACTACGCCCTAAGCAAGAAACTTCCAGCCAAATTATTCCTGTTACTTTGGTGTCTGAATCGGTACTAAACCTTAAATCAGTCCTTCAAATGCAGCTATTTGCTAGGCATACTTATGTTCTTTGAGTAAGTAATTGATCTTGATGTTTTATTTTTATAATTATTATTTTATTTACTTAGATATGTTGCCATTTTTTATTAATTTTTAATATTGACATTTCAAATCAAATTATTTTTTATTGCAATTAGTTGATTATATTTTCATTACTTGATTCAATTGATAATTTAATTTTTATTCTTTTTTTTATTTTTTTTTATACCACGACGGTGGCAAACAAGTATACGGCCCGCCTGATGGCATTCTCATCCGGTTATGTTTCTGTGCTGTTTTCTGTGTACTTTCGTGTTTGTGTTTCTGACTTTTGCCTTCATCAACAATAGTTCTGTAAGTTTTTTCTATATACTAAGACTTTTATGGGCTTTGCCCAAAATAAATGATTATTTAATTTTATTTAATTGTGTAGAATAATAAGACCAAAAATTAACAAGTGAGATTCAAAACTGCATGGACACATTCTGAAGGAATTCATTCATGAATTGTCCTTGCAATTTCGAATCTGGGTGTACAATAGCATGTATACGGAATTCATCGTTAGTTGTCTAATAATCATGTATACAGAATTCATCGTTAGTTGTCTAATCATGTATACAAATGTGATTCAATTTATACATTGTAATATAAGTTACTCTTGTTGTTATTTGTTTGTGACTTCAATTATTGAAGAAAATTTTAGTAAAAATGGTATTTATAGTAGTCATATACAAGATATCTCTATACTCCGCTTAGCGCGTTATTTCTTTGAAACCTAAGCTGCCAAAAAGAAGGGGTGCGGGAGGGGAACTCGCATTGCTAGACAGGGTTCCGTGTGGCGTAAGAGAGAGTCAGACATTAATGGTTGACATGGAGACCTACTATGTTTACTGTGACTTCCAATATTAGTATCTCACTATAGAGTGAAATTACTTCGAGCATGGCAGCGGGGGTCGCCCGGCTATGCGGGGTCTTGGGTTAATTAGACTATGATAGTAGTTTAATACTTTATTGTACAACAAAGAAAAATACAACAGAAAGAATACATAATATTTGTACAAAGGCGGACTTATCCCTAAAATGGTATTTATCAGTGGTTACTTGGTTGAACTCAATACTCTGTGGGTTTTTTTAAGTATACAATAACATTTTAAGAGAATCCCAGAGGAAAGTGTGATAATGTCTTTGAGAAGTGTTTGTTTACTTACTACATTCACCTAAATATCATAAAGTGTATTTTCCATCGTTTCCTTCTACTTTAAAACAAAGGAAAATCTACTCTTATCAACTGATTAATCCCTCCATGCTTAGACACGGATCCCTGTGAATTTTAATCTATTGTTTTAAAATGTCAAGGTCAAATTTGACAGGCAGCATACGAGGGGTTAATATGGTTAAAATTTAAGGGGATAACAACAGCTAAATTCCATCTCTATCCTTTTCACGAAAGAGAAACACAGTGTTACAATTAGTATGGGAGCTCATTGCAAATTCTGCAAAATGATGAAATAAAAAAAACTACTCATTAATTCAGAAATATAAAATAATGAAGTTTTTTGTATTAGTGTGGTAGAATTTTGTCCTTAATTACATATGTATAAGTCAAGAAACTAAAGACATACAACTGCTTAAAGCAAATTTTAAGAAGTAACTTTTGGAATTATTTTCTATCAAGCAAATTTCATCCAATCGTGTATCAGAATTAACAAAGTTCTTCGAAATATAATAAATATTAACATATATTTTTCTTACTTTCCCAAAACAAGTAGTTACAGCTAAGAAACTGTTTAAGTAAAGTCAATTTGAAGGTCATCGGGTGTTGTCAGCCTCTTAAAGTTGTAAATGTTGATTTTTCAGGTTATAGTAAACAAAAACATGGCAAGCATGTCACTAGATATAACAATAGTGAAAAAGGAACCTGAGGACAAGAAAGAGAGCAAGACAGACATACAGGCCAGCTTGTACCGAGACCATGTGGTCAAGCGGGAAGTAGTTGTTGGTCCGGAGGTTCTGCGGTTGCCTGACTTGGCATTTGCACTAAGAGGTAAAGAGAATACTAAAAAAAACAATGGGGTGCACTCCGGGAGTGCCGACAGAAGTGAGAACTTGAATATTAACATTGTGCATTTTTGATATTTTGGAATGGTTAGGGCATAATTTTGCACGAATTGCTTTAATTATCAGTATAAAAGTACTATCATTTATGTGGTAAAATACAATATTCATTAATTGCGCTATCGTGCACAAACATGACTATTAATAACACATTAAAAATTTTACACGTGTCCGTCTTACGAATTTTCAATCTGACGAATTTGTCGGTCACAACCTGTCGCGAGTTTAACATACTTTCCCCATCACAAAAAGTGCACAGCGCGGCTAAAGAAGTTTTCACTTCAAAAATTGACAAAAGGAATTATACGTAATCCTATACTGTAGGAAATAATGCCCATTCTGATTGTTTTAGGAATGACTCAAAACAAATGCAACTATGTTATAATTAGCGTACAATCACCGGCAATAGTATCTTCCTACACGAAGGCCGCAAAAATATGTGACACGCTCTTATGGCCCTACAAATAAGAGCGTATCACATATTTTTGCGGCCTTCGTGTAGGAAGATACTATTGCCGGTGACTGTACAGACAGGTGGTGGAATTATTGATTAGTTAGGGCACTGGAGTTGCCTAAGTTACATTTTATGACTGAATGTATAATGATTAAATTTTTTATTCAATAATGTAATTTAATTTGACATGTAATATTTTAAATATTACTAATAAATTTTTTTTTTGTCTAAAACATAAATTTCTCATTCTAGTAGTGCCAACATTTGTGGTTCGAATTATTGAATATTTTTTCATCATCATCATCATCAACTTATATTAGTCCACTGCTGGACATAGGCCTCCCCTAATGAGCGCTACAGCGCCGTAGCTTGCCGCATCCAGCATCTGCATGCAGTATTTCGCAGATCGTTATCCCACCTGGCCAGAGGGCGTCCTACACTACGTTTGCTGTTTGTGTTCATATTATTACTTAATTAAATTAGGCTGACCATAAAATATTTGGAAAAATCAGCCAAAGGTCTAGCGGAGAAAACGACGGATTCAATAATTCGATCCAAAAATATTGGCACTACTTGAATAAACATGTTTTAGACAAAAAAAAAAATTAATCATTAGTCAGTCAATTATTTAGCGGCCACAGTGGTCATAAATATCTGAACAACGCGTCTATTGTCTAAAGTGCACGTTCAGATATTTTAGAGTACCTTGGCCGCTCCGATATATTTGATGGCGACTGTATTCAAAATTGCATTGACACATTATGATTGAATTCATTCATAAATTGTACGTGCAATTTTGAATCTTACTGTACATACTTTTAAAACCATAATCCTTCCTTTTACCTTTCCTTACATTCTTTTCGGTTTAAAAGTATAAAAGGTTCTATCAAATTATATAATAGAACATAAGAAAAAAAATGTTTTAACTAATGTTGTATTTATATTTGAATTGCAGCTAAAGCGAATGTCTGTAAATATGAAGAAAATATAAAAAAAGAATGGCAGGCTGACATCAAGATCAAGGCAGAGGAAATAGAAGAAATTCCAGATAATGGTACTAAAAAGGCTGATGATGATTTAAAATCTAAATTAATTATTCCAAAAAATGAAGACATAAAGCCCTTTGACACAAAAAATAAAGTAAAAATAAACAATCACAAATTGTCTGAAGAAATAATCAATCATTTTACTTGTAAAAAGTGTAAATCTATGTTTTCTAGCAAATTGCTTCTTTTTAAGCATAAGAAAAGCAAACACGGTACAGCATACTTTAGGTGTAAGTGCAAGTATGTTGCGGGTCGCAAATCACATTTGCAAAATCATTTGCTTACACATACTCGACAAAAACCATTCAAATGTCACCTGTGTGATTATAAATGTAGCCGGAAAGATGCTTTGGCAGTACATGAAAAAATACATGACGCAAAGAGAGAGAAACGCTATAAATGCTCACAATGCAGTTTCAGAACTGACCAAAAAACAAGCTTACTTCACCATGAAATGACGCACACTGGAGAGAAACCATATAAATGTCGCCACTGTTCATACGCCTGTAGAACCAAGGGTTACATAGAAAGACATGAGGCTACTCATAGACCTGATAATTCATTTAAATGTGGACACTGTGATTATTCATGTACGCGGAAAAGTGACTTAGGTCGTCACAAGAGATCACACGCACCACGACCGTTCAATTGTACAGAATGCAGTTTCAAATGCAGTCGCAAAAAGGTATGGTTACGTCATCAACAAATGCACAATGAGAGAACTTTTCAATGCAATGACTGCGACTTCATATGCAGCATGAAAGGACGGTTTTTAATTCATCTAAAAGAACACATGGGTGACAAACCATTTAAATGCAACCAATGTCAGAATGCGTATAAATTTAGAAACAGTTTACGAATACACAAAATGAAACATAGTGGTGAAAAACCTTTCAAATGTGACCAGTGCAGTTACAGGTGCAGCCTCCATCACAACTTACTGATGCACAAAATGCGACACACCGATGAGAAACCCTACATTTGCGATGACTGCGGTTTCAAGTGCCGCTTGAGAGGTGGTCTAAAACGTCACCTAATGATTCATACTAACGAGAGACCATTCGAATGCATATCCTGTGATTACCGGTGTAGGGATGGCCAATCATTACGGGTACACCAGAGGGTACACACTAATGAGAAACCATTCAAATGTGCAATCTGTACGTATTCGTGTCGTTGTAAAAGTAATTTGACTAAACATGTAAAGATTTGGCACGAAAAATCAGTATCATGATACTTGCGATACAAGGTACAATAGATTGTCAGTGGCAAATGGGTCACACAACTTTTTTTGGTATAAGTTAAGGTCATGCGTCTTTTCTGTGGATATTATAAAATAAATTAATTTTAAATACTAATTTTCTTGTTTAACCCTTATATAGGTGCAAATTCAAGATCCAAGATAATTCATGACGTACACAATATTACGTGACGTGACTACAATTTACAGATAATAGTATAATGTATCCCAATCATTAAATTTTATACTATTTACAGAAAAGTCGCCCGTTTCCCTGAATTTTTTGACCTAAATGTTAATATGGCACATTCTATTGCTTTCAATGCGTAGCGTTATTGTTATTATTACATTACTATTATGCGCGCTTGGCGCGCTTCTACATTGAGCGCCTTATGGTATGCATTAAAGGCGCCATCAGGCTACAAAGCAAAGTCGGGCATTCGGAATGTTTGATGTCTGTTGATGGTCGAAAATGACTGTGTTAAGAAAGCAAAAATATTTACAATTTTTACTTTAAATATGCCACAACGGGACAGTAGCTGTCCGCCTGGGCTGCGATATTTGTGTGCCTCATAAATGCATCTGCGGTTCCATGGTGGAGGCGAATGGCCATCATGCCTTGAGTTGCTGTCGTTGTTCGCGAAGATTTCCGCGTCACCACGCTCTCAAGGACATCGTAAGAAGGGCTTAATATCCACCAACATCCCTTCTGTTCTGGAGCCTCCAGGCCTCTGCCATGCCGATGGCAAAAGGCCAGACGGCTTAACGTTAGTACCGTGGCAGAGGGGGAACTGTCTGCTCTGGGATGCCACGTGGGTTAGTACTTTCGCCACCTCGCACCTAGGCCGAACAGTGCGAACAGCTGGTGCCGCTGCAGATTTTTCCGCGGATCAAAAGCGGAATAAATATTCGGCCCTGGGCGGTAAATATTTTTGTACCCCTTGCGTTTGAGACTACTGGGTGCTGGGGGGGTCGGAGGCTACTGCCTGTATTAGGGAAGTGGGACGTCGAATCACGGAGAGGGGGTCTGACGCCCGCGCGGGTTCGTACCTAGTGCAAAGGTTATCCATCGCCATTCAACGTGGTAATGCGGCTAGCGTGATGGGCACCTTTGCGCCGGGGACAACTCGAGGGGGACTTTATGACTAGACTTAAGCTAGTTTTAAGTTATTTTATTTATACTGTATTTTGTTGACGTATTGAATAAATGTTACTCGTATTTCCTTTAAATATCAACATACCTATAACAATATATCAATATTTGAAAAAGGAACTGTGTTTTACTGGAATCAATATTTATACCCAGATTGAATTCATTCATAATGTTCATGCAATTTTGAATAATTGGTTACCCTGTTGCTATGGAATTTAGGACATGTCCTCAGGTCCATAAGCCTGAGTTGCAGTTAAGGGGCTGACAACAGCTAAATTCCCTCCCTATCTTTTCAGCGCGAGTGAAAGAGAAACACTGTGTTACGATTAGTACGGGAGCTCATTGCAAATTTTGCAAAATGATGAATTAAATAAAAACTACGCATCAATTGAGAAATATAAAACAACGAAGTTGTTAGTATTAGTGTGGTGGAATTTTGTCCTTAGTTATAGACGTACTAGCCTTTTCCCGCGGCTTCGCCCGCGTACTATAAGTACTCAAAAAGGATAAACTGTTGCCTAGCGACGAGTCAACACTTCAAATCTTGTTTACCAAATCAGATTTTTTCAAGTATACTATTATTTTGCTCTTTTTATCAAAATTATCAGTGTTTAGTAATCAGTGCAATCATTAACATATATATTTCAATAAATCACCATGAAAAACTAAAGCCTTATAATGGCTTCCGCAAGTTCTGAAAATATTGTTTTGACAAGTCGACATGAAAATCTTTCGAGCACCGTGCAGTGCCCACATTGCTCCAGATCTTTCAAACGTAATGGTTTACAACGTCATATACGTGCCGCCCATGATATTCAATCAAGCACACAACGAATATCTGACGGAGTTGGGCACACGTACACATCGCCCCTAGAAGACGCCTTTGGTTCGCCCTTTCTTAACAATATCGGATCAAAGACAGGAGCTTGGCAAAAACGTTGGGACAAAATATGTAATCTTCACGGTAAACTATACGATCTTCCTTCTAACACCGTTAGTAGAAAATTTATACATACATTAGCCGATGAAATTGAACTTCTTGTCAAATTGGATTATCCCTCAGAACGCGTTTTAATCTTTATCGCCGTAATGTTACAAAGAGACAAGAACATAAAAAAAGCAAGAGACATAACCAGGTTACTCGATCGCCGCCTAAAATTATGGGCTGAAGAACAATATGAAATCCTGATAACTGAATCTACGAAGGCAGACATCTCTCTAAGCAATGCTTATAATCGTAAAAATTCCAACATTGACGACGTAACCAAAATTTTCACACGCTTAATTTTGCAAGGCAAAATTCGCGAAGCCCTAAATTGGCTTCTAACAAAAGACACATGCAAAATTCTTAACACTAATGATGAAGTTGATACATTGGGAAAAACCGTCGGAGATGTCTTAGAAGAAAAACATCCTCCCGCAACTACCCCAGACCCATCCTTATTCACACTACCGGAAAACCTTTCTGAAATACCTCCACTACTCGATGTTGACATAACCTGTGACCATGTCGAATCAGTCGCCAGGAAATTACACGGCGGAGGTGGGCCAACAGGCACCAGATCTGAAAACTGGAAAGATTACTTATTACGTTTTGGCGAAGCAAGCTTACACCTTAGGACTGCTATTGCTCATCTAACTATGAAACTAAATAATGAATATGTTCCTTGGACCGACATACAAGCACTCATGTCAAGTCGCCTTGTAGCCCTGGACAAATGCCCAGGAGTGAGACCAATCGGTATTGGTGAATGCCTTCGGAGAATTTTATCAAAATGTATGATTCAAGCCACTGGTTCCGAGGTTACCGAAGCTTGCACAAATTTGCAACTTTGCAGTGGATTAAGCAGTGGCATCGAAGGTGCAATACACGCAATGAATGATCTATTCGAAAAAGAATGCCAACCCAGCTCACACTGGGGATTACTTCTTGTTGACGCAAACAATGCTTTTAATGCTGTCAACAGGCAACTAGCCCTTTGGCAAGCACGAATATACTGGCCACATTGTGCTCGCTTTCTTTACAATACATATAATGGTCACGCAGAGCTAGTCATTCGCAATTCGGATATGAGAATTTACAGCAAAGAAGGTGTCACCCAAGGAGATCCGTTAGCTATGCCACTTTATGCCCTTGCTACTTTAGCCCTAATAAATAAACTCAAAGATGACCAAAGCACCACTCAATGTTGGTATGCTGATGACTCTTCTGCCCAAGGTAACATTAATAACCTATTCAAATGGTGGAAAAAGATAAGTAGCATAGGGCCTGCCTACGGATATTTCCCCCAAGGCAAAAAATCATTTTTAATAGTATCAGAGTCTGACAAACAAGAAGCAACTCATATATTCAAAAACACTAATGTTTCAATTGTAACTGGATCTCGATATCTTGGAAGTTACATCGGAGAAGGGAAAGAAGAATATGTAAAAAATAACATACATCGTTGGGTTTCCACTATAGAAAAGTTATCACTCATATGTAAAGACTCACCACAAGCTGCCTACACTGCTCTCACCAAAGCTGCACAATTTCAATGGACCTTTTTGTCAAGAGTTCTTAAGGATGCCGCAGAATACTTTGATCCTTTAACAAATACCTTACGCACAACCTTTTTGCCGATCTTATTTGGAGGTGACGTGTCATCATTAGAAGCCGACTTATTTTCACTACCTATTCATAAAGGTGGTTTAGCAATATCTAATGGTGCTACCACCTCAAACTTATACTATGATATGTCTAAAAAAGGCTGCTCAGTTCTTTCATCGTCCCTTATTGAAATGAGCCATATGGAACTTGCAAAACATCATAAATCCCTCATGGATGCACGTAAAGAATGCCACAAACTAAAAGAAGCTCACGACGATAATTTTTTAGACTCGATTTTAACCAATCTCCCACCCATCAAAAAAAGAGCCATAGAAAGGTCAATTGCAACCAAAATGAAAACAAAATCCTCCAGTTGGCTATCCGTTATACCTACAAGCAAAGACCATTTTGACCTTTCTCCACATGAATTCCGAGATGCCCTTTCAATACGTTACCATCGAACACCGATCTCAATGCCAAAATCTTGTGATGGATGCGGTAATAACGATTTCAACATCGATCATGCCCTGTGTTGTAAAACCGGCGGTCTCATCACGAGACGACACAATGAATTAAGGGATCTCTTCTGCGAACTATGTCAACATGCATGGGGAAATGTTGTCAAAGAACCCATAATCACTGAAGGTGACACTGGTCTACGAGGAGATTTAGCATGCCGAGGCGTGTGGGTTGCACAGAGGGAGGCGTTATTCGATATCCGTGTTGTTGACACCGACGCTCCCTCTTACATATCACGCCCTGTTATTTCTGTCTTGAAATCTGCTGAATCAGAAAAACAAAAAAAATACTCGAATGCCTGCGAGTCACGTCATGCCACCTTTATACCCCTCGTCACCTCTGTGGATGGAGTTTTTGCCCCACAACTGGCCACCTTCGTAAAACACCTCGGGGAAGCACTAGCATCTCGCTGGAATAGATCCCTGTCCAGTGTTTTAGGCTGGCTCAGGGCCCGTATAACTACCTCTATAATTAGAGCGACGAGCATGTGCATCCGAGGTACCCGCCATAAATGGAAGCCAGTAGCAAAACTCTTTGGCTTCGATGATGGTGCTGCGCTTCCACACTCCGACTGACATTTTATATTTATTGCTTAGTTCCACCGAAATATGTTTTATTTGTCTGTATGTTTACCATTTGGTCAATAAATGATTGCACCCTCAAAAAGGATGCGATACCCATGTTGATTTTCAGACTGTGACCACATTTGCCCCTTTTAGGGGTTGAATTTCAAAAAACCTGAAACACGTGTTTACTCATTTATCGTTAGGAATACTCCTGTGAAGTTTCGAATAAAATAGTCCAACAAATCTTGTTTCACCATACAAATTTTGGACCCCCATTTTACCCCCTTAGGGGGTGAATTTTGAAAAATCCTTTCTTAGTGCTCCCCTAGACCTTATAAGGAACCTATGTGCCAAATTTGAAATCTCTAGACCCAGCGGTTTGGGCTGTGCGTTGATATGTCAGTCAGTCAGTCAGTCAGTTTCTTCTTTTATATATATACTTAGATAGATAAGCCAAGAAACTAAAGATATACAACTAAACAGTTACAGGTATTGAATAACCAGTCATGACTGGTTATTCAATCAACGTTTCCCAAGTGGCAATTTTCCATCGTCAATGGGTAGCGGTTCTGGCGACAGATTGGTGCAATGGTGTCATGGAGCACCTGGTTTTGTACCCTTGTGTACCCTTCAACGGCCAAGTCACACAACATTAACTATAATAATAAAGAAATCGCAGTAAGGAACCTTAGACTTGGCACGACTTTGTCTAGATTTCATTACTTTTTAGAGATAAACAAGCAGCTCCATCGAGACATGGCTAGTTTTTTACAGAATGTTTTTGGTGGGATTTTACTTCTTTTCGTAGAAACGTGGGCTTATTGATTTATTTTATTAAATTTTATTATTTGACACAGTTTTCTTCTTGTGCGGGTATCACCGCTCTTAGTCCAATGCATTATATTTTGACCAAATTTTGTTTTCTAATCAGGGTCACCAGGTACTCCAGATCTTCGATTATCCTAGTTTTTATAGTTGTCCCTTTATGTGGCCATTAAACCCTAACTCTGTACCAAATTTCAGCTCTCTGAGTTTATGGGAAGTACTACTTCTATTTTTATGATCATGAGTGAGTGAGTGTCATAAATGCGAAACTTTGCTTTCGCTTAACTTCGGAACTAAATGACCTACAGACTTGAAATTTTGGATTTTAAGTATGTGATTACAGCTTACTGGATGACGAAAATTTCTGCGTTCTGGTCTTATCCAGAGGTTCTCAAATAGGGGCCTGAAAATGCGGCGAAATGGTTCCAGTAAAGGATGGTACGGCAGTGTTTGCTTCGCGCTTGACTTGGCGGGGGCACTGCCGTGCCCCCAGATTTCTTATTGTTCTAATTTATCCCTATATGGCGCTGTACTACGTACAAACTAGCGAACGACATTTTGTTACTAATTTATATAGTTTTATTGTAAAATGTTATGTATTATGTATGTCTTCCTTTTTTAAATAATAAGTGTGTTGATAAATTGCACTGGCTTTTCGTTGAATGTGAACAGCACGGAAGTTAAACATTGGTCCATCGAATCGGACAGTTTTGGCGCTAGTTGCGACTAAAATAAAGTCAGTGAGTTGGAGCCAGACTTCGCTTCGTTCCCATAGTAGCAGTGGATCGCTGTTCAGAGGGATACGACGAAAAACAAGAAAGTGCTGTGAAGCAGCGTTCAGTGGCGCCCTCTAGCGGTAGCCAGGCTGAATCACAGGCGGTGTAGCAAGGACAGTGCAGCCGTCAGGAGAGGTCAGCGGAGAAGAAAAGCTCCTACGTCACAAGTTTTGTTTACATTCAGTTGAGTGATACAAAGTGAAAACCGTGAGTACTCTAGTTCATTAATTTATTCAAAATTCAACCTTAATACAGTGAATACCAAAACTTTGAAGAATTAGGACGTGTCAACATAAATTCAACCTTATGATCTAGTGGATTTGGGGACTTTAACAATTCTAGCTTACTTTAACTTTAACATAGAAAAATTTACTAACTTTAATTTGGGACTTAAATTATTTATAGTAAAAAACGGAGGAACGGAGAATCCATGCCCGATTTTTCTAAGTTCTAAAATTCTTAAACACTTGTATAATTTTGAGAACTTAGTTGGACTTAGAATTTTCTTGTTATTTATCAGTTGCGTTTGTTTACAAATCAGTAGTTGTTGTATTTAAGTGTTGTAAGTTTAAAGGTTTGTTTCATTATGGAATCATTAATTTCCTATCAGGAAGAACTGTCAGGTCGCATTACTAAGGCAAGGTTAAACTTTTGGAAATCACCGAAAGAAAGAATCACACAAATTTATGTAGAAGGAAGATTAGAGTTGTTAGAACAAATGTGGTCAGAGTTTAGAGTTGGGCATAAAGAACTTCGCCAAACAGTAGACAACACTGTTTTAAAGGCCCAAAGTTACATTAAGGATGATGTTTATGACAAGACAGAAGAAAGTGTATATGGATTACAAATGTGATTTAAAGACGATTCTCGTTAAACTTCAGCCAGTAATCAGTAAATCAAGTGAACCCAATGTAGTAAATAGTGAGCAAGGTCAAGTTCGTTTGCCAAAAATTAATATACCAATCTTCTCAGGCTTAGAGTGGATAACATTTAAAGACTTGTTTGTATCCTTAATTCATAATAATAAAGCACTGGATAACGTTCAAAAGCTACATTATCTAAAGGGGTAGGTACTTGACTGGGGAAGCAGAACAGTTAATTATGTATACACCGGTGACAGAGGCAAATTACACGAGATGCTGGAATCAATTGGAAGAGCGGTATAGCAATAAAAAATATCTATCATATAATATTTTGCAACGTTTGCTAGGACAACGAAATGCTAATTCGGAGTCGGCAAGCTACTTAAAATAACTGTTAGACACTTCTTCCGACTGTTTGAGCGCGTTGACTAATTTGGGGATTGACATTTCTACTTGGGACATCATTGTCATATATTTGTTATCGTCGAAATTGGATCATGAATCTCGTAAACAATGGGAGTTAAGCGTCACTACGCCCGCGTCTGTACGCCCAAACGATTTGCCAACATTCACACAATTCAAGGACTTTTTAGCCAGTAGGTATCGAGCTTTAGAGGTTCTTGAATCTGGAAACAAGGGAAAAAATATGTATGTTAAGCCATCAACATCAAATGCAACTACTTCAAAAACATTTTATGCGAATGATTCTCCAAATTCGTCGTGTGAATTTTGTGGTGACAGTCATAAACTATGTTTTTGTAAAAAATTTGCTGCTGAGGACTATGAAAAAAGGCACGAATTCGTTGCAAACAATCGTTTATGCTATAACTGTTTAGGGGCAAATCATTCCGTACCGTGCTTTGTGATCCCCGAGTCCCCATAAGAGTAAAGGGGAAAGTCTACAAAACGGCGGTCCGACCAGCACTCCTGTACAGCTCCGAATGCTGGGCAATAAAAAAGCTACACGAGCAAAAAATCCACGTCAATGAGATGAAGATGCTGAGGTGGGCGGGAGGTGTAACCCGGCTTGATAAAATTCGTAACGAATTTATCCGAGGTAGCTTTAAAGTCGCACCAATCACGGAGAAAATCACCGAAAACCGCTTAAGATGGTACGGACATGTTAAAAGACGCAGCCAAGATCATGTGGTACAGTTAGCGCTAAACATACCGGAACAAAGCAGAGGGAGAGGCCGCAAACCATCGACCTGGTGGTCAAAGAATAAAGGAGACCTCAAGCAAGCCAATTTGCCAGACACGACAACCCAAGACAGAACAACTTGGCGCAAATATGTGAGGAGGCCCGACCCCAAATAATGGGAACAGGGATGGAAGAAGAAGATTATTACTAGTGATATAAGTTTGCTCAATAAACTTATTATTAAACGCTTCAGCTAGTTCTTTCGGATTTGTAATAAAATAATGTTACCTTCAATATTAATCTTTCCGATGGCTTCCTTTGGGCATTTCGTTTTAGGGTTGTTAATAATGTGTCAGGTTGCTTTGGATTTATTAACGGATTTTTTGATAAATTGGACATTTTGCGATTTTTGTGTTAATAATATAATTTTTTTTAGGCGCCGTGAGTAGTCTTTAAAGTTGTTTTTGTTAGTCGTATCTGGTTTTAGTCTGTATTTCCAGAGAAGATCTCGCTTTTATTTTACAACACTTTTTTATGCCCTTAGATATCCATGTTGGTTTACTGTGAAATGATATTTTAATTTTTTTGAATGGAAAACATAAGTTGTAAAATATTGTAAATTCATCGACAAAGGTATTGAAAGCTATGTTGGGATCACCTGTCATATAAACATGATTAAATTTTGTATACATTCGGTAAACTTTGACACATTCTCCTTACTGTAATCTCTCTTTACAACATACCAATGAGACAGCCTACAAGTTTGTTTAACTGGACACCGTATTAACTGTGCCGTGTGGTCAGAAATAGCAAATTCTAAGAAACTCTGCTTTACATCCACGTACATTGTGCAAGATATTATCTATACAAGTCTTACTGCTTAGACGTGGCTCTAATACTCCTAATTTAAGATTAAAACTCTCTAAAAGGCTTTTAAACAAGATGGATTGTTTTGTTCTTTGTAACATGTCTATATTAAAATCACCGCAAACAAATACTTTTTTATTACTGTAGCACACTTTAGTTAGAATATATTGTAATTTATTTAAAAATATGTCCAGTTTTGATAAGTTACTATTAGGAATCCTATATACACAAATTACTATAATATTATGTTCTACTAGTTCTATACCCGAGCATTCAATAATATTTGAAATGGAGGCATGGGAAATGTCTTCCAAAACAACAAATATATGTGTATTTCTAACTAAGATACATGATCCCCCATTTCTGTTTTGTCTTGAATAATGTGCAGCTAATTTATAATTACATACAGAAAGTTGTATCTCATCACCAGCTTTCATATTATGTTCCGTAACGCATAATACGTCTACGGGTTTATTGGATTCCATTAATGTTTGTAAATGGACAGTTAAAATATCGGCCTTATTAATAAGGCCATTTATATTTTGGTGCAGTATGTATACATTTTTATACACAAAAAAGAACATTGTTTCCGCTAGTTATGTTCTGGTTGTCCGCTATATTGTTATTCATATTATTGTCATATCTTTCTACTTTTTTTTTCAGGTGTGCGATGAATTAATGAGTTCTGGATTTTACCAGGAGATATCGGTAGTGGCTCAGTTTGAAAGGTCATTGTTAGGTTTTGTAGGTTAAAATAGTGTATTCCCGTTATAAGTGCATTTAAATCCGCGATAACTGCTTTCATCCCAGTCTTGTTAATGTTTCCTGAGTAGCTTGAAAACATTTTATATGCATGGGTAATCTAAGTTTTTGTTACTATCTAGTATCAAAGCAAATTGATGTTCAAGATTGCTGAGATACAATAAGTTGTTAAACAGCTCTACTAGCTTGTTGAATAAATTCGCTAAGTGGTTATTCCTGAAAACTGGAAGGCATATGATAATGTTTGTGTGTTGAACAGTTTGCAGTTTGCATTTCAAACGTTCAATAATAGCTGAGTAGTTTTGTGATACCTCAAAATCTGAGTCGCCAATAAACAGTACGCAATAGTCATCAAGAGAGAAGTTTTCTAATTTTTTATAAAGTCCTTTAGTTAATTCGTCTGTAATCCCATGAGTAACAATTACTGCAAAGACATGCAATAATTACTGCAAAATGGTACGCTTCGCTAGAGCGATGTAATTTTATCAAGAACCTTATCAGCCAGCGGTACGACATTTCGAAAAGAATTTGAAGTCGTCAACGTTATATCGCCGTATTGTACGGAACAATCTTTGCGGCCCTACATCGCGCGTAAAGCTGCGTTTTCACTTAGTGTTCTGAACAGTTCTGAGCGAGCATTCGTTCGATCGTGCGGTAGATGAAAACACTTGAGCGTTCGAACGTGTTCGTTCAGTGATGATTGGCTGGACTCGGCGAGCGAGTGCTCGCTCACTCATTCATTCAGTGCAAACGACGTCACAGGCGAGCGAGCAGATTTTCAGTGCATTTGTTCGGCGTTGTACATGCTCTTGCTCGGTGGGTCTCCGATCTTTTCCTATCCGATGCGATGGAATGGAATCAAGAAAAAACCTTGCAACTCATTGAAGTTTATCGGATTCATCCCTGATTATGGGATAAAAAAGCAAAGATTACAAAAAAATTGCAATGAAGAACGGTGCTTTTAAATACATAGCCGACATTATGAAATGTACACCGCTGGATGTCAAAAAGAAGATTGTATCTTTAAATAGCATTTTCGACTAATCTCATTAAGTCTTGGGATTGTTGTTCATTCATTCTGTTTTTGTCGCTGTTTTTTTCATAACATTACAATTAGAACAAACGCTGCACTAGTGAAAACTAAATCACTGCCGTCCAAGATCGTTGGTGAAAAAGCAACTTGCTCGTACTGCTTATGATTTCAGAATCAAAGCGGTGTCTGAGACCATTCTGAGACGAAGAGATGGTTAATGGTTATACCTTGTTTTGTTCTAAAGTGGTTGATAGATGGATATGGCACAATATACGAATATAGAGTAGCAGAACAACTGACTTTTATGTCATTCTTCTTTTATTCTGGAGCAGCGGGCTCTATGTATAACGTCGCGGCGGTATCTCTTACAAACACCACTCAGATGTACCTACATCCTAAGTTAGCTATGTTTGTCAAAGATAGTGCTATAAACAAAACATTTGACGTAGTTTCAAATGCAATAGGCGGTGCCGTATTCTAACTTTCGTTTAGGTACGTGACGATCCAACTTCAATACAACTCCAATGTATTAACTACGCAATACAGCTAATAGCGCCTAAACGTCTGGATCAGAAATATCAGAATTTGCTTGATAAGTATTCCAATACAACTTCAGTATTGGTTGATTGTTTGTTGTGTGTGTGGAGTTATGTTTGAGATCGATTGTGTTTAATGTATTGTTTCATGTATTTTAAAATCAGATTACGGCAAATGGCATGATATGGCCCCTCTCCGACATAATATACCGCGTGTATCTTTTATATAACCGCAGCAGGAAACCAGACGCAGGTTTTGAAGTTTTAAATCGATATCGCAAAAAGGAAAAGTAATTATCTAGGTAGCGATATATTGCGTGCTGAAATGTTTTATATGGAAAAAAAATGTCGTTTAATTTTAATAAAACATATGAAAGTATGTTTATTAGCTTCTATACTAACTACCCTTAGCGTATGTGGTTATATCAACAATGCACGCTGTGTACATCAATATTTTATCTTAATTCTTATTTAACTATAGCTTGATATGAAATGAAATATTGTCATATGACTTTATGAAATAATTATAAATCCCTGAAGTAAATTGGGCAGTTGCCCTGTGCGCCTGCGTGTTTTCACGTAATAACATCCTGTCTAAGCAATTGTGATGAAAAAGAGTAAGTAAGTTTCCTGAATAAGGATATATCTTAGTATGGCATAGGTAGGTATTGAGCTATGTTACGAACCGTAGATCTTAATTTAAAAAAAACTGGTCAAGTGCGAGTCGGACTCGCGCACCGAGGGCTCCGTACAAACCTGTAGGTATATAGCAGTAGTAGCTTTAAAATTATTAAAAATATTTTTATTATATGATGTAACAAAAAATTTACGGTTTCCGCAATTTTTATCTGTGCTACAAGAGGTTGCTTCGTACCAAAATTCAAGATTCTGAGTTCACGGGAAGTACCCTGTAGGTTTTGATTCACTTGCGAGTTTCGAAAATTTGCGGCATAAACGGCTGCGTTGTTGATTGCGTTGGCTTCGAAGTTTGATTTTTTTACAACTCCAAGGGACAGTAGACTTGAGTATAGGTATTTGATATATATTTAGCACGCCTTAAGTCTAACGGTAAATTGTTCCAGAGTCTTATAGTCTGTTAAGTAGCTAGACTGCATACGATAAAATAAAATATCGATTTTTGCTACTTTTGAACTAGCATTTTTTTGTGACAATCTGTAGATATAATACCTACATACTATGAATTAGAAATACAATCATAATTAAATATGAAGACGTGTTCGAGATTTCACTTTTCTTCTTAGATCTTTTATTTATCTATATTTGTCTACATACATATAAGAACCCCTGATTGTAAAAATTTTATAAATAAAACATTAAAAAATATTTACATTAGCAGTTAGCACAAGGTATTTTACGCTTCTTATGGCCTGTTTCACAATCTCCAGTTAAAGCATATCTGTCAGATAAATGTTAGCTGTCCTTTTCTTTTATATGACTGGAGGAAAGGATAGCAATAATTTTAACTGGCAGATAAGTTTATCTGGAGATCGTGAAACAGGCCCTTAAAATACTATTTTATCAAAAAATTACAAGAGATATAACTTTTTTCTACTTGGGGTATTCAGGAAGACTCGAGTGCAAGCAATTAAAGAAGTATTTATATGGAAGGCGACTGCTCCAAACTAAAGTCAACTTAAACATGTCTTAATAAAAAGATAACTTAGTCAAGTAGATATAAAACAGCTCATTAGATAAAGAAAACTATAATTAAAAGAAAACCTACTAAAGTCTGTCAAGTGAAAAGATTCTCGACAAAGAATATAGATATAATACAACATAGTTATAAGGTGAAAGCTCAAACACGCCTACTTATTTTAATATGATTGTATGTCTATTTTATAGTCTTACATCTACAGATAATATTTAAATAAATGCTGGTTCAAAATTTGAAGTATATAATTCCAAAGACAAACCAGATCTTGTCTAGATTACACTTGGCGCGTACTTACAATTTTTTTTGAAATATTTTAGTCTTAAGTTAGACGAATAAAGGTGCGACCACACCGCTGCTTAAAATACGGCTATGTTACGGAATCGCAGTGACGCATCGTATCCGTACCGTTTTTATCGTATGCCCTCCACACCGCTGCTCAAAAGTGAGTGTGTGTGCACGAGATCGCGGCTCATTATGGAATCACAGTTTTATCTTCGTGGGATTACGTCTTCTTAATTTATATGTTTTTGGGAACCTAACTACCTTTGTAAATTAACAGAAAAGTAGGTGTTGCAAAGCAAATAAACCAAACTTTAATAAACTTACACATATAAAAGAAAGAAAAATATATAAATAAAAAATAAATAAATTTACATAGCTCATACATACATACATATATATTTAATAAATATAATAAAATAAGAAAATATAAACTAGGACCGAACACACTACATGCCACAGGTTGTTAAAACGGTTAATGGAGTTGCAGGATATACGGATCATGGGAGAGACAGATAATGTTCTTTAAGTTGTTTCTTAAACACAGCAAGAGATTTAGCACGCCTTAAGAGTTTAACGGTAAATTGTTCCAGAGCCTTACAGCCTGAAAAGTGCAAGAACTGTTATAAAAATTAGAAGAAGAAGACGGGACATTAAGTAGTAATTTTTGAGCAGATCTGGTCGAAAGCAAGTAACTAAAACGTTCTTTGAGGTAACGATCTACCCTCTTTCGAATTCGCTTTTTCCGTCCGTTGTCACTGTTACTACGGTAGTAGTAGCAATAGTAGCAACTAACTAATAATAATACATTTTTGTATAATTGGTAATTATACATAAAGCTAATGAATTGTATTAGTTAGCAACTATACTTACGTATGGCATAATATGTGCCCTCGCAGTGTAAATAATATAGGGTAAAACAGGGTATTCACTTAAATGCTCGTCTCATGCTTATCTCTCTGCCAATTTGCTCGAGAGAAAGCCTTCAAGTCCCCAAGGAGTCTGAGGTTTTTTTGGTATACCCACAAGAAAGGAATCCTAAATATAAACACAGTTGTGATCAAAAACTCATGTCCATTCGCCATATCAACTTACCATCAAAATGTTGATCCACTTTGGGCCTTATAAAGTTGCGCCATCTTAGACCTAAGCGCCTTTTTGAGTACTTTGATGCTTGATGCTGTCCAAGGATGATTAAGACATGGATTGACAATGCCTAAACAAAAGTTCCCTTATTTCAGACTAAAGCACTTGCGTCATCTATCGGTCACCACAAACACTAAATTCCTACTTAACCTGTTTGTTAGTTAAATCCGCCATTTGTACCATCTTATTTTGTGCAATTAATATTAAGCCGGGAGAAAAAGAGTATTTATAAAGTTAATCACATGTTATGCATGGAAGGGGGGCTCGGGGGCGGAGCACATTAAGAAAGAATACACTTGACGATATCTATTCATACCAAAAATGATCAGGTTGAATGTTTAAGACGGGAGCAAAAAGTCATAGTTTCTTAGTTAAAGCGGTTAAAGGACAAAGCTATTGGTTGGTTTTCGCACGTTTTCTCTCATGCGGATATGAGAATGCTGCTACTGCCGCAGAGGAATTTTCAACTAATACGCTTCGGACGTTCGGCTCTACAGCGAGCTTTGCCTTTAGCTCGGCAAATCTTATTAGTCGAAATTATTCGCTATCAAAACTAAGAAGGATGAAAATGTTGATCCACTTTGGGCCTTATAAAGTTGCGCCATCTTAGACCTAAGCACCTTTTTGAGTACTTTGATGCTTGATGCTGTCCAAGGATGATTAAGACATGGATTGACAATGCCTAAACAAAATCGCGTTCCCTTATTTCAGACTAAAGCACTTGCGTCATCTATCGGTCACCACAAACACTAAATTCCTACTTAACCTGTTTGTTAGTTAAATCCGCCATTTGTACCATCTTATTTTGTGCAATTAAGATTAAATAAATAAATTCTAGTTTCTAATATTTTGTTCGGCGATTAACGATTAACGCTGACAGACTCGACTCCAGACTCAACAGATGGCGCTGTGGCATTCAGTACCGAAAACAGACGTATAGCCTGAAGGTTCGAGGAACGCGATTTTGTATAGGCATTGTAAACTGTAGACGGTGAAAGGGGTGCAGAGAAGGAAAGTAGTAGGAGAAAGACACAGGTAAGTAAGTATACGTAAATATTAGCTATAGCGGCCGCGAGGGCGACAGCGTCTGTCGGTGACAGTGGTCAATTGGCAACTAACTGGTTTGACACAGTATGCATACATATGCATATAGGTAAGTACATATATGTATAATATTACATGTCGCTCGCGCTCACTATCTATGCGTATGTATAGATTTATTTATATTAAGTAGTAGGTACAACAACATTTGAAATAGGTAAGTAAAAGGTATGTATGTACATATGTATTATTATTAGTTTTTAAGCTTATTTTCAGAACCGGAAGGCAATACCAGCGTCTGCCGTCTACAACCTCCCCCCCAGTACTGCTTCGGCAGTACTCACACTGGTAAGCGTACAACTAACACACAGTAAGAATCTGTTTAGAAGTAGGTTCGTTCGCACTTGATACAATGTTCATCCTATATTTGTTTTGCTAAGCGCACCGCAATAAATCCGCTTTCTAATTCTGTGGGATATATTGATAGTCGTTTCATTGACGAAATCCAGTTTTTGCATACGATAAGGGTTAAAATACGCGATACGTACACATCTCTGTTTCCATTCACAAGCCTCCAGTATACAACAGCTGCCAAGGCGGTCGGCGCTGCGTCACAAAACAGATGCAGTTCGAGAACAATACCTGCATTTGTAATAGAATTCGTAGACGTAATAAAATACCATCTGGGTACGTTTAGAAACTTTATGTGCACAATACTCTTAAGGTCGGTGATCCAGTGTTGAAATTTTATAAACGGATCCTCAGATATTCTATTGTCCCAGGAAAGGACGGTCTTCCAAATGGACTTAAGTAATATTTTTCTTTTTATTGTGACAGGTGCCAGTATCCCAAATACATCGTAGATTGAGATAGTGATGCGTAAAACCTCTCGTTTAGTTGATATTTTCTGGAATTCCAGGATATCTTCGGGTATGTTTTTTAAAGACGCATCCACTGCCAGCGTATCTTGTGCCGGATCCCATAACAAACCCAAGGTACGCTGGGTTTTGTTCACGCCGTTAACTAATAAACTTTCTCCGTTAGTACTTAGTTGATCTTTAGGTAAGTGACATAAGACACTTTTATTGTTACTGGTCCAGCCACGTGTCTCAAAACCTCCGAGTTTATGCACCGTAGAATCGTTGTCAATAATATTTATCGCTTCGCTTTCTGTGGGCAGCGAGTCTATGAAATCATCTCCGTAGTGACTGTGCATAATAGCTCGCGCGGCGTTAGGCGGTGTATCGATACATTGTTGAGCGTTCTTATCTCTTATGAATGGGCTGCAGTTCCCGCCGAATAGAAGTGACGTCGTAGCATAAGGTTTAATTGATTGAGCTTGATTTTCGCGCCATAAAAATCTTAAGACGTTTTCATCTTTATTTTCCCTCTTTTTGGAAGTTACACCGACACTTTCCAAGTTATAATAATTTCTTTCTGTTCTATCGTGCAATAATACATCTGCGTTATAATTATCAGTAGGCTCGCTCGCATAAATAAATAAAACTGAAGATTCCTCAAAACATGTTTCCGCGGTCATTGATAACTCAGGTGATGTACTTGCAAGGGTCGGCGCCTGCGACGGCGGGGCGAGGTGCGCGCGCGGGTCCACAGATGCTGCTTGCGCGCGGGCGGCTAGGCGGCCGGCGTTATCAGTTTTAGGTAACACGCCTAGCTTGCCGAGAGGGAGCGAGGCAGAACGAGGCGCGGACGCGTGGGAGTGAGATGCGACGAGGATGCACTCCGCAGCGCTTCGATGCATAGATGATGTTATAGGGCCGTGTTCACACCATCCTAATGCGGACAACGTAGCGCAGGGCTCGTTCCGTTTACGGGAAATTATTTTTATAGGCATGATGAGGTGATAATGATCTTGTCCGATCAATAGTTCCGGTTTCACGTCCGCACTTTCATAATTGTAGTTTTTTAGTTCACTCAAGTGTTCATAGTTTTTTATGTTTATTGTAGATAAATTTTGTTTTGGTATATTTAGTTCCGCAATCTTTCTAGCACGTAAACCAAAACACTCATTGTTCTCGTTGGATATTTTGAAGTCTATCAGTTTTGATTTGCACATCATTTCACCAGAGTTCCAGGCACCACGTAAACGCAAAGTCTGACTCTTCCCGGTCAAACCTACACGATTTATCACATTTTCCGATATCAGTGAAACTGCTGCACCGTCGTCTAAAAGAGCGTGCGTTGTGAACACACCCTTAGGACCGTGAATATTGACACGGACAACTTTTAAAAATACTGTCTTGTTATTGTCACTGACGTTCGCCACAGTACCGGTTTCCGATGCAGGCTCACTTTCAGGTTGAGAGTCTTCCTCGGGCTCCATCTGATCCAAGTCATTTTCTGCAGCGACGAAATCAACGGTGTGAACTTGCTTCGGGGCTTGTATGTTGATAGGATAATGCAGTAGTGCATGGTGGGGTTGCCCGCAGCCGTCCTTGTCGCACATCGGCGCGCGACAGGCTTCCTTATCATGATCCGCTGATAAACACTTGAAGCAAATCCCGTTGTTTCTCACATAGTTCCATCTTTCTTTGCGTAACGATTTTTTAAATAGCCTACAATTAATTAGGCTGTGATGGGTTGTATTGCAAAACTTAAATTTTTCCGTTTGTTGACTTGCCGTAAACACAGCGTGCTGTTTAAATCCACTTTTATCAGTATTATTACTTAATTGTTTGATGTTGAGTAAACAGATACCGGACTCAGTAATTTTAGTAGCTTCTTCTGAGAGGAATTGCGATAGTAATTCCAACTTGGTCAGCTTGTTGTCTCTTTGTATTTCTTTTTGTTTATGATAATAATCTGACCACTTGGTGAGTAAGGCAGTCGGTAATTTTGATAAGATAATTGTACAAATACTGACTCCTTGTAGGTACTCATCTCGGTGCAGCGTTTTAACTGCCGCCATAAAGTTTTTAATTTTTATTGAAAATTTCACAATGTCCCCAATGTAATCTTGAGGTAATGATGATAACTTCTTGATATCAGTCATGATTTTATGTATGATTAATTCTGGGTTTCCAAATTGCAGTTCAAGGGTTGCTATGATGGTGTCGGGCGACGAACCGCTGGTGAGTAATGCCGAGACTGCTTCTCGTGCCGCTCCGACGAGACATTTCCTTAAACGCCACATGTTTTCTTTTGCACTGTAGTTACAGAGTTCTGTAGATTCATCAAAGGATTGTTTGAAGTTTAACCACTCCATAGCATCACCGGAAAAGGTAGGTAGTTCTCGCGGTGTACTCAAACGACTAATTAAATTGTTATTTTGTTTACAGGTGGAAGCTGTGAGATCCTTCAGGGCCTGCGCCAGCATGGATACGGTGGCTTCTGAGTCGACGGCGGCCGGCGCCGGCGGACGAACGATGACGTCACCCGTCTCACGAGCCTGTTGAAGCACTTGCTGGCCCTCATCGATCCACTTTTCAATTTCACTTCCATTATCATTCTTTTCACTTGACTTCGACGACGATATGTGACTGTATGTTTCCTCTAAGACTGCTAGATCTGCCGCTAGTTTCTTTTGAACTAAATCTGCTTGTATGCGCGCTTACTCTTCTGCGGCTTTTATTTTCAAATTTTTGCGTTCATCCAATAATGTACTCTTAAACGACGGAGATTTCTTTGACTTCGAGCAATTGCTACAGCGTGAACCAGTCGGGTCTCTGGGCTCTTTCTCAGCCGGTTTCAAACTAAATTTTGAGCTGTAGATTCATCAAAGGATTGTTTGAAGTTTAACCACTCCATAGCATCACCGGAAAAGGTAGGTAGTTCTCGCGGTGTACTCAAACGACTAATTAAATTGTTATTTTGTTTACAGGTGGAAGCTGTGAGATCCTTCAGGGCCTGCGCCAGCATGGATACGGTGGCTTCTGAGTCGACGGCGGCCGGCGCCGGCGGACGAACGATGACGTCACCCGTCTCACGAGCCTGTTGAAGCACTTGCTGGCCCTCATCGATCCACTTTTCAATTTCACTTCCATTATCATTCTTTTCACTTGACTTCGACGACGATATGTGACTGTATGTTTCCTCTAAGGCTGCTAGATCTGCCGCTAGTTTCTTTTGAACTAAATCTGCTTGTATGCGCGCTAACTCTTCTGCGGCTTTTATTTTCAAATTTTTGCGTTCATCCAATAATGTACTCTTAAACGACGGAGATTTCTTTGACTTCGAGCAATTGCTACAGCGTGAACCAGTCGGGTCTCTGGGCTCTTTCTCAGCCGGTTTCAAACTAAATTTTGAGGTACCCTCCTCTGGCTCGGGTGCTACGAAAGTCTTGTCGAATTCCTTCACGTTTTTCTTCGAGTTTCTTTCGGAAGACTCTTCTGTGAGTTGCTGTCCACCAGTCTTGTCTACGTCCTCCAGGTTCATATCACGCTCCTGCCTTTCATGTTCCTTTTTTACGTTTCTGCGGGTTTTCACCATCTTGTGCGGCGGTAGGATTAATCAATCCAAGATTCGGCTCGTAGGACCACTTTTGTAAACTGTAGACGGTGAAAGGGATGCAGAGAAGGAAAGTAGTAGGAGAAAGACACAGGTAAGTAAGTATACGTAAATATTAGCTATAGCGGCCGCGAGGGCGACAGCGTCTGTCGGTGACAGTGGTCAATTGGTAACTAACTGGTTTGACACAGTATGCATACAGATGTATATAGGTAAGTACATATATGTATAATATTACATGTCGCTCGCGCTCACTATCTATGCGTATGTATAGATTTATTTATATTAAGTAGTAGGTACAACAACATATGAAATAGGTAAGTAAAAGGTATGTATGTACATATGTATTATTATTAGTTTTTAAGCTTATTTTCAGAACCGGAAGGCAATACCAGCGTCTGCCGTCTACAGGCATTGTCCATTCATGTCTTAATCATCCTTGATGCTGTCAAAACCAAGGATGTCAAAACTAATGCCTACATTTCATAAAATTCCCCACTACTACCTCCCCATTCAAGCCTTTATTTTAAAATAAAATACAGTGAGCGCATATGTTACGCGTATAAGTTACTAGAACAATAATAAAAACCTACTTTCAGTCAGACATTTGGACCCCCGAAATAAAAACTCCTCTTGATAAAAAAAACCTTGTGGCCTGGACGCCTACCGAAAGGTTCATTCATGTTCGCGTACCGAGCTAGACCTTCCTAAAAGTGAATATACTGATAAAACATAGCTATTGTTTACTCCAAATTTGCCATTGTACCACTGAACCTGCCTGTACCACTGTTGGCCATCTTACCCTATACTATGTAATTGATTTCTATTTAATTATATACACGGTAAACTTACCAAGTTAAATCGCTTCTAATTACTAGTACAGTTAGCAGCACAAGTGATTTGTTTCACACACTCTTGTTTTCTTAATGATCACTGTACCTGCTCCTGACTGTACGAACACTAGCACAATATAGTGGAAGCTTTGTAGTTTATTATTATTTTATGGCAAATGAAAGTAACGCAAACAATGCGTACCTACAACGCCAATAGATAGGCATTTCTTCCCTGGGGCAGTAGTAGTGGGAAAGCAGATGATGAAGAAAATCCAGTGAGTGCTCCAGAGGGACAGTGGGGCTGCCAAGTTTGTTATTCTTTTAGCACCACCTAGGTATCACGTGTAGGGTTGTCTAAGGTGTTTCCTATGGACGCAGAGTACCATTGATCCAAAAAAAAAATATATATGTATATATAAAATGTTACTACAATGAATAAATATATATATATATATATATAAAAGTTGGGTGAAAACTTTGAAAAGGTAAACATTCGAATGTTTGACAGTGTTATTCCAATATGTACTTGACATACTATTTGTTAACTCTGTTGCTATGGTTTAGATTAAAGATGTCAATATATGGCCCAGTGTCAAAAATTAAGACGTTTATCCTACTTAACATTAGTACACTTTTCTTTAATAAATGCTACTTTATAAAAGGTATTCGTTAGGTCTAGTTAATAATTATCTTGACTTCAACTTAATCCACAAAGAACAATTCACACATTATTCGCGTTTTTTGTATGAAGATCGATGTTCTTGTATCGAGGTTTCACTATAATTTAAAATTTAATCTATTGCAGAGTCTTGTCAATCAAGATGTGCATAACTTACATATTATACTATTAATACCGGTTTAAACTTCAAGTACCATATTTTTGTTAAATAGGACTTAAATCCCTTTAGCTGACTTTGCTTTAACTGAGTTAAGAAATATTTAAATTTAATCAAAAATTACAAATTGTCATCATTATCATCATCATTATAATATCAGCCGAAAGACGTCCACTGCTGAACATAGGCCTCCCCCAATGAGTGCCACAATGACCGGTCCTGCGCCACCCGCATCCAGCGGACTCCCGCGACCTTTACCAGGTCATCAGTCCACCTTGTGGGGGGGTCTACCCACGCTGCGCCTTCCGGTTCGTGGTCGCCACTCGAGAACCTTTCCACCCCAACGGCCATCGGTTCTACGAGCAATGTGCCCCGCCCCGCCCACTGGCAAATTGTCATATTATATTATATTTATTTTACCTCTGATTTTACTGTTAGTAACTTGTATTTTATGTGGTTCTTTATGTTTAGGTATGCAATAAAGAGTATTCATGTTTATGTTTGTGTTTATACTGATTAGTTTTTTTCTCTTGTTTTAATAATGTGTGCTCGAGTGTACGCACACATTAATCACACAAATTGCTTTAAAAACAGCCGATAGTTTTTTCAATCCTGCGTCAGTACTCGAGGTGAACATGAAGTCTATAATGGCGCTTGGTTTCAGTAAGTGCATCATTCATCGGTCTCAATATTTATTCAAAACTCGTAAATACCTAAATGCTTCTAGATATTTGTTTCACGTTTTTTTTTACGGTGGAGCACGCTTACCTATGAGGTACCTATTTACTCTCGCTTTGAAGAGACCTAAATTGTACTCAAGTGGAAACACAGACTCGGGCAGGCCGTTCCACTCCTTGGCACTTCCTTGGAACGTTAAAGCGAAACGCTTCGTGCGTATAGCGAGGGTTGCGAGCTGAAACCCGATAACTCGAGCTAATAGGTTTTTGAAAATAGAACAATAAGCTGACATACTTACGTTAGGTGCTTATTTAAATCAAAAATTATTTCTACTTATTGGGTTTCACCTCGCAACTTTCGATATGTAGAATATCTACCATGAAGCGATGCCGGAGTGCCCATTGTCTGGCAGTCCGATGGTAAAATGGGGTCGGAGGAATAAGGTTGTGGAGATTCAGTGTAGGTTGTGGTAACTAATAAAGAATATGTTCAGATTTACATACAAATATAAAATAAAATGCCGGGCAAGCTTGCTTAGCGCTCCGTGGACCTTGTTAAATGTACCTTACAAATATAACTTTAACTCGTACACAGTCAGCAGCAGAAGTAACTAAGCGGGCAAACTGCTCTGTTATATAAATCGTCTGTTAACGTCAACATCATCGTTAAAAAAATATTGTATGAAAAGTTTGTCAGTTTTCTATGGCTTTCATAGAAATAGAAATAGATTTCATAATTTGGACCTTTTTTTATTGAAATAGCTTTAGCTAGTGCAGTAAAACACTTCTATAATTGCATTAACACGTTTAATTTTGAAGACAAAGTAAAAATATTTAAGATTAGCAAAAATAGTAAATTATTTAAAATTTAGCATTTCACGTAAAAATGAAGACAACTGTACCTATTTCACATTCACATTCAACAACCTCCCTAGTGGCCAGAATGTAATTAAATTACAATAATAAAAATATTTAATATTAGCACTTCACTTAAAAATGAAGACAACTGTACCTATATAAGGATATTTCACATTCAATAGTTAGCAAAACTGGTAAGTAAAAATAAAGACTCGGCTGGTAATAATTTGGCTGCAGGAAAATAATGGGTTAATGAGGCGGGTGATATGGATGGTGACAGATGATTCGCTGGCTGAACGTAGCCTAAATTAAAGAGCCAGGTCTTTATACGCCCGTCAAACGAGGCAATTGGAATTTGGGGAAATTTAGCAAAACAACAAAAAAATACTATTATGGCACAAAAATACTGGATACAAAGAAAAGGAATCGGATTTATAACGTTTTTAAAAAAAATGTAAATAATTTGATATTCTCGAAAGCAGGATGGCTAAAGCTGTTGTTTTAAATTAAAAAGAGTTCGTGGGCAAGTGTCCGCTTTGATTTAGGCGGACCCAATAGCTCGCTGAACTCCTTTTCTCACTTGGAGAGCCCGCTGGATGCGGACTCTAATTCTCCGACGATGGTGAAAAATCCCGCGGAAAACGCGGCAGTGTCTCGCCGGTCCGGCACCCACAAGTGTCTTCCGGAATCCTTCCGGCTCAGGCGGTCCCTCTGGTTGCCTTTTTGTCCGGCGACGTATTTGGTTTTTAAAAATTTGTATTTAATAATGTATTAGCACTTGCTATATAATGTTTGAGCGCAAAGATCTACAGAAATAGATCGCACTTCAACTCGATGCAACTAAGCAAATTACAGCAAAACTCTCAGACAAAACCAGAATATCTGTTTTTCTTTAAAAATCTCCCGTCGCTCTGACACACTCAATCAAAAATCAACCTTTTTCTTTTTGACAATCTGGAATACCTCAAAAATTCACATTCAAAATTAGCGCGAGTATTATCTAAATTTTATAACTGCCAGACGTATTACAAAATGCGGACTGATATAAGCGCCATCTACCTGTAATGCCGTGAATCACAATGTACGCTTTTTATATATCAACCGTGACCTAGCCTTAGACCTCCCTTAGACACAGAAGTTCAGAAGTTCTAAAGAAAGTCGACAGATGTCGTACGATACGTAGCGTCATGCTACAGCATCTCCCTACCAAACAAAGAAACAAACGAACAACAACACAAGAAAACACAAGAAAACTAACCCCAAGCAACAAAAAAAAACAACTTAATGATAAGGCCAAAAAAGGTACAACAAGAGAACCCTAAACGAATTCCAAAAAAACAAAACTAACCGGTTATTAACATTACCCCTAAAGACTAACCTAATAGATTAACAAGATGACAAAACGCCAACCAACGCGTCACGCGGTCCAAGACGTGACGGCCGGGATAGGACAGAAACTGCGCCTGGCCACAGATCTTAATCCCTCACATCGAGTCATCAAATTATACAACCAGGCTATCATAGACCGGGAAAGATAAACGAAGCCTTAAGCACCAACGGTAAAAAAAAGTCAAATCTGGAAAAAGGAGCAAGGAAACGCTCAAACGAAAACAAAAAAACGATAAGAAACGAATCAAGCAAGGATTACCGATAAGGGAATGGCGGACTAAAGCGCATTTTAGAATTTTGAGAAAACTGAACGGGCCGAAAGAAGAAACTATTTCAAGATATCTTTAATATGATAGGTACCGACGTGCTCGGAATCGGTATCAGCCAGTACATATACCTGTGGAGACACCCGTCTAACCACACGGCACCGAACGAAACGTGGAGCGAATTTACCGCCTCGAAAAGGATCAGCGGATCCACGCTGGAAATTCCGGTGCCAAACGATTTGGTCACCAACGATTATTGGCGAAGAACGGTTCGTGTTGAACTTGGCGGCGTTACGATGAAAGGCTAAAGCCATCGAATCAGAAACTTTATCGTACACCTCACGAAGCGTCTGAAGATTCGAAGCGCGTTCCATCCGGCTGAGTCCCACATCTTGGTCCACAACCTGATTCTCAACACGTTCACGAATCATTGACAACTCGCGGCCGTACATCAAAAAATTCGGTGTATAAGCAGTAGCCAAATTTATACAAGAGTTTAAATAAAGAGCGACCCGATGTAAATGACCCGACCAACTGCGTTGGTCATTTTCAACTAAAATGCTCAAAGTAGTAATCACGACCTGGTTATATCTCTCCACAACATTCGCTTGTGGCGAATAATATGGGGTATAACACGGACCTGGAATATTATAGCTCGCCAGGAAATCCAGAAATTGACGACTATGAAAAACTGTAGCGTTGTCACAGAGAATGTTAGTAGGAACACCGTACCGCAAAATAACCTCCGACTCTAATGCCATTGATATTGACCTCGCATTCACCAACTTCAAAGGGACCAACCAAACAAATTTGGTAAAAACGTCAACCAAAGTCAAAATATAACGACAACCATTACGGCTAACCGGTAAAGGACCAATTAAGTCAATGGAAAGCAGATCCATTGGAGCCGCAACACGACGAGGAAATAAGCGAAGTCCACGAGGTTGTGAATTTGCAATTTTATAAGACTTGCAAATCTGACATTCGGAAAGGAACCTTGTAACATCACGGTACATATTCGGCCAATAGTATAAGTCACGAGCTTTTAAATACGTTTTCATAACACCAGGATGAACGTTGGGAAATCCATTATGAATTTCAGCAACCGCCTCTCTAGTCCTTGAAGCAGGAAGAACTATACGCCATGGATTAGGTGCTAAAGGGTTTTCGATAGATACCCTGCGCATTAAGACACCATCCCGAAGAGCAAATGCAGTAAACATTTGAGGATTGTCCAAAACTCCCTGGTAAATTCGTTCATACCAAGGATCTCCAGAAGGATCCATGCCACGCGCGAATGAGATAAGCCCAACTTGAGCGTGGGACAAGGCGTCAGGAACAACATTAAGGACACCTTTTTTATGTTCAATCTCAAAGTTATATTGGGAAATCAAAGTTGCCAAACGAGCCAAGCGCCCGGTAGGATTATCAAGGGTGATCAACCATTTAAGAGCAATGTGGTCAGTAATGATCTTAAACCTCATTCCATCGAGATATCCGCGGAATTGCTTTATGGAATCAACAACGGCGAGAAGCTCATGTTCGGTTGTCCCGTATCCACGTTCAGCTTTAGTGAATAAACGAGAATAATAAGCAATTGGATGTTCAACGCCGTCAAACTCTTGAGCCAGAACCGAGCCTAAGCCAACCTGGCTAGCGTCACATTGAAGGATAAAAGGTTTCGAAAAATCCGGGCAAGCCATCAACGGAGCGCTCATCAAGGCATCCTTCAATTTAGAAAAAGCTTCACTAGCACTATCGTTCCAATCGATGGGATCACGTCCCTTTCTCTTACCGATAAGTGCCGTCAGAGGAGCAATAATCGAAGAAAAACCATCCACGAAACGGCGATAATACGAACACATACCAATGAAAGCACGTAGAGACTTGGCAGAAAAAGGGGTAGGGTAATCCCTAATGGCTTCTAATTTCTTCGGATCAGTTTGAAGACCACGCTCATTGACGATGTAGCCGAGATACTTCAATTCAGACTTACAAAACTCGCACTTATCTAAATTAACCGTAAGACCAGCTTCTTTCAACCTATCACGAACCTTACGAATAAGCCGCATATGACTGTCAAAATCACGAGACACCAAAATCAAATCATCAACATAGCCGAAGATAAAATCCTCAGACTCAGGGGTATATTCAAAATTGACAATCATGTCAGTAAGCCTCTGCATCTCGGACGCAGCGTTGGTTAAACCAAAAGGGAGACGAACGAACTCAAAGAGGCCCCTTTGGGGTACAATAAAGGCCGTTTTCTCACAACTGGCCTTATCAGCTAAGGGGATTTGCCAAAAGGCGCTCCTAAAATCTAACGAAGTTAGATATTTGGCACCTCGTAGGTTATCAAGGATGTCCTGGACGCGCGGGAGAGGGTATGAATCCCTGATGGTAACGCTGTTCAACTTCCTACTGTCCACGCAAAACCTGACACTACCATCTTTCTTGGTAACCATCACCACTGGGGAAGCCCAGGGTGATCGTGAGGGACGAATAACGCCTGACTCTAACATCTTGTCGATCTCTTCGTTGAGAGTCTTGAGTTTGACTGGAGATAAGGGATAGTAACGTTGGCGGATGGGCGAACCAACAGTCTCAATCTTATGCGAAAGCCACGAAGTACAACCTAATCCAGCTTTATCAGAAGAAATCTCCTCAAACTCGTCAATAACACATTGGAGTTTTGATTCCTGCAGTGGTGCAAGCACCGTACGAGGGTGGACATAGCGAACCTCACCTACTCGTGGGATTGCGACAGGAACATGATGTGAAGCGACTTAAAGCTTACCTGACAAACCATCACGGAATGCCTTCTTTAAAATGTCAATGAGACCAACAGCATTCCAAAACTCAATTCCTAAAATAAATGCAGTAGGAAGATTACTGCTCACTAGACAGGGGTGCAGAACGCGAATGCCACTAAAAAGAATGGGGACGTCCAAACCGCCTAGAATTTCAATAGGAGAATTAAATTGTCGGCGGAGACAACATAAGGCCGGATATCCTCGTGATATGTTATACCGAGCTCCGATAAGAGGGATATATCAATTAGTGAAACCTGAGCACCAGAGTCCAAAAGAGCTCTTACCGAAGAGCCAGCAACTAAAACATCAATAAAAAGTCTATTATCCGGGGCATTATTAATATAAACGGGCGACACCGATGGACCTCTCAGTGCGCCACTTATTCGTTTTTTGACGGACCAGAATTACAACTAGGACTATCGCGTGTGATTGCACCAACACGCTTACACTTGAAGCACACTGCCCCTGAAACGTTAGGACAATTACGATAGTTGTGACCAGTTGCATCACACTTCATACACACTATAGAACTGGGTTGACCTACAACTTGAGCACTAATCGGTGCAATAGCCAAACGTGCTGGACTTGAACCTTGAAAGGCTTCAAAATTTTTCGCGACTTCTAACAAACCATCAATATCCCTAACCACGTTAGTTGCAAGACAAGGATGATATCTAGGATTCATTCCATATTTAATAATGTTAAACAGGTTGTCTTCGGAAACCGGTGTACGAAGCTTTGCGTTTAGATCGCGCGCCTGAATAACAAAATCAACCACTGACTGGTTGTCCTTCTGTGATAAAGCGCGAAGTTGGCTCTCAAGCTTGAAATCGAAATCGGCTACGTCGAAGGTTTTAACGAATTCAGACTTTAATTCCGCGTAAGTAAGACCCGGATATCTGATTGCCCTAAAATGTTTCAAGGCACTATCTGACAACAATTCATGGAAACGTCTGACAACATATGAAGGAATGACGTTACGCGCCATACCTTCTTCCTCGATTCGAAAGAAAAAGTCGCGAACACAAGTGTCCCCGGAAAAGTTCAAGTTCCATTTCGTAAGTGAATAATCTTTGAAAGGAAAAGGCGGGGGAAGTCCGGACATATGCATCACCTGGGGTCGTGGTTCAGAATCAAAAAACTGTTCTTCATCGTCTGCCATTGGATCTAAAAATCCTCGGATCGTACGAGTTTAAAGATGAGTGCGCATGAGGTGTCTCAGCAATTGATCCTTCATTACTTAAGTGCGACATGGCGAAAAGTCGAAAGTTGTCTTGCGTTGCAAGTTCAAACAAAAAATTAAGTTAATCGGCCTCAAAATTAAAATCCGAAGTTCGAGTATATCAGTGGTCTAAACCAAGCGCTTAAGTCAAAGAAAGAAAATAACACTCGAAGTCTAGATGCTAAGTTAGAGTTCGAATTCAAAAAAAAAAACAAGTTCAGTTTCTGAAAAAAAAACAAAACGCAAATCATACATTCTATGTCTGACTTACCTGCGAATTCCCTAACGTCTACGGGCTCTAACTACAGGACTCAAATTATGAAATAAGGTATTCGGGATATGTTACGGGTAATTGAGAAAAAGGCATAAGTAAAGGTCAACAGATAAATTCGTTTTTTTTAACATAAATAAAAGCAATTTTTTTAATATGACGGAATTCGGGTTAGTGATGGGACGTAAGGAGGCAGCAGGCTGAAACAAACCAAAATCAAGGTTAATAGAACCGCGACCGGTCTACGGTCACCGTCTCACAAATCCAAAAAAAATATTTAATTACAATTATTAAAAGTAAATCCAGAGTTCTTTACCTTATCGGGCGCCATTTTGCAGTGAGACACTTCTATAATTGCATTAACACGTTTAATTTTGAAGACAAAGTAAAAATATTTAAGATTAGCAAAAATAGTCAATTATTTAAAATTTAGCATTTCACGTAAAAATGAAGACAACTGTACCTATTTCACATTCACATTCAACAACCTCCCTAGTGGCCAGAATGTAATTAAATTACAATAATAAAAATATTTAATATTAGCACTTCACTTAAAAATGAAGACAACTGTACCTATATAAGGATATTTCACATTCAATAGTTAGCAAAACTGGTAAGTAAAAATAAAGACTCGGCTGGTAATAATTTGGCTGCAGGAAAATAATGGGTTAATGAGGCGGGTGATATGGATGGTGACAGATGATTCGCTGGCTGATCGTAGCCTAAATTAAAGAGCCAGGTCTTTATACGCCCGTCAAACGAGGCAATTGGAATTTGGGGAAATTTAGCAAAACAACAAAAAAATACTATTATGGCACAAAAATACTGGATACAAAGAAAAGGAATCGGATTTATAACGTTTTTAAAAAAAATGTAAATAATTTGATATTCTCGAAAGCAGGATGGCTAAAGCTGTTGTTTTAAATTAAAAAGAGTTCGTGGGCAAGTGTTCGCTTTGATTTAGGCGGACCCAATAGCTCGCTGAACTCCTTTTCTCACTTGGAGAGCCCGCTGGATGCGGACTCTAATTCTCCGACGATGGTGAAGAATCCCGCGGAAAACGCGGCAGTTTCTCGCCGGTCCGGCACCCACAAGTGTCTTCCGGAATCCTTCCGGCTCAGGCGGTCCCTCTGGTTGCCTTTTTGTCCGGCGACGTATTTGGTTTTTAAAAATTTGTATTTAATAATGTATTAGCACTTGCTATATAATGTTTGAGCGCAAAGATCTACAGAAATAGATCGCAGTTCAACTCGATGCAACTAGCAAATTACAGCAAAACTCTCAGACAAAACCAGAATATCTGTTTTTCTTTAAAAATCTCCCGTCGCTCTGACACACTCAATCAAAAATCAACCTTTTTCTTTTTGACAATCTGGAATACCTCAAAAATTCACATTCAAAATTAGCGCGAGTATTATCTAAATTTTATAACTGCCAGACGTATTACAAAATGCGGACTGATATAAGCGCCATCTACCTGTAATGCCGTGAATCACAATGTACGCTTTTTATATATCAACCGTGACCTAGCCTTAGACCTCCCTTAGACACAGAAGTTCAGAAGTTCTAAAGAAAGTCGACAGATGTCGTACGATACGTAGCGTCATGCTACACTAGGTATTAATATGTCCCAAAATGAGTCTGAGGTAATGATATGTATGGGGCCGAGGAGACGAGTGATACGAGCTCTGGTTTGTAGCACACTACTTTATTACGGTATCTATAGGCGAGTCGTGGGCGCAGCCATACATACATGCATAGGTGCTTGCACACATATGCAACACCCCTCCCTTTATTTTAACAGTATACCTACTTAAAGTATTTCTTAAAATCTACATCTAATTGAGAACGGCGGCGTAACCTGCTTCGCATCTCTGGGCATTGGTTACTTTCAGCCAGCTCAGCCTCAGTGGGGACCATCTCTGCGTCTGTGCCCTCAGAGGCATCCGTCAAACATTCCGCGTCTTGAAACTCGGAGTCACTCGGCACTGATCGTTCCCCCTCCCGCGAGAGCTCTGAAGCATCACCAGTTGGAGGAGACAATGGAACTGACGCGTGGGCGTCGCTTCCATCTCTTCCCGAGGGCGACGTGTGGAACGGCGACGGCGTCTGTGGACGCGGCGGCGGCGGAGTCGGCGGCGGCGGCGGCGGTGGAGTCGGTGGCGGCGGCGGCGGCGTTGGCAGCGACGGCGGCGGAGGCGGAGGCGGCGGCGGCGGCGGAGGCGGAGACGGTAACGATAATGGTGAGTACGAGTACTCATCTAGTTATATCTGTTAAACTTTGGTCCCCTAGGCTTTCATTGTTCTTATTGTCTATAGTACCGTTATATTTAACAATTTGATTTTTATGTTTCTTTGTAACAATGTGAGAAATATAGTCTTTGACTAAATATAAAACTTTGCCAATCCTTTTATCGATTGTCCCTTTCCACCAGTTAAATTGACCTTTGTTTACATATTTCTTATATAGTATTAATTCGTCTTTTTTAAAATTACGGGATTCATGTTGTTTACATGGTGAACACTGTTGAGTTTTAACAGGTTTATGAGTCACGGGCTCGGCGGATGATAAGGGCGATAACTCCGAGGAAGGATTCGACACATCAAGCCTACATCTTATCTTATGACCGAATACTAATTGTGATGGAGCGCAGCCTGTGGTTGAATTTATTGAATTGCGATAATCCATTAAATATCTTAACAGAAGTAACCGTCTTTGTCTATCATTTTTACCTGTTAACATGCTCGACTTAATGCCTTTTTTTGTGATCTTAACGAAAATCTCTGCCTGACCGTTACTGGCAGGGTGATATGCCGGTGACGTAACATGTTGTATGTTGTTAAGATCACAAAATCTTGTAAATTCTAGGGAACAAAAGGCCGTACCATTGTCACTTACTAACGTTTTTGGTAACCCAAATCTGGAAATAAAATCACATAACTTATCCACTACAGCCGTTGATGTCGTCGTAGCCATGGGATATACCTCAAGCCATTTACTATAAGTATCTACTACGACCAAATACACGTGACCAAATAGTGGGCCGAGGAAATCTATGTGAAGTCTCTCGAAACATCGCTCCGTCTGAGGCCACGGCGCGGGCGGCGCGCGGGGCGGCGACGGCCGCAACTGCTGACAGACTTCACACGAACCCAGAAAAGTCTCCAAAGCCTTGTCAATCCCAGGGAACCAAAATCGAGCCCGGGCTTCTGCTTTGGTTTTAACTATACCTAAATGTGACGTATGTAGCTCAGTCAGAACTTTATTGCGAAACGATTGTGGGATGACCACTTTGTGACCCCGCATAATAACCCCATTTTCTATAGCTAACTGATTCCTGCACAAATGGTAAGGCTTCAGACGTATATCTGTGGTTTTATTCGGCCAACCATTGAGGATATACTTACTTACGTCATTTAATATTTCATCGGCTTTGGTACCTACCTGTAATTCTTTTAGAGTTAATGGCATGTTTGTCCCTTCCGCAACAAAACAAACGTATGATGCCTTATCAGTATCTGTAAGCGCCGGCTCCGCGCCCCCCACGCGCTCCCCGGGCAGGCTCGCCCGAGACAGGTGGTCTGCGCTGTTATCTGCACTACGCACATATTCTATTGTGTAGTTGTAACCGCTAAGAAACAGTGCATACCTTTGTAAGCGGTTGGCTGAAACCTCAGGATACCTTTGTAGGGTCCAAATATTGAAATTAAAGGTTTGTGGTCCGTTCTCAACACAAACGGGTCTGCCCTGCCGTATAGATACTGGTGGAAACGCCGCACTCCATAGATTATAGAGGTTGCTTCACGTTGTATTTGGGCATACCTTTTTTCGGCGGGGTTGAGAGTGCGCGAGGCAAACGCGACCGGCCGCTCGACCCCGTCCGCATCCAATTGTGACAAAATAGCCCCAAGACCACTGGGTGATGCGTCGCAGGTCAAAATCAGTTTTGCTTTTGGGTTGAAATGCGTAAGAACCTGATCAGACACTAAATGACTTTTAATTCTGTTAAAAGCGCCGTTATGCAACTCTGACCATTCCCACTTGGTATTTTTTTTCAGTAAGTCATACAATGGACTCAGTATGGTCGAGGCACCCGGAACAAAATTTCGGTAGTAGTTACTTAGGCCTAAAAATGATTGCAACTGACTAATGTTTGTTGGCACCGGTGCTTCGACTATGGCTTTAATTTTTTCTGGCGATTTCTTTAAACCGTCCTTATTTATTACATATCCTAAGTAGCTAATCTCGTCCTTGAAAAATTCACACTTTTCTCGCTGTAAAACCAGTCCCGCGTCCTGTAGCCTTTGCAACACTACCCTTAACCTGGCCAAGTGCTCCGCGGCGTCGGCGCCCGTGATGAGCACGTCATCGAGCAGACACAGCACGCCGTCGAGCCCGGAGAGCACGCACTCCATGGCCCGCTGGAACACCGCCGGCGCGGAAGCCAACCCAAAAACAAGACGTGTAAACATGTATATCCCACGGTATGTATTTATGCAAGTCAGCTTTTGTGACTCGTCGTCAAGTTCGAACTGGTTATACGCCATGGACAGATCTAACTTTGTGAATGTTTTCCCCCCGTGTAATTTGGAAAACAATTCGGTTATCGTAGGCAGAGGATATTGATCGATAAGCAATTGTTTATTTATACTAACGGAATAATCTGCGCATAAGCGTACGGACCCGTTTTTCTTTAAAACCGGTACTATAGGTGAGGCATACTCGGAATGATCAACTTGCTTAAGGACCCCTAAATTAACAAGCCTATCAATTTCTTTGCTAACGGCGTCGCGCAATGCAAACGCTACAGGCCGCGCTCTAAAGAAAACCGGTTTTGCATTATCTTTTAGCCTTAAGTTAACCTTGTACTTGTTGAATAACCTTAATCTGTCTGAGAATAACTTGGGATACTGTTTTTCGAAGCCATAACTATCTGCACTTTGCTTATCATCGCAATAATACACTGCCTGTACTGGTACTAGCTGCAATCTAAACAAAGCAATAAAATCTCTGCCTAGCAACGGCGGTCCGCCGTCGTCAACCACGAACACGTTCAATGCGTGAGTGCTACCCGCGTATTCTATACCTAAACGTACACTACCCATACAACGTAAATGTTGACCGGAATAGGTCACTAATCTTTTCTTTGTAGGGGACAATGATACATCTTTGAAATGCATTTTGTACGTTATGTATGAAATAACGGTTACCGCAGAACCAGTGTCGATTTCAAATTTTAACTTTAAACCATTTATTTTTACTGTTTCAACCATAGGCTCACCCCTAACGGATCGAATGTAATATAACTCACCGTCATCGTCGTTATCGCCCTGATAATCCGCGGGAGCATTCACATAATTTACGTTAGTGCACATCCTGCGAAGATGCCCTTTTTTAAAGCACTTTTTACAGGTTAATTTCGCGAAACGACACTGTGACGCACTATGGTTAGAATAGCCACACACTGAACACTTAGGCTTAACACTTCCCTGTTTTCCATCATCGCGCGCGATTTTAAATATCTCGGAGGCCGGCGATTCCGACGAACCCGAAGTCACGGCTGAGGCGCCAGCCGCAGCTGCCCCTGCCCGCGCACGACGAATGTTTTCCGCGAGTTCTACCGCCTTTGCTAAACTTAACGCGGATAAATCTTGCGCATACAACTTCTCTTTCTCTCTGCCTGGCAGCATTCCCATGACGAAACGGTCACGTAGTGCCTCTTCCACGTTATTAAACGCACAATGCGCTGACAGCCCTCGTAGTCTAGCAGCCCACTGTGGGTATGACTCCTCACGTTGCTGCGTCGCGGAGTAGAAGTTGTGTCGCTCGCCGAACCCGGTTAGCTTGGGAGTGAAATGCTCGTCCAGCAGATTTAAAATGTCCTCGTATGGCACTTCTTGGACATCCTTGGGCAGCGCTAAATGTGCTGCAAGCTCGTATGAGCTCTCATTGAGTGCGCTAAGCAAAATGGCCCGTCGTTTCTGTCCCTGCGCGTCTGTAGCTGCGGTGATGTCATTAGCGATTAACCACTGGCACACACGACTTTTATAATTCTTCTACATTGTGGTCAAAAGTCGGCAGGACTCCATAAACAGCACTCATTTTTTCAAAATGTGGGTAGACGTCGCCACTGATATGTATGGGGCCGAGGAGACGAGTGATACGAGCTCTGGTTTGTAGCACACTACTTTATTACGGTATCTATAGGCGAGTCGTGGGCGCAGCCACACATACATGCATAGGTGCTTGCACACATATGCAACAGGTAATTTGGTTGGGAAAAAAATAATTATAATAAAATAAAATAAAATATGTATGGAGCGAATGAGAAAAATCAAATTATATCCTCGTAGATGTTTATAGTGCCAATTATTCTTGATTTTTTGTCATACTCAATTTTTTTCTACCAGGTGCACTTTTTTTTTATCGATTTAAAAAAAAAAAAAATTTCAAGTTTTTTTTAGAAACAGTTTTACTCATTACTTTGACCTTGATAAAAAATTCTGAGTCCATTTGAGTCAAAAACTTAGGAGCAGTGAGCTTTTTTTTCGAAATAGATGTATGGAGCGTATCGGAAATATCAGATTTTCTTGAAAACATGAAAAACAAAACGTTATATCCTCTCAGATGGTTATAGCACCAATTATTGCTGATTTTATGATATAAGTACTCACATTTTTTGACAGGTGACCTTTTTTTAGGGTTCCGTAACTCGAAAGGAAAAAACGGAATCCTTATAGGATCACTTTGTTGTCCGTCTGTCTGTCTGTCTGTCAAGACTATTTTTCTCAGGAACGCGTGGAGGTATCAAGCTGAAATTTATACCAAATACTCAAGTCTATTGTCCCTTAGAGCTGTGAAAAAATCAAACTTAAAAGCCAACGCAATCAAAAGATACAGTCGTTTATGCTGCAAATTTTAGAGTTTTTCGGCACTAGCAAAACCTACGGGGTACTTCCCGTAAACTCAGAAACTTGAAATTTGGCACGAAGTAACGTCATGTAGCTTAGAAATGGAAAAATAACAAAAAGTAGAAATTTTTAGTAAAATCATACAAAAGAATATTTTTTTAAATTTTAAACTTACTACCTTTTTCCTCGTAAACGCGTGGAGGTATTAAATTGAAATTTACGTCAAATACTCAGGGCTATAGGATCTTTCAGATGTAGCAAAACCAAACTTTTATGTCAACGCAATCAAAAGAAATAGAAATTTAAGTCGCATATTTTGAAACTGAGTACTCGCAAGAAACTAAAAACCTAAAGGGTACTTCCCGTAAACTCAGAAACTTAAAACTTGGCATGAAGAAACTTTATATAGCACAGACAAAGGAAAAATTACGAAAAGTAGAAATTTTTAGTAAGATCATACAAAAAAAATTTTTTTTTAATTTTATACTTAGTACCTTTTTCCTCGTAAACGCGTAGAGGTATTAAATTGAAATCCATAATCAAATACTCAGGTCTATAATACCTTTAAGTTGTAAAGGTTTGTACGGAACCCTCGGTGCGCGAGTCCGACTCGCACTTGGCCGGTTTAAAAAAAAAAAAAAAACAATTATTTTTATTAAATTTGCTCGTTATGTGGACCATAAAAATGATTCTGAGCTTGTTTAAGTCAAAAACTTACGATTAGTATTTTTTCTCGAAATTGATATTAGGATTTTCTTTAAAAATAAAGGCTAAAATGACGGATATTTATAATTTATTTATTTATGATTTTTTGATCCTATATAATACAAGGAAACAAATCACTGACAAGTTAAATAATAAAACCAGTAATACGTGTATACAAAAACTATAAAGACGTATGATTCTAACCTAATTAGTTAATTACAATAGTAACTTATTCTACAAATAAAAATTCTTTAGAGCTGTAAAAGTCTCTAAGTGTCAGTTCAGAAAAAATGAATAGTTATCCTTAGAGATGCATAAGGTCTCCAAGTGTCTTACTCGAAATATTATAATATTACTTAGGGAAACAAATCACTGACAAGATAAAAAACGAAAAAAAAAAATTTAAATAAATTTTTAAAAAAGTGCACCTGGTAGAAAAAAAATGAGTATGACTAAAAATCAAGAATAATTGGTACTATAACCATCTGCGAGGATATAACGGTGAATTTTTTATGGTTGCAGAAAATCCGATATGTCCGATACGCTCCATACATCTATTTCGAAAAAAAGCTCACTGCTCCTAAGTTTTGGACTCAAAGGGGCTCAGAATTATTTATAAAGGTCAAAGTAATGAGTAAAAGCTATTTCTAAAAAAAACTCAAAAATATATATTTTTTAAATCGATTTTTTTTTTAAAGTGCACCTGGTAGAAAAAAATTGAGTATGACAAAAAATCAAGAATAATTGGCACTATAACCATCTGCGAGGATATAACGGTTTGGATTTTATTTTTGAAGAAAATTTGATTTTTCTCATTCGCTCCATACATATTTTATTTTATTTTATTATAATTCTTTTTTTTCCCAACCAAATTACCTCAGACTCATTTTGGGACATATTAATTCTGTACTATACTGTATTCTGTCGACGGAATCAGGGAGCTGTGTAAGACCTGTGATTTGATAGCACTGCAGGAGCCGTGGTTATTACCTGAAGACATACCGTACCTAGGCACAATCGGGGCAGGTTTTGGCTATACGGGAACATCGGCGGTTGATACCTCTGAGGGTATCTGTCGGGGAAGACCTTATGGCGGCGTAGCTTTGCTCTGGAGATCTAGTGTGTTTCATAATGTGTCGGTAATAAAATGTAATAACAATCGAGTGTGTGCAGTGAAAATACAAACGTGCGACCGGCCTATAATAGTGATGAGCATTTATATGCCCGTAAATACGCCAGCGAACTTACCTGATTTCACGGATTGCCTCGGTACAGTTAGTGCCATAATAAGTGAGTACTCTATCGACTCGGTGTTTATTATGGGTGATTTTAATGCAGATCCGCGAGGGTTATTTTTTAATGAACTGTTGGTCGTGCGCTGACGTAATTGTTCTGGGGCTAGACTCCGGTACCTACACTTTTATAAGTGATGTGCATGGCTCATGTAGTTGGTTGGACCACTGTATTGTCACTCAGTCCGCGGCGCTGTCCGTTCAAAATGTTTTGTGGAATATAATACATTATGGTCTGATCATTTTCCTCTCATTATTGAGTGCAATCTGCAACTTTTACTGCCTAAGTTGATAGATTCTATTCCTGCACAGATAAAGTGGGGAAATAGAACAGACGAGCAAATAAAATTGTACTCTCGTGAATGTCATACGCGTTTACGAGATGTAGATTTTAATTGTTAATTTAGAAATTGTTCAGATCAGTTTTGTGACAACCCGGCTCATCATGTGCTTCTTGACAATTTGTATGCTGAGATCGTGGGTGCATTAAGTGTCTCGGCCGTGATTGGAAGCGAAAGTAAAAAACGTAGTAGAAAAGGTCCACGTATTATGGGGTGGAATAGACACGTGAGTGTGGCTCATAGGGAGGCCAGGACAAAATATGTAGAATGGGTGTCCTGTGGTAAACCTAAGTCTGGACACGTGTACAATGAGATGTGTGAGAGTCGGAAATTCTTTAAATCGCGGCTTAAGTGGTGCCAGGATCACCAAGAACAAATTAAAATGGATGCTCTAGCAAAACAACATACCAAGGGTGATTTTAAGGCTTTTTGGAAAGCTACCAGTAGGGTTAATATTCGGCCTGGCCGGAAGGCGAGCGCCGCATCTCCAAAATTCCGGCGAGTGTATAGGGCGTGAATGAACCGAAGGCCATCGCGGAACTTTTTAAAAATCACTTCCGCGTCCAACCACGACCTAAACCAGTGAGGAGCGTGTTTGATATTGGGACCAAAATGGAAAGGGGATTAACTAGGTTTACCGCTAAAGCGGTGGAGAAAGCAATTAAATCAATAAAAAGAGGTAAGTCCCCTGGACATGATGGATTCAGTATCGAGCATCTCCAAAATGCCGAACCACATATCTCGCGAGTACTTGCCATGTTTTTCTCACTATGCGTGAGTCACTCGTATCTTCTCTCCGACCTCATGAGGACTGTAGTAGTGCCTGTAGTGAAGAACAAGACTGGAGACTTATCAGATACAAACAACTATAGGCCTATATCGCTTGCGACCGTGATAGCAAAAGTGTTTGATGCTTTGCTTAATGTGCAGTTGGGTCGTTGTCTATCTCCATGACAACCAGTTTGGGTTCCGGCCGCACTTGTCAACGGAGAGTGCGATACTGTTACTTAAGCATGTCGTCAGATACTATAACGATCGTAAAACGCCCGTCTACGTATGGAAGATGGGCCGGTGAAACATCTAGTGACTATAGGTTGGAGTGCGGGGTGAGGCAGGGGGGATTGACGTCTTCCTCACTCTTCAACCTGTACATGAACGCGCTTATTGAGGGGCTCAGCAGCCAGCAAATCGGCTGCCATGTTGACGATATATGTGTCAATAACTTGAGCTATGCGGACGATATGGTCTTGCTGAGCGCGTCAGTTTGTGGTATAAGGACACTTCTGAGGTCGTGTGAGGAGTATGCGTGTGACCATGGGTTGCAGTACAATGTGACCAAAAGTCAGTTTGTTGTCTTTGAGGCCGGGTCACGTAGAATTGATAGCGTACCATTTATTTAAATGGGGTAGCCTTAGAAAGAGTGGAACAGTTTAAATATCTGGGCCACATAGTTCGGTCTGACCTTGGGGACAACGCTGACATCGAGCGGGAACGAAGGGCGCTATGTGTCAGACCTAACATGATCGCCCGTAGGTTCGCGCGGTGCTCCAGGGATGTGAAGAGAACGCTTTTCAGAGCCTATTGCACTTCGCTTTACTCATGCGGCCTATGGGCGAATTATACTCAGAAAGCGTACGACGCCCTTCGAGTCCAGTTTAACAACGCTTTTAGAGCGGTGATGGGGCTGCCGCGGTACTGCAGCGCGTCGGGCATGTTCGCGGAGGCGCACGTGGCGTGCTTCCACGCGAGCATGCGCGCGCGCAGCGCCGCGCTCGTGCGCAGAGTCCGGGACAGCCGCAACACCGCCCTAGCCATGATCGCCGAGAGGTACGATTGCCCATATATTCGGCACTGTTGTAGTCGGCACGGCGTAGTTAGTAAGATAGAACGTAGGTATTAATAATGTATAATCTTAATTTTTTAATCTTAATTTTATTTTATTTTGTTGATGTTTTTATTTTGTATCATGATTATATTATTTGTGAATATGAGCTGTAACTGCTTGAAATAAATGATTTGAATTGAATTAAATTAATACCTAGCTAAAGCTATTTCAAGAAAAAAAAGGTACAAATTATGCAATCGATTTCTATTTCTATGAAAGCCGATTTTCAGCCCACAGTGCGTCGCCATATTTAACGTTGATCATTTCGTTAGTTATGCGTGGTGCAACCCACCCTTAGTTGTTAAGGGGCTGACAATAGCTAAATTTCCTCCCTTACTTTTTCAGCACGAGTCAAAGAGAAACACTGTGTTACGATTAGTATGGGAGCTCTAAATAAATGGGAGCTATAAATAAATAAATATTATGGGACAATCTTACAAAAATCAACCTAGTCCCACAGTAAGCTCAATAAGGCTTGTGTTGTGGGTACTAGGCGACGATATATATAATAGACACGTACATACAAATACTTAAATACATAGAAAACATCCATAACTCAGGAACAAATACCCGTGATAAACACACAAATAAATGCCCTGACCAGGATTCGAACCCGGGACCTCCTGCTTTATAGGCAGGGTCACTACCGACTAGGCTAGGAGGCCGTTAAAATATGAATTAAAAAAAAACGCACTAATTGATAAATACCTCTATAAAACAACGAAGTTTTTAGTGTGGTGGAATTTTGTCCTTAGTTACAGACGTATAAGTCAAGAAACTAAAGACATACAACTGTTTAAAGCTAATTTTACGATGTAACTTTGGAATTATTTTCTATCGAGCCGATTTCGTCCACTCGTGTATCGGAATTAACGAAGTTCTTTCAAATATAACGAATATTAACAATTGATTTTTACTTTCCCAAAACAAGTAGTTACAGCTAAAAACTGTTTAAGTAAAGTCAAATTGAAGGTCATTGGGTGTTGTCAGCCTCTTAAGAAAACGCGCCCTGTCTAGACTATTTGAACACTTCGCTCAATTAGGTAATTTTGCTGCTAATATTGCATGTTTATAAATACAAAAACTTCTAAACTCATAATCGGATACTTTGCATACTATGGTCCGACACTTCCCCTTGGTATGTTTCAGGGTTCCATAGCCAAAATGGCAAAAACAGAACCGTTCTTCCGTCCGTCCGTCCGTATGTCACAGCCATTTTACTCGGAAACTATAAGACGTATCTAAATAACATTTTAACATGAGGTGTAATTTGTATGCCGCTACTTAGCTTTGTAGTAAAATTGCAAAAAAAATATTATTCGGCCCCCCCCGAATATGATCTATTTTCTGTTACAGTATTTCTGTTAGGGCTAGTGGTTGCCCAGAACGGCCTTCGGCCGTGCGGCTGCAGACCGGTCTACCAGTTTTGTGCCAACGACTATGAGACGTACCACAGCATTTGCGAGTACAAGTGCAAACATCCCTCCACCCCGTTCCAAACCTGGTATATACTGTACGATGGGCCGTGCGTTTATGAGCTGGAGATTACAACGACGCGGAGAACTACAACTGAGACGATAGTGACCACCACTAAGCAGTATGAGTCCTATGAAATTGAAAATAGTCTTAACGGAGGATAGTCAATTAGTTTAATCATATTGTATATGTCATGTCACACTAAATTTACGTGAGGCACTCAAAGAAGTTATGCGAATTCAAAATAAATGATTGTAGAGTAATTTTGGTTTTATTTATATCGTTTCGATCATATGATTAATGTACTCGAGTAAAAATAGTGTAAGTGTCCCAGTGAATGAACACTGAAGATTTTTTTATTTAATTATACTTTATTAATATTACATTATATAATATAATATATACTTATTGATGGGCCGGCTTGTGCTAAACGTATGTTTAGCCGTGCGATGGCCAGGTCATTATATTTATTATAAAGCCTAGTCGGTAGTGACCCTGCCTTCGAAGCAGGGGATCCTGGGTTCGAATCCTGGTCAGGGCATTTATTTGTGTGTTCATCACAGATATTTGTTCCTGAGTTATGGAGGTTTTCTATGTATTTAAGTATTTATCCATATTTATCTATTATATATATCGTCATCTAGTACCCATAACACAAGCCTTATTGAGCTTACGGTGGGCCTAGGTCGATTTGTGTAAGGTTGTCCTATAATATTTATTGCGTACTGTGAAAAAAAATCGAAACGTAGTAACCTACCAAATCTGCAGTTGTTAGTAACTTACGGTTATATTTATTTTAATTAAACAAAATTGAAGTACATAAACATTTGAAAACTATATCCAAGTTGAAGAAAATTATGTTCATTATTAACATTATAGTTTTTTTTCAAAACTTGGAAGGTTTTTCGTCTGTAGTGAACAATTTCGTTTTTGTGGGTTATATTACGTGTTTGCTTTCCGGGGTCGATATATATTATGTCGCACCAAATTTACGTGAGGCACTCAAAGAAATAAAATATTGTATGGTAGTTTCGTTTTCGACAAGGACCGTTTTGAGCATATATTGTACGTTGGGGTCGGAACAGTGGCTCGGCCTAATTTATACATAGGTTCGGGCTTGTACTGTATCTATAATTGGTAATTATGCAAAAATGTATACTTACGTCTGGCATAATATGTGCCCTCACAGTGTAAATAATATAGGGTAAAACAGGGTATTCACTTAAATGCACGTCTCATGCTTATCTCTCTGTCAATTTGCTCGAGAGAAAGCCTCTGAGGGTTTTTTAGTATATCCATTAAGAAAGGAATCCTAAATATAAACACGGATGTGATAATAAACTCATGTCCATACACCTAACCTACCATCAACATGTTGATCCACTTTGTACCTACCTTTGAGAGTTGCGCCATCTTAGACCTAAGCGCCTTTTTGAGTACTTTGATGCTTGATGCTGTCAAAATTAATGACTACATTTCATGAAATTCCCCGCTTCTACTATTCAAGCCTTTATTTCAAAATAAAATATAGTGAGCGCATATGTTACACGTAGAAGTTACTGGAATAAAAATAAAAACCTACTTTCAGTCAGACATTGGGATCCCCGAAACAAAAAATCCTCTAGTTAAAAAAATCTTGTGGACTGGACGCTTACCGATAGGTTCATTCGTGTTCGCGTATCGAGACCTTCCTAAAAGTGAATATATTGATAAAACATAGCTATTATTTACTCCAAATTTGCCATTGTACCACTGACTGAACCTGCCTGTACCACTGTTGGGAAACTTACCCTATACTATGTAATTGATTTATTTTCTATTTAATTATGTACACGTTAAAGTTACCAAGTTAAATCGCTTCTAATTACTAGTACAGTTAGCAGCAGAAGTGACTTGCTTGACACATGCTTGTTTTCTTAACAATAAGGTTTTGAAAAGATCATCTGAAACACTGTACGTGCTCTTGACGGTACGAACACTAATACAATATAGTGGAAGCTTTGTAGTTGATTATTATTTTATGGCAAACTAAAGTAACGCAAACAATGCATACCAACAACAACGCCATTTGAACAACCGCAATGTTAATCCCATTGCAGGCATTGCGTAGGTTCACTAAGTTGCGGCTATACCTAACCTCAGCTAGTGAATCAGTATGTTATAGTTTTCCCAAATGTGTGTTTAAACATATAATACCATTGATCGAAAAATTGAAACATGCAAATATTGAAATTTAGTAACTTCAGAAGGACAGTTGATGGAATATTTAAATAAGACCAGAAATGTGATCAAGCGGAGTTACTACGGGACTAGTGGCGCCGCTCGATCCGCTCCAGATTTACAAACACACGTGCAACAACGCAACGTCAAGTTTACTTGTGCTGTGCAAAAGAAATTTATTTTACATTTACATTAGTGATTGACTGAGTCCAAATCCATTATCGATTAAAATAATGGAAATTATTTTACTTGAAAATGTTGATAATATGAATATTACTATTTATTTTTCGTATGGCTACATGTCACTGGATATAGATAGGCATTTCTTCCCTGGGGTAGGAGTAGTGGGAAAGCAGATGATGAAGAAAATCCAGTGAGTGCTGCGAGGTCCAGAAGGAAGGTGGAGCTGCCAAGTTTGTTACTCTTTTAGCACCACCCAGGGATCACGTGTAGGGCTGTCTAAGGTGTTTCCTATGGACGTAGAGTAACATTGATCCCCAAAAATGTACATATACATATATATTTATAAAATGTTACTATAATATATACATATAAAAGTCGGGGGAAAACTTTGAAAAGGTAAACATTCGAATGTTTGGCAGTCTTATTCCAATATGTACTTGACATACTATTTGTTAACTCTGTTGCTATGGTTTAGATTAAAGGTGTCAATATATGACCCAGTGTTAAGAATTAAGACGTTTATCCTACTTAACATTAGTACACTTTTCTTTAATAAATGCTACTTTATAAAAGGCATTCATTAGGTTTAGTTAATAATTATCTTGACTTCAACTTAATGCACAAATAACAATTCACACATTATACGCGTTTTTTGTATGAAGATCGATGTTCTTGTATCGAGGTTTCACTATAATTTAATCTATTGCAGAGTCCTGTCAATCAAGATGTGCATAACTTACATTTTATACTATTAATACCGGTTTAAACTTCAAGTACCATCTTTTTCCACCTTGTGAGGGGTCTACCGACGCTGCGCCTTCCGGTTCGTGGTCGCCACGGCCATCGGTTCTACGAGCAATGTACCCCGCCCACTGGCAAATTGTCATATTATAGTATATTTATTTTACCTCTGCTTTTACTGTTTGGAACTTGTATTTTATGTGGTTCTTTATTTTGAGGTGTGCAATAAAGTGTATTTATGTTTATGTTTGTGTTTATACTGATTAGTTTTTTTCTCTTGTTTTAGTAATGTGTGCTCGAGTGTACGCACACATTAGTTACACAATTTGCCTTAAAAACAGCCGATAGTTTTCTCAATCCTGCGCCAGTACTCGAGGTGAACATGAAGTCTATAATGGCGCTTGGTTTCAGTAAGTACATCATTCATCGGTCTCAATATTTCTTCAATACTCGTAAATACCTAAATACTTCCAGATATTTGTTTCACGTTTTTTATTGACGGTGGAGCACGCTTACCTATGAGGTACCTATTTACTCTCGCTTTGAAGAGACCTAAATTGTACTCAAGTGGAAACACAGACTCGGGCAGGCCGTTCCACTCCTTGGCACTTCCTTGGAACGTTGAAGCGAAACGCTTCGTGCGTATATGTAGAATACCTAACATGAAGCGATGCCGGAGTCCCGATTGTCTGGTAGTCCGATGGTAAAATGGGGTCGGAGGAATAAGGTTGTGCAGATCCAGTGCAGGTTGTGGTAACTAATAAATAATATGTTCAGATTTACATACAAATGTAAAATAAAATGCCGGGCAAGCTTGCTTAACGCTCAGTGGACCTTGTTAAATGTACCTTACAAATATAACTTCAACTCGTACACAGTCAGCAGCAGAAGTAACTAAGCGGGCAAACTGCTCAAAATGAGCTAGACAAGACTCAGGGCCGGTTGAACCAAAGCGTCTGTTAACGTCAACATCATCGTTAAAAAATATTGTATGAAAAGTTTGACAGTTTTCTATGGGATGACAGCTCCGTCGCCATATTTAACGTTGATCAGTTCGTTAGTTATGCGTGGTGCAACCCACCCTAATCCCCTTATTCATAATTGGCCACTAAAGTTGAGAGATTGCTGATTATCGTTTGTCCCTTTCCCTCATATAGGGGGGCGCCCATTAATCGCGTCATATTGTATAGAGGGGGGAGGGGATCAAGAAAAAATCACCAATGATCACCACAGGGGGGAGGGGGGTCTGGACACATGTCACGTGTAATTTTTTTGGTTCTTTGTGCTATACTGTATTATGGTCAATAAAATAAAAGATATCAACTTTTAAATGAATCAATCTGTCAAAAGCAGAGTAAAATTGCACTAGCACTATGATTGTAAATAATTATTAATGGCATTTGACATATTATTTTGTGAAGTAGGTTTTTAGGGTTCCGTAGCTAAAGTGGCAAAAACATAACCCTTATAGTTTCGTTATGTCCGTCTGTCCGTCCGTCCGTATGTCACAGCTATTTTACTCGGAAACTATAAAACGTATTTTAATAAATATTTAAATATAAGGTGTGTTTTTGGATGCCGCTACTTAGTTTTGTAGTAAAATTTCTGAAAAATATATTTTAAGGAGGGGCACAATTCCATACATGTAATTATTAGTCAAAAACATTTTTTTTTACCAAATATCGACATGATGCACATTACTTACTCGATAGATCTTTCAAAATAACATTGAGGACTATTTGTTTTTTTTTTTATTTAGTGAATATTTTAAGGAAAAATCACCCCGTAAGTCTAAAAAACTTGTGTCCCCTGTCACTTTTGAACCGGAGCGGAGACCCAAAAAATATGAAAAAAATTGAGAACATTATCGGTTTAGGAATGAAGGACCACGAAACCGCGTGGTCCGACACGCAATTGGCCGGTTTTTTTCAATAAAAGATAATTTTATTTTATATGTATACATGTAGTTTCATTTTTTTACCCTTTTCTTGTACGTACGTTACGTAAGTAGGTTCACGTGTTAGAAGACTGTACTTACTTTAGTTAGCAAAAAATTACACCTCATATTGGATGGGGGGGGGGAGGGGTCTTGAAAATATCACCAAAGATCACCATGGGGGAGGGGGGGGTCTAAAACAAGCCAAAACCGTATGACGCGATTAATGGACGCCCCCAAGGTTGGACGGAAAGGGACAAACGATTATCAGGGGCCTCTTTACTTTAGTAGACGTTTATGAATAAAGGGGTTAGTTGTTAAGTGGCTGACAACAGCTAAATTCCCTCCCTTACTTTTTCAGCGCGAGTGAAAGAGAAACACTGTGTTACGAGTAGTATGGGAGCTCATTGTAAATTTTGCAAAAAGATGAATAAAAAAAACTACGCATTTATTGATTAGTGTGGTGGAATTTTGTCCTTAGTTACAGACGTATAAGTCAGGAAACTAAAGCCATACAACTGTTTAAAGCTTATTTTACGATGTAACTTTGGAATTATTTTCTATCGAGCCGATTTCATCCAATCGTGTATCAGAATTAACGAAGTACTTTCAAATATAACGAATATTAACAATTGATTTTTACTTTCCCAAAGCAAGTAGTTACAGCTAAAAACTGTTTAAGTAAAGTCAAATTGAAGGTCATCGGGTGTTGTCAGCCTCTTAAGAAAACGCGCCCTGTCAAGACTATTTTAACACCTCACTCAATTAGGTAATTTTGCTGCTAATATTGCATGTTTATAAATACAAAAACTTCTAAACTCATAATCGGATACTTTGCATACTATGGTCCGACACTTCCCCTTGGTATGTTTCAGGGTTCCATAGCCAAAATGGCAAAAACGGAACCGTTCTTCCGTCCGTCCGTCCGTATGTCACAGCCATTTTACTCGGAAACTATAAGACGTATCTAAATAACATTTTAACATGAGGTGTAATTTGTATACCGCTACTTAGCTTTGTAGTAAAATTGCAAAAAAAATATTATTCGGCCCCCCCCGAATATGATCTATTTTCTGTTACAGTATTTCTGTTAGGGCTAGTGGTTGCCCAGAACGGCCTTCGGCCGTGCGGCTGCAGACCGGTCTACGAGTTTTGTGCCAACGACTACGAGACGTACCACAGCATTTGCGAGTACAAGTGCAAACATCCCTCCACCCCGTTCCAAACCTGGTATATACTGTACGATGGGCCGTGCGTTTATGAGCTGGAGATTACAACGACGCGGAGAACTACAACTGAGACGATAGTGACCACCACTAAGCAGTATGAGTCCTATGAACTTGAAAATAGTCTTAACGGAAGATAGTCAATCAGTTTAATCATATTGTATATGTCATGTCACACTAAATTTACGTGAGGCACTCAAAGAAGTTATGCGAATTCAAAATAAATGATTGTAGAGTAATTTTGGTTTTATTTATATCGTTTCGATCATATGATTAATGTACTCGAGTAAAAATAGGGTAAGTGTCCCAGTGAATGAACACTTAAGATTTTTTAAATTTAATATTACATTATTCATATTCATATTCATTTATTTCGTAAATGCACAGATACAATACACGTCAAAAGAAAGAATAAAATTAAAATTTATACTAAAATTAATACTAGTGAGCTATTATATAATACTAATTCGCGATTTATAACAAAAGTCAAACGATGTCAATTCTGATTACAATATAGCTACTCATTTATAATTAAGATAATTTTATGTCACATAATTCTCTAAGGTCAAAGAAAGCATTTTCAATACAAAAACCAATAACAATTTAATATAAATTATTTGTATTATACAAATACAAATAATTTATTCGTAACGCCAAGGCACAGGTCAGGGTTAGGTCTAGGAAATACATTAGGTATTGCGGATTGTTCAATAAGTAGGTAGGAGTGCGATTTTTGAATCTCACCAAGTGACTAATTCTCACCGATGTGAGTGATTTACTATCGGAAATCACTCACATCGGTGAGAATTAGTCACTTGGTGAGATTCAAAAATCGCACTCCTGGTACATAAGTATTCGACACAACAATTATACAGTCTAAGTTATTAAACTCATTAAGTAGGAAGCTCATACAATTCATGCACTGAATAAAACGTATGGTCAAGGAGCCACCTACGTAGTTTTAGCTTAAAGGCCACTATGGAAGCCGCATCCTTTTTAATTGTGTCTGGCAGTCTGTTATATACAGACGGGCCCATCACATACACCGACTTCTCCGACTTCCGTAGGTAATATAATATATACTTATTGATAGGCCAGCTGGTGCTAAATGTATGTTTAGCCGTGCGATTACCTGGTCATTATATTTATTATGAAAATATAGACATCTAATGTTCAAAGGATCACAATGACATGTTGTTAGTAAAATTTCGGCAAACCGGCTTGGTTTTACATTAGATGTGAATACTTTTTGCAGTAGGAGAACTGGGTTGCGAGACAGACATTTTTGTACATATCATTTACAAAAGAAGTTAGAATTATTTTCTAACTTTTATAATTAAAAAAACTACTAACGTGATGCCTCAATGCTGGCAATTCAGTTTGTATTCACGAAACCTGTACTTTCTATCGTCGAATGTGCCTAGTGTATCTTGACCTTCATAGTCACTATCCTTGCTTACATGGGTCATATTTTAACTAAGTATAGCCTCCTCGAAGCGTTCTCTTCGGAAATACTTGTCGCAGTGCAGCGAGTTATAATGTTTGCGTACTGTGAAAAAAAAAATCAAAACTTAGTAACCTACCAAATCATTTGTAGTAACTTACAGTTATACCTATTTTAATTAAACAAAATTGAAGTACATAAAAATTTGTAAACTGTATCCAATTTTGAGTAAGTAAACACATAAACACGATAGTTTTTTTTAATTTAAAACTTGGAAGGTTTTTCGTCTGTGGTGAACAAGTTCGTTTTTGTGATGTAACGGTTTACCGTTATATCAGTTATATCTAATAAAAATCCTATAAAGTAAAATGAAACCACAAACTAAACAAAACTACAAATTACTATAAAAGACTAAATTAATACCTACATATACATTAAAAAAAAAAAACCGGCCAAGAGCGTGTCGGGCCACGCTCAGTATAGGGTTCCGTAGTTTTCCGTCCGTCACAGTAAGTGTCCCCACTTAAGAGTTAATAACACCGCCATGTAGGATATGATATGAGAGTTCCACGTACAGCGACATCTATCGGCAAATTAAGTAAACTATTGCGCGCGAGCTTAAAGTATGGAAGATGATTTTTATGGAATAATTCTTTATTGCGTGAACCGATTTTCACCGTTTTTACTTTATTTGAAAGCACGTCATTTCATTGTAATTTTGTAGAAATTACAGGTACAATAAACACCTGCTTATACGGTTAAATTACAAACTTAGTTTAGAAATTATTTTGTAAGTTTTTTTCAAAAACTATTCATCCTATCAAGTTCAAAATAATTTTCCTAGAAAGTTTTTATAAAGTTCTACTTTTGAGATTTTTTTCATATTTTTAAAACTTATGGTTCAAAAGTTAGAGGGGGGGGGACGCATATTTTTTTACTTCTGGAGCGATTATTTCCGAAAATATTTACATTATCGAAAAATGATTTTAGTAAACCCCTATTCATTTTTAAATACCTATCCAACAATATATCACACGTTAGGGTTGAAATGAAAAAAAAAATCACTCCCCACTTTACGTATAGGGGAGGTACCCTAATAAAATAAAAAAATCCACTTTTTATTTTACCACTTTTTCGGCGTGATTGATATACATATTAGTACCAAATTTCAGCTTTCTAGTGCTAACGGTCACTGAGATTATCCGCGGACGGACGGACGGACGGACGGGCAGACATGGCGAAACTATAAGGGTTCCTAGTTGACTACGGAACCCTAAAAAAGAAATCTTAACCACTAATAAATAACGCAAAATAAATCTCGAACAAACAGAATTGACGACTGCATTTATTTTGTTATTAGTTAAAACTAGATGCAAATACAAAGGACTACGTCACCTGCTCGCGATAAGCGGCGTGCACTGGCCAGCTAATAATGGACAATACGCGGCCGCGATTCCTACCACGGCTACGACAGCGAGAGTTTTAACCAGCCAAATACCTATATACGATTTTAAAATTTAACACAAAATGGAGTGACAAATTTTTTACATGGTGTTAAATAATTCTAAACTCAATGTGTGATGTTAAGTTCCCCAAATAGGGTGAGTGTTTGAATATTATTACTTAGAATAAGGTAGGTAACATAAGTAGTTATTAAACATTTACTTTATGCAGCTTTATGCCATCATTATACATTTTGTTCTTACTACATATAAATTTTTCACTATCTGCTTATTAATAGCAGTGTTTTACCTTACAATAAAACACTTATTAATCGAAATACTTTATTTGAAGCCTGTTAATTATTTGAGAGAGGCAATATTGTTTGTCGTGACGTGACGGTTGCTGATTGGTCGATACCCACACCTTTCTTCCCTCCACCTAGTTCCAGCTTTGGCTACCAGGGGTCGTGGCAACGGAGGGCGCTGGCGAGCGCGCGACCCGTCATTGGATCTCAAATTTACAGAACCCTGTTTCAAAAATAATGGAATGATTCAATGCATATAATAGGTTTACTATTTTTTCTTAATACTTACTGAAGTGATGTTAATGTACCTATGTTTTATACTTAAGCAGTGCTTTAACTGACATCGAAAGTGAGAGAATAGACTTACTTATGCAGTGTTTTAAGTGACATGGTGATGTCAGTAAAGTGAATCATTGCATCTTTCTTCCGCCATGCAGGATTAAAAACCCAGGCTTCAAATAAAGTATTTCGATTAATAAGTGTTTTATTGTAAGGTAAAACTCTGCTATTAATCTTCTGTCCTTTATTTGAAGCCTGTTAATTATTTGACATCTGTCTGTTATCGCCTGGTGGCTAGACGCCAATGTGAACAAGTTATTAAGGATGACCTGTGTGTTACTCAAATATGAGTTGATAATTTAAATAACTTAGGTTTGTAATATTAGGTTTCCTGTCCTCCAAGCCGCTTTGATCTATGATCTTCGCAAAAATATAGGTGTTGTAGCACAAAGGTAAGTGGGATAGGAAACCTGTTATTTCTAGACTGAACGAGAAAGGGTATTAGTCTGGTGTCATGTAAATTAAACGTCAACTTTATTAATTCAATGCTTGTTTATTGACTGAAACTAGGATTTCTCAATAAATATAATTATAATTTCTTCCATACTATAATTTTTCTCACAATTATAATTTATACTCAGCGTAGTATCATAACATAACATAATTAATAACAGCTCCAGAAGTCTTAAAATCGATTTGTACTTTGAGCAATAATATAAATAACAACATCTTCACAATGATAATCAGATGGTTATTTACTACGATACTGGCTATCTGCAAAGATTTGGCGATACGACCAAAACCATATATTGGTAGCAAAACATTTTCAGCCATGATAATAACATATAGGCTGTAATAACATTATTTATATAAGCTATGAAATTTAACCACACATATTTTGTAATCCAAGACTGGTAAGCGACGTTACATATGAGTTGGAAGTGAAGCATAACTGATATTCTGTTGCTATCATGTTACTAGTTTAAACAGTATTCTATGTGTGTCTAGGGAGTGATTATTTACATAAACAATAAATGATAGACAGAAATTCACACACTTTATGTACATACTGACTACATGGTCAAGGTTGGTTAACTTATTGATTCCCTCAATGATAATTGATGCGTGTGAATAACATGATAAACTAAAATAAATGTATACTGAATGCAATGTGTTTTTAGTTTTGTTTGATTCTTTTTCCCCTGATTTCAGAGTTGATTATTAATTTAAAAACAAACACTACAATCAAATATTAGCAATCTAATTATGGCTTATTAATTATCCACAGGAGCAAAAGATTTTGTTACTTCAGAGGCAGGTGCTAGTGGCCTAATCTCTTTACAGTAAAACTTAGAGAATGTGTTTTGTGAACGCCAGTTTCCACGAGCTAGGATTTCATCTAATGGGAAATCTTGAACCCAGTTTTTTGATGCTACTGCTGGGCGTACGCTGCCCAGACTTGCTCGGATGCCTGCGTCCAGCAGTACTTTTTTGATCCAGTTCGCGATACGAGTAACTGTACGCGAAGCGCCCTTAGGGGGTCCTCCACCAGCTGTTATAAACAGGTTATCTGATTTACATATGCTGCGTCTCTCAGCTGACAAAGACATGACTTTTTCAATCCAAAAAACTGGGTCTAAGTTTTTACAATCCTTATTTCTAAATAAACGCCAACCCGATTGTCTTTTTGAAAACGAGTCAGTTTTCGATCCAAATATTGGCCAAAAAATTATGGAATTTTCAGACGTGAAACAATAATTGTCATTTATGGATAATAAAGTTAGATCGTGAACTCTACGCCCTGAGCATAACAGGAGTAAAATTGCAGCTCTCTTTGAACAATCATAAAGGCTATCTTCCTTTACAGTGTCATTACTTAACCTTAATATATTAAATTATCAGTATCCCATATAGGTGGTTTGTTAACTTTAGGAGTTTTTATCGCGATAGCCTTTAATGCATGTTTAACGAGAGCGTGAGATGCTAGGTTAACTTGCTTATCGGGATCCGTTAAGGTAACGACTGCGGATTTATAGACTAGGATTGTGGCATATGACAGCCCTATTTTTTGATGTAAATCAATTAGAAATTTGGCAAGGTCTGCTCCTGAGGGCTTGACAGTGTCAACTTTATTATCTCGGGACCAAGAGCACCACCGCTCCCAAGCCGGTTTGTATGTCCTTCGCGAGGATTCTCGCCAGCTAGAAAATAATAGGTCTTTTGGTTCCTCAGACCATCGCTTTACGCTGTCCGTCCACCCCCACATTTCCATACTTCGAAGGTCATCTCTTGGACCTGCGGCGGAGGCTGGCCCGTGTTCATGTCTATCAGAACCTCCTCTAGAGCAAATATTGTGAACGGTGGAGCCAGGGCTCGATTCTTGAGGTCGGGCCTCCAAAAAAATTTCGGCCACCGGGGCGCTACTACTAAGTACGTCCCTACAGCCGTATTCATGTGAGACAGTACCTGAGGTATTAGGAATGGGGACAGCCAGGCTAGTCGATAGCGCCAGGTTTGGCTGAACGCATTGTGAAATCGGGCGTGGTAATCTGTCACATCTAGGGATACATAATTGGGGACAACATGGGCCCTCGCCGACGCAAACAAGTCTATCACCGGGGTGCCCCACTTGGCGAATATCTTCTGTGTTATTTGGGAAGCAGATGCCATTCCGGAGGGACAGATAGGCGAGAGAGACGGTCTGCCTCGCAATTTAACCTGCCCGGGAGATAGTAAATCTGAAAATGGATGTTCCACTGATCTACTAGATGGAAGATTTTGTAACATAGGTTCATCAGGGCCAGTGATCGAGTTCCCCCTTCGTTCCTCAGGAATGCTACTACTGACTTGTTGTCGCTTTGTATCATTAGAGACGAATTGGCCAAATGGTGGCAACGTTTTAGTGCATACAAAATTGCGAGCATTTCCTTTTGATTTGAGTGGAGACGGGTCTCGGCTAGAGACCATCGCCCTCCTAATTCCACATTGTCTATTTGGGCCCCCCATGCTAGCAATGACGCGTCGGTCACTAGGTAATGACTGGTTGGGGGATAATGGATCATAGACTCTTTGTTGAGATTTTTTAGCCACCAAACTAATTCGAGCTGCACACTCTTTGGAATTGGGAACCGGTGGTGACTGGGCTGGTTTAGAAGATTGTGGCAATATTTCAATAGTGCCCTGTGATTCAAGCGCGCCGTCGCACAACTGAAAAACTGGCAAAGTTTAGAGAACCTACGAGACTCTGAATCTCGTTTAAGCAGGCAGCGTTGAGTTTTAGTAACCTTTCTATTTTTTGCCTGAGGGTTGCACATTTGTTTCCCGGTAGATATTTTTTGTTGGTATGAGGGTCCCAACATATTCCAAGGTATTCTATGACCCTTTGAGGAGCCAGAATAGATTTGACTCGATTTATTTGCCAGCCTAACTGTTCTAGGGTTCGTACCGTTTCCAGAGCTTGACTTTGTAAGGTTTGTGGGTTCTGATTTGCTAACAGAAAATCGTCTAAATATACCAAGATTCGATATCCTTTCTCTCTTAGGGTCTGCGCGACCCAGTTGGTTAGAGAAGCGAACATTTTTGGCCCGCAAGCCATACCCATTGGTAAACAGGTCATTTGCATTAATTGGCCGTTGAAAATTAGTCTGAGAAAGCGTTTGTGACTTTCTGCAACTGGCAGATGGAAGTAGGCATTTGATAAGTCTATTTTTACAAGCCAATCTAGGGGCTGCAGAAACGCCGGGACTCGATGCATGCTTACCAGATTGAACTTTAGGGCCGGTAGGAACAGATTTAACCTTTTTAAATTGAAAATTGGCCGATACGACCCGTCGGTTTTGAGGCTCAAAAACATGGGAGAGACAAAGCTGGGGCCATAGTTTGCGGGTTCTAACACTCCCATTTTTAATAACTTTATTATGGCCTCCTGCATTTCGGCAGAGTAGGGGGTCTGCAAGTTGAAGTTCGGCATCGAAAGAGGGGCCTTGTGTGAAATGGGATTCGGAACCCTTGAATCAATTTTATTAATACTGGAGGGGCATTTAATGACTCCCATTTTCCTACAAAATTCCTTAGTTGCCCCGCTCGAAAACAGTGCGAGTCAGAATTTCCTCTTTTCATCAAAGTCCCTGCGCGGAACGCCTGGGCCAGCTTGGCGCCCTTGGGCGCGGGCATTGGCCTGATAGGTATACCCCCCTCGGGATCTCGGTAATCCGCCTCTTTGGCGAGGTGCCTTAAATTGGGAACTCGTGATTGGTCTCGTTTGCCGAAACGAGCTTGATGGCCACCCTTTTGGCAAACCATTGTAATTGCCTTGCGCAGGCAAAGGTAAGTAGGCACTGTAGGCCGGCCTAGGTACATTCACAAAATATGCGGATGGGTCATAAGCACCTTGCGCAGGTACATTAAAGTTACATTGATTTAACCCTGCTTGCGCAGCAGGTTTGTTCGGTGGCGGTCGGACCGGCCAAAAAGATTTTGCAACTCCCCCGTTTTTTTCGATAGCTGAGACAAGGCCTCTTTTTGAAAAAGAAATTGAGAGCTTGGAGGGATCCTCCTCAACGATTCTTTAACAAACTTATCCTTCACTGAGCGGAGAATGCTATCACGTCTCTGTTGAATAAGGTCAGCGCGGCGACCACAAGTTAATTGTAACACATCATTAGAAATTTTTTGAAAGTTACCCTCTATAAATAGCTCTTTAACTTTACTTTGCAAGGCCTGAGGAGTCACATCTGCAGTGCATCGGAACCACGTTACTAAATCATCAAGGCAGGCCTGGGCAGCCTCGCCTTGTTTAATCAGTGCTTCCGTTATAGCTGCAAAGCCCCGTTCAATAACGCTTAAATTCGAAAATTTATCGAAGGGCTTTAGTTCCTCATTCGTTTCGAGGTCTGTGAATGCCGGTTCGGAGCGGTAAAGCTTTTGCACTTCTGAATATCTAACATTAGACCATTTGTCCGAATCGAAATGCTGAACCGCGGATAGAAGGCTAACGTGAGCGGGTGAGGATTTCGGAATTGACGGTTCTTTTAAAACCGTGCTAAACGCAAATTTTAACGCGTTCTCAATAGCAGGCTCGGGCCGAGCTTCAGTTTCATTTTCGTACAACTCCCCGCTCACGTTGCCCTCTATTTCATCTTCCGAGCAATCGGATAGTGCCATAGGACCCCCTTGAAACATATCACTGATACACTGTTGAATTTGGCTAACCTGATTAGTTAACTATTGAATGGCATCGTCAGTACGCTGCCGCTTGCGCTTCGCCGCTGATTTCTTAGCTTTCCTTTTCAAATTTGGACGCTTGGGCGGCCCCACAGGAAGCGGCGGCTGTGACGATGGCCCCGCAGTTGGCTCCCATGATGGTGCCGCAGGAGTGGGTGTACAATCTTCCGAATCAGACGACGAACTAGTACTAGATGTACTTGTGTCCGACATCTTAAATTCTGTAAAATAACTAAGAATTATAATCACGAACGGTAACACCGTTAGAAATTTGAATTTTTAAAATCAGCATAGGTACTTACAAATTCCTTGAATTTGTAACAACCGTACGTATCGACAGACAAGACGCCAATGACGGGTCGCGCGCTCGCCAGCGCCCTCCGTTGCCACGACCCCTGGTGGCCAAAGCTGGAACTAGGTGGAGGGAAGAAAGTGTGGGTATCGACCAATCAGCAACCGTCACGTCACGACAAACAATATTGCCTCTCTCAAATAATTAACAGGCTTCAAATAAAGGACAGAAGATTAACAGTATTTTTCCTATCGTAATAACGCTGGAATTACCTAGCGTCTAAAACTTTCTAGAAACATGAGACTACCCACTTCATAAAAATCTTGTACGTTCTAGCTAAAATTATGCTTAATTTTAATTAGTTTCTTTGTGATTACATGCCTAATTGTAGTTACTCGTAATACGCATTAATAATGTTTTTAGTTTTTTTCTAGTTAGTACAAGTACATTTAGTATATTTAACTTCACTTTCTTCTTTGGTTAAAAAAAATAGTGATTTTGCCTGTGACTGTTTGCTTGGGGTTCACTAAACCAGCCTACTTCCATACTATTTAGCACATTAATTTGGCCTAAAAATCCGGATGTCGCAGTCACTTGTTCGAAATTTGACTTTTCTTGAAATGGCCTTTTGTCCGGAATTCCAGGGACCAAGTCTGGGGTTGAAATTGGAACTCACCAACCTGGATGCACGTGCTATACGTTCCCGAAGGTTCCCGCGCTGAGGACCTGGAACCACAGCTGGACTCGGCCACCTCCAAGTGTAACGATCCGCGGCGTAGTGCAGGGAAGTGACCCCTAACAAGGACTTGTTTCGCGCTTACTATTGTCTAATGCCAGCTCAGAAAAGGACTCACGACCTTGTTTTCTTTTAATTATTTTAATATATATTGTTCAACTTAATCCGGTTAGTTTTCTTACTTTTCTCTGCGGTCTACCCTACTTCATGCTACGCTTAATGTCACAGTGAGTTATACTTCGTGTTTGCTTTACAGCGTCGATATACAGTATGTGGCCTGTAACCCGAGCAAAAAATTAAAACGTAGGTTCTATTCCTGAAACTATAAAACTTTTGTTCAACCACTTAATATGGAGTTTTTAGATTGTCTCTTTTTCATACAAACTAAATAGTATTATTAATGTACGTTAAAATCCGTTCAATTGACATTGCTTGTCATGAGGCACTCTAAGAAGTAGCGCGAAATTGAAATAAAATATTGTATGGTAATTTAATTTTCGACAAGGACCGTTTTGAGCATATAGTGTACGTTGGGGTCGGAACAGTGGCTCGGCCTCATTTACACAGGTTCGGGCTTGTACACTGTAGCTATTTATAATTGGTAATTATATTAATTTGCCACTATACTTACGTATGACATAATATGTGCCCTCACAGTGTAAATAATATAAAGTAAAACAGGGTATTCACTTAAATGCTCGTCTCATGCTTATCTCTCTGTCAATTTACTCGAGAGAAAGCCTCTGAGGGTTTTTTTAGTGTATCTACTAAGAAAGGAATCCTAAATATAAACACAGTTGTGATCAAAAACTCATGTCCATTCGCCATATCAACAAAATCACAAATCAAAATCAAAATACATCAAAATGTTGATCCACTTTGTAACTTTGAGAGTTGCGCCATCTTGGACCTAAGCGCCTTTTTGAGTACGTTGATGCTTGAAGCTGTCAAAACTAATGCCTACATTTCATAAAATTCTCCAGTACTATCTCCGCATTCAAGCCTTTATTAAAATAAAATACAGTGAGCGCATATCTTACGCGTATTAGTTACTGAAACAAAAATAAAAAACCTACTTTCAGTCAGATATTTGGCCCCCGAAACAAAAAATCCTCTTAATAAAAAAACTCTTGTGGCCTGGACGCCTACCGATAGCTTCATTCGTGTTCGCGTACCGATACCTTCCTAAAAGTGAATATACTGATAAAACATTAGCTATTACTTTCTCCAAATTTTCCATTGTGCCACTGTTGACCAACTTACCCTATACTATGTAATTGATTTATTTTCTGTTTAATTATATACACGTTAAACTTACCAAGTTAAATCGCTTCTAATTACTAGTACAGTCTGCAGCAGAAGTGACTTGCTTGACACACGCTTGTTTTCTTAACAATAAGGTTTTGCCAAGATCATTTGAAACACTGTGACTGCTCCTGACTGTACGAACACTAGTACAATATAGTGGAAGCTTTGTAGTTGATTATTATTTTATAGCAAACGAAAGTAACGCAAACAATGCATACCAACAACAACGCCATTTAAACAACCGCAAAGTTAATCCCATTGCAGGCATTGCGTAGGTTCACTAACTTGCGGCTATACCTAACCTCAGCTAATGAATCAGTATGTTAAAGTTTTCCCAAATCTGTCTTTAAACATATAATACCATCGATCGAAAAATTTAATCATGCAAATATTTAAATTTAGTAACTTCAAAGGACAGTTGATACCACGAAATATTTAAATAAGACTGGAAATGCCATCAAGCGCAGTTACTACGGGACTAGTGGCGCCGCTCGATCCCCTCCAGATTTACAAACACTCGCGCAACGACAATAAATACAATCTAACGCACACATGCGCAACGTTCAACAAAGCCAAGCTCTCATTAGTCCATGGCTGACCCACATAAACGCAATGTCAAGTTTACTTGTGCTGTGCAAAAGAAATTTATTTTACACTAGCTGTGCCCGCGGCTCCGCCCGCGTGGAATTCGGTCTGTGTCAGTAAGCGGCTAATTCACCCCTAATTTCTCTCCCGCTACCCTGGAGGCGGAACTTGAAGTAAAGTTGACAGCTGGATACGCCAGAGGACAGTAGTCCTAATAAAATATTTTACAATTACCACTAAATGAAACTACACTCAAAAATGAATACTTTTTTTTATCATATTAATTTTTTTGGAATGACGACATAGAGTAGTACCTGTATATCGGACGATACAGGACACTTTTGTATTTATACGTTCATGTCCACGGCAAATATCATCCAAATCGATCCTAGTCTAAGCATGAAAGGCATGAACAGGCCCGGTTGAAATTGGGTAGGGGTGGTCACAAATGCAGAAATGATTTTTGAATGGGGGGAGGGGGTCCGCAAATTTAACTCAATTACCCCCCCCCCTTTTAGACGTTGAATTTTTATCGGCTTCGTTTAACCTGGCTGGGGATTTTCTTGAATTGGAATTAGTAATCCTTAAGGGGTGATTTCCGGGATAACCGGCCAAGAGCATGTCGAGCGATGCTCAGTGTAGAGTTTCGTAGATGCCACCCTGTTACAAAACATCCGTTCAAAAGGTCGTTTATTAAGGGATATTTGGCGGCGCTTACGTCATTTTACTATTCGGCACTTCCTTTCACTATGCGTTTTTGACTGATAATTCAAAAACGGCTAAACCGATTTAGTGCGAACGGTAACTGAGCTAGACCGCGGACAGACGGACGGACATGGAGAAACCATAAGGGTTCCTAGTTGACTACGGAACCCTAAAAAGAGATAAATAGTAGTTTATGTAACTGTTACGTAATGTTACGTAATAAAGCCTAATTATGTACAGAAACATACACTGCTTTACCTACACACATTAAAAATCCATTGAAACCATTAGAATGACCGCCATTACACCGCCATGACCAATCTTATTGCACCGGCGGTCGGGGCGGGGCGGATATTCATTACATTACCGTAGGTAATTAATTTTCATACGTTTTACCACACTGTCACAGATAATACACTGATGTTACGTTACTGGTTGCAATAATGGTGGTAATAACATACGGTTGTGAACGCGGAATAGAGGATTTATGATATTGGTGTAGATCAAGATATTTATTCTTCAATGTAAGCACATTACAATGCACTAATGAACGTCAAAGAAAAATAAAATATGTGAGTGTCGTGGAGCACGCGATTGGAACGAAGTTATGTTATTTTATATAAATATAGAATTTTTTTGCAATTTTTTTTTTTTGTATTTTTTGGAAATTTTGAAAATTTAGGAAATTTTTGAAAATTGTGCCATTTTTGGTATTTTCGTCATTTTTCACTTTTAGGTTCTCGACTTTTTTCACTTTTATCACTTTGTCACTTCTCACTTTAACTTTTCACTACACTTCACTTCACTTCACTTTATTCTATTGTATATATTTTTTATTTCATTCCATTTTACATGTTTCTCAATTGTATGGGTGTCGCGTTTTCGTGACGTGACGCTTTTTCGTGACGGTCACGTGACTTTTTTTCGCCTAGCCTCCCATCCGCGAACCGTCCGATAAGGAACTTCGTTCCAAAACTACCACCGGTTCTAACCCTACACCTCTGGCCCAAGAAGTATTATGACCGAAAAGAAACTCGATGGGACTTATTTTTTTCAAAACAGTAAGTAATACATTATTAGATCTTCAAGACACAAAATAATGCGTAGTTGTTCAAGAAGACATATCTAAACAGCTTGAGAGACAGATAATGTACCCATTGTTTAATTATAAAGAAAAATAAATCCTAATCTGACTGTTTCACAAAACGTTTGATATGTTTTCCTACCTAAACTAAGTCCTATAAATGTTAGAAGATTTTGTAGTAGTTTTTTGGTTTGGGCCATGCATATTTGTCCGTCATATATAGTCTTCGAACCTGCAATAACCCTTTGACATTCATGACATTTTCAAATATTTCTTAAAGGTAAATTTAAAGCATCGACGGGTGACATGTTATAAATATGAACACCTTGACCAAAAAATTACAAATTATTTCAATACCAAATTTCATCTAAATACGTACAGCGGTTATTGGTTCTTTCTTCCCCATGTAAACTTCCACCCCTTTTGCATCCGCTTAAGGGATAATTTCCGAGATAAAACTATTTTATTTCCTTTTCCAGAGCTCAAATTATCTCCATACCAAATTTTCATCTATATCAGTTCAGCGGTAAAAAAATCCTCATACCAACTTCCAACCCCCTTCTCACCCCCACAAGGGTTTGAAAACTATCCTATGACGTTTCTCGAGACTCAAATTATCTCGATACTCATTTCTATCTAAATCGTTTCAGCGGTTAAAAATTCTCCATACAAACTTTCAACCCCATTTTCACCCCCACCAGGGTTGATTTTTGGGATTAAAACTATATATTAACCTTTCCCGGGACTCAAACTATCTCTATACAAAATTTCATCAAAATACGTCCAGCCGTTTTCACGTGATGCGCGGTCAAATAAACAGACAAACAGATAAACAGACAAACAGACAAAAAATAAAAAAAATTGTTGTAACGTGTTCTGTTATCGATTCTGAGTATCCCCAGCCAACTTTTTTTCGATTATCTTCCATGTACAGACTTTCGACCCTCTTCAGCTTTATTATATGTATAGATTAAATCAGTGATTGACTAAATCGAAATCCAATATCGATTTTTTTGGAAATTATTTTACTTGAGAATGTTGATAATGTGAAAGTTACTACTAATTTATCGTATGGCTACATGTCACTGGATATAGCTAGGCATTTCTTCCCTGGGGTAGTAGTAGTGGGAAAGCAGATGATGAAGAAAATCCAGTGAGTGCTGCGAGGTCCAGAGGGACAGTGGTGCTGCCAAGTTTGTTACTCTTTTAGCACCACCCAGGGATCACGTGTAGGGTTGTCTAAGGTAACATTGATCCCCAAATAAATATATATATATATAAAATGTTACTATAATATATATTTATAAGTCGGGTGAAAACTTTAAAAAGGTAAACATTCGAATGTTTGACAGTCTTATTCCAATATGTACTTGACATACTATTTGTTAACTCTGTTGCTATGGTTTAGATTGAAGGTGTCAAGATATGGCACAGTGTCAAGAATTAAGACGCTTATCCTACTTAACATTGGTACACTTTTCTTTAATAAATGTTACTTTATAAAAGGTGTTCATTAGGTCTAGTTAATAATTATCGTGACTTCAACTTAATCCACAAAGAACAATTCACACATTATTCGCGTTTTTTGTATGAAGATCGATGTTCTCGTATCGAGGTTTCACTATAATTTAATCTATTGCAGTCCTGTCAATCAAGATACATAACTTACATTTTATACTATTAATACCGGTTTAAACTTACCATCTTTTTGTCAAATAGGACTTAAATCCCTTTAGCTGACTTTGCTTTAACTGAGTTAACAAATATTTAAATTTACCAAAAATTACATATTGTCATATTATATTATATTTATTTTACCTCTGCTTTTACTGTTTGTAACTTAACTTGTATTTTATGTGGTTCTTTATTTTGAGGTGTGCAATAATAGTAGTTTATGTAACTGTTACGTAATAAGGGTCCTTAAAATACGAGTCTGGTTTTATAAAACGAGCCGCAGGCAAGTTTCATAATAAGATCACACGAGTGTTTAAAGGCCTAATTACGTACAGTTGCAAACACTGTTTTATCTACACACATATTATAAATACTAATTGAAGTGTTCGGAAACCATTAGAATGACCGCCATTACACCGCCATGACCAACTCGATTGTGCCGGCGGTCGCGCGAGCGCGTGCCAGCAGGCTGAGAGGCGGGCATATTACCGTGGGTAATGAATTTTGATACGTTTTAACCACACTGTCACCTATATTACGTTACTGGTTGCAGTAATGATTTTGTTTTATTGTAAAAATGTTTACATGACATAACAGTTACATTACCAATGCGTCACGAAACTTAGACTAACAAACTAGAAATATGTACATTAAGTAACTCAAATAACTTGTAACAAACAAACAGATTATATTGGAACAGTAGAGCACCTATCATCCATCGCCTCACAGAATTTCAGACATTCATTACACACTGCCGCCCATCGCCAAGCAAACAAGTCGCACTCCGGTGTTGATACCAGGAGCGCATTCAGCTGTGAGAGTGCTCGGGGCAGCGGCGAGTTCCTGCACGACACTGTGCGCGCCGACGGCACGGCCAACAGGTTGCGGCGGCGCCGCGGTCTGAGGGCAATCCTGGGCACGTCCGGAACAAACAGTCGTACGAGACGCTCTACGAGTTCAGGACAGTCCGACTCGCCACGCAAGACACGACATGCTGCAATTAGCAAATGGTCATTTCGCCTGACCTCCAACGAGTTGTACCCAAGGGAGCCGAGTAGGAATTTTGTTGGGTAAAGATACGGGTAAAATCCGAACATTTTCTTATAAAGAAATCTTCTGTACCTTCTCAAGAAGTAAGGTATACGTCGATTCATAGGGGTTCTATACGATCGACGAAGTCTCTAGCTTACTCCTTACCAGAGCGTTGTAAACCATTTTTATGGAAACCGGGTCATGAAAATGGCGGAGAGTTCGGATCACGAAACCCAGTCTTCGAAAGCAGCTTTTAGCGAGAGATGAAATATGCTCGTGAAATAGAGCTGCGTGTCGAACACCACGCCAAGATCCTTGACAGAGGAGACACGATTTATTTGATTCAACCCAAGCAAATATTGCGCATGTATAGCCTTACTAGAGCGGCTGAATGTACACAGTGTACACACACAACATTTCGCAGGGTTAAAAAGAAGTTTATTTTCAATAAACATTGATGGTATTTACATGCGGTTTCCGAACGCGGAATAGAGTATTTATGATATTGGTGTAGATAAAGAGTATTTATGTTCATGTTTGTGTTTATAATACTGATTAGTTTTCTTCTCTTGTTTTAATAATGTGTGCTCGAGTGTACGCACACATTAGTCACACAAATCGCCTTAAACAGCCGATAGTTTTCTCAATCCTGCGCCAGTACTCGAGGTGAACATGAAGTCTATAATGGTGCTTGGTTTCAGTAAGTACATCATTCATCGGTTTCAATAGTTCTTCAATGCTCTTAAATACCTAAATAAATACTTCCAGATACGTTTCACGATTTTTTACGGTGGAGCACGCTTACGTATGAGGTACCTATTTACTCTCACTTTGAAGATACCTAAATTGTACTCAAGTGGAAACACAGACTCGGGCCGGCCGTTCCACTCCTTGGCAATATAAGTATTGTATGAAAAGTTTGTCAGTTTTCTATGGCTTTCATAGAAATAGAAATAGATTTCATAATTTGGACCTTTTTTTTATTGAAATAGCTTTAGCTAGGTATTAATATGTCCCAAAATAAGTCTGAGGTAATTTGGTTGGGAAAAAAAATAATTATAATAAAATAAAATAAAATATGTATGGAGCGAATGAGAAAAATCAAATTATATCCTAGATGTGATATATGATAAATAATAGATGTATGGAGCGTTTCGGACATATCAGATTTTCTTCAAATATAAAAAATAAACCGTTATATCCTCGCAGATGGTTAAAGTCCTAATTATTCTTCATTTTTTTCATACTCAATTTTTTTCTACCAGGTGCACTTTTTTTAAATCGATTTTAAAAGAAAAAAAAATTCAAGTTTTTTTTCAGAAATAGCTTTTACTCATTACTTTGACCATAATAAAAAAATCTGAGTCCATTTGAGTCAAAAACTTAGAAGCAGTGAGCTTTTTTTTCGAAATAGATGTATGGAAATATGAAAAACAAAACGTTATATCTTCTCAGGTGGTTATAGCACCAATTATTGCTGATTTTATGATATAAGTACTCACATTTTTTGACAGGTGCCCTTTTTTTAGGGTTCCGTAACTCGAAAGGAAAAAACGGAACCCTTATAGGATCACTTTGTTGTCCGTCTGTCTGTCTGTCTGTCTGTCTGTCAATACTATTTTTCTCAGGGACGCGTGGAGGTATCAAGCTGAAATTTATATCAAATACTCAGGTCTATTGTCCCTTGGAGCTGTGAAAAAAATCAAACTTAAAAGCCAACGCAATCAAAAGATACAGTCGTTTATGCTGCAAATTTTAGAGTTTTTCGGCACTAGCAAAACCTACGGGGTAGTTCCCGTGAACTCAGAAACTTGAAATTTGGTACGAAGTAACGTCATGTAGCATAGAGAATGGAAAAATTACAAAAAGTAGAAATTTTTAGTAAAATCATACAAAAGAATATTTTTTTTAATTTTAAACTTACTACCTTTTTCCTCGTAAACGCGTGGAGGTATTAAATTGAAATTCATGTCAAATACTCAGCCTATAGGATCTTTCAGATGTAGCAAAACCAAACTTTTATGTCAACGCAATCAAAAGAAATAGCAATTTAAGTCGCATATTTTGAAACTGAGTACTCGCAAGAAACTAAAAACCTAAAGGGTACTTCCCGTAAACTCAGAAACTTAAAACTTGGCACGAAGAAACTTTATATAGCACAGACAAAGGAAAAATTACGAAAAGTAGAAATTTTTAGTAAGATCATACAAAAAATTTTTTTTTTTAATTTTATACTTAGTACCTTTTTCCTCGTAAACGCGTAGAGGTATTAAATTGAAATCCATAATCAAATACTCAGGTCTATAATACCTTTAAGTTGTAAAGGTTTGTACGGAACCCTCAGAATCATTTTTATGGTCCACATAACGATGTGGACCATAAAAATGATTCTGAGCCTGTTTAAGTCAAAAACTTACGAGTAGTATTTTTTCTCGAAATTGATATTAGGATTTTTTTTTTAAATAAGGGCTAAAATGACGGATATTTATAATTTATTTATTTATGATTTTTTGATCCTATAAAATACAAGGAAACAAATCACTGACAAGTTAAATAATAAAATCAGTAATACGCGTATACAAAAACTATAAAGACGTATAATTCTAACCTAATTAGTTAATTACAATAGTAACTCATTCTACAAATAAAAATTCTTTAGAGCTGTAAAAGTCGCTAAGTGTCAGTTCAGAAAAAATGAATAGTTATCCTTAGAGATGCATAAGGTCTCCAAGTGTCTTACTCGAAATATTATAATATTACTTAGGGAAACAAATCACTGACAAGATAAAAAACAAAAAAAAAAAAAAAATTAAATCAATTTTTAAAAAAGTGCACCTGGTAGAAAAAAAATGAGTATGACAAAAAATCAAGAATAATTGGTACTATAACCATCTGAGAGGATATAACGGTTAATTTTTTACGGTTGAAGAAAATCCGATATGTCCGATACGCTCCATACATCTATTTCGAAAAAAAGCTCACTGCTCCTAAGTTTTGGACTCAAAGGGGCTCAGAATTATTTATAAAGGTCAAAGTAATGAGTAAAAGCTATTTCTAAAAAAAACTCGAATTTTTTTAAATCGATTTTTTTTTAATGTGCACCTGGTAGAAAAAAAATCAAGAATAATTAGTACTATAACCATCTGCGAGGATATAACGGTTTATTTTTTATGTTTGAAGAAAATCTGATATGTCCGATACGCTCCATACATCTATTTCGAAAAAAAGCTCACTGCTCCTAAGTTTTTGACTCAAATTGACCTAGAATTATTTATTAAGGTCAAAATAATGAGTAAAAGCTATTTCTAAATAAAAGTTTGAAAATATATATATTTTTTAAATCGTTTTTAGGGTTCCGTAGTCAACTAGGAACCCTTATAGTTTCGCCATGTCTGCCCGTCCGTCCGTCCGTCCGTCCGTCCGCGGATAATCTCAGTGACCGTTAGCACTAGAAAGCTGAAATTTGGTACTAATATGTATATCAATCACGCCGACAAAGTGGTAAAATAAAAAGTGAATTTTTTTTTTTTATTAGGGTACCTCCCCTATACGTAAAGTGGGGAGTGATTTTTTTTTTCATTTCAACCCTAATGTGTGATATATTATTGGATAGGTATTTAAAAATGAATTGGGGTTTCCTAAAATCATTTTTCGATAATGTAAATATTTTCGGAAATAATCGCTCCAGAAGTAAAAAAAATATGCGTCCCCCCCCCTCTAACTTTTGAACCATAAGTTTTAAAAATATGAAAAAAATCTCAAAAGTAGAACTTTATAAAAACTTTCTTGGAAAATTATTTTGAACTTGATAGGATGAATAGTTTTTGAAAAAAAAATACAAAATAATTTCTGAACTAAGTTTGTAATTTAACCGTATAAGCAGGTGTTTATTGTACCTGTAATTTCTACAAAATTACAATGAAATGACGTGCTTTCAAATAAAGTAAAAACGGTGAAAATCGGTTCACGCAATAAAGAATTATCCCATAAAAATCATCTTCCATACTTTATGCTCGCGCGCAATAGTTTACTCAATTTGCCGATAGATCGCTGTACATGGAACTCTCATATCATATCCTACATGGCGGTGTTATTAACTCTTAAGTGGGGACACTTACTGTGACGGACGGAAAACTACGGAACCCTACAGTGAGCGTGGCCCGACACGCTCTTGGCCGGTTTTTTTTTTAAAAGTGCACCTGGTAGAAAAAAAATGAGTATGACAAAAATCAAGAATAATTGGCACTATAACCATCTGCGAGGATATAACAGTTTGGCTTTTATTTTTGAAGAAAATTTGATTTTTCTCATTCGCTCCATACATATTTTATTTTATTTTATTATATTTTTTTTCCCAACCAAATTACCTCAGACTCATTTTGGGACATATTAATTCTGTACTGTACTGTATTCTGTCGACGGAATCAGGAAGCTGTATAAGACCTGTGATTTGATAGCACTGCAGGAGACGTGGTTATTACCTGAAGACATACCGTACCTAGGCACAATCGGGGCAGGTTTTGGCTATACGGGAACATCGGCGGTTGATACCTCTGAGGGTATCTGTCGGGGAAGACCTTATGGCGGCGTAGCTTTGCTCTGGAGATCTAGTGTGTTTCATAATGTGTCGGTAATAAAATGTAATAACAATCGAGTGTGTGCAGTGAAAATACAAACGTGCGACCGGCCTATAATAGTGATGAGCATTTATATGCCCGTAAATACGCCAGCGAACTTACCTGATTTCACGGATTGCCTCGGTACAGTTAGTGCCATAATAAATGAGTACTCTATCGACTCGGTGTTTATTATGGGTGATTTTAATGCAGATCCGCGAGGGTTATTTTGTAATGAACTGTTGGTCGTGCGCTGACGTAATTGTTCTGGGGCTAGACTCCGGTACCTACACTTTTATAAGTGATGTGCATGGCTCATGTAGTTGGTTGGACCACTGTATTGTCACTCAGTCCGCGGCGCTGTCCGTTCAAAATGTTTTTGTGGAATATAATACATTATGGTCTGATCATTTTCCTCTCATTATTGAGTGCAATCTGCAACTTTTACTGCCTAAGTTGATAGATTCTATTCCTGCACAGAATGAGATAAAGTGGGGAAATAGAACAGACGAGCAAATAAAATTGTACTCTCGTGAATGTCATACGCGTTTACGAGATGTAGATTTTAATTGTTAATTTAGAAATTGTTCAGATCGGTTTTGTGACAACCCGGCTCATCATGTGCTTCTTGACAATTTGTATGCTGAGATCGTGGGTGCATTAAGTGTCTCGGCCGTGATTGGAAGCGAAAGTAAAAAACGTAGTAGAAAAGGTCCACGTATTATGGGGTGGAATAGACACGTGAGTGTGGCTCATAGGGAGGCCAGGACAAAATATGTAGAATGGGTGTCCTGTGGTAAACCTAAGTCTGGACACGTGTACAATGAGATGTGTGAGAGTCGGAAATTCTTTAAATCGCGGCTTAAGTGGTGCCAGGATCACCAAGAACAAATTAAAATGGATGCTCTAGCAAAACAACATACCAAGGGTGATTTTAAGGCTTTTTGGAAAGCTACCAGTAGGGTTAATATTCGGCCTGGCCTTCCGGCGAGCGTATAGGGCGTGAATGAACCGAAGGCCATCGCGGAACTTATTAAAAATCACTTCCGCGTCCAACCACGACCTAAACCAGTGAGGAGCGTGTTTGATATTGGGACCAAAATGGAAAGGGGATTAACTAGGTTTACCGCTAAAGAGGCGGAGAAAGCAATTAAATCAATAAAAAGAGGTAAGTCCCCTGGACATGATGGACTCAGTATCGAGCATCTCCAAAATGCCGGACCACATATCTCGCGAGTACTTGCCATGTTTTTCTCACTATGCGTGAGTCACTCGTATCTTCCCTCCGACCTCATGAGGACTGTAGTTGTGCCTGTAGTGAAGAACAAGACTGGAGACTTATCAGATACAAACAACTATAGGCCTATATCGCTTGCGACCGTGATAGCAAAAGTGTTTGATGCTTTGCTTAATGTGCAGTTGGGTCGTTGTCTATCTCTCCATGACATCCAGTTTGGGTTCCGGCCGCACTTGTCAACGGAGAGTGCGATACTGTTACTTAAGCATGTCGTCAGATACTATAACGATCGTAAAACGCCCGTCTACGCATGCTTTTTGGATCTATCCAAAGCATTTGACATGGTGTCCTACGAGGTGCTTTGGAAAAAACTGGAAAGCGTCAAACTTCCACGGGTGCTGATAAATATTTTCAGGCACTGGTATGGACACCAGGTCAATAGCGTAAGATGGGCCGGTGAAACATCTAGTGACTATAGGTTGGAGTGCGGGGTGAGGCAGGGGGGATTGACGTCTTCCTCACTCTTCAACCTGTACATGAACGCGCTTTTTGAGGGACTCAGCAGCCAGCACATCGGCTGCCATGTTGACGATATATGTGTCAATAACTTGAGCTATGCGGACGATATGGTCTTGCTGAGCGCGTCAGTTTGTGGTATAAGGACGCTTCTGAGGTCGTGTGAGGAGTATGCGTGTGATCATGGGTTGCAGTACAATGTGACCAAAAGTCAGTTTGTTGTCTTTGAGGCCGGGTCACGTAGAATTGATAGCGTACCATTTATTTAAATGGGGTAGCCTTAGAAAGAGTGGAACAGTTTAAATATCTGGGCCACATAGTTCGGTCTGACCTTGGGGACAACGCTGAGATCGAGCGGGAACGAAGGGCGCTATGTGTCAGAGCTAACATGATCGCCCGTAGGTTCGCGCGGTGCTCCAGGGATGTGAAGAGAACGCTTTTCAGAGCCTATTGCACTTCGCTTTACTCATGCGGCCTATGGGCGAATTATACTCAGAAAGCGTACGACGCCCTTCGAGTCCAGTTTAACAACGCTTTTAGAGCGGTGATGGGGCTGCCGCGGTACTGCAGCGCGTCGGGCATGTTCGCGGAGGCGCACGTGGCGTGCTTCCACGCGAGCATGCGCGCGCAGCGCCGCGCTCGTGCGCAGAGTCCGGGACAGCCGCAACACCGTTCTAGCCATGATCGCCGAGAGGTACGATTGCCCATATATTCGGCACTGTTGTAGTCGGCACGGCGTAGTTAGTAAGATAGAACGTAATAGGTATTAATAATGTATAATCTTAATTTTATTTTATTTTGTTGATGTTTTTATTTTGTATCATGATTAATTGATTATATTATTTGTGAATATGAGCTGTAACTGCTTGAAATAAATGATTTAAATTGAATTAAATTAATACTTAGCTAAAGCTATTTCAAGAAAAAAAAAGTACAAATTATGAAATCGATTTCTATTTCTATGAAAGCCGATTTTCAGCCCACAGTGCGTCGCCATATTCAACGTTGATCATTTCGTTAGTTATGCGTTGTGCAACCCACCCTTAGTTGTTAAGGGGCTGACAATAGCTAAATTCCCTCCCTTACTTTTTCAGCGCGAGTCAAAGAGAAACACTGTTTTACGATTAGTATGGGAGCTCATTGCAAATTTTGCAAAATATGAATTAAAAAAAAAACGCACTAATTGATAAATATAAAACAACGAAGTTTTTAGTATTAGTGTGGTGGAATTTTGTCCTTAGTTACAGACGTATAAGTCAAGAAACTAAAGACATACAACTGTTTAAAGCTAATTTTACGATGTAACTTTGGAATTATTTTCTATCGAGCCGATTTCGTCCACTCGTGTATCGGAATTAACGAAGTTCTTTCAAATATAAAGAATATTAACAATTGATTTTTACTTTCCCAAAACAAGTAGTTACAGCTAAAAACTGTTTAAGTAAAGTCAAATTGAAGGTCATTGGGTGTTATCAGCCTCTTAAGAAAACGCGCCCTGTCTAGACTATTTGAACACTTCGCTCAATTAGGCAATTTTTCTGCTAATATTGCATGTTTATAAATACAAAAACTTCTAAACTCATAATCGGATACTTTGCATACTATGGTCCGACACTTCCCCTTGGTATGTTTCAGGGTTCCATAGCCAAAATGGCAAAAACGGAACCGTTCTTCCGTCCGTCCGTCCGTATGTCACAGCCATTTTACTCGGAAACTATAAGATGTATCTAAATAACATTTTAACATGAGGTGTAATTTGTATGCCGCTACTTAGCTTTGTAGTAAAATTGCAAAAAAAATATTATTCGGCCTCCCCCCGAATATGATCTATTTTCTGTTACAGTATTTCTGTTAGGGCTAGTGGTTGCCCAGAACGGCCTTCGGCCGTGCGGCTGCAAACCGGTCTACCAGTTTTGTGCCAACGACTATGAGACGTACCACAGCATTTGCGAGTACAAGTGCAAACATCCCTCCACCCCGTTCCAAACCTGGTATATACTGTACGATGGGCCGTGCGTTTATGAGCTGGAGATTACAACGACGCGGAGAACTACAACTGAGACGATAGTCACCACCACTAAGCAGTATGAGTCCTATGAACTTGAAAATAGTCTTAACGGAGGATAGTCAATCAGTTTAATCATATTGTATATGTCATGTCACACTAAATTTACGTGAGGCACTCAAAGAAGTTATGCGAATTCAAAATAAATGATTGTAGAGTAATTTTGGTTTTATTTATATCTTTTCGATCATATGATTAATGTACTCGAGTAAAAATAGTGTAAGTGTCCCAGTGAATGAACACTGAAGATTATTTAATTTAATTATACTTTATTAATATTACATTATATAATATAATATATACTTATTGATGGGCCGGCTTGTGCTAAACGTATGTTTAGCCGTGCGATGGCCAGGTCATTATATTTATTATAAAGCCTAGTCGGTAGTGACCCTTCCTTCGAAGCAGGGGGTCCTGGGTTCGAATCCTGGTCAGGGCATTTATTTGTGTGTTCATCACAAATATTTGTTCCTGAGTTATGGATGTTTTCTATGTATTTAAGTATTTATCCATATTTATCTATTATATATATCGTCGTCTAGTACCCATAACACAAGCCTTATTGAGCTTACGGTGGGCCTAGGTCGATTTGTGTAAGGTTGTCCTATAATATTTATTGCGTACTTTGAAAAAAAATCGAAACGTAGTAACCTACCAAATCTGCAGTTGTTAGTAACTAAATAAAATTTTAACATGAGGTGTAATTTGTATGCCGCTACTTAGCTTTGTAGTAAAATTGCAAAAAAAATATTTTTCGGGCCCCCCGAATATGATCTATTTTCTGTTTCAGTGTTTCTGTTAGGGCTAGTGGTTGCCCAGAACGGCCTTCGACCGTGCGGCTGCAAACCGGTCTACCAGTTTTGTGCCAACGACTACGAGACGTACCACAGCATTTGCGAGTACAAGTGCAAACATCCCTCCACCCCGTTCCAAACCTGGTATATAACTGTACGATGGGCCGTGCGTTTATGAGCTGGAGATTACAACGACGCGGAGAACTACAACTGAGACGATAGTCACCACCACCGAGGAGTACGAAATGACAGATCAAAATACTCTTAACGGGAGATAGTTAATCAATCTAATCATATTGTATGTCATGTCTCACAAAATTTACGCGAGGCACTCAAAAAGTTATGCAAATTTAAAATAAATGTTTGTACAGATGTAGTGAATAATCCTTTCCTATCGGCAAAACTCGGAACAACGATAACACCCGAATAGTGCCGATGTGTCTATGAATTACTGTATTATTAAATTACGTGTAGGTATCAAATAAATCGCATGCTTTATTTATCAATGTCAAATGTCAAACTGCCCGTTTGACGTATATTACACTGAGATGTTAAAACCACCACGATTCTATCATATAAAGAATTCGTTAGGTAAACAAAAATATAACTAGTTACCGAGGACGTTTTATTTCAATAAAACGCACTGATAAAAACCAAATTCCGGTTGGGATGATCTAATGATTCTATAAGGATTGGAACCCCAAAAGTCTAACTATAAGTCAAAACTACAGTAGGATTTTGCAGACCTTTTTTATAACAATAAATTTTTGTAATTAATTAAAAATACTATGACATAACAAAAAAAGACACCTCAACATAAAACAAAACAAACCAGCAGAGAAATTAATATAAATAAATATGATTTTCTAATTGGATGAACGACTTCGATTATGACAGCGGGATAAGAGGAGGAGGAGCGGGGTGGACAGTGTGATGCGAAACAATACTTCCAACTTCCATATCACAGTCAGAATCAGAACTATTTTCTGGTGTATCATCGTCAGAGTTTTCATGAACGGTGATTACAAAACTAGCCATATAATTTTCCAACTCAGGTTCGTGTTTTCGGTACTCGTTTTCGCATTTGATGGCGTGGTCACATACTTTGGCCCAAACATCGGAACCAATCATATTAACCTTTTCCTGTACCAATTGTTTCACAGTAGTCATATTCATACTGATGTTTCTTTTGGATACGTATCCCTTTATTTGAGACCATATGTTTTCAATCGGATTGAAATCAGGATGATATGGTGGCAATCTTAGTACGCTGTGTCCAGAAAGTTCTAAACCAGGAGGGGCCTTAGGTATCATTTCCCCTCTGTCAAAAGTATTGGCAGGAAAATCTAGTACATCTATAAAAACTATTTCAATAATCGATGTCACGCACTTTCGTCATCGCTTTCGATGGATAACAAGCTCCGTGAAAATGCCCTTATGCGCTGTTTTTGGATGTAAAAAATGTTATATTTCGTCTAGTTTACAAAAAGATGAAATACCATTTCAGATGTAAGTAAAGTTTTACTTTATTTATCATTACTTTCGTAATAAAACATTTAACCTAAATCGAAAATCAAGCTTCGTTTACAGTAGAATCGATTCAAAGACAATCGTTTTCTTTCTGACGAGCAGTAACTATTTGACGTTTGACATTTCTCCATATTTAACGCGCTTAAGGATTGCTGTCTTCTATATTTTGTTTGAAAATACAATCAAAAATGACCCTTGGCTTTTTTGTTTGACATTCGCAAAGACTGCATCCAATAATGAACCATATGTTAACGTATGTACAGTCGACTATATATTGCTCCATTTAGTGTTATGTAGTATAAAAAGAATATGTCAAATATGTTTGGTGTTTTCAAGTCAAAGGTACATCTTTGTCGGTTGTCAATAAAGCGTTATTGCCATAAGAATTCATTTAGAAATAAACTGTATTAACAACCGACAATGATGTACCTTTGACTTGAAAACATCAGATGCGTGCTACCTTGCCCCCCTCCGATTTTGGCAGACTTTTTTGTTTGGGAAGATGAGGCGAAGCGTACTCCATTTATAGAGCTTTATGGCTGTGTCCATATTCGTTCATAAGTTTATCTATAGAGTATTCTACAAAGTCTTGTTTGTACTTGCAAATAATTTCATATATTTCAAGTTTTGTTAATGACGGATCAATCGGAACGTTATGTTTGGATAGCCAATCAATCATGTCTTGCTTACGGGTATTTGAATTAGGAGGTTTTTCTACGTACTTATTATGATATGCAGCATTATCTACTACTAGTACCGAATGTGGAGCTAAGTTTGGAATGAGTTGATTACGAAGCCATTTTTCATAGTTTTCATTGTTCATCGCGTTGTGATAGTCACCTGTTTTATCAGTAGACTGATACATTAACAATGCCCCAGGTATAAACCCCTTTCTACTACCAGCGTGCACTATTATAAGACGTTGTCCTTTAGAAATTAACTGTTTCACTCCGTTTTCTGACGAGTCAGCCCAGCTTTTACCTGCCAAATGTGAGGTATGGATGTATGTTTCATCCATATAAACAATCTCTCTCCCTTGCAATCTGTACTTTTTTATCGCGGCTAAAAACTTTACTCTTTTTAAACGAACATCATCTTTCTCGATAAGTAATTTTCTGTTGTTTTCAACTTTTTTATACCGAAATCCCATTTTTCTAAGAATTTTTCTTAGCGTAAAGTCACATCCCTTAAAATTTATGGCTTCGGATAACTTGGACTTCAGGGCTTTAATTGTAGGTACTTGTTTGTATATCAAATGGAAATTATACACTAATCGGCGTATAACGTTGTAATCAAAATCGTCAAGACCTAGACAAAATAATTTATTTGGTCTACCCAACTTTGCCGACTTCGGACTATTGGAGGTAGATTGATTTATGTATTCTTTTTGCAATATTTTATTTACTGTTCGTTGAGAAATTCCACTGGCCTCCGAAACTCGTTTTTGGACTTTACAAAAGTAAGCAGTATAGTTGGTATGTTTGAATTTATCATTTTCAGTTAAGAAATATAAATAAATATTGAAAATAACTTCGCAGGCTTGCCGATCTAAACGTTTCCCTTTTCTTAGTGCTTTCGGCGTGTCTGTTATAAATTGTTAATGTGGATCGAATAAAATCAATGTTTATTATTTACAAAAATGACAGACAAGAGTGACATGTAAAAAGTCTATCAAAATATAGGTGGCCTGCATTAATACACGAGTCCATGAAGTTTATCACAAAATCTAACATAAATATCAACAAAATATTTCTGTGGTATTAACTGCTCTATATAGATACTTCCTCTTGCAATGCGACCGTTCCCTACGTTGTCTCGATGGGTACTGAGTGCGAGTGAAGTAGTAAGACAAAAACGAACATTTCCGAGAAAATACGAAAGGAAAGGATTATTCACTACATCTGTACAGTAGTTTTGGTTTTATTTATATCGTTTCGATCATATGGATAACAAGCTTTTGCCCGCGGCTTTGCCCGTGTACTAAAGTACTAAAAAGGAGGTTCTCAGTTTGACCCGTAAGTTTGTATGTACGTATGTATGTTTGTATAATAATCTCGCGTTTGGCTGAACCGATTTAGATGCCGTTTTTTGGAAAACGTTTTGGTGAAGACGGTTCCCTTAGGTATATCTTTAAACAAATGATTGCAATAATTGTTAAATTATTACGGCAGCAACGACTTACTAGGCACTAAGACATTATGATAGATGCAGATTTCTACTCTTGAATTGAAGCTTTTCCCCTCGACTTCTTCTGCGTGAAATTGGTAATACACCCTCCTTTATACCTGCTTAAGGAATGACTACTGGGATAACAACTGTTATATGTCCTTCCCCAGAACTCAAACTATCTCCATACCAAATCATCTAAATTAATCATCATAGTTCTTTGGGGGAATTCCACAGATATAGAGCGCGCCTTTGTAGTACAAAAAAGATGTATCCGAGCTTTAGAAAATACTTGGTTTGTGGACAGTTGCGAGCCTCTGTTCAGGAAATTTAAAATATTACCACTCCCGTGTCTATATATAAAGGAAGCCTGCCTATTTGTTAAGGAGAATCCTAACTATTTACATACCGTTGTGAGACAAGTGCGAAACATACGAGGGCACAATACAAAAATCTACTCAACTGCCCTCTTTGCCGCTGTCACATTTAGCTCACCAAACGAAGACGCTTAACTGCCTGATAAGGGAAATAATTCGTGTTTAGCTGAATTTTGGTGTAGTTGTAGATAAAGGTATTTGATACAACATACTAAAAGTACCGGTGGATGGGGGCGCCGCTAGCAGGGAGGGCGGGGTGTAAAGGTCCCTTATTTTGGTTTTTCATAAATAACTCGGTAACGGTGGCACATACGAAAAAGTGTTCTGTAGCTTAATTAATTCACATATAATTTTCTATAAAAAAGATTCTTTGCACTTTTTTGCTGGGATCAATGTTTAATGAAATAATGAGATATCGAAGAAATACGATAAATACTTTTTTAAACTTTCGGAGCTAATATTTACGAAAGTATTAGTTTTATCCAAAAATAGTTTTAGAATACTCTTATTTTTTTTAAAAGACCTATCCAACGATATCCTACACATTGGGGTTGGAGTAAAAATATATTTACCCCCCCACTCCATGTTTACGGGAGTACCCGAAAAAATAATCTTTTTTCAGATTTTGTTTTAATACTTTGCCGGCGTGAATAAGTACAAGTATAAGTACATAGTCATCAAGGTTTAATTTCCAAAATATCGATCCTAAAAAAGAAAAATTGTGAGGACCAAACTTGTAGAGAATCAAATTTCCTAAAATTTTTGTCCTCACGGTTTTACTGTAAAATCAAAAATGGCCGAGTTATTTAAGAAAAACCGTTTTTCGAATATACACAGGAGCCTGATTCAGTCTACTTTTTGAATTTACACTACCAGTGACCCCCGAGGGACCTACGAAAAAAAAATCCAAGAACTGATTATTCACGGGTCAAAATCTATAATGACTGAACTAAAATGGCTTCAGCGGCTTAAGTGTGATAAGGTAACAGACGTCACAGACAGACACACTTTCGCATTTTTTATATTAACATCTCAATCGTCGGTTCAGCGGTTAATAATTCGCCATACAAAGTACCAACCTCTCCCCCCTCCCAAAGATCTACCCCTCTAGGATTGTTTTTCGGGACAAAAACTTTCCTATATTGTTTTCCGAGGCTCAAACTATATCCATACTAAATTTTATCTAAATCGGTTCGCGGTTAAAAATTCTCCACACAAACCTCCAACCTCCATTTGACCCCCTTAAGGGTTAATTTTCGCGATATAAACTATTTTATGTTCCTTCCCGGGACTCAAACTATCTGTATACCAAATTTCATCTAAATAGGTTCAGCTGTTAAAAAAATCCCATACTAACTTCCAACCTACTTTTTACCCCCTTAAGGGTTGATTTTCTGGATAAAAACTACCCTATGTCATTTTGGGCTATGCCTTGATATGTCATTCAGTCAGTCAGTTTCTTCTAAGACAAAAGTAAGTAATGATAAAGATGATATTGAATTGATCAACTGAACGACTTGACAGTTGAATTAAGGTGTATAAAAACTTATCGTGATTCTCTATGGCCGTAAATGATTTAAAAATAACTAAAATACAGCTTTCTCTCGTAATCATCTCGCAACGCATCAGCGTTGCTTTTCAGAGAGGGAATGCTACCAGCATCTTTGGCACGATGCCGCGGGGGCATTAATTGGATGTGTGTTAGTTTAGATTAGTTTTAATTTATTTTGTAAGTAGTTTTTAATTTTTAATATATCTGTATTATTTGTTATTTTAATTATTGTGTTTACTTGTGTGAATAAACAAAATAAAATAAAAAAATATTTATCGCAGACAAGATAGCGGTCGCCGTTATGAAATTTACAATTACATAGAATTAAACTTAAAAATAAAATTCAAATAATTAAATCGTCACAAATCGATAAAATTTGCATTGCATTTAAATTTGGTGAACAAAGTGCAAATTCCGATGAAGATATTAAAATAATGTTAATGACTTACTTACTGTTACTTATGTTGGTTGTTTTATGTTATAAGTAATTTAAATTGTTTTTAGATAGAAATGAAAATACAAGAAGAAAAACCGTTGCCTGATGGTTGGGCAATGGATGATAATGGAGAACTGACAAATGACGCTAAACTGGTAAGATGTATAATATGGTAGGTACAATTTTTATGAGTCATAAATACATACACGTCTACATACACGTACATACATATACGTCTGGCTAACTGAAAAACGCAGTATCAGTGGAAGCAGAGACAATAAATAATATAGACAGCCACACATCGAAATAGGATACCCTAGATGCCCTATCACCTACAAATTCAAGTCGCAAAAGTGTCCCATCGCTATGTTACAAGTGCGTGCGTCTACTAAGGCAAATCTAAAACTCATAATGTACTTAAGAACATTTCAATTTTCGCTACATGCAACCTTATGACACCAAAATTAAATCCTATATCGATGCAGCCACAGTCTAATAACTTTTTGAGACCCAAGTCAGAAGCGCCATATGGACGAGAGCAACCCAAAGATACAAATTAGTTGGGGGAAATGACATCGCACTGCAACGCCAACTCGTAACGAGTAGCGTACTGTAGTAACGCTAGATGGTGCTGCAGCGCAATGTCATTTCCCCCTACTATTTTTGTATCTTTCGGTTGCTCTCGTCCAGATGGTGCTTCAGACTTGGGGTCTCAAATAGTACATTGTTGCCGAGGGATGGAAAGAAAGGCATTTCCTGACGAGGTACCTAGATGCCAGGCCGAGGCTTGCCGAGGCCTGGCTAAGGTCTGAGTCGGAAAATGCCTGTTTCCATTGAGGTATACATAGGGCTTTTCTCAAATAATGTGAGGAAATCAAACAAATTAAATTTCAACTGTAAGTAATAAGTTTTTAATAAGGGTTAAGTAACATAGTACAATACAAAAATAAGGCATGTTATTAGTTAATGTTATATTAGACATTCCTGGCAATTTGTAAACGAAAAGGTATTTCTAGGATTTTGGCTGTCCTTCCACAGCAAGAACGTACCATGTCGTAAGTCCTGTTATATTTGTCCCGCGACTGAGCAGGAAGCAAGTTGTTCATTATTAAGCTTGCTTCTTCTTTCAAATGAGACGGTACTTGGGGCTAATGAGTGCGGTTATGAGTATACAAAACTAGCGCGTTACAGCTGGATTAGTAAAATATGGATATTCTAGTCCTCCAGATCCCACGTCGATCTCGGTGGAACGTTTTAATCTCTTCAAAGAATGCATAATACTGAGCACAAGCATCATGTAAGCACGGGTTTCGTTCTCTTGGCGCGTTTCATGTAATCTGTTGTATCCTTTATACAACCTATCCGTTTTTTTGGTGGCCATCATTTTCCCACCGTCCCACGGCAAATAAACACAACAAACCACCACCAGTATATAAAACTCGACCTAGCACTTCTTCTGGCATATTTTATAATTTCTTTGGTGCCATTCTAATTTCTTTGGAAATGTAATTTTTAAACTGCTAAAACATAAAACTCCCAGGACAAAATTAAGGCAGAATTCGTTTTATTTATATGAATTTGAGTCCTTTATTAGGTATGTTGATCAATTTTGTAACATCATGATAAATAAAATGCGTCATAGAAATTAGAAAATTTCGAGCGAAAATTGATATTCACCCAAGTAAATTCGTAATGGTTCCCGTCGCACTTTTAGCAGGCTTTTATACTACAATCGTTAGGTACTTGTTATGTATGTTCTTCGACTTCTTCGGTTAAGAATATATTTAATTATACAAATACAGCTAACTAAATAACTGCCGATTGTCCCTTTCATACTTCATGGTCGTTGACGTCATTGTCTTGTAATAATAAACGATAGTATTAAACGTTAATTAATGTTAAACCAAAAAAAATAACGGCTTCGCAGCCTAGTTCGTATAGTGATACTGCTTATTCGAATCCTGGTAATGGCATCAGGATATTTAACCTGAGTTATGGATGTTTTCCATGTAAATATTTAAGTATTTATCTATCAATTATAAAAATTGTCGCCTAGTACCCATCACACAAGCCTTATTGAGCTTACCGTGGGACTAGGTTGATTCGTGTAAGAATATCCCATAAAAAATGTGTAATTATGTATGTAATATACCTAGTCAATAATATATAACGGCCTCCTAGCCTAGTCGGTAGTGACCCTGCCTATGAAGCAGGAGGTCCCAGGTTCGAATCCTGGTCAGGGCATTTATTTGTGTGTTTATCACGGATATTTGTTCCTGAGTTATACATAGATGTTTTCTATGTATTTAAGTACTTATCTATATTTATCTATTATACATATATATCGTCGCCTAGTACCCACAACACAAGCCTTATTGAGCTTACCGTGGGACTAGGTTGATTTGTGTAAGATTGTCCCATAATATTTATTTATTATTTTGTATATATGTAAAATACCTAGGTAAATAATAAATAAACTATTCCACCTTTACATGGGTAAAAAACAACATAATTTATCCAGAGGCTCGTTATTCCGAATCCAGTTTATTTAAACAAGTTTTCGTGTGACGAAAGATATAAAATGCGTCAATTAAGTGATTTGTCATTGTTGTGTCATGCTCCGTGACAGCACTCACGTGTGGCCCCGGCGGGAGACCAGCGCTGGCCTCTCAGGCTAGCACCATTGTCACCTCCCACTCATCACCCCTTAATAAACTAAACGTATGGAGCGCGAAACCCCTTAACATGGCTTTGGTAATCAATTGTCTAGTGGTATTGGGGACCCTTCGAAATGCTCCGTGTAACCCAAATTCTTTTAATGAAAGACTGGCGATCCTTCCGAACTCTCGAAACACAATCACAATTTTAATAGCTTAATTTTACAGAAGAGTCATCCGATGAAAATGTAAATGTTGTGTAGATTTTAAGAAATAAAGTAGATTGATGAGTAAACAGAGGAATTACAAGTTCATTATAAAATTAGTTGATTTTACAGATTGTATAGTAGAATATTTGCTCAACGTGGTAAAAGATAGTTAGTAGACTTATAAAACATTATTTATTTAAAAAATAATATCATCAACCGCCTCCTACCGGTGACCGAGTACATGCGACAACAGGTCCTTATAGTTTGCATGGATATTTCCCTTTCAAACCCATTATCCTCCTAGCTAGCTAATAGGGAAATATATTTGTCTTGGGCAAAATATTTTATCTGCTACATCTTAATAATGCAAACACCAGCTTATCGTCATGGACGGATGATGTATGGTCACGCTAACCTAATACCCAATTTATTTTGTAGTTATTATTGTTATTAGGTATTCCTAGACTCCACAACATAAATAATCAGCGTTTCATATCCTAGTTTTAAATGAGAAGAAACGCTAAATCAAACTAAATAAAGTCAATCTTTTTGACATGCCCAATATTTATTCTCAACATATTAAAAGCTGATATTTCTAGGCCTATCTAAAACAAAGGCAAAATACTAAAGTAGTGACCTAAACAGAACAGTTAAATCAGTGATTTTCAGTATCAGTTTGACATATTACCAACGCACTGCATCGTTTGGCGTCAGGAGCAAGCCAGTCGTCCATCTCAAACTGACTTACTATCCCAAGATAAAAATGAATATGACCGGACACTATATTCCAGAGATACCTTGCCTTCGCAATAGAAACCTAGAAATATAGAATTACAAAGATTTGCTTTTAGAACAATGATCTCATTTACTCAATACCAAAAGATTTCAAAGTCAAAAACCCACCATATAAGTAGTAAATATATTGCTTTAAAAAAACCACCTGATTTCAATAAAGTCATGAAAACCTGAGGAAGAAAAACCCCACCTAACTTTCTCAGAAAGAGTGTGTGACTCTACCCTAATCTATTGTTCCTAATCTAGTACATCCAAAATACCAGCCGTTCTTACCATCAGCTTAGTACTTCGAAATATACATAATGTATCCCTATGGAATCTGTACAGTTCGATGGGTGAAGTCGAGATAGCAAAACTATAGGCCCGTGTTAATGAGTCCCCCATTCATGGCCGCAGCCAGGGCGGTGAATGGTAACTCGGCCCTATCCGGTGTATATATAGAAATATATAAAAATATTTAACAAGACCTGGCACCAATTACTGCAGACATTAGCGGGTCTGGATATCCCGAATAGTCATGATGTCTGGACAGTTTCTGGCTTTTAAAATATAACAAAACACAAAGACTTTAAGTTATGTAAACTTAAAGTCAAAGTTCCCCGTCACAGAAACCAAGCTGGTTCCTGAATCGCAGAACAGAGACACATCTCCAAGTCACAGCATTACGACAATATAGTTATTGTACACAAAACCAAACACAGAGATAGTAATATAGCAGAATTTTGCACTTACCAGTAATTTAGTAAACCAGAGTCACTTGTCGGTCCGAGCGTAGAGATTTGAATGAATTAACAATAGCTGGCGTCGACCCTTTTATACCAAACTTCAGAGCATCAAATTGAGCGAAATGCTTAGAGAACGAGCGATTTAGTTAGGGATATGGCGAATTTGTTTGAAATGCAGCGAAATGCTTGAAGAACGGGCGTTTTAGTTAGGGAATTGACAAATTTGTTTGAAATCGGGCGAAATTCTTAGAGAACGTTGTTTGAAATGCAGCGAAATTCTTAGAGAACGAGCGATTTAGTTAGGGAATTGACGAATTTGTTCGAAATCGGGCGATATTCCTTATGTCAATCACGTTAAGGTTCACTTTGTTCAGTTCAGTCTGTTACACATGACGTTGACAGCTGTCAATATGACATGACAAACATCTTGCTATGAAATTAAGCTGTTTGAGACATACAGATAAACTGTTAGTATGACAGACTCTAAGTCGCGATTTGACTTAAGGTTCTGTTAATAATTCGTAAGATGTCGCTACAAGACTCGCAAATGTGTTCGTTTCCTTGAACTTATTGTTAGAATGATACAAAAATAAAGCAAGTCCGTATTGTTTATAATTAGATGAGTAATACTTTTACTGTATTCTTTTTATCCCAGTAATTAAATACGAAGAAAGCGTCCCGTTTAGGTATTACTAAACCGCGATGAGAATGGGATTAGACTTGACAGGTTTGCCATACACTTACGTCAAAATTAATATGGATTGACAGCTATCTCAATCCCATTCTAATCGCGGTTTAGTAATACACCATGCTGAGTCGGGGCCATTTCGTGACAACAATATAATTTCACATTTTATTTGCAACTAATTAATTATAAACTAAATGCCTATAAATAGAACTAAATTAAACACTAACAAACTATTACTAAATAAGTCTAAAATATATCTAAAAAATCGGGCCCCCGCGGCATTGTGCCGAGGACGCTGGCAGCATTTCTCCGCTGTATCGCAATACTTATGCGTTGAGCGAGGAAGCTGCCAGCTCTTCGGTCACCAGTTGAATCAATGAGTCTTTTTTTGAGCTCGTTAAAAAGTTGCTGGGCACTGGGTCCCCACGGGCCAAGGGTCTCGACTCCGGAAGGTGAAAAATTGTAGTCGGGGCCGAGACCCCCTGTATTTATAAGTCTTCAGTTTTTCGGCCGCTTTGGCTGCCACACCTGCCTGTTAAATGGTTCCGGAGAGATGAGAAGGCGCCAGTGTGTCTACCTATACGCATGTAGCATCCCACACTAGCACCCTTCCCAATCTATGCCAGTCGGCTCAAGCAGAGATGGCACGCCGACTGTTGCGAGAGACCGGCGGATGATGTCATTCAGTGCGGCGTGTCTGGAAAAGCGGCCTGCACTTTTTTGACATGTTTTTTTTTTATCGTATGGCTACATGTCACGGGATATACATAAGCATTTCTTCCCTAGGGTAGTAGTAGTGGGAAAGCAGATGATGAAGACATGATAACCTGTGGTGACCCAATTCATCGACTTTAGTGCCGCAGGGATACCTGTGTGTAGCACAAACACGAACTCCAAGCCGGAGACAGGTTGCAAGACGAATGGTGTCGGGCCCGAGGAAGGGAAGGGAAGGGAGTAGGTGACGGGTAAGCCCATAGCCATTCACCAGATTCCCTCGATCCCGACGCCAGTATCCTGGCCCGTTCCAATCCCGTGCTGCGACTTTGGAGTGAGTCGTAGGAAATTTGGCATAAGACGTCGTCCCAGCTCCTCTGGCAATTTGGATGGGTAGGAAAATCCTTACTCATGAAAGCACTTGACCAAGCCTTTTGGCCTCCTCCAAGACCACAGTCTCATAGTTTGAGGGGAGGTGCCGTAAGATTTTACCTATGAGGCTGGCTGAGCTGTGGACGGAGGACAGAAAAGCTGGCAAAAACACACTGGAAATTTTGCGGATCCCTAACCCACCATGGCGGATGGGTAGAGATGCTTGGGTCCAGGACTGGTCGCTGAGCTGAATATTCAAAATATAATTAGTTATTTTCCTTAGATTAAACATGTTTGTTTGCATGTTTTTGTTGTCTCGAATAAATGTTTTCTGTTTCTATTTCTAATTAAGTGTCCTTAAAGAGTTCACGTAAGGTCGTATGCTGAAGCTAAAAGTAGTCTATTTGTAATAACGGGACTTAACCGCGTATATATTTCTAAAAATTACCTTCGACGTTTCGAATAGATATGTGTAAAAACCGTGAAAGTTTAAATCAGTGTTTTCTAAAAGTAGTCATCTAAAACTTTTGGATCGGGTGGCGACCGTATGATCAGTTACCTCATGGAGTAGCAGTTTGGAACCTTATTCATCGAAAAGTAAAAAAAGATTTAGTACGTCACAAATGGTCGTCCAGGACGGCCTACGGACACAACCTGGTCCTGGGTCAAAGTGCACATTTTGGACTCTAAAATTACCGCATCGGGTAGCAGGATGAAACAACTTCATTCGGTTGGGGATCAATGTTACTCTGCGTCTCTAGGAAACACCTTAGACAATCCCACACGTGATCCCTGGGTGGTACTAAAAGAGTAACAAACTTGGCAGCTGCACTGTCCCATCTGGACCTCACAGCACTCACTGGATTTTCTTCATCATCTGCCTTCCCACTACTACTGCCCCTAGAGAAGAAATGCATCTGTATCCAGTGATATGTAGCCATACGATAAATAAATAAATTCGGTAATTAAAACGATTCTCATTCCAGATTCATTGGTCGGACAGCCCTCAGCCTGGTCAAGACGAATCAAACGTCCCAAACTCGATAGGGTTGCGTCTTTTCATTACAGAGTTCCTATGGCCACATTCCAGCTCTATCATCAGATCAGCTCCATGCTCCATGTCATTATAATATTGCATTGTCACGCGACATACATATGCGTTTCAGCTCAATCGGAAATCGGGAAGTGGGTTAAATTAAACTGGCAAGATTTGATTACAGACAATGGGACAGGTGAATCTAAATAAAAGCTTGTAACAAATCGGCCAAGGGCATGTCGGGCCATGCTCAATGTAGGGTCCCGCCACAATACACACTCAAGGTCTTTTCAACCGACTTCAAGATTTCGAAGGAGGAGGTTATCAATTCGTCGGGATCTTTGTTTTTGCTAATTTTTTTTTATGTATCTTTACCGATTATTCGAAGACGGCTGGACCAATTTGAAAAATTCTGTTTTCGTTTGAAAGAGTATACTTCACAGTTGGTCCCATTGTAACCAGGTCAGGATCTGATGATGGGATCCTGGAGAAACCGAGGTAACTCTTTAACTATTATAGGCACACCAATGGTGACTTGAGTATTTTTTACAGCAGCTCGAGCATTTGCTTTTGGAACGGTGGATGCTAAGTGAAGTCGGTTCTTTTTTGTTTAAAATTATTATTTATTTAATGAATGGCTTGTACTCCTTGCTTATATGACTCAGGCTGATTCCCTACTTTGACAGTTGACCGAGTTGAGGTGATGGTGATGTAGGCGATGTCCCTTCTAGTTTCATTTCTTGCCACATTGCGCACTGCGATAGTTCACGTTACCCCCATCATTCGCTTCGGACATATCGAATATGAAAAAAAACTGTGGAAACTTTTAACTGGCGCACTGTTTCTACATTACTGCCTATCTTGTTACCCTAGCTGTAAGTTTTCCTATGAAATAAAATAGATATATAAAAATCTGTAATGTGACTAACACACTATAGTACTTAGACAATTGATTTAATATGTTACCTAATTTAATTTATGCGCATTTTGTATTCTGGATCAGATCTTGCACTCTCCCTCTGAAAAAGAAGAGTCCTTTATTTAAATTCGCTGTTCGAAATGTGGCAAAGATGGTCTATATCCAAGCTGGAAAATAAGCATTAGCTGTAAACCTGAACCATACCACTACAACAATATTTTGTAGTATTTTATTCAAATTCAAATTAACGGAAGAACAAATCAAATTATTATTTAATAAATATTTTGATTTGTTTATTTTAAGGGGCTGATAACAGCTAAATTCCCTCTCTATCTTTTTCAGCGCGAGTGAAAGAGAAACACTGTGTTACAATTAGTATGGGAACCCATTGCAAAATGATGACTTAAAATAAAACTACGCATTCATTGAGAAATATAAAACAACGAAGTTTTTAGTATTAGTGCGTTAGAATTTTGTCCTTAGTTACAGACGTATAAATCAAGAAACTAAAGACATACGACTGTTTAAAGCAAATTTTAAGATGTAACTTTGGAATTATTTTCTATCGAGCCAATTTCGTTCAATCGTACATCAGAATTAACGAAGTTCTTCCAAATATAACGAATAATAATATATATTTTTTTTAGTTTCTCAGAACAAGTAGTTATAGCTAAAAAACTGTTTGAGTAAAGTCAATTTGAAGGTCTTCGGGTTTGTCAGCCTCTTAAGTAGACACACTACTATATTAAATTATAAACTTATATAGATGTCATATACAAAGGAAAAAGTGGCCTAGGCCCCCGGTGCCCAGGGCTGGGATCACTTGGCCTAGCTTGGCTTGGAGGCCTTGGTCACTTTTTCCTTTGTACATGACATCTATAAGTTTTAAATTCAAATCTTTTATTTCAGACCACATGTCCATAGAGTTACATAAAAATAAATTATAACCAAATAAGAATTAAATTACATTAACACTAAGTAATACAATAAAAACTAAATTTATTGGTTAGTGAGAACCAATTAGTGACTTTCGACCAATCGTAGCGTAACAACTAAAAGCCCTGTTTAACCCCCTTATTCATAAACGTCTACTAAAGTTAAGAGGCCTCTGATTATCGTTTGTCCTTTTCCGTCCAACCTATATGAGGGAAAGGGACAAACGATTATCAGCGATCTCTTAACTTTAGTGGCCGTTTATGAAAAAGGGGATTAGTTTCTAAATTTAGTCAAGTGTAACCGCATTTAGCAAGTAAATTTACTATTGAAAAAGTTAGGATCCTAATTAGGACATGTAACTAAATACATACCTCATTCAGGTACTATCTACTGTAATATGTATTGTGGACATGGTTGTCTATTAAAATATGAACATTAAGGATCTTTATTATCATTTTTTCATTCAAAGATAAAGGTTAAGAATCACGAAAATTGCTTAGTAATGGGCCGGGCGTGACAAATTATTACTTCAATACAATAACCAATTAATCCAAAGAAACATCGGGCGGCAACATTCCGTATATCAAAAATAGATATATTATGTACTATTATTGCCATGTACATAACCTTGTTTGGTTCCCATAGCAACCACGGAGAAGAAAATTGACGAACAATAAAATTCATATTATTAAAATGCAGGTCAGTGAGACGTTGTCAAATAAATTTACACCTTAAGACAATGGCAGAAGGCATAAAGTAAACAAAAGGCCAAAGAGAATTACGATCCTTTTCATTTGAGTAAAGGATATTTTTATTGTTTTATTTCCCATGAGTTGAGGTCAAATAAAATTGAACCTTATGAAAATGACATAAGACACATAATAGCAGAAAGGCAAGAAGAGTTATGATCTTTTTCATAAGTCAAAACGTAAGCATTCGATTAATAATAATTGTGTTTCTGATAGACTAGGAGCTGACCGTGATGGATGTGACGCGATGGGGGAAGCGTTCAGGGTCCGTCTGGTTTAATAGCTATATTATCCTTGATACTGCATTTGGGCACCTGGCGGCTTTGAATGGGTGGAGGTCGAAGTGATAGACTATCGAAATTGTTGTTTTGGAGAATAATAATACCAAAATAGGAAAAGAAACCACCGAGGATCATATAATTTCTCATAATAATTCATAATTCTTTTATTTATTCATTAATCGCTTCATAATAATGTGTTACATAAGGTTTTACGTAAGGCAAGGTCTTACATAGTACTTAAGTAACTAATGTATCTATAATATTGCATCAAACCCGGAACTTGAGGGTTTGTTTTACTAAAGTGGATTGCATTCTTTGGCTTCCGTCACTTTACAGCTGCCAGATATTACGGATATGAATTTAGACATGGTGTGACGGAATGATTGGGGGATTTCGTTGGTTACATTGTCGGGTCGTGCTTGATGAGGCCGGCTCTCCGTCTAATGTAAGCACGGTGTAAGCATCTAAGGTTATAAATAGAGGTGAAAGGGACGCGCGGGCATTCAATTCTTAATTGTCGAACGGATAAGTGACTGGTTTTGGAAATCGTTATTATTGGTACGTGTGAGTGAAATTTTCAGTGTTGCGAAGCTTCGGGCTAGAATTAAAATCAATATGATTTTGTTTCGGCTCAGAGTTAAATCTAGACTTTGCGGATCCGGGAAACTTTGAAAGTACCTCGGAAATGTAGATCTAGATATTTTGCGGCGGTGAAAGTTTCATTTACTATTTCTTGTGGTTTTTAATTGTTTTTAACTTATGTTAATGGGAGTTTTCATGTAAATTTTCTTGAGTGTTTATTTAAATAATAGAACCAGTTACTGTCTAAACCTAAAAGTGTGGTTATTCAGCTCTATTTCAACCTAACTGGTGTCAACAGAGATAGAGCTGGAGTTCTAGTTTTGTGACGAGCATGTGGAAGCTCGGCGTTGCTTTTTACCAACACAGTAACGTTACATCACCATGTGGTGCCACACTGAACACGAGAGGCCAGCTGTAAGGTTAGATAAGGGCCTCAATTCGATGTTAAGTTGCTGGCCAGCTTGTGACAAGACTTGTCGAAGCCTTACAGAGATCGTGTTCGGGTCTTGTTAAATATATGTAAATATTCTTTATATACACCAGATAGGGACCGATCTTACTTCCACCGCCCTGACGTTTTAGTCGTGGAGGGGGAGATCTGCACAACACCATATTGATAGCTTTGCAATCTCGGATTCATTGGCCGAACTTTTACAGCTTAGGTTTAGGGATACACTTGAGTATTGTCTGGAATATTTGGGCTATGGTAAGTACGACAGATATTCCAGAAATACTAGCAGATGGGGTTAGTGATAGATTAAATTCATACACAATGGGGAAGTAGGCGTTTTCTTAAAGCCTTTCATGTTTTTGAAAGCATCATTCTTTATAAATAATGGTTTTTCGATAATATCCTGATTTTAACGTTTTTAAAAGCAGCATTCTAATCTTTTGCAATATTTTCAAGTCTATTTGTGAGTTTTCTGGTATAATAAAGGTATAAATAAACATTTCATTGGTTTTATAGTATTCATATAACTCTGAATAACAAATCATTCTGAAACAGTAGTCTGATTTGGTCAGTGGCAAGCAGAGCAGTCCATTGTATTATTTCAAAGTTACATAATGCTTAAATTGGTTAGTTTGACTTCATAAAATTTGTGGTCAACAACTAAGGTTGGTTCTTGGTTCTACATGTTAGAAAACTCAGAAATAATGACTCAGTTTACAGTTTATGGGATGGACAAGGGTCTTTTGGCGTTTAGATTTGCTCTCATGTTGTTAAATGAGACTAAAAGGTTGACGATGAATATTTTGGCGGTTTTCTTCATCACAACGTCACCTAAGCTTCCAAACCGTTAGTAGAGTCGCTCGAAGGGTCTTACACTCCTAGGGTTAGGCAGGTAGGACTAGGAAGCCTCATTGAATTGGACTGATGAGTTTTGCAGGAGCCTTAATACCCCATCGGGCAAGGATGTAGTACCTTAGTGTGATATTCACGCTTATCTTAGCACTCAGATGTTGATAGGAGTAAATTCTATAATATATGTAGGTTTTAAAATGGACTTATTCCAGGAAGTTTGCTACATCCTTGTTATCCTAAGGACTAATAAGCCGTTGGGGATCATTACCAAAAAAATTTATTTATTTTTAAGCATTTTACCTTACATTTTACAATAAATAAAATTATCATTCTGAAATTTTTATATCAAGTGACTGTTTCTTGTATTCTCATTCTATTACTATTCATTAGGTAATTCAGGTACATTCTATGCGTTTTTGTTATCCTTCTAGGGGTTACAAGGGGTTAGGTTGCTATTTCCTCCGGAGTCCGAAGAATAACTGATCTCACGTTAAAAGAAAATGGGTTATTACGGTACAACATGGGTGTCCTATCACTAGACTGATCACGCGTTTGGCCATTAGTTTAAGATTACGTTTACTTTCTCGTTAATTAGTTATATATTTATTTTAGTTTAAGTTTATGTTACATATTGTTAGTTAATTAAATGTTAAAAAGGGGTAAAAGTAAAATTAAGAGGGGGGGAGCTACAGACACAAAAAAAAGTAAAGTGTAACAGGGCTTTAAGCGTAGAAAGACAAGAAAGTGAATTGTCCAGGGGGGCGATTTTTGAGATTCGAGCGCTCGAATCTGACATATAAAAGTCTGAATAAAACGAAGAAATGATGTTTTAAAAATAACAGCGATATTAATTTAAAGTCATGATATGATGATTATTTATGCAATTAATTTCATGCGAAAATAATGGGTAAAAACTTTTGTGTGCGATTATTTTCGATCGCTCGAATGTCAAAAATCAGCCCCCAGTCCTCCTCCCCGACCGCCGGCACAAGGTGAAGGGTACACGGAAAGAACATGTCTAGTCACATTGACAACATTTTGAGTTATAACGCTTTTAAAATTTTGAATGATTCAATTAACCATACCTACTATTTTCGTAACTAGATGGTTTTTATGAGTTAAGAAGTGGATATACCTACGTTAAAATTTACATCTGTGACAGAAATTGTTATTAATAGTTCATTACAAGCTCTACATTTTGATATAAAATCTCTCATTTTACTAAAAAAGTGACTAGACATGTTCTTTCCGTGTACCCTTCAGGTGGTTGAAGAAGAGTCGCTTCTATAGTTTGTTCGGAAAGAGAAGTGTCGTGGTTTATATGGAAGCTCATACATTCTACGACACTTATCTTTCCGGACACACTAAATATATTAGATATATTTTCATAAATTTAAGACACATTCTAATTAACATTATGTGGTATCTATTTCATGATAGTAGTCGTGAATAGCACCATGTAATGCCTCAGCCGAAAACGTTAAAGATGGACTTGTTTATTTAGTTTAGTACAAGTAGTCGTGAATAGCACCATGTAATGCCTCAGCCGAAAACGTTAAAGATGGACTTGTTTATTTAGTTTAGTACAGTACGCGAACAGTTTTGAGCTTCGATAACTCACAAGTGCGATTTCCTTTTTTAGTGAGAGAATATGATATGATTACTTATGGTAAAAAATATTTTTTAACAGTTTTTAACGTCACGCTATAGGTATATTGCATTCAACTATTTCAACATCATCTGTCATTTTATAACAGTTTGGTCAATAGATTATGTGAGCATAATCGAAAACAATTTGTCAAAATCTAAGTGACCTTGAATTTTAAACGAATTACAAATGGTTAAGACGGCATTATGCTCTTGACAAAACCGTTATAAAATGTGAAGTTATGTTGCAATAGTAAAAAGCTAGTATCTATATAAGATAGCCTGGTGGAGAAAAATAAAACTTACATAATCTTTTCTTTGTGTAGCAAACAAATACATGTTTTATACCTAGTGCAATGCTAACAATTGTTAGAAAATATTTTGTATTATTAGTACTTAACGTAACGGGTCACAAAATAAAATCGGCCTTGTGATTTATGTCATTTTTATAGGTTAAAAAGGCGTTCCCGTACTCCACTAATTAGAGAGATTTTAAACTTTATCTTTACTTATTTTCCATCTTTAAGCGGTTTTCCAGCCTCTATAACAATGTAATTATATCAGTCTGTTATTCAATTATTCTGCCAAAAACATACATTGACAAACTACCTTTTTTTTTTTTTATACCACTACGGTGGCAAACAAGCATACGGCCCGCCTGATGGTAAGCAGCTACCGTAACCTATGGACGCCTGCAACTCCAAAGGAGTCGCATGCGCGTTGCCGACCCTTTACAAAAAGGAGGATTTACTGTGTTGACGACTAAAGGAACAAGAAGGTCCCTCATCGTCAACACACTGGGTCCTCTTTGAGCTCTTTGGCAACCTTACTCACCAGCAGGAACACAACACTATGAGTAGGGTCTAGTGCTATTTGGCTGTGGTTTTCTGTAAGGTTGAGGTACTTTCCCAGTCGGGCTCTGCTCCAGATTTGAGCGATGACATTCGCTGAACGTGCCCTACCACACTTAGCGAGATGCCATTCGCAGTGCCCATTCCTCTCTTTTTGGCGTAGTTTAAGGACATACCCAGGTCCGGATGTAGTTTAAGGACATACCCAGGTCCGACTACTTGCCGAATATGTCGAATAGATATCTACATTAACTACCAAATATGAATCACCCCATCTCTAATTCATGATATATTATCATGAATTATATTTATGTTTTATTTTGTATTTACTGCTTGAATATTAAAAATTAAAATCCAAATTAATGCTTAATATTTAATAACTTACTTCAGAATGTAGAAATTATTTTGTGTCGGGTCCAGCGTGTCGTAGACAAAACGCGGGATCTGATTTACCAACACCCAAACCTCATCGGATTTCACCTTTAAATCTGCAATAATCATATAATTACGGATCAATAGACAAACCTTAGAGAATTCAACCCGGATGGAGTAAGCCTGTCTGTCATTTTCTATACAAAAAAAAAGTCTACTGATTTTTGCGGGGGAGGGGAACGTCAAATGTATGGCTATCGTACGTAACACTGGTCATATGTTTTCGGCAGAGGGGAACGCCTGTCAATGGCGACTCAAAACCGACCCAAAAAATGTCCTCAAATAATAAATATGTATAACAAAACCTATAGATATTATATTGTATTATTTAACGTAGAAAAGTTTAATAATAATCTAAAAATAATAATAATAAATAATAGATTATATCGCAAGTATGTGACTTGCATAACTTGACCTCTACAATCGCTTTTTGGTAATCTTATTTACACTGGTATATTTTTAAAGGAGCGCTTTGTCGGTCTATTGTATGTAACTAGCCATTTCCTCAGGACGATCGGCTGTCTACGTTAAAAGTCAGACTGCGCGACGTATTTCAACCACTTCAAGATTTCGAAGGATTCAATTCGTCGAGAATGTCGGGATCTCTGTTTTCAACTGACTTCAAAATTTCGAAGGATTCTTAATTCGTTAGGATCTTTGTTTTTAACCGACGTCAATATTTCGAAGGAGGAGGTTTTTAATTCGTCAGGATCTTTGTTTTCAACCGACGTCAATATTTCGAAGGAGGAGGTTCTTAATTCGTTAGGATCTTTGTTTTCAACCGACGTCAATATTTCGAAGGAGGAGGTTCTTAATTCGTTAGGATCTTTGTTTTCAACCGACGTCAATATTTCGAAGGAGGAGGTTCTTAATTCGTTAGGATCTTTGTTTTAAACCGACGTCAATATTTCGAAGGAGGAGGTTTTTAATTCGTCAGGATCTTTGTTTTCAACCGACGTCAATATTTCGAAGGAGGAGGTTCTTAATTCGTTAATGTCTTTGTTTTCAACCGACGTCAATATTTCGAAGGAGGAGGTTCTTAATTCGTTAGGATCTTTGTTTTCAACCGACGTGAATATTTCGAAGGAGGAGATTTTTAATTCGTCAGGATCTTTGTTTTCAACCGACGTCAATATTTCGAAGGAGGAGGTTCTTAATTCTTTAGGATCTTTGTTTTCAACTGACGTCAATATTTCGAAGGAGGAGGTTCTTAATTCGTTAGGATCTTTGTTTTCAACCGACGTCAATATTTCGAAGGAGGAGGTTCTTAATTCGTCAGGATCTTTGTTTTCAACCGACGTCAATATTTCGAAGGAGGAGGTTTTTAATTCGACAGGATCTTTGTTTTCAACCGACGTCAATATTTCGAAGGAGGAGGTTCTTAATTCGTTAGGATCTTTATTTTCAACCGACGTCAATATTCGTCGGGAACTTTTCTTTTCAATCGCATTCAATATTTCGAAGGAGAAGGTTCTTAATTCGTCGGGATCTTTGTTTTTCACCTTTTTTTTTTATACCACGACGGTGGCAAACAAGCTACCGTAACCTATGGACGTCTGCAACTCCAAGGAAGTCACATGCGCGTTGCCGACCCTTTACAAAAAGGAGGATTCACTTTATTTCTTATGTACTGATTATTCGAAGACGACTGGACCGATAATTTGATGATGTGATCCTGGATAAATCGAGGGAACTCTTCAACTATTATAGGCACACCTATAGTGATTTCAGTATTTTTCACAGCCGCTCGAGCATTTCCTTTTGAAACGGTGGACGCTAAGTGAAGTCGGTTCTTTTTTGCTTAAAATTATTGTAAGTTTCTTTCGGTTCAGCCGTCACCGATTATTTCGACAGCTGGATTGATTTGGAAAATTCTTTTTTGTCTGATGATCGAGGGAAATCTTCAAATATTATAGGCACACCTATAGTGATTTGAGTATTTTTCACAGTAGCTCGGGCATTTGCTCTTCAAAAGGAGTAGTCTAAGTAAAGTCGGTTATTTTTTGTTTAAAATTAGTGACTTACCTGATATATAAACTAGTTTTTCATGGTCCTGAGCTACAAGCACCACGTTCACCGGTGTCAGGGGTTTCCTGGTGTTCCAGCAGAGGATACCATCTTGGGCCACGTTGGCAAAGAAGAGGACACCATTGTGGTAATCGTGGCTGCCGCTTTGGGTTAGTGGACCTCTTGTGCCTATGAGCTAAAAAAGGATATAAAGTATAGTCTATGTTGTGTATTGTTTTGTGTTTATATTTTAAGTGTCAGTGGGTACACTGAAAACCAGCGTTGTAACACTTTTATCAATCAAGGATCAATGGGATCCATGGGATGGGATGGAATGGGATGGGTGGGGGATCAATGTTACTCTGCGTCCGTAAGAAACACCTTAGACAATCCTACACGTGATCCCTGGGTGGTGCTAAAAGGGTAACAAACTTGGCACCTGCACTGTCCCATGGACCTCGCAGCACTCACTGGATTTTCTTTATCAACTGCTTTCCCACTAATACTACCTGACAGAAGAAATGCCTATATCCAGTGATATGACGCCATACGATAAATAATAACACTTTTGTGCTGCGACACATGCTGAGTGTTATCTTTTTCAGAAAGCATTCATAGCATTGTGTTTCTCTAGTTTAAGCATAAGTAACCTTATATTGTTGTCTGTGTTTCGAATAAACTATTCATTCATTCATTCATTCAATTAGAACGGATAGCCGGTACACAGGAACCTCTAGAACGATGGCGGCTGGCGCCACGACCAACAATTCGAACGTAACACGATCAAGATGCATCTCGCCATCTCAGCGTCTCGCATTGAGTTTAACCACAGAATAACTAATAGTACTACCGTAGTTTAACCTTCCCAGCCGTGGTGGCGCGATTTTATGATTATGACAAAAAAAATCTTAAGTTTATCCCTTTCGCCCTGTGATGCAATCTGCCTAGGTCTACCCTATAAATATGGCGTCAGTGAATGCCGCTCAAATCTCTTTAAAAATTTTCACGGCGCTGGTCGCGTTGCCCGTCACTGAGGCTGATGTACACTTACCATTGCTTGGCTAATGAAATTTCCTTGCTTCGAAGACTTCAGCACTGCCGTGTTGATGGAGTACTCCTGGGTGGACACCAGCGGATGGAAGAAGGCTGTTCTGCTGCCTGTGGCATCTTTTTGGGATAGCGCAATGCTGAACAATCCGTCTCGCCAGTTGATTACATGTCCTAAAACACCGCCAAACGGGTTGGCTTTAATATGCTGGGGCGATCTAAAAAAAACCGGCCAAGTGCGAGTTGGACTAGCTCCCCGAGAGTTTCGTAGGTAGGTGCAGTCTCACACGGGAATGTTGAGGCACTTGCCATTGTTCGTAATTTATCCGTGTAATTCATGACCGATGTTAACGTCTACCTGTCAGTGTCAGCTAATATCGGCCATTCATTACACGGCCAAATTACAAACAATGGCAAGTGCCTCAATAATCCCACGTGGTGATTGTACATCACACAATGTTTTTCTCCTCAAGTCTGACCTCAAAATGCTCGACCGTAAAGTTTTTAAAAAAATTCTTGTAATCTACAGGTATAGAACTACTTCCTGTATTTTTTTCAAAATTTTGAATGATAAATTATTACCATTTTCTGCATTGTTTTGTTTTATCTAGTTTTACACATTTTACACTGCGAATTATCATCAACATCCCTATTATCAAAAAGGCTGTGAACACATACCAGCAACCGTGAAGTTCATAGCTCCCTCATCCATCCTAAAACTGTCGTCCTGTATTCTCCAGCTGTCTCTCTCTTTTAATGAGAAAACGATAAGTCCGTTGGTGGCCAGGTCTGAGATGTAGGCGTGCGTGTCTTCACAGGAGACCCCGACGTCCACCATTATAGAGGTTAGACCTGGATGTATCATATCATAACGTAAAACATAATAGTAGTTCATGTAACTGTTACGTACTAAGCTAATAAAGCCTAATTACGTACAGTTGCATACACTGCTTTATCTACACACATATTATAAATTCTAAATGACGTGTTCGGAAACCATTAGAATGACCGCCTTTGCATGATTGCACCGCCATCCATGGCCAACTTGATTGTGCAAACGCTTGGGGAGGAGGGTGGATTTTCATTAGCATTACGTTACCAAAATTGATGTTCCAAATTTGAAACTCATAACTTAACAATATTTGAGCATGTAATATTGAAATTACGTTACAACTGTATGAGGTGTGCAATAAAGAGTATTTATTATTATTATTACGTTACTGCCACAGATACAAAACTTATCATAGTAAAATGGTTGTTCTAATGCTGGCCTTTGCCTACCGTTTATGAACACATTTTAGAGGACTTACAATGTGAGTGTAGATAAAACCGTTTTTTTCTGAAGCATGCTTGGAACTGTCAACATTTTGTTCGCATATTGAAGAAGCAAAGTGCCCGATTTTTACCCGCTTTCATTATCGCCGCAGCGAAAGATAATAATTTAATTTATTTATTTTACCAAGAATTGCACGAATTCTTTTTTCCCGAGAAAGGGTTAAAATTTATCGACACAGGTTTACAATTAGTTTATCATATATAAAATATAGCTGTCTCGGCGCCAATTACGAGTTTGTAGCTTTTGGCATCGAGACACTAGGTCCGTGGGGCAGGGGTGCGCGCGGGCTCCACAGGGAACTGGGCAAAAGGTTGAGGGAGGCCACAAGTGACCCTCGCGCTTCGCTTCGATTCGGTGATAGATCTACTATTCTGGTTATACAAATCTAGTGCACAGTTTTAAATTGGGTGCAAATAACCATTAATTTGGTGGTGCATAGTCTTCCGCTTCGATTAAAATGGTCATAGACATATTTGTTGTAGGCAGATATACAAATTTCAATTTTGGTGGCAGATGATATAGTTGCCATTAGAAAATAATACCTCCACGCGTTCCTGAGAAAATGGGTCTCGAAAGACAGACAGACAGATAGACGGACAACAAAGCGATCCTAAAAGGGTTCTGTTCCTTTTGAGGTACGGAACCCTAAAAAAAGGTAATGTAAAAAAATACCTGCAGGCGTCCTCTCGTCGATCAGATCTGTAGGTTTAAGTTGGTATCTTAGAATCTGCTTTTTGCTGTTTAGGTCATAGACAACTATTGCGGGAGGCTGAACTTGCTTCCTTTCTCCTGAAACATCCTCTAGGTTATTAGATATTGGTAGATCATTCAAAATCTAAAGTAAATCCAGTGAAAATTTTGTACTAATTCGGCAGTTATATCGTAAAACGGGGTGATTTTAGGAAAAGATGGGATACTTTGAACATTTTTCAAACGGTCATAATAGTTTAGTTTTATACAATCGCGACATAAATCAGTCGTGTACCGTGTTTAAGTAAAGGTACCAGATTAAAAAGCTTAATTAGGTCACTATTGTATACAATACTTTTTCTATGCGTGCTTAAAATAGGTAAGCCGGTATTAAGAATTAAGTTCGACGAATGCCTTACACAACCTGCTCCTTCTATATAATTTAGTAACTTCGTATCGTACCGGCGGCGGTCGGGGCTGGACGGTCCTCCTCCCCAACCATTGTATAATATTGTATGAAAATCCATTTAAGCATTCGCGAGGATGCTTAAATTTGCGACCATAAAAGCTCCATCGAAAAGTATGCGCTAGTAGTTCGGTCCACAAAGTCTCAATTCAAGCATTATAGTATTATTTATAATATGCTTGATTTAACGGCTATAATGACATAAACTCATATTTACGTATTAGCTCGTCTAAAGGTAAAAAAACAGTACTTTGGCGAATAGATATATTTTTCGTAGTGCCTGGATTTATGATTATTTAACAGATCTCATTGAATTTCCAACACTAAAACTGGTCTTACCAGGAACCTCTAGAAGACCAGTGTCCACCATCCAAAGCCGTCCACACTCGTCAATCCTGGGCCGGTACACGGAGACCAGAGAGTTCCTGCTGGCTACGTCAGGGTATGGACGGAGTACCGGGTCGTGGTCTGACATTGTGACGTAGTTTAAGGTGGAGGGGATTCCTGGAATGAGTTGACAATTCCAAAAGAATAAAAGACGTTTTGCAAGGGGATGTCTGAAATGAGTTGATAAGATAATTCCAAAATAAATAAATAAAACAGGCAGAACAACGTGAATGTGGGTGTTACTGATATTTTACTACTTAATATCTTGTTATGAAATGATACATTGTTAACGAAGGGATTAAAGGCAACCATTCCCGACAATAGACGGAGACCTAGCCACGTCAGATATGACACAATAATGAGAGCAACGAAACCCCTCTAGTCAGTTTACTATACTATGATTATTTCTAGATCTGGACATCTGGCAGCTGTAAAGTGGTGGAGGTCAGAGAATGCAAACCACTTCACGAAAAACAATCCTAGCACTCTGGGTTTGATGCAATATTATCAGAAATTATATAAATAATTAGACTATATCATTGCCGAAAGTTTTTGTTGGGCGAAAGTAGTGCCAGCAGCAGGCAACCTGAAAACTTTGCTGGGCTTCGTGCTTGCGGGACCCCGTTATCACGCAAATTAGGCAAACTGGATGTCGACTTGCGGAAAAACCGCCCAGGATAACTAAGTAGTGCCAAACAACGTATAATTCATAGTTTGTCGCCTGTTTCTGTTTCCGTAATAATACGCAATGTTCTAATGTTAAAATATAGGCCCTGTCCTTTATAACTGAGGTAACTTCGGCAGTTTTTAACTATGTTGGTATTACTATTTTCCAATAAAAAAAATTTGCTAGTTTAATTCTGACCTCCACCCATTAAAAGCTGCCAGATGCCCGAATCTAGAAACAAGGATAGTAAAGCAATCTAACCAGACGGTTTTTGTTGCTCTCATTATTGTCATATCTGACGTGGCCAGCTCTTGTTTAGCCAATCGTTGTTTTTTACAACTTAAAGATTTCGAAAAAGGTTCTCAAATTCGTTCGGAATGTTTGTTTTGTAATCTATACATATAATAAAGCTGAAGAGGGTCGAAAGTCTGTACATGGAAGATAATCGAAAAAAAGTTGGCTGGGGATACTTAGAATCGATAACAGAACACGTTCCAACAATTTTTAGAATTTTTGTCTGTTTATCTGTTTGTCTGTTTATCTGTTTGTCTGTTTATTTGACCGCGCATCACGTGAAAACGGCTGAACGGATTTTGATGAAATTTTGTATAGAGATAGTTTGAGTCCCGGGAAAGGATAATATATACTTTTAATCCCGAAAATCAACCCTGGTGGGGGTGAAAATGGGGTTGAAAGTTTGTATGGAGAATTTTTTACCGCTGAAACGATTTAGATAGCAATGACTATGGAGATAATTTGAGTCTCGAGAAACGTCATAGGATAGTTTTCAAACCCTTGTGGGGGTGAAAAGGAGGTTGGAAGTTGGTGTGAGGAATTTTTTACCGCTGAACTGATTTAGATGAAATTTGGTATAGAGATAGTATGGGTCTCGAGAAAGGACAAAGGATAGTTTCATCTTCAAAAAAGGGCGCCTCCCCCCTCCATCTTTTGAACCGTAGGTCCAAAAAATAAAAATAAAAATAATGGAAGTGAAGACTGAAAGGTACTCGTACTTTCAATAAAAACTATACTGAATAAAATCGGTTCAGCTGTTTTTGAGTTGTCAGTCAAAAACGCATAGTGATAGGACGTAAGTGCCAGATAGTAAAATGACGGAAGCGCCGCCAAATATCCCTTAATAAACGACCTTTTGAACGGATGCTTTTTAACAGGGCGGCAATTTCGGAACCCTACACTGACTGAACATGGCCCGACATGCTCTTGGCCGGTTTTTTTTTGCATTGTTATCCCAGAAGTCACCCCTTAAAGGCTTGGCCAAACAGACGGCGCGACCGCGGCAAATGTTAACAAGTTAGCGACGTCGACGTCAAACAGACTGCGTCCCGCCGGCGTCGCGCCCCGCTTCTGTCGCGCCCCGCGCGTCCACGCGGCGCGGACGCGGCGGCACGCTGCGCTGCGCTGGGTCACATCAGTCGGACGTTAGGCAGCGCGGTGCGTAGTGCGAGCGTTAATTAATCTTGGCTTCGGAAGGAATGAGCGACGCTCCTTGCGCGCATGCTGTATCGGGCGCGAGTCACGCCCGCATCGCGCCGCATGACCCCCCCCCCCCCCCCCCCATCGTACACGTCAAATAGAAAAATTCATTACTGACCCCCTCAAAAGATTATTTCTGCTTTAGTGACCCCCTAATTTCATAGTTACCCCCCCCCCCTAGATTTTAGGCTGCAACCGCGCCTGTTCTTACCTTTTCATTCTTAGACTGATTTGACTGGAGGATCGATTTGGATGATATTTGCCACGGACATGATAAGAATAGTCAAGGACGTATAAATACAAAAGTGGTACTGTAGCGTCCGATATACACCTACTAATATTCTATGTCATTTAAATCATGTCAAAAAATTTAATAAGGACGAAAAAAACTATTGATTTTAGAGTGTAGTTTTATTTAGTGGTAATTGTAAAATATTGTATCTGGACTTCTGTCCTCTAGCGTATCCATCTGTCAACTTTACTTTAAGACCTTCAAGTTCCGCCTCCAGGGGGAGCGAGAGAAATTAGGGGTGAATTAGCCGCTTACTGACAAAGCCCTAATTCCACGCGGGCGGAGCCGCGGGCACGGCTAGTATGAAATAATACCATGCCGTCTCCTAGGCACGGTGACGAAGACTATGTCTCCGTACACTTCAAATCCGATGGGTACATTGTTGTACTGTATGAAAAGCTTCTCGGCATCCTCCAAATCGTCGGCAAAGTGTACACTGTCGCTCACTGTGCGGTCGTAATCAGAGTTTTTTGCATCTGGAATAAATATTGTTGTTATTGTTTGTTGTTGTTGTTGTGTTGTCTGAATGGATTGACAAATGTCTATTGCGTTCCCGTAATTTAGGTAAATGCACTATAGCGCCATCTATCTCAGCAAGTCTCAGTTCTAACATACGGGTCAGGGGACAGTGATCGAGATTTCTTTCTTAATTTAAAAATCACATGGTTGTTTTAAAATTAATATTTATAAATAAATAAGTACTTATGTAAATACTATGGTAACATCTAACACAAATCAACTTAGTTCCACAGTGCTTACTTACTAATTTAAATTAAGGATTTGGTACCTAGGTCATAGGATAAGAAAACCTGGAAGTGAGTGTTACCATCGCCGATAAACTTTAATGTTTGGCGAAACTAATATTTTTGTAAATTGTACCATACTTTTATTGGATATAAAAAAAAAAAAGGCTCGTGTGGTGAGAAATGATTTTCCTTCGTAATATTTCGGAAAAGTTCGTATTTATCGTGCTCTCTCAATTAGCTTCAGTAGATGTAGGTACTGAAACAAATTGAGAGAGCAGAACAAGATAAAAACGAACTTTTCCGAGAAAATACGATGGAAAACAATTATGCACTACATCTGTACCTGCCTGTACCCACATTGAGATTCATTAACTTACATAAAACTCCATCAAAATTATAACTAATTTGCTTCCACGAAAACACAACGCTCATGCAATGGCTGTTTGCTTTAAAAATTAAACAAAACACAAGCATTATCCGAAACATGAGCAGCTCCATCTTTATATTTCAAAGTATCACATGAATGCAACGAGACTGTGTAAGCACAACTGCAAACCTACAATTGTGTCAATAATTAAATCACATTTTCAATCTTAATCTCAATCTTATTGGTCTTAGCTTTAAAGACGCAATTAAAACAAAAGAGGTCATGAATCAAGTTATTCAAGTTGAGATAATGAGTTCTCCTAATTTGGCTTTTTAAAAGTCAACATGTTTATTCCTGAGAGCCGAGTGACGTAAGTCCGCTACGGGTGACACGCAATTATAGTACTAGTTGGTAGGCGTTACAATCTAGAATGGTGTAAACAGTTCTTTGGTTTTAAACTGATTTGCTTATCGAGGATGTTATATTTAAGTAGGTACATTGATTGCAAATTATCTCTTCCCGTTTTATTTTTAGGTAACCATGTAATAAGGTAAATGTACGTTTCCACGAACGCTTAAGACCTGGATGTACGTTTCATGTAAGGGGCTTCGATAGCTTGTAAATGGGTTTTAATTATTGGGAGATAAAGACAAAAAAACCAAGCAATTGACGTGAAAGAAAATGTACTCGAATCAAAGATATGACAAACAGACAGGACCTTCAAATATAAAATACAAAAATAGAATCATACAAAAACATAGACAATATATATATCAAAACCTATATACAACCTCAACATTTCATTTTTTAATAAGGTCTGGCATGTTCATACGGTTATTGTCAATACTATACTGTTAACTTAAATACATTTGTAATCATTTTATTGCACTTAGAAATTATTTGTTAGGTTAGACATGTTTAAAAAATATTTGTAAGTTTTTTAGACCGCCTTACTTGATTTGTACCATTAAGCGAACTAAGAAACATGATTTGCATATATTACCGAATCCGATGACTACTTTACCGAACTAGAAGAGAAATGTATGGAAATATGGTGTTGAGCGATTCTCAAACTTAAACTATCTCACTGTTTAGATAATGTCATCTAACTGCGCTAAATTTACGTCTCCATACATTACTGAATTACTTCATACAAAACAAAAGTAACCTTTATTTTTTATATTTATTCAAAATACCTAACCATTATTTTTATATATTACATAAACATCATTATCGTTTTTGGGGTGTTTACGTAATAGAAGTTTTTACAATATTAATTTAAAAGTTAAATTTTATCTAAAAATATAAAAACCACAATTTAATATTTTATTTTATTATTATATTTTTTTTCTTTTACCGATCAACAGCAGGCCCTTGAACATGTTTAAATGTTTAGAAGCGCTGGCCTTTATAAAAAGGCAGACAAAATAATACATTTTAATGTCGACCTAGCTGTGAGAGAAATAAGGATGATATTTTAATGTCTATCGAATACAAATGAGGCCGAGGCAGATACGGATTCGGTAGCACAGACTATGGGCACGATTTACCGAACACGCGTTCGGTAAATAAGCCATGCAAAATATGTGGAACCTAATACGCGAACAAATTTTGAAAATAGTACCTAAATTGCAAAAACAAATTTAACATGGAAACTAATAATTAGAAGGATTACAAATCCTTTCATGTATTTAGCCTTTACTAATATTGCCGTAAAATAACTATAAAAAAAATTAAAGATAGCTTTGTCGAAAGGCTTATTTTTAACTCAAAAAGTCATAAAACTATAAGATTTCAAACGCGGATTTACTATAGTCTTTACTGTCTACAGATGTTCGGTAAATGCTCATAAAATTGCAAATATTTTTCATTATTTGAAAAGTCAACAAGTTTATATTAATAGTTTAAAATAAATCAGTAAAAAAATAATTTCAAAGACATACGCTTTCCCTGATTCCGCACGCTGTTCGGTTAAACCATCCAGTCAAAAAGTTGGGTCACACATCACCGGATTTACATTTATCTCAAATTCTGAGAATACAACTGCACTAAAGTCACTTAAAATACCAAAATACATAAACTTATTAAATAACAACACTCTAAATCCACAATTTGGAACCCACATATAGTTTTAAACGATTCTATGATCTTAAGAAGTACACGCGATTTCTTAACGATTTTGTTAAGGGCCCATACAAAGTGGCACTCGACCGACTAGATCAGTTGTCATGTCACAACTGAGCCCCAACATGGCCGTCTCTGACGCGTATTCGTAGGGGTAGGTATGTAGCTCACAGAAAAAAATATTACAACGTAGGATCTGCTGTAAGTAATCGACTTATAGCTTAAAATGGAATATATTCGGCGATACGGCACGTTCGCTGAAGCGTACATTTACCTTAAAATGTAAAAAAATAAAATGTAGGTAACAAAATCACATTACTCAAAATTCCAGGCTATATTTATTTATATCTGTATATTTGGGTATAAAGAATTTTCGGAACCATTTTATTATCTGTGGGGTTTTAACTTTATACCTAGACACCTAGTCTTATTATATAGTGAGAGTAAATTTACTTTTTTCAAAGCTTTTTCCACAAAATTTTAAACTTGCAGCATATGGAAAAAAAATCACTTTAAAATCGTGTAGGTGCCGTATTCTAATTTTAAAGTACATAAACAATACATTAATAATTTTAAACAAAAAAGAATCGACTTCACTAAGCATCCACCTTTTCAACATCAAATGCTCGATCTGCTGTAAAAATACTCAAATCACCATAGGTGTGCCTATAATAGTTGAAGAGTTACCTCGATTTCTCCAGGAATCCATCATCAGATCCTGACATGGTCACAATGGGACCAACTGTGAAGTATACGCTTTCAAACAAAAAAAGAATTTTTCAAATCGGTCCAGCCGTCTTCGAATAATCGGTGAACAACAAAGATCTCGACGAATTGATAACCTCCTCCTTCGAAATCTTGAAGTCGGTTGAAATAGTAGATTGTACACCAAGGGGATAAAGTATTGTTTTATGTCACGGGCGCAATATTGAATCCTGAACGTAACGAAGGACTCCAGATTTTAATCCCGAGCGCAGCGAGGGGTTTATGAGTTAATTCCCGAGCGAAGCGAGGGAATTAAGACTGAGTCCTGAGTGCAGTGAGGGGTTCAAGCGCGCCCGTGACAAAAACAGCTTTATTCCCGAGGAGTATACTCTACTTTTCTCACCTCTTGCGAGACAATAAAATAGCTAAGGCTACTAGAAACGGATTTTTATTAAAGTAAATCAAAAGTAAAAACCGGCCAAGTGCGTGTCGGACCACACATAGGAGGGTTCCGTACCTTTAATGGAACCAAACTAATACCAAAAGGTCGTATCTGGTGCCTATGGTTTTTTGGAGATAACTCAAAAATAGCTAAACCGATAATGTTCAAAAGAATTTGCGTAGAAAGTATATGGTAAGACGCATCTCCTCAATTTTTTTTCATATTTTTGGACTTACGGTTCAAAAGTTACAGGGGGGGGGCACAATTTTTCTGACTTTCGAAGCGATTATTTCAGAAAATATTCACTTAATCACAAAATGGTCAAAGAAACCTCAATGTTATTTTTAAAGACCTATCATTGATGTGGCACATGTTGATATTTAGTTAAAAAAAAAATAGTTACATGTATGGAGCGCCCCCCCCCCCTAATTTTTTTTTTTTCAAATCTACATAACTAAGTAGCGGCATACAAAATACACCTTATGTGTAAATTTTATTCAGATACGTCGTATAGTTTCCGAGTAAAATGGCTGTAACATACGGATGGACAGACATACAGACAGACATGACGAATCCATAAGGGTTCCGTTTTTTGCCATTTGGCTACGGAACCCTAAAAATTGATTCTTGATACATTAGTCCATTTTATTCAAATTTTATCTTCAATTTTTATAGAACCTGCAGTTTTACTCCGTATACTGCAGCGTCTTATGACACTCGCGGCATTTGTTTTAGGTATTTAAAAAAGGTGGCCAGCACGATTTTCCGAATAAATTCGATTTTCAAATCAGTTCGACGCGGCGGCGCGGGCCCCGGCTGGCGTCGCGGGGCTGTGCACCGTGCGGACTTTACCAAATTAGACTTTAAGCACATAACAATAAGAACTATGGGAAGTGAAATCACATTATTAACCAGCGGGTTATAATGAGATTTAGTACAACATTATAACCCGGCTAAAGCCAAGGGCTATAATGATTTGCTTTCGGTGAGGTTTGCATGATATATAATTTGGCATTGTCGAGCAGGTGGTGTGAAAACACAGTTTATCTTAAACATAACCCTGTTAACAATCAACCAATATTGAAGTTGTATTGGAGTTGCGTTGGAATATTTCTCTATATAAAAGTGCAGTATAGGAACGCGTTTAGGGGATGTTTGCGGAGGCGTGTTTTATATCTACTATGCGCCTGCGAGCCTCAGCTCGTGTGACGCGTACGCACCAGCTCCAACAGCATCCTCACAACAATTGCGGACAAGGTTTAAGGGTTTTGAAAAGGAAAGACCGTTAGTTGATGCCCTAAAGACCGTATGTTCACATGATCAGCTGACGGCTTCACCGCGATACAGCCGCCGAATAAATGACTGCCGTTGACTGTTGACTGCCAACGGAACGGCATCGGCAGCTGACCATCACGAGGCTTCATTACTCATTACCCTTAGTCATTTCATAAGTTATCGCCCGGGATGCGATGACCCAATAGTGTTTATGTGACTGCTACGTAATGAAGGGCATTAAAATACCAGTGTCTAAATGGAGAATTATGTACAGTTACATACATTACTTTATCTAAACACATATTATAACTCCTCAATAACGTGTTGAAATTCATTAGAATGACCGCCATTGCACCTCCATGGCCAACTAGATTTTAAATAACCAAGTATAGATTGTCGTAATAGTAGGAGAGATCTTTTTATAACAAAAACAAAATGTTATGTAACCTAAACTTAGCGCCTGAACTGCAACAAGATGTTACGTTATTAAAATGATTTTATATTTTAAAAGATCAGGCGCTTTGTTTTTTCATACATCTACAATCTTTTGATGCTGCTGCCACTGACAATTCCACGCACGGTGGCTTGCAGCACCGCATTATCGTGTAGCCCTACCCCTCCCCTGCTTTGAGGAACAAAGGAAATCTAGGAGACTTATCGTACTAGAAACCGGATTTTTTTATTTAGTTTAAAAAAAATTAAAATACGCCACCACTTTTTTTGCATTGCAGCATCAGCATTTCGTGTTACCCCATTAAACACGCGTCTAATTATATATATCTCATCTAGGAGACTTATCGAACTTAGGTTCAGTGTCGTGGGCTCTCCTACTATAATTACCACCAATACTTTAATTACAATTCAAATTATGAACACCTTCTGGAGTGCGATTTTTGAATCTCACCAAGTGACTAATTCTCACCGATGTGAGTGATTTCCGATAGTAAATCACTCACATCGGTGATAATTAGTCACTTGGTGAGATTCAAAAATCGCACTCCTGGAATCGGTTTACCAGAAGACGTTCGAAATTTGTAATTAAAGTATCGGTCATCGTTATTCTAAAGTACTCAAATTACGATACAAGTTTCTTAATATAAGCCGTTAGCTTATCGCTTCTGAACATATTATAGGGAAGTTATGATATGATATGGGTGTACATAAATTTAGGTATACCTAAAAAAAAACCGGCCAAGTGCGAGTTGGACTCGCGCACCGAGGGTTCCGTACAAACCTGTAGGTATATAGGGGTTACCTTAAAATTATTAAAAATATTTTTATTATATGATGTAACAAAAAATTTACGGTTTTCGCAATTTTTCCTTTATCTGTGCTATAAGACGTTGCTTTGTACCAAATTTCAAGATTCTGAGTTCACGGAAAGTACCCTGGAGGCAGTGTTGGCCGTTAATTTCAATTAGAATTTAAAATTGACCAATAAGATTGAAGATTAATTCCGTAACTAATCAATAACACTAACATCATTTTTTACTAACGTTAGTTCGCATTGATTTTGTGACGTCGTTAATTACACTAACCGTCAATTAGAATTAACCTATTAGTTACACTAACGTCTCGAAAATTTAATAAGAATTACAGTTAATTAGATTAATGTTAGTGTAACTAAATTAATCCTGTCTTACAATAATAATTAATTTTAAAAGTGCATCTCGGGTTCGGAAGTTGGGACCAATATCACAAGATGGAGCTCATGCTGGACCCTAGGGCTACCTACTGGATCTCGGGTTTGACGCATCATAGACTCATGCTGTTTGGGCTCATTCGACTTGTACTGATGGTATGATATGGTATGGTATGGTATGGTACCATACCATACCATACCTTACCATACCATACCATACCATACCATCAGTACACGTCGAATGAGCTCAAATAGCATGAGTCTATGATGCGCCAAACCCGAGATCCAGTAGGGATCCCCAGGGTCCAGCATGAGCTCCAGATTTTGATACCGGTACCATCTGCTCATCAGTACAAGTCGAATGAGCCCAAACAGCATGAGTCTATGATGCGCCAAACCCGAGATCCAGTGGATATCCCCAGGGTCCAGAATGACCTCTATCTTAGGATACCGGTCCCATTGCTTATTAATAATTGCCCCCCGAGGCCAGAGTCAAAATCAAAACCTCGTAGCTTAACCTAAATTCGCGTCTAGTTAGGTAAATTATTAATGTCAATTACCAATTCAATCTACACTAAAAATTATATTAATGTTTCAATTTTTGAGAAAGACTAAAAATTAAATATCTACAATTATTAGTTATTCGCAAAAGATTAACACGTTAGTTACAATTAATTTCAATTCTAATTGAAATCAATTTGCATTAAACTATTAGTGTTCAATTTTAACTAACGTGTTTCAATCTTCAATTTTCAATTACACTAACGTTCGGCCAACACTGCCTGGAGGTTTTGATTCTCTTGCGAGTTTAGAAAATTTGCGGAAATTTGCGGCATAAACGGCTGTATCTTTTGATTGCGTTGGCTTAGAAGTTTGATTTTTTCACAGCTCCAAGGGACAGTAGACCTGAGTATTTGATATACATTTCAGCTTGATACCTCCACGCGTTCCTGAGAAAAAGGGTATTGACAGACGGACGGACGGACGGACAACAAAGTGATCCTATAAGGGTTCCGTTTTTTCCTTTCGAGGTACGGAACCCTAATGAACATTTTATGTTAAAGATGACAATTTAAAAAAACCAAACGTTTTGTAAAACATTTATTTCACAAGGTTATAAAAATGAGGTTACATCTTAAAAGTTATATCACATTATTTGTGCTCTAAATAAAATATTATTGCTTTTATGTATCTAATCCACGTCGATGTCATTTTTTATTTCTTCTTCAGAGCTCTTGTTTTTCTGAAACAATAATATTAATATTAAATGTTACAGTTGTTTACCAACAATGTTTAGAAATAGATAGAAAAATAATTTTAAACAAAAAAGAACCGACTTCACATAGACTCCACACTTAAAAATCTAACGGCCTCCTAGCCCAGTCGGTAGTGACCCTGCCTACAAAGCAGGAGGTCCCGGGTTCAAATTCTGGTAAGGGCATTTATTTGTGTGTTTATCACGAATATTTGTTCCTGAGTTATGGGTGTTTTCTATGTATCTAAGTATATATTTGTCTATATAAATATGTATATCGTCGCCTAGTACCCATAGTACAAGCTTTGCTTAGTTTGGGACTAGGTTGATTTGTGTAAGATTGTCCCCAAATAAAAATAAAAAATAAAAATGCACGAGCTAGCATAAAATTTTTTTTTGATTTTTTAAAAATGTATGTTCACCGATTATTCGACGACGGCTGGACCGATTTGGAAAAATCTTTTTTTGTTTGAAGTATACTTCACAGTTGGTCCCATTGTAACCAAGTCAGGATCTGATGATGGGATCCTGGAGAAATCGAGGTAACTCTTCAACTATTATAGGCACACCTATAGTGATTTGAGTATTTTTTACAGCAGCTCGAGCATTTGCTTTTGGAAAGGTGGGTGCTAAGTGAAGTCGGTTCTTTTTTGTTTAATATTATTTGCACACCAGTTTTGTTCTACCATGGTCTGATTTATAGGGTCTGATTCATTTGGCATGACATTGTCATGACACACCAAACACACACGGGGATATCACACATGACACATGTCCACACCTACAGACCCTAAAGCAGTATCTTTCCACACAAAGGCCGCAAAAATATGTTACACACTCTTATGGCCCAACAAATAAGATTGTCAGACATAATATAGAGCTCAAAGAAGACCCAGTGTGTTGACGATAACCGACCCTCTCATACCTTTAGCCGTCATCACCAGAGCTCGGATTTTTCACGGCAAAACAAAACACTAGCGTAATTTAGCCAGTGCTTGAAATATTATTTTATCGACACCTATCGAGTCTTACTAGAGTATATGACAGGTATTGCCTCAGTACATTTTTTCTTTTTTTATTCGATGGTACACCTATCAGTGTGAATGTCAAAATTTAAAAACTAACAAACGTGCGAAAATTTCGAAAAACAGGAGACTTACTAGAGCTCAAAATCAATATTTTTGACCAGTCTAAGGTGACCTACTGGGGGTTAGAAGGTTGTGCATTAATTAGCGGACAGCCTGTATAAGTAATAAAATAACTTTTCATTTTAGCTTTGCCATAGTCGAGCAACAAAGAGGTAGGTCTGCATGTACAACTTAGAACGAAGTAACTATACCACCTCATTTAAAATGATAGAAACGACTGCAAATTTCATCTCACATGACATGTGACATTCACACTTTAACTGTCATTTCATTACGTATAAAACGTAAATTGCATCTAGGTATTATTTATTTCGCAACGCATTGAATCCGACGTGTTGGATATACGTATAATAACTTAATATTGCAAGGTATCAATTAATACAAAAATGAGTAATGTACAAGATCGGATCAAAACGTGGATTGAAAATCACCCTGAGTTAGTCTATAATGAAGTGACCTCCACTATATACTGCTCTATGTGCGATATGCATCTAAAACTGAAGAAATGCAATATTGAGAATCATGTGAAAAGCAACCGCCACAATTACCGTTCGGGGCAACCAAATAGGGAACATCAATTTTATTTCGATTTAATTATTTTTCTTATTTCATGCAACATACCATGGGCAACAGTCAACAACAATAATTTTCGTCATTTTTTTAACAAGTATTTATGTTGCGACTGCTCTATGACTTCTTTACCGGACGAATCGACCCTGCGAAAAATTTATTTAAATCTCGTGTACAAAAAAACTATACAGGGTATAAGAGAGGTAAACAAAACCAATTATTTGTGGATATCTATAGACGAAACACCAGATTTCATGGGAAAATGTGTGACAAACGTGGTGATTCGGTCTTTGCAAAAAAATTGTTCTAAGCAATTTTATCTTTTGGGGTCGAAGGTTTTAGAGAAGGTAAATGGGGAAACAATAGCAAACCTAATAATAAACCAATTAAAATTTTTGTTTCAAAATTCTTTCAATGACAACGTAAACAATTTGCTTTTACTTTGCACAGATAGTGCCGCATATATGCTTAAAGCCGGTCGTATTTTAAAAGCAACGTTTCCTCGTATGAAACACATTACGTGTTTAGCTCATGGTCTGCACCGGGTTGCCGAAGAAGTGCGAGATAATTTCAAAGGTGTGGATGGGTTGATATCGAATGTCAAAAAGATATTCCTAAAATCTCCAGAGCGTGTACGCCTTTTTAAGGCAAAATATCCGTCCATTCCCCTACCTCCCGAGCCAATTATCACCAGATGGGGAACTTGGATATCTGCTGCGGTATTAATATACCCGGTATTTGCTCAATACTATGAGCAAATACGTGATGTCGTCTCCATACTTGCTAATGACTCGGCAGCTATAAGAGCTGCAAAAAAATGTTTTCAAACACGCAAACTACGACCGGAGTTAAATTTCATTCGCGACAACTACGAAGTAATAGCCTCTTCAATAGAACAATTGCAATGTTCGACTTTATCCATTGCGGAATCCTTCCTCATTCTGGATACTGTTCGTTGCTACGTAAACTGGAGTAAACTTTTACCAGTGATACGTAAATTTGAAGCCGTGCTCGAACGAAATCCTGATTACGAAAGTTTAAGAGACATATCTGAAAATATTACCCGAACTGATAATGAATTCTATAAATTTGCTCCCTTGACGTCAACTGAAGTTGAACGTACATTTAGTGTACATAAATGGATTTATAGTGATAAACGCAACTGTTTACTCCCAGAGAATGTTGAAAAGATAATGATCATCTACTCCTATCACTATTACCCAAATAAAATGTCTTGTGCTGCTGTGTGTACTGACGTTGATTTTGAAGAAGAAATTGCGTCTGTTTCTAATATATAGTAACTTTATACAAATGTTTTTATTAGTTTTATTACATATTAATTTTATTTGGTGACTTTTATTTCTTCTAGTTCTGAATTATCGATATCGATAAAATAATATTTCAAGCACTGGCTAAATTACGCTAGTGTTTTGTTTTGCCGTGAAAAATCCGAGCTCTGGTCATCACAGTTAATCCTGGTTTTTGTAAAGGGTCGGCAACGCGCATGTGACACCTGTGGAGTTGCAGGCGTCCATAAGCTACGGGTAGCAGGCGGGCCGTATACTTGTTTGCCACCGTCGTGGTATAAAAAATATATATTTGCAGCCTCGCTGAGGAAGATACTATACTGCAGGTAATTTTCAGTTGTCGAATTGCACTAGGCTGGGGCTAGTATTTTTAGGTCCATGGCTCATAGGTGTTAGGTCACTACTTACCAGCCACATCTGAGGGTCCCACTCTCCGAAGACGGCCTTGAACAGCTCAGGCTCATGATCTTGCTTGATAACCACGACCACTGCTGAGCCAGTACGACGGACCTTCCTCAGGTATACCTGAAAAAAGATATGTTTAAACTTTTAGGTTTCAGATTTTTTGAAGAGACACCAGTGGTGGAAAGTCCAAAGAATATCAGTCTTGTGTAGATACTTTAAATTATGCTTATGGAGAAAAGAAATGCCTACTTAGTTTCAGTTTCTAAATATTTTTACATGCCGCATTTTAACTGACAGATATCCCAAATGGGGAAGGCCGGTGAAAACTATTTGTAGAGGGTGCTGTTCCAGATTCTATACACTAAGAGAAAGAGACAGAAGTTGAATGGTCCTTAACTAGTATGCAGTCAAAAAGCTTTTCTTAGGCAAAAACCTTCCCTATGGCGTTAACTATAGCAATTTAATTTGAGTGTATTTCAGAAACCGGTAGATTTAAATTTCGGAGTAATTCGAGACAAAACATTGAAACGTTTTCGCGAAAATAAATAAAAACTACGTCGCGCTATACAAATTAGCTTTTCTAAGGACCAATGTTGGAAATGTCACTTTGATAGTTGCCTTCCCCATTGAAAACAGATGTTCATTACAATGAAAAAATGAACCGTGAAGTACTCGGGAACATCGCGGTTTCGCATCCGCGTCCTTTTGATTGTCAGTCTAACGTGCTTCCAATTACATCAGACGGTACTCTATCCTTCACAGCGCATTATGCCATTGTAATGATGACGACAAGTCATTAAGAGTGACATCTGTAGGTACCTGATGTTCTGAAGGTTTACAACCTTGAAGCAACTCTAAAGGCACGCGTGCGTCCATGCATGTCAACCTCCCAAGCCCACAACTCTCCGATGTGTTAAGTCAGTCGTTGTGACAGATACTCGTCTGAGAGCCAGAGTGTTTCGAAAGGTTATAACAAACTTCTCGAATAAATCTAACGACTGCGTTTTTTAATACCTCAGCGATATGGTGGCCAGCTTTCTTCATGGTGGTGCTCGCCTCCTTGCCGATCCAGACGTAAAGCTCGTCACCTGAATCCAGGACGTAGACGTCATCTTGATGGAGAGCCTGTTGATTTATACGATTGGTTAATTTTGGTAATACTGGTATTACTCCTGCCTAAATTGGGCCCTAACGACAAGGACGCTTAAAAGATAGCTTATTGTGTCAAACGTATTGAGGCAACCTTGCCGTTAGGGCCCTATTTAGGGACGTAATGGGGGGTGTTTGGGGTGTAATAAACGAGGGTGTAATAACGGCATAAGCTACAAAATATGATTGGAAGATGAAACATGTTGGGACACCTGTTCCGACACGATGGATTCACCAAGACCACGAAAGGGTAGAAGAGCAGAGATGGCTGAAATGTTATGTAACCTGTTATTATGACAAAAACGGGACTTAATCGCGTATTTGAGGCCAGCTTAGATCTGCAACCATGGGCAGTGAAATTGTGGAAGCGATATGTCGATGATGTGTTTTGCATTATAAAGGGTGGCAAACAGGAAGTTGAACAGTTGCTCCAGTAACTTAATTCCATTCATCCCAAGGTAAAGTTTACCTATGAATTGGAATCGGAACGTAGTTTGCCTTTTCTGGACATGAAAGTGATAGGTCGAATGGATGGATCCCTGGCGCACACTGTCTACAGGAAGCCCACACACACAGACAGGTATCTTAACGCTCTGTCTCACCATCACCCTCGCCATCTACTGTCAGTAGTGAATTCCCTAAGGAACAGAGGACATGATCTTTGTGACCCTGAATTTTTAGAGAGTGAGATGTCACATATTCAGGAGGTCCTTAGGAGGAATGGGTACAGGGTGGACAGTAGGCAACCCAGACGGAAACCGGGAAGGAAGCATCCGGATGTTGCAAGACGACCGGCATTTTTGCCTTATGTCAAAGGAGTGGCGGACAAAGTAGGTACAGTACTAAGGAAGTACTCTATACAAACCGTATACATGCCGGTTATCCAGGGTGTCGGGGCATTTAAGGTCGGCTAAGGATGTTATCCCTTATCAAACACCGGGCGTTTACAAGATTGATTGTAGCTGTGGTAGTTCCTAAATTGGGAAAACCAACCGCAAAATAGCGGAAAGGGTCAGGGAACATATCACAGCAGTCAAAACTCGGCAAATAAACAACTCTGCTGTGGCCGAACCAGGCGCGGATCCAGGATTACGTTCAGGGGGGGGGGGCACTTTCCAGAATTTCGTTCAGGGAGGGGGCACTTTCCAGGATTTCGTTCAGGGGAGGGCACTTTCCTTCACAAAAAATCTCGCGGTCCGCACCTATGGGCTCCGTAGTATAGGAGGTTTGCGTTTCAGGGGGGGGCAATTGCCCCTGTTGCCCCCCCCTGTATCCGCGCCTGGGCCGAACATTTGTTAGAATCTGGACCCAACCACTGGATTGAGCTCCATAATCCAAAAGTCCTCTCTACAGAACGTCTTCGTTATAGCAGGAAACTACGAGAGGCTATTGAAATTAGGAAGCATAAAAATTTCAACCTGAACGAGGGACAGGGGATCTCATCTTCGTGGAATCCAGTGATCAGCAAATGTAAGCGTGAAAATACTTGCATTTCCAAACCACCAGATGTCGTGAGTGTTGTGTGTAGGCAAAGTGACAACCCTAGCGTGAATGTGCATAATCGAGACCAAGTGCGGGTAGTTCGAAAAACCCGCGCAGCTAGGAGATGCTGATACAATTCCTCGCCAGTCTGCCTGCGACCACGAGCGTTACGGCACGCTCGAAACGTCAGGAAAATAATAAAAGTAAGTGTACGCGATTAAGTCCCGTTTTTGTCATAATAATGAGTGAACATCGTGTAAGTTTCATAATTAAGTACCTAACCATAAATAAGTTTAATTAAAAATAAGAATATCTTTTTATATAATTTTCAGTTGTGCTGTTTCTGAAAAGGTTTCCACGGAAAACCAGCGTTATAGTATCCGTAGGGTACCTTAACACCAAGCTGAGTGGAAACCTTTTCAGTGACGCTATATTTAAAATGTTCCTGTAACAATTTGATGTTTATTGTTCTTGTTGTTGTTGAATCTAGGGCACCCCGGAGGTGCATAGGGCCACCACAAGATCCTTCCATGCCTATCCTGAGCAACCGTTTTGGCCTCTCTCCAGCTCAGTCATATGGCTCGCAGCTCGCTCTCTATGCACCGCCGCCGGCTCGCTTTTTATCTTTAGGCAGCCACTCCAAAGCGATACTGGTATTGTTCGATGCTACTCTTCGAAGGGTATGCCCGATCCATCTCCACTTCCGCAGCGCTACTTCCTGTGCGATAGGAGAATGACTACACACTGACGACTGATGTTTATTGTATGTATTACCAAGCGTCCTGACTAAAATGATTCTTTGAAAATAGATGTCATATACTTCAGAAAAAGTGACCAAACCCTCCGGTGTCCGAGGCCAGATCTCGAGCCCAGGTGTCGAGGGGATCTGGCCTTGGACACTGGAGGGTTTGGTCACTTTTTCTGAAGTATATGAAATCTAGTTTTCAAATTATATATAGTAGTGTAACTACTTAAAAATTGCAAATCAAAAAATATTGAACAAAAATAATTTGATTTGCTTCAAGATTTAAAATGATTCTTATTCTTATTAAATTCTTACCTTTTGTTCAAAGTTGATGATCTCTTCGAAGCTAACTGCGTTGTTGCCAGTCAGATCAGCGTCAAAGAGACGCGGTTCGGCGCCGATACGCTTCGTCACACGCTCGCGCCAGGCTTCAGTACTGGAAACTTGCGAGGCATCACCGGCTGAAAGGGAAAACCAAGTGTTTTATTTAAGCAGTTCTAAATACAATCTACTAAAATTAATATTGAAAGGAAGCGAGGTTAGAGAAGAGCATAGATAGAATATTTTTTTTATACCACGACGGTGGCAAACAAGCATACGGCCCGCCTAATGGTAAGCAGCTACCGTAACCTATGGACGCCTGCAACTCCAAAGGAGTCACATGCGCGTTGCCGACCCTTTACAAAAAGGAGGATTCACTGTGTTGACGGCTAAAGGAACAAGAGGGTCCCTCATCGTCAACACACTGGGTCCTCTTTGAGCTCTTTGGCAACCTTACTCACCAGCAGGAACACAACACTATGAGTAGGTTTTAGTGCTATTTGGCTGTGGTTTTCTGTAAGGTGGAGGTACTTCCCCAGTCGGGCTCTGCTCCAGATTTGAGCGAGATGACATTCGCTGAACGTGCCCTACCACACTTAGCGAGATGCCATTCGCAGTGCCCATACCTCTCTTTTTGGCGTAGTTTAAGGATATACCCAAGTCCGGACGTGGTTTAAGGACATACTCCGGGTCCAATAACTAATACGTATGACTGAAGATAGAGAGACATATAGACATAAGGTCGCCGACCTCCTGGACGGAGATGGCACAAGAAGAAGAAGAAATAACAATAGGGTCTTTAGCTTTAATTAAGGATCAGACCAGAGATTTTAATAACACTGGTGGAAACAGAAGTATCTAAAGCACTGGTAGCCTGACGGTAAGACGTCTGACTTTCAATCCGGAGGTATCGGATTTAAACCCAGGCTTGTACCACTGAGTTTTTCGAAATTGCTTGAAACATAATTTAATATTATTTACCAGTCGCTTTTCGGTGAAGGAAAATATCGTGAGAAACCGGATCTAATCCCAATAAGGCCTTGTTTCCCATTTGCGTTGTGAGGTCGATGGCAGGTGGTTTCGTAAAAACTAGACATAGATCTAGGGAGATCTAGGGTAATACGACAATAGTGTCCGGGGAAGCTCGGTTGAAATTTGCAGACTATCAAAGCTGTCGCCAAGAGGTTTATAGCAAAATGCACTCGAATAGAGGCTGATACAAAAGAAAACATGCGTAATTATGGGTCATCATGACTTTATTCCTTAGCACTTGTGCCTATACCAGAAGCATTCTTAGAACTCGATTCCCACCGGCGGTAATTTTCAGCCAGTTAGAGAATAAATAGTAAATGTTAACACCGTGTTTTTTTGTGAATTTCCGTTAATTTCATATTTCTGAAAGAAACCATTGTCTTAATTACGTCCAGTCCTAAGATAGTCGATGGTTAAATTGTATCTGTCTGATTGTGTAAACCTACATTAAATTATTCTTGTACTCTGAGACACCACAATAAATGATGCACTGCACCTAAATAAATGCAATAAAATACGCTTCCTTTGTATTTAAGACTATTAATGTTCGAAATTACATTGGCATGTCATAATTTTTAATTGTTTGTTTGGATGAATTAATTATAATACACTAATACCCTTTTAAGAGCTTGGAATTGTAGGTAAAAACCTCTTTAGTAAGATTCCGACATATTAAAAAATTACAACTATACATTAGTGACCGATTCAACTATTGTATGAAAAAAACTCACTATTGTTAATTTGTTTCCTTAATTGTACCTAACCATATGCTAAAATAAAAGGAAAAAATACACGTTGTATAATGGTGCTCCCACACCAGCTGTTATAAATGTTATATAACAAAGTGTAACAAGGATAAAGCTAAGTAGCACTATGTTTTTAAAGGAAGATAGTTGCTGTTATATAACGTTATATAACAGCTAGTGTGGGACCACCATAACTTACTCAGGTAGGACCAGAAGTCGTCCGGCTCGTTGCCCTGAGTGATGACCTCGAACTGACGGTCAGCACCCAAGATCCGCTCAACAAAGTGCACGGCCTCCTGCTGTTCCACGTCACTGGACGTCTGGAGAGAATAAGTAGGAATTAACGATTGTTATTGATGTGTGACAAACAAATCATCATCTCAACCGAAAGACGTCCACTACACACATTCTGAACGAAACCATAGCATTTCATTCATTTGTATTTGAATGAATTCAAAGCCGAATTGTGATCGAATGTCAATCATTCATTTTATCCATTTACTCTCTTCCATTTTTCAACTAATACGCTCCGAATCAGCTCTGTAAATGAATTAAGTTTTTTACACATCTAATTGTGTTTAAAAGTGACTTTAATTTATTTACAAACATAAATGGTGCCGAAACCAGGGACATAGGCCCCAAGGATTTTTACAGCGACCGGTCACATTCTGCCTGCATCCAGCGGCTACCCGCGACCTGGTTGTCGGTCTACCACGTGACCCCTGCCAACTGCGTCTTCCGGTTCCTGGCCACTACTCTAGAACTTTTCGGCCCCAACAACCATCGGTTCTGCGAGCTTCGTGCCTATCCCACTGCCACTTAAGTTTGGTAGTTCTTCGTACAGTCGCCATCAGATATATCGGATCGGCCAAGGTGGCCATTAATATCTGAACAACACCTATTGTCAAGGCGATAATGTGCATGTTCAGATATATTTGAGCACCTTGGCCGCTCCGATATATTTGATGACCACTGTACTATACACTAGAGGTGACAAACTAGACGTTCAAAAACTTTAAGAAAAACGCAAACCTACAGGACGACATCATTAATATGCAGTGGGAGGACGAAAATACACGTTTCTGCAAGCAAACTACACATTATTGGAAACTAGCAATAATATATCCATACTTTCCGATCAATAATTGTGCACTTAGCAATTTGGAACAAGCTTACAATATAAAATTGGTATAGCGAATGAACTCATGTGTTCTTGTAGCTTGTAGATAAAGATAATACATCTGATGATGACTGACCTGTCCATACCACACATAGACCTTGGATGGAGTCTCCAGCAGAAACACATCCTCAGGCTGTAAGCTGGCGGTGACTTCAGGTACCTGTTCGGCCCTCATGTCTTCAGCGGCTTTGGTTCCGTGGATCTATAATTACAGATAAGATATTACAATTTTTTTTTTTTTTTTTTATACTACGACGGTGGCAAACAAGCATACGGCCTGCCTGATGGTAAGCAGCTACCGTAACCTATGGACGCCTGTAACTCCACAGGAGTCACATGCGCGTTGCCGACCCTCTACAAAAAGGAGGATTCACTGTGTTGACGGCTAAAGGAACAAGAGGGTCCTTCATCGTCAACACACTGGGTCCTCTTTGAGCTCTTTGGCAACCTTACTCACCAGCGGGAACACAACACTATGAGTAGGGTCTAGTGCTATTTGGCTGTGGTTTTCTGTAAGGTGGAGGTACTTCCCCAGTCGGGCTCTGCTCCAGATTTGAGCGAGATGACATTCACTGAACGTGCCCTACCACACTAAGCGAGATGCCATTCGCAGTGCCCATACCTCTCTTTTTGGCATAGTTTAAGGACATACCCAAGTCCGGACGTAGTTTAAGGACATACCCCGGGTCCAAAATTATAGCTTGTTAGTAGTGTATGCATGTTTGTAAGTTTTGGTAAGCCTGGCGGTAAAACGTACAATTTCTTTTTCGTCTTTGCGGACCCAACGAACTTCGTACCGCCAGTTTCCACCGACTTCCATCGACATCTACTTGTCCTACGCCAGTCCTACCGTCTTTAACCTCACTGCCACTGACTCGTACAACAGTCCTACCGTTTCCTACCTACCTCCCTCTCTTACACCACTCTCCCACTCGCGTCCACCCCTCTACCACTGTCATCCAACCCTCTCCTACTCTCTACTACCCCTCTCCTATACTCTTTCACCTTTCTTCCACCGACTGTAACTCTATTCCCAGTGACTCTTACGCAAGTCTCACCGTCTCCCACCCCATTGTCTTCACCAACTCCGATAGACTCCCAACTTTCTCCCAACGACTCTATCCTACTTCACTTCCATTGATAAAAAAAAATTCTCCAATTGTTTAACACTTTCGCAACCGGGAAAAATTTTGAACAATACCCCAGAAACCGACAGAACTCGCCGGGCGGGCTACGACATGCAACGCAATGCCGCACGCCGCGTGCCTGGTATCTGAGCAAACATTACGAGTGCCTACCAGGCGGGTTCTCGGTAGTCAAAGTGTTAATAGTTATTCTGCTATTCAGGGTGGATACAAATCCAACAAATTATTAAAATCGGACCATCCGTTCTCGAGTTATAAATGCTGTAACTACAGGTGGAATAAGAACCAGCTCTTCCATCCACGCCAGCCACGTCAGATATGATATGACACAATAATGAGAGCAACAAAACCCGTCGGGTTAGATTGCTTTACCTATTATCCTTATTGCTAGATCCGGGCATCTGGCAGCTTTTAATGGGTCTCCACCCATTCAGTGTGACATACTCACAATTTTTTTGAATTGGAAAACAGTCATACCAAAATAGGTAAAAACTGCCGAAGTTAGTCAGTTATATTATAAAAATCAGGGCCTATTTTAACATTAGAACAAAAAACATTGCGTATTATTACGGAAACAAAAATAGTAGGCGACAAACTATAAATTACATTATACGTCGTTTGTCACTACTTTCCCCCAACATAAACTTTTGGCAATGATATAATCAAATTATTTTGCATCAAACCGAGAAGTGTAGGATTTGTTATATTCTAGGATTGGTTTACTTGGGGAGGTTTGCATTCTTTGACCTCCACCACTTTACGGCTGCCAGATGTCCAGATCTAGAAATAAGTATAGTATAGCAAAGTGACTAGAGTGGTTTCTTTGCTCTCATTATTATGTCATATCTGACGTGGCTAGCTTTTCGTCTAAACTCTAAGGTGTAACCGACACGACTTTGTTTTATGTATATAGATATAGGAATTCCACATCTTTTGCTTGCTGGTGCGGGACTAAAGGGAGTAAAGAGACACGACTTCAATTATGGAGCGTGCATAACGTATATGTTTAGCTATCATACATACTATATAAGGTGCTAAAAAATTAGTCACGGATAATTTTACCACTGATAGTACTCGGTTCTCGGAGTATATTTAAGTATGAAACATCATAGGTTTTGTTATGTTTTTTTGGAGAAAACTAGGAAACAAATTTCCTACGTTAAAACACCCTGTTAATAAGATAATTAAATGAGACCTCTTTAGACCCGAATCATAATGACATTTAAGAAAAAAACTTTTGTCGTGACCACGACGTGACATGACAGACAGTGTTAAACATCTTGACAGGTACATTATAGGGGTGGTTATTTTAAAAATTAATTATAATATTATATTTTGTGCGGTAAATAAAAACAAAAAAATATATACAAAGGTTCCTTAATTACAGTTAAAAGTTAATTGTTTTAATTTAATGTATTATCTCTTAAAATATCCGTGACTAATTTGTTAGCACCTTATATAAATTATACAAGTTTAGTATCATAGGACTTACCCTGAACAGCCTGACGCCATCGGTGTCATAACTGTCTTTCTGGTTCGAGTTCCTGAATCCGGAGGCTTTTCCGCCCAGGAGGGTTACCAGGCGACCTGACAAAACATAAAAGTATTATAGGTACGTTATCTTTTACGCTTCCAACAGCAAAAGCAGCAAGGTGCAATTAAATTAATTAATAAAAGAAACAATACAATACAATACAAATATTCTTTATTGCACACCTCAATCACATATAACAGTACAGTACACAGATTAAAAGTAGAGGCAGTCAACAGGCACAAACAATTTTAAACAAAAAAGAACCGGATTCATTTAGCCTCCACCTTTCCAAAAGCTGTAAAAAATACTCATATCACTATAGGTGTGCTTATAATAGTTCCCTCGATTTCTCCAGGATCCCATTATCAGATCCTGACTTGGTGACAATGGGACCAACTGTGAGTACTCTTTCAAACAATAAAAGAATTTTCCAAATCGGTCCAGCCGTCTTCGAATTATCGGTGAACATAAAAAAAGAACCCGACAAATTAGGAAACTCCTTCCAAATCTTGAAGTCGGTTGAAAATGAACGAATGATATAAATTTTTCTAGCTCGATATTTTAGCGTACCTTTGAAAATCTTGAGGAAGTGCTGTGGCTCCTCGCCCTGTGGTACTCTCACCAGGGTAGCTATCCCAGAGAGCTGCAACATGTGTTCTATGATTACGAGTTGGTAATTAATGGCAGTCTTTAATCTACAATTTTTACATACTTCTACTTATTTTATTCAGAGCAATGACGCGTCGTTTCAGTGTCCGCGAGGCAAGGCAACCGGATGGCTCGCGGTATTGAAGCCCCCTACGTGCTGTGGAACCACCCTGTGCAACCCGAACTGACCCACGTTGGACTTGGTTTTTCATCACCCCCCCCCTCAATTTCCTGTATGTGATCAAGAACGAGCTACTACAGTTTTGAGCTTCGATAACTTACATGTGTGATTTTCTTTTTTAGTTAGAGAATATGATATGATTACTTATTGTAAAAAATATTTTCTAACAGTTATTGACGTCGCGCTAGGTATTATAGAAAATATCATGCAAGATATATTTTCCTTTACCATACCATATTGCATTCAACTATTTCAACATCATCTGTCATTTTATAACAGTTTTGGCAATAGATTATGTGACCATAATCGAAAACAATTTGTCATAATATAAGTGAAATTGAATTCTAAACGAATTACAATTGGCTAAGACGACATATGTTCTTGACCGTTATAAAATGTGAAGTTATGTTGCAATAGTAAAAATCGATAGCCTGGTGGAGAAGAACAAAACTGACATAGTCTATTCTATGTGTAGCAAACAAATACATGTATTATACCTAGCGCAATGCTAACAATTGTTCTAACAGGTCACAAAATAAAATCGGACTTGTGATTTATGTCATTTTTATAGGTTAAAAACCGGCCAAGAGCGTGTCGGGCCACGCTCAGTGTAGGGTTCCGTAGTTTTCCGTCCGTCACAGTAAGTGTCCCCACTTAAGAGTTAATAACACCGCCATGTAGGATATGATATGAGAGTTCTACGTACAGCGACATTTATCGGCAAATTAAGTAAAGTATTGCGCGCGAGCTTAAAGTATGGAAGATGATTTTTATGGAATAATTCTTTATTGCGTGAACCGATTTTCACCGTTTTTACTTTATTTGAAAGTACGTCATTTCATTGTAATTTTGTAGAAATTACAGGTACAATAAACACCTGCTTATACGGTTAAATTACAAACTTAGTTCAGAAATTATTTTGTAATTTTTTTCCAAAAACTATTCATCCTATCAAGTTCAAAATAATTTTCCTAGAAAGTTTTTATAAAGTTCTACTTTTGAAATTTTTTTCATATTTTTAAAACTTATGGTTCAAAAGTTAGAGGGGGGGGGACGCATATTTTTTTACTTCTGGAGCGATTATTTCCGAAAATATTTACATTATCGAAAAATGATTATAGTAAACCCCTATTCATTTTTAAATACCTATCCAACAATATATCACACGTTAGGGTTGAAATGAAAAAAAAATCACTCCCCACTTTACGTATAGGGGAGGTACCCTAATTTAAAAAAAAAATCCACTTTTTATTTTACTACTTTGTCGGCGTGATTGATATACATATTAGTACCAAATTTCAGCGTTCTAGTGCTAACGGTCACTGAGATTATCCGCGGACGGACGGACGGACGGACGGGCAGACATGGCGAAACTATAAGGGTTCCTAGTTGACTACGGAACCCTAAAAAGGCGTTCCCGTACTGCACTAAGCATCAAATTGCCATTCACACCGGCTAGTCGGTTATCGATCCGTCAGAAAAATGAGGGGGGGGGGGAGATGAAAAATAAAGTCCAACGTGGGTCAATTCAGTTTGCACAGGGCGGTTCCACAACACGTGCCATCTGTTGCCTCTCGGACACTGTAACTACGCGCCATTGCTGTAACTATTTAGCTTGACCCTGTAATATTAAGAGCGTTATATAGCCGAGGTATCAAGGATGATAAAGAAGTTACTTACAGCGTTGTCAAGACCAACCGACTGGATAGCCGCGGCAGCTTGTTCGTCCAGCGTCGAATCCTTGCCCTGTAAAAATGTAAATTGGTCAACTATTAACTTCATAGATTTGGCAAAGCATATGAGGTCCCTATACAGTCAGTAATAGGATGGGAGTTCGAAAATACTTAAAAAGATAGCCAAGAGCGTGTCGGACCACGCATAATGGTGGGTTCCGTAACTTCAATGGAATGGGAATAAACTAATACTAAAAGGTCGTGTCTGCCCATGGAAGAAGTTTTATTGAAGATACTTAACTCAAAAACCGATAAGGAGCTAATGCAAAGGAGAGTGCAAAAAGGCGTGCTCTTGTTTTTTTAATACTACGACGGTGACAAACAAGCACGCGGCCCGCCTGATGGTAAGCAGCTACCGTAGCCTATGGACACCTGCAACTCCAGAGGTGTCACATGCGCATTGCCGATCCTTTACAAAAAGCGGTTTTCCCAGCGGGCTACAGTATGAGGTTCTTCAAAAAAGGAGTGAATAGGTACCTAAAGGGTAGGCAACGCGCATGTGAATCCTCTGGGGTTGCAGGCGTCCATAAGCTACGGTAACTGCTTACCATCAGGTGGGCCGTATGCTTGTTTGCCACCGCCGTAGTATAAAAAAAAAAAGGAGGTTTCACTGTGTTGACGACTAAAGGAACAAGAGGGTACCTCGTCAACACACTGGGTCCTATTTGAGCTCTTTGGCAACCTTACTCACCGGCAGGAACACAACACTATGTGTAGGGTCTAGTGCTATTTGGCTGTGGTTTTCTGTAAGGTTGAGGTACTTTCCCAGTCGACATCTGCTCCAGATTTTATCGAGATGACATTTGCTAAGCTTTGCCCTACCACACATAGCGAAATGACATTCGCAGTACCTCTCTTTTGGACATAGTTTTAGGGTCCGTACATAGTTTAAGGACATACCCGGGTCTTTTCTCTGGGCCCAAGACTCATTTTGGGTCATTGTATTAACCGTCGTTACTTTTTTTAACAAGAATTAAATCAAAAGATAAACGAATGAAGTAGGAGTACACCTCTTTGAAACGCTTGGCGGGTTCAACTCCCGATGAGAAAAATTTGCATGCATAAAATGTAAGTCTAATACCAGCCAGAAGTACACGACGTGTCCACGACCATTCTCTCCCTGGTACTGGTACTGAATGACGTAGGAGTCCCCTTGATAGAGCTCGCCGAAACGTTTGCCAGGTTCAGTGCCCGGTGAGGCAGAGTCGTATGCCTTCACCAGTTCAAGGCCTTCGATTCTAGAAGGTAGAATTATAAAGATGTAAATAATTTTAAACAAAAAAGAATCGACTTCACTTAGACTCAACCTTTCCAAAAGCAAATGCCCGAGCAACTGTAAAAAAGTACTCAAATCACTATAGGTGTGCCTATAATAGTTGAAGAGTTCCCTCGATTTCTCCAGGATCGCATCATCAGATCCTGACCTGATGACAATGGGACTAACCGTGAAGTCTCTTTCTATCAAAAGAAGAATTTTCCAAATCGGTCCAGCAGTCTTCAATTAATCGGTGAGCATACATTTAAAAACATAGCAGAAACAAAGATTCCGACGAATTGAGAATCTCCTCCTTCGTAATTTTCAAGTCGGTTGATAAGAGTTTAGGCAGTAACTTGTTAGGAGCACAAGCCCATACTAACCTGTAGACAACATATTCGCCATCACCCTGGTCAGGCATGAACCCACGGGCAGCACCAGTTTTGGCAACAAGCCTCGCTCGTTTTTCTGACGTGACCTCGTCTTCATGGAAGTATTCTACATCTATAAAAAATAACTCGTTAACAAAAAATGTGAAACAACATTGCCTTATTTAAATGGGAGAGAATGGAAGAGAACACAATAATGAGAGCAACGAAACACCTCTAGTCAGTTTGCTATACTATGCTTATTTCTAGATCTGGACATCTGGCAGCTGAAAAATGGTCAAAAAATGCAAACCACTTCAAGAAAACCAATCCTAGAGTCTGGGTTTGATGCAACATTACGAGGAAATAAATAAATAATTAGCAGGGCCCCGAATTAGGTGAGCTAAAATACCTAAAGTTCGCGAGAGGACATAATATAGAGTGGTTACAACCGGATGAAAATAATATTTTATTTGGATTAATACTAAGTACTTGTTCCCTTATCTTTCTATATATACTATAGTAGTACTAGTAGCTTTCACTATTTTGACGCTAATACCCCACTCTGACAAGCATTGATAATGAATAGGAAAATACAGATTACTAATTTAAAATATATGTCACATTTTCAGATTTATTATTACAATGTTAACTTTATGGCTGCAATGTAACCATTTTTCATCATTACGACTATTACTTGCAGTGGTCGGATGAATATCGAATACCCGGAATCCAAATAAAATATTATTTTCATCCGGTTGTAACCACTCTATATTATGTCCTCTCGCGAACTTTAGGTATTTTAGCTCACCTAATTCCGGGCCCTGATAATTAGATTAGATCACTGCCAAAAGTTTCTGTTGGCGGAAAGTAGTGCCAAACGACATATAATGTAATTCACAGTTTTCGCCTACTGTTTTTGTTTCCTTAAGAATACGCATGTTTTGTTCTTATGTTAAAATATAGGTCCCGTCCTTTATAACTGAGACAACTTAGGCACTTTTTACCTATTTTTGTATAAATATTTACGAATTTAAAATTTTTGCTAGTCTGTCACTCTGGCCTCCACCCATTAAAAATTGCGTATATTTAGTAATTATGATAGCAATGTAATCAAACGGGTTTTGAGGCTCTCATTATTGTGTCATATCTGACGTGACCAGCTATTAGTCCATAACACTAATACTTAAACATTTGCTGTGGATGTTATGACATAAGTATGTGTGGGACAGCACACTCTGAACAAATCTGATAACGAATTCTCGACGAATTTAAAATATGATACGGTAATTATAGCAAAAAATACATGAGCTTAACAGTTTTTTTATGGTTCCGTAACCAAATGGATTCGTCATGTCAGTCTGTCTGTCCGTCCGTATGTCACAGCCATTTTACTCGGAAACTATACGACGTATCTGAATAAAATTGACACATAAGGTGTACTTTGTATGCCGCTACTTATTTATGTATTTAAATAAAATAAAAATATATTTTAGGGGGGGGGGAGGCTCCATACATGAAACTAAATTTCAAAAAAAAAAATTTAACCAAATATCAACACGTGATACATCAATCGATAGGTCTTTAAAAATTTGATATTGATATTAAGGTTTATTTGATCATTTTGTGATTAAGTGAATATTTTCTGAAATAATAACTTCGAAAGTCAGAAAAATTGTGCCCCCCCTGTAACTTATGAACCGTAAGTCCAAAAAATTAGAAAAAATTTGAGGAGATGCGCCTTATCATATACTTTCTATGAAAATTATTTTGAACATTATCGGTTTAGCCATTTTTGAGTTATCTCCAAATAACTTCTTCCATAGGCATCAGATATGACCTTTTGGTATTAGTTTAGTTCTTATTCCTTTGAAGGTACGGAACCCTCCTATTCGTGGTCCGACACGCACTTGGCCGGTTTTTGGTTATGTCTTTTTTACGAATTTCTGACGTATTCAAAACATGTCATGCTTATTATGATAACAAGTATTACGTAAAAATTTTAAACATGGCTGCTCTAAACCCCTTGCTCTAATAATCCTGATCTTCGAATTCATTTTAACACTTACCACTAAGCGATCTGACCAGACGAGAGTGTGACATGCCAACATCTCTCCATGTTGTGAAGTATTGCTTGAACGCAGCAGGTTCTGTGCCCTGAGGGATCCTGGTAATTTGCACCTGGTAATTGAAATATATTGTTTATTTTGTAGTGAGAGAAATCCGAGATACATGGATCAAGTGAAGGAGAGACTGGAAGTCGTGTCAAGCTGTCAAAGAGAGAGAGTTAAAGAATAGTTTACGGGCCGACATGCCAAACTGTGAATCGTGGATGTCACACTTGTATCGCTAGTGGATAGAGTGATATCCATCCTGACCACACGTATTCACACCTAACTGTCAAGCTGTCAGTAGGTCTCGCTAGAGCGTTTTGTCTATGGCTATGACCACCATTTTAGATATCACTCTTGAGTGATTCCACCCCGATGTGGAATGGTGGTTCCGACCAACTGTCACAAAAGTGTGATATCATAGTTGTCTCAAAAGCGACTGTCAGTTATACCATGTCGAATCGAGCTCTATCATCATTTATGTTAATTTCAATAGTCTGAGATTTCAGAATGTGGCAGTTAAAAGCAAAGGTTAAACAAAGTTTTATTTTGGAAGCCATAAAACACCATGTCAAGCATATCTTGAAACTAGTTTGACTAGGCATATGAAGTCGCACCTGTCAAGGCAAGACGTGCTAGTCATTATGAGGAGGTTGTAAGATGCCGTTGCCAAATACAACTTGGAGGACTGTAGGTAAAACTATAAACACATAACAGAAATGCAATTGAGAAAAGATTTTAGAAAAGACGAAAACTTACCCATTTAGGATAGTTCTTAGCGCTCAGATACTGCTGTGCCTTGCTCATAGCTTCCGACTTTTCCTGAAAAAAAAGGTAAAACGGATTCGATCTAAAAATTACCGTAGATTTACAAGTAGATTAGTAGTACTATCACGAACGGGGATTGTTAAGCCACTAGCCATTGTTCGTAATTTAGCCGTGTAATAAATGCCCGATGTTACCGACTAGCTGTCAGCTGTCAGCTAACATCGGTAGGGTTGCCATAATTATTGGGAACTGATACGGGACTTATGATTGCGAAACTAACATTTATGTTTTTTGACGTGACAACGTCTTATAATTCGATGGAGCCGGCTGCACGCACGAAAAAACATGACTCATGCGGCGTTACCTCACTCTGAGGCGTTCCATTTAAGGCTTGAAGTGCAAGCGAGAGCGCGGAACGAGCGACAAAGAGGCACAATCGGCCTTCGCGTTCGGCAGCGTTCGACATCTGTCTCTCTCCTACTTGAGTTTGAAAAATGCAACCATCATCAGTATTTTCTTATGACGTTGTCACGTTCAACTATCGTCAGTAAACCGACTTTCAGACAACCGATTTTTTTTTTGTAAATTTAGTTAGTAGTCGAAACCACCCAGGAATTCTTTTGGGAGACATCCAGCTAACAGCTTCGAATTTTTGGAATGTTTGAAAAAACGGGACAAAAATGGGACAAGTAACAATACGGGACGCGATACATAAATACGGTGACAGTCCCGTATATACGGGACGTATGGCAACCCTAAACATCGGTCACTCATTAGCATTACACGGCTAAATTACGAACTATGGCAAGTGGCTCAACAATACCCGTTCGTAGCTATACATTAATAAAGTAGGTAAGTAAATAGTATGTAAAGGTCATATATTATTTGATGGAGTTGTGAGAAATTGATTTTATCTTACCTTCTCTGTGGACTGTTTGCCAACCCAAACATAGATGCTGCCGCTGATTGTGTCCAGAATGTAGCATTCCTGTAAAAAATAAATTCGTTTAATAACGTTGACACTAGCATTTTATAAAGAAGTATACTAAAAAGATTTTTTTTCGGATTTTTCTTTGATTACGGGGAAGTAAATAAGTAAAATATATATTCGTTATGGTACCAAACATCAGAATAATCTAACGAGTTCTTCCAAACAGCTTCTGGCTACTGGGACGTCACGGCATTTCGATGGCTTTTAGATTTTGAGAGTTTGTTCCGCGATAACTTTAGTAACGCTTTTCTGATCTACATGAAATTTGTTGTTGGGGTTGTAGCAGAGATACATGTAATAATTTGAGAGTTGAATATGAGCGGGATCGACTAAGGGGTCATGGAGCTAGAAGGTGCGAAAAAAATCATCATAAGGGTCTTGTTATATTGGTCATCTAGTTTGCAAGGAAATCGCGAGTTCTGATTTCGAGCCGGATTAGTAAATTTGAACTTACAGCCGGCTTGAGCTGCTCCTGGCGGTAAGGTTTGGGCAGCGGAGTGATCTTCAGTGAGCCGGTGCTGTCGGAGATCTCGGACAGGGTGATAGTCTGCTCTTCACTCCTCTCGAACGTCTGTAAAAATAGACAAGATGCAGGTGGATTAAGCGGTATACTTAATATATCTGTAACCAGATTGACACAGGACGATATTAGGCAAATAGGCATGGTAAATTAAGCAGTCTTGCCATCATAGAGGATGTAGAAACACTATTCTTTGTAACATGTCGGAAACTAACGAGCATACAGTCCACCGGGTAAGCGGTTATCGCAGCCTACGTTCTTACCTGGTCGTCGCCACCTGCACTCTCTTCGGGCACGCTGTCTTTGGTACCAGATCCGAGAGCAGTGAAGAACTTCTCGATGTCTACCTCGTTGGAGTACTGGTCTGAAATAGGTGGAGTTCCTTTTGAGTTTTTCATTTCATAAAAAAATACTCTAGTTAATAATATATTTGTGTAGAATTATGCAAAGATGTGTCCGCCTCCACCATCGACGGGAGCGCCTTGACGTGACTACGACCACTCTGTCAAGCTCGAAACGACATAGAAGAAGAAGAAGATATAAAAGATATTTATTCTTCAATTTAGGCACATTACAATGCACTTATGAACGTCAGAAAAAAAACTACCACCGGTTCTAACCCTACACCTCTGAGTCCTCTGACCCGTGAAGTATTATGACCGGCTAGAAACTCGGCAGGACTTATTAAAAAAAAAAAGTAATATATTAGACCTTAAAGATTAATATAATTATAGATAATAGAAAATCAGACACAAACAAAATGTCAGAACATATCATGACAAATCCGGTTATATTAACAAAAACCTATAGATTATATCGCTAGTAAGTACTAGTGTAACTTGATCTGCATATTTGTACTATTAAATGACTAGAGTTTAAATTGGCTACTTTCCTTAAAAAAATATATTTAGTCCGTCAGTTAGATTACCAAAAAATATTGGACACGTATTTTTAATTTTGTCAATCAAACAAAAATTGGTGAAGATATAGCCCGTTAAAGTTCCGCGTGACGTCACATTTCAGTATAATGTGACGTCACGCGGAACTTTAACGGGCTATATCTTTACCAATTTTTGTTTGATTGACAAAATAAAAAATACGTGTCCAATATTTTTGGATAATCTAACTGACGGACTAAATAGAATTATATTTTTTTTACCCAGGAAAGTACCCAATTATACTTTTGTAAAATTGAGTCCGGACCAGCGTGTGATCAGCTACAGATAAAGCAATGGCGCGTAGTTACAGTGTCCAATAGGCAACCGGATGGTTCGCAGTATTTGAGCTCCCGAAGTGTTGGAAGCTGGAGAAAAAAATGGGTGAGGGGCTGAAAAACAAAGTTCAAGTTGGGTCAGTTCGGGTTGCACAGGGCGGTTCTACAACACGTCCGGAGCTCAAATACCGAGAGCCATCCGGTTGCCTCGTGGGCACTGCAACTACGTGTCATTGCTCTGAATACCTCCTTGTCTTGAGTTCCGAAAATTTTAACCTGAAGGTTAAATAAAAGAGGTTAAAACATTATGACGTAAAACAAAGGAGTTTAGAGAAGCATTTCAGACGTACCAATGATATCCACATGTCCTCTGCCGTGATGGTCCTGATCTCTGATCTGGTTGGCCACGGAGACAGCCTTCAGCTTCTCCACGTTCTTGGCCTTCTCGCCGACGTACACGTAGATGTTCTGATCCAGGTCCAGGATGAAGCAGTCGCCCTTGTTCATGGAGGAGATCAGCGGATCCACCTATAAAGATTCGAAGGTCACGTTATTGACTGACTACTGATGAATAAAATATAGATCCGAGATACTTTCTTAACAACGGGCTCCTAGCCTAGTCGGTAGTGACCCTGCCTATGAAGCAGGAGGTCCCGGGTTCGAATCCTGGTCAGGGCATTTATTTGTGTGTTCATCACGGACATTTGTTCCTGAGTTATGGATGTTTTCTATGTATTTAAATAATCTATCTATTATATATATCGTCGCCTAGTACCCACAACACGAGCTTACTGTGGGACTAGGTTGATTTGTGTAAGATTGTCCTATAATATTTATTTATTTATTTAACAAGAGTTCTGTGCTCTAATCAGAAATCTATAATTTGCGAATCTGAGAAGCTTTAAAAAGTATCTCGGATTTACAAGATCTGGATGAGGACTCAGATGTTGTTGGGAGTAAATTTAATAATGTAGGTGTTAAATGAACTTATTCCAGGAAGATTGCTGCTTTCTTGTTAACCTATAGACCGTTACCGGCCGTTGGGGACCTTTACCAGAAAAATATAATTTATTTTTAATAACTTTACCTTACATGTTGCAATAAGAAATATCATTCTAAATTTTTTAACCAAGATACTGTTTCTTTTATTCTCATTCTATGACTTAAATTAGGTGTTGCAGTTACACACTATGCGGCTTTTTAGGGTTCCGTAGTCAACTAGTTTATTATTAGGTGTTACAAGGGGTTAGGTTGCTATTACCTTTGAAGTCCGAAAGATAACTAACCTCTCGTTAAAAGGAAATGGGTTGCTACGGTACAACATAGGTTTTCCTTTCCCTAGGACGATCACATTTTGGCCATTTCATGTTTTAGTTTATGATAAAAGCTAATCGTAGTTTAAGTAAGTAAGGCCGGGAAACGATTTAGTCGTTTAGATGTAGCTTACACTTCAGACTTAGACCCTCAAAAAGTTCTTAAACTGTGGCTGTCTATATATGTAGTACAGTTGCTTTCAAATATATCGGAGGGGCCAGGGTAGTCAAAAATATCTAAACATGCACTTTATCCCCTTGACAATACAGACGTTGTTCAGATATTTGTGACCACCTCAGCCGCTCAGATATATTTGATGCCGATTGTACATTGCGCATCCAGGGCGGTAAAATAAAGAATGGCTCAGATTGTAGCCACAAGCGATCTGAGCCCTTCTTTATTACCACCCGCGGTGCGTCCACAATTTTACGTCTTCTACGGTAAATCTCAATTACCGCCCGGAGTGTCGTAAAATAATTTTAAAAGTACTAACCTGTCTGACGCGCACGTTGCGCTTGCCCTTGATCTGGAAGAGGCGTTTGGCTGCGCCCGCGTTAGTGGTCACGTGGTTGAAGCCGGAGGCGTGGCCACCGTCCAGGTAACGGATTGCTGGAACACGCATAATAATTCGTTCATTTAATGAGCTAAATAATCGAACGAGCGGAGCGTAAGCGAAGTGAAGTTCTTACAGACAACTTCGGACACAATGGAACTGTCAGCTGGCTATCTAGACGTCTGTGCATTTCGATGGCTTCTTGATTTCGAGCGTTTGTTCTGCGATGACTTTGGTAACGTTTTCCGACCTTTATGAAATTGGTTGGGGTTGTCGCAGAGACAAAATATAATTTGAGAATTAGTATAAGTATGAGCAGGATCGATAGGTTATGGAGCTAGAAGGCGCAAAACGATCTTCATAAGGGTCTTGATATATTGGTCAACTCGTTAGCAAGTAAATCGCGAGTTCTCAGTTCGAGGAGGACTAATCGTAATATTTAAAACGGGTTGAATTTGCTTTCTGTTTCCGCTCGCGAGAAACACAGTGAATCCTAATTAATATTAAAGGGTCGGTAACGCGCACGTGACATATCTGAAGTTACCGGCGTCCCTAGGCTACGTTAGCTGCTTACCATCAGGCGGACCGTATGCTTGTTTGAAATCTTTCATTTCTAATCTCCTTTCTAAGCATGGTTGCCTGGTCAATGGCAATGCCTATTTTGGTAACGCTTGATGACTGGCCTATTATTCTATTGTAAGTACGGACTCTTCGTCATCGATTAGCTTGTTTAACAATCAGCCCAAACATGCTAATTGTGTTGTTTTGTTTACCATTTTGATGAAAACATCGGGTTCGTAGATTTCTTTCATACCTATTAGCTATGTGCGAAGTGCATGGTGGGGGTAAATTGAACGATCGCAGTGCACAATGTGACAAGAAATTAAACTGCAAAGAGCTTTTGTAATTTTCACATCAAATTTCAAAATATTTACCTCAACTCGGTCAACTGTCAAAATAACGAATCAGCCTGAGACATTTCATATAAGCAAGGAGTATAAGCCATTCATAAAAAAGACAAAAAAAAATGCACAAGACATGCAGGCGCGGATACGGGGGGGGCAATTGCCCTGAGTAACCCTGTAACTCAATCCTCGTATACTCGGGGCATAGGTGTGGACCGCGAGATTTTTTGTGAAGGAAATTGCCGCGAAAAAGTAAGTAGGACGCGGTAAAGCGTGCATCTTTTATGTTAACTGATGTGCCCTACGAGGGTAAATACCTTTCATTATTATTTCTACTGGCATACTAAGCCAAAATTATGGCTAAGGGAGACCGTACTCTTAAAAAAATAAAGACTCCCTCTGAAGGCTGAACATTCTTAATCATATTTGTTGCTCAAAATGTTTCACCCCATAACGAGGAGCTAATCCACGAGCCATTCGCGTTGGCTAACCGACGAAGATTTCTTTTTTTTTTTATACCACGACGGTGGCAAACAAGCACACGGCCCGTCTGATGGTAAGCAGTTACCGTAGCCTATGGACGCCTGCAACCCCAGAGGATTCGCATGCGCGTTACCTACCCTTTAAGAACCTACACACTCCTTTTTTAGGGTTCCGTAGTCAACTAGGAACCCTTATAGTTTCGCCATGTCTGCCCGTCCGTCCGTCCGTCCGTCCGTCCGCGGATAATCTCAGCGACCGTTAGCACTAGAAAGCTGAAATTTGGTACTAATATGTATATCAATCACGCCGACAAAGTGGTAAAATAAAAAGTGGATTTTTTTAATATTAGGGTACCTCTCCTATACGTAAAGTGGGGAGTGATTTTTTTTTCATTTCAACCCTAACGTGTGATATATTGTTGGATAGGTATTTAAAAATGAATAGGGGTTTACTAAAATCATTTTTCGATAGTGTAAATATTTTCGGAAATAATCGCTCCAGAAGTAAAAAAAATATGCGTCCCCCCCTCTAACTTTTGAACCATAAGTTTTAAAAATATGAAAAAAATCTCAAAAACTTTCGAGGAAAATTATTTTAAACTTGATAGGATGAATAGTTTTTGAAAAAAAATTACAAAATAATTTCTGAACTAAGTTTGTAATTTAACCGTATACGCAGGTGTTTATTGTACCTGTAATTTCTACAAACTTACAATGAAATGAAGTGCTTTCAAATAAAGTAAAAACGGTGAAAATCGGTTCATGCAATAAAGAATTATTCCATAAAAATCATCTTCCATACCTTAAGCTCGCGCGCAATAGTTTACTTAATTTGCCGATAGATGTCGCTGTACGTGGAACTCTCATATCATATCCTACATGGTGGTGTTATTAACTCTTAAGTGGAGACACTTACTGTGACGGACGGAAAATTACAAAACCCTACACTGAGCGTGGCCCGACACGCACTTGGCCGGTTTTTGAAATTTAATATGTCTGACCTTGCTTCGAGCAACAATGTAAAAGGAGGTACAGACTCAAACAAGATTTACTGAAAATATGGCTCGAGAAAATTTGTAGGTAACCGGCCAGTCTTATACCGTAATAAGACTGTCAAAGACAGTACCGCCCGAGTCGTTCTTGCGGTACTATTGTGGGGCCATTTTTTTGGGCTGTTTGTGTATCTCTAGTAATTTGATCGGTGACCTATGGAGACTTTATCTTTAAGCTATTATATTTTACTAGCCTTTTCCCGCGGCTTCGCCCGCGTACTATAAGTGCTCAAAAAGGATACGATACCCATGTTAATTTTCAGACTTTGTGACCACATTTGCCTCTTTTAGGGGTTGAATTTTTAAAAAAACCTGAAACACGTGTATACTCATTTATTGTTAGAAATACTCCTGTGAAGTTTCGAATAAAATAGTCTAACAAATCTTGATTCGCCATACAAATTTTGGACCCCCATTTTACCCCCTTAGGTGGTGAATTTTGAAAAATCCTTTCTTAGTGCATCCCTAGACCTTATAAGGAACCTACGTGCCAAATTTGGAATCTCTAGAACCAGCGGTTTGGGCTGTGCGTTGATATGTCAGTCAGTCAGTCAGTCAGTCAGTCAGTTTCTTCTTTTATATTATATTTTATAACACAAGTAAAACTTACTAACTAAACTAACGTCTTTTCTAGATAAGTATCCAGACTTTTAAACGTAAATTAATTGAGTTTGGCAACGTTTTGGTACTATATAAGACCTGCTGATATCCTGAAATCTCCCTTTGCTCTGTGCTGAATACCAACGCCGCCTAAATTATTAACTGCCAAAATGGCCACCGCTCCCAACTGATTACGGACGAAGCAACCCACATGTTAGTCGTGTCGTGGATATATTTTAGGCTGAATAGTAAAGTTGTTTGTCTATTTAATTAACCTTTATTTCATAGTAAAATATACAGTTACAAAAGGCAGACTTAATGCTAAGAGGCATTCATCAGTCTATAAGTTAGCATTACCAAAATAGGCATTGCCATTAACCAGGCTAGCATGCTTAGCAAGGAGATTAGAACCGAAGGATATTTTATACCACGGTGGTGGCAAACAAGCATACGGCTCGCCTGATGCGCTACCGTAGCCTTTTTTTGTTGTCGGTGTGAAAATGCTTTACGCATCCCCCCGGGGGCCTAGGGAGAGCCCATAGTGGGGGTTATGTGGGACTCTCCTCTCCCGTAGCTCCCTCTGCTAGTCAGAGGGAGGGGTGAGGCCTACCCACTAAAAACACACCGGCGTCCGCACTACCGTCAGGGGGGAACGCCTCAGGATAACTTGCGCATTCGTCCGCGGCGTTCCCCGGTAGCCCAGCCGGTATTGCCGAGCACCCGCACCTTGGGAGAAGAGAGCCATGACGCTTAACTTTCTTCTCAGACGGGTAGGGCCAATCGGTATGTGGGTCCCCAGCCCACGGGTCCTACATTGGGGAGGAGCTAGCCGTTGGCTAGGGCATATTGCCTACGTCTCCGCCCTAGCCGCCTGCGCCGGAGCGGTGGCGCGTTCGCGCTGTTCTCACGCTCCCGCTCCGCTGCCTCCTTCTGCGAGATTACTTCCTCGCAGAAGGTTGCCACCGCTCTCCAGCATCTGTCACTGCCCAGCATCGCTCCGACAATGCTGTGCAGCGAGAGATCCCGCACCCTCAGTGCTGCCGTCAGCGTTGCCCTCTCTGTGTTCCAGCGGGGACACCCCTCCAGCGTGTGCTGGGCCGTGTCGTCCACCGCTCCACAATCCTGGCACTGGGGCCCCAACTCCCTCCCGATTTGGTGCAGGTAATGCCCTAAACACCCGTGTCCGGTCATCACCTGCGTCATCCTATAGGTGAGGGCCCCATGCCTCCGGCCTAACCAGCCCTCGAAGTGTGGGAGAATAGCACCTATGGGGCGGGTTCCATAGAGGCTATCCTCCAGCGTAGATCTGCAGCGCTCCCGGAGCCTGTCCAGAGCCCGTCGCGCCGCCCTCTCAACCTCTTCTGGGTCCGGGAGCTCACCCCTTTCCCAAGCCTCACCCTGTAACTCTCCGCCAGTACCTGAGCATCCAGCTCCCACGGCGGGGTACTGGCTAGGAGGCACACCGCGGTAAAACCGTAGCGTAGGGACGCCGGTAACTCCAGATGTGTCACATGCGCGTTACCGTCCCTTTAATATCTATTAGGATTCACTCTGTATTTGTTGACGGCTAAAGAGAAAATAGGGTCCCCCGTCGCCAACACACAGCATCCTCTTTGAGCTGGCGACCATACTCATCCGCAGGAACACAACACTAAGAGTAAGGTCTATTGTAACTATAAATATCTTGAAAGGTAACTTACCAGGTTGGAAGTAGTGCAAAAACTGTGCGCTCTCATATCCCAAAGTCTCCCTATGCTGGATAGCTGCTCCACCAAACTTATCGTCCAATCCGACTGTCAAGATGGCCGCCGCACCAGACTCGTCCTGGGAGGACTCGCTGCCAATCCAGTAGTGGATGTTCCAGGATAAGTTGTTCCGTTTATCGGCTGAAGTCTGAAAGACGATTTCAGGTTAGATTCCAGTTGGTAAATTTCTGTAGAGTGCACTGCATGGCCGCGATTCGACATGCCAAACTGTGAGACGTGGATGTCACACTTGTATCGCTAGTGGATAGAGTGATATCCATCCTGTCCACACGTGTCCACACCCAACTGTCAAGCTGTGAGTAGGTCTCGCTAGAGCGTTTTGTCTATGGCTATGGCCACTATTTTAGATATCACTCTTGAGTGATTCCGTCCCGATTCAACTGTCACAAAAGTGTGATATCATAGTTGTCTCGCAAGTGACTGTCAGTTATGCCATGTCGAATCGCGGCCCTGCAAAAATGATTACCTAATTTTCCAACATGTTAGTTTGCAACAATGATACTGACATTGATATTTTAACTAGGGCTCCCGGTCGTATCCGGGTCTCGTGTACCCGTTTCGAATACCCGTTTCTGAATAACACGCTACACGGTTTTCTGGCCCGTTTCGCACGTGTAATTAAGAAACGTGTAGTTAAGATTCGTTTCTACAGGTAAACGGGTAGCCGAAGAAACGTTTCTGAAATACACGCGGATCTGGAAACATCCTTGACGAGTGGCTGGAGGTACGGGTCGAAACGTGTCGAGTCGTTCAAAAGCTACGAATAAGAAACGAATATAAACCTCATTTGAATCGGTTCTAACTACTTCGGACCCGTTCGGGCCGGTATTAACTACCTGTGTACCCGTGGAAACGTGTCTGAGAAACGTCTCTTGGAAACGTCTCCAAGAGACGGCGGTTCGTGTAAACCGGTTTCTTAGCACCACCGGTCTTAAGTACACGGGTATTCGTCTCCGCATGTAACACGTGTAGCGGGAGCTTTAATTTTAACTACCTAGGTACTGCATGTGTTTGTTAAATACGAGTACTTACTTACAAAAATGTGAAATATGTGAAACTGTACTAGAGACAGATCTGATATATATAATATATAGACAGCGACAGTCTAACCCCCTTATTCATAATCATAAACTTCTCTCAAGCCTCAATTAGTTAATTTATGTTTTGTCTGTTTCTAACAAGCACAACTGTCAAAGTGACAGATAAGGACGAAACATAAATTAAATAATTGAAGTCTGAGAGATGTTTATGTTTTTTTGAGACTCCGATTCTGAAGCACCATCTGAGCGAGAGCAACCCAAAGATACCCTAAATGTACGAACCTCAAAAAGTTCTTAGACTGAGGCTGTCTATTATATGCCTAGAGAATTCAACCAAACGGATCATGTCTGTCATTTTCTATACAAAAAAGTGTCTGTCGATTTTTGCGGGGGAGGGTAACGTCAAATGTATGGCTATTCGTACGTAACGTACACATACCCACGTCAGATAAACGTCTGTCCATACAAGAAATATGACCACTGGTCATATGTTTTCGGCAGAGGGGAACGCCTGTCAATGGCTGCTCCGGTTGGTTTAATTCTGTAAGATTATATGTATAGTCTCTAAATGTACTATGTACAGTCGCCATCAAATACATCGGAGCGGCCAAGGTACTGAAAAATATCTGTACATGCACCTCATCGCCTTGACAATAGGCATTGTTCAGATATTTGTGACCACCTTGGCCGCTCCGATATAACTGATGGCGACTGTACTACAAACGTAAATAATAGTAGTTTATGTAACTGTTACGTAATAAGGGTCCTTAAAATACGAGTGTGGTTTTATGAAACAAGCCGCAGGCGAGTCATCACACGAGTGTTTTAAGGCCTAATTAGGTATGTACAGTTGCATACACTGCTTTATCTACAGTAATATTATTTATCCTAAATGCCGTGTTCGGAAACCATAGAATGGCCGCCATTGCACCGCCATGGCCAACTCGATTGTGCCGGCGGTCGCGCGGGCGCGTGCCGTTGGTCAGGAAGGAGGACAGGATTTACATTATGTTATCAAATTCGATGTTCGGAATTTTAAACTCATAACGTATCAATATAGGAGCATGTAAAGTTAAAATTACGTTACTGCCACAGATTACCCATTGCCTACCGTTTTTGAACACGTTTTAGAGGACTTACAATGTGAGTGTAGATAAAGTATTCGTGTCGGCGGCCGCGCGGGCGCGTGCCGGTGTACATTATGTTATCATATCTCATAACGTATCAATATTTGAGCATGTAAAGTTAAAATTACGTTACTGCCACAGATAAAAAGCTTATCATAGTAAAATCGGTTGTGGTAATGCTAGCCATTGCCTACCGTTTTTGAACACGTTTTAGAGGACTTACAATGTGAGTGTAGATAAATATTATTATTCACCTTGAGGACGACGTAGGAGTCTCCTTTATAGAATTTTCCGACATCCTTCTGCGGAACGGGGACTGGGTTGAAATCCTGGAATGTAAAAAAAACATTATAACGCATCTACATTACAAGCTCTACTAGTACCCTTCGACAGGGAGGTAAGGAACGAAGAATGTTATCGACTTCTTATCAGTCAGAGATTCAACACATGGAAAAGGCAGACAAGGAGCGAAGACAAAGAACATCAACTAGCAGCACTTCATCAACGCTCATCCCACTTCAACTTAACCCATCATTCCTCGCATCCTATATTGGCTTCAGGCTGCATAGCCGGTCGATTGTGGGTTACTGCCGCGTGTGGTAACTCGGCCTTCCCCATCCCAGAGCGTGCCTCCTTAAAAATTTGTGCCCCCCGGTATGCCGGCTTGTCCGGAGCAGGCATGTCCCTGGCTGGGTGTGGTGCCTATGTTCATGTTCATGTTCATGTATATTGGAGTTTTTGAGCATCTGATATTTCGGCACAGTTATACATGGTAAATACCCCGTTACAAATACCTAATGGTTATAATGTGAATGATCATGTGAGCTTGAAATCGTATAATCATACCTTGGCTAACAATGCATAATAAAAAATGGCATTCCTTCAAAATAGAGGATAGCTCTGATTTAGGTACTAACTAGTTGCTACAATGCCATGTAATGGACGAACAAAATGATGCATGGAACATGGAACTGAGATGTCCAGCGGTAGTCACACGATAGATGGAGCTAGTGCGTTGCGTTTACCTGAATGAATTATATATGTAAATGCGATTTTGTATAGACATATTACAGGTATTTTGGTGCATGATTATTGCTGAGGAAAATTATGTTAATAGCTGCAAAAAGAAAAATTTTTCTGCTTTTATAAATTTCACATACAATTTAGATATAATCATGTCACATATGTACTTCAGGTAAAATGATAAAGCTCTCCAGTGACCGGATTCGGGTCTTAAGCTTTCACGGCTGACGCCTGGCGTCACTCAACCAGAGAGGGTCTAGAGGTAAGGACGTCTAGAGCCTCTCTGGGCTTTTTTCTACTCGGTAAAATAACGTATTAACATACCTCGATCCTCCAAACTTCTAAGCCAGCTTGCCTGCCGGCATTCGCGAACGCTGGATGCACCATAGCCTTGTGTCTTGCGTCCTATAACAATCAGTAGTACTTAGTTTATGTAACTGCATTAAATATGCCTAATTATGTACAGTTACATACACTGTTTTATCCACATACATATTATAAATCCTCAATTGATTGTATAGAGGGAGCAGGTTGTAAGGCATTCGTCAAACTTAATTCGTACTCGTAGAAAATAGTAGTTTATGTAACTGTTACGTAATAAGGCCTAATTACGTACATTTTAGGCTTTATCTACACTCATATTATATATCCTAAATGAAGTGTTCGGAAACCATAGTAAGAATGACCGCCATTGCACCGCCATGGCCAACTCGATTGTGCCGGCGGTCGCGCGGGCGCGTGCCGTTGGTCAGGAAGGAGGACAGGATTTACATTATGTTATCAAATTCGATGTTAGGAATTTTAAACCCATAACGTATCAATATATGAGCATGTAAAGTTAAAATTACGTTACTGCCACAGATAAAAAGCTTATCAGAGTAAAATCGGTTGTGGTAATGGTAGGTAATGGTAATCCATTGCCTACCGTTTTTGAACACGTTTTAGAGGACTTACAATGTGAGTGTAGATAAATTATTGTATTGTATCAATAATGACATATTTAAGCTTTTATCTCGTACCTGACTTAGGCCACTTAGCAAGCTTCGGGGCCTAAACACGTTACTCGACTGAAAAGCTCTTCATTATGTCATGATGGTATAAAATACTATGAAGACTCAATTCTCAAATTGTACGTCCTTTGATAATGAACATTTGTTTTTGAGTTTTGTTTTTATGATGGGTCGGTAACGCGCATGCGGTCGGTTACAGTGGCCGCTTCTAATCAGTCGAACCGTTTGACACCAACGTATTATAGAAAAAACCGGCCAAATGCGAGTCGGACTCGCGCACGAAGGGTTCCGTACCATTATCTTATAAAAACGGCAAAAAAACTTGTCTGTTGTATGAGAGCCCCCAGTCTGCTAGGCTTCCTGGAGGAACTGGGTTGGCACGAATAGGCCACCCAGCACACAAAATAGGCGCAGTATGTAGACGTCGAGTTGCGGAAAACAGCCCGCGTTAACCTATAACCTATATGGGAGCCCCCTTAAATATTTATTTTATTCTGTTTTATAGTATTTGTATTTGTTATTATAGCGGCAACAAAAATACATCATCTATGAAGATTTCAACTGTCTATAACTATCACGGTTCATAAGATACAACCTGGTGGCAGACGGACAGCATAGTCTTAGTAATAGGGTCCCGTTTTTACCCTTTGGGCACGGAACCCTAAAAATAAAAACAGATTATCATCATAAAAGTTGCGCACTTTCAGCAGCCCATTATTTTACCTCAAAATAAAAACCGGCCAAGTGCGAGTCGGACTCCCGCACCAAGGGTTCCGTAACTTTAAAATTATTAAAAAAAAAAAAATTATATGTTGTACCTAAGTAACTAAAAATTTACGGTTTTCGCAATTTTTCCTTTATCTGTGCTATAACACGTTGCTTCGTACCAAATTTCAAGATTCTGAGTTCACGGGAAGTACCCTGTAGGTTTTGATTCCCTTGCGAGTCTCGAAAACTTGCGGCATAAACTGCTGTATCTTTTGATTGCGTTGGCTTAGAAGTTTGATTTTTTTACAGCTCCAAGGGACAGTAGACCTGAGTATTTGATATAAATTTCAGCGTGATATCTCCACGCGTTCCTGAGAAAAAGGGTCTTGACAGACAGACATACAGACAGACGGACAACAAAGTGATACTATAAGGGTTCCGTTTTATCCTTTCGCGGTACGGAACCCTAATAAAAATAAATGATCATCATAAAAGTTGCACACTTTCGGCAGCCCATTATTTTACCTCAAAATTAAAAACGAATATTTTTTTTCTACAATACCTAGGTCGTATTTTAAAACGTACTCGTAACTGCCATTGTGCCAAATGTTGACATCGACGTATATCGCTCGCATGACCTCATGCTGCTGCTGTAATATCGGAATAGTCGGAAAAGGTGAACGTAAATAAAGACAACATTAATATCATATTGGCACAAGGCCAGGAAAACAATTTGGGTAAACAATATCCTCTGTGATCGTGTAACTGACCACTTAATAACGACCTGTTGACTTACATTTATTACAGGACAACAATGAAAAAAACATGTTAAAAATAGATTTTTGGCCGCGATCGCTATTTTTATTAGTTGGCATGCATGAGAATGACGATTGAAATATTTTATTGACTTTCACGCTTTTTACACATACTTACAATGGACGTTTCAGCCTTGTTCCGGGACGACAGTCAGTCAAATTCATCATCCTATTGCCCTTGTCCCATTTACTTGGGGTCGGCACAGCATGTCTTTTTCTTCCACACATCTCTGTCACCCGTCATCTCATCACTCACACCATTCTTTTCATCTCTCACACAGTCCATCAATAATTTCAAATTCATAAACGGCCTCCTAGCCCAGTCGGTAGTGACACTGCCTACGAAGCAGGAGGTCCCGGGTTTACTATGGGACTAGGTCGGTTTGTGTAAGATTGTCCTATAATATTTACTTATATTATATATATATATATATATATATATAATATATAAAATATATAAAAAATATATATATATATATATATATATATTTTATATACGCGGTTAAATCCCGTTTTGGTTGTAATTTCATGGATCCAAGTAAATATGAGTGAAACGATTTTATTTTATAAATGACTAGCTTTTGCCCGCGGCTTCGTTCGCGTTAAATTCGGGGTAACACGGTTCCCCTTTGCCCCCCGAATGCTCCATACAAACTTCCACCCCCCATTTTAGGGAAGTGGGGGGGTTAGAAAGAGACAAAAAGTAGCCTATGTCACTCTCCATCCCTTCAACTATCTCCACTTAAAAAAATACGTCAATTCGTCGCCCCGTTTTGCCGTGAAAGACGGACAAACAAACACACACACACACTTTCCCATTTATAATATTAGTATGGATTAGTAACTTTTACGTCATACATTCGTGATATAATTACTGAACCGTCGGTTGATTGAAACGCTTGCGCTTTCCCCATATTTTAAGTGAATACTTTTTCTTTTTACGTCTTTTTCGTGTCTCTGTTTAGCCCTATGGTCGACTGGTAAAGAATGCCATTAGGCATTAAGTCCGCCATTTGCAAAAACAATTTAATTGCTAGCCAAAGGTTGTCGACATCGGCCATTACTTTATGGAATCGATAAGGGATGGGAAGGCCATGGCAACCTTTGTTCGCATGACGTCACTATGGCGGGCCTGTCTGCCGCCATATTGTAGTTCTTCAAAATGTCTTGTCTTTGTACATTTTGGTATTGATTTAAGACATTATGCAAATTGACTGCTGTAGCCTTTGTGATACTGATAAACTGCCTTTTCGGGATATTGGTTTGGTTCAATAATGCGATAAGTTAAATAAACAGCTGGACAAGATTAATATTGTTCGACTGTGAGGTAACTATAGCGTTTATAACAATTGTTTGTTTTAGTGTGTATTTTATTTAAGATAACGTTTAATTTATATAATAAATAAATAAATATTTGGGGACAATCTTACACATTCACGTTATTTATTTATTTATTTTATAAAAAGGTCAAATACGGCTTTTCGTGAACCGAGGATTTCCAATGGCAGGATTATTCCTCAGGATCCAAGTATGGATTTGGGAATTGGAGCCACCAAGAGTTTTTTTTGTGTAAATTTTAGGGGGGGAGGCTCTCATCTTTATCTTGATATCTTCATCAGTTAAGCTACTAGGCCAAGTTTGGCATAGTTTTCGTTTAAATTGGGGATGCCGAATAAATTTTTCCAAGATTCATAATTGTTTATAAGTTATAGACCTTTTTCCTTGTGAAACAGGGAATTCCAAAATACATTGTATAATAATGTTTTTCTAGTACTTATTTTTGCTTCGGAACGGTGTCAAAATTATTTATGGTATCATAAATGAATTCGGCATCCCCGATTTATACGAAAACGATACCCAACTTGGCCTAGTAGCTTAACTTATGTAGATAGCAAGATAAAGTTAAACCCCCCCCCCCCCCGCCCCCCCAAAAAAAATTACATCAAAAATCTTGGTGGCTCCACTTCTCAAATCCATCCTCAAGGATCTTACAGAATAGGCATGCCAAAGGAAACCTCTTGTTTACGAAAAGCGTATTTTTGCTGTTACAATGGCCACTATTCGGCTACTCTACCTTTTCAAGAACTATAACAATTTGTACTTATGTAATTTTCACTTAATTAATGAATTTATTTCTCGTATTGGACTTACTGTCGAAATTTAATTATATACAACAAAGTGAACCCTTTGTCCCAGTTAGGAAACTATAACCAGACTTATAATAGTAGTTTATGTAACTGTTACGTAATAAGGCCTAATTACGTACAGTCGCATACACTGCTTTATCTACACTCATATTATATATCCTAAATTAAGTGTTCGGAAACCAGTAAAATGACCGCCATTGCACCGCCATGTGGTCATGGCGGTGCAATGGCGGTCATTTTACTCGATTGTGTCGGCGGTCGCGCGGGCGCGTGCCGGCGCTCGGGGAGAGCGCGGATCTTCGTGACGTTACCGTGGGTAATGAATTTTCATACGTTTTTACCACACTGTCAGAGATGTTACGTTACTGGTTGCAATAATGATGGTAGTTACATACGGTTTCCGAACGCGGAATAGAGGATTTATGATATTGGTGTAGAATTTCCTCCCACGAACGCTGCGACTGTGGAATGAACTCCCTGCCGAGGTTTTCCCAGCGGGCTACAGTATGAGGTTCTTCAAAAAAAGAGTGTATAGGTTCTTAAAGGGTAGGCAGCGCGCATGCGAATCCTCTGGGGTTGCAGGCGTCCATAGGCTACGGTAACTGCTTACCATCAGGCGGGCAGTATGCTTGTTTGCCACCGTCGTGGTATAAAAAAAAAAGATAATAGTAGTTTATGCAACTAATACATAATGAGGGACCTTAAAACACGAGTGGGGATTAATGAAACGAGCGCAGAGAGTTTCATTATAGGATCACACGAGTGTTTTAAGGCCTAATTATGTACAGTTGCATACATTACTTTATCTACGCACATATTGCAAGTACTCAAAGATGGGTTCAGAAGCCGAATGCAATTGACCAGCATTACTAGGTAGATAGATACAAGTGCTGAAACATACCCACAGGTGAAAGCTTAATAAAAATAAACAAATTAGAACTGATAAGGAAAGTATATTTATTTATTATAATATAGTTAATAGTAAACATTTACATTTTCGCAATTAAAAATGTTTCGACAAACAATAACTGACAAGTTGATAACAGAAATGGCGGCCGTACTAACTTCTGTCGCGAGTTTTTTTTTAATATTAGCCAACGAACGAAGTCCTTATTCTCATGTCATCCGAGATCAAAATGTCGTGCGGTTTATGTCAAAAAATATATCGTACTGACGTTTCGTATCGACAACATTTTAAAATCTATGGATACTAGAATAGAAACCCATTGAAATTGTGTTGGTTTTGAGAGCTGTTCCAAATTTGAAACTCATATCATAACTTAACAATATTTGAGCATGTAAAGTTAAAATTACATTACTGCCACAGATAAGAAACTTATCATAGTAAAATCGTTTGTTGTAATGCTGGTCATAGCCTACGGTTTTTTAACGCATTTTAGAGGACTTACAATATGAGTGCAGATAAAACTGTTTTACATATCAAATCATAAATAAATAAATCATAAATAAACATAAAACGACAGCTTGTTTATTTAAATCTAAATAATTTTAATGTACCTAAGTGCTCTGGTAATCAAACCTAGAGCATCTGGATTTCATCAGACTATATAAACACTCAACACTATATCTACAATCACCAGTATAAGTAGACCTTGACATGTGCTACTATTGTATATAATGGGGGCTCAGACTTATTCGGATTAACTAATGCCCGTGAAAAACATTCGCACTTTGTTTATCTTTGTAAATATATAGAAAACATCCATAACTCAGGTACAAATCCGTGGTAAACTCACAAATAAATGCCTGTACCAGGATTCGAACCCGGGACCTCCTGCTTCGTAGGCAGTGTTACTACCGATAACGACTGCATGGGCTAGGAGTCCGTTAATGCTATAACTGGCATTATAAAACAGTTTATCTACACCAATATCATAAATCCTCTATTCCGCGTTCGGAAACCGTATGTAATTACCACCATTATTGCAACCAGTAACGTAATATCACTGCATTATCTGTAACAGTGTGGTAAAACCGTAATGAAAATCTGCCCTCCTCTCCGACCGCCGGCATGCGCCCAGCCGACCGCAGGCACAATCTAGTTGGCCATGGCGGTGCTATGGCGGTCATTCTAATGGTTTGAACACGGCATTTAGGATTTATAATATGTGTGTAGATAAAGCAGTGTATGAAACTGTACGTAATTAGGCCTTATTACGTAACAGTTACATAAACTACTATTTTGAACTAGTATATAGTCCGCCTCGACCTGAGAACTCACGATTAACTTGCAAACCCTTCTCAAGATTTTTTTCGCCTTCTAGCTCCACAACCCCTTGATCGATCCTGCTCATATATGAACTCTTAAATTATATGAACATAATCTCTGCTACAACCCCAACAATTTTCATAAAGATCAGAAAAACGCTACTAAAGTTAACGCGGAATAAACCCTCAAAATCTAAAAGTTATCGAAATACCGAGACATCCCAGTAGCCGAAGTTGTTTGTAAGAACTTCACTGCGCTTACGCTCCGCTCGTTCGATAAGTATATGTCCAAATCAAATATAAACATGAAACTACAGCTTGTTTGTTTATTTAAATCTAAAGAATTTTAATGTACCTAGTGCTCTTGTGATGAGACCTAAAACATCTGGATATCATCAGACTATACAAAACACTCAACACTATATCCAGAATAACCAGTATAACTAGACCTGTATTTTATGTTATTAGTTGTAGCCATCGTGATTCAGACTTATTCTGGTCTTCCGATAGAAATGTTAGAGTTATGTCTATTGGCTGTGAAAAATATTTGCACTTTGTTTATCTTTATTTCAATGAGTTTTACCACTTGAGTTGTGTTATATGGATGAAGTGTAGTGTCCAAATAATGAGAAACCCCTATAGACGGAGAGCTAGCCACGTCAGATATGACACAATAATGAGAGCAACGAAACCCCTCTACTCCGTTTGCTATGCTTATTTCTAGATCTGGAAATCTGGCAGCTGTAAAGTGGTGGAGGTCAAAGAATGCAAATCACTTCATGAAAACAAATCCTAGAGTTCTGGGTTTGATGCAATATTGTAAGAAATTATATAAATAATTAGATATCATTGCCAAAACACTGATTTAAACTTTCACGGTTTTTACACATATCTATTCGTAATAACGGGACTTAACCGCGTATATATTTCCAAAAATTACCTTCGACGTTTCGAGGACGACATTGTCCCCGTGGTCCCGAAGAAAGACTGAGTCTTTCACTGACAAGAGGTATGCTGATTTTTTTTCACGTATGGTATCAATCAATTCGTTTTATGTGAGGATCAAATGTCTATATGAGGCCAATTGCATTAAAGTAACACAAAAGACAGAAATTAGACTAATGGCCTGTTTCACAATCTCCAGTTAAAGCATATCTGTCAGATAAATGTTTGCTGTCCTTTTCTTTTATATGACTGGAGAAAAGGATAGCAATAATTTTAACTGGCAGATAAGTTTATCTGGAGATTGTGAAACAGGCCCTTAAAGTCTGAGATTTGCGTTTGTTTCTCGAAACGCTCCTAACAAAATGACGCTTAAAAGTGACGTCACGATCATATAAAATCAATCAATTAAGTATGGAAAAATTATACAATTGCAATTTTTACAGCGAAATATTGCAGTTACAATACAATTTATTTTACAGTAAAATGTTCAAAATCGTATGGTATCATTGTTTTTTTTCAATTTCGTACTTTAAAAAAATCTAAAAATTTAGAAATGATGACATCCTCTTTGAGCCGTTTCAATCGTTTTTTTTTATTTTTATTTTATTTGGATATATTGATAATTTTGCATCCTATCAACTAAATTTTATTGCATAATTCAACATGTGTCATCATCCCTTTATTTCTTGGAATAGCTCCATGCATAGCTCCAAATAATACATGTCATCGGTGATCGCGTGAATGTGAAAATCAATTTGATATGCCTTTGTTTATGTCGATGATGATATGTATAACCGGCACGACCAATGTGGATCAAATTTAGTTCACATGTGAATCAAAACAGAATACACTGAATTTGAAGCAACATACTGCAGTTATTTAGTTTTATGTGATATAAGGGGCTGACAACAGCTAAATTCCCTCCCTATCTTTTTCATCGCGAGTGAAAGAGAAACATTGTGTCACGATTAGTATGAGAGCTCATTGCAAATTTTGCAAAATGATGAATAAATAAAAAACTACGCCCTAATTGAGAAATATAAAATAATAAAGTTTTTAGTACTAGTTGCAAAATGATGAATAAATAAAAAACTACGCCCTAATTGAGAAATATAAAATAATAAAGTTTTTAGTATTAGTTGCAAAATGATGAATAAATAAAAAACTACGCCCTAATTGAGAAATATAAAATAATAAAGTTTTTAGTATTAGTTGCAAAATGATGAATAAATAAAAAACTACGCCCTAATTGAGAAATATAAAATAATAAAGTTTTTAGTATTAGTTGCAAAATGATGAATAAATAAAAAACTACGCCCTAATTGAGAAATATAAAATAATAAAGTTTTTAGTATTAGTTGCAAAATGATGAATAAATAAAAAACTACGCCCTAATTGAGAAATATAAAATAATAAAGTTTTTAGTATTAGTTGCAAAATGATGAATAAATAAAAAAACTACGCCCTAATTGAGAAATATAAAATAATAAAGTTTTTAGTATTAGTTGCAAAATGATGAATAAATAAAAAACTACGCCCTAATTGAGAAATATAAAATAATAAAGTTTTTAGTATTAGTGTGGTAGAATTTTGTCCTTAATTACAGACGTATAAGTCAAAAAACTAAATACTGTTTAAAGCTAATTTTCAGATGTAACTTTGAATTATTTTCTATCGAGCCGATTTCGTCCAATCGTGTATCGGAATTAACAAGATTCTTCCAAATATAATGAATATTAACATATATTTTTTTACTTTCCCAAAACAAGTAGTTATAGCTAAAAAAACTGTTTAAATCAATTTGAAGACTGAATTTGATTGGAAGATTTAGACTTAAGGCGTGCTAAATCTCTTGCTGTGTTTAAGAAACAACTTAAAGAACATTATCTGTCTCTCCCATGATCCGTATATCCTGCAACTCCATTAACCGTTTTAACAACCTGTGGCATGTAGTGTGTTCGGTCCTAGTTTATATTTTCTTATCTTATTATATTTATTAAATATATATGTATGTATGTATGAGCTATGTAAGTTTATTTATTTTTTAATTATATATTTTTCTTTATTTTGTATGTATAAGTTTATTAATGTTTGGTTTATTTGCTTTGCAACACCTACTTTTCTGTTAATTTACAAAGGTTTCCGCTTTCCAAAGGTTGTCTGGAAGAGATCGCTCTTTAGCGATAAGACCGCCAATTGTTTTGCCTCTGCTTTTTTGTTTCTGACTTGTGCATACTTTGTGTCTATTATTTGAGGTGTGCAATAAAGAGTATTTATGTTATGTTATGTTATAGGTCAGACTCTTAAGTATACTTGTAACTAACTATTAAAAACAAGTTAGGTACATATTGTGGGCATACTGGAGTAGATTTCGCTTATGATAAAGCTCTGAAAACTAGAAAAGCCGGAGGAAATCAAGTTTAATGGACGATCCGAAACTATCCAACATAAAAATGCTAAGAACATGTTATTGACATTTTGTACCGAGGAGAACGTAAACAATCTTCATTCAATCTTGCCTGATTATTATTTTTACCAACTCTTCTATTCTCAAGGCAATAAAGTGCATGTTCAGATATTTTTGAGTACCTTGGCCGCTCCGATATATTTGATGGCGACTGCACCGAGGAGGACGTAAACAATCTTCATTCAATCAATTCTTACAATAAACATGTTATTAGTTAATTAGTTACCTGAAATGAAACGTTTCATTATAAACATCAGAAAAAAAAATGTTTGGTACCTACTTAAGGTACCAATATTTTTATACGACAACAGTGGCAAACAACCATTCGGCTCGCTGGACGGTAAGCAGTTACAGTAGCCTATGGACGCCTGCAACTTCAGAAGATTTACATTTGTGGATTCAAAAGCCGGAGCGTTCGTGAGAAGTACCAAATGAATAGAAATACAAAAATAACCTAAATCCATATCCATACTTCCATACTAATATTATAAATGGGAAAGTGTATGTGTGTGTTTGTTTGTTTCTTTGTTTGTCCGTCTTTCACGGCAAAACGGGGCGACGAATTGACGTGATTTTTTAAGTGGAGATAGTTGAAGGGATGGAGAGTGACATAGGCTACTTTTTGTCTCTTTCTAACCCCCCACTTCCCTAAAATGGGGGGTGGAAGTTTGTATGGTTTGTTACCCCGAATTTAACGCGAGCGAAGCCGCGGGCAAAAGCTAGTTATCCTATAAATAAGTCCGTCGTTCTGTCTGTATTTTCCACTGTTTTTAAAGCTATTAAAAGAGGGTTGCTACCCACAGCTACACGATCCAAGTTCCATTTTATAGTAGTCATAAAACAGTTTTAGAAGTCACAGCGAAAATAGAAAAGTAGTCATTTATCATTTTGCCATTTTGCCAACCTTTGTGTAGCGCTAAGAATAATGTATAGCAACGATCATTAAATTTTTATGTTTCAAAAACCAGCAGATATATTCTTCTCGCGTATTCCGATAAGCCATCTATAAATGTCAAGTTTTTGCTGAGAAATTCATAAACGCCGGGCTTTATAATGAAACCCGGCAACTTTTATTTTTTACACTAAAAATAGTAGCTAACTAACACTTCACAAAATATTGAATTAAAGTTCCTACATTATTAAAAAAAACATTTAACATTAGTTAAAAATGTGAAAGTAACTGAGTATCTGTTTATCTGTAACCTCTTCACGCTTAAACCTCTGAACCAATTTATTTATCAAATTATGTATGGAGTGGAGATAGTTTGAATACCAGGAAAGGATATCTTATTATTATGATTCTTAATTACATTGACTATATTGGCCGCGTAACATATGGAATCAGGACATGCAGCACCAGTTGGTAGAAGTTATCTTACTTTTATGTTTTCACTATGACATTGACATGGCTATTAATAACACGTTTGTTTGTGTATCTGCTAGTTTTATGAAGACAAACGGAATGTGCTATGCAGTATATTTGTATACATTCGTTATGGACGTTAGGGTTGCCAATTTATCGCTTAATTACAAATAAATAAAATATTATGGGACAATCAAAAACAAACCGACCTAGACACACAATCAGTACGATCAATAAGGCTTGTGTTGTGGGTACTAATAGGCGACGGTTAATTTGAGCATATGATTAGGTATGATTAAGGAAAAAATTGACATAGTTAGTTTTATAAAATAATTGTTAAACCGGTCACTATATAATGTATGCTATTAGGGTGTAGGCTAGTAGTATGTAGGCTATTAGGATAATATAATTAACTCAACCAAACAATTGAAAATTATGAGATGTCAATGTAATTTCGAACATGAATAGTCCGAGATACGAAGGAAGCATATTTTAGTGACCTTAAACACAGGTGCATCATTTATAGCGGTGTCTCCGAGTACAAGAATAATTTAATGTAGGTTTACACAACCAAAAAGATAAAAATTAAGTACTTATCGATTATCTCAGAACTGGAGCCCATTAGAACACTGGTGTCTTTGAGAAATATATTTATAATGAGCTTAGGAATGTACCCTTGCAATTGAATTGATATATATAGAGAAAAATACTTAAATATTTCGATTCGAATCCGAGACCTCTAGCTTCGTAAGCAGTGTCACTACCGACTGGACTAGTATGACCTGTGGCCTATTTAATAAAGCTACAAAGTGACAATTTACAAGTGGAAGTCTCTTTCTAATCCTGTGTATTAGAAAGAGACTATCGATTGTAAATTGTCGCTTTTAGCTGTATTAAATAGGCCACTGGATGACGTTAATCAAAGATACATACTGAGGTACCAATTTGTAAATTTTAGTTCGATCTAGAGAGTAGTAGTTAGTAGAAAGAAAATTAATCACTATAAAATATAACGGTTACTTCACAATCACGCGTCGTGCAACAGCGCGCTACGGGCCGGTTCAAAATGTGCTTGAAGTGTCGCGCGAAGTGACTAAAGTGACGTGAGTGAAACCGTTATATTTTATAGTGATAGTATGTCTCACGAACGTTTAAATTTAATAAGAAAATTAATGTCGTTACAGCAAATAAAATATTTTTTTTACGAATATTAATTTAATAAGTTCGTATTACATTTGTTCACTTATAAATATAAAAAAATGCCTTTATTTCCAGTCCTTATAAGAAAAAAGAGAAGAAAAAAAACCTTGGTTCACTTCACCCTTATGGAATCACTTCGGTCTTTTAATGTTGTTTTCGTATTAAAATGAATTGTCATATTTATTTATTAATGTGTACCAGCCTATGCGGGAATTTAAAATGTATTTATGTTATAAAACAACATTTTAGTCGTAAATCTGTCACAGTTTGCTATTTTTCATGTTATCCCTGCCCATGAGGTACTGAAGTTGATTCATGCTCGTTGCGTCATTTGGGCTGTTAAGTTTATTTTCAATTTAACGACCGTTTTCCCGCGAATTTCGCTAACATACATTTTTAACCGACTTAAGAGAATGAACGTCTTCAACATATAAAAAAGTTTTTTGAAAAAAAAAAGAGAATAAATTCCTAGTATTCGTTCGAATCCCACAAACAGGCTTTAAAAATGAACAAATCTTTTAGATTGTTTTGTTTATTTATCAATTACCTACCTAGTTAGTTAGGATTGATATACCCAATTACCCATTACAATTAGTTTTTTTTTATTCTCCTTATAATTGGGTCAATTTCATTTAAATATTAAATAATATTCGTCCTGTCAGAAGTGACTATTGGCTTTTTAAGATCATCCTTTTCTTGTTATCAATTAAATATTAAATACTAGCGACCCGCCCCAGCTTCGCAAGGGATAAAAAACCGGCCAAGAGCGTGTCGGGCCACGCTCAGTGTAGGGTTCCGTAGTTTTCCGTCCGTCACAGTAAGTGTCCCCACTTAAGAGTTTAAAAAATGGGCCCATGGTTGGGTTATTTGAAAGCACGTCATTTCATTGTGATTTTATAGAAATTACAGGTACAATAAACACCTGCTTATACAATTAAATTACAAACTTAGGTCAGAAATTATTTTGTAATTTTTTTCAAAACTTTATTTGAAAGCACTTCATTTCATTGTGATTTTGTAGAAATTACAGGTACAATAAACACCTACTTATACGGTTAAATTACAAACTTAGTTCAGAAATTATTTTGTAATTTTGTTTTCAAAAACTATTCAACCTATCAAGTTCAAAATAATTTTCCTATAAAGTTTTTATAAAGTTCTACTTTTGAGATTTTTTTCATATTTTTAAAACTTATGGTTCAAAAGTTAGAGGGGGGGACACATTTTTTTTAACTTCTGGAGCGATTATTTCCGAAAATATTTACATTATCAAAAAATTATTTCACTAAACCCCTATTCATTTTTAAATACCTACCCAACAATATATCACACGTGAGGATTGAAAGGAAAAAAAAATCACTCCCCACTATACGTATAGGGGAGGTACCCTACTAAAACATTTTTTTCCACTTTTTATTTTACCACTTTGTCGGCGTGATTAATATACATATTAGGACTAAATTTCAGCATTCTAGTGCTAACGGTCACTGAGATTATCCGCGGACGGACGGACGGACGGACAGACATGGCGAAACTATAAGGGTTCCTAGTTGACTACGGAACCCTAAAAATGGTTATTGTGGGTTATCCCTAAGAGATAGACATATACCATCGAAGACTTTTTTGTAGACCTTTTTAAGATGTACAATACTGTAGTACATTATTTTGATCTATCTCTAAGGAATCAGCCAGCGTTTGCAATGTAAGCGCAAAAAATGGGTTTATTTACGACATCACATTAGAAACCTCTAAAATCATCAGTGTTTCTCTACTATATTATGCATGTATTATACATATAAACCTTCCTCTTGAATCACTCTATCCATTAAAAAAACCGTATCAAAATCCGTTGCTTAGTTTTAAAGATCTAAGCATACATAGGGACAAACAGCGGAAAGCGACTTTCTTTTATACTATGTAGTGAAGCGGATACTTACCTTTTAAAAAGAGAATTCTTAACGTCAATACGGAGCGTAAAACAATTTAGTAAAATTGGTTGTTAGAATAAAAATTTGTTTAGATATCATTTTGATGTCAAAACGAGATCATATTGATATAAAATCCATAATAAATTAAAATTTAAAAGTTATAACCAGTCTAGGTACATATTAACACGGCTATTACTTTTAAGATATGCTACTGTCACTTTAAGAATTAGATTCTTATCTATTTCGTGTCAGAACTTGAGTCATAAACATGGTTGTAATCAGTTTAGCTACTTCAAAATAAGTGCTCTTGTGACAACACCTTATTAGCCTAGCCTAGGATAAATGCAAAGACCTGTCCGCCGTATCTGTCTGGTGGATGTATAGCGGGAATTGGACATGGATATGTCTACGGAGAGATCTGGGGGGCGATTTTTGAAATTCGAGCACTCAAATATGACATTTAAAACTCTGAATAAAACGAGGAAATGATGTTTTAGAAATAACGGCGATAGTAATTTAAAATCATGATTATTTGTGTTTGGTCCTAGTTTATATTTTCTTATTTTATTATATTTATTAAATATACTTATATGGATGTATGTATGTATGAGCTATGTAAGTTTATTTATTTTTTATTTATATAATTTTCTTTCTTTTATATGTGTAAGTTTATTAATGTTTGGTTTATTTGCTTCGCAACACCTACTTTTCTGTTAATTTACAAAGGTTTCCGCTTCCCATAGGTTGTCTGGAAGAGATCGCTCTTTAGCGATAAGACCGCCAATAGATTTGCCTCTGCTTTTTTGTTTGTGACTTGTGTATACTTTATATCTATTATTTGAGGTGTGCAATAAAGAGTATTTATGTTATGTTATTTATACTATTAATTACATGCAAACATTTGTCTGCGATTATATTCGAGTTTAAATTCTTTGAATTAGAGCGCTCCATTGTCAAAAATCGGCCCCGTGTTCGTGTGTAGCTAATCTCAATAGCTATGGAAACACGTATAGATATATGCTCGAAAGACAGATCCGTCAATACAAAATTCTAATCAGATGTTGTTTAAAGTGGATACTTAATACGCTCATATTTTATTCATACATTTTTTTTAGTTTTAGACTTAGTTAATCTGTGGATTTTGGAGGGTAGTTGTCATATTTACCTAATGTTATATTGCAGTACGATTTATTCAAAAGATATATTTTAGTAAGCTGGAATACAGCCACACACAGCTGGTGACAATGGTAATTATTTTTTTTGAAACATGGGAATGTATTTGAATGAATTAAACAAGTTTATTGGCAGTAATTTTTTTAACCAACTTTGCATGGACCATTTTGCTAATTAGTGTTTAGTTTATAAGATTGTTTTCACCACATGTATTATACGTCTATTTACAATAATTTATTTTAAGAACTTAAATAGTTACAAACACTAAACTTTTAATCAGATATTAATATACTTTTAGTTGAAAAGTATGTCTTTACATGACAAGTTTTTAAAACAGATTAGTTTTTGTTTACATTTTGACATAATCCCACATTTTTGTAAAAACCGCCCAGTAACTGCGTCTAATATTTTTTTAATTGACAACAACAACCAAAACAAACTCCCATCTGCAAAATGTTAAATCGTGCATTCATAAACATAACAAAACATTATGAATATGATACTTACGGGAAACTTTAAAAAATAACAATGCAGTATAATAATATAGTTTTAAGCGCGCTCGCGGTAGAGGCACGGGCGGTTCTAAACAGCCACGCGATTCGACTGCTTCGATAATACAATGTCAATGCCACGGGGTTGCCAGTGTTGGAAATAGAAATATCCTTATATTTTGTTTACGATTTTGCTATTAAGTTTTTTAGTCTACTAGGATCTACCTAAGTACTTGAAGATACATTCAGTCTAGCTAATGTAAGCGTCATATTTCCCATCTATGTAAGTGCATGCGCGTTTTATAATATATTTAAATATTTTTAATACACAGTTACTGTACAATTTTTCTAACAATCAATATTTGACGGCTGTCATTTCCATACAATTTATAACCTAAAACGCAAAATATGTATGTGGATGACAGCCGTCAAATATTGGTTGTTAGAAAAATTTTACAGTAGTTATAATTCGTATAATTTTAATGAATATTTTCTTGAATTAAACTACTTTGAAAAACAATTTAATCGTCTTCATTCTGTAGTGTTGGTTCTGCATTGATTATAAGATTTATAAGTCAGACCAGATACTTAAATTTTTATATAGGATGTTATTTTCAACCCTTAGCCCAAAAAATTATTTGACTTCCACATAGAAAACGTCGACATCCGATCGGTCGAAATGCATAAAACAGCAAAAAGTAAAAGTTGTTTCGTATGGCCTACCTAATCACCTCGCACGATATAATTAAGGGTGGAAAAAGCACCTTGTAAATGTTGTAGCAATAGGATTTTACTTTGGCAAAGTTTATATGCTAGCTCAATAAGGCAAACATAGTTCCTAGATTCTATAAAAACAAACCGATACCATAGTTTTGCAAAAAATACGCTGGCATCATCCAACGAGCCGTAAGCGAAGTGAAGTTCTTACAGACAACTTTGGATACAACAGAACTGTCATTGTCAGCTGGCATCCGTGTGTCAGCGTGATTGAGACATCCGTGTATTTCGATGGCTTTTTGATTTCGTAGTTGTTCCGCGATAACTTTAGCAGGTCTGGGTTAAGGGGCTGACAACAGCTAAATTCTCTTCCTATCTTTTTCAGCGCGAGTGAAAGAGAAACACTGTGTTACGATTAGTATGGGAGCTCATTGCAAATTTAGTAAAATGATGAATTAAAAAAAAACTACGCATTAATTGAGAAATATAAAACAACGAAGTTTTTAGTATTAGTGCGGTGGAATTTCGTCCTTAGTTACAGACGTATAAGTCAAGACATACGACTGTTTAAAGCAAATTTTAAGATGTAACTTTGGAATTATTTTCTATCGAGCCGATTTCGTCCAATCGTGTATCGGAATCAACGAAGTTCTTCCAAATATAAAGAATAATAACATTTTTTTTTTACTTTCTCAAAACAAGGAGTTATAGCTAAAACACTGTTTGAGTAAAGTCAATTTGAAGGTCATCGGGTGTTGTCAGCCTCTTAACGCTACATAGCGTATCGTAGTCACCTCTCTCTATCACTCTTCCATGTTAGTACGACAGTGACAGTTGCGTTTCGTTCGCTACGGAGCTTTAACGATTGGCACGTTGGCTACGCAGCCTGGTATAGTTTTTCTCATCTTTATGAAATTTGTTGGGGGTTGTAGCAGGGATAAATATAATTTAATAGTTCGTATAAGAGCAAGATTGATCAAAGGGTTACGGAGGTAGAAGGTGCGAGACGATCTTAATAAGGGTCTTGTTATATTGGTCAACTCGTTTGCAAGTAAATCAGTTCTCAGTTCAAGGCGGACTACTAGTATAATTTCCAAAAATGTAATGTTATTTCAAAAAACTAGCAACACCGTCGCCGGCGGTGTGTAACCGTCTCGCCTGCATCAGAGATGAACTAAAGAATGGTCATAAAAACGGCATTTTCTAATCTAGCATACAACTGACTTTATACCTAAAGTACTAATATATTAAGTCGAATATTTAGTCTCGAGATAAACACTGATGTCTTTTTAGGATATTGAAACGGCAAAACGAAGGCCGTCTATTGTTTTGTCCTAATTAAGAGAATATTATTATTCATTTTGGCTTTTCACGTCAAAATGTAGTGTATCATAGGAATTTCGAAGAACATAATACTTTGTCACACAGTACAGTAGTTTTGTATACAAACAATTACATGGATAATTACCTAATTCAAATTTCATTTTCTACGATATTTTATTTTTTATGTAGGTATACTGTGAATAAAGTTGCACTTTAATTATCTATCATAAATTATTTTTGTATTCAGTTGGTAGAGCGGCGGGCAGGTATCGGGATACCGTGTGGCGTGTTCGAGTGTCGCCTAAGGTAGTGGACTTTCTATTGTAACGTATCTCATTTTCGTACTTACTAAATATATGTTAACTATAACGTGACCGAGATGACGTACTATGAGAGCGTGACTATCATAGTCCCGCTAGACACAATAAAAATAATTAAAATGTATAGCAGCTGATAAACTGCCTCGACAAGAAAAGAAAAATGGGCAATGTTTTGCTACCATCCTGTTAGTTAATCAAAATCAGTCAGAGATATAGACAGAGCTGGCGCCGTAAAATGTGACAGACTAACGAGAGCAACGAGCTCCTCTCCAGTTAGTTTGCTATACTAAGAAGAAAGAAAGAAAGAAAATACATTTATTTACGTCACACCAGTTAAATTGTACAAAAAATGGTATAAAAAACGGACTATAAAAAGGAACTCCACTCAGCGAAATGCCACGGCAAGCCGCGGCGCTGATTTTCAGTGGGGACCTAAAAGCCCTGTTACACTTGTCCTAGTTAGCTTCCTAAATGATTTAGTTTCTAAATTTAGTCAAGTCTAACCGCATTTAGCAAGTAAATTTACTATTGAAAAAGTTAGGATCCTAATTAGGATGCTAGTTAGGACACTAAAAAAGTAAAGTGTAACAGGGCCTTAACTTATAGCTAACTTATGACTAACGCGTGACGACACAACTACAGACAATATATATTTTTAAATTAATATCCTTATTGCTGTACCTTGTCAGTGAGACTGGTGATGCCAGTTACAGCGGGTGTCCGGGTCGCGGTGCGTGCGTACGCGCAGGTCGCGAGTAGGAGCAGCGCCGCCAGCGTTCGAATTTGAGCCATACTGCAACAGTAATAAGATACATATTACATTTATAGACACACACGAGTATGTCTTGATAGTTTTTTTTTTATACCATGACGGTGGCAAACAAGCATACGGCCAGCCTGATGGTAAGCAGCTACCGTAGCCCATGGACGCCTGCAACTCCAGAGGTGTCACGTGCGCGTTGCAGGCCCTTTACAAAAAGGAGGATTCACTGTGTTGACGGCTAAAGGAACAAGAGGGTCCCTCATCGTCAACACACTGGGTCCTCTTTGAGCTCTTGGCAATCTTACTCACCAGCAGGAACACAACACCACGAGCTAGTGCTATTTGGCTGTGGTTTTCTGTAAGGTGGAGGTACTTCTCCAGACGGGCTCTGTTCCAGATTTGAGCGAGATGATATTCGCGGTGCTGTGCCCTACCTACACATAGCGAGATGACATTCGCAGTACCCATACCTTTTGGACGTACTTTAAGGACATACCTACCAACAGAGATTCAAACCTCGGCTTGAGCCATGGCAAAACGCCGGGGCTAGCGCTAGGAGGATGACATGGTCATCAAATAAGCATACAACCATCTAGGTTTAGTAACTTCTCCGTAGTTTTGCCGTCATGTACAAGTAATGTACAAATCTTTGTCTACCATGTTAGACAGATTTCTCTCAGTTGCTTAAAGGTTAGCTGGAAGAGATCCCTTAAAGGGATAAGTTCGCCTTTGTACACACTCACTATATTTTTGTTGGTCATGTATTTGTTTTGTGCAATAAAGTGTTTTACTACTACTATATACTACTACAACCTGCCTGATGATAAGTGTTGTAGGCAACTACTCGTTGCTCTTTAAAAACCTGTAGAATCCTTAAATATTCCTTTACTAATCTCTCAAAAATCCTTCAGTTAATATCCGGTTCCAAAATAACCTTGAACCATATCTGATTCTGTGTACAAACATAGGCGCATTTATGTTTTTATGACTCCAACATAACTCGATAAAAACTGTGTGAAGCGGAAAAACTCATTCATAAGGAAAAATGTTGCAATAGTTATAAGGTATGTTAGTCACTTAAAGACGACTGCATTGTTTATTTGTCATGATGACAAATTCTGCAGTCAACATTTCTTTCTTACGCAGCTCTATGATGTTCATAGACGTAGGATATTAGGTAAAGACGGGGTTAGGTATATATGGTGCTCGTGAGCATTGCGAGAGATTTAAACCACGAATTCCTGAGGTAATAAATGTTATATGAATTTAGGTCAATTTCGCCAAAAAAATAAAAAATAAATGTTTTTTTTTTTCGATTTTTTAAATGCTTTTGAACAGGAAACTATAAATGTTATTGGTAGAACTGTTGATTAAAATAAATTAGTACATTTTTTTTCGTAAAAAATAGTTTACGTAAAGTAGTAGACTAGACCCCATAAAGGGTGAAATCGCCATCAAAAAAGCGTTTTGCACTGAGTCACAATAAAAACTGATTTTTTATTTAATTGGTAGTAACTCTGAAACTAGGCGAATTCCAGTAATGTTTATATGACATTTTAGTCTCCAATTATACTTCACTTGTTCTTCCGAGAGATTAATTAAACTTGTAGTAGTGAACTTGTACGGCCGTTGACACAATATTTAGAGAATATATATAAACAAACGAATTTTATGTAACGCCTACGTAAAATTTACGGGCAAAGTTTTTTCCCCGTCCCTCCCGCACTGACACCCCGCACACAGCTACGCCGCCACGTCATTATTTGTTCTTGTGCGCCGTTGATCTCACGCATCATGGATAGGGCATCGATTCGTCGGAAGATCAAAAGCCTTAAGCAAAGGCTAAAGCGAACGAGATCACCTCCTTCATCGGATTCATCTCCAGAGCGATCTCCTTCTCCAAAAAGGCGTTGCCGAAAAAGAATTATATCATCCGATTTCTCGGAACCAGAGCTAGACGACGAAAATGCTAACGGTAAGTTTAAAATTTTGCGTAATATCTGTTCGTTTTGTTGCAAGTATTGTCTGGATAGCATACGCAACAATCAACCCGTTAGTTGCAAGTATTGTCTGGATGGCATACGCAACTAAATAATCTGTTAGTTGCAAGTATTACCTGAATGGTATACGCAACTATATATAAGGCTTAGGTACAATCATGCAAAAAAGTATTCTTCAAAATGTATATAACGCAATATATATTGCATAGCACAATGACCTATTTACGTTGCAAGTGCCGACTGCAGGTCGCACGCAACGATAAAATAATCTACCCTCATATTATATTTTTTATTTAGCGCGCTCAAATTAATTGGCTTTTAATTTTAATTTTAATGTTTAAATTCCAGTTGCCAATGGTCAGCCAGAAGACGTCGATAACGACGATGTTTTTACATTTTTGGGCGAAGATCCAACGAAAAATAAAGATTATAGCGATGACATTCATGCACATATTGCGGTTAGATGGACTCACATCCTGTCAAAAGGCTTGAAAAAAGAAAATAAACGTTCATTGATAAAATCTGAAGTTACAAAGTTAAAAAGTATGAAACGTTGCACTGTAAGAGCGTTTGCTCGAGTGATAGGTTTACTTTGCTCAGCTTGTCCAGCTATAAGTTATGGCTGGGCTCATACAAAAGTATTAGAACGGGTAAAATATTTACAATTAAAACTTAATGGTGATTATGATCGACGTTTTGATATTCCCAATAATTTGCAAAGGGATTTTGATTGGTGGATAGATCATATTGATTGTTCTGTAAGTTTGATAAGGGATCATAATTTTGCTATTGAAATTTATTCAGACTCTTCTATGAGCGGCTGGGGTGCAGCTTGTAACAATAAAACGGCAAATGGATTTTGGTCTGTTGAAGAAGCTAAAAAACATATAAACGAGTTAGAACTTATTGCAGCTTACTTTGCTTTGAAGATCTTTGGAAAAGATTATTATGATTCTCAAATTATTTTGAGAATTGATAATAAAACGGCTATTGCATACATTAACAGGATGGGTGGCTGTCAGTATCCCCATTTAAATAAAGTATCTAGAGACATATGGGATTGGTGCGAAGCAAGAAACAACTTCGTATTTGCCTCGTATATTACATCAGCTGACAATTCTATAGCCGATTATGAATCCAGACGGTTAAATGACGATACTGAATGGCAGCTCAATCATTCAGCTTATGAAATTATTAAAAGAAAACTCGCTGTACCCGAAATCGACTTGTTTGCCAGTCGTTTAAAATCATAAATGTAAAAAATATGTTTCTTGGCACGGCGACCCTAATTCCGTTGCTACTGATGCATTCACGTTAAACTGGAAAGGCAGTTTATTTTATGCGTTTCCGCCTTTTTCTTTGATTCTTAAGGTTTTGTCAAAAATCGTTTCAGAAAAAGCTAAAGGGATTGTCGTGGTACCATACTGGCCTAATCAGCCATGGTTTCCTTTATACCATCGTTTGCTAATTTCAAAACTTGTCATTCTGGAAGCTAATCCAAGATTGTTATCATCTCCTTCCAGAATCACCCATCCGCTTCACAGAACCCTGTCTTTGATGGCAGGCATTTTATGCGGGAAGCGTTCATAAGAAGAGGAGCTCCTGTAGAAGTGTTAGATATATTAATTGATTCAATATCGCTTAACACGTTTAAGCAGTATCAGTCATGTATGAAAGAATGGTTTAGTTTTTGTAATCAATATGATTATGATTATTATAACGCCTCAACATCAAGTATTTTAAAGTTTCTTTCGTCGATTTACAATCGCGGTGCCAAATATGGTACAATAAATACTTATAAATCAGCTTTAGTAATGCTGTTAGGTGACAATGTTAATCATGAATTAATTACAAGATTTTTAAAAGGTGTCTACAGACGTGTACCTTCTGTACCGAGATATAATTCAACGTGGGACACGGTAGTACTCAATTATTTAAGCACCTTAAATAATGATACCATATGTTTGGAAATGTTATCAAAGAAATTGATAACGTTACTCGCATTAGTAACTGCGCATCGTTTACAGACGTTTTCGATTATAAAAGTCTGTAACATTGAAAAAACGGATACTAAGATTTGCATAAAAATACCCGATTTTATAAAAACTTCAGGTTTAAACAGAACTCAACCTATTTTGATTTTACCTTTCTATTTAGAACGTCCAGAAATATGTCCAGCCAAGACTCTAATAACGTATCTTGATCGTACACAAGGGCTGCGTAGCAACAGCAGTGAAAGAGAATTGTTTATAAGTTTCAAAAAACCTCACTCTCGAGTATCGTCACAAACACTCAGTCGGTGGGTGAAACTAATGCTTAAAGATAGTGGAATAAACACCACAGTCTTTAACGCACATAGTACCCGACATGCTTCCACTTCAGCTGCACAAAGGTTAGGTGTAAACCTACAGTTGATTCGCAAAACAGCTGGATGGAGCGGCACATCTAAAGTCTTTGGGGCCTTTTACAACAGGCCTGTCATTGACGATACTCTAGTTCAGGAAAACTTTGCTAGATCGATTCTGTCCCAAGTTGGGTAAATAATATGTGCTGTTAGTTATAAATTAATTTACTTTTGTTTGGAGAATTTAACAAAAGTTATGATTATTTTAATTAAATAAATAAATATGGATCTCGTATGTTCTTTATTTTATTTTACGCTCCAAACATCTACAAGTTTAATTAATCTCTCGGAAGAACAAGTGAAGTATAATTAACTATTAAAAGAAACTTACCTGAAGGGAAGTTCAATAGTAATTATACGAGATTGTTCTTCCGAGAGATTAGACCAGAATAGTCCCGCCCAACCCGCTAACGAAAAACGTAAGCCCATGTTTAAAATAAAATAAATATGTGGTCCACCAAGCAGCTATATTTAAACTAAATGACGTGGCGGCGTAGCTGTGTGCGGGGTGTCAGTGCGGGAGGGACGGGGAAAAACTTTGCCCGTAAATTTTACGTAGGCGTTACATAAAATTCGTTTGTTTATATATATTCTCTAAATATTGTGTCAACGGCCGTACAAGTTCACTACTACAAGTTTAATTAATCTCTCGGAAGAACAATCTCGTATAATTACTATTGAACTTCCCTTCAGGTAAGTTTCTTTTAATAGTTAATTATGGTCAGGAATACGTTGTTAAAATTATTCGGTTTCCTCATGTTACACCGTATAGACGTAGGATATTAGGTAAAGACGGGGTTAGGTATATACAGACAGCCACAGCCTAAGAACTTTTTGAGGCTCCAAGTCTGAAGCGCCATTTGAACGAGAACAACCCAAAGATACAAAAACGGCGAAGTCTGGTACGCCCTATTTGTTGTTCGCTTCACATAACATATTTAGGCAAATACAGCGAAGCAGCATAACGAATAACACAACGATGTATGGTGCCAGCATTACAAGCAATGTCAATTGGATTTTAACGTACATCGAAAATACTATTTAGTTTGTTTAAAAAAGAGACACTCTAATGCTGGAACCACACTTCGTTATGTGTTATTCGTTATGCGGCTTCGCTGTATTTGCCTAAATATATGTTAATTTATATTATGTGTGAAGCGAACAACAAATAGGGGGTACCACACTTCGCCGTATTTGGCGAATAATTATTCGTGTCCTTTGAAGTGTGTCAAAAAACCGACAAGTGAACGGATACGCGTATTTGCTATTTGCGCTTATGCGTTATGCATGCGAATAAGACAAATACAGACGAATAAGTCCTCCACACTTCGTCGTATTCCTTACGCAGCTCTATGATGTTCATATTGTTCATAGACATAGGATATTAGGTAAAGACGGGGTTAGGTATATACAGACAGCCACAGTCTAAGAACTTTTTGAGGTTCCAAGTCAGAAGCGCCATCTGGACGAGTACAACCCAAAGATACAAAAACGGCGAAGTGTGATACCCCCTATTTGTTGTTCAAATTTCAAAATTTCAAAATTTTTATTCATTAACCAACACAGTTATCAAATATTGGAATATTAATCAGCTTTTACAGTAAGTATATAATTACAATTTGGCTATCAGTAGCCCTCACACTAGGTCGAGCCTGTTCACTTCACATAACATATATTCCACTCCACAATTCCACTACCTAAAGGTTGTCTGGGAGAAATCGCTTTTTAGCGATAAGACCGCCGGTTGTTTACCTCTATTCTGAATTTATGCATTTTCTGTACTGGTTTTCTTTTTGAGGTGTTCAATAAAGAGTATTTGTATTGTATTGTATTGTATATTTAGGCAAATACAGCGAAACCGCGTAACGAATAACACATAACGAAGTGTTGTGGCAGCATTACAAGCAATGTCAATTGGATTTTAACGTACATCGAAAATACTATTTAGTTTGTTTGAGAAAGAGACACTCTAATGCTGGAACCACACTTCGTTATGTGTTATTCGTTATGCGGCTTCGCTGTATTTGCCTAAATATATGTTAGTATATGTTATGTGTGAAGCGAACAACAAATAGGGGGTACCACACTTCGCCGTATTCGTGTCCTTTGAAGTGTGTCAAAAAACCGACAAGTGAACGGATACGCGTATTTGCAATTTGCGCTTATGCGTTATGCGTGCGATTAAGGCAAATACAGACGAATAAGTCCTCCACACTTCGTCGTATTCGGACGAATAACGCGCATAACGAATAACACATAACGAAGTGTGGTTCCAGCATTAAGACTACATATTTTTTAAATGTGGTTAAACAAAAGTGTTATTGTTTGAGGAGTAAATAGAATCTAAGTTTTAATTTATTGCTCGTGTTACAGGCGACATTGGTATACATATTTTGCACACAGCTTTCAATATTATAGCGTTGGCTAAACCACAGTATGCAATTTGTATACATTATAGCACGCGACCGGAATTCAAACGAGTTATCCTTGATTTATCTCATTCTATCGCTAAGGTTAAAGACATCTAGTGTGTTGTAGCCGCAATTAGATTTTTGTTGCTAAATTAGAGTACTCTTTGATGTATGGAAGAAAATGTACTAATTTGCAAGCCCCGAGACTAGATGCTATGCCACAAGATGCAAGCGAGGAAGTAGTAAATACTACGACTCCAAAAACCGATGTTTTTTACAATGAAGTTCATAAAATTGTACATTTTGTACTTACAATCAAAAAAAGAATTTTCAAAATCGGTTTAGACATGATGAGTTATAGAGTAACAAACATTAGAAATAAAAAACAAAAAAATATACAAAGGAATACAGAACCTCCTTCTTTTGAGATGTTGAAGTCGATTAAAAAAAATTGTACATTAGTTACCAATGTAAAATTAAATAAATTGATAATATAAGATATATCATTGCATTAACATGCACATAATTACAATAAAAGGCTAGGAAAAATAAAACATGAGTGCGGGTAATCAAACTTTCCGTAAGCAACTACATACCTACCTACCTACTAAAAAAAACTCGTGAGCAACTGTATAATAATTTTAAACAAAAAGAACCGACTTTACTTAGACTCCAACTTTCCAAAAGGAAATGCCCGAGCTAATGTAGAAAAAAAAAACACTATAGGTGTGCCTCTAATATTTGAAGAGTTCCCTCGATTTATCCCATTATTAGATCCTGACCTGGTTACAATGAAACCAACTGTGAAGAATACACTTTTATAACAAAAAAAAAAAAATTCCAAATCGGTCCAGCCGTCTTCGAATAATCGGTGAACATAAATATGTGTATAAATTATTTTTTTTTAGCTAAAATAAAGATCTCGACGAATCGAGCACCTCCTCCTTCGAAATCTTGAAGTCGGTTGAAAAATAGTATTAAAACTATGCAGTTCAGTGTGTGATCTTATTATCTATGACTTATATAATCGGTAAAGATCAATAATTTAAATCACGAATAATGTTACAAAATAAAACACGTCATTGTCAATGTCAGTTAAAAGCTAATCTAAAAACAAAAACAACATTAAAATAAGCAATTAAATCACATATCTAATTTTAATTTCTGAATAATGAATAACAATAGAATTTCGTGGTAAAGTCAATCAATTAAGTCATACTTTGAATAGTAACTATGTAATGTAACCTTTGACTTAATCGCAATATATTTAGTTGGAATACAGGAATAATGTTGCTCCGTTTTGTATATACACGGTGTAACATGAGAAAACCGAATAATTTTAACAGCGTATTCCTGACCATAATTGGAGACTAAAATGTCGTATAAACTTTTCTGGAATTCGCTTAGTTTCAGAGTTACTACCAATTAAATAAAAAAACATTTTTTATTGTCACTCAGTGCAAAACGCTTTTTTGATGGCGATTTCACCCTTTATGGGGTCTAGTCTAGACATTCTTATTGACAGATATCAAAGTGCCAAGGAATACTTTACGTAAACTATTTTTTCGAAAAAAAATGTACTAATTTATTTTAATCGACATCTTTACCAATAACATTTATGTTTTTGTGTTAAACACAAACACAAAACACACAAAAAAAAAGCAAAAAAAAAATTTTTTTTTTCGCGAAATCCAGAAAAGTTTATACGACGTTTTAGTCTCCAATTATGGTCAGGAATACGCTGTTAAAATTATTCGGTTTTCTCATGTTACACCGTGTATATTTATTACTACTTTGTCAGGTATTAATAAAGATAGAACTTTGGTTATAACACGAGTGAAATCTGGGCACCCATAATAATAATAACATTAATATAGCCGAACACCATACAGGCCAAGCAAATAAGATCTATAAAAAGTGTTTTGAGAAATTAATTCCCAGCAGGCTGGAAATCGTTTTAATACCTTCATGTGGTCCTAAATGCATGTAATCCGAGTTTGCCCAATCCCAAGAGGTGTGCATAACTTTTTAGCGAAATGTTTGCTCTTTGTCAGGTTTTTGCTTGTAGCTCGAAAACAGTACGTCAACGAAAAATGTCATGTTTATCAATATTAAAGAGGGTTAAATTCTGCGTCGAATGAGTAACTAAACTTCTAATTCGGTTCAGCGGTACAGCCGAAATCAAAAGTTATAAACCGGGAAAATGTCTCATTTAATTGAAAAACTCATATTTTGACTTCCATACCACATATCTTTGAAACAGATGACTCCTAGTGAAAAATCTATAGAATAAAAGTTGTAGAGAATACAATTTCACGTTATACTGACATCTCAATTTTCAAGTACAGTCATTTTGAAAGACTAAATTTGGCACGAATTCAAAATCAGTTTTTTTCTAAATCCATCTGAGTTGCATATTTTCCGTAAAATATAGTAGGTGTTAGGCCTACATTTAATGCATCGCTACAACTAAAAACATTTAATTGCAAATTTCTAAAACGTATCTAATCAGAAAACTATTTATACACCGTGTTTTTTTTCATTTCCGGTAATTCCAAGGGTACATTCCTGAGCTTAACTTAGGTATATTTCTTAAAGACGCTAGGGTTCTAATTTGCTCCAGTTCTGAGGTAATCGATAGTTCTTTTTCGTCTTTCTGATTGTGTAAATTTTTCTTTTAGTCTGAGAACCCGCTATAAAGTCATGTAACTGTGTGTTAAGTCAATACAATATTAATTTTGTACTAAGCAGAAACGTCTGCAATCGAAATTTCATTTTTATAATTGAAAGAAAAATTGAAAAATTTGGACCGGTGTTCCGAAAGGTCGCAAGTTCAAATCTTGCTCGTCGCGGTAAATTTTTCCACTTTTATTTCAATTATAAAATGTTTAATACAATATGTTAACTTTGTATCTCGGTTTGTTAATATTCGAAATTTCATTGACATGTCATAATGTTCAATTGTTTGGTCGAGTTAATATACAGATTGGGGAATCAATCTATAACTACTGAACCTATTTGACTTAACACACAGGTGCATCATTATGTAGCGGGTTCTCAGAGTAAAAAAATAATTAAATGTAGGTTTATACACAATTAGAAGGCATTAACAAAATATCGATTACCTCAGAACTGGAGCTGATTAGGACACTGGCGACTTTGAGAAATAAACCTAAGATCAGGAATATACCCTTGAAATTACCGGAAATAAAAAAAATACGGTGTATAAATAGTTTTCTGATTGGGTACGTTTTAGAAATTTGCACTTAAATGTTGTTAGTTGTAACAATGCATTAAATGTACGCCTCACACCTCATATTTATGGAAAATATGCAACTTCGAAGGATTTAAGTAGAATAAAAACGTTTTTGAATTCATGCCAAATTTAGTCTTTCAAAATGACTGAATTTGAAAATTGAAATGTCTATATAACGTGAAATTTTGTGGTCTTCAACTTTTATTCTACAGGTTTTTCACCAGGAGTCATCTGTGTCAAAGATATGTAGTATGGAAGTCAAAATATGAGTTTTTCAAATAAATTAGACATTTTCCCGATTTATAACTTTTGATTTCGGCTGTACCGCTGAACTGAATTAGAAGTTTATATGCTCATTCGACGCAAAATTTAACCATCTTTAATATTGATATACATAACATTTTCCGTCGGACGTACCGTTTCGAGCTAGAAGCAAAAAAAACCGGCCAAGTGCGTGTCGGACCACGCATAGGAGGGTTCCGTACCTTCAATGGAATAAGAACCAAACTAATACCAAAAGGTCGTATCTGATGCCTATGGAAGAAGTTTTTTGGAGATAACTCAAAAATGGCTGAACCGATAATGTTCAAAACAATTTTCGTTGAAAGTATATCATAAGGCGCATCTCTTCAAATTTTTTAATATTTTTTAAATTTACGGTTCAAAAGTTACGGGGGGGGGGGCTACACAACTTTTCTGACTTTCGAAGCGATTATTTCAGAAAATATTCACTGAATCACAAAATAGTCAAAGCAACCTCAATGTTATTGTAAAAGACCTATCGATTGATGTGTCACATGTTGATACTTGGTAAAAATTTTTTTTTTATTTAGTTACCTGTATGCCGCCCCCCTAAAAATATATATTTTTTCAAATTTAACTACATAACTAAGTAGCTGCATACAAAATACACCTTATGTGTAAATTTTATTCAGATACGTCGTATAGTTTCCGAGTAAAATGCCTGTGACATACGGACGGAAAGACAGACAGACAGACAGACAGACATGACGAATCCATAAGGGTTCCGTTTTTTGCCATTTGGCTACGGAACCCTAAAAACTGACAAAGAGCAAAAATTTCGCTAAAAAGTTATGCACACCTCCTGGGATTGGGAAAACTCAGATCACATGCATTTAGAACCACGTGAAGGTATTAAAACGTTTTCCAGCCTGCTGGGAATTATTTCTTCAAAAAAATCTAATTTTCTTAGCCTAATAGCCCAGTACTCTTTAAATTTTATTTACAATACCGGGCACGGTTCACGGGTGTACCATTGATGTAAAGCCTGACCAGAAATATAGGATTATTGGCAAGAAGGCGCTATTATTCTCATTTATATGGCAACAGTCATAGAGCGTCCAAATCAAGATGTCACTATACTATAGAAAATCATCTTGATTTGTTTTCCTGTCAGCTCTGATATTATTTTGAAAATTTTTCACAGCGAAATAGTTTAATTTCCCGAGCGTATTATTTACAGCAGATTATATACACTATTTATAATCTTTCGCTCTTAAATATGGATAATGTTGGGAATTTTTTGTCGTTTATTATTTAATATTCAACACTTTATTATTATTCAAGTAAACCGCCTCAATTCATTGACAACAGTTACAGCCTATCACATGCACTCACACATGCATATCATTCTGTCATTAAAATTATTGCCAGTGTAAGAAATTAGTTCCAATGAAATTCCGCAACATGGTGCATGATCATATATTTCTGGTCAGGCTTTAAGTATAGTTTATCCGGCGGCCTAAGGATAAATACGCCATGCTTTAAGCAGAGACAATAAATAATATTGCAGTAGATCAGTTGGTCAATCCATCGTTTATTGGTGGCATTTTACGCGGTCTGGGTCCGATGGTCCAGAGGGGGGCAAGTTGATATAAATGAAGAGTGAAGAAAATGTAAATTGTGGGTACAACATTTAGCTACATTTTTTAAATATCTAGTGGAGGGCGGCAGCTTCCCCTCCCTGGCTGCCCTTGGCGACGACGAATGCAGGATGCCAGGTGAGATGGTGACATTCGCAAATCTACCGTGTGTCCGTGTGTGTGTATTGATATATTGGTTAGGGTGTCCCTCATATTGTGATTTTGAGAAATTAACAACGCATACCCCCTAAATATATTTGTTTTACCCCAAAATACTCTAGAAAAAAAATTCAGGCCATTCATGTAACTGTGACCCGTGCCGACTTTTATCCGATTTTCCCATACAAAGTATAAAAATTACGAAATTTTTTTCATATCATCAGTGCATCCTACGTATGAACGTTTTTTATAAAAAAAATCTCGCTGCGAACCGAAAACCAATAAAAAAGTAGCAACTTATCTTCTGTCCAAATTTCTTCATAGTCATTTTTATGGAGAAATTACGATGCAAGTCCCACGGGTTAGTTAGAGTTACAAGAATGTCCTGATTTTTTAATGTAGAGTATTTTGGGGTAAAACAAATACATTTAATTAATTTCTCAAACTCGCAATATAAGGGACACCCTAATATATTGGCATTTCGACCTATCAATCACTGAACACTGATATGGTCACATTATGTCAATACCCTCATCTCATAATCAATATAAAGATAAACTCATACATTAATCAAGTTTAGTTGAAGCAAAATTTAAACTGTAGGTAACTTAATAACTTTTGACAATTTTTATTATTTTCCCCTAAAAAAACAAAAGCAACACTCTAGGTGTACTTATTCTATTATTAAAAAAAAAAGACAACATTTATCTAAATTAATAGATATATAATTCATGTAGCATTCGTAAGACCGAGGGTAGTTTATATTTTCATTTTAGGAATCAGAAATCATCTATTTATCGGTTTCATAGTACTTATGAGAATAAATACCTAAATTAACACTTGTAGATGGCGTTGAAATCATTAAAATAACATTTTATTTTCTAAACATATCTCATCACTTTCATACATATATGTACTCTATAGTAAAAAAAGTCTCTCAGCGTATACAGTGTTCCAAAAAGGAACATTTATTATCTGTGTATTTTTAACCTTTTTAACACCGATTAACAAAAATACTAGGAATACACAATCAGCAAGAAAAAAGTCCCACAATAGTACCGCAAGAACGACTCGGGCGGTACTTTCTTTGACAGCCGTATAACGGTATAAGACTGGCCGGTTACAAAATTTCACGAGACATATTTTCAGTAAATCTTGTTTGATCCTGTACTTCCTTTATATTGTTGCTCAAAGCTTTTTAACTTTACAATTCTGAAACACGAGCAGTCTCAGTACGAGTATAGGGGCATATTCATTTAACCTACAATTCATTTAACAGTCAATTAACGGGTAGTTACAGACTGCTTAAATTGAAACTGGCGTCCAATTCAATGTCAAACAACAAACGTTCGTTCTCAAAACAGACATTCAACACTTGATTCAAATAACCGATTCAATGAAGGTGGATTGAATATTGAGTAACAGGAGATGACATCCCTAAGATTTTTTTCGTCCCAAAAGTTGTAGTGAAAATCACCACAAGTGTATTACTCTTTGATTCAGTCATAGTTGTCAACCGCCAAACATGGCGCACAAAATTTGTTATAGATGTCACATCTAGTAGAATACATAATAAATCAATGGAATTGAACTAAAATAGGGGGTTGTGGTTTTAAGTTAATTTTTCCAACTTATTATGGACATAAAACAGTAACATTCATGATTTTGGATTAAAAACTAACAGAACGAAAATTATAAAGTGTGAGATTAAAAACAATGTTCATACCTAGTTTAGATGTGTGATAAATATTTGGAAAATATTTAGGTTTTACATTTAATTAATAGATTCCTGCAATCATTCTCGCATCAAAGCTTGAAAGAATGGATTGGATTGGGGGTCATAAGAAAAAAAAACAATTTAACAAAACAAAAATTCTTTAAAACTATTACTTAAAGAAAGTTTTTACTTTAAAAAACACCTTAAAGTTCAAGAATTACTTAATGAAAGTAAAAGTCACCAACAATTTTTTTCTTTTTTACGGAAAATAATCCACACGAAAACTGTGACAATCAACGAATGTCTAATACTTTGATATTAGCAAATTTCAGGAGTAAAAACTAGAAAAATAAATAATTACTTACATTGTGGATTCGTTAGAACTTGTTTTGAATTCGCGCATGCGCTTTGGAGGTGCGCGGGCGACTGATCTTATATAAGTAGCAGTTGACTTCTTGAACCGGTGTGTTGATCGCACGGTAGATTTTTATAGCAGTATGTACTCGTAAACCTCTGGTTTTACTCGGCACTATGCCGAATGGGCCCTATTTGTTGACATATTTGAGATTAATTTAGGTAGTGTTTTTAACGGCCTCCTAGCCTAGTCGGTAGTGACCATGCCTATGAAGCAGGAGGTCCCGGGCTCGAATCTTGGTCAGGGCGTTTATTTGTGTGTTTATCACGGATATTTGTTCCCGAGTTATGGATTTTTTCTGTGTAATTATGTATTTATCTATATCAATTTATTATATATATCGTCGCCTAGTACCCACAACACAAGCCTTATTGAGCTTACTGTGGGACTAGGTTTATTTGCGTAATATTATCCAATAATATTTATTTATTTATTATTTATTTATTTTCAGTTTACTTACCTATGTATAATGCTAAAATTAGAACTAAAATAAACTAATAAGAACGAAATAAAGCTACCATTAGTACAACTTTATTAACTTGATATAGGCAGGTACTTAAAGTATTAAATATAAATATATTTATAAAAAAAATCTTACTCAAAATGACATAAATAAATAAAAAATCTCCAAAATATCGGTGCACTCTGTAGTCAAGTTAAATTTTTCATTTAGACATTTGTCTAAAACATTTTATATCTATTTTATTTTTTTACAGTGAAAAAACGGGTTGGAATAGAATCGTGATTAAAATGATAGGTTAGACTACTGCTCAATAAAAGTTTACTGTGTCAATCAGTAGCGACATCGACATGGCGTAAGTGTTTAGCGGCCGAGTTATCAACTTGAACCCGAAGTTCTGATTACTACGAAACTCATATCATTATTTATGGAGTTTATTATGTTTATTCGAGGAAAACAAACTATTTATATTATTTTATTTTATCTTTTAACTACCAACCAATAAAAAGCGTGGGTGTCGTGGAATGGAATACTCGGTTGGAACGAAGTTATGTTATGTTATTTTATGTTATGTTCTGTTCTGTTGTATTATGTCATGGTATGTTATGTTCAAAGCCCGGTTTGACAGGAGAAATTTTGTACTGACGTTTCAATAGTGCGAGGTCACAATTGTATCATAATTCGATGATACAATTGTGATGTATCATAATAACATGTATTATAATTCGATGTCCATTAAAAAATTGAGTATTGTGTCACCGTTATATTATTCAGAAATATCACAAAGGTATACAAGTAATGCGGTAGAAATTCTTTAATACTGTATATAATTTTGGTAATGTTTACAGTTACCTTTTTGATCTACATTTTGAATTTTAAACTATAATAATAATAAAATTAATAAATATCCAATTGCGATAAGAATGAATGTAAAATAAAATAAAATAAACAGGTTTGCAAGTAATGAGAAAGGCCATGTTGTACCAAATAATTAACACTCTTATTTTATATTGTTTACAATCATTCAAAATTTAAATCATAAAGTAGACATTTAAATCTCATCCTCATTTTGCTTTTTATATACTTATTTATTGCTATTATTGTTTTTTAATTTAATATAAGGAAAAAACAAAAACGGAAATTAATCGATATTTAATCTCCAACGTGTAAATTACTTGGAATCGTTAAATGCTATCAATTGCTAGAATGTTTACTAACACTTTATAATTGCATGACAGACTGATCGACCCCGTAGTGATGCGACTCAAGCGTCTGTCTGTTTGTCTGTCACACAGATTTTCTGTGAAGATACTGGACTGATTGAGTTGAAATATGGGTCACATAGTGTAAGTCGTGGTCTCCTTTAAAATTTTCCCTGATATGATATGGCTAAAAGAAATAAAGATACATTGGCGAAATCGACCGTTATTTTTCTAATCTAAAAACCGGCCAAGTGCGTGTCGGACCACACATAATGGAGGCTTCCGTACCTTCAATGGAATAAGAATCAAACTAATACCAAAAGGTCGTATCTGATGCCTATGTTAGAAGTTTTTTGGAGATAACTCAAAAATGGCTGAACCGATAATGTGCAATACAATTTTCGTAGATAGTATGTGATAAGTTACATCTCTCCAATTTTTTCCATATTTTTTGGACTTACGGTTCAAAAGTTACAGGGGGGAACACAATTTTTCTGACTTTCGAAGCGACTATTTCAGAAAATATTCACTTAATTACATAATGTTCAAAAAAACCTCAATGTTATTTTTAAAGACCTAATCGATTGATGTGCCACGTGTTGAGATTTGTTTTTTTTATTTTATTTAGTTATATTATATGTATGGAGCCCCTAAAATATTTTTTTCTGCAATTTAACTACATAACTAAGTAGCGGCATACAAAATACACCTAATATGTAAATTTTATTCAGATACGTCTTAAAGTTTCCGAGTAAAATGGCTGTGACAGACGGACGTGACGAAACTATAAGGGTTCCTTTATTGTCATTTTGGCTACGGAACCCTAGAAAAACATTACCTACCAAACGTAAGGATGAGTGAATTGCCCCCTTAAACAGTACCTGCTTTTGGTGCAAAGTAGTTTGTTTTCGATTTCGGCCACATACATGGTGGCAGACCCTCCATTTCGCTCGGTCCTTATAAGTGTGTTACTATCTAAGGTAAGGTACTAAATAATAGGCAAAGTTGTTTCTCAGGGAGTTGGGCCGCCGCCTAAGAGATAGGGGCCTTGACCACCGCTCCAGGTTCCTGGTGTAGCGGCTGTACATCGCAGTTCAACGCGGCAACGCAGCGCGCGTGATGGGTACCTTTGCGTCGGGGACGACACGGGGTGGACTTTTAAATTAGGCTTATAGTTTTTTATACCTTCATTTTATGTTTCCGTACCTTTATCTATTCTAGATCTAGGTTTAAAATATTTTCTTTTGGTCGTAAAAGTTTAGTTTTTAGGTGTAAATTATATAAATGTATTTATTTAAATTATATAAATATCAGGTAACAATACAATAAACTGCCTTATATCATTCAATTAATATATTTATTTCGTGTAGTAATTATAGGTAATATTTAAAACTTTGTTAAAACTATCAAAACTGGATAAAATACAAATCTTTGGCATTTAAGTGAGAGCATAATAATGTCTGTTTTAAAGTATAAAACAAACAATGCATTGTGCGATATGTGAATTAATCCCAGAACTATAATTGCATTTTGAATCATCACGTTTTGTTAAAACAAAACAATTATATAAAATGTGTTGTGCACTTTGGCACCATTTTTTAATTTTTTCGGGCATTTAAGCCCATTCGGGGAAAAATAACTTAAAAGGTGCAGGCTCTCCTCCTTCGGGTACTTTAGACACGTGAATCTGAAAAAAATACACGTATAAAAAATGACAAATAATAAGTTATTTACAAAGTTTTTTAAAACGGATGTTTCAGATATTTTGTCTCATCAAGTTTGGATGTTTTCTATGGGAGCGCCAATGTTTAATGATCTTGGGATTTGTACTATAGTATAAGTTGCTCAATCATCATCATCCTCTTAGAGTATGTCCCGGCTTTTTGGCACGGCTCTAGTAAATTAAATTAAATATTAGATATTCCGATGAAACGATCCATAGGTACAAACAAAAACAACAACATTACATGGGAATAAAATAAAAGATTATTGAACTAAAATTCATATTCAAATTCAAATTCCATTTATTCTATTGACCCTGGGGTCCCTTTTGCAACCTAATCCTATAGGATTAATTTATAAATTTACGTAGGCACTAGTTTGTACGAACTGCCACTTGACCTTCCGACCCAGAGGGGAAAACTGGGCCTTATTGATATTAGGTCCGGTTTTCTCATGGTGGTTTTTCTTCACCGAGGCGACTGGTAAATATCATATTTCGTAAATAAGTTGAGAAAAAAACAGTGGTTTGAATGCGAGAGCTCCGGATTGGAAGTCGGACGTCTTACCGCTAGGCTACCAGCGCTTCTGACCTCTCCAAATATGGCTAAGGGATGGAAAAAAAAACCGCGTTTATGAAATATCGTAAGCGTCATATCACTTTTAACCATCTCAAGGTGAAAGTAAGCAACGGATTAAATTTTCATCAATCATCACACAAACATTAAATAAAACTAGTTAATGCCTTTATCATATCCCAATTTTATCATTATATTCTTCATATTTGAGCCATGAAATCAGTTTTAGGGTAAAAGAACTGACTGACTTTGAAAAATAATTCTATCGAGAAAATTGTTGCTAATAGTGTTCTCCTCTCACAAAGATATCAGTCATATAGTCTTAAATAATTTTTGAAAATATCAAACTCGTATCTTAAATATGTTTTGAGAAAATGGAATATGCTGACCACAACTATTAATGTAATGGCCTCCTAGCCTAGTTGGTAGTGACTCTGCCTATGAAGCAGGAGGTCCCGGGTATGAATCCTGGTCAGGGCATTTATTTGTGTGTTTATCACGGGTATTTGTTCCAGAGTTATGGATATTTTCTATGTATTTAAGTATTTATCTATATATTATATATATCGTCGTCTAGTACCCACACCACAAACCTTATTGAGCTTACCGTGGGACTAGGCCGATTTGTGTAAGATTGTCCCACAATATTTATTATTACTTATTGATTTAATTAATTACTCTTGTATTGCCTTTAATGGTAGGTACTCACCCAAGCGGGGCAGTTATTTTTCTTAAGATATTCCTCGGCCCTGCTCATAGCCTCCATTTTTTCCTAAAATTACGAAAATGTTAGTAAAACTATAAGATTGTATGTCCTTTTGAAAGTTACTTAGGTGACTGCTGCATATTTTGTTACTTATCGCTAAATTCCCTTTATAATGTAAGTGTAAAAAAAAAAATCTTTTTACAGCAAGATTAAATAGGTTACTGATTTAAACTTTCACGGTTTTTACACATATCTATTTGTAATAACGGGACTTAACCGGGTGAAGGGTGGGAGGCAGGAAGTAGAGCAACTACTCCAACATCTAAATTCAATTCATCCTAAGGTTAATTTTACGTATGAGTTGGAAGCACAGCGCAGTTTACCCTTTCTGGACGTCAAAGTGATTGGTCATACAGGTGGAACCCTAAAGCATACCATATACAGAAAGCCGACGCACACAGACAGGTATTTAAACGCTCTTTCTCACCACCATCCCCGTCATCTACAATCGGTTGTCAGCTCATTAGTGAACAGAGCACATGATCTGTGTGACCCTGGATATTTGGAGAGCGAGATGTCGCATATTCAGGAGGTACTTAGGTGGAATGGGTATAAGGTGAAAAAGTGGCAACCCAGACGAAAGGCAAGAGTGAAGCGTCCGAATGTGTCAAGACAACCAGCATTTTTGCCTTATGTAAAAGGGATAACGGATAAGATTGGAACAGTACTTGAGAAGTACTCTATAAGGACCGTGTACACACCGTTGTCGAAAATCGGGGAAAATCTAAGGTCACCGAAGGACGTTATCCCTTTTCAGTCACCTGGCGTTTATAAGATCGATTGCAGTTGTGGTAGTTCCTACATCGGACAAACGAAGAGAACAATAGCGGAAAGAGTCAAGGAACATATAGCAGCTGTCAAAAATCGTCAGGTGAACAAGTCTGCCGTTGCTGAGCATTTACTGGAGTCAGGACCGGACCATTGGATTGAGCTTCATAATCCTAAAATCCTTTCTACGGATCCTCGGTTTTACAGTAGAAAAGTTCGTGAAGCCATTGAAATCAAAAAGCACTGCAATTTCAATCGGGACGATGGTTTTAGGATCTCATCTACATGGAATCCTGTCATTAGTAAATGTAAGCGTCAACGAATACCGCCGGTTCGAAAGCCGGACATTGTGAGTGTTGTATGTTGACCGAGTGACATCCCAAGTGTGCAAAACGTTCAAGTTGATAATCAAGACCAAGTGCGGGTAGTTCGAAAAACTCGCGCGGCTAGAAGATGTTGATGTCAACTGGAGCCAGTCTTTCTTCGGGACCACGGGGACAATGTCGTCCTCGAAACGTCGAAGGTAATTTAAAAAAAAATATATACGCGGTTAAGTCCCGTTATTACAAATAGATATATTAAATAGGTTGTTATACAGGTTATAATAAAATTACTGGTGATCTGTATAAGGGCATAATTAGTATTGTATTGTGACGAAGAAAAAATGGGAAAAAAAAATTTGGACGCAAAAAAAAAAAAATTGTATGTGACCCGTCGTATTAGCCGGTCAACCCTCTATACAAAACCAATTTTTATTTTTTTGCGTGGAACAATGTTTTTCTTAGATTTTTGTTATTAGAATACGATATCATTTATGCCCTTAAACGAATCACTAGCATTTTTGTTACACCTTGTATGTTTTTAATTGACTGGAGTAATCTTACAGCTCCTGGCATAGAAAACTGTTTGCATATACAGGGTGTAATCGTTAAGTGTGGCCAGGCCATAATTCCGTAAATATAACAGATATCAGAAAACTTCCAACTGATATCGAAAGTGCGTCACCTAATGAGTAAAATTACATTAATAACTTTTTTTTAATAAAATCAGAACTATCCCAAACATTAACTTCAAACCCTCCCATACATTAAGTACGACCTTCGGATAAAGACTAGTTTGTACGGTCTAGTAATTTCACCGTTATCAAATTATTCATGAATTGTTTTATTTTATTCCATTTAAATCAATTATCATTTTATTACAGTTTATTCGTGCAAATAATGAATCTCAAGCAGTTTTATCTCTTACGGCACCGACGTTCTACTTTGAGAGTGAGTCGTCGTAGGTACTAACTGTATGGGAGCGTTTAAACTTAATATTTTTAATATTAATACTTTTATTTCAAAAAAGTTATTAATGCAATTTTACTCATTGGGTAACGCACTTTCGATATCAGTTGGAAGTTTTCTGATATCTGTTATATTTACGGAATTATGGCCTGGCCACACTTAACGATTACACCCTGTATATGAAAAGTGCTGTCAAAACACTCCACTCTATTAAGAAGTCTACTTTAGGCTGTCTTCACCTTCCATCAGATGAGACAAGGGTAGATTGCTGATCATTTTCCATAAAAAAATTAAAGGTTAAGATTAATTTCAAGAGCTACGGACGTATTTAAGAGTCCGGTAATTTGGAAACGAAAATCGCTAGTTGAAAACGTGAAAAAACGCACATGCATTCGATAAGATAGATTGAAGTCTTGTAATTGCAAAAAAATACTTATGGTCCGTATATATTATTATTTAATACCCAAAAACTGAAGAAGTTGATTCGTGCAAACTTGTCACTTAATTTTTTGTTATTATTTTTAAGCCCTCCAATATGTTTTATATTATACCTAGTCAAGTTTATTTGTACATTTTTATTTTTATAACATATTTAATACGTTCACAAAAAAATTACCTAAACTTCGGCAATTTTTCTTAAAATAGCTGTAGTTAAACATACTCTTGCTTAAAAACTATTTGAAAATGAAAAAATTGTTCCACTTATTCCTAATACGACTCATTTACCAACGTATTTATATATTTTACGAACTAATTTAACATAATTTTAACCAGTAATAAAATCTTACTTTTTCTCCTCTCTAAGAAAAAATCGCGTAACAGCTGTTAGATTACGATGAATGATATAAAATAATAATAATAAATGAAACATAAAATTAAAAAAGTATTCTACTTATGCTGTTTAAAAAGAAACGATCTTTCGAAATATGTATAAAAACTAATGAAAGTTTTGTTAGTTACTGCTGCATACTATTTTAGTATCGAAAATTAGAGCGAAACCGAAAAAATCGTTATCGGACTCTTAATGAATAATTGTTAAAAAAAACCGGCCAAGTGTGAGTTGGACTCGCGCACCGAGGGTTCCGTACAAACCTGTACAACCTGTATATAAGTATAACTATAAGTATATAAGTATAAGTATAACTTTAAAATTATTAAAAATATTTTTATTATATGATGTGATGCGAGTAAAAATTTACGGTTTTCGCTATTTTTCTTTTATCTGTGCTATGAGATGTTGCTTCGTACCAAATTTCAAGATTCTGAGTTCACAGGAAGTACCATGTAGGTTTTGATTCCCTTGCGAGTTTCGAAAATTTGCGGAAATTTGCGGCATAAACGGCTGTATCTTTTGATTGCGTTGGCGTTGGTTAGATGTTTGATTTTTCACAGCTCCAAGGGACAGTAGACTGAGTATTTGATATAAATTTCAGCTTGATACCTCCACGCGTTCCTGAGAAATAGAGTCTTGACAGACGGACGGACGGACGGACGGACAACAAAGTGATCCTATAAGGGTTCCGTTTTTTCCTTTCGAGGTATGGAACACTAAATACCTTCTTGTTAGATTTCTTTCCAACCCACACGAAGATTCCGCTGGTGTGCGCATCCAGGATATAACATTCCTGAAATATCCAAAAGTGTTTTATTAATTATTAGACTTAAAGAAGTAAAACGGGACGAAAATATTGTATAATTTTATACCCTATCATGCAAAAGAGCCGTAACGCTTCATACTTTAGCGGGAGCTTTGTTTTTGCTATTTTTTTTGTGAGGCTAGGTGACAATGCTCTCAGAAAATTATTTTTTTCTCAAAAAGTGTTTCTATTATCCGTGAGTTTGCATTGCACTGCATTTTATAATTGAAATATTAGTCTTCCACTCCTCTTTTTTAAATATTAAAGACGTTTTGAATCACTTACATCGGTTTTAAGCTGTTCTTTCCCCATAATCGGCTTTATTTCCGTGGTTTTCATCTCCCCAGACGCGTCAGATATTTCCAAGAGTTTCACTACCTTCGCGGCTCCAGTTTCGAACGTCTGAAAACAGGCATATATTAACATTGAGTAATTTATATTTCGATTTAAAAGACTAATGTGTAAATTATGTTTTATTCATATGTAGTTTTAATTTTAATTTAATTTAAATGTAATGGGTTTATACCTAAATAAAGATTTTTTTTTATTGGATATTCCAAGTGTTTTTGACATTCAATGCAAATAGTTATTAACTTTTAGTTATCCTGTTATTAGGTATTATTTTGGTCTTAATTTAATATTTGTTCCTCGCAAGCGTGACGAAAAACATTATATTGAGGTAAGAATAAAGCAAAATCGAGTCATAGATAAAATCATTTATTTACATCGTGGGCCCTAATAACTATAAAAATTTTAACAGGGTACCTATTTCTGATCATATTTGGATACTAAAATGTCCTATAAACTGTTTTGGAATTTAGTTTCAGAGTTAATACCAATTTAAAAAAAGTATTTTTTTATTATAACCTTTTGATGGCGTTGTTGCCACTATTGGGCATAGTTTACACGTCCTTATTGACAGATATCAAAGTGATGAGTATGGATGGTAGGTATATGGAGGATGTCAATCTCTATGTTACAAAAGTGTCCGTCAAATGGCGTTAAACTGATGGCGCCACAACAGCATGAGCATACATTTCTAGCCCGGTCGGTAGTGAAGTGACCCTGCCTATGAAGCAGCCAGCTCTGCCTTCAAATCCCGATCATGGTGTTAATTTTTTAAATTTTTAACGGATATTTGTTATTATGTATATTATGATTTTTGATATAAAAAAAAATTAAATCCACACATAATTGCAAAATAATTCTTTGCGGAGAAGAAAAACACTCTGAATATTAATTTTATTTAGAACAGCATATAAATATTAAATATCGATAATTTCAAATGAAAAAAATGTCATAGGGAAGCGTACTTAATGCAGTTTCAGAATATTTACATTACTTACTTTATAAAGCACTTACTATATAAAGTTCACTTCATACGCTCAACTATAGGTACCTAGCGCCACCCGGAGAGATTTGGAACTATTGGTTACTGCTTACAGCTGGACACTTTTTGGACATTAAGTAACATAACATGTTTTCCTTCTATTGGTCTCAGAAATGCGTGGGTATCTTTCGGGTTACTCGATCCCACGCTGTATAAGCTACAAGTGACAATTTACAAGCGGAAATCTCTTTCTAGCATACAGGGTTAGAAAGAAACTTCCGCATGTAAATTGTAACTTTATTAAATAGGCCACTAGACCCAGCCATCAGGTTTCTATTAGATTTTCATTCGAAATATACAGGGCGTCCTACGACTTTCTCACATGGAGGGGAAGTACTTTAAATACTGTAGATAGGAAATTTTACTAAAAGAAGACTTCCTTTTTTATTTTTAAAACAATACGAAATGCATTCAAATAATTTTAAATAATTAATTAATATGAGAATAGAAGACATAAATTCTAACGAATGAGGGTTTCGATCAGTACAGTAAAATTGCAGGTTTTTTGTTACTACATTTAGCGGGTTCGATTCCCGGTTCAGACAGGCAATTATTTAAAATTCGTTTGTATTGTGTAAAAATGTGGTTCGTATTGTTTTAAAAATCGAAATGAAGTCTTCTTTCAGTAAAATTTCCTATCAACAGTATTTAAAGTACTCCCCTTCCATGTGGCAAAGTCATGGGATGCCCTGTATATCTTATCCTTAACGTTGCAAATTTTACTAATACCTATATAAACATCAGGAACCAAAGGGCATTATAATTACGGACAGCGTTCCCGAAATTCAGCAGCAGGTATTCGTACCATACGTAGAGTTCGGCGATTTGGCCTTATTAAGGTAAGTCAACTTTTGTTTTATGGCGCTGAATTTTAGAGGAACGCGTGAAAATATAACATGCGGGAAAAAAATCATCATTTAGGGCAGAAGAGGGAAATTTGAACCCACGTACCTCGTCATCTTCTCCGTTGGAGGCCGGCGGGACGGAGTTTATGTCTCCTGAACCCAGGGCTGTGAAGAAGGCGTTCAGCTCCTCGTCATTCGAGCTAGCATCTGAAACATAACAAAAATTCGTATATAACTAAAAAGATAAAAGATATTCTTCAATTTGGGCACATTACAATGCACTTCTGAACGTCAGAGAAAAGAAAACTACCATCGATTTGAACCCTACACCTCTGTCCCGAGAAGTATTATGACCGGCAAGAAACTCGGCGGGACTTATTTTTTCAAAACAGTAATACATTAGATCTTAACACATTGCAACAAGGGCCGGTATACAAGGAATTGCTGGCTGATGGTAAAATGGAGCATTGGTAAACTGAGCCAATCGGACCTTGAGCGCTTTTTGTTCACAGTACCTACACCTAGCATGCTCCTCCTTGTGTCATTCAACGTCGCACTTATAGTAACAAACGTTTAAAACGTTATAGTTACACTGTTCTGACAAAAAGGCATTATGATAAAAAAATTTTAATAAATTTTCTTTGTGTTACCTGTCGTGATTTCCTCACCGGAATGATGATGGTCTCATCGGAAGATCAGCGCTAGCAATCGCTAGCACCATGCTGAGATGAGGCCATTTCGTGGCACTTTCTCTTTTTTTATACTTCTTTCCCAATGTATTATGTACCGTTGTGTGTCTACTATAAACTACATTCTATTCTATTCTGTTCTATTCTTCTGGAAGAAAATTGCTATCTAAGCGTTGAACTACCCTCAACAAAAAGTTCGACCCGGGTGTGTTATTTGGCAACATTATCTAACATATTTTGACGTTATTGGCATGGCTAGCACGTCTTGCAAGAGCGACTTAAGCCGTGAATAGGGAAAATCTTCCCGCGCTTGTCAAAAATCTCGCTTTCTTGTAGCATAACATGCACCCGCGGCTGCAACTGACGCGAAGAGAACTCAAAGTTGTGCTAAGGATTTTAGTTCAAAGTCGCGAGTCACTGTCATTTTATGACAGTTGCATTTGATTGCGAGTCTGTCGCTCCTTTCAGTCCTTTCACGCGCAAGTTGTGCTGCTAACTAGCGACAACGCATGAAGTCGCGCAGATCTGGATCTGTCTCTTGTCGCGCCAGTCGCGCGTAAGACATGCTAGCCGTGCAGGTCATCGTTTTCGTTAGCTTTTTGATAATAAACCCTCAGTGAAAATTAACTTAAGCTATGAGAAATCCTAAATAACGTACCGATAATCTGCACAACGCCTCTACCCACATGATCCTGGTCCCGGATCTGATTGGCAGCCCTGATGGCCGTGTGCCGTTCTACACTCTTGGCCTCTGCCCCCACATACACGAACACGTCGTGCCCTTTATCCAGGATGAAGCAGTCGCCAACATTCATCTTAGAGACGTGAGCTTCCAACTGGAATTCATTATTATGATTTTGAGGTTCTAAGGCTCAATTACAAACCAAAAAAATCTAACAACCTGAATGGAAGAAATAAATTATTTAATAATCGAAAAAATGTAACAAAAACATAATAAATACAGTCTCTACCCTAATAATTTAACCTTACCTCGGCCACACACTCGACGAGCGGCATGGGAAGTAGCAAGGGAAGTAGGCAGAGACATAGTGTGGCCGCGCTACTCGTCATGCCGCTCGTCGTGCTTCTCGTCATGCCCACCGCTCCCTATTTTGTCGGTTTTTTTGGCGCGAGTCAAAGGGCCGCATATCATAATCGCGCGAGTAGGGCAGTGTGTGGCCGGAGGGGGCAACATCGGGGCAGCGCGAGGAGCAGCGCGAGGGGCAACGCGAGGGGCATAGTGTGGCCGAGGTAAAAATAAAAAATGTGACCCAGATCGCTGTCAACGGGCAAGGCGCCTAGAAGGCTGGCCGTATTACCATGCTGAATGGCGATGGCTATTCGTTGAGCAAAATAGTAGCCAGCCCTCTGGTCACCAATAGAGGCTTCTGGTGACCTTTTGAGGCCAATCGTATCGACTGGGTTCATCTATGAATGTATTTTTTTAAATTTAAAAACTTGAGTTTATTTATTTATTTATTAATCGTATGGCTATTCTTCTCTGGGGATTTAAATAGGCATTTCTTCTCTGGGGCAGCAGTTGTGGGAAAGCAGATGATGAAAATTCAGTGAGTGCTGCGAGGTCCAGATGGGACAGTGCAGCTGCCAAGTTTGTTACTCTTTTAGCACTACGCAGGGATCACGTGTAGAGTTGTCTAAGGTGTTTCCTACGGACGCAGAGTAACGTTGACCTCCAAATTTGAGTTAAAAATAGTATTTTCTTACTTATTTAATGAAATTTTTGTTAAGTATATGGAGAAACTACTACACCCGTGTGGCATTAAGCAAAACAGGCATTGGTTATTAACTCAACCCGTTGAGTTAGGATATATAGTAAAGTACAGTCTCAAACAAGATTTACCGAAAATACGGCTCGTGAAAATTTGTAACCGGCCAGTATTATACCGTAATAAGACTGTCAAAGAACCTGCTGTGCGAGTCGTTCTTACAGCACTATTGTGGGGCCATTTTTTGGGCTGATTGTGTATTACCACATTGTTTTTCATGCAACAAATTCCAAAATTCAGATTCCAAATTATCTAATGGCAAAGTAAAACCGGTATTAGACATTGCAATTTGTAGGGCCCAATCTGGAAGGTGTAATAAATGTAAGGGCAGTTAGGAAGCTGATGGAGGGTAGGAAGAGGCAGGGTACACGACAGATTGGGCCCTACAAATTGCAATGTCTAATACTTGTTTAACGCCTGTATGAAGTTACCTGTGTGACGCGTACGTTCTTCTTGCCCTTGATCTGAAACAGGCGCCGCTCCGAACCCTCATTCGTGGTTACTTTACTGAATCCTGATGCGTGTCCTCCGTCTAAGTAGCGTATCACTGAAACAAAAAGCTGTTTAGACTATGTATACATGTATGTATGCATGCATATATGTATTTATTTATGTATAGTTTACATGTATATATTTCGTTAGGTATTTATTTACATTTATGTTTTTTCTTCTAATTTAATCTGGTAGGTTAGATTAGAATGTTTAATTATTTTATTATTATTTTATTTTTTGCCGTTTTGTACAGCCAGGTATGTTTACCAGTTCTAATTCTCCCTCAACTGCTCAAAGGTTGACTGGAAGAGATCCCTTAAGGGATACGTCCGCCTTTGTACTAATATTATGTATTATTTCTGTTGTATTTTTCTTTGTTGTACAATAGAGTATTATATTATAACTACTACTATTACTAAAAAAACCGGCCATGTGCGAGTCGGATTCGCGCCCTGAGGGTTCCGTACAACACACTATTTTAACAATCATCGAACATTGCTGTGTGTAACGAAAAGAAAAATGGGATTGACGGTCTTTTTTACACAATTTTATTTTCTCTAAGACTTTCCTGCTTGCGAAATTTCGTGATTCTTGGTCTATGAAATGAAATGAAATGAAATGATATATTTATTAAAAGACAACACAATGGTCCATACAATGTTAGTATTAACTTAGTCTAATATTAGTTACTTAATAATATATACAAAACAGCGATTTAGTCCTCTGACCCATTATCCACAGCAGAGGACAGTCTAGCTTGTTAGCTATCATGTTTAGGATGCTGTTGCTACTCCCGCGCACCCTGTCTAGCAGTGAGGCCGTTTTCTTGCGCCAGACGGCATCAAAGCCGTCTGTGCGCGCCTCGGCGAACATGGACGATGCGCTGCAGAAACGCGGCAGTCTCAACAGCACCCTAAAAGCATTATTGTATTGAATGCGCAGGGCATTGTAAGCACGTTGAGTATATCTAACCCACAGACTTGACGCGTACAGCGATGTACAGAAAGCCTTGAAGAGTGTTATTTTTACTTCATCTGTACAACGAGCAAATCTGCGGGCTAGCATGTTCGCTCGAACTGACAATGCCCTGCGCTCCCTCTCCATATCTACATCGTCTTTTTGGTCCTCAGTCAGCAAATGTCCTAGGTATCTAAACTGTTTCACCCTTGTAAGGGGAACACCATTTAGAACTATAGGTGGAACAAAGAACGGACATTTACTTCCCGCCTTAAAGACCATATAGTTGGTTTTACTTACATTGTAAGTCAAGCCATGGGACGCCGCATACGCCTCACATACAGCAATTAATTGACGCAACCTATGGGAAGTACCCATAAAAAGTACCGTTTAGATTTTGGCTCCCCTGCGGAGTGTTATAAAATAAGGCTTAAATTGCGGTTTCTTTTGATTGAATTGACTTAGAAGTTTGATTTTGACTTCAAGGGACCGCAGATATACATATTTGATGTAAATTTCAACTTGATAGCTCCACGCGTTCCTGAGAAAAAGGGGCTTGACAGAGAGACACACAGACAGACAGACAGATGAACGGACAACAAAGTGATCCTATAAGTATTCCGTTTCTTCTTTTTGAGGTACGGAACCATAAAAACTGTGTTATTTTCACCCAAAAATAATAAGTAAGTCATTTGCTTCGACTAATAAAGTCATTTGTTTTATAATGTACAGTTTTCAAATAATTTTATCAACACCAATTAATTGATTAGGTCGGTATCAATAAATTTTATTTAAAAAAAGTGGCTGACGCCATCAATCCCAGAACAAAATGGCCTTACGATACAACTATATGCATTGTCCCTTACGACATAAAAAATTGCGACGTAGGACTTTCACATTTTGTTGTAAGCGGCAAAATTATATCTTTTACAAAATAGAGGTACAACTTTAAGGATGACAAAATCAACAATCGCTTAAGTGCTATTTTTGTGGCGATACCAAAATTTGAATTGTATAGTTTGATAGAAAAATATACTTATTAAAACAGACTTAGTGGGCTTACGACAAAATGCCCCTTACGACATTTGTAAAATTTTCCAATAATACTTATGAAAACTTACAAAAAATGCACGGCAAAAAAACTCTACATCCTAACATACCTCCTCCTTTTTTCAAGTCGGTTAAAAATATATGATTCCGGCCAGGATCGAACTGGCGGCCTTCTGCGTGTAAAGCAGATGTGATAACCACTACACCACGGAACCACGTGACCGACTGAGCGAAATACTTACTCACATGATAAACACTTTCACTGATGTACTCGAGTTTCGTGTACGATAAAATTAAGACAATCTATTTCTGTATTGGCTATTTGGTTGTAGTTACGCGGTGCTCACACTGGAACCGCAACCGGATGGGTGAATGAGACACCGCTATACACATGCAGAGCGCTATCTTGCTCGCACACCGTCACCGCATGCGGAAACTGCAGCAGTGAGATGTGTAAAGTGCATGTTAGGGCCAAAAAGATATTAATATTAATAACTAGTGACTATTATAAGTTTTATAACTATTGTGTGTTATCCCTAAGAGATAGACATATACCATTGTAAACTTTTTTGTAGACCTTTTTAAGATGTTACAATACTTTAGTACATTATTTTGACCTATCTCTTAGGACTCAGCCAGCGTTTGTAATGTAAGCGCAAAAAATGGATTTGTTTACGACATCACATTAGATACCTCTAAAATCATCAGTGTTTCTCTACTATATTATGCATGTATTATACATATAATCCTTCCTCTTGAATCATTCAATCTATTAAAAAAATTCGCGTTAAAATTCGTTTCGTAGTTTTAAAGATCTATGCATACATAGGGACAAACGGCGGAAAGCGACTTTGTTTTATACTATGTAGTGATGAATGGACAATGGGCTTGCAATATTGTCAAGTAGAACCCAATCGTCACTTGTAAAGCCATCTGGTAAATAAATAATTATACCCTCGATAAGTAACCTAAAATAATTGGTGAGACAAAAGCACATCGTCTCTGCTGGCTCGGCCACCTCTAGAGGATGGGAGAAAATCGCTCTGTAAAAAGAGCATATTTGGGTCGACCGACTGGACGCCGTCCTGTCGGTCATCTTAAGTATCGCTGGGCAAACAGAGTAGGAGCGGATCTTCAGGAGCTCGGCGCCGGTGACAGCTGGCGTGAAATAGCGCAGGACCGAGCAAAATGGCGTGCTTTTGCGTCGGAAGCCACTAATTTTAGGTCGTTGCGCCAAATTAGTAAGTAGTAACCTCGATAAGTTGAAATCCTCGTTCTTTTTAAGGCCTCTTTCCCGCCATTTGTCAATTTCCGTCTTTTTTTCCCTCTTGAACCTTACTTACTAGGTTTAAAATAGTCCAAAAACGTCTGACTCTCATAGTGTTGTAACTCCCTATGCTGTACCGCAGCTCCGTTGAATCTGACTTCGTCCAAATTGACAGACAAGATGGCGGCCGCCCCCTTTTCGTCCTGCGAGCTTTCACTGCCCAGCCAGAAGTGCACGTTGTAGTTCAGGGATGCCGGGATGCCTGACGTCTGTAATAGAAATCGAGTATACATATTTAAATAATTATAGTTTATTTGAATTCATTTAAAGTACGTCACCCACATAATTGATGTCGAACTTAGCTCGCCGTACTTCGATACCTTTCGAGGATCTTCGACAAAACCGGCGGCAACCGACCTTCGTAGGTCGTAATGAACCGAATCATGTCGACCTAATTTGACTGACTCGAGACTGTGAGTGACTCGTTTTAAATGAATTCAAATAAACTAGCCATATCTACGTACTATTTATGCTCTGTGAAAATAATCTAGATATTCTAAATAGTACCTAATTTAACTTTTACTGTGAGTAGTTGAACAATCTTCCCAAAATTCGCATGAAAATATTTAAACTATGGAACAGATACCTACCATTGGTATATGACAAGTCAAAACGCCAAAAAAAATTTTTTTTGTGAATTAACATTATTTTAAAAATCATATCTAACTTTCGTCAATGAAATATGTATATGAACTGCAGTAAAAACTAGATCATGATATTTTTACGATGATTTATTATAAACAAACATAAGATATAAGTACCTTTAAGACGATGTAAGAGTCGCCACTGAATAATTTCCCGTGATTACTCAAAGGAACAGGGACTGGCTGGAAATTCTGAAAAAAATGTGTTATATTTCAATAATGATAAAAACCCAAACACCGTAAATTATACCGTCTTTTCTTTTCAACCGACTTCAAGATTTCGAGGAGGTGGTTCTTAATTCGTCGAGATAACATAAACATAAATACTCTTTATACAAGTCACGAAGTAAATAATAATCAGAGGTAAAACAATTGGCGGTCTTATCGCTAAAAAGCTTGTTTTGCTTATTTTTTTGTAAAAAACCGGCCAAGTGCGAGTCGGACTCGCACACCGAGGGTTCCGTACAAACCTGTAAGTATAAAATTAAAAGTTCACCCATTGCATTGACATAGAAAATGGATTTTGTTACAGCTTAAAGGTATTATAGACCTGAGTATTTGATATGAATTTCAATTTAATACCTCTACGCGTTTACGAGGAAAAAGGTAGTAAGTTTAAAATTTAAAAAAATATTTTTTTGTATGATTTTACTAAAAATGTGTACTTTTTGTAATTTTTCCATTGTCTATGCTATATGACGTTACTTCGTGCCAAATTTCAAGTTTCTGAGTTCACAGGAAGTACCCCGTAGGTTTTGCGAGTGCCGAAAAACTCTAATATTTGCAGCATAAACGACTGTATCTTTTGATTGCGTTAGCTTTTAAGTTTAATTTTTTCACAGCTCCAAGGGACAATAGACCTGAGTATTTGATATAAATTTCAGCTTGATACCTTCACGCGTTCTTGAGAAAAATGGCCTTGACAGACAGACAGACAGACGGATAACAAAGTGATCCTATAAGGGTTCCGTTTTTTCCTTTTGAGGTACGGAACCCTAAAAACGAGCAAAAACATAGATCCCGGCGAATATAGAACCTGCTCCTTGAAATCTTGAAGTATATTTTTATGTATGTTCACCAATTATTGAAAGACGGCTGGACCGATTTGGAAAAATATCTTATTCTTATTTATATTACCAACGTAAAAGAACTTGATCTGAAAGGTGACATCACACTCTATGCGGACGACACTAGTCTGTTTTATTTTGGAGACACAATAAACGACGTTATTCAGGATGCCCAAAACGATTTGAACTTAAACACTTGGTTTCAAAGCAACTTATTATTAACTATTAATGTGAACAAAACAAATTACCTCATATTTGCCGCTAAAAACAAAAACATTGCCGATTTCCAACCACTAACAATAAATAACCAAATCATTACAAAAGTAGACAGTGAATAATACCTAGGATTAACACTCGATAAAAACTTAACCTGGAAACCACATCTCGACAAGGTGAAATCTAAATTAACATCGCTTAATGGTGCTCTGCGTAACTTTGCTAATACTCTTCCACCGCAAGTGCGCCACACTGTATACAACTCGCTCATAAAACCGCACATTGACTATCTTATAGAAGTCTGGGGTACTGCTGCTGAAACCAATCTTAAGACTCTTCAAATAGCACAAAATAAACTAATCAAAAGACTATTTCATTATGACTTTTTAACCCCAACCAGAACACTATATGCCGAAACAAAAACCTTAAACATAACTCAAACCTACATGTATTACAATTGTATTTTGGTACGGAAAATAACTCAAAATGACATCTTATCTCAGCTTAAATTTACTAGAAAATACCAAGTGCAAAAATTAAACTACGAAACGCTGATGACCTAATTCTACTTCCGGCGCGCACGAACTATGGCAAAAGTACTATACTCCACGAAGGTGCTCAATTATTTAATAAACTACCAAAAATAATAAAAGAGACAAAATCAATATCTCACTTTAAATCGCTACTTAAAAATATCAACTGAAGAACAAATCAAATTATTTTTAATAAATATTTTGATTTGTTTATTTTAAGTAGACACACCCAGCCCTAGGCACCGGAGGCCTAGGTCATTTTTTCCTTTGTATATGACATCTATATAAGTTTATAAATGAATATCAAATAACTAATACTAATATGTAGAACTATATAGGTATATGTATATGCGCAAATAAATTATATAAACCCACAAAAATAACGACCAAACAAGTATAGCTTAATAATAAATAACTTATCATAAAAATAAATAAATAAATAATAAACTTCATCTGTACACTTGTACAGAAACCATGCCACACATGCACATGCCAAAAACCAGCAAGATGTTTTTTTACGATTACAACGCCATCTACGCGTTGCACGCATTTATCCCCATTCCTTAAATGACCTTGAAATCAATGTCAAACACTTTTATTCCGATTATGATTAAAACGTTAACTTAAAACATTTGTGTGATTAATAAATGTGAAAAAATAAATAAGCATAATGAGTTAGCGATATAATTAACTGTGTTATCGATACTCATTAACGAAATGACATTAGTTTTTGTGAGAATGAGTTCAAATGCCACTCTGCTCTACAATTTTATACTCAAGGACCATAAAAAACGGGTCATTTCGTAGGTATAGAAATGTCCTCGGGAAGTAGTGGACTAAGAGCCAGTGGCTACGTCAGAAATGACAGAATAATGAAACAAATGAAACCTGTCTAGTAAAATCGTTTTACCAACCTTACTACTAAATCCGGGCATCCGGCAGCTTTTAATGGGTGGAGGTCAGAGTGACAAACCAACAAACTTTTTCAGTTGGAAAAAAGTAATACCAAAATAGGTAAAAACTGCCGAAGTTGTGTCATTTATAGAGGATATGGCCTATTTTTTAACATTAGAACAAAAAACAGTGTGTGTTATTGCGGAAACAAAAACGGGCGACTAACTAACAAAAAATAGGCGACTAACTATAACTTTGCTTTATATATCATTTGGCACTACCTTCCCTCAATATAAACTTCTGGCTATGATATAATATAATTAATTACATAATTTTCTATAATCCATACTTCCATACTAATCAATACTAATATTATAAATGGGAAAGTTTAAGTTTTCGCAAGTTTTCTTCTACTTTTTCTGAGTTCAATACGATATCAATTATGCCCTTAAACGGATCACCACTATGTTTGTAACACCCTGTATGTATAACACCACATATAACACTATCCATACTAATATTATAAATGGGAAAGTGTATGTGTGTGTTTGTGTTTGTTTGTCCGTCTTTCACGGCAAAACGGGGCGACGAATTGACGTGATTTTTTAAGTGGAGATAGTTGAAGGGATGGAGAGTGACATAGGCTACTTTTTGTCTCTTTCTAATCCCCACTTCCCTAAAATGGGGGGGGGGGTGGAAATTTGTATGGAGCATTACGGGGGGCAATCAGGAAAGGGGAACCGCGTTACCCCGAATTTAACGCGAGCGAGGCCGCGAGCAAATGCTAGTATTACATAAAACCCAAAACTCTAGGGCTTGTTTTCTTCAAGTTTATTGCATTCTTTGACCTTCACCAACAAACAACAACAAACAAGTGCCGCATCTGGCAGCTGTAAAGACAGCTGCCAGATGCGGCACTTGTTCCCACTTAAATAGCGGCAACAGAAATACATTATGTGTGAAATTTTATTCAGACTTTTTTGACCATAATTCTGGATATTTTCAGATATTATCTGGAAAATTTTGGTTTGGATTAGGAATTTAAAATTAATTATTTTGTAAATATCTGAAGTTTATACCTGTTATCGTTAGTAAGACCGAGAAAATAAAAATCACGATTGTTGTATGGGAGGGGCTCCTTAAATATTCATTTTATTTTAATCTTAATGTCTAAAGTGAATAATATAGCACAATATTTTGTGAATATTTCAAGCGTTTACCTCTTGCTGTTATCAATATCGAGCAAAAACGAGAAAAAAAAATCACGTTCGGTGTATGGGAGCCCCCTTTAATATTTATTTTGTTCTATTTTTTTGTATTTCTTGTCATAGCGGCAACAAAAATACATGATCTGTGAAAATTGCAACTTTCTTTCTATCACGGTTCATGAGATACAGCCTGGTGACAAAAAACAATGGCAAAATAATCATGTCTGTTGTATGGGAGTCCCCTTAAATATTTATTTTATTCTGCTATTTATTATTTGTTGTCCTGAATACCAATAAAATAAATAAATATCGGCAACAAAAATACATCATCTGTGAATATGTCAACTGTCTAACTATCACGGTTCATGAGATACAGTCTTGTGACAGACAGACAACCAGCAGGGTCTTAGTAATAGGGTCCCGTTTTACCCTTTGGGTACGGAACCCAAAAAAAATACCTACTTTCCATATTTTTTTCATTATACCTACCTATCATCAAATTTATTTCCCTTTAGCGACAACATTTGATAAGGAATAATACAGTTTAGTATTTTAATCATAATCAGGAACCATTTTTCCTGTTTTCAACTCCACTGGGCTTGTTTTATTGTTTGATTGGTCACTTTAAATTAAATTCCACTAGTTTTAAACACCTCCTTATTTCAAAAAAATACTTAATGTATAATTTTACTGATGCAAATCAAAAAGTAAGAACTTTATTTAAGAACAATTAGAAATATAACTAACTATTTAGATAGTAATATAATAATTATGTAAGTATAGTTGTATTTTTTTTAATGTCGGAATCTTACTAAGGAATTGTACCGACGATTCCGACATCTTAAAAAAATCGTACTATACCTACCGAGTCTATACAACATGAAAACGATATACACCGTGGGCCCATATAACTAGACAGATTTTAACAGTGTATTCCTGATCATATTTAGATACTAAAATGACCTATAAACTTTTCTGGAATACGCCTAGATTCAGAGTTAAAACCAATTTTAAAAAATACACTTTTTATTATAACTCATCACAAAACGCCTTTCTAATGGCGTTGTTGCTACTATTGGACATAGTTTACACGTCCTTATTGACAGATATCAAAGTGACAAGGAAAACTTAGCAGAAACTAAATTTATACAAAAAAAAGTACCAATTTGTTTTAGGCGGTAATTTTATTAATAACATTTGCTTTTCATGTGCAATAAACATTTAAAACAAACAAAAATGAAAAAAAAACGAAAAAATAAATTTTTTTTGGCGAAATTAACCTAAAGTCACATAATTTTTTTTCCTTCTTTTGGTCTTAGAAATTCGTGGTTAAGATCTGTCGGGTTAGTCCAGCCCACGGTGTATAATGTTTAATATGTAAGTTATATTTACCTCGATTCTCCAGATTTCTAGTCCCTCCTTCTTCCCACAGTTTTTGAATGCAGTGTGGGGTTCTGGCATCTCCTAAATTCACAAAAAAATCTCAATTAACATATATACTAGTTAGATACTTAAATATTTAACCACATTTTTAATCTAAACCAGCAAATTTGAAAAAAGGGAGCAGAGGAGGTTTCAAGTCTTTTTACTGATATTTTTTAATAAAAACTAACCAAAAAATTTTAAGCATGTTCTAACACAACATTTTTTTTAAATAATTATACACAAAAAATATAATAATAATAGGAACCTCAAGATCTCCCATTTTTGTAGTTTTTGTATTTATAGTAAAATACAACTCTCTCGTAACAAGTTCACAGCAAACTAAATACAATTCCATGGTTAGTATATGTTTTATAGCTTATCATAAGTATGTAGGTATGAACTTAGATAAGTTAAATTGTTTGAACATAATATTAATGCATATTAACTGGCGGTTAGAGGAAAACAAAAGTTAAAAATACGATTTTAAAAAATCGGCTAAGTGCGTGTCGGTGCGTGTCATAATGGAGGGTCCCATACCTACAATGGAATAAGAACCAAACTAATACCAAAAGGTCGTATCTGATGCCTATGGAAGAAATTTTTTGAAGATAACTCAAAAATGGCTGAACTGTTAAGCCATTTTTGAGTTATTAAATTACATAATGTTCAAAACAATTTTCGTGATATGGCGCATCTTCTCAATTTTTTTCATATTTTTTGGACTTATGGTTCAAAAGTTACAGGGGGGGAGCAATTTTTCTGACTTTCAAAGTGATTATATCTGAAAATATTCACTCAATCACAAAATGTTGAAGGAAACCTCCATGTTATTTTTTAAAGACATATCGAGTGATGTACCTCATGTTGATATTGGGTAAACATTTTTTTTTGCAATTTAGTTACATGTATGGAGCCCCCCCCCCCCTCCCTAAGCATATTTTTTCTGCAATTGAATTACATAGCTAAATAGCGGCATGCAAAATACGCCATATGTCTAAGTTTTATTAAGATACGTCTTATAGTTTCCGAGTAAAATGGTTGTGACATACGGACGGACAGACGGACGGACGGACGAACAGACGGACATGGCGAAACTATAAGAGTTCCGATTTTGCCATTTTGGCTACGAAATCCGAAAAATGAATTTGTCGTCTGATTTCCATCCTGATTTGTCCCGATTTCATAAATAACTATCTTTTTGCTTATCATCATCATTTTGTTCCCTCAGTACTGAGAATCGTGATCATGTCCTTCTGATGAAGGCCAGGTTCCTCCATAGGCTTCTATCCATCGCTATGGCTTCGTGCAATTTGAATTGAATAGGTGCAGTAATTTGGGCACATCATCTAGCAGGGAGAGGGCCTCTAAGTTTCGTGCCTTATTTTTTTTATGTACAGTCGCCATCAAATATATCGGAGCGGCCAAGGAACTCAAAAATATCAGAACATGCACTTTATCGCCTTGACCATAGAGGCATTTTTCAGATATTTGTGACCACCTTGGCCGCTCCGATATATCTAATGGCGACTGTACATCACGATCACGAATCATTAACTATTACAGTCGCCACCACATATACCGGAGCGGCCAAGGTGGTCGCAAATATCTGAACAACGCCTCTATTTTTAAGGCGATAAATTGCATGTTCAGATATTTGTGAGTACCTTGGCCGCTCCGATATATTTGATGGCGACTGTACAATGGAGGCAATTGGCATTTTATACAAGCTAATGTCACGCTAACAACATGATAACTGTTGTCATTATAAAACTGCTATTCTGTTTATGGAAAAATATTCATTATGTTAATTCCACCATTCCATTTGGTAGTTTGTCCGGAAAGAGAAGTGTCGTGGTTTGTGTGGCAGCTCATACATTCTACGACACTTTTCTTTCCGAACAGTCTCTACTTACTGTGTTAGTGATAAACTGATAAACAATGTTATATGTAATCAACATTAACTATGCAACATGTTTTTGCAACTGTTTTCCGAACGAAATTGTGTTAGTAAATAACTTAATAAATAAAAGGATTATTTTGCTGCTATGTAACCAAATATGGATTTATCAGAAAACAAATGAATATTCAACCAGCTAACCAAATATTTTTACTCAAATTCTATGTTTGTAATAAAAATATGAAGTACCTACTCATAATTGATACACAATAAAATATTGGGGGGTGGGAGGGGTGTAGGCACGCTCAGGTGTGCGACGCTGAGCTACAGGCTTACCCTCTCAAGCTCATCACACGCGTCCCCGTCCACTCTGGCACTGCCGACGCAGGCCAGGGAGGAACCCACTTCACTTGTGAGGTGGGTCGCACCCCCTGGAAATACTGGTGGTCGGAAACGGGCGTCGCACATTCTATCCACCCCGGACCACCAGTAGCTAAGTGTGAGAGCAATGTCGTAACCCGAAAGGACCTAAAAACCCGAGCGGGGTACGACCCACTTTGGAGTAGCCTGAACAACATAGTTAGCAATATGGTTTCGACCAGATTGCTAGCCATGTATTTTCAGGTCTCCCGGTTCTGCTGTTGGTGTAGGTGACTACAGCAGACTACACTCACCTACCTGCGCTTGTCCTGCGCAGTTGATCGCCGTCAGCGGGGATGCAGGAGTCCTGGGAGCGACGATCCACAGGGGGTCGGGGTTAGTTACCCCCTCTGGTGGTGAGTTCCTTAGGTCCGAATTTCTGGCGAAACGGTAGCCCTGCAACTGAGCCACTGCAGGGTAATGGACACGCGTCCCGTACGGTCGAGGTGGTACGGTCCGCAGGCAAGGTGTGGGGAGGGGCGTCCTCCGGGAGGATGCCTGGGGCTCGGCCATGCTGACGGGGCAAGGGCGTGTGGAACCACTGGGAGGGATAGGATCGTCTCTACCAGCCATACGTCTGCAGCTCCCGATGTCGCGCATGAGTCCCAACTCAATGCACCTATACCTCTTGGGTATTTCTGGTGTCCTGAAGGACATCCCCAAAGGTGCGGGCTCCATGGCGGGTGGGAAGCTCGAGAGGTGAATTAAAAAAAACATATAGATCATGGATACAACCAGATCCCAAACCCCGTTGGAGGGTACCTGCCGGACCCTCAACACCAAACGCTACAAGGGTAGACGCCAATAGGCTCCCCTCAAAGACGCGCGCCACCAGGGAAGCAAATGCGACCCAACCAAAGGTTGCGCCGTCCTATTCGACGAAGAAGTCCGTGTGGTGCAAGAAGGCCGCTGGTAACCCAGTAGCCTGAAAGCCAAACGCGTCGACGTCGCCTGCTAACCAGGTACAGGTGCAATGCCGGACCCGGGAGGCAACCCCGACCGTTCCGGAGGTGGGAACTCCCATCTTACCGGGGCAGGTTGAGGAGGCGCTTCGTCTACACGACGACTACCAGTCGGACCCTGGACTGGCTGGCTGGGACATCGCCATGCCATGGAAGAAGAAGGGGAAGATGGCGAGGCGCGACAAATCCGCCCCACCACCTCCATCTGCTTCCTCTTGTGCTGCTCCGAAGAAGCAACACAAGAAAAACAGCAAGCAGCGTCGCAAGGAGAGGGAGAGGCGACTGGCTGCTCAAAATAACGCGGCCCTGGCCGCACCCTCTCAGCAGCAGCGGCAGCAACAACAACAACCGCAGCAGCCGCAGCAGCAGCAATGGCAGCAGCAGCCGCAGCAGCGGCAGCTGCAGACGCAGCAGCCGCAGCAGAGGCAGCAGCAGCCGCAGGGTGCAGGCCCCAAAAGGGTTCGCCATCGACGTCGTCTACCCCCCAGGGGAGAGGCGACATCTACACTCCCTGGTGGAAGTACCCAGGGTGCCCCGTCCTCCGTCAAACGGACACGTCCCGAAGAGAAAATCTCTCCAAGGGGCGAGCAGAAGAGGCGGAGAACTGGGCCACCTGGGGAAAACACCCAGATTGATTACGTGGGCGCGGTCAAGACGGACCTGCTGGTGGGTGTAACTACCGCCACCACGGAACATCTCAGCCTGCAACAATCTGAGGAGGTACAGCGCCAGATTGAGCGACTCCTCGTTGAGGAGGCACTCAAGCCTGGTAGTAGCCAAGCTGAGGAGTTGGCGTTTCGTGGGAGACCCGTTTTTACCAACGGCTCCCTGAGGCTCTGGTGCGACAACCAGCACACCCTGAGCTGGCTGCAGCGCAGCGTGGCCACCATCACCCTCTCAACAGGTGGGAAGCTGGTGGTAAAGCGCCAGAGCGAGCTGCCAAGGCGAGTCCGCTGCGGCATCTTGCTCCCTGGGGTCCACAAGGACCACAAGATGGTTGCGCACATGCTGCGCTTCCAAAACAAGTGGGCAGCCATCAACAGGTGGCTCCTACATAAGATGGACAGGCAGGCGGCTGACACTTTTGTCATCGTCAGCGTCCCGGAGACGTTGGTGCAAACCCTGGTAGACCACGGACGCCGGCTCAGCTTTATGTTGGGCACGGTGTACGTGAAGTTCCAGGAGGGGCGCGGCAAGTTTGGGGAAAACCCACCTGCCATCAACGTCTCCGAAAATACGGAGGATGTAAATCCCCCCCAGCCGATGGACACTGCAGAGGGGGCACAGGTGGCCGATGACTTGGTCGTGGCCCCTGGGCCCCAGGCTCCAGTGCAGAACATCCCCGCATCCGAGATGGATGAAGAAGACCTTCTTCTTGGTGACCACTTGGAAAGCGGGGGGGAATGCGCGGACGAGCTAGGCAGGCTGACCATCCGAAAGGGGGGGAACAGCGAGGCTGACAACATGTCGGTCGGGGACTCTGACTCCGATGGCGGTGTCCCCTTCGCTGAGTAGCCACATCCTCCAAGCCAACCTCCACCACAGTATAACCGCAACGGCTCAGACCCGGAAGTGGTTGGAGGTACACAATACGGCCATCATCCTGATCCAGGAGCCGTGGGTCAGGGGAGGCATTGTCTGCGGACTCCGCAACATGGGAGGTAAGTTAACAGTATATGCGGGGCCTGAAAACCCTCGCACGTGCATTTACACTACTAGCAACATACATATGCAACCTCTAACAGGTTTCTGTTCCAGAGACCTGTGCGCCATAAAGGTGCAGGGGGCGCTGGACACCAGTCATGGCATCAGTCTACATGCCCGAGGCGGACGATCCACCACCGCACGACCTAACCAGGCTGGTCAGATACTGTGAAGAGGCGGGGCTGGAGCTCATTGTGGGCATCGACTCCAATGCGCATCACGCCCTCTGGGGCATGCCCACAGGAAACGATAGAGGTAACAAACTTGTTGAGTACCTATTCACAACAAACCTTAACATAATTAACATAGGTTCTGAACCCACCTTCGTTAACCGGCGAAGTAAAACGATCATTGACTTGACCCTAGCAACAGGAGGAGTATCGGAGCACATCTCGAACTGGCATGTATCCAAGGAACTGTCATGTTCGGATCATAGATGGATACGCTTCGACCTTCAGGTAAGCAGACACACGGAGCCACTGAGGCGGAATCCAAGGAAAACAGACCGAGCCCAATACGCCTTACGTATTGGCCAAGCCTTACAACAGGCAAGGATTCCACCCAGGATCTTGGACACCGATGAGATTGAAAAACAGGTAAGCGTCCTCACCGACACAATGCTGGAATGCTACCAACAAACATGTCCCATATCTGCCCCAGCAGGCCGTAGCAACAAAAGCAACTGGTGGGGGCCTGAGTTGGAGAGACTCAGGTGCGAGATGAGGAGGCAACTGAACAGAGCAATGAACACAGGAACTAACCAGGACTGGGATAACTACAAGGCCACCAAGTCCAGGTACAAAAAACGACTAAGGTACAGAAGCACCAACTCGTGGAGGAACTTCTGTACTAACATAGAGTCAACAGCGCAGGCCAACAGGGTAAGAAAAGTTCTCTCCAACAATTCTGCCATATCCCTGGGGTCCCTACGGAGGCCAGACGGCTCATTCACCACCTCACCGGAGGAGGCGGAATGTGTTCTGGTACAAACGCACTTCCCAGGCTGCGAGATATCTAGCCCAGCTGGGTGGCCACTTGAAGCAGTCATTCCGACGGAAGAGGAATGGCAACTGGCCAACAAGGTAATCAGCCCACAACGAACACAATGGGCAATTAACAGCTTTGACTCATTCAAATCACCAGGACCGGATGGAATCTTCCCAGCCCTATTGAAATGGGGCGGGGAAACACTCACTCAAGGGCTATCCTCCGTCCTAGACGCCTGTCTGGCGCACAAGTATGTGCCAACACGGTGGAGAGATGTCAAAGTGATCTTCATACCAAAACCAGGTAAAAGTGACTACACGGATCCTAAGTCCTTCAGGCCAATAAGTCTAACCTCCTTCCTATTTAAGACCCTGGAGAGGTTATGCGAAAGACACCTGAGGGAGACGGTACTAACCCACGTACCTCTGCATCCGAATCAACATGCCTACAGCCCAGGCAAGTCTACAGACTCTGCACTTCATGCGGTCACGACCAAAATTGAAGTAGCAATCAAGAACAAGACTATGTGCCTAGACACCTTCATTGACATCGAGGGAGCCTTCGACAAGACTAAATTCACAAGTATAACTGCAGCGCTGGAAAGACATGGAGTCCACGCAGTTATAATCGAATGGATAAACAAGATGCTGAGCCAGCGGACCATTAAACTCGGCACGGATGAGACCAAACAAGCATTAGTAGCTAAGGGCTGCCCCCAAGGGGGCGTCCTATCGCCACTGCTATGGAACCTGGTGGTGAACGACCTGATCACCAAACTAAACAACAATCACTACTACACAATCGGATATGCTGATGACATAGTGATACTGACAAGCGGTATTCACGCAGGTACAGTATGCGAGGTTACACGCTCGGCACTGGCGATAGTGGAACGCTGGTGCTGCGACAACGAACTATCGGTCAACCCAAGGAAGACAGAGATGGTAATGTTCACCAACAAACGGACTTTGGGAAACTACCGCCTCCCAAAACTGTTCAATACTGAGCCCCAATTGTCATCTGAGGTAAAGTATCTAGGGTTAATACTCGACAGCAGACTAAACTGGAGCACTCATCTCAACAACAAAATTGAAAAAGCAACGGTCGCCTTCTGGCAATGTCATAGAATGGTAGGTAGGACTTGGGGGTTGAATCCCAAGATCACTCTATGGCTATATCAGGCAGTAATCTGACCAATCATATGCTACGGCGCGATAGTATGGTGGCCACGCACCAAACTATCCACGGTCGAAGCCAAACTACAACGACTACAGAGATTGGCCTGCATGGCAACTACGGGCTGCATGAGGACTACACCAACTGCAGCCCTGGAAGCTATGTTGGGCCTACCGCCGCTGCATCTCTTCGTGAAACAAGAGGCCATGGCTGCGGCGGTGCGGCTAAAGAAGCTGAATCTCTGGAAGGCGCCTAGGACACCACACACTGAAATCCTTCACGAGGCCGTAAGTAAGGAACCGCTCATAGATGCGGTAACTGATGCGATACCTAGGCAATTCGTTTTCGACAAAAAGTACAAGATTCAACTGTACGAGGACCCACACGAAGGTCTCAACCCAAGGGAGCTGAGAATCTTCACAGACGGGTCCAAAACAAGGTCTGGCACTGGCTCGGGAGTTTTCTCAGAGGACCTAAACATACATATTTCAACACCATTAGGAGCCCACAACACAGTCTTCCAGGCAGAGTGCATGGGCATAATAATGGCCGCTCACGCAATCGCCTCTAGGAAGGTAACGGAATACCCCATCCGCATACTCTCCGACAGTCGATCGGTTCTACAAGCCCTGAAAAGTCACAAAATAACCTCAGGTCTTATATACGAATGCCACAGAATCCTAACGGAGGTATGTACCACCAATAGCATAACCCTGCAGTGGGTCAAAGGGCACAGCAACTCACGTGGCAACGACGCAGCTGATGCTTTAGCAAGAGGCGGCTCAGAGGCAAGAGTGGTAGGTCCCGAGCCCATCATACCTCTACCTGTTGCATGGCTGCGGAGAACACTACGACGTAACACCAAGGTAGAACACCAACAAATTTGGACTAACCTAGGTACATGCAGGCAAGCCAAGGAGGCCCTCCCGACGATCAACCCCGGATTGTCTCGGAAGCTGAAACAGCTCAAGAGGCCGCAGCTCAGACTGATAAGCGGAGCACTAACTGGTCATGCCCTTCTAAACAAACATCTTTTCACTATAGGTGTTACGGACAGTCCCCTCTGCAGGGCCTGCATGGAGGAGGACGAGACAGCCGCCCACGTCATCATCACATGTCCGGGGGTGGCAGAATACCGGGCGAAACATCTTGGTTCACCGAGGGCACTCCCGGAAGTCGTCGGCAACATAAAGGGTCTGCTAGGCTTCCTGGAGGAACTGGGTTGGCATGAATAAGGCCACCCGGCACGCAAAATAGGCGCAAAATATAGACGTCGAGTTGCGGAAAACAGCCCGCGTTAACCTTAACCTTAACCTTTACACAATAAAATAAAACAGCTCCTAATTTCCTTTTTGAATAAATGTCAAAGTTGTATATCTATATCTATTACTAAAGTAGTAGTAGTAGTTTTCTCATACAGCACCCACTTTAGCGAATTTCTGTTTGGCCCTATGGTTAACGGGTAGAGAATGCCTCGAGGCCGCCATTTGTACTTATTTTTATTATGCAATAAAGTTTAAATAAATAAAGTACAATAACCAAGAAGTAGAAGAAATGTTTATTGCCAACCTCAAAATAAAGAAACACAATAAATTTTGTTTAAATAGTTATAAAGTGTACCTATTGAAAATAATAAAACCCTGTGTAGTTAGAAAAATAACAACTTATTATTTTTAGAAATAAGTAAAAAAGTATTAAAATAACTACTCACGTAATTAAGGTTGATTTTTGCTCGACATGTTTCAAATCAATTGATCATATTCATGAACAACCCGTATCAATTACGTGAGTTACCCGTTATAAATATTTTAATACGAGTATGTCAGAGTCTCGCGAAAGTATTATTGTTAAATGTAAATAGGTACTTACATACAAAGTATCTTGCCGCGTAATTTTTAAGTCTTTATATCTTCTAGTAACTTGTAAGCAACTGGTTGCGTGCACTGCCATTGACTCACTAAAAAACAAATGGCCGACCATTTTAATGAAATACTGGGTTTTTTAAACGATTAGATGAGTAATCTTTTTGTGATTCTCGAGGACAACGGTAACAGGACCACTTATAAGGAGATGTTTATGTGAAGTGATCCATTTTGATTGCCCTTGAGTATATGTGTTATGTCGACAACCTTGGTTCTCCTGTGGATCTCTTCGTTTCTAATGCGATCACGCAGGGAAACAACGAGCATTGCTCTTTGAGTGACCTTAAGCCTTCTTATGAGGCCCATTGTGAGCGACCACGTTTCGATTCCGTATGTCATCACTGGCAATACACACTGGTTGAAAAGATCCTTGGGGGAGGCTTTTGTCCAGCAGTGGACGTCTTTCGGCTGAAATGATGATGATGATATGTGTTATATTTTGGACCCGCTTTGGGTTTTACCGCGCTCTGACCACACTAACCATATTTTATTTCATTTTATAAATGGATAATATAATAACATAATATTGTTGTCGGTTTCAGTTATTGTTGTGGTCTATCTAGTATTTAACTTTATTTATTATTATTAACTAAGGAAAAATAAGTAATTATTTTTCTACTATAAGTAATATTCCTAAAAAAAATTAATCAGTATGGGAAATTGAAATACTTTTATTATTATAATTGTTTGCCGTCTTGTATAAATACTGCGTCTTGTATAAAAAAATTTGCGTCAACTGCTCAAAAATTAACTAGAAGAAATAATAAAGGAAAAGGTTAGCCTTTGTGAAATGATAATGTATATAGGGCAGATGCCCCGGTTTTGGCCACTTTAAGGAGAGTTTATTGTCTATTCAATCGTCCGTCATTTTGTAAATGTAAATAAGGAAATATGACACTCTTTATGTAGGTACTGAGTCATTAAAATACATAACTATTTTTATATGAATCTCCGCTGTTAAGATTCTGATATTAGATCTTATTTTTTTCTCTAATGAAATGTCAGAAAGGGGCGCAGGAGCCAACTTTGGCCACTTTTTTCCATGGCTCCTGACAACTCAATGGCAACAGATACATGACAGATGACAGATCTGTGCTGCCATGATCTGTAATGATATATTCACTATAAACCATAAACTTGTAAATTTGTCTATACTTGAATTAAGTTGAAAATAGCCAAAACCGGCACATTGGCCAAAACCGGAGCATCTGTCCGATGTATTATTTATTGTTTTTTTTTTTCGTACAATCAATTGTTTAATCTTTCCTATACGATTATTTTATTATTAAATTTAAACTTTCTTGGGACATACTAACACTATAAAATATCACGGTTACACTCACGTCACTTTAGTCACTTTGCGCGACATGTTTCGGAGAGCTTAGGTCTCCATCTTCAAGCACTAAGAGTGCTATTTGAACCGGCCTGTAGCGCACTGTTGCACGACGCGTTGCCGACTCAACTTAGTGCCTGAAGATGGAGACCTTAGCTCTCCGAAACATGTCGCGCGAAGTGACTAAAGTGACGTGAGTGTAACCGTTATATTTTATAGGATTATTTTATTACTCATTGGGTGTGTAGGCTAAAAGTTTTGGGTGTCGGTAAAATAAGTAACTCAAAATTTTATTAATTTCTATGACCTGTGCCAGTGAGCAACGGCACCTTTAACACGTTAACAGTCCCCATACAATATGTATGCATCTCCTCGTACGTCCAAGCAAATTACTGCAATCACACGTCCATGCTCCACATACGGGTCACTAAGAAACAAACAAGCACGCTTTCGAATAAGTACAATATCTTTCTGTATGCTGTTGTCTAACTAGCCAAAAACATTATTATATCAGAATTATCCCTATATTATCATGCAGTATGAAAGTGATACTAACTAATCTAAGTGCGGACACGGTCGTTAGTGGCCTATCTGTGGGGCACGGACGTGTGGAGATAGTTCAGCGTGATCCATATATGGGAAACTGGACAGTGAAACTGTTAATTATAATGTAGATGGTTCTTTCTTCTTTTCGTTGTACCTACATAAGACTCGTTTTCGTAAAATGCATACTTTAAAATACTTTCATTTGCTGTTTTGTGACGGAGAAAGAAGCTTAATTAGGGTATCAATCCTATATCTTAGTTTTATAACAACTAAATATTCGTAACTCAGTGGTCCTTGATTGTCTCCCGACTTGTATGAAATTAAGGCATTTACCACTGCGTTACCTACCTTTACATTAATCAATATTAATATATGAATTTTGGTCAACAAATTTCTAGTATTTGGTTCAGGTACAATTTGGGAATACAATGTCATACACAAATTCAATGTCTATCATACTTTTTACGGGCAACAAATTATAGGTAATGAAAAAGTAGAATGAGCCTACGAAACAAAAAAATGCAGAAATTCTCTCTTAAATATTTAATTGATCTGGAAACACAATTATCCTTAAAATATAATTAAACATATCAAATCACACATCACATTCTTAATTTACCCGTTACCTTTCTATACATTTTTGTACAATGTTTATTTAATTTCTAATTTAATCGCTGTATGTGACACATGTTGGAAAAGGTACCATTTTTGTGGCTCTAACGTCTTCGATATATCGGAGCGGCCAAGGTGGTCACAAATATATGAACAACGCCTCTATTGTCAAGGCGATATGCGATGCATGTTCAGATATTTTTGAGTACCTTGGCCGCTCCGAGATATTTGATGGCAACTGTACACATGTTGTGAAGATTCAATAATAATACGCAATAATACGCTGTTTGTGCTTTAATGTATTAAAGCACAAACAGCGTAAGATCACATACAGGATGTTTCTAGGGTCCCGTACCCAAATAATAAAAGCGGGACCCTATTACTAAGACTCCGCTGTCCGTCTGTCTGTATGTCCGTCTGTCACCAGGCTGTATCTCATGAACCGTGATAGTTAGACAGTTGAAATTTTCACAGATGATGTATTTCTGTTGCCGCTATAGCAACAAATATTAAAAAAACAGAATAAAATAAATATTTAAGGGGGCTCCCATACAACAAACATGATTCTTAGCCGTTTTTTTATCGATGTTACGGAACCCTTCGTGCGCGAGTCCAACACGCACTTATTTTTGTTTCAATTACTAGCTATATTGTGCGACGTGATTTGGTAGGCCATACTAAACAACTTTTACTATGGGACCAACTCTGAAAGCACAATTTTTTTTGGCTGTTTCATATACTCTAAACAATATGAACTGAACTCATCCACTTAGTGTCTTATCTTTTGTGTGTAAACCGCAGGCGCGCTTGCCACTATGAAAAAAATGGTTTGGCCACATATTAGCGTTTATTGAATTTCTACTATATGAACCACGCAATAAGATTCAATATGAACTAATACGAAAAAAGCTCTAAGTTCTATACGGTTGCACCCAGTACAAGCGATCCAAATGCTCTAGAACCAGCGTAACTAAACACAGAGATCCGAAACAAATGTGCGTAATTGGAGATCGCGCTTGCACTGGTATTCCGAGCGCATGGCTAGTTAGCGATTAGGAGGCAATTGTAATTTTCCCAAACGGGTAGGTAGAACAGGGTTGGATTCTGATTAAAACATTTGGGTGGATGTACGATTTACAAATATTTAATATATGAAATATATACCTATACATATATAATAGATTTTAATAAATATTGGGTATGTTAAAATTATAATCAGACATATAAATAATCAACTATTTTAAAATTGCTTTCTTAACTTTACAGCTTAGACTTACTTTTACCTATAGCAAATTATGTACTGAGATTAACTCAATTCAAATATAAATAATATGAATCTACATTATAGTTGTGCTTGTTATGATAATTCAATAGACACAGCCTGGGGTCGTTAAATCGCAAGGTACTAAATCCAATCGAAAGCAGGGAATATCCGGTAAAACGTAGCCAAGTTGCGTAAAAGAGCACCATGAATCGGGAAATAAAACATGTATTGAGCAAGCGAAAGCCAGTCAAACACTAGACTCAAAACTGTCATAACCAAATGTGTCTCAGAAATTGATAACAGACCAGGTAGATTTTTTTATTGGTATCTCGCTCCCTCTTTCATGATTGAGGTTAGGTATAGGTAAGGGAAAATTACGGTAGATAACATTCAGAAATATACAGGTACTTATACCACGTGTTTATCAATTACAACAATGAGAGAACGACCCTGGCGACACATCTGTTATGTCTAAATGAAAGACGTGTGAAATGTTATTTTTTCCTTTAAAGTATTTTTATTACTATCACATTGTATAAAATTAAGACAGCAATGTTTAAATAATTTATTATTAAGAGAATATAGAGCCTCAGTTAGAGATATGTTTAAGGACATTAATATAATGACAGTGCATAGTCAATATATCTATGAAAATATTGTGTATGTACATAGAAACATTGTTAATTTTAGAAAGAACTGTGATATACATAATTTTAATACTAGAAATAAGTATAAACTGGCAGTGCCCACCACTCTAAGGTTTTATAATAACCCAACTAGCAAAACCATGGTCGAGTAAACGTTTCTGCCGCTATATATGCTAATAGGATGAAAAGATTAATATGATTATTTGTGTTGACTAATATGTACTATAAATATATATTTTTTTATATTCTCTTTATATCTCTCAAATTATGATAAAAAACACAACTATAATGTAGATTCATATTATTTATATTTGAATTGAGTTATTCTCAGTACATAAATTGCTATAGGTTAAAGTAAGTCTAAGCTGTAAAATTAAGAAAGCAATTTTAAAATAGTTGATTATTTATATGTCTGATTATAATTTTAACATACCCAATATTTATTAAAATCTATTATATATGTATAGGTATATATTTCATATATTAAATATTTGTAAATCGTACATCCACCCAAATGTTTTAATCAGAATCCAACCCTGTTTTACCTGCCCGTTCGGGAAAATTACAATTGCCTCCTTATCGCTAACTAGCCGTGCGCTCGGAATACCAGTGCAAGCGCGATCACCAATTACGCACGTTTGTTTCGGATCTCGGTGTCGAGTTACGCTGGTGCTAGAGCATTTGAATCGCTTGTATTGGGTGCAACCGTATAGATCTTAGAGCTTTTTTCGTATTAGTTCATATTGAATCTTATTGCGTGGTCCATATAGTAGAAATTCAATAAACGCTAACACGTGGCTAAACCATTTTTTTCATAGTGGCACGCGCCCCTGCGGTTTACACACAAAAGATAAGACATTAAGTGGATGAGTTCAGTTCAAATTGTTCAGAGTATACATTTCGGCCGATGAGACGTCGGCGTCTTCTATGGGGAGGCCAATTTTTTTTTGGGATTTCAGGGTTGGTCCCAAAAAAAGTTTTTCAGTATGACTTACCTAATAACCTGTAACAATATGGCTAGTTATAAGTATTGAAAAAATATCCTGTATTTTTTCAAGACACAATTGCTCGATTGCACAACTTCTACGCATTCTATTTGGTTTTGTATTACGTAATACTATGGATTTCACTTAGTACAAAAGTGACAAAATTGATGAGCATTGGGTTAAAGTTGTGAATATTTGACGACATAGTTATACAGTTCCCCATAATGATTATTTCTAGATGCAGTGAGTATAAACGACATAGTTATACAGTTCCCCATAATGACTATTTCTAGGACAGAGACTATAAATAATATAGACAGCCACAGTCTAAGAACTTTTTGAAGCCCAAGTCTGAAGCGCCATCTGGACGAGAGCAACCCAAAAATACAAAAATAGTAGGAGGAAATGACATTGCACTGCAGCGCCATCTAGCGTTACTACGGTATGCTACTCGGTATGTACGAGATGGCGCTGCAGCGCAATATCTATATTATTTATGTATCTACACCAATACCATAAATCCTCTATTCCGCGTTCGGAAACTGTATGTAATTACCACCATCATTGCAACTAGTAACGTAACATCAGTGTATTATCTGCGACAGTGTGGTAAAAACGTATGAAAATTAAATAATGAAAATCTGCCCTCCTCCACGACCGCCGGTACAATCGAGTTGGTCATGGCGGTGCAATGGCGGGGTTTCCGAACACTTCATTTAGGATTTATAATATGTGTGTAGATAAAGCAGTGTATGCAACTGTACGTAATTAGGCCTTATTACAGTTATTACGTAACAGTTACATAAACTACTATTATAGTCTGCTTTCTTTTAGATGTAAATGAAGGTCTTTTTTGAGGTTCTCGTCTAAAGCAGGGGTCCCAAGATTTTAAATATAAATAGTATATTAGACATTTAGCTCGTTACGTTTTAAAATACAGTTGGGTTGAGCAGATTGGTTCTGATTGGCGTAGATCGAGCTGTCATTTTAGTATCTGGAGGTAAAACAGGGATTATATACATGGATTATATACATATATACAGTTAATAATTCAATAAATGAGACACTAAGTACTGGGTGAAAATACTGATACATTTGCGTCATTTGATAACAAAGCAACCAGCGACGCGTCCGTCGACATGTCAAGCAAAATATTGAAAACGTTTGTACTCATATTCGTACAAAATCATTTGAAAACTCTGGATGTTTGCTACTGAAGCCGTGTAGTCATAGCAGAGAGTATCTATTTTAAAGAGACACACGTCTGAGAACTTATTGCGCCATCCGAACGAGATCAAGCCAAAATTACCGAAAATGTAGTAGGAACCGTAGTAACGCTGCTCGTTACTAGATGGCGGTGCACGGTTCCTTTATTATTGTTTTTTTTACAACTTTGGTTTGCTCTCGTTCAGATGATACTTCAGACTAGGAGCCTCAAAAAGTTCTAAGACTGTGTGCTTCTATTAAATACTCTCTGATGTCTATTAGATATTAAATTACTACTACTCGACACTAGATGGCATAAAGCATCACTCTAAGAAGACCCCGCATAGCCGGGCCACCCCCGCTGCCACGCTCGAAGTAATTTCACTCTACAGTGGAAGTGACAGTAAACTTAGTACGTCTCCATGGCAACCATTAATATCTGACTCTCGTACGCCCCACGGAACAATCGCGTGTTCCCTGTCTAGCATTGCGTGTTTCCCTCCCGCACCCCTTCTTTTTGGCAGCTTAGGCTACAAAGAAATAACGCGCTAAGCGGAGTATAGAGATATCTGGTATATGTCTAAGGGTTTCTAATTATCCTTTCACTTTGAAATTTAAATACTAGTGACAGAGACTAACATATATAGACAGCCACAATCTAAGAACTGACATTTGCACTGCAGCGTTACTACGGTACGCCACTCGTTACTAGATGGCGCTACAGTGTAAATATAATCTCCTCTTACATTTTAGGTTAGGCAGAGAGTGTTAACCACAGATCTAGTATAGACAGATGGATTGACAAATATCAAAAGTGCGACAAAAACTGAAATGCTAGAGTGTGGGTAAATTGTCTATGTGAGCGTAAAAAATAGTGGTGCCAAGTACAACAGGTCAATTATCTATCGATATTTCACTTTATTATCGATAAGTTGCAACGTTAAATTTATATTCATGTTTTACACTAAACGGCATATTAAAATTCTAGAAAACTAAAATATATTTAGTCAGAATAATTTTAACCCTAACAGTAGAATTTGGGCTTTCCTCCTTTTTAGGGTTAAAAAATGGCAAAAAACCCTAATAGTTATAGTTTTATAGAATCACGGTTTGTTGGTAGCAGTTTCCAATCAGAAGAATTATTTAAATCTATAGTAAAAAATAAAAGTTTTAATCTTCATACAAATTGTATGGGAAAAGCTTTTCAGATTTTTTGTCCCATACAAGCTTTTGATCCTGGATTGGAATGGGATAGATTGGCATTAAAAAAAGTTTGTCAAAAATGACCTTTTTCTCGCAACCTGTATGTTTTTTCCAAACTATCCGCCAATCTTCATTAATTAAAAATTGAGGGAAGGTTTCTCAGACTATTTTCGCGTAGCATCACGGGATGTCTCCCCTCCCCTTAAAAATATTTTTTTAGCTAAAAAACTGGGTAGCGGCCATTAGCGGCACATTAAAAACATTACAATTTCATCAATATACGCCTTTATTTATATATGGCTGTGATATAGGGACAGACACATGACAAAGCTATAAGGATTCCATTTTTGCCATTTTGACTACGGAACCCAAAAAAGAGATAATAGGATATAGATCGTGTCTTACAAATAGGTAAAAGTAATAAATAAGCCCCTAAATCGGGTATTACAGTTAAAATTTACTATTTATCGTTTGTCCGAAAAGAGAAGTGTCGTGGTTTATATGAGAGCTCCTCCATTCTACGATACTTCTCTTTCCGAATAGGCTCTATCAAGCAAGATTCAAAACGGGTACAAAAATACAATAAGATCGCAATTTAACATTTATACGTAATGAATGACATAATGTTAATACGAGATTTATTATTTATTATAATTCTTTCGAAGCTATAATTATAATTTTCATTTCGAACAGTTATCGATATTATGTCCCTACGATATTTTGTCAAACCCTAGCGTAAAATGACAATTTTGATTTTTACACAAAATAATCTTTAATATTAACTATTATGATAAAATATTCACATGCAGTAAAAGAGACATTAATATTTAATGGTATCAAACGGTTATTTACATGATTTATTTGGCTAATTTGATAAAATATGGTTTCAAAAACAACGATCGGAATATCATATTTACCTGTGAAACGAGTGATTGCCTGGGTTTTTTATTTGTGTAGTTGTGCAATCCGGGACGCAACACGACACCATTCTTCTTTTGTTTCATTCCAGGTAGGATCACAGCGGATAATATTATATTTTTGAAGATTAAATATGAGCACTCCCGACGCAGGTGTTTAAGTGTAACGAGTGATGTCAAAAGTCGTCCTGCTAGGAGACTGATCATGTCTCTTTCGCACTCGCGGAATGTTCATATACGTGTTGGTTTCTCTTTTGCGCACTTCGTCTGTCTTTTAGCAAAGCGCAATTTTAGGTCTGTGGTGTTAACGAGAATACGTTCAAATAGCGCGTCAGAGTCGGAGCTTGAAAAAATTCTTAGACTGTCCTGCTCTATTAAATATATTAGCCGTTTTCAGTCTGCCTGCAATACCTTTTTTTAGGAAACATATAATGTTTTGACACTTATGCTACTCACGAATAGATGGCGCCTACCAACCTAAGGAATTTTGAGTGGCGTCTTTAAAACCAATGCTGTTTTCGGAGTGGAACTTCGAATTTCTTGCTTCGAAGCACGGATAATAGAGGTAAAAGGATTGGTATCTCATATAGGGGAACGGTCGAAAAAGTGTCCAGCTGTAAGCAGTAAACAACAGTTCCAAATCTCGCCGGGTGGCGCTAGGTATAGTTGAGCGTATGAAATGAACTTTATATAGTAAGTGCCTAAAAATGTAAATATTCAAAAACTGCAGTAAATTATCGATATTTAATACTTATTATATTGTTTTTCTTCTCCGCTAATAATTATTTTGCAATTATGTATGGATTTTAATTTTTTTAATATCAAGAATCATAATGTATCAATAATAAATATCAGTTAATTTTTTTTTATATCGCCCTGACCGGGATTCGAACCTGCTTCGTAGGCAGGGTCACTACCGACCGGGCTAGAAATGTACGCTCATGCTATTGTGGCGCCATCAGTTTAACGCCTTTTGACGGACACTTTTGTAACATAGAGATTGACATCCTCCATATACCATCCATACTTCGAAGGCACGTAAATATATATTTGGTATTTTTGCTACCCATCAATAGATGGCACTGTTCACCAATCTAAGGGATTTTGAGTAGCGTCTTTAAAACTAATGCTGTTTTCGGAGTAGAACTGCGAGTACCACGCTCTGAACGCGCGAATCGTCTTATCTGTCCGTACGTAGGCCGGGGAGCTCATGTAACGCTTGTTGTTCCAAATCATCACGTCGCGCTCGAACTGGAAAATACAAGATACTATTAAACGTAATAAAACTAGTAATCCGCTTCGAACTCAGAACTCCCGATTTCCTTGCAAACGATATGACCAATATAACAAGACCCTTATGATGATTCCTTCACGCCTTCAGGCTCCATGACCCCTTGGTCGATCCTGTTCTTAAATTATCTAGACACGCGGCAGCGTGTCAAGCCAAGTTCAAGCAAAGGAACGGGCTAGCCAGCGCCAAGTGTATATTACACGAACCACTTGGTGCCACTTTTGACCCTTCTATAACTCAAAACCTTTTTAACGTAAACACATAAAACTACGTGTGTTTAATTATATCCATAAGGACAACTAGAAGGCTAGCTCAAACAGTTATAAAGATATGAAGGTCAAAAAGTCGTAAATCTTAGCACTGACTGACTGACTGACTGACATATAGTACCTAAACCTAACCTACTTCCAGATGACCTAGAAGGATGAAATTTGGAATCCAGCTCGATAAGCGTTTTTTTTTTAAATTGTATCGTTGGAACCGTTACAAGCAGATATTTGAAACTATCCCAATATATGTATTATTGTATTTGCTATATAATAGAAATAGAAAAATAAAGTTAAGTCAAAAAATAAGTGGTGTCCCCATACAAAAAACTTGTAATACGCGCTAAACGACCGGCCAACGATGTGTCGTCGTCAAGTCTAACCTACTTTAAGATCTCACATTTTTAAATAACAGCAATTGTCATAGGTATCCAATAAAGCAAAGAAATAGAGTTTAATACTTGTTCATAATTTTATTTTGTTCCTATAAATACATATTCGATCTGGTATCGTATAATCTGTTGTGGGACAAGTTACAAAAAGAGACGACACTGCCACCTGAATGTATAACATTGTTACAGTATTGGTATAGCCACCAGCAAAACCAGGTCAGGTGGGGGAGTGTGGTCTCTGAGGAGTTTAGGTTGGAGTGTGGGGTGAGGCAAGGTGGCCTGACCTCTCCCAGACTTTTCAATCTTTACATGAATCGGCTGATTGGGGAGCTTAGCAGCACTGGAATCGGATGTCATGTAGGAGGAGTATGCATAAATAATTTAAGCTACGCAGACGATATGGTGCTGCTGAGCCCCTCAATAAGGGCGCTGCAAAAGCTGGTCTCCATATGCCAAGGCTATGCGTAAACGCATGGTCTAAAATATAATGTAAAAAAAGCGAGCTAATGGTTTTCAAGCCCAAATCTAGGAGGTATTCTGACTTGCCTGATGTGTCGCTTTGTGGCGCACCTCTGCATAGAGTCAGCAAGTTTAAATACTTAGGCCACTGGGTTACGGAAGATTTTAGCGATAACTGTGATATAGAGAGGGAGCGTAGGTCACTGGCCGTTCGTTGCAATATGCTTACCCGCAGGTTTTCTCGCTGTACCCACTAAGTTAAGGTCACGCTCTTCAAAGCATACTGTCAGTCCTTCTACACGTGCAGCCTGTGGGGTAGCTATACGCGGCGGGCGTACAGTGACCTACGAGTGCAATACAACAACGCTTTCAGGATGCTGATGGGGCTGCCTCGTCACTGTAGCGCCTCGGGAATGTTTGCGGAGGCGCAAGTCGACGGGTTTACGGCAATCATGCGCAAGAGGTGCGCCTCATTACTAACCAGATGGCGAGGCAGTGCTAACAGCATCTTGGTAGCGTTGGTTGACAGGTGGGACTCCCCCCTGCTATTGCACTGGACAAAACTCCACACCGTGGTAAATTAAAAATGTAAATGAATGTTTTGTTGTATTTTAGTTAAGTATTATGTTGTACCTTACCTACTAACACTAGTATAAAAGTCTGTAACTAACACCTTATGGATATTAATCCGAAATAAAAATTATATTATTATTATATTTGGATTTTGCATAGAACTTGGCACTCATTTAGATCTCCATTCTTTTTGCGACGAAGCCCACAGCCAAGCATAATTTTTGTATTAAACTTGGCTCTCCTTTTTTACATTTATGTTTTTGGTGGGATATGTATCTCTGCTACAACCCCAACAAATTTCATGAATATCAGAAAAGCGTTACTAAAGTTATCGCGGAACAAACTCTCAAAATCGAAAAGCCATCGAAATGCCGAGACGTCCCAGTAGCCAGAAGTTGTTTGTAAGTACTTGCTTCGCACACGCTCCGCTCGTTCGATAACGAAAATTTATAACTACTCAATCACGTAGCTTATAGCAGAGACCGAATAATACAGACAGCCACGGTCTCACGGACAATCACGGTCAAGAACTTTTTAAAGCCAAGTCTGAAGCGCCATCTGGACGAGAGCTACCCAAAGATAAAAAAATAGTAGGAGGAAATAACATTGCGCTGCAGCGCCATCTAGCGTTACTAGGGTACGCTACTCGTTACGAGATGGCGCTGCTGCGCAATGTCATTTCAACCTACTATTTTTTAACAGGTTGCTCTCGTCCAGATGGCGCTTCAGAATTGGTCTCAAAAAGATCTTAGACTGTAGCTGTTTATATAAGTTGATTATAGTCATTTATTGGTTTGGTAGCAAGGTCGAAATTCGCTCGACATGTTTATGAGGATCTTCGAGATGAGCTCCTCCCGCTGCCATGTCTAGATGGCAACTGCGGGCTTGCGATCTACTGAACGTGAGTAACCCGACATAAATATACTTTTAATATACTAGTGTCTCATGGCAGTTTATTATAAATTTCAAATGAAAATTTTGGCTAAAAGGTAAAATAATCTTGTTTGGGCAACAAAACGAGTTAGTGGTACTTAGTTCCAAACTTCACCAATAGGTGGCGCTGTAATCAATAAAAAAAACCGTTATTTTAAACTTACCATGTTACTCTCTCCCCATATAAACGCAGTTACAATGGGTGCGTTATAAAACGGCGAGAACATTCTATGTACCACGCGTTGTAGTAGCGGTCCTATAGGGGTTACTGATTGTGAGATCAGTAGAGGACCGAAGCCAGTTTCGATGCGTAGGCGTACATGACCGGGGCCCATCTGAAACAGACATCAGACAATTAATTATCATCAGATCTGAATCTCTTAGTTTTCTTATGATTTTTATTGCTTATTAATAATATTATCAGTAACAGCCTTAAACAATATAGAATCATATATTTACTTCATAATTCATTGTGTACGAGATATTTGACATCCGAACAATTTTAGGCCAGAAAAGTGGTTTTCTGGTCGTAATTTTAGTGTTAATTAGTTTAAAATTAAAATCTCTTGTCAGTTTTTAGAGACGTCAAAGTAGAGCCCTAATATATAGATTTCGTATATGTAATAATTATTATTTACAGCATTCGAATATCGATAAAAGTGTTTTTTAGATCATATTAAAAAAAACATACAAAAATTACTGCTCACTTATTTCAAAATCCGGCTCTAAAAGATTCAAGAAACTATAGCCCTTTGCCTCATATTTCTATCAGTCGTGCAAGTGTTGGAATATCAACTCAAAACTGGTCAAAAATCGATAAAAACGTGTGGAGCCCCTTAAAGGCGACCACGTCCTTGTGGAATACGCTTAAGTCCCCCATTTTGTAGTGGTGCTCCAACTTCATAGTCGCCAATGCCCCTCGCCCCGCGACCATGCAGCCGCCCATGAGTGCTTGTTAACACAAGGACCTGACAATGTCTGTTACCTGTGCAGCCACCACGTCCATGTGGAATACGCTCAAGTCCCCCATTTTGTAGTGGTGCTCCAACTTAATAGAGGCCACAAGCCCCTCGCCCTATGACCATTCTGCCGCCATGAGTGCTTGTCAACACAAGGATCTAACAATGTCTGTTACCTGTGTAGCCACCACGTCCATGTGGAATACGCTCAAGTCCCCCATTTTGTAGTGGTGCTCCAACTTCATAGTGGCCACATTCCCCTCGCCCCGCAACCATTCTGCCATCCATGTGTGCTTGTCAACACAAGGATCTAACAATGTATGTTACTTGTGTAGCCACCACGTCCATGTGGAATACGCTTAACTCCCCCATTTTGTAGTGGTGCTCCAACTTCATAGTGGTCACATGCCCCTCGTCCCGCGACCATTCTGCCGCCCATGCGTGCTTATCAACACAAGGATCTAACAGTGTATGTTACCTGTGTAGCCACCACGTCCATGTGGAATATGCTCGAGTCCTCCATTTTGTAGTGGTGCTCCAACTTCACAGTAGCCACATGCCCCTCGCCCCTCGACCATTCTGTCACCCATGAGTGTTTGTCAACACAAGAATCTAACAATGTCTGTTACCTGTGTAGCCACCACGCCCATGTGGAATACGCTCAAGTCCCCCATTTAGTAGTGGTGTTCCAACTTCATAGTAGCCATATGCCCCTCGCCCTCGACCATTCTGCTGCCCATGAGTGTTTGTCAACACAAGGATCTAACAATGTATGTTACCTGTGTAGCCACCACGTCCATGTGGAATATGCTCGAGTCCTCCATTTTGTAGTGGTGCTCCAACTTCACAGTAGCCACATGCCCCTCGCCCCTCGACCATTCTGTCGCCCATGAGTGTTTGTCAACACAAGAATCTAACAATGTCTGTTACCTGTGTAGCCACCACGCCCATGTGGAATACGCTCAAGTCCCCCATTTAGTAGTGGTGTTCCAACTTCATAGTAGCCATATGCCCCTCGCCCTCGACCATTCTGCTGCCCATGAGTGTTTGTCAACACAAGGATCTAACAATGTATGTTACCTGTGTAGCCACCACGTCCATGTGGAATACGCTCAAGTCCCCCATTTTGTAGTGGTGCTCCAACTTCATAGTTGCCACATGCCCCTCGCCCCGGGACCACTCCGCTGCCCAGGAGTGCTGGCCTGTCAACACATGGGTGTCATTTTTCGTTAAAAATATATAAATGCTTATAAATGGTATTTTTTGGAAACCTACATAATATGTTTAGATACTTTTTATTATGAGGTATAAATGTAACATATCTAATGTAAAAAAAAGCTAGATCTTTCGTTCAGGGGGGCGATTTTTGAGATTCGAGCGCTCGAATATGACATTTAAAACTCTATCAGAGTTTTAAATGTCATATTTGATAAAATATTAAGTTTTAAAAATAACAGCGATAGTAATTTAAAACCATGATTTTTATACCATTTATTTCATGCGTAAATACTCGTAATGCCGACAAACTTTTGTGTGCGATTATATTCGAAGTTAAATTCTTCGAGCGCTCGATTGTCAAAAATCGACCCCCAGATGGCGCTTTAGACTTACAGCCTCAAAAAGTTCTATAGTGATATTGGCAACAGTTTTAATACCTATGAAATTGAGCAGGAATGGGTATTTCTCCCCCAGGCTGGATAGCAGAGACGTGGAGTGGACTGCGTTGAGGTGAGCCACATCAGCACCATTTTCCGGTATGTCCTGCAAATTATTAAATTTTTAGCTACAGCACATATAAATGGAAAAGTCATTCACAGAGTAATATAATAGTATTACATACAGAAGGTCATCTTCCCTACAAAATCAGTACATTACTTTGACAGTTGGACGGTGACACATGACGCGATAAGTTTGATTGCTGGACCAGCCCCAATCCGTCTCAATCTGCCTAGTTCACCAATATTTTTACTACAAAACTAGATAAATGTCCGATTAGTTATTATCTAATTTAACAAATATAACTGTTATTTTAGTACAAAACTACTACTATAATGGGGGGGGGGGGTAACAGGGGTATTTGCCCCCCCCCGCGGCCTAGTGTACTACGGGGGCTATAGGTGCGGACCACAAGAGTTTTTGTGAAGGAAAGAGCCCCCCCCCCTGAATGAAATTTTGGATCCGCGCCTGGCAGTGACAATATATGGCCGCGCCTTCTCATCAAACTGAGCAAGCGACTTTGTGCTGTCGGACTATGGATGTTGGACACTTCTTAGAAACAAGTATTTACCATGCAATGCGAGCCAACAACGAACTCGTTCCGGCCTCTATACCCCCATGAAGCTAGCTCCTCAGCATCGCTGATCGCCCACAACGGAGGCCGGCACTCGACATCATGCCAGATCCACAACGCCCCGTCGGCCTCTACCGTGGGCCAGGTGCGGATGGAGACGCCTTTGGGAGCTGTGGACAATAAAGTTAAAATTATCATCTAGTTCAAATGAATTTTTGGAACCGGATACAGTTACCCCCCACAATGCCGCATATCCCCAATTTCACTCTGAGGTGAGTGGAATGTGCCATATTTAGGGTTTCGTACCCAAAGGGTAAAACGGGACCCTATTACTAAGACCCCGCTGTCCGTCCGTCCATCCGTCCGTCTGTCATCAGGCTGTATCTAATGAACCGTGATAGATTTTCACAGATGATGTATTTATGTTGCCGCCATAGCGAAAAAATACTGAAAACAGAATAAAATAAATATTTAAGGGGGCTCCCATACAACAGACATGATTTTTTTGCCGTTTTTATAGATATAATGGTAAGGAACCCTTTGTGCGCGAGTCCTACTCGCACTTCGCCGGATTTTTTATTTTTTAACTCACGAATTAAGCTGGGAACGTTGACGCACTTGTCCTTTGCGTTGAATCTACTCTTGTACAAGGGGCACTCGATGCAGCTGCCCCCGCTTTGCCACCAATGTCCCAGTTTCCCCTTAAAGCGAGCGAAATGTCCCATAATATTTAACTCACGGTTGTCTTGCCCTGGAACGTTGACGCACACGCCCTCTGCGTTGAACCTCCACTTGTGGAATGGGCATTCGATGCAACTGCCCCCCACTTTGCCCCCTATCCCCAGGTTTGCTCCCAGGTGGGGGCAATAAGCGTCGACGCAGCGCGCGATGCCGTCTTCGCCACGATATACGCAGAAATTCTGACCTGGGGGGTAAAAGTGTTTGTAGGCCTGGGTCCCTAGTTACTGTACAAATGCAATTGTAGTTAATAATGAAGTATAACAAGGTTACAAACGATTATTACGAAAAGGTTACAAGTGGTGTCACATTGCGCGTTATCAATATTAAAGGTCTTTTATCACTAAATATATATATAACTTTGAAACAATTTTTCCGTCCCACCATGCATAAGAGTCGTAGGAGCCGTATTAGATAAGTCATTCACTTCGAACAGAGACTATAAATAATATAGACAGCCACAGTCTAACAACTTTTTGAGGCCAAAGTCTGAAGCGCCATCTGCACGAGAGCAACCTAAAGGTACAAAAATAGTAGCGGGGAATGACATTGCACAGCAGCGCTATCTCGTAATGAGTACCGTAGCGTAGTTACGCTAGATGGCGCTGCAGTGCAATGTCATCTCCCCCTACTATTTTTATATATTTTGGTTGCTGTCGTCCAGATGGCGCTTCAGACTTTGGCCTCAAAAAGTTCTTAGGCTGTGGCTGTCTGTATTATTTATAGTCTCTGCTTCGAAAGTACTTAATGCTCTTATGTATGGCAAGACAGTGTTGTTTTCATACCTAAAGCATCGACACTAGTGACGTCTCCATTCTTCAGATTTCTGCTCTCTGCCACAGCGAACCACCCGTTAGGGTAGGGTGGGGGCAATTTGACCCCTAATTGACGGCCCTTCATTGCCCTGGCGATGCGGATCTCCCGGTGTACCCCCTTTGGTATATGCTCGTAACCAATATCAGCTAGCTCCTTAAAAATTACAAAATACAAATTATTGTTAGTGATAATATATATATATAATAGATTTCTGAAATACTTTATACTTAAATCGAGTTAAGTTTATTTTTTAATATGAATCAACAAAAGGTGACATGATAACTATAACAATCTCTCGTTTTATTGGTTGACAAATTATTGTCAATAAATGGTATCAATAATTTTAAACAAAAGAGAACCGACTTCACTTAGATTCCACATTTCCAAAAGCAAATGCCCGAGCTAGCGTAAAAAATACTTTACGTCACACCTGGCCATAATGTGAGTTTTACCGCTCGCTACGCTTACGGTAAAACTCGCATTATGGCCAGGTGGGGACGTAAAATTGTGTACTCACCACGGGCAGTAAAAAAGAAAGCCCTCTATCGCATATTTACAACCCTCGCCTGCGGCTCGGGTCCCAAATACCTGCGATTTCGGGCTTTCTTTTTTTTACAGCCGTGGGTACAGGTGTGTCTATAATATTTAAAGAGTTCCCTCGATTTCTCCAGGATTCCATCATCAGATCCTGACCTGATTATAATGGGACCAACTGTGAACAAAAAAATATCTTTTTTTGTTTTGATAAAACAAAAAAATAATTTTCTGAATCGGTCCACCCGTCTTCGAATAATTACTGAATACATTTAAAAAAAGATCCCGACGAATTGAGAACCTACTTCGAAATCTTGAAGTCGGTTGAAAACACCATTGTCAATGTCACAAGCAACATAGAAAAGATAATTATACCTACTACTCACTTTGACATACACCACGGGACTCCAATAGGATTTATAAATAACATAAACTACTAAAACTAATATCACAGCAATCATGATATTAAACCTATAAGCATGAAAAATCTCTACGGCTGTTCGCACCAACCCCCAGGCCAGCTTAGGATAAAAAAGTAAAACGTCATTTTCAATTTGACAGCCCGCGTAATCCATAGTGTTGCTACAAGCCATGGTAGTTGTGTTGAGAATGGCTGAATGACCTTTTGATTTGGCCATAGAGACCTGAAAAAAACAAAAAAAAACATTACTCAAGCGAATCACACATTTGAGCGGAATTCAGCTATTCATATACATCGTAGAAAATAAGTAGGAAAATTGTCTATGATCGCTGAATTTTTGTATGGAAGCACAGACAATTTTCAGCCGGATATCCGTTTTCTAGCAGATTTTTCTCTATGGTATCTGAATTCCACTGAGTGTGTGGAGTGCCTTACTAAAGTGTTCTCCTACACTTTATATCGTCAAGTTTATTCGGAGATGATAGAAGAAAAATTTTTTTTTTAAATTTGACAATCGAAGTTTCGTTACATCCGTCTTTATCGCTCTTGCATTTTCGAAAGAGAGTGATGCGAATAGACCATTTGACGGACGAAGTGGTTCGCGGTTACAGGCCTGGATTGCAGGCAAACAGACGAACAAACGAAGTGGTTCGACTTCGTTCGTTCGAACAGCTATTTGCATCACAATCTTTCGAATATGCAAGAGCGATAGAGACGGAGATATTTTCGATGTTGGACGTTCGCGGTAGGCCCATGGCTGTTCTAGGGGCTCCGTGCCGAAAAACTATTTCACTTAACTGTGTACCATTAACGGCCGGTTAGCAATCGTCACAAAACTGACGGTCAATGTCAAATCACATACATTTTGTCAGGAATGTGACGGCTAGACGTTACTGAAGTTGTGCTTTAAAATACAAGATAAAATAAAAATGGCCAGGTATACGTACTTGACACCCAATAGATGGTAAAAAGAAAAGTACAAGAAACCGTGGCCAACAAAAGACGCGCTAAAAACGATGACGTAGTGAAAGTAGCAGGCAACACATGGCAAAGAATAGCTAGAGATCTTCACAAACGGCGGGAAATGGAGGAGGCCTTTGACCAAAAATGGACGTCCAAATGAAATACATATAGATTACCTAACTTTAGTACGCTAACACAACTAATTTATATAATTAATCTTCTTTACTAACTTTAAATAAGAACTAAAATCAAAGATATAATATGTAAAAATGTAATGTACGACCGAAACTGCAAACGTTTGGAATAAAGTGCTTTAATAATAATAATACGTACTTGAATAAGTAGAATAAAATGTTCGGTTTTTAAGGGTAGGAAGAGGAGGTTGGCCGGCTGGGATGACGTTTTCCATACAAAAAAAATTTTTTCGCGTCAGAATAATTGTTCTCCTACTTTTTATTAATCTCAATACGGTACCAATTATGTCCTAAATCGGATCACCGGTGCTATTTTTGTTACATCCTGTGTAAATTAACAGTAGTACGCGCATTCAATATTGTCTTTCGTTTGCGTATATTATTTATATTTTACTTTATTTAATGTAACATAACCCAAAAATTTAAAATTAATAAAAAAAAAAAAAAAAAAACGTTTATTCACATTTCGCTTACACTATTTACAAATAAAATGTTCTTCTGCCAAACCACAGAATGGTTTGTTGGCAGACGAGGCTCCTGTTAATTAACGTAAGCTTAATAAACTTAAACTTATCTACTACTTTTCTATTCTATTGATGGCTATTAAAGTTAATTTTTAAACATATGTATACTTTTAATTTATGACATGATGTAAGGGGTTAACTTTATAATCTGAGCGTCCAGTATAAACATGCATTGTATGTATAGTTTACAAAGGTTGTATTTGACCTTTTATTTTATCTAATAGGAAATGACTTAATTTCTAAATAATAAATACCTATAAAAGGTAAGTACACTACATTAAAACGGCTATTAGACATGGCAATTTGTAGGGCCCAACCTGTTGTGTACCCTGCCTCTCCCTCACCCTCCTTCAGCTCCCTACGGGCCCAATTTCCTATTACACCTCCCAACACAACAGGTTGGGCCCTACAAATTGCCATGTCTAATAGCTACTTAAGTGGGGCCGAACTACAAAGAAAGGGAGGCTGATTCAAAAACATTTGCAAAAGAATATTGAGTAGGTACGCAAATGAAATAATCGCTTGATAAAAACTAGAATCGAATATTTTTCTCGACAATCAATTAAATTAGAAATTAGATAATAACTTGAAGTTGATTTGCGACCTTGATTATTGCAATATTTGTTTATGATCATGTGCCACGCTAAGCATATTATTATGTTATTAATTTTTGTATTTTTATTGATTTAAACAGTTGAGCTTTCATAAAGGTAAACCAAGGACAGCCTTGGCGAGTCGGTCATATTTTTAAGGGTTCCGTACCTCGAAAGGAATAAACGGAACCCTTATAGGATCAGTTTGTTGTCCGTCCGTCCGTCTGCCAAGACCCTTTTTCTCAGGAACGCGTTGAGGTATCAAGGTGAAATTTATATCAAATACTCAGGTTTACTGTCCCTTGGAGCTGTAAAAAAATCAAACTTCTCAGCCAACGCAATCAAAAGATACAGCCGTTTATGCCGCAACTTTCCGCAAATTTTCGAAACTCGCAAGGGAATCAAAACCTACAGGGTACTTCCTGTGAACTCAGAATCTTGAAATTTGGTACCGTAAATTTTTAGTTACATCATATAATAAAAATATTTTTAATAATTTTAAAGTTACTACCCCTATATACCTACAGGTTTGTACGGAACCCTCGGTGCTCGAGTCCGACTCGCACTTGGTCGGTATTTTTAAATCTATTTATAGTTAATATTTTTTTTTATATTTAATGTAGATCAAAAATAACATTATATATTTTAAAAATAAATTACAACTCTTTAAAAAACTAAAACTCTATATTAAACTTAAAACTATCTCGAAACTAAATACTATTATAGAAAGAAAACCCCGTCTAATAGGTCGCCTTGCGGCATGGTCTCCATCACGCTGGCGGCGTTACCTCTCTGAACTGCGATAGAAATTCGTTGCGAGAGGTAACTGCCAGCACGACGGTCTCCCGAGGTGTCAATCAACTTCGGCGACAGGGCCCCCATAAACTTGTTGTGTTATAGTTAATTGTAGATATACATTGTAAGAAATCACAAGGTTTTAATTACCCTCCTTTGCGTCGCGCAGTCGGGTAAAAAGGTATCCAATTAAGTATCCTTTAAAATAGCCGTCCAGAAATTAAGAAAAAAATAGTTTAATAAAATTATTTTTTAGATGATTGCTTCATTTACCAAAAACAAAATACTGGGCTTAAATGGATTTTTAAAGCTTACGTTTTAAAGTGTTTTTTAAAAGGCACGAAACCTCCTGTGATGCAAGTATTTGTCTTTTTTTGTGACATTTGCATATGTATACAATTAATTTTACCTACCTACTTAATTGTTAAGTTTACCTTAATACACATTATTTAATTTAATTTATTAATTAAATTAGTATATTTACTAATACTTGAATTATTATTCAAGTATTAATTTTAGTCAATTACGGATAATATCAATTTTTTGTAATAACTAAACAACTTACCTAATTCTCAATCTGCCGCCATTTTTTTTCTATTAGTACTATAGGTAAAGCAAGCGTGCCGGCAGCCGTTGGAACAGTACTGGTTGAATTTAAAATGGATACGGACTATATATATGTTAAAGTCCTTCTGGGCTGTTTTGATTTTAAAACGATAATTGGGAATTTGTATTTCCGACCTAATTCGTTAACTCTTAAGGTTTACTTTAGAAAACCGACGTGAATAATTTAAATCATGAGCTCATGAATCTCGTGATATGTGTGATGTATTCAGACTTTTTCTGGATTGGCGGGAAACGATTGCATGATTTTTTGAAATGAGAATTAGTTTGTTTTCGTTTTTTTTTAATACGCTTTTATTTAGCTTCACTCAATATAGTAAGCTGTTGATTGCGTTGAAGATTTGAATCTTTTCCGTCAAATCCCATCAAAAACATAAATGTGAAATGAGAGCCAAGTTCAATGTTAAGGATATGCGTCGTATACGATTTTAAGCAACCATGGTCATTAACATTACAAAAACTATTTAAAACTGGGTACTGAAAAAAACAAATACACATGGTAAATATCCCGTTTTAACCCTCTGAACGCCAAGAGCCACTAAATGAGTCGTGTGCTGTCGTGCCTGCCACGCCAGCGACCACTAAAGTGGTCATGGCGGACGCTGTCAAAACAATTGTCCTGCTGACAAATAAGGTTTATATTCGTTATTCACTAGTCGAGATATTGTCGTGTAGGCCACGTCTTGACGCGAGAGGATAAACCTTCAAAAGGTTAAATAGTTTTTGTGATATCGTGGTCATATCTGTCGTTGTCGACTTTGCTAATAAAATAATCTGGATAGATCTATAAGTATGGGTGCCAAATTCTGTGTGGAAAATCCTAAACTTTATTCAGAAGAAAATGCAACATTTTAAAATATATTAAACTAGCCTTTTCTCGCGGCTTCGCCCGCGTACTATAACTACTCAAAAAGGATACGATACCCATTTTTTTTTTTATGAAATAGGAGGCAAACGAGCAGACGAATCGCCTGATGGTAAGCAATTAACGCCGCCCATGGACGCCCGCAACACCAGAGGGGTCACAAGCACGTTGCCGGCCTTTAAGATGGGAATACGCTCTTACCCATGTTGATTTTCAGATTTTGTGACCACATTCGCCCCTTTTAGAGGTTGAATTTACAAAAAACCTGAAACACATGTTTACTCATTTATCCTTAGGAATACTCGTGTGAAGTTTCGAATAAAATAGTCTAACAAATCTTGATTCGCCATACAAACTTTGGACCCCCATTTTACCCCCTTAGGGGGTGAATTTTGAAAAATCCTTTCTTAGTGCATCCTTACACCTTATAAGGAACCTACGTGCCAAATTTGGAATCTCTAGAACCAGCGGTTTGGGCTGTGCGTTGATATGTCAGTCAGTCAGTCAGTCAGTCAGTCAGTCAGTCAGTCAATCAATCAGTCAGTCAGTCAGTCAGTCAGTTTCTTCTTTTATAATATATAGCCTTTTCCCGCGGCTTCGCCCGCGTACTATAAGTACTCAAAAAGGATACGATACATATGCCCCTTTTAGGGGTTGAATTTTCAAAAAACCTGAAACACGCGTTTACTCATTTATCGTTAGGAATACTCCTGTGAAGTTTAGAATAAAATAGTTTAACAAATCTTGATTCGCCATACAAACTTTAAACCCCCATTTTACCACCTTAGGGGGTGAATTTTTAAAAATCCTTTCTTAGTGCATCCCTAGACCTTATAAGGAACCTACGTGCCAAATTTGGAATCTCTAGAACCAGCGGTTTGGGCTGTGCGTTGATATGTCAGTCAGTCAATCAGTCAGTCAGTCAGTTTCTTCTTTAATATATTTAGATAAAAGAATAAATATTTAGATAATATAGACAGCCACAGTCTAAGAACTTTTTGAAGCTCCAAGGCTGAAGCGCCATCTGGACAAGAGCGTTACTACGGTACGCTACTCGATACAAGATGGCGCTGCAGCGCAATGTCATTTCCTCATACTATTTTTGTATCTTTGGGCAGGGGCTTGTAACCGGTATTTTGCTCCATACTAAAATACCGGTTTTTTTTTCGTTCTTTCGTTTACTATTTCATATTTAATCGAAAAATCTTACAATATAAAGTCATAACCTAAAAACAATACGAGTTCTACGTAAAAACCATAAAATATGTAAACATATTGGGTTATTTCGGGGCTTTTTACGAAAACCGGTTACAAGCCCTGTCTTTGGGTTGCTCTTGTCCAGATGGCGCTTCAGACTTGGAGCTTCAAAAAGTTCTTCTCTTCAAAGACTGTGTCGCTCTATTAAATATACAGCCTTGGCCAGAAGGTTTGAGCACCCTTGCGATTTTCATACAAAACTCAAAAGTTTAGACCGGCGTTTCTATCTTTTTTGAAGTTATTTTAACAATTAAATTCAATCTGAACAGGCGTGTTTTGTTGAAGTGAGTAGTAATAGAATATTTGAAATTTGTCGCACCGACTTAAATTCGCATTTTTGGGACGTCCACTTTTCATATTTTATATGTATGTACCTTGAAAGTGTTATTAAGTGAAGTTTTCTAGATATATCAATAAAATATTAGTAGTTTATGTAACTGTTACGTAATAAGGGTCCTTAAAACATGAGTGTGGTTTTATGAAATGAGCCGCAGGCGAATTTCATAATAAGATCACACGAGTGTTTTAAGGCCTAATTACGTACAGTTGCATACACTGCTTTATCTACACTCATATTATTTATTATAAATGCCGTATTCGGAAATCATAGAATGGCCGCCATTGCACCGCCGTGGCCATCTCGATTGTGTCGGCGTGGCCAACTCGATTGTGTCAGCGCTCGCGCGGGACCAATCGAGTTGGCCATGGCGGTAACATTATGTTATCAAATTCGATGTTCCAAATTTGAAACTCAGTGCTTAACAATATTTGAGCATGCAAAGTTAAAATTACGTTACTGCCGCAGATAAGAAACTTATCATAGTTAAATCGTTTGTTGTAATGCTTGTCATTGTCTACGGTTTTTGAACGCATTTTAGAGTACTTACAGTATGAGTGTAGATAAAACATTTTACGTCATCGTACATTGTTATGATAGGGACTTAATACTTAACATCAAAATTGTAAACAAAAAAGAGCTATGCTCAACACTTCTGGCCAAGGCTGTATACCTCTTAGCTTAGGATATAGTTCAAGTCATTTGACTACACCGGTTGTTTTTTCAAATCCTTTAATTTTAGCACAAAGTTCGGTAAGATTAAGGAAATTAACAAATCGATAGGTAAGGCTGTATGGAAGAGATCGCTTTTTAGCGATAAGACCGCCAATTGTTTGAGAATACGAATAATCTTTCTTGACTTAAACCTAATACAAGCACACGCTAATAGCTTAAGAGGCTGACAACACCTGATGACCTTCAAATTGACTTTACTTAAACAGTTTTTTAGCTATAACTACTTGTATTGGGAAAGTAAACAAATATATGTTAATTCCGATACACGATTTGACGAAATCGGCTCGATAGAAAGTAATTCCAAAGTTACATCTTAAAACTAGCTTTAAACAGTTGTATGTCTTTAGTTTATTGACTTATACGTCTATAATTAAGGATAAAACTGCACCACACTAATACTAAAAACTTCATTATTTTATATTTCTCAATTATTGCGTAGTTTTTTAATTCATCATTTTGCAAAATTTGCAATCAGCTGCCATACTAATCGTAACACAGTGTTTCTCTTTCACTCGCGCTGAAAACAATAGGGATAGAATTTAGCTGTTGTTATCGTTTGACACAGTTTCACCGGAACTGAGCCTCTGTCTCCCGAACTCTCTATTTTACCTCCACTTTTGCTGTTCGCAACTTTTATTTAGCGTTTCTTTATTTTAAGGTGTGCAAAATAGTAGTTTATGTAACTGTTACGTAATAAGGCCTAATTACGTACAGTTGCATACACTGCTTTATCTACACTCATACTATATATCCTAAATGAAGTGTTCGGAAACCATAGAATGACCGCCATTGCACCGCCATGGCCAACTCGATTGTACCGGCGGTCAGCGGGCGCGTGCCATTGGTCGGGAAGGAGGACAGGATTTACATTATGTTATCAAATTCGATGTTCGGATTTTGAAACTCATAACGTATCAATATATGAGCATGTAAAGTTAAAATTACGTTACTGCCACACAGGGCCGGATTAACCAACCCCGGGGCCCTTAGGCAATGAAATTCATGGGCCCCTTTTTAACAAAAAAATGTTCAATAAATATTCTTTTTATACCACGACGGTGGCAAACAACCATACGGCCCGCCTGATGGTAAGCAGTTACCGTAGCCTGTAACTCCAGAAGATTCACATGCGCGTTGTCTACCCTAAAACTTAACTTTTATATTAACTCTCTCTTATTTATCTCTTTTTTTTTAAACTACTAAATTAACTTTTCAACTTTGTAGTCAACGTACTCAAGTACTCAACGTAGTGCTTTTTGTTTCGTTATGTCCTTGTCCACCTGTCTGTTTGCGGAAAAATACCGGTATGACGTCATATCGGTTTTCAAATAGCGGTTTCGGTAGCGGAACCTTTATATTTCGCTATCGAAATATAACGGTAACTTTATTTTTTCCGCTACCTTAACCGATATTTAAAGGTTACCGATATTTCGATTTTGGCGTCGTTGCCAAACCGCCGGCGCTGCCGTTTTGTCTTTCCGTGACATCGTCGCATCGTCAGTACACACAGCAACAAAGCGTAAGGTGCGGCGGGTGTGCGGAGACTCTGAGAGTGCGGAGCTATGGGGTAAGTATTTAAATATTATCACGACATTAATGAGTACAAAAGTAAAGTTTAGATAATAATGGCAAGCTAATATTTTTATTTTATCTAGGTAAGTTGTTATTATTTATTTGAGTTATAAATATGTTTAACTTTTACCCACGCCATAAAATAATAATGCATCTGAAACCAGTTTTGACTTTTGGGATAGGGCGGTTTTATTAAAATGTGACGTGGTTGGCAAAGCTATGTGCAGTGGGCAAAGTTGCCAGATTGGACGATATTATTAAGATTATTATTAGAACGGGCCACAGGTTTCTACATACATTGAAAATGCACTTTTTGGTCACAAGTTAGTAGATTATCGGCGCCACTTTCGACGCCAGGACATTGCTAAGCGTCGAAAGTGGCCCCGTAATATGTTATAGTGTTATTGTTTACTATGGACGCGCTAGAACTCCTGTCCGTCATACTTTAGAGACTGTATCACCGGCCACGATTTGCGAACTTGTACCATCGATTGTTCTACTTATTTGACAAATTTGTTTTGATTATGTTACGACCAAACTTAGTGAAGCCGGTTTGTAATTATGCCAAATAGGTTAAGCAGACACGCACTTATATAAAATATACCTAAACTATTGTACAAAACTCTTTCATACGTACTGTAACCATCTTGAGTTTTGTGCAATTTAGTTTGTATATGTGTGCGTGAGCGTGTATTTAACTTATTTTGCATGGTTATAAACTGACTTCACTTAGTTGTTTGTTTTGCTGTATATCTTTATATTTAACGAGCCTTTCTTTTTCAAGGATTGAGGAAGTACGGGTGCATCATAGATCGCATTCGCCAGATATTTTTAACACAAACTCTTTACAACATGATACTAATAATTAAAAAATACCCATTTAAATACTAACCAATTAGCAGGTAAGACTTAATTTATAATGTTTAATTTATTAATAGGTACCTTATTATTTCCTACCTAGATTAAAAATCCGAATTGTGTAAGAACGTTGACTATACCATTAATTCGTGGACTCTAAATTTAGTAAGCACAATTATGTAGGCTAATAAAGGATTTTTTTGAGTATTTGTTGGTTAAAATTAAATTAAATCATCATGTTTTTGTTTTCAGGCGATAAACATCATCACATTTTTTTTAAATTATCAAGTAGTATTTCCGAGTCTCAGCAACATGCTTCTGAAAGGGTGGCTGCTGAAGATGAAGAAAGTGCCTACTGAGCATTTTGCCTTATAATAGAAAAGCAATTATAATTAATTAAAGCCCATCAGTGTATCTAATTTATGCAAGATTTGCTTGAAGTATTCAAAAAATATTAAGTATGGCCACATTAACAATTTATTAAATTATTCTATACTGTATTCTTCTTTAATTACTTAAATATACCCCTTTTTAAATCTTGAAGCAAATCAAATATTCAATATTTTTTGATTTGCAATTTTTAAGTAGTTACACTACTAAATATAAACTGAAAATAGATGTCATATACTTCAGAAAAAGTGACCAAACCCTCCGGTGTCCGAGGCCAGATTTGAACTGGCGTCTTCAGCTTTCGCGGCTGACGTCCTGACCACTAGACCACCCGGTCACGGCGGAACTTGACAAATTTTCTCATGTATATGCAATCTCTGAATTTGAAACAGCTAGGCGCCGTTGACCATACTCTAAGGGCATGCGCAGTACGTGCTTGCACCTCCTATCCGAATTACTTACGGGATTCTGGTATAACGAGAGAGATGGTGCTGCCATCTATGAATCTTGAAGCAAATAAAATTATTTTGTTCAATTTTTTTTGATTTGCAATTTTTAAGTAGTTACACTACTATATATAAACTGAAAATAGATGCCATATACTTCAGAAAAAGTGACCAAACCCTCCGGTGTCCTAGGCCAGATTTGAACTGGCGTCTTCAGCTTTCGCGGCTGACGTCCTGACCACTAGACCACCCGGTCACGGCGGAACTTGACACATTTTCTCGTAAGTAATTCGGATAGGAGGTGCAAGCACGTACTGCGCATGCCCTTAGAGTGTGGTCAACGGCGCCTAGCCGTTTCAAATTCAGAGATTGCATATACATGAGGAAATATGTCAAGTTCCGCCGTGACCGGGTACTATATACGGGTATAAACTAAATATATATAAAAAAAGTAGCTAGGCTCTTTGGTAAAAAATAACTTAAATTATATATGGTTACATCATTCTAATATTTCAGTATTTATCACAAATATCACACGTCAAATTAAAATAAAACAAACACAACAGATAACAGACTCCACTACACGGAAATTGTTGTTTCTCAAACATTCATTTCCTACTGTTCCTTATAACTAAAATGTCATCTATAATGCTTTCGTTCAAGTAAGAACCTAAATTATTTACGATACTAGCTGACCCGGCGAACTTCGTACCGCCAACTTCCACAGACTCCCGTCGACCTCAAGTTCACTCCTACGCCAGTCCTACCATCTCCCACCACTCTCCCACTGTTGTCCAACCATCTCCCACTCTTGTCCACCCTTCTCTCACTCTCTTCCACCACCCTTCTCCCACCGACTCCTACTTCACTCCCATCCCATCGACTCCATTCCCACTGACTCTTACACTACGTCAGTCTCATCGTCTCCACCTCCTCCCATTGTCTTCATCCACTCCTATTAACGGACTTACACTTTCTTAACTTCCATATAGGGTTGCCAGGTGTTAGCCGGACATGTTTGGCTTTTTACCAGTGTGTCCGGCCAAATAATTCCTCGTCCGGCCTGTCCGGCTTTTGTTAGGCTTCTGTCTGACTTACGCTACGCGCCAGTCACGCCAGTGGCACGATTCGAAAGACCAGCGTAGCGTATGCAAAAAAGGCATGTCCGGCTTTTGGGATCAAATGTCCGGCTAAATTAAGCGGCTTTTTCATTTTTGGGCCTGGTAACCCTACTTCCATAGATTATGTTCCATTTTCTTTTTAGTTTCTCCAATATTTTAATAGTTATTCTGTTATTCGGGGTGGAGATATGTACATCCAAATATTTTTTAAGAAAAAAAAACCCGACTTCAATGGGGAAAGCTGGTGAAAGATTATTATGTAGATGGTGTACTCTTAGACTCCATACAATGAAATAACTTGCTTAACAAACACAGCGAAGAGGACAAATCGCCAAACGTGAACTATGCGTCGTTGAAGAGTTCCGTTCTGATCATCATCAGCAGTTCCACTTTGTTAAATGTCACTCTTTTGAATGAAAATCTTGATTTGTTGAAAAAAATACAAAAATCACTATGTGTATGCCCTTAAGATTTGAGGAGTTCCCTCGATTCCTCATGGATCCCATAATCAGAACTTGAGGTTGACGAAAATTTGTCCTGACAATCAAACTTGCTTAACAAACACAGCGAAGAGGACAAATCGCCAAACGTGAACTATGCATCGTTGAAGAGTTCCATTCTGATCATCATCAGCAGATCTACTTCTTCAAATGATCTTCTTAAAAAAATTGTGAAATAAAAACTGCAGTTAACATTTTTTTTGGGTTCACATGAAGTAGGGGTAAATTTTTTTTATCGGCTTCTAGTTTCTACCCTATTATATTTTAATACACAAATATGAAATTATAAAAGATGGTACAATTAATAATAAAACAGCTTTAGAAAATAAATAAATAATTCTTGAAATGATTCACTGTTTTGAATGAAAATGATGGCTTTCTTGATAAAAATATGTATATGTATGCCTTTAAAGTTTGAGGAGTTCCCTCGATTCCTCATGGATCCCATCATCTGAACTGCGTATTGACAAAAACGGGACCAATCTGTAATATATATATATAAACTAAAAAAAAAACATACACGCCGAATTGAGAACATCCTCTTTTGAAATCTTGATGTCGGTTAAAAATCAAAGATCATGAAAATCGGTTCAGCCGTTCTTGAGTTATAAATAGTGTAACTAACACGACTTTCTTTTATATATATAATATAAAAGATTGTCTACGGACATAAGACATACAGCCTTGGCCAGAAGTGTTGAGCACCCTTGCGATTTTCATACAAAACTCGAAGCTTTAGTCCAGCGTTTCTATATTTTTAATTCAAACTGAACAGGCATGTTTTGTTGAAGTTAGTAGTAACTGCATAGAATATTTGCAATTTATCCCACCGACCTAAAGTCGCATTTTTGTGACCTTAAGTTTTCATGTTTTATATTTACCTTGAAATTGTTATTAAGTGAAGTTTTCTAGATATATAAATGAAATGTAACATTTTACGTCACCGTACATTGTTATTATTGGGAAATAATACTTAACATCAAAACTGTAAGCAAAAAACTGTTATGCTCAATACTTCTGGCCAAGGCTGTATACAGCGACAGGACAACGTCGTTGCTGACGCTTTATCTAGAGTTGAGATAGTCGATTTTCAAAATATTGCAATAGACTTTTCTTTGATTGCGAAGGCACAACACAAATATGACGACTTGTAAACATTATTACAATTCACCATTAAATTATGACAGACAATGACAACAAACAGTCAAACACAAAAACAAAATAAAAGTTTATTTGAAAATGGTAATACGAACTCGGCTACCGGCGTTTATGTATTGATCTTGAACAGACTCGTCGTGCCAATGTTACGAATGCTTCAGCTCAATTTTATAACTACCCTCATTTAAATATTGAGCTGCTACCCACTTTTAAATATTGAGCTCGAACAGGCTTGTCATATCAATGTCAATAAACAAAATGGCCGACATGGCCGGCTTTTAATTAAGGTCATATTTGTTCTTTGAAATCAAGGGTTTTGTGACTTTTTAATACTTATTCTGTTAACCAGGGCTGTGACCATTCAAACTAATCCGAAATCATCTAAATCGGTTTAGCCGTTCTCGAGTTATAAACGGTCTTACTAACACCACTTTCTTTTATATATTTAGAAGATATTTTAGAGAACAGAAAAGCCGCTCCACGCTCCCTTGTGTTGCTGGTACTGCAAGTACTGTTTTTGCCAGCCGATAAAGCTGTGGTTTGTCCTCCTTTGCTGCGATACGCGGGTGGTTGTAAAAAAATTGCCAAACTCCCGAAATGTCAGCCCGATTTTGGATGTAACGCGCTTGCTGTTGCGTGTTCCTTGAAATATCGGTTTGAGCCAAGAACCTTTCCATTTGCTATGCTTAAACTCTCCGTCTGTTTATCTCACAAATACTGTATCGTTTTGGATATTTTTTTCATAACACGTAAGTTCATATTAAAAGAACATTTTGCCTACATTTGTATTATTTTTACAACTTTAGCAATGTCGACCCTATTGATACGTCCCTAAGACTATAATGTCTATAATCTACTATAAACACTGCATAATTCCATTCCATTAGAGGTTTTTTTATTAAACATAATACTATTACGTTTATTTTTTAGTGGGCAAAGTCACTAAAATAATCTTCATCTAAAACCAGACTGCTAGGGTTGTTAATTTTTTTTTACTCGACTGGGACTCTATTTGACGATAGGTTAATGTGTTTATGTTTAATACAAATATGTTTGTCGAATAATAATAAACGGAGTAAATTTATTTGTGTGTTATGGATTAGTATTTGTGAAAATTTGTTAAAATAATAATAGCTGAGCATAAGTTTAAAAAAATATGTTAATTATGGTAACTTAGGTACTTGTATAATAACAAGAATAAATGAACTATTTATAATTGTGGCAACAAATAAAAAGTTTAAAAAAAAGTCATTATTACATCGAGGTGACCACCTTGGGTTAAAAATCTACCGGGCAATGCTGTAAAAAGTGTGCTGGGAATTCGTTTATGACATTTTACAAAACAAATAAAGATACAAAGTTGAGTTTTTGTTTACATCGTTTACGGCCTAGAAATTAACCACAGTTAAAAGTATACACTTGTAGGCCTTTCATAGACTGATATCTTAAGCTCTATAGTTCCGACGGACAACATTGATACATTTGATACCAAGCTCAAAGCACGAATAAAAAAATTTACGCGCACACCATCGGAGCAGAACGGGAATCGAACCCGTAATTGATTAATTAATTTGCCATATGAAATTACGAAACATAAAAATTATTCCAATTTAAATTATCTTTATCACGTGACGTGATTATCGCTAACAAAATGCCTACCTACGCAGTACGCAGTGATGCACACGTAATGAATGAACCGGCGCGGCACGGCGGCCGCGGCGGCACGCGACGCCAGCTCGCTTATTTTTTTCGGGAACCGTTATTATACCGGTTTTGAACCGGTATTTTAAAGGTTTCGGTTACCTTTAAATTGATTACTGGTAACCGGTATTTCTAAACGGTTACGGTACCGTTATGTTGGCGCGGCGCGCGTAACCTTTACACCATTACGGTACCGTAATGGAATACTGGTTTCATACCGGTAAAACCGAAACCGAAACCAGTCCCTGCTTGAGGGACCAAAAACAGGAAAACAAATATTAAAGAAAGCTTAGACCCGCTTATGAGTTAAGTATCGCAAAAATATATCACTTCTTATACGGCGTTTACAATTGCATATTCGTACTCGTGTCAGTGCCTGTCGAATCATTCGCGTACGAGTGCCAACACGAATATCCGTTCACATATTCGTCTCCCCGTACAACCCCCCGATTCGAAACGCACGCGAATAACCGAGACGCATAATATGTAAACAGTCCGCACGCTATTCGCCTCGGCATTCGGCTCGTCACTCGCGCGCAAGTGTAATCGCAACATTAGTGAAAGTACTTTTAGATGTGCGTATTTATGTATTCAGCAGGGCCTTAAATGCTCTTAGCCGATTTTTTGGATACATAATCGTTCATAACATCTTGAAATTTGCCCTATTTACCGAGTTCCATAAAGATAATCTACATAGCAATTGAAAAAAATATTAAAAGTTAGGTCAGCTGGATAATTATGTCGTGGCTTTTCAGATGGCAGCTTCTAGTCAACGTCTTAATGTTAAACGTCTCGTTCTTCTTTTTTTACCGACACTGATTTGTGAGAGTGGTAAAACTTAACGCTGTCCCCACTAAAAAGGACTACTCTTGTCACAATGTTTTCTGAAAAACCACTGCATATAAAAAATCTCTACGTCGGTAAAACATTTACTTGTCCTCTAAAAACACTTTTGTAGTTTGGGTATACTTTTTTACCATTATTATTTAACTGACGCTAGAAAAACCGAAAATATCATCTGATTGTCGGCGATGAAAGAGAACGGCTTAAAACAAGATGTATATTTGTATGGAACTTTCGAACTTGAAATGCATTTTTCTTAGAAAAAAGTGATCATAAAATGGGCCAAAAAGGGGGATCATTATATTTTTTTACAAGCTTGATTGATTTAACAATAATTTCACCCTTGCACACGCGGGGCCCCTTGCCGATATTTATTTTATTAGCCGATAAATACAGATTTTCCAATTAATATTTAACTCTATGAAACAATTTCATTTTCCACGGTTCACCTGCGGGGCCCCTAGCCGACATTTGCCTATACAAATTTCCCAATTTAATTTTCACTTGTAAGATTTTAATTTTTTTCTGTGTATGCGGGGCCCCTGGTCGATACGGGGCCCCTAGGCAGTTGCCTACTCTGTCTAAAGGCTAATCCGGCTCTGCTGCCTGCCACAGATAAAAAGCTTATCATAGTAAAATCGGTTGTGGTAATGCTAGCCATTGCCTACCGTTTTTGAACACGTTTTAGAGGACAATGTGAGTGTAGATAAAGAGTGTTTATGTTGTTATGTTATGTCATAGATACTTAGTTAGTTTTTATAAATTTGTATTTTTTCCATAAAAAATAATTAGATGTGTAGGGTACCATCGGGTTCATAATTTGCATACTCAATTTATCAATGAATTAATTCATAAATTGCGTACTTATGCAATAATGCACCCGAAGATACATCAGTCACAAACAGTATAGTAACCAGGGTATTATAATTAGTTGAACCAACCAATGAAGGTTTCTACAATCGATTTTGTCACCAGTGGCGGCACTGTCGCGAGAATTCACGGTCCCGGTACTGAATTCCATAGAAAAAGAGTACCGAGGAGCTCACACTAAAAGCAACATGTAATAATTTTCATTTCAAGCATATTAGGTGCGCCATGATGTAGCGGTGACAGAATAATTGCGAAGAATCTATATGAAGGGTACACGGAAAGAACATGTCGAGTCACTTTTTTTGTAAAACGAGATTTTTATATCAAAATGTAGAGCTTGAAATGAACTATTAGTAACAACTTCTGTTACATATGTAAATTTTAACGTAATTACGAAAATAGTATGGTTAATTGAATCGTTCCAAATTTTAAAAGCGCTATAACTTAAAATGTTGTCAATGTGACTAGACATGTTCTTTTCGTGTACCCTTCATATACAGGGTGGAAAGATAAGTCGGGCCCTGGAGGAAAACTACCTTAAAACGTTGAGATAGCTCAATTCACTGAAATGAAACATTCTTTAATTTCTTTAAAGGGACATAACTGCATTTACAAATTTTTGGAAAAGAGTACAGTTTTCAAAAAAAGTATTTATTTTGTAATTTTTGCCATAAATAATTTTTATGACAATTGATGCCAATCGATCCTGTATCCAACGAGGATAAAAACTTTTGAATACCAACCAAGTTTAGGGCACAAGAGAACCCATAAATAATAATAATAATATTTTTCATACAATTAGTATGGAAAAAAGTGAAAATTAAGAAAAAAACTGTGAATGCAGTTTTAGTTTTTAGGAAAAATAAAAGAATGTTTCCTTTGAGCGAATTGAGCTATCTCAAGGTTTTAAGGTAGTTTCCCTCCAGGGCCCGACTTATCTTTCCACCCTGTATATAAAACAAAGTCGTATCGGTTACACCATTTACATATACCCTAACTCAAGAACTAGTAGAAGTGGAAGGTGTACCTACACAAAAAAAACCGCAAATCGATGTACAGTTTAGCCGTTTGACACACGCATACAACAGGTCAAAAAAATTGTTTGATCCGTAGTTTAAAAAAAATTCCCTATGGTAAAAAATATTTTCAGAAACCTATCGTGTGAGGTATCATACGAAAGAACTTTTCGGAGCGATTCTAAAAATATACCAAATCATATCATTGAGTACTTTTTTAAATTAAAACGAAAACAAATTTCAAAACATTCTAAGTTTGGGCTCCCCCAGATACGATATGGCGGATTTTTTTGTATAATATACCACAAATGATAAGTGATATCCTCATATCTAACCCCAAGAAAGCAGTTTAGAAAATAATTTCATTTAGTATTTTATTTTTATTTTTCAATACTACAAAATGACTACTTCTGTACCTATTTTACGAGACCTATGAAACTCTACTGCAGATACGGTACATATTAATCATAAACTGATACATAATATCCATTATATCCAACGAGGAATAACCTATTTAAGCCTTTAACTGCGCCTTTTCCTCAGTTGGTATCACGTTTAACCTCTGGGCAAAGAATGACCCCGCCCTATGGTTGTACGAGACTCACACTAGTCGAACGCTTTATTATTACATAATTTACTTACATTGTTTTTTTTTTAGTTTTATTAATCAGTAATGTAGAGTTTGCTACCTATTAAAAGTTGCAGAGGCGGCCGAAAAAGCCAAGGTGGGAAAGCAAGTACAACGGTCTCGGTGTCGAATATATGTATGTTTGTCCCATTCGGCGTCGAGACCCTAGGCCTGTGGGACCCTAGCGCTCTGAGTCTCTTCAAAGACCTGTCGAAGAGACTCACATATTCCACAGAAGCCCGCTCTGCTCTGAGTTGTCTTGCTCAACGGATTATTTTAGTAACCCAGAGAGGAAATGTTGCCAGCGTCTTTCGCCAGAGTTAAATGTTTAGATTTATTTTAGTTTCAGTTAGTTTTACTTGTTATATCTAGATAATTTGTCATTGTGTGTTAAATATTTTTTTTATCTTAGAAGTTCCATAATATTATGTAGTTATATAATTTAATTCTACTGTATTTACTTCTGTTTGATTCCCGCCATAAATACGATGGAGGATTTTCTCGCCAAATGACGAATTCATTTGCCGGATGGATCCAAAGAACGTAGGTATATCCCCCTAACCACAGAATATTTTTACTTAGTTAATAACAACTTACGTATTATTTATTGACAAAAAAACAAACAAACAGAATAGTAACATAACATAACTTAAATACTCTTTATTGCACACCTCAAAATAAAGAAATACAGTTACAAACAGTAAAAGCAGAGGCATAATATAATAGTATTTCATACAGAAGGTCATCTTCCCTACAAAAACAGTGTTTGACAGAACTTTGACAGGTGAACGCTGACACATGACGTCTGCGTCTCCATACAATTTTACCTTTCGACATTCTAGGGTTGACAAGTACGCAATTAGTATTATTGCTGGACCTGCCCCAATCTGCCTCAATCTACCAGTAATTTTAAGACTAGATAAATGCCAGATTTATTACCTTATTTGCCCAATATTATTATTATTTTTGTACAAAACTACTACTATAATAGTATTTTATGCAACAGTTATATAAGAGGGGTCATAAAAGGTGAGTGGCGTGGGTAACAATTTGAGCCGTAGGCGAAAATTGTTAAGAAAAACGCCACGAACATTTTTTGACCTACTTATACGACGTTGCATACAATACTTTTTCTACGACTACACATAGTTTTACAAAAAATGCGAAATTGAACACTTCATGGAAATTGCAGTAATTTTGTCAACATAATCAACAATAATTTAAGTTTCACCTTTTGAGACACTGTATTTCAAGAATACTAACACAAACACACACCGTCGTTATTAAATCAATTATCAAAGAGCGACAGAGATTAGTAAAAATATATTATTTTCAAAGTTTGCAGTTTGCCATCACAAACGAATGGCAAACGTAAGAACTACAAAGTATGTCTGTGGTTCTTTTCAGTTTTTCTTTTTTAAAGTTTTTTTTTTCTAAAAACGCTACGTTTATTTAGGTTTCTTAGGTTGGCAGTAATGTATTTTCTTCTAAAGTCCTGACTGCACGCGATTCTATTTTGGCGCTTTTATTTAACAGTTGTTTTTTTTTGGGGAATAGACTAGATAGACTTTTCTTCGAGTATATTATCTATGTGTTTCTTCGAGTATATAGATGATGATGAATGTATAAATGATAGATAAACGGAGTAGAAAAAAAATGTTGGGTTCACAGGGCACCTCTGTTAGCAGTTGCATTATATCACATAATAACCCTAGGGTCTTTATGAAGAATAGACTAGATAGACTTTTTTGAAATTGCATAAGACATGCTTTTATATTTGTTTGCGGGACCATATAATTGACAGATAAAAGTACCGCAGTAGAAAAACTACTTAAATATAGTGGGGTTGTTAAGCGGCATAAAAACGTCAAACCTCAAATTTTGATGCACAGGTATAAAATTTGGCACAGTTATTTCTTGTCCCTAGACAAGCTGATTAAGATCGGTACCCCAAGGTAACCCCCCTTCTGGCGCCGGGGAGGGGAGATTAAAATACCACTCCACCCGGCTTCATTCAAAAAATTCTAACTGTTCACGTTTAGCTAATGGGTCAAGTTTGGTATAAATTTCGGATAAAAGGACCATGCAGAATTCGTTTCTGGTATTAAAAAATGCAATTTACTCAGTAATGTTTAAAAAAATATATGAAAATCGAAAATCTCAACTTATAATTTTTTTTTTTTTTTTTCTTTATTGAGGAAAACAAACAGCATATAACATACATAAAGTTACTACAAATAGGTAGATCATAAGCCAGCAAAGTTTTCACTAATATGTTAGTACTTAAGGTAAATATGCACACAGTGTAAAACAATGAAATAAAGATGTTATTAAATTAATATAAAGAGTATAAAACCTAAAATATAATTTAGATCAGTGTCTGAATCTCTCACGACAGTTTACGAGTAAGTAGCAGATATTGACATCATTTTTAACAGATAGATTAGATATAAGATTTATAAAAGTTACAATAATGCATGCAGATTATATTCCAGTCATCATAAATATTAATTTGCTAGTTTTTTTCATACACTAAAAATACAATATTAAAGCATATTTCATGTAGATTAAAACAAATATAATATTTAATAACCATTACTAACAGTAAATGGCATTAAAAAAAATTGCGTCGTGCGTCGTGAAATTATTTTTACCGCCGTCGGCATCAGCGGTCAAAATATCCAAATAACGCACTGTAGATAGGTACCATGTAAACTGGTTATTTATTGAAATCGATTAAATATATAACAAAGATAAAAACCGTACCTGACGGAATGTGGCATTCCGTCAGAAAAGGGTCTTTTAGTATAGGATTTGAGTGCGCAACCTCTTTTCCTTGTGCTTAAATAAGCCAATTTATAATAAGAATAAAAATCCGTTACTTATTTAAATTTAAGAAATGTGGACTTCTGATAAAAAGGTAACGTAGAAAGATTGGTGCTTATATTTGTATAATAGTATTGCTTAGTGTCGCTTACCTGTCATACAAAATCATCACATATTTTTGGACAATGCTATTGGCTTCTGCTATTGATCCATCTTGAAGTAGTTTAAATTCTTGTGTGGCCGGGTTAAAGGCGATCCGAGCTTCAAAGGCATCTTTCTTACCTCTTCCATTAAATAAGGATACTGTGTCGCATCCAGTGAATGCATGGAACACGGGCAAGACTGACGCTTTGTCAGGGCCTCATAGAAACAAAATAGAGTTTAGTTTGCGGAATGTATAAACTATAAAATAATGTATGGCTATTATAACAAAATACTCGTACCTAATAGAGTGGCATGCGATAAAATTGCTTTTTCCCTGTGCCAATATGAACCTACAATTCCTGTAGTTGAAGTAAGCGACCTATTGAAGAGTTACGACTACATGTTGAAACTTAAACGTTTTTAATTTACTCATTTTATTGCAGGCCGAGTCTTTGCTCAACACTAAATGAATGCCGAAAGTACTTCTTCTTCTTCTCCTACCTAGCGTTATCCCGGCTATTGCCAAGATCCGCTTTCCTGCTCGCTTTCCTCCACTTTGCGCGGTCCTGGGCATCTTCTTTTACGAGCCCGTTTTCACTCATGTCGGCCTCCGCGACATTCAGCAAGCGCTTCTTTGGTCTTCCGCGACCGCGTCGAGGGCTGTCCAGGGCTAGATTTAGATCCCTATGTAGTCTGGTGGCCTGCGAGAGATGTGACCGAACCAACGAAGGCGACATTCTTGGAGCTTCTCCGCTACGTCACGAACTGCGAGGCTGCCGCGTATGTACTCATTACGAATGCGATCAGCACGTGTAACGTCGCACATCCACCGCAGCATTTTCATTTCCGTAACGCAAAGCTCCTGAATATGCCTTCCACGAACCGGCCACGTCTCGCTTCTGTATATTAAGACCGGTTCCATAGGTTCACCTTTCGCTCTAGTTCCTGTTTGTCCTCGTCCGTCAGTGCAATGTCATCTGCATACATGAGCAGCCACGGCGGCGGGTCCTGGATTTTCGCCGTAACAGCATCAAGCACAACACTAAACAGAAAAGGACTAAGGGCCGAGCCTTGGTGCACGCCAACTGTGATCGGGAAGGGTTTAGTGTCGCCAACAGCGGTCCTCACTAGAGAAACCGAGTTACGGTACATATCTCGGATAATGTCAACATAGACTTGTGGCACGTTCTTCACCAGTGTTGGCCGCAAATTTCAATTAGAATTGAAAATTGATCAATAATATTGAAGATTAATTCCGTAACTATTCAATTACACTAACATCAATTTTTACTAACGTTAGTTCGTCGATTTTGTGACGTCGTCAATTACACTAGAAAATTAGATTTTTTTGAAGAATTAATTCCCAGCAGGCTTGAAATCGTTTTAATACCTTCACCTGGTCCTAAATGCATGGGATCTGAGTTTGCCCAATCCCAGGAGGTGTGCATAACTTTTTAGCGAAATTTTTGCTCTTTGTCAGTTTTTTTCTTCTAGCTCGAAAACGCCGTCCGAAGGAAAATGAGTCATATATCAATATTAAAGATGGTTAAATTCTGCGTCGAATGAGCATCTTAACTTATAATTCAGTTCAGCGGTACAGCCAAAATAAAAAATTATAAATCGGGAAAATGTTTCATTTATTTGAAAAACTAATATTTTGACTTCATATACATATACATATCTTTGAAACAAATGACTCCTGTTGAAAAACCTACAGAATTAAAGTTGAAGAGAATACAATTTCACGATATATAGACATCTCAATTTTCAAATTCAGTCACTTTAAATTTGGCATGAATTCAAAATCGTTTTAAATCCTTCTAAGTTGCATATTTTCCATAAATATGATGTATGAGGCGTACATTTAATGCATTGTTACAACTAAGAACATTTAAGTGTAAATTTCTAAAACGTACCTAATCAGAAAACTATTTATACACCGTGTTTTTTTTTTATTTCCGGTAATTTCAAGGGTATATTTCTGAGCTTAACTTAAGTTTATTTCTCAAAGACGCCAGTGTCATAAATCGCTCCAGTTCTGAGTTAATCGATATTTCATTTGTGTCTTTCTAACTGTGTAAACCTACATTAAATTATTTTTTTTCATCTGAGCACCCGCTACAAAATGATGCACCTGTGTGTTAAGTCAATACAATATGCTTCCTGTGTATCTCAGGCTGTTAATGTTTGAAATGGAATTACATTGACGTGTCTAGTTTTCAATTTTTTGGTTTAGGGCCCGATTGAGGAATCAATCAGTAACTGCTGAACCTACTTAGATGAAACTTTGTATAGAGATTGAGATAGTGTGAGTCCGTAAAAAGTACATAAAAAGTAGTTTTCATACCAAAATACCAACTCTTACGGGGCTGAAAAGTAGGTGAGAAGTTAGTATGAAGAGTTATTAATATAGTTAAACCGATTTAGATGAAATTTGGTACCTTTGAAAGTAGTTTGAGTTCTGGGGAGTTTTTATCCCAGTAAATCAGGTCAGTGGATATTGAATCCCCATACAAAGAACTTTTGCCCCCTTTTCACACCCTTCACTATCCCTGAAGGGTGTGAAAAGGGGGCAAAAGTTCTTTGTATGGGGAATCAATATCCACTGAACTGATTTAAGTCCATAGATAAAATTTGGTATGGAGATAGTTTAAGTTCTGGAAAAGGAAATAGAATAGTTTTTTATCTTAGAAGTCAGCCCTAAGAGTTAAAAATGGGAGTGGATTACAAAGTTTCATCTAAATAGGTTCAGCAGTTATTGATTTTTTACACAATCGGAAAGACAAAAAGAAATATCGATTACCACAGAACTGGAGCAAATTAGGGCACTAGCGTCTTTAAGAAATATACTTAAGTTAAGCTCAGGATTCTCAGGAATGTACCCTTGGAATTTATAAATAATAATAAAAAACACGGTGTATAAATAGTTTTCTGATTGGGTACGTTTTAAAAATTTGCACTGAAATATTCTTAGTTGTACCGATGCATTAAATGTAGGCGTTACACATCATATTTTGTGGAAAATATGCAACTCAGAAGAATTTATAAAAAACTGATTTTAAATTCATGCCAAATTTAGTCTTTCAAAATCACTATATTAGAAAATTGAAATGTCGATATAACGCGAAATTATATTCTCTACAACTTTTATTCTATAGGTTTTTCAACAGGAGTCATCTGTTTCAAAAATATGTGGTATGGAAGTCAAAATATTAGTTTTTCAATTAAATGAGACATTTTCCCGCTTTACAACTTTTGATTTCGGCTGTACCGCTGAACCGAACTAAAAGATAAGTTTCTTAATCGACGCAAAATTTAACCCTCTTTAATATTGAATTGAATGACATTTTCCGTCGGACGTATCGTTTTCGAGCTACAAGCAAAAAACTGACAGAGAACAAAAATTTCGCTAAAAAGTTATGCACACCTCGTGGGATTGGGCAAACTCGGATCATATGCAATTAGGACCACGTACAGGTACTAAAGCGATTTCCAGCCTGCTGGGAATTAATTCTTCAAAACACTTTTTATAGATCTTATTTGCTTGGCCTACTAACCGTCAATTAGAATTAACCTATTAGTTACACTAACGTCTCGAAAATTTAATAAGAATTACAGTTAATTAGATTAACGTTAGTGTAACTAAATTAATCCTGTCTTACACTAATAATTAATTTTAAAACTGTATCTCAGGTTCGGAAGTCGGGACCAATATCACAAGATGGAGCTCATGCTGGACCCTAGGGCTACCTCGGATGCCGGATGGATCTCGGGTTTGGCGCATCATAGACTCATGCTGTTTGGGCTCATTCGACTTGTACTGATGAGCAGATGGTACCAGTATCAAAATCTGGAGCTCATGCTGGACCCTGGGTATCCCTACTGGATCTCGGGTTTGGCGCATCATAGACTCATGCTGTTTGTGCTCATTCGACTTGTACTAATGAGCAAATGGTACCGGTATCAAAATCTGGAGCTCATGCTGGACCCTGGGGATCCCTACTGGATCTCCGGTTTGGCGCATCATAGAATCATGCTATTTGGGCTCATTCGACTTGTACTGATGAGCAGATGGTACCGGTATCAAAATCTGGACCTCATGCTGGACCCTGGGGATCCCTACTGGATCTCGGGTTTGGCGCATCATAGACTCATGCTGTTTAGGCTCATTAGACTTAAAGTAAAAGTAAAAGTAAAAGCAAAAGCAAAAGCGAAAGCGAAAGCGAAAGCGAAAGCGAAAGCGAAAGCGAAAGCGAAAGCAAAAGCGGAAAAGAAGCGGAAGCGGATGCGGAAGCGAAAACGAAAGCGAAAGCGAAAGTAAAAGTAAAAGTATAAGCTATAGTAGGAATCTCCAGGGTCCAGCATGAACTCCAGATTTTGATACCGGTACCATCTGCTCATCAGTACAAGTCGAATGAGCCCAAACAGCATGAGTCTTTGATGCGCCAAACCTGAGATCCAGTAAGGATCCCCAGGGTCCAGCATGAGCTCCAGATTTTGATACCGGTACCATCTGCTCATCAGTACAAGTCGAATGAACAGCATGAGTCTATGATGCGCCAAACCCGAGATCCAGTAGGGATCCCCAGGGTCCAGCATGAGCTCCAGGTTTTGATACCGGTACCATCTGCTCATCAGTACAAGTCGAATGAGCCCAAACAGCATGCGTCTATGATGCGCCAAACCCGAGATCCAGTAGGGATCTCCAGGGTCCAGCATAAGCTCCAGATTTTGATACCGGTGCCATCTGCTCATCAGTACAAGTCGAATGAGCTCAAACAGCATGAGTCTATGATGCGCCAAACCCGAGATCCAGTAGGGATCCCCAGGGTCCAGCATGAGCGTCAGATTGTGATATCGGTACCATCTGCTCATCAGTACAAGTCGATTGAGCCCAAACAGCATGAGTCTATGATGCGCCAAACTCGGGATCCAGTAGGGATCCCCAGGGTCCAGCATGAGCTCCAGATTTTGATACCGGTACCATCTGCTCATCAGTACAAGTCGAATGAGCCCAAACAGCATGAGTCTATGATGCGCCAAACCCGAGATCCAGTAGGGATCCCCAGGGTCCAGCATGAGCTCCAGATTTTGATACCGGTACCATCTGCTCATCAGTACAAGTCGAATGAGCCCAAACAGCATGCGGCTATGATGCGCCAAACCCGAGTTCCAGTAGGGATCTCCAGGGTCCAGCATGAGCTCCAGATTTTGATACCGGTGCCATCTGCTCATCAATACAAGTCGAATGAGCCCAAACAGCATGAGTCTATGATGCGCCAAACCGGAGATCCATTAGGGATCCCCAGGGTCCAGCATGAGCTCCAGATTTTGATCCCGGTACCATCTGCTCATCGGTACAAGTCGAATGAGCCCAAACAGCATAAGTCTATGATGCGCCAAACCCGAGATCCAGTAGGGATCCCCAGGCTCCAGCATGAGCTCCAGATTTTGATACCGATACCATCTGCTCATCAGTACAAGTCGAATGAGCCCAAACAGCATGAGTCTATGATGCACCAAACCCGAGATCCAGTAGGGATCCCCAGGGTCCAGCATGACCTCCGTCTTAGGATACCGGTCCCATTGCTTATTAATACAAGCCCCCGAGTCCAGAGTCAAAATCGAAACAAAAATCAAAACCTCGTAGCTTAACCTAAATTCGCGTTTAGGTAGGTAAATTATTAATGTCAATTACCAATTCAATCTACACTAAAAATTTAATTAATGTTTAAATTTTTGAGAAAGACTAAAAATTAAATATCTTCAATTATTAGTTATTCTCTAAGGATTAACACGTTAGTTACAATTAATTTCAATTCTAATTGAAATCAATTTGTACTGAACTATTAGTGTTCAATTTTAACTAACGTGTTTCAATCTTCAATTTTTAATTTTCAATTACACTAACGTTCGGCCAACACTGTTCTTCACCTTTAGTGCCCACCATATCATCTGATGAGGGATGCAATCGAAAGCCTTTTGCAGGTCAACAAATGCCATGTAAAGTGGCCTAATGCCGGAAATACTTATTTACGAAAAAAGATCGTCAGCTGGAGAATATACCACCAACATAAACAACCCTATATCAGCATTTACTACGCGTAGTGTACATATAAATAAATGTACCCAGCTACTCGTATGTCTTTGTGGAGGGCACTATGATGAAACACAAAATGTATAATTAAATAATTAAATTGTAGTTAACTCTTTTATTATTTTTATGATTTATTTTGCGTTTCTTGTTAAAGTGTGACTGTCCACAATCTGTGAACGACGCTTCCGAAGTTACTTTGGCCATATAATGAGAAGCGAGGACGAAAGTTTGGAAAGATTAATCGTTATTGGCAATACTGAAGGCAAAAGGTCACGGGGCCGTTCACCAGCACGATGGACTGACCAACTCAAAGGTGAGGAACCCTCTCAGAAGTTCTACGATGTGGTAAGGAAAGCGATGGACCGAAATCGATGGCGAGAGTGTATTCGTGCCAATCGTGCCCGAACAAAACCCACCAAACACGATCATCAGTCATGATGGATGCGACCAAGAAGAAGAATGCGTTTCTTGAGAATACACGGAAAATATATAATGACTGACGCTAAGCAATACTATTATACAAATATAAGCACCAATCTTTCTACGTTACCTTTTTAACGGAAATCCACATTTCTTAAACTTAAATAAGTAACGGTTTTTTATTCTTATTATAAATCGTCTTATTTTAGCACAAGGAAAAAAAGTTGCGCACCTATACTAAAAGTCCCTTTTCTGACGGAATGCCACATTCCGTCAGGTACGGTTTTTATCTTTGTTATATAATATAAATAATCTATTTCAATAAATAATAAGTTTACTTGGTACCTATCCAAAGTGCGTTATTTGGATATTTTGCCCGCGGGTGCCGACGGCAGTAAAAATAATTTCAAGACGCGGGACGCAAATTTTTTTTTTAATGCCATTCAGTGTTAGGTTCTCAAATGTTATATTTTTTTGAATCTACATAAAATATGCTTTAATATTGTATTTTTTGTGTATGAAAATAACTAGCAAATTAATATATATGATGACTGGAATATGAAAAATTTTGTTGAGATTTTCGATTTTCGTATGTTTTTTTAAAATATTACTTAGTAAATTGTATTTTTTAATACCAGAAACGAATTCTACGTGGTCGTTTTATCCCAAATTGATACCAAACTTGACCTATTAGCTAAACGTGAACAGTTAGAATTTTTTGAATGAAGCCGGGTGGAGTGGTATTTTAACCTCCCCTCCCCGTAGCCAGAAGGGGGGGTACCTTGGGGTACCGATCTTAATCAGTTTGTCTGGGGACAAGAAACAACTGTACCAAATTGTATACTTGTGCATCAAAATTTGAGGTTGTGCACTTAACACCCATACTAATATGTCTGTAAATAAGGAAAGGGATTTTGACAACCCCGAAAACGTATCGGATACGTTCCAATGCTGTACTGTCACTTCGTAAAGATGGACACTAGGGTGTACCTTATATTGCGAGTTTGAGAAATTAATTAAATGTATTTGTTTTACCCAAAAATACTCTACATTAAAAAATCAGATCATTCCTGTAACTCTAACGTGCCGACTTGCATCGTAATTTCTCCATAAAAAAAACTATGAAGAAATTTGGGCAGAAGATAAGTTGCTACTTTTTTATCGGTTTTCGGTTCGCAGAGATTTTTTTTATAACAAACGTTCATACGTAGGATGCACTGATGATATGAAAAAAAAAAAAAAATCTTCATTTTCATACTTTGTATGGGAAAATCGGATAAAAGTCGGCACGGGTTAATTACAGGAATGGGTTCTAGAGTATTTTGGGGTAAAAGAAATATATTTAGGGGGTATGCGTTGTTAATTTCTCAAAATCACAATATAAGGGACACCCTTGCCCTAACTTAGATATAGATCTGAATGCCCATTGTAATGTCTTGTTTTCGCGAAAACACGGGTTTTCATTGGGATTCAGAAAAAAAACAATATTGCATGAGATGCGGCGCGGGAGTCTCATGACGCAGGTTTTCCATGCATATTGTATCCAGGTTGATACATGATTCAGAGACGTTCGGATACTTACGCACGGAATAAATCAAGGAATCTAAAATGTAACCAATGGGAATGTAGAAACTAAATTGGATACGTGGCAATAATCACGTTGAGTTTTCATAATATTTCTTTAGTCATTATTTTTATAACAAATATTAGTTAAATGGATAGAAAGATGAGCCATTTAGAATTATGAAATGGTATATAAAGGTATATTAAAATGATTCAAAAACTCCAATTCTTTAAATATTTTTTTTTACTTTCAATGTGAAAAAATGGTGCCATTCAATTCCTTATATTTGATCAAAACTACATTGTATAACAACCATACAAATAAAAGCAACATTTCGCGGTCAAAATAGTATTTTTATCGATTCTCCACACATTTAGGAAGGGTGCTATAGTATTATTATTTGTGTGACATCATATTAGATGCGTTTCGATGTTTGGGCACGAATGTCAAACTTTGACTCTCATTTCTGACTTTTTGAACTATTGAAGCCAATTTGAAGCGCGAATTGCGATTATTGAAAAAGCATTTATCCGCGTCAAAATGTAATGTATTACTACAGTACGCGAACAGTTTTGAGCTTTGGTAACTCACAAGTGCGATTTTCTTTTTTAGTTAGAGAATATAATTTGATTAGGTACTTATACTGAAAAATATTTTCTAACAGTTGACGTGCTGCTATTATTATATAGATATTTGTTAATAACACCAAGAAAAGATTATCCAAAATAAATTTTTCTTTGCCATACTTGCGTTCAACTATTCAACACCATCTGTCATTTTATAACAGTCAATAAATTATGTGAGCATAACCGAAAAAAAAAAATATATAAGTGACCTTGAATTTGAAACGAATGGCAAATGGCTAAGACGACATATGGTTTTGACAAAACCATTATAAAATGTGAAGTTATGTTGCAATAATAAAAAGCGATAGCCTGGTGGAGAAAAATAAAACTTGTATAATCTTTTCTTTATGTAGCAATACATTATACCCATTATACCTGTTAACAATTGTTAGAAAATATTTTTCATTATTAGTACTTAACGTATTCTAACAGGTCACAAAATAAAATCAGACTTGTAAGTTATTTCAATTTTATAGGTTAAAAAGGTGTTCCCGTACTCCGTAACATCAATATGTACACATAGAATCCGAACGCCTTAATATCGAATAAATCCGTTATAATTCAAAAACAGTGTCAAAAGTTGTTTGTGTCTGCTCAGTTATGTATGGAGGAGACAGTTAGGCTTACATGAATTATTGAATACGGACCCTAGCCATATCGGTAACATATTCGCGGCTCCAGTGTAAGATTTAACGAAAGTTAAAAGCATTAAAAAAAAGATAAAAGGTATTTATTCTTCAATTTAGGTACATTACATATTAGGCACAAAAAATAAGTCCCGCCGTGTAGGGTTAGAACCGGTGGCAATTTTTTTTCTTATTTGCATTCTTTATCTTAAGTTATTTGCATTCTTTGACCTCCACCACTTTACAGCTGCCAGATGTCCGAAACTAGAAAAAAGCATAGTATCGCAAACTAACGAGAGGGGTTTCGTCACTCTCATTATTGTGTCATCTGACGTGGCTAGCTCTCCGTCTATTACAAGTGTCATTTGAATTATTGATTTAACGGCCTCCTAGCGTAGTCGGTAGTGACCCTGCCTATGAAGCAGGAGGTCCCGGGTTCGAATCCTGGTCAGGGCATCTATTTGTGTGTTCATCACGGATATTTGTTCCTGAGTTATGGATGTTTTCTATGTATCTAAGTATTTATCTATATTTATATATTATATATATCGTCGCCTAGTACCCACAACACAAGCCTTATTGAGCTTACTGTGGGACTAGGTTGATTGGTGTTAGATTGTCCCATAATATTTATTTGTTTATTTTATTTTATTTATTTATTGAAATTATAAAAAAAACGCTGATAGCCTGGCGGTAAGACGTCAGACAGATGGCAGTCGCTTTCGTAAAAACTAGTGCCTACGCCAATTGAGATTAAGTTGCCGAGCGGATCTCAGGCTCAAATAGAGCAAAAAACTTGGACAAACTCTAGGAGGAGGAACGTCCGGTGTGTTGATGAGAATTTATAAAAGTTGGAATTTCAATGACCACAAACAGCAAAGTAAGATGCAGATCGTTAAAAATTCAATCTTTTTTTATTCGTAAAACATAATAGGTAGGTAGGGTAGGCACAACAGTGTTAAATGTATAAATATATTGAATCACTATTCGCCATTTGGTAGCTAGCCATTGATTTATACAAAAAGGGAGATATGGTACCAGGCGCTCGATTGTGTGCCATCAAATATACCGGGACCTATATTGATTTAGTCGTGTGGCAGAGTCTCTCAGTCACACTTTGTGCAATGCGCAAAATATGGAGGTCTCCCTTGCATACCCGTTTTAACTATATAGGTTTATCTCTTTTGCCCATGATGCACATATATTAAGTATAGCGATGTGTAGCATTTTACAAGTGTGTAGGTGCTGGACCACATTTCAGTTTTCTTTACTATGAACGTCACTCATCTTCCTTTTTGTTTATGTCTATGTAGCTAGCATACAAAATAGTAATGCAGCAATTCAGCTGGCGTATTTGGAACGTTTGGGCCAGGTAGAGATCAGTTCGGGGCTTAATTTTTATATGGTAGGTTAGAGTAGGTCATTTTTGACGAGGCTTGTTGTGGATTTGTTTTATTATTTTTTGACGAAGCACGTTGTGGATTTTGGCTGTAGCAACTATGATGAACCTGCGCTGTGGATATGATATGAGGTGTGTGACACTTTTTACTTTGTATTAATAAAATATTTATATAGTTAATTAACTACCATTACGTGGCTGGTGTCCCCACGTGCCCTTACGCGGAGGTTCAATCGAAGATCGGCTACGTCAGCCATCTTCGTGCGCACGAGCGCCGAACTAACTAGGAGTCGAAGTGGTCGCCATGGTCGAAATCGACCGGAAAGGTGATCAATCCAAATGAGTCAGTAGGGAGAAGTCAAATACTATAAAAGATAGCGACATCAGTTCTTAGGAGCCGTATGGCTTCAATTTTAGATGTAATAATAATGGCATTGATTTTTTTTTAAATCTCTCATACATAATCGGGAATCGAATCTGGTCAATATTCTTTATGTATCTAGTAAGTACAGCCTTGGCTAGAAGTGTTGAGCATAGCTCTTTTTTGTTTACAATTTTGATGTTAAGTATTAATTCCCTATTATAACAATGTACGATGACGTACAATGTTATATTTTATTGATATATCAAGAAAACTTCACTTAATAACACTTTCAAGGTACTTACCTATAAAATATGAAAAGTGGAGGTCCCAAAAATGCGAATTTAAGTCGGTGCGACAAATTGCAAATATTCTATGCAGTTACTACTCACGTCAACAAAACATGCCTGTTCAGTTTGAATTAATTGATAAAATAACTTCAAAAAAGATAGAAACGCCGGTATAAACTTTTGAGTTTTGTATGAAAATCGCAAGGGTGCTCAACACTTCTGGCCAAGGCTGTATATCTAGTATTATAATAACACTATGCTAAAAAGTCTAAACGTGTGCCGAGTTCCAAAAAAACAATAGGGACCATTTCTTACCTGTGGGTTTTAACCTAATTTGAGAGGAAACTGACAACATTTCATTTTTTTGAGTACTAATTTTTATTGTATGGCCCGAAAGAACTCACAATTTTAAGAGACCCGTATTTTTTTATTTTTGCGAAAATCCATGTTTTTAGTGGAAAAATGCATTTATATTATTACTTGGGCAGAAAGGGCGTATGTAACAGTCGTCGAAATATCAGCTAAATGACGTCACATGATATGTTTCATACACTAAAAAAAACGTTGAAATAGTTACATTGATTGACATTTACGTAAAAACCATAGCGTGACCATAGTGCGCTTAAACAGTTTGACATTTGAAGCACAAGATAAATGTCAAAACTTAAAATATCAAACCGCTAACTTTGAAAGATATCTTAAGGATTGTTGAAAATGCCTTGCATTCAATATCACCTAATGAAAACTTACAATAGCAACACATCTTTATAGCCCAGTTATTTACTGTTCTACCATCAGCTGAGGGAAGTACTATCTGAGACTATATACAGATGGACCTGAGGAGAGGTCCATCTTGTTGTTTTTCTTGCGCCGATGTGTGTCATTATGTTGGTTTGCTTATTATATTGTGTGAGAATGTATATTTTATAGTAGGCCACGTTTCCACCACAGATGGCTAGGTATATGAAGGTATCCGCCTAATGAATAACTGAACGAAATTAAAATAATTTTATTATAATATACCTACCTTTTATTTCTCCCCTGATTAACACATGGTGAATTTTACTTCTCCAGTAGTAACATTCTAAGTACAGGAAAGATATTTAACTTGTTGTTGACAAGTCATCATCAGAAAGTACTTAAGGACCTACTTAGGATTGTCAAAGTTGTCAAACGGAAACCCGGAAGATAACATTTTCTCATAGTGGTAGTATTGAATCAGCCGTGTGACGTCATTTTCCGGTTTACATATTTTGGTGATTTCTCCAAAAATTACTGAAAAAGAAATTCAAAAAAAATGGTTTTTGTGTTCTACAAATGTATTTCTCGAAATGGTTTTCGATTTATAAAATTTTGAAATTTTGAAATATTGTCAAAGGATGATGATGTTTAGGACAAAACCCACAGAATCCACTTTGCAAGTTGAATTTTCCCTGTTTTAAACCTAGCTGATTTCTGGATTTATCTCCTGATAAGGGTCCCTGTTTGACAGGTAGACTCGTATCTATTTTTAGGGTTCCGTAGTCAACTAGGAACCCTTATAGTTTCGCCATGTCTGCCCGTCCGTCCGTCCGTCCGTCCGTCCGCGGATAATCTCAGTGACCGTTAGCACTAGAAAGCTGAAATTTGGTACTAATATGTATATCAATCACGCCGACAAAGTGGTAAAATAAAAAGTGGACATTTTTTTTTTATTAGGGTACCTCCCCTATACGTAAAGTGGGGAGTGATTTTTTTTTTCATTTCAACCCTAACGTGTGATATATTGTTGGATAGGTATTTAATAATGAATAGGGGTTTACTAAAATCATTTTTCGATAATGTAAATATTTTCGGAAATAATCGCCCCAGAAGTAAAAAAATATGCGTCCCCCCCCCTCTAACTTTTGAACCATAAGTTTTAAAAATATGAAAAAAATCTCAAAAGTAGATCTTTATAAAAACTTTCTAGGAAAATTATTTTGAACTTAATAGGATGAATAGTTTTTGACAAAAAATTACAAAATAATTTCCGAACTAAGTTTGTAATTTAACCGTATAAGCAGGTGTTTATTGTACCTGTAATTTCTAGAAAATAACAATGAAATAACGTGCTTTCAAATAAAGTAAAAACGGTGAAAATCGGTTCACGCAATAAAGAATTATTCCATAAAAATCATCTTCCATACTTTAAGCTCGCGCGCAATAGTTTACTTAATTTGCCGATAGATGTCGCTGTACGTGGAACTCTCATATCATATCCTACATGGCGGTGTTATTAACTCTTAAGTGGGGACACTTACTGTGACTGACGGAAAACTACGGAACCCTACATTGAGCGTGGCCCGACACGCTCTTGGCCAGTTTTTTTTGTACTATTTTTAGTAACGACGGAACTTCAAATAAATAATAATAATAATAAAATAACTTTATTAAACCAACAACAAATGGTACTAAAGGTAAGGTACAGTACTTTACTTATTAATTATTTAATTATTAAAAACATTTATTACAGTATAACTTACCATTAAAAATAAAACTACATATAAACTAAACTAATACTAAAATCTAAAACATACTTACAAATAAAAAATGGGCTCCAAGTCGGATCCGACCGGTAGGGTGCCCAGAAGGCTGGCGGCATTGCCGCGTTGGACGGCAATACCGATGCGCTGGGCAAAGTATGCCCCCAGCCTTCTGGTCACCCGTCGCATTAATAAGGCGCTTGGCTAGCTCCTTATATATTTTGTGGGCTCCTGGTCCCCACGGCCCAAGCGTCTCCACCCCAAACGGCTCAAACATGGAACCACTGTCAATGTCTACATACTTGCGCCGCTTGAGGTGTTCGGCAGCGTCGGCGGCAGCCCCGGCCCTGGCTGATGTCCGTGGAAGGTGGGACGGTGCGAGGGTATCGACGCATGTGGCATCCCAAACCAAGGGCCGTCCCAACTTCCAGGGAACCAGGGTCATGCCATCTGGCCTTTTACCATCGTCACGCGCTAGACCCGTCGGTTCTAGAACCGACGGCGCTCCGGCGGTGACGAGGGCTCGGCGCAAGATGTAATTAACACTGGCATGGCGCGACATACGGCCGGCGCTTCTAGAGCATGATAGACCGTGGAGACCAAACCTCGTTACACTAGCGCCGCAGTGGCACTGATGTGGATCCACACATGCCGCCCCCAGGCGTAGCGACACAGCAAATCTAAATGAGTGGCTCGTGAGAAGTGTGCCAAGATTCCGTGAAGGAAGCGCTTGCAGCCATGAGCCTGACTCCCATTTCGTTCCAGCAAGGAGACGAGCTCGCTCTGCGGGGCTGGTGGCCGTTTCGTATAGATTGTCACGTACCAGCGCGCAGAGCGGCTCGTCCCATTGGTGTTGCGAATGGCGCATCTCGGGCAGGTCTTTTCTAGGGCAAGCGGCTTTCCAAGACTCGACAGCTTCTGATAAAAAAGGTATGTCCGAAATAATGGGGTTAAGTTTTAGAATTTTTGAGAACAGTGTTTGAACGCTATGACCTGAAGAAAAGAAGGCGGGTAAGGCGATGCTGGCAATTTGGCGGGTTCCAATGCCACCGTGTCTGATGGGCAAAGTGGCTTGGGTCCACTGACGGTTGTCTAAATATATATTGAAAACTGAGCAAACTGTGTTTTTTATAATTTCGTCAAGTTTTGCCAAAAGGTTTGGATTCTTCCACAGATGACTGCATCTAAGGGCATAGGTAAATTTGGGGACAAATAAGCAAAATTTGATAATTGTGTAGGCCGTATGAGGGTTAATTTGTAGCAAGCGGTCCGAAAAACAACTAAAATTTTGATGCTTATCGTTGATGTACCCTGGAAAGGCTTCGTCGAGGATGGGTGAACCCAAAAGATACAGTGTGCTTGAGTCTAAAACCTTGATGTCCGGTGCAAAGCTATGGAATTTGGCAAGAGCTGTGTCTTTTTGTGTGTAGTTATCTGAAAAATATATTTCACATTTAGAAAAATTTAAACTTAAACCTATTTGCGAAAATTCCGTTACGAGAGTTTCTAAATCTGCAACAACCTCTTCGACGTTGCCTCCCAGGGTACCATCGTCGAGGTACCAGACGTTAAATTTTGAATTTAAGCGTTGAATGATTGGTTGGATGACCAAACCAAAGATAGCTGGTCCGAGAGGGTCGCCTTGCTGACATCCGACAGACGATATTAAGGGGTTATTTTTGAAAAGTAATTTAGAGGGACTGCTGTAACACTGCCAAATGAACCTAAAAAGCTCCGGAACTTTACTGACTTGAGTCAGCAAGGCGCCCCGGTCGACTGAATTGAAGGCATTACGTACGTCTACCTTCAGTAATACCTCGCCTTCTTTTCTTTTAACGAAGGCACGTAAGGAGTGTACCGCCGCTTCACATCCATCTTTGGAGCCGAAACCTAGCTGAACTGGTTGGAAGTAATTTTTAAGCGTGTCCGATACCGCTTTACAGCAGGTTTTGGCGGCCAAGCGGCGGTAGGTTGTGCCTACTGCTATGGGCCTGATCCCGCCGTCCTTCTTTGCTAGCGCACATAGGTTGGCTCCGTAGAGGATATTTGTGACATCCGGGTTAACCCTCCCGAAAAGCATATGGTTAATCAATGAAGTTAATTATTTTAAAAGCGCCTCGCCAGCTTCGCCACAGGAGTGTCCAAGAAGGTCTTTAAGGTGCTGTGGCGACAGTCCATCGAGGCCACCAGCTGAACCATTTGGAAACGAGCAGATGGCTCCGAACAACTCCTCGGGTGTTACTTGGAGGCATGGGTCCGAGGGGCCGGGGGGATCAGGTAGGGTGGTGTTGGTGTCGGGGTTCGGGTGCTTGCTGAGAAGAGATGCTAATGTATCAGAAGTGTCAGGGGCAATCGCGTCGCTAGAAAATAGAAGGCGTGCGGCTCCTTTTATATTACCTTCCCCTATTTTAGTTTCAACATGTCGGCTGAAGGAAAAGCTTTGTTTAAAAGCAGGCCTCGTTAAGTTGGTAATGACATGTGGATTAGCACAATTTTGTTTAATCCTGGCTGTCAGTGAAACATCTCTTTGCACTTCTGCTTTGACATGAAGAACCCTATAGGGGAAAGTAAGAAGGTTCTCCCAGGCTTCCAGTGAGTTTTGATTCACGGCTGCTTTCACATCAGCGGTCAGTTTCTGAGCTACCGGGATACGCGCACTGCGGGGAATTCGTTTTACTATAGGGATAGAATGTTTTAAGGTGCTTAGCGTTTCAGAAAAGAAGGGTGTATTAATATTTGACGAATTGGGATTTCTAGGTGCCGACAATGGGTTAACGGGTGGCGTGGACTCGGCAGGGCGATTATTGTGAATCTTACCAATATGTACGCTAAGTCCACGTTGCCCCTTGAAAGCACGGCCTGGTGGGCAGTGTGGGCACTGAACTAAGAGCGGAGCCGTAGTGGTGAGGGCGGCATTCAAAGTATTTCGTACATCCGGCATAGAAAACTTATTATATAAAAATAAAATGCTTAAACTAGAAAACACAATAGAAATTAAAACTAAAATAATAATAAAAAATTGCGGGTTTCACTTCAAATCACATGCAAAATGTAAAGGTTCAGTACAGCCGTCGCGAGGTTTGCTAGAAGCGAAAACACACTTAGGTCGCTGATGGAGCGATGCACTGGTTAGCGATGCAACACACGGGAATTCAATAACTTGCAATTTCTTCATAAATAGAAGAAATAATACTTTCCTTGTGTATATTTTTATCTTTGACGGCAGTTGTCAAATTCGGGTACGGGTCCTAGAGTTGCGTTCTCGGGCTTGCGCGGAGGATTCATTTATTGTGCGTTGTATTTTCACGAAAGCCCACGCAGGAAATCCATTGATATGTTTAAAAACTGGGTATAGCTGCTTTAAATTGAAATAAAAATTTTAGATGAATTTTGGAAATCGGTTTGCCGTTGCTAGGCAGATGACACATATTTTAATATGTCATTAATTATTTAAGTTGAAAGTTACTATATTTGAGTGTGACAATGCCCATCACTCCCCGTACTAGTTAAAAACTGTACTTATTACTAAACTGTACTGTAGTTAAAGATTTTTTTTAAAATTAAATTTAAACTGTTTATTTCAACTTCACCTATTTATAAAGTTAAGCGCTTCTTTTAATTTTCTTTTAAAATATTTTAATTTTTTATACGTATTTCTTTAGGACCACGGTGACAATGTCGTCCTCGAAACGTCGAAGATATAATTTTAAAATTATATACTTACGCGGTTAAGTCCCGTTACTACAAATACATAAAGCCATTGAGATAAATAGATATGTGTAAAAAAAACCGGCCAAGTGCGTGTCGGACCACGCATAATGTAGGGTTCCGTAGCTTCAATGGAATAAGAACCAGACTAATGCCAAAAGGTCGTACCTGATGCCTATAACTCAAAAATTGTTAAACCGATAATGTTCAAAACAATTTTGGTAGAAAGTATATAGTAGGTAAGTATAACGCGCATTTTCTCAAATTTTTTCACATATTTTGGACTTACGGTTCAAAAGTTACAGGGCACTTTCGAAGCGATTAATTCTGAAACTATTCACTTAATCACAAAATGTTCATCGAAACCTCAATGTTATTTTTAAAGACCTATCGATTGATGTGAAACGTGTTGATATTTGGTAAAAACATTTTTTTTTAATTTTGGTACATGTATTTATTTATTTAAATTTTATTGCACAATAATACAAAGTACAAAGGGCGGACTTAATGCCAGAGGGCATTCTCTACCAGTCAACCATCAGGCCAAACAGATAAAAACAATAGTGCGGGGAACGGGTTGCAAACAGAAAACTTCAATCCAAAATTACATTACGTACAACTAAATATAAATTTATTCTACATAAATACAATTAATACAAACGAAACATCAGTAAAATAGTAGAAAATAAGGTAGCCGATGGGGATATTAGGGGTGCCGCCCGCATCATTTTTTATAGCGACACAGTAGCTTCTGAAAACTCAAATACACTTTCGGCCCTTACTAATAAGCACCCACTTCCAGCAGCAAACTTCGTCCTGCCCGGCCCTCCACTAACCACTGACGCGCCGCTTATGGCTACACCGGAAGATGTTTTGGGGGCCGTCATGTCGTTCCCAAACGGCTCAGCTGGCGGCATAGATGGCCTTACACCACAACACCTCAAAGACCTTTTAAGCAGCGACTGCAACGGAATGCGTGACGAGCTCCTAAAGCATCTAACCGCATTGGTGAACCTGATGCTGGCAGGTGAAGTACCCACAGACGTTATTGATATACTGTATGGCGCAAATTTATGCGCGCTAGTAAAAAAAGACGGCGGCATACGACCGATCGCCGTTGGCACCACTTTGCGTCGTCTCACGGCTAAAGTAGCCTGCCGAGCCGTCCGACAAAAATTAACCCAAGAATTTAGACCTCTCCAACTGGGCTTTGGCTCAAAAAGTGGCTGCGAAGCCGCCGTCCACGCTGTGCGTACATTTGTGGAACGTCGGGCTGGCGAGGTGCTGCTGAAAGTTGATGTGACGAATGCCTTCAACTCTGTAGATCGAGGCACCCTGTTGACCCAAATAAAACAAAAGATCCCCGAAACCTATCATTTTTTATGGCAATGTTACAGCTCCCCGACAAAACTTGTATATAAATCGAACCTTTTGGCCTCCTCTGTTGGGTGTCAGCAGGGTGATCCCTTAGGCCCAGCCATCTTTAGCCTTGCCATCCATCCATTCATACAATATCTAAATTCGAAATTAAATGTCTGGTACCTAGACGATGGTACACTAGGTGGTGACGCAGATACAGTCTTAGACGATCTACAAAAACTATCAGCTAATCTAAAGACTATTGGTTTATCTCTCAATTATTCTAAGTGCGAACTATTTGTTTCCGATTCTTCTACTGATAAAGACCGAATAATACAAAATTTCAAAAATATAGCCCCTGGAATAAAAATAGTCAACGAAAACCTGCTTCACCTCCTTGGCTGCCCCATTTTGGACCAATCCTTCGACAAATACATCCACGATAAAATTCAAAATTTTAAATGTGTTTCCGACCGTCTATTAAACATCAACATGCATACCGCCTACACAATCATTCGACACTGTCTTTTCGTTCCTAAATTTACATATGTTCTTCGTGGTAGCCATCTCTGGAAGCACCCGTCCCTACTCTTAAAACTAGATTCCCTTATTCAAGAAACTCTATCATCAGTCCTTAACATACCTTTTGACGAGAGATCCTGGACCCAGGCCACTTTACCTATTCGGTACGGTGGCCTGGGGATCAGCAAAATTTCCAGTGTTTCACTGCCTGCCTTCTTGGCGTCAGTGCATAGCGCCCAGAACCTAATAGAGAGTATCTTAAGCCTTTCTCTCGGGGCGATGGAAGCTGCTCATTGCACTGAGGCCAAGGATGTTTGGTCATTAACCTGTCCCAACACTGACCCGCCTGCCAATCCTTGTTCTCAGAGACAATGGGACGAGCCGCTCTGCCGACTAGTACGGAATAAACTAATTGATACGTCCACTGTGGAGTGGGAGTCGGGTCTGTGGCTACAGGCTCTACCTTCACCATCTATAGGCACTCTCCTTGATAATTCCACCTTTAGACTGGCGACTAGTTTGCGAATTGGGGCATCAACAAACGCCCCACATCGGTGCCAATGCGGTGCGATGGTTGACAACCTGTGTCACCATGGCCTCTCCTGCGGTAGAAGTACTGGGCGCATATCCCGTCATGCCAGTATAAACGATGTCATCCGAAGGGCCCTTGTCAGTGTCAAAGTTCCAGCCACCTTGGAACCCGTTGGCTTGGCAAGGGACGACGGCAAGAGGCCCGACGGCATGACGCTGGTGCCTTGGAGGATGGGACGGCCTCTGGTCTGGGACGCTACATGTGTAGACACTCTTGCCCCGTCCCATCTTCCAGGTACCAGTAAAAATGCTGGCAATGCCGCGTCCGCAGCAGAAGACCTCAAACGCCGCAAATACGCCACCCTCGGTAGTGGTTATACATTTGAGGCGTTTGGGGTCGAAACGTTGGGGCCATGGGGGCCGAGCGCGCGCCGCATCTACAAAGACTTAGCGGCGCGTTTAATTGAAACGACGGGTGACCAGAGGGCTGGCCAATACTTTGCACAACGTGTAAGCATCCGCTATACAACGTGGCAATGCGGCCAGCCTTCTGGGCACCCTGCCCATTGGCAGCGATTTGGAGGATATTTTTTATTTGTAGGTAGTCTCTAGTTTATAGTTATTTATAATATTTTATATTTTTTATTGTATTGTCACCTGTTAGTTCCTTTTTGTTTTAAAATTAATAAATATTGGATTAATATGTATGGAGCGCCCCCTTGAAAATATTTTTTTCTGCAATTACACTACATTAACTAAATAGCGGCATACAAACTACACCTTATGTCTAAATTATGTACGTCTTATAGTTTCCGAGTAAAATGGCTGTGACATACGGACGGACGGACAGACGGACATGACATTCTGGCTACGCAACCCTAAAAAACCCTAAAAAACCCTGTAAGACTCATATCTAGAATTAACTCGTCCATCTATACACTTTCAAGACTACAACAATGTATAGTTAAGTACATCTATATTTATTATTTATCCTTACTTCCCTACTTATGAGCCTGTTAAATATTTCATTACTCTTGAATTATGCGATCTCCAGACGTGCCAAAAAAATTCATTCTTATCCAGAAAGGTCAATTTTTAGAGATCTTTAGTCAAATCTGAATCGGACCATATACTAAATAGACGGGGAGCTAGCCACGTCAGATATGACACAATAACGAGCAACGAAACCCCATTAGTTCGTTTGCTATACTATGCTTATTTATAAATACTTAAAATATGAGGAATTTAGAAGAAATAATTTAATAAAATACTAGGAAAGTAAACACACATGAAACACAAGTTAGGTCATACATCTGGCAGCTTTTCATTAGTGGAAGTCAAAGAATGCATAACACTTCAAGAATACAAATCCTAGAGTTCTGGTTTTGATGTAATATTATGAGATTTTAATCTTTATAAATAATAATAAGATTATATCATTGCCAGAAGCTTCTGCTGGGAGAAAGTAGTGGCAAACGACGTATACCTAATGTAATTCATATTTTGTCGCCTAATGTTTTGGATTCCGCAATAATACGCAATGTTTTTTATTCTAATGTTAAAATATAGGCCCCATTCTCTATAAATGAGAGAATTTCGCTAGTTTTTACTTATGTTTGATTTTTGTTATGTATTTCACTCTGCCCTGCGTAGTAACGCTACTCGTTACGAGATGGCGCTGCAGCGCAATGTAATTTTCTCTTACTATTTTTGTATCTTTGGATTGCTCTCGTCCAGGTGGCGCTTCAGAGTTGGGCCTTAAAAAATTCTTGTACTGTGGCTGTCTATATATGTCTTTGGTATAACTTATTACTTTTACTGTTACATACTCTTTTTGGTTAGCCAGACGTGCCTTAGCGTGGCTGTTTTACACGTCATCTCTGTATCGCATTATCCATAAACAGGTTGGTTTCTCATAGGTCAATGAGGGCAGCTAACAGATCCCATTAAACTACACAAAATAGGTCAGATGAGACATCCCTAACTTTATAGTTTGAAAAAAAAAATACAGTCAGCGTAAAATTCTAAATACTATTGATGCTATTATAGTTAGAGAGCCCATGACACTGTACCTAGTTCGATAAGTCTCCTAGATGAGATATATGTAATTAGTCGCGTCTTTAATGGGGGAACACGAAATGCCGACGCTGCAATGCAAAAAAAGTGGTGGCGTATCTTAATTTAAAAAAAAAAACGGTTTTTAGTACGATAAGTCTCCTAGATTTCCTTTAAAAATATAAAATCATTTTAATAACGTACCATCTTGTTGCAGTTCAGGCGCTAAGTTTAGGTTATATAACATCTTGTTTTTGTTATAAAAAGATCAGGCGTTTTGTTTTTTCATACATCTACAATCTTTTGATGCTGCTGCCACTGACAAGGCCAGGCATGGGAGCTTGCAGCACCGCATTATCGTGTAGCCCTGCCCCTCCCCTGCTTCGAGAAACAAAGGAAATCTTGGAGTCTTATCGTACTAGAAACCGGATTTTTTATTTTTCTTAAAAAAAGATTTAAATACGCCACCACTTTTTTTGCATTGCAGCATCGGCATTTCGTGTTCCCCCATTAAAGATGCAACTAATTATATATATCTCATCTAGGAGACTTATCGAGCTAGGTTCAGTGTCGTGGGCTCTCTAACTATTATAAGGTGTAACAAAATTAGTGGTGATCCGTTTAAGGGTATAATTGGTATCGTATTTTTAATTATAAGATATTAGAAAAAAAAATTTCAAGCAAAAAAAGTGGTTTTATATGGAGTGTGGGCTGAGATGATGTGTGTGAAAAAAAATTTTCACCTCAGCAGCAGGAAGGAGGGTTCTTTGATACCTAAAAACAGTGAGCAAAACTCAATTTTGCTGCGAGCGTGAGACAAAATGACCTTGTTGACCTTGGAATTACAATGTCAATCCGCGCGCGAGGTCTAATACAAATTCGAAATACTCGGAAGCTATTCGTGTTGTCTTTTTCACGTCATTAGTAAATAGAGAGAGACAGAAATATTTTAAACGTCATTCAATCAAATTTAATTTAATTTTAATTCGTATTCTGAACTTTCGATTCGACCCCTGAAACAGAGTCAGAACGAAACGTTCCGAAATACGCAGAAGTACTAATTTGTAAATATAATTTAAGCAAATTTTAATTTTGAAATGTTTAACCATACAACACCTAAAATAATTTACGTTCTTTATTTCAATATCAAATAAGTATAAACGGAAAAATTACAACATTATCATGTGAAAAATATTATTACTTACAACAATCTTTCGTATTGTGATCAAACAGTAGTTACGGAACGCAAAGTTGACAAAAGTCAAAATGGCGGTATAGATATTTTAAAAATATTTAATTTATTTTGATTATTTTTTGCGTTATTAACTTATAATTGAGGTTTTTGAACTCAAATGTAAGAATATTATAATAAATACAAGTGAAAAAAGTGACGAAGAAGGATTAAGCATCACCCAGGTTGTATTTTTCCATGTCTTCTCACTGCTGAGGTGAAAAATAGTATGTTCAACATGAGAAGTTATTTACATCTTGTGCTTTTGAGTCCCTCTCTACGCTCAAGATTCTAAATTAGAATCTTTCGCTTGCTCAGGACTCAAAATTAGCACTCGAAATAAATATGAACTTTCTTCTCTTGTTGTACAAATATCTATTGCGTCAAAAATGTATTGTTCTTCTTTTTCTTAGTTTCTCACAATACGATACCAACTTATGCACTTAAAAGAATCATTTGTTACAGCTTATATATGTAATCGATCTTGTTTCTGAGAGGGATCAAAGTTCCTTTAAGTCCAACCCAATGTTTTCGAAGCCGTTACAATGGATTTTTTCATGACAATAAAAAGTCTTATTTAGGTACGTGTAAGAATCATAAAAGTATATGGAGACATCATAAGTGGTTGCCTAGAACTAACTTAAATTAAAAAAAAAAAAAAAAAACAATTTATCTTCAACTACCACGACCATTGACGGCGAATTAACCGTGAATTTATATTTTAGAACTGTGTTTTCTATTAGTGAATAGATAGGTTTTAATGGCCTCCTAGCCTAGTCGGTAGTGACCCTGCCTATGAAGCAGGAGGTCCCGGGTTCGAATCCTGGTCAGGGCATTTATTTGTGTGTTTATCACGGATATTTGTTCCTGAGTTATGGATGTTTTCTATGTATTTAAGTATTTATATGTAAATAAATAATAAATATTAAGGACAATCTTACACAAATCGACCTAGGCCCACAGTAAGCTCAATAAGTCTTGTGTTATGGGTACTGGACGACGATATATATAATAGATAAATATGGATAAATACTTAAATACATAGAAACATCCATAACTGAGGAACAAATATCTGTGATAAACGCACAAACAAATGCTCTGACCAGGATTCGAACCCGGAACCTCCTGCTTCGTAGGCAGGGTCACTACCGACTGGGCTAGGAGGCCGTTAAAATGTATATATCTATATGTATATATCTATTACATATATCGTCGTCTGGTACCCACAACACAAGCCTTATTGAGCTTACTGTGGGACTAGGTTGATTTGTGTAAGATTGTCCCATAATATTTATTTATTTTATTTATTTATACTATATGATAGGTATGTAAGTACCTAATAGAATTCATGTATAATTTGTATTTATTTATTTGTATACATAGTTAATATTATATTCAACCACGGAACCCATCCTTAGTTAATAAATAAGTACTTATAGCAACTTTTTTTATTCGTCTGCGCTAGAAGGTCGAGATTTTGCATGTATAATTTATCCAAAAAAGCCTTAACTTTCGTATGCATTCAGTCAAAAAAAGTCTTTATTCCTAAGGTCAGAGACGTCAAAAGCGCGTGCGATTTTGATTCCTATAGAATCTTTTTTTGAAATTATTATGTATTGATGTTTCCGTATGAGATTTGGGAATAAATTAGGTCAGAACAGGTCACTACGCAACAAAATGTGGCTTCCGGAGATCTTGTTGAATGAAAATTGTATAAAAATATTAAAGATATTTCAAAATTGGACAAAATGACAATTTCTGAACTGTTTAGGTTTACAAGCATGTAAACAACAAGTCGAATTAACTACTCAGCTTAAGGGTCCATTTACACATTGATTAGTGTTTTGGTTGGTATCGTATTGCGACCAAGAAAAAATAGGACAAAACATTTTTTTGACGCAAAACTTTTTTTTATTTGCGTGAATTTTTTTTCTTAGTTTTTCATAATTAGAATACCAATTACGGATCACCAGCATTTTTGATGCCCTAGATGATCTTAAATAGATCTCGAAAAACTTGAATATAACGAATTGAAAGACATAAAATTTAATCCTTACAAAAAACCGGATCGATTGATACCCGAATTAATAACACATTAGTCTTCTTGGGAATTATTTTAATTTAATAAAACACTCGTACTTTCACCTTAACGAACATCAATAAGAATCTTCGGAGAAATTATTAAATATATTTAGAACTATATTTACGCAGAAAATATTTGCGTGCTATCAAAAATGCATAATAATGATTAACGTACAATTTGCACATTTATCAGCGCAAACGAATTTCTACTCTATCCGTTTCAAAATTAGGTTGAAACTTAAATTTATGGACAGTTGCTACTTAAGTCTTTTTAACATACGATGATGCTTATAAGAATGATTGGTTGCTCAGTGAAATGTGAATCTTATTTCGATGTCCTCAAAGTTCAAAGTCGAGTAACAGCCTGCTGGTGTAAGTTAGCGTTGTATTTTGTTTTTAAATATTGCGAATAAATTGTATTTAGCATAAGTCAAGTGGCGCCAATGCGAGCGACCACTTATAAGAATAATTAAATGGGAATAAACGCGTCAAGCTACGCATATATTGTGATCAGGGGGGCGATTTTGGAGATTCGAGCACTCGAATTGAAGAAAATTAAACTCGAAAATAATCGCACACAAACGTTTGTCGCCATTATATTCCCATGAAATTGATAGTTTAATTAATCATGATTTTAAATAACTATCGCTGTTATTTTTAAACTATCATTTCATGGTTTTAGGCAGAGTTATAAATCACAGATTCGAGCGCTAGAATCCTAAAAATCACCCCCCAGGCCAAGGGGGGAGGGGTGAGGCAACAAACGCAACCGGAAAAAGGAACGATGACACATTGTAACAATTTTTATTTAAATGGATACAACTTTATTAAGATAGATTTATCTTAATAAAGTATTTTTTAAATCTATAGAAATGATTCCTGCAACATTCTAGGATAAAAAAAACGACGAAATTTGAAATACTATTATACTATGAATTCCACATTTTACTGAAAAATTAATTGTAAAGTATACATAGTTACATAAACGTAATATTTCCCGCACTTTTGAAATTTGAAAGCAGCCTAAAAGAGGGTGACGTCGTGACGTCACAACTCCATATCATGTTGTTTTAGCTGCAAGTGCGAATGTCAGACTTTGATCCATTTTTTTATACTATGGCGGTGGCAAACAAGCATTCGGCCTTCCTGATGGGAAGCAGCAAGCAGATACCGTAACCCATGGACGCCTGTTACTCCTAAGGTGTCACATGCGCATTGCCGACCCATTTCTTACCTTTGTACAGCTTTTACGCAATGGCTGGGGCCAACATTTGATGCTGACAACAAAAATAATCTCTATAGATTCTCATTCTTTCTCATATATGGTATCTATATACCATACTCTCTTTCTCTTCGTCTTAGCGTTTGTCCCAGCGTTTTGCTCTATTGAGCCTGGGGTCCGCTCGGCAACCTAATCCCTGGAATATATAGACTCATGCATAAAGGAAAAATCATCATGAGGAAAAGGCACAATTTTTTTATAAAAACGATTGAACTCGAAAAACAGGTCAAACAAGAACCAGACCACATTGACACGGTCCCAGTTTTTCCTGTTCCAAAAACTGATTTTTTCAGTTAATACATATCAGTAAAAATAGGTAAGCAGGCGAAGTGTTTAAAATTATCTTGACACAATTTTATTGTGAGAATAAGAGCGTGTAAGTCGTTGAGTGACTGACTGACTGACTGACTGACTGACTGACTGACTGACTGACTGACTGACTGACTGACTGACTGACTGACTGACTGACTGACTGACTGACTGACTGACTGACTGACTGACTGACTGACTGACTGACTGACTGACTGACTGACTGACTGACTGACTGACTGACTGACTGACTGACTGACTGACTGACTGACTGACTGACTGACTGACTGACTGACTGACTGACTGACTGACTGACTGACTGACTGACTGACTGACTGACTGACTGACTGACTGACTGACTGACTGACTGACTGACTGACTGACTGACTGACTGACTGACTGACTGACTGACTGACTGACTGACTGACTGACTGACTGACTGACTGACTGACTGACTGACTGACTGACTGACTGACTGACTGACTGACTGACTGACTGACTGACTGACTGACTGACTGACTGACTGACTGACTGACTGACTGACTGACTGACTGACTGACTGACTGACTGACTGACTGACTGACTGACTGACTGACTGACTGACTGACTGACTGACTGACTGACTGACTGACTGACTGACTGACTGACTGACTGACTGACTGACTGACTGACTGACTGACTGACTGACTGACTGACTGACTGACATTTCAACGCACAGCCCAAACCGCTGGTTCTAGAGATTCCAAATTTGGCATGTAGGTTCTTTATAAGGTCTAGGGGTGCACTAAGAAAGGATTTTTCAAAATTCACCCCCTAAGGGGGTAAAATGGGGGTCCAAAATTTGTATGGCGAATCAAGATTTGTTAGACTATTTTATTCGAAACTTCACATGAGTATTCCTAACAATAAATGAGTAACCACGTGTTTCAGGTTTTTTGAAAATTCAACTCCTAAAAGGGGCAAATGTGGTTTGAAAATCAACATGGGTATCGTATTCTTTTTGAGTACTTATAGTACGCGGGCGAAGCCGCGGGAAAAGGCTAGTTTTTCATAAAATCGATGTCTGAAAGCCAATCATATAAATTTTCGGGAACCTCTAAATAGGCTAAAGAGCCTATTTAGAGCCTACTGAATACTGAATTCGAGAAGGAACTTTGGAAAATCGCTCGTGACAGACGGACAGACAGAACGCACGAGTAAACCTTTTAAGGGCTTCATTTTTTATTTTTTGAAACACGGAATCCTACAAAATATTCTGTTTTTTATTATGGACGGTACCTTGGCCGATATTTTAGGAATTATTATAATTCAGCTATCATAAACAAAAATTAGCCGGGAGCCGAAAATTTGTCTATGGTGAATGATTTTTTCTACGGGGCGCATAGACAAAATTCAGTTGGAAGGTAGATTTCTACTCATGTCTATGATAGCTGAATAATAAATATATAAATAAATATTATCGGACAATCTTACACAAATCAACCTAGTCCCACAGTATAAGCTCAATAAGGCTTTTGTTGTGGGTACTACACTACGATATATATCATAGATAGATATAGATAAATACTTAGAAAACATCCATAACTCAGGAACAAATATTCGTGATAAACACACAAATAAATGCCCTGACCAGGATTCGAACCCGGGACCTCCTGCTTCACAGGCAGGGTCACTACCGACGAGCTAGCCTAGTCGGTAGTGACCCTGCCTATGAACAGGCCGTTAAAACTGAATACCACTCAAGTCTGTGTGGCGCCTTATAGGCGACATCCGGTGTTGCACATGTCATTGATACATAAGTAATAGACTATCAAATGCGGCCTCGGCGAAAGTAGACCAACATTATTGACTTAAAATAAAGAATAATTCATTCCTAATGCACACTCGAGCCTCATGGGGCTAGGGTTGCCATAAGGAAAAATAAAATGCTTTGCTGCTTTCAAATGGGCCTGGGCCGGACACGTTTGTTGCTGAGATGACGGAAGATGTAGCCAGCGTGTCCTGTTCTAGCATGGAGACCTCGTTCTACAAGACCAGATCACAGACCTCCAACCAGATGGGAGGACGATATTAAAAATATTGCGGGCCCACTCTGGAGGAGTGAAACCATGAATTGGGCTTCTTGGAGGAAAATTAGGAGTATGCCGAACAATGGGCATGCGCCCACTGCACTCGCTGAGGAAGAAGAAGAAGAAGATGGAAAAAATGAAATGTCCTCATAAAAATCCTGCCATTTTGTGTAACAAAGATTTGGCGTAACTTGAACTTTGTTTTTGTTCAGTTTTTAATATATACGCTTACATTTATCATTTCATTCATGAAAACTGTGTGAACTTTGTAATATCTATCATAATAATAATAACTTTTTTTTTTAATTTACAGTGGTAATTCCTAAAAATCCGGACACCTGCCAAGTCCGGCTGCAATCCGGACATATTCGGACAAATCTTGATGTATGGTAACCCTGCACGGGACCAACAATACATTTTGTATCACACTCGCTCGTAAAACGTGTTATTTCACGCAAATAAACCTTGCGCTAAACCACATTTTTCTCTCACGGGTTACATTAACAATGTAGTTCTTAATAACGCAGTTAATCGACCTTGAGTGCTATAACCCAAAAACAAATATAAAATCTAAACTAGCTTGTGTAGTTTGTAGTTTAACAATAATAAAAACTGTGTGAACTTTGTAATAAAAATAAAATAAAATAAAATAATATGTATCATAAATCATAAAAAACTATATATTTCTTAATTTCAGTGGTGATTTTTAAAAATCCGGACATCCGCAAAGTCCGGCTGCAATCCGGACAAAGGGTCGAAAATCCGGACATGTCCGGACAAATCTTGATGTATGGCGACCCTACATGGGACCAACAATACATTTTGTATCACTCTCGCTCGTAAAACGTGTTATTTCACGCAAATAAAGCGGCCGCTAAAGCACGTTTTACTCTCACGGGTTACAAAAACAATATTAATGTAGTTCTTAATAATAATAACATAGTTAATCGACCTTGAGTGCTATAACCCAAAAACAAATATAAAATCTCAACTAGCTTGTGTAGGAGCGGTTTAACAATATTGTGTTAAGCTAAGTATAATGCGTTTTGCAGACATACCTAAGTTGCGACATAAATGACACTTACCTATTTTATTTCATTTTCTGCCGGTTTAGGAATAATATCAACGGCTAATTTTGCCGGACATTTGATCCCAAAAGCCGGACGGCGCGTCATTTGCGGTGTTGCATACGCTACGCTGGTCTTGCGAATCGTGCCACTGGCGTGACTACCCGTAGCGTAAGTCAGACAAAAGCCGGACAGGCCGGACGAGGAATTATTTGGCCGGACACACCCGTAAAAAGCCAAACATGTCCGGCTAAAGCCGGACACCTGGCAACCCTATCAACGGCAACGTTGGCGAGTACGTCGATGTTTTTTAAAATTTTATACCACGACAGTGGCAAACAAGCATACGGCCCGCCTGATGATAAGCAGTTACCGTAGCCTATGGATGCCAGCAACTCCAGAGGTGTCAATGCGCGTGGCCGACCCTTTAAAAAAAGGAGGATTCACTGGGTTGAAGAGACTTCCATCATAAGGGTCTTGTTACATTGGTCATTTCGTTTGCAAGGAACTTGCGAGTTCTGAGTTCGAAGCGGACTACTAGTAACTTTGTTTTGCTCAAATACTGCCATATGATAATGGTGATCCTGATCAGTTACAAAGTCAGAAAAAGTGGTTCAGACTCGTCGGATTTCAGCCTGTATAGTTTGCCACCATCTTGGTATAGAAAGTACACTTACCGGCAATAGTATCTTCCTACACGAAGGCCGCAAAAACATGTGACAAGCTCTTATCTGTAGGGCCATAAGAGCGTGTCACATATTTTTCCGGTCTTCGTGTAGGAAGATACTATTGCCGGTGACTGTACCTATAAGTTATTCTGTGTCTAGAATAGATAGTATTCTGTATTCTGATACGTCATAGGCGACAACCTGTCCGTGCCAGGAGAGAAATAGGCCAAGTTCTATTTATAGACCATTCACAAATAACTCTACAAATCCTTATTTACATACTTGGACTTTGCACTAGTTTCTCTTTTAGGCTCCGTTACTGCTGCTTGGGATTTTTAATACCACATTGGCAAGCGGTTTCGGTAGCCTATGGACGCTACACCGCGTTCAACATCGGGTGATCGGGTGTAACATCCGCAATTCATCCATCGTCGGCCATGAAAATATACACTTTTAGGTATAACTAATGTAAAATAAAAATTTAGGATAACCCCCTAAATAGTTAAACCGTTTTTAGGATTCCGTACCTCTAAAGGAAAAAACGGAACCCATATAGGATCACTTTGTTGTCCGTCCGCCCGTCTGTCAAGACCCTTTTTCTCAGGAACGCGTGGAGGTATCAAGCTGAAATGTATATCAAATACTCAGGTCTACTGTCTCTTGGAGCTGTGAAAAAATCAAACTTCTAAGCCAACGCAATCAAAAGATATAGCCGTTTATGCCGCAAATTTTCGAAACTCGCAAGGGAATCAAAACCTACAGTGTACTTCCCGTGAACTCAGAATCTTGAAATGTGGTACGACGTAACGTCTTATAGCACCAATAAAAGTAAAAGTGCGAAAGCCGTAAATTTTTAGTTATATCATATAATAAAAATATTTTTAATAATTATAAAGTTACAACCCCTTTCCTCATGAACGCGTAGAGGTATTAAATTGAATTCATATCAAACCTACAGGTTTGTACGGAACCCTCGGTGCGCGAGTCCGACTCGCACTTGGCCGGTTGTTATAATGCATGTCTAAGATGACAATTACTCGCTATAGTTAAAGCAATGGCGCGTAGTTACAGTGTCCGAGAGGTAACCGGATGGCTCACGGTATTTAAACACGTAGGGGGTGTTGTGGAACCATCCTGTAAAACCCGAACTGAGCCACGTTGGACTTTGTTTTTCATCTCCCCTCTCACTTTTTTCCGGCTTCCAACTCTGAGAGATATTTATCCGACCAGCCGGAAATGTAAATTTGCATGCTCGTTCTTCATCACATAAATATACTGGAAATTGAAGGGGCAGGGGGGCGGGGAGGATAAAAAAACCGGCCAAGTGCGAGTCGGACTCGCGCACTGAGGGTTCCGTACAAACCTTCACAGCTTAAAGGTATTATAGACCCGAGTATTTGATATGAATTTTAATTTATTACCTCTACGCGTTTACGAGAAAAAAGGTAGTAAGTTTAAAATTTAAAAAAATATTTTTTTGTATGATTTTACTAAAAATGTCTACTTTTCGTAATTTTTCCTTTGTCTGTGCTATATGAAGTTTCTTCTTGCCAAGTTTCAAGTTTCTGAGTTTACGGGAAGTACCCTTCAGGTTTGGAGTTTCTTGCGAGTACTCAGTTTCAAAATATGCGACTTAAATTGCTATTTCTTTTGATTGCGTTGACATAAAAGTTTGGTTTTGCTACATCTGAAAGGTCCTATTGCCCTGAGTATTTGATATGAATTTCAATTTAATACCTCTACGCGTTTACGAGGAAAAAGGTAGTAAGTTTGAATTTTTTTTTGTATTATTTTACTAATAATGTCTACTTTTTGTAATTTCTCCATTGTCTATGCTATATGACGTTGCTTTGTGCCAAATTTCAAGTTTTTGAGTTCACGGGAAGTACCCCGTAGGTTTAACGAGTGCCGAAAAACTCTAAAATTTGCAGCATAAACGACTGTATCTTTTGATTGCGTTGGCTTTTAACAGCTCCAAGCTCCAAGGGACTATAGACCTAAGTATTTGATATAAATTTCAGCTTGATACCTCCACGCGTTCCTGAGAAAAATGGTCTTGTCAGACAGACAGACAGACAGACGGACAACAAAGTGATCCTATAAGGGTTCCGTTTTTTCCTTTCGAGGTACGGAACCCTAAAAACAAAGTCCAACGTGGGTCAGTTTGGGTTGCACAGGGTCGTTCCACAGTACGTAGGGAGCTTAAATACCGCGAGCCATCCGGTTGAATTACTCATAGTTCTGAGAAGATGTGAAAAAATAGGGGAAAACAGAATTACACAATAGACATTTCGACAGTCACACACGAACGGATTCTATAGATGAATGCAGGATCATTCAAGATCGTATAGCAAGGGAACAAGGCATACTTACCCTATATACCCTAATGACGTTGGTAATTTTTTTTAAATGACCAATATTGTTTTTTTTTTATTCTGATTTAAATTAGAAAAAGAAAATGCATACAATTTGGTAATCCTACTCAATGTAACGTCTTATCACTAAATACAGCATAGTCAAAAGTCATAAGGGTTAACCATGATTTTCTTAGTTTAAGATTAATTTTATGTGAAAAACAAGAAAAATTAAATTAATTCCGTTTTGCGCTGGTAGCCTGGCTTGCGTCATACCTGGCTTGCCTTCCAAGATTCTACCTAAACAACATACTGACTATAACACTAAGAGTTAAACAAAAGCTTCTAAAATCTCTATGACAAGCTTTGGTAGAGTCCAACCGATCACTCGACACCGACTTTCCAAGCGGATTTTGTTTTTTGCAATTAGTCTGAAAAGCATAACCACACCCAAAACCACAGGCAAATAGCACTAGACCCTACTCATAGACCTTCATAGTGTTGTGTAAGATGGTGAGTAAGGTTGCCAAAGAGCTCAAAGAGAACCCAGTGTGTTGACGACGAAGGACCCTCTTGTTCCTTTAGCCGTCAACACAGTGAATCCTCCTTTTTGTAAAGGGTCGGGAACACGCATGTGACACCTCTGGAGTTGCAGGCGTCCCTAGGCTACGGTAGCCGTTTACCATCAGGCGTGCCGTGTGCTTGTTTGCCATCGTCGTTGTATAAAAATAAAAATTACTAAAAAATGCTGTTTAAAATCACAATGAAAATTTTAACCATAAAAAATAATTCAGCCTCAAATATAATGCAAAAGCATTCAAGTGCGAAACTATTGAAAGTTGACAGACAGTTACTTACTTTAATTATGTTTACAGTAGACTCATAATTAGTTTGCATGTTTTTAAAGTGGGGCATTGCACTGATACAATAGATTGTTATTAAATCAAATACAAACATTGAAAACATTGAAAAAATAATCAACCCAACAGGACTTGAACCTGCATCGATACGCCTTGCCGGGGCTCGATCGCTTTACCAATTAAGCTATGGGTCAAGTTACTAAGTTGACGAAATTTTCAATGCCTTCAATCATCTTTTTGCATTTATTTAACGACATTAAAATCTCGACAGTGCAGATTTAGCGTAGTCGCAATCTAGCTAACATCATCATCCTCTTAGCATTTGACACAGCTTTTGCCAGCGGCTCAATTCAGCCAGGGGTTCGCTTGGCAACATAATCCCACGAAATGGTGGAGGCACAATTTTAAAGAATGCGACTGTAATCTGACCTTCCAACCTAGAGGGAAAACTAGGCCTTTAACTAGGCCCGGTTTCCTCACGATGTTTTCCTTCGCCGAAAAGACTGGTTAACATAAAAATTTAATGATATTTCTTTCGTACATAGGTTCCGAAAAACTCAGTGGTATTGAACCTGAGACCTCCGGATTGAAAGTCGGACGTCTTACCGCCATGCTACCAGCGCTTCTTCATTCTACAGTTCTACAGGGCCCCAATTCGACATGGCATAACTGACAGTAGGTAGCGAGATAACTATGAGATCACACTTTTGTGACGGTTGAAATTTGGGGTGGAATCACTCAAGAGTGACATCTAAAATGGTGGCCATAGCCATAGACAAAACGCTCTAGCGAGATCTACTAACAGATTGACAGTTAGGTGTGGACAGATGGATTTCACTCTATCACCTGGCGAGACAAGTGTGAGAGCCACGTCTCGCAGTTTGGCATGTCGAATCGTGGCCCAGACTCGGCACTCTCAGCAGCTCTTCTTCGCACTCTCTCTAATAAAACGATTGATTCATCATTCTTGTGGAATGTAGGTATAAGTAATATAATCTATTATTGTTATTATTAGTAGGTACATATAAGGAGAGGCATGTAATATGACTCTCCTCCATATTAGGTTAGGAATGTAATCCATATATGGAGAGTCATGTAAGATGACTCTCCTCTATATAAGGAATGGAGGTCAAACCATATGACACCTTCCACGTGTAGCCATCCCCACTCAAACACGTGTAATCTAGATTCATAAGTATATATATATATCCTAGTTTTAATGAATAAATGTTCTTTCTGACCAGCCCATTCCGTGGGTTAACGAGGTCAAATATCTAGGCGTCACTCTCGACCGTCGTATGACTTTCAAAAGCCACATCCGTAGGGTACGCAACAGAGCGCTGTTCGTATTAGGAAGGCTAGGGCCGATGATTAACAAGTTTAGTAAAATGTCACTTAGAAATAAGCTGACACTCTACAAGACTGGTGTTCGTCCAATCATGGCATACTCAAGTGTGGTTTTTACCCCACGTGGGTATGTCAAGTCTCGAGCCGCTTCAGATCGTACAGAATCGTTTCCTCCGTAGGGCGACTGGTGCCCCGTGGTACCAGACGACCCTCAGTTTCCACCATGACGCGGGGCTTGACTCCCTTTATGGTTTCTTTAAGCAGACTGCCCGGCGTTATTTTGACAACGCTCCGCACAGTAGTAATCCGTTAGTTAGGAAGGCTGCGAACTACATTCCCAACCCTCCCCCCCCGACTCTTAACACGGAAGTCACTGATTAGGGGCCGCTCGGTTCGGCGGCCTAGACACTACGTCACGGACCAGGACGACGCACTCACAGCGGCCATTCATAAGAAATGGAACGCTGTGAGTGCGCCCTCCCCCACATGTACACTGCGGCGCCCCCGCCGGCGGGGTTGCCCACCTCGGAACAGTCGCGACCACATCGACACGTTCAGTCCGTTATCCCACCGGTACCGCCGCATACCGGTTAGAGTCACCCCGACAGTCGTCGGGCCTAGCTGAGTTTCTTGCTGGAGTCTTCTCAGCTAGGCTAGGAGTAGCGAACCAGCGACAAAACTCCCACTAGCTCGATCCCCCCCCACTCACCCAGATCAGGTTGAACTCGCTTCAACTGATCTCGCTGGAAGCGCAAGCTCGGTAGGAGCATTCCAGCGTAGCAAACACGTCATGTCTGGTCGCGGAAGGGTCCTGGATTTTCCCCCGGCAACCATCCCACCAAACAGTCCGCGCTCCAGAAGCATAAAGCCCAATTCAGGTTTCAAAAAAAAAAAAAATGTTCAGTATTTAACCGACAGTCCTGTGTTTCACTACTGTCCCTGGTCCCATCCTTATATGGCGACCCTGCCAGTGCCGTATTAGGAACACATTCTTTCATCTCGGGTATCCGGCCGCCGCTGCCAAATAGGGCGGGATGGGTGATCTGCCTAAGGTATTTCAACACCTGTTTAAACAAAAGGATTGAGCGACGGGCCCAAGGCGAACTGATCAAGGGCAGGATCTTGCAAGTTTAACTATGGAAAGATACATTCGGGAGATATTTAGCCACTTGATACTGTACTGTCAAGCAAGGGGGGTGCAGTTTGTGGAACCCCGGGTGGAAATACATGAAAATAGAGAAGTCGTGAGGGCGTGCATCGAGGGGAGGGGGGAATTCAATAGTCCTCGTGATATCAAAATCACGGGGGGAATTTTTACGGTTTTTAAAAAAGAAGTAAACGGTACACTTTTTTTCTGACAATTGCCAGTTTACAAGATTTCGGTACTAGAAGAGAGAAAAAGATTAAAAATGATTAATTCTGAATTTATTTTGTACTAAGCAGAAACGTCTGCAAGCGAAATTTCAATTTTATAATTGAAAGAAAAATGGAAAAATTCATCGCGTCGAGGAAGATTCGAACTTGCGACCGCTCTGACCAACTGAGCCACCGACGCTTACTCAACCGCGGTGAATCTTTCCATCAGTTCCTTCATTGCTTACGTCAGATTGTTCCGAAAGGTCGCAACTTCGAATCTTGCTCGACTCGATGAATTTTCCAATTTTTCTTTCTATTATAAAATTGATTAATTCTGGTTTAAAAAACCCATAGCAACGCGTTGAATTAAGACTATTGTAAATCACATTTATGTTATACTGTTTGCCAGTGCGCGCGTCATTGTATTGAATTGCAAATGGCGGCGGACAAAAACTGACAGCCATCTTGCGCACGTGGTGGCAGCGGCACGAAATGTTTATGCGACTACTTGAATATTTGCCTGGACGTATGGTAAATGAGCATGAGAAGTGGTATGTTTGGTCAAATCTGTAGACGGAATGAATAATAGTACTATGTACAGCATACTGACAGAGTGAGAAGTCTGTTTAGTACAATTAATTGGAATTCTTCATTTTTACCTCCCATTTCACACTAGACCAATTTAAGATATCAATTTGGTTTTTCGTAGCGTATAACAGCTTAGTAATTATCTTCTTCTTCTACCTAGCGTTATCCCGGCTATTGCCAGGGTCCGCTTTCCTGCTCGCTTTCCTCCACTTTGCGCGGTCCTGGGCGTCTTCTTTTACGAGCCCGTTTTCGCTCATGTCGGCCTCCACGACATTCAGCCATCGCTTCTTTGGTCTTCCGCGACCGCGTCGAGGGCCATCCAGGGCTAGATAAAGGCATATGTTCCCTATCTATGTAGTCTGGTGGCCTGCGAGAGACGTGACCGAACCAACGAAGACGACATTCTTGGAGCTTAGTTATTGTTATAACTAAAATTAAAATCCAGATACAGCGTCTAGGAAGTTACAGTTTCACCCTGAATAAAGATGATATTAAAAAACCATGCTTAGTGAATGTTCCTGTCGCGCCAAGATTTACCCCAAAAACAATATTCAAATTATTTTGTAAAGCGAAAAGAAATAAATATATGTACCTAACGCTTAATTAAATATAGCAAAGGTAGAAAATATCAGTGTCGCTTCTAGTCCAAACTATAATTTGATCGAAATAAGAGAAGCCAAAATGCTTATGTGGGGACCCTCGCGTCCTATAATTTCACTTGCACTAAGTTCGTTTGCCATAATTAGCAAGACATAATTTAAAAAAAAAACATTTATTTCAGTTCACCTATCGGATTAGCTAGTAGGATCACAAAACAAAACAAAATAATGTGTAGTCTAATATAACATAACACATAACCAATAAAAGTATGTTTTCGATGTTCAGCCTTTTTGAATATTGTGAAGAAAAATTGCCATTCGACAGAGTCAAGATAGGTGCGACGACGAGCGAAGTGAGGAGATGCGCATTCGCATTAGGATATAGTACGATTTTTTTTAAGATGTCCGTAGAATTCCTTAGTAAGATTCCGACATCTTAAAAAATTACCACTATAACTGCGGACGATCAGTGCGCGAAGCTGAGCGAGTGAAGCAAGAAAATTATGGCAAATGATGTTTAAGAATATTGAAATTGTATGGCAAATAATATAGGGTATATGAAATTATAGCAAATTAGATTAGTGCAAATATATTTAATATGGAATTCAATAGTAATCCGCTTATATGAGTAATCGTTCTGTACGTTTTTATTTATTTTAAAAGATTAGTCCTATTAGGTTATTTTATTATTTCATATTTGTCTTATTTTTTATAATCTAGTTGGAAATAGTATCACTTATTTATCCGTCGTAGCAGCCGTTTCTGTTTACAATTTTTCTGCTTACAAATTTGACGACGTAGCGTACTTCTGACATTGAGTTTTTTCAGGATGTTTACTAAAGTTTTACCTATCCAGACATGGAGTAAAAAAGGCAAACAAAGGTCAACCATGTTTTGCGGAAATATCCGAATGGACTGATTAATTTGGCGAAATATTAGTACAAAACTGATCGTACAGCTTGATCTCGAAATGGTTTTAGAAATATACATTTTCAAAATTTTGCAAACCCAATTACACTATAAAATATACCGGTTTCACTCACACCTTTTAAGTCACTTTGCCCGACATTTTTCGGAGAGCTTAGGCCCAGAGCCGGATTATCCATAGGCAGAGTAGGGCATCGGCCAGGAGCCCCGCGAGCACAGAAAAAAATGAAAATCTTTCATAGAGTGACGATGAAATTGGAAAACTTGTATATATCGGCTAGGGGCCCCGCGTGGGCAAACAAGATATTGAAAATGTTTCATAGATTTAAATATACCTTACTGACTGTCTGAATCTATAACACATTTTTTTTCGTCGTTTAATTTTTACTAAAAAGGGGCCCCAAAAATTGCATTGCCTAGGGGCCCCGAAGTGCTTAATCCGGCCCTGAGCTTAGCTCTCCATTTTCAAGCACTAAGAGTGCTACTTGAACCGGTCCGTAGCTCGCTACTGCGAGGCGTTTGTGCAGCAACGCGCGCTAGTAGTTAAAGCCCTGTTACATTTGTCCTAGTTACCTTACTAAATGATTTAGAAACTACATTAAGTCAAGTCTAACCGCATTTAGCAAGTAAATTTACAATGAAAAAAAGTTAGAATACTAATTAGGATGCTAATGCACTAATGAAAGTAAAGTGTTATACTAGTAGGGCTTTTAGTTACCGAACAACCCGAGTACCTATTGTAATATACATTATAACCGGCAACACAGGCGTCGAAGTCGGCCCAACAAAATCATCCGAGGGACGGATCCTACCTTATTTTTGGCCATTACGTATGGTATTTTCTGCCGTCCTTTCCTAAATTTTTTTTTTTTGACGGAGTGGGGAATGCCTTTACGCATCGTCTCCCAGGCCCCGAGAAGGCCTATTTGGGAGGTATGTGGGACTCGCCGCTCATGACCCCTCTCCTAGCGAGAGGGGAAGAGTTGGCCCTACCCACTAAACCCCACTCCGGCGTTTCACCCTCTGTGCTGTTAATAAGGGCGCCATGGGTTCGAATGACATGCTACCTTGGAAATCCTTTCCTAAATCGGATCCAATCGGATATATATGTAATAGGCCCTTATATCATTCCTGAGTACGGGCAAGGGTGTCCAACATGTGTCCAACTCCACGAAGTGACAGCTACTAGAACAAGGCTCTTGTTCTAGTAGATGTCACTGAACCTAGTTCGATAAGTCTCCTAGATGAGATATGTATAATTAGACGTCTTTAATGGGGGAACACGAAATACCGATGCTGCAATGAAAAAAAAGTGGCGGCGTATTTTAATTTATTTTTTAAATAAAAAATCCAGATTCTAGTATAATAAGCCTTCTATATTTCCTTTGTTCCTCGAAGCAGGGGAGGGGTAGGGCTACACGATAATGCGGTGCTGCAAGCCCCCGTGCGTGGCCTTGTCAGTGGCAGCAGCATCAAAAGATTGTAGATGTATGCCAAAACAAAGCGCCTGATCTTTTAAAATATAACATCATTTTAATAACGTAACATCTTGTTGCAGCTCAGGCGCTAGGTTTAGGTGTTGTTGTTAGTATGTTATTCAATCAAATACAAACACTGAAAACATTGAAAAAAAAAATGTTTCAATGTTTTCAGTGTTTGTATTTGATTGAATAACATACTATTGTATGAGTGGAATGCCCCACTTTAAAAACCAAGTAAAATAATTATGTTGTTGTTAGATTGGGCAAATTAAGTAATAACGGACACTAACTAATCTAGTTTTGTGTCAAAATTACTGAAGGATTAGGTAGATTGAGGCAGATTGGGGCAGGTCCAGCAATCAAACTAATCGCGTACTTGTCAACCCTAGAAAGTCGAAAGGCAAAATTATATGCAGACGTCATGTGTCAAAGTTCTATCAAACACTGATTTTGTAGCGAAGATAACCTTCTATATGAAATACTATTATATTATTCTGTTGTGGCAACTATAGTGGCAGCAAAAACGCTAGGAGGGTGATAAAAAAATAATTTTAATTTTTTTCTCTCTTCTAGTACGTACGGAAATCTTGTAAATTAGCAATTTTCAGAAAAGCATTAGCGTTTACTTTTTTTTAAACCATAAAAATTCCACTTGTGATTTTGAAATCACGAGGACTATCGATCTTAATAAGTAAAAAAGTGTACCGAAAATTTTTATAACTTTGTGACGCGTTTTTACGTACATTTTGTATGAACCTTTAGAAAACTGACAAATAAAATTAATGTACTACTTATAGAGAATTCGACAACTTTTTTCAAAAATGGCAGGCAGTGTTATTCTGAAAACCCTTCTTCTTCCTCCTCCTAGGTCCCCGCTTGGGGTCAGCTTGACAACCTAATCCCATGAATTGTCGTAGACACTAGATTTTACAAAAGCGACTGCCACCTGACCTTCCAACCCAGAGGGGAAACTAGGCCTTATCGAGGTTAGGTCCGGTTTCCTTACGATGTTTTCCTTCACCGAAAAGCGACTGGTAATTTTTTTATATTTTTTTATAGCCTATTTGGTGTCCCACTGCTGGGCAAAGGCCTCCCTCTTTTCCCCCATTCGACCCTGTTGGTTGACAAATTCGACCACTCTTTACAGAATGCGTCCAAGTCATCCCACCATCTCTTTTTTGGTTTGCCTCTGCCCCGGTAGCCATCCTGTGGGATCCAATCGGTAGCACGTTTGGCCCATCTTTCCGGATGCATGCGGCAAACGTGTCCTGCCCAGTCCCATTTTAGCTTGGCGGTCTTGACACCAACATCTACACTGTGAGTTCTGGAGCGCAGTTCCGTGTTTCTGATTCTATTAGTCCTGCGAACACCTAATATACTACTGGTAAATATCAAATAATATTCCGTACATAAGTTCCGAAAAACTCAGTGGTACGAGCCGGGGTTTGAACCCGAGACCTCCGGATTGAAAGTCGGACGCCTTACCGCCAGGCTATCAGCGCTCTCGAAAGCGCTCTTTCTTTTTCTGAAAAACCTTAAGTACTACTAAATAGTTTCTGCGTGAGCCCGACTCGCACCTGACCGTTTTAATAATCCATTGAAAAAAAAACACATGCAAGGTCACGTAGCATCAGCAATTTGTACAGACTTTTACAAATATACTGACGTATATTATTTTAAATGTAAATAAAATGAGTAGGTATTAAATTTTATTATTGAATTGTGTAAGACCCCCATACGTCGAAAGACGTCCACTGCTGAACATAGGCCTCCCCCAAAGAGTGCCACAATGACCGGTCCTGCGGCATCCATCCAGCGGACTCCCGCGACCTTTTCCAGGTCATCAGTCCACCTTGTGGGGGGTCTACCGACGCTGCGCCTTACGGTTCGTTGTCGCCACTCGAGAACTTTACGCCCCAACGGCCATCGGTTCTACGTGCAATGTGCCCCGCCCACTGCCACTTCAGTTTAGCAATTCGGAGGGCTATATCGGCTACTTTGGTTCTGTTGCGGATGGCCTCATTTCTGATGCGATCACGCAGAGAGACTCCAAGCATAGCCCTCTCCATTGCCCTTTGGGTGACTTTGAGGCCCATAGTAAGCGACCACGTTTATTCCATTCCACTTAATAATTATTAACTTAACTAACTTGACCTATCTACTTTATTACCCGTTAATAAGATACTCGCAACAGAAAAATGTCTTCAACTGACTTCAATATTTCGAAAAAGGAGGTTCTCAATTCGCCGGGATCTTTGTTTTTGCTTGTTTTTTGGGTTCCATAGCCAAAATGGCAAAAACGGAACCCTTATAGTTTCGTCATTTCCGTCTGTCCGTCCGTCCGTATGTCACAGCCGTTTTACTCGGAAACTATAAGGTAATAATAAATATGGTGTATTTTGTGTGCCGCTACTTAGTTTTGTAGTAAAATTGCTGAAAAAACAAATTTTTAGGGGGCACTGTACACATGTAACTTTTTGTCTGATTTTTTTCCCAAATATCAACATGTTACACATCAATCGATAGGTCTTTAAAATTGTTGATTTATTGTATATTTTCAGAAATAATCACCCCGTTTAAAAACTGTGTTACCCACTGTAACTTTTGAATCACAGATCCAAAAAAAAATTTAAAAAATGGAAAAAATATATCTTTGCATATTCTTGCAACGAAAAGTGTTTTGAACATTATCGGTTAAAGCGTTTTCGAGTTATCCCCAAAAAACCTTTTCCATAGGCAGATACGACCTTTTGATAATTATTTTTGCTTATTCCGTTGAAGGTACGGAACCACTACGGACTGACGTAAATTTGGGGTCAATCAAACTGGTTACTTTTTAACCAGTCTGCCGGGCACTTCCGGCCATGCAGGAATTGGCAGAGTAGGTTTTTCTGTACCTACATACAAATTGCTATTTGTTGCCACAAGCACTCTTTATATCAAATGACGTAGGTAAATAACATCCATTTTTTACACCGGAAGTGGTACTTTTTTTGTGATTTCGACCAATTCTAATTTTTTAAACTATTTTTTCGGAACTTAGCATCACTTTTATGAACATGTGCCATGGAGCATATCTATGTATCACGTAACGTAGCAGATCTTGCGGTCCTTGCCCGTACTATTAGTAACGTTTTTCTGATCTTTATGAAATTTGTTGGACATATAATTTGAGAATTAATTTTGTACTAAGCAAAAATGTCTGCAAGCGAAAATCTCAATTTTATAATTGGAAGAAAAATGTATTCCATTTTTTCCATTTTTTGCCAAACGAATAAATAAAATAAATTATAAAATTGATATAATTTGAGAGATCGTATATGAGCAGGATCGATCAAAGTGCTGTGGAGTGTGGAGCTAGAAGGCGAAAAATAATCTTCAAAAGGGTCTTGTTATATTGGTCAGTCGTTTGCAAGTAAATCGCGAGTTCTCAATTCGAGGCAGACTACTAGTTTAATATTGTGAGTATGTCTGAGTCTCACGTAATTTTTGTGTTTTTAGACCCTAACTGTAGAATATACACGGTATAACATGAAGAAACCGAATAATTTTAACAACGTATTCCTGATCATAATTGGAGACTAAAATGTCGTATAAACTTTTCTGGAATTCGCATAGTTTCAGAGTTACTACCAATTAAATAAAAAAAAACATTTCTTACTGTGACTCAGTGCAAAACGCTTTTTTGATGGCGATTTCACCCTTTATGGGGTCTAGTCTAGACATTCTTATTGACAGATATCAAAGTGCCAAGGAATAATTTACGTAAACTATTTTTTACAAAAAAATGTACTAATTTATTTTAATCGACAGTTTTCCAATAACATTTATATTTTTATGTTCAAAAGAATTTAAAAAATCTAAAAAAAAAGCAAAAAAAAATTATTTTTTTTTGCGAAATTGACCTATATTCATATAACATTTATTGGTACTCCTTATGACCTCAGGAATTAGTAGTTAAAATCTCTCGCAATGCTCTCGAGCACCGTGTATACAGGGTGTTTCCTCTAATAAGAGCAATAAATTAAAACGTAGATTCTACTCCTCAAACAATGAAACGTTTGTTCTACAATTTAAAAAAAATGAAGTTTTTATATTGTCTCTTTTTCATACATACTAAATAGTATTTTCAATGTACTATCGGGTTCAGAATTACATGGCCAATTTATGAATGAATTCATTGATAAATTAACCATGCAATTTTGAACCTGATGGTACGTTCAAATCCGTCTAATTGACATTGCTTGTCACTCTTGTCACCCAACAGAAATAATCAATTTCGCAATACATTGCGTGTTCGAATAAACTTTAAAGTGAAATAAAAATCAAATTATAAGTTATTTTTAAAAGTCGCTGAACTAATATTGTCCAGTTTGAGGAGTAGAATCTACGGTTTAATTTATTGCCCCTATTACAGGAAACACCCGGTATAACATTTTTTCCGGCTTTCTTGTAGAGGTCTACAAATTTTCCATAAAACCTGAAATGCTGTAACAAATTAGTGATGATCCATTTAAATGGCCTTAAGGGCATAATTGGAATCGTATTGCGACGAAGAAAAAGAAGGAAAAAAAATTTTGGACGCCATTTTTTTTATGGTACTACTTAAATTCGTAACTTGTAACTCGTCATCCAAGCCAGCCAACGTTTTTCACGCGTATACAAAATGGTTTCGTACGGGGGTAAGAAACAATTTTATATACTTACTTACTTTACTTTATCTGTGCTAGAAGACGTTGCTTCGTACCAAATTTCAAGATTCTGAGTTCACGGGAGTACCCTGTAGGTTTTGATTCCCTTGCGAGTTTCGAAAATTTGCGGAAATTTGCGGCATAAACGGCTGTATCTTTTGATTGCGTTGGCTTAGAAGTTTGATTTTTTCACAGCTTCAAGGAACAGTAGATCTGAGTATTTGATATAAATTTCAGCTTGATACCTCCACGCGTTCCTCAAAAAAGGGCCTTGACAGACGGACGGACAACAAAGTGATCCTATAAGGGTTCCGGTTTTTCCTTTCGAGGTACGGAACCCTAAAAAGTACGAACTGCAGTGCCCTTGGCACATTATTTCAAATCACTTTTGTCAGGGATTTAAGTGCCTTTCAAAATGAATATTAGCTTATTAATACCAAAGGTGCCATTCATTTATTACGTAACAAATTATTGCCACTTTTTGACCGGGAGGAGGTCAAAAAGTGGCAAAAATTGTGTTACATAATATACGTCCCCTACGTAAGAAAATAATAACCAGCTGACACCCTCCCCCCTGTTTCATATTTATTATGAAAATGCATCTAAAGTTACAATATGGAGCAAGCGCTAGTAGTACCCTTTTTTTTAAAGAAACCAACCAGAAATGTTGATTTTGTAGGTAATTACAATTACTAATAGTTTAGGTATTATTATTTGAATTTAAGTAATGTTTTATTGTTATAATTAATATTTTAATTTACTTATGTTGACATTTTTTAAATTTTTATTAATTTTTAATATTGACATTTCAGATCAAATTATTATTATTATTATTTACATTTCCGATTACTTGATTATATTTTCATTACTGGATTCAATTGATAATTAATTTTTTATTGTTATTTTATTTTTACTATTATTGTTTTTTGCTCATCCGGTTATGTCTCTGTGCTGTTTTCTGTGCTTCGTGTTTGTTTCTGACTTTTGCCTAACAATAGTTCTGTAAGTTTTTTGTATGTACTAACACTTTTATGGGCTTTGCCCGAAATAAATGATTATTTAATTTAATTTAATCAATCAATTTTTAGTTTTTTTACGGTAAGATCCCATTTTTAAAGTATTATATTGACTTAAATAGCTCATTTTCGTTATCTTAAGTAAGAATAAGTAAATATAAGTACGAGTAAGAGTACGGCAAGATCCCATTTTTAAAGTATTATATTAACTTAAATAGCTCATTTTCGTCATCTTAAGTAAGAATCCTTAAGACACCCCCTCCCCTGCGTAAGAAAAAAATAAGACATGGTCGACGCCCCCCCCTACCCTAAATCATCTTACGTAATAAATGAATGGTGCCTAACTTGCGTACCTAGTTTTTTGCCAACGTGATAATTCTCATTAGTCTACGTCTAATACTAGTTGCTCCAATTCTTTAATGCTTTGATTACGCTTTAAAAAAATCAATCTTACAGTAGCTGCCACCCAGTCTACTTCGCTGTACCAAATTCAAAAATAAATTACAACAAAAATATTGTGTACCAAAGATTCCGGTTACTGGATCAAACAGAGAGTGAAAATAAAGTTTCGATTTTATTACAACGCGCTAAGCCCCGTTTTACCTTGAAACGGCGAACGTGAGAAAAAAAGAAGACGATTGGAACGATTGGAATAATTTCAGCCAAGTGTATAAAATGGGGGCACACCTCTAACTCCGTGCAGTGGCTAACGCGTTCCCGCCAAAACGGCTGTCAAACCGGTGTGGTCACTCTAAAAATTTTCTATAAAAGAAAAAATGAGTGCCCTACTCCTAATCGCCATCGCTATTCTCATTTTATACAAAGTTTATTCCCGTAAAACGATTAATATCAAACGGGAGACTAAATATGGGGATGCTAAAGAGGTGGTTTTGAGACAAGCGCCGGGGCCGATGCCTTTGCCAGTCGTTGGTAGTCTACATCTGTTGGGGAAGCACGAGTCTCCTTTTCAAGCGTTTACGGAGCTAGCCAAAGAGTATGGGGACATATTTAGCATTAAATTGGGCGGGGCCCAGTGTCTAGTAGTTAATAACTTGGAGCTAATCAGGGAAGTTCTGAACCAGAATGGGAAATTCTTCGGTGGCCGGCCTGACTTCGAGCGCTTTCATCGGCTTTTTGCTGGCGATAGAAACAACTGTAAGTACTTTTTAATTTTTTTATATAAAACGGATTACGCGAGACATGTTTCGATTAATTCAAATTCAACCGGAATTGCTTGAGTAAATCATTTTAAATAGGTTATTTAAAAATGTTCGAAACACACGAGGTTTTTGGTCTATTTACAGTTGACATATATTTTTGTCTATTTTTTTTCATATGTATCTTTTCATCACGTACTCGTTATATCATCGTTTTTGGTGGCGGCTGAATTCTACTAAGTGTGTTTTGTTCCTTAGTTGACTGCGTAAAAAATGCAACTGTGCTTTATTCAGAAACTGACCGACTCCTTATGTGCCGTGTATTTAATTAGATTTATGAATTTATAAAAAACAAAACATTAAGTTAATGCAAACGTATAATTAAAAATAAAAATCACAAGTATTTATTGGCAATATTTTCGAAGACGGGAATATTGCCCAAAAATAGTCTCCGTTATACAATGCGGTATACAATTGCATTTAATATTATGTTAATTAGAATATAGAGTTATTGTAGAAGTCAAATTTTTTTTTAAACTTTTTTATAAGTCCTAAATTTTAATACTCAAAATTAAAGTAGTCCAGTCCTTGTGTCGGTATAGTACAGTGGACAAAATTTCCTAAAGGTTGGGCCCTGTTATAAAAAAAATGTATATAAAAAAACATGTAAATACCTAAATATTAAGCAATTATTGTTACTCTGAGACTTGTCTGTCCGTCTAAAATATTTGTTAAATGTCTTAACCTGTTAATAAAATATGTTTTTATTTTAAAAGTAAAAAAACTAGATCAATCATAGCGGTGTAAGTATTTTGAGCACATCTATGTCAATACGCATATTTGCCTTTTTTGTCAAAAAGGTATATTTACATTGGTGTTCATAACAGGAATTGTATTTTTTTTTATAAATAAAAAATGACAATGAAAAAAATTTCAAAAGTATGTAAAAAAATACGACTACCACTTACCCCTGATGTATTTGACTCTCACATAGGTAACTTAAATGAACATAAGCTCATAAACCGCGGGGTGGTACTGATCATACAACTGATACAACCAACCTTCAACCCGACGCATGTTACGCACGTGTGCGTTGAGCCAGCAAGGCTCTACGGGAGCTCAACTAGGTCTGCCTTATTGCCTACATTAGTATGTCTAAAGGCGTATACAGCCGAGATAAAATATCATGTGTACAATTTAACCAACCAATGCGTAGATGGCGTTGCCATAGCAAAAAAAAACATGTTGATTATACCTTAGACATGTCAAATCCATACAGTCTGTGGTAAATAGTCTCGCAAACGTTTTTTAGGGGGCCAAAAGACAGTTAGCCATTTACGTTCTGTAGTTTTTACTTTTATGCTCATTTACCATCGCCATGAAATATGAGGCAAAACGTATAGTTAGGAACTAAGGACCAAGGCTCGATTATCACCCAATCACTCAATTGAATATTATAATTTATAATAGTATAATTTTACACACTGAGATGGCTGAGATGATGATGATGATGAATGTTACACACACCTTAATAAATCAATTGCGTTTATTTTCGTTTTCTTTGCTTTTATAAAAATGTAAATTTGTCATGGGCCAACTTGTAGAAAAACGATTTCAAACTGGTAAAAATATTTTTTTATTAGAGTAGGTATTTAAAAATAAGAACAAGTAAACCTGTTGTAATATTACCCTGAGAAGACTAAAATAAATATGAAACATGGGTAAAGACGACGGTAAATTTTCTGATCCTAGAAAAACAAGATACAAGTATTTTCCTCAAGGGGATATTAAGGTAGTTCCGCTGGAATAACGCAAATGACGCATGTGTATCGGTAATTCAATATATGTATTTGTCCAGCATAGGTATATTTTTAGAATGCGTAGAATAGAAAAAATAATTTATTATGTAAACTTGTAAATTACGATTAGGAATGCCATCTTAGTCACATTTTGAAGCTTCCTAACTACAGAAGTACTGATTATGCAATTTTTTTGAGAACCTTCCTTCCCCTTCGCAGCTCTCAGGGATGAACAATGTTGGCTGTGGGGCGCCTGTATTTAAAGGCCCCCCCTCCTAATAATAGCTCTTAGGGATGCACCATGTTTGCTGTGGGTCGCCTGTTTTTATCCCCCACCCCCCACTATGTTTATCATGTTATAATATAATACTAAGGGCCGGTTGCATCAAACCGTCTGTTAACGTCAACGTCATCGTTAAAAAAATCTTGTATGAAAAGTTTGACAGTATTCTATGGGATGACAGCTCCGTCGCCATATTTAACGTTGATCAGTTTGTTAGTCATGCGTGGTGCAACCCACTCTAAATTGATCTAGGACATGTAAAAATGTTTATCATGTACTCCATTATCAAGTAGATAGGTACTTGCTGTAGTTTACTTATAATGTAAATGAACCTATTGCATGCTCTGTTGGGTAGATTATGTGTTCTTAACATTTTTGTAAAATCTTCACCACTGTGAATGTACCATAATCTTGCAATAAAGACGATTTTTTATTTTCATTTTCACCATCGTAATATACAAAAATACTTTTAATACCTACGTTTCTAGACAAACATTAACTTAATAACTACTATAGATTGAAAGCTTAGGAAAAAGTCTAAGAATATTCGCTACAAAGCCGGCTTTCAAATAATAAACGCATTTAAATCGTTTTAGGCAGCTTTCACATTGCTGCGGTTTCCGGCACCGGTGCGCGAGCGAGATAGCGCTCTACGTGTGTATAGCGCTGTCACGCTTGCATCAGGCAGGTGATTATCCCACCGTCACCGCATCCGGTTGCGGAGCCAGGGGACTGATTTTTGTCAATCGAGCGCTCGAATTCAAAGAATTTAACCTCGAATATAATCGCACACAAAAGTTTGTCGCCATTATTTACGCATGAAATTAATAGTATAAATAACTATGATTTTAAATTACTATAGCTGTTATTTTTAAATCATCATTTCTTCGTTTTATTCAGAGTTTTAAATGTCATATTCGAGCGCTCGAGCCTCAAAAATCGCCCCCCTGTGCAATAATCGCCTTCGCGATATAGTACCATATACGTGTATTTACACGATGATTCATAATAAGTGATCCAATCAACCAGGAACCAATTTTTCTTATTCAGTTATCGATAGCGATCACATTTATGTAGCAGTTGGACTATGTTTTAAATTTAATACTCCACTTATTTTTTATTGGAAAATTTTAGGTGATTACGACTCAAATTACAAGCCCTTTCGATCCCAGTAGAACAAAACTTGGGATACATTTATTTTACATAGAAATAGAAATATCTTTATTCGTGACATTACAAAAATAACAAATAAATTACAGATAATTGTAGAGTAAGACAAGACATAGACAAGTGTCACGAAATGGTCCCTTCTCAGCATGTTGCTAGCGTTAGCCAGCGATGATCTTCCGAAAAGACCATCCGGTGAAAAATTCACGGCAGGCAACAAACATATTTAGTGAGTACAGTCACCGGCAATAGTATCTTCCTACACGAAGGCCGCAAAAATATGTGACACACTCTTATTTATAGGGCCATAAGAGCGTGTCACATATTTTCGCGACCTTCGTGTAGGAAGATACTATTGCCGGTGACTGTACAATCTATGACAGCAAAAAGGCAATAAAATTTTGATACTAGGGTCAAAAGAGCTCGTGATTCTGAGTGATCGCTATCGATAACTGAATTATAAAAATTGTTTCCTGATCATCGATTATCAATCATCGTGCATTTACCTAGCAGATACTAATAGCGGTCAAGCTTATATTATAACACACCACCTCCTAGGTTTATATGTTGGATTATAACTATTACGCCTGTTTCGCAGAATTTTCTCTACAAAAAATAGGCAATATTTCCCATGTTCGCCATATTTCCGATGAAGAAACTAATATAAAATAATGCACAAGAAATGTGACCCATGCATGCGTGACCTATTAATACAAGAGACAAGCGCCACTGACCTCCATAAACTTAATAGTTTTTGACACTAGAAACCTCGTGCATATCTATTGCTGTGCGGTAATAGGCCACAAGAGTTGTACAAGTCCAAAGTTCAGAATTCATGACAAGTGCGTTTGAAGCGTTAACCCGATAGTACTAGGCAGGTATTTGTGTGCTGTGTTTGTTAATATAAACTAGTAGGTTGCCCCAAAATGAGACATTATTTAAAAAAAAATTATATTAGTAAATATGAAGTCAGTTTCATGACGGGAAATATTGCCAACTTAAAATAAATAGTTCATTCACATATTGCAGTTAAGAGCAAAAGTATCTAAATGGGTAAGGTGTTCAAAATGATCTCAGCATCGACCTTAACATTATATTTAAAAAAAACCGAAAACCTTTTTCTTCCAGATCTAGCTAGACTTTTCTGGGCTCATTCTACATAGAATCGTCACCTTTCTCTATTTTACCAATATTTAAAAAAAATACCAAAAATTTCCGTACAATTAGGTGCGTCACGTTTCAGTGTTTTTTTTCTATGAGCGTGACGTAGAAGAAACAAAAATCCAGATCTGGAAAAAACAGGTTTAAATGATTTTAGGGTTCAGTAGCCAAAATTGCAAAAACGGAACTCTTATAGTTTTGTAATGTCCGTCTGTCCGTCCGTCCGTCCGTATGTCACAGCCATTTTACTCGGAACCTATAAGACGTATCTTAATCAAATTTAAATATAATTAATTAGTATGTATTTTGAATGCCGCTATTTAGTTATGTAGTTAAATTGCAGAAAAAAATATTTTTGGGGGGCTCCATACACGTAACTTAATTTCTTTTTTTTTTCCAAATATCAACATGTCAATCGATAGGTCTTTAAAAACAACATCGAGGTTACTGTAATCATTTTTAACCGACTTCAAGATTTGAAAAGAGGAGGTTCTCAATTCGGCGTGTATGTTTTTTTTTTTTTGTTTTTTTTTTATGTTTGTTACTCCATAACTCCGTCATGTCTGAACCGATTTTGAAATTATTTTTTTTTGATTGTAAGTATATATATACAGATTGGTCCCGTTTTTGTCAAAACGCAGTTCTGATGATGGGATCCATGAGGAATCGAGGGAACTCCTCAAATCTTAAAGGCATACATATAGTGATTTTTATATTTTTATCAACAAAACCATCATTTTCATTCAAAACAGTGACATTTGATAAAGTAGAACTGCTGATGATGATCAGAACGGAACTCTTCAACGACGCATAGTTCACGTTTGGCGATTCGTCCTCTTCGCTGTGTTTGTTTAGCAAGTTTAATTGTCAGAACAAATGTTCGTCAAGCTCAAGTTCTGATGATGGGATCCATGAAGAATCGAGGGAACTCCTCAAATCTTAAGGGCTTACACATAGTGATTTTTGTATTTTTATCAACAAATCAAGCATTTTCATTCAAAAGAGTGACATTTGATGAAGTGGAACTGCTGATGATGAACAGAACGGAACTCTTCAACGACGCATAGTTCATGTTTGGCGATTCTTCCTCTTCGCTATGTTTGTTAAGCAAGTTAGATTGTCAGGACCAATTTTCGTCAAGCTCAAGTTCTGATGATGAGTTCCACGAGGAATCGAGGGAATTCCTCAAATCTTAAAGGCATACATAAAGTGACTTTTGTATTTTTATCAACAAATCAAGCACTTTCATTCAAAAGAGTGACATTTGATGAAGTGGAACTGCTGATGATAATCAGAACGGAACTCTTCAACGACGCATAGTTCACGTTTGGCGATTTGTCCTCTCCGCTGCGTTTTTTAAGCAAGTTATTTCATTGTATGGAATCTAAGTGCACCATCTACAATAATCCTTCACCGGCTACCCCCATTGAAGTCGGTTTTTTTTTTCTTAAAAATTATATGATTGAGTGAACATTTTCATAAATAATCGTATCGTAACCCTGTAACTTTTGAACCGTAAGTCCAAAAATGTTCGGTTCTTATTCCATTGAAGGTACGGTACCCTCCATTATGCGTGGTCCGACACACACTTGACCGGTTTTTTAAACTACTCACACGCACGTGTTAGTGTAATATTCTAGTATGTAGTTTATTCTTGTAACTTAACCTCTATTGTAACTTTAAGCTTCAACTACGAACTATGACCACACATAGGTAACAATTATATACCTTATGCCGCTGTTAATAAGGAAGAATTGGTCCGACACACACTTGACCGGTTTTTTAAACTACTCACACGCACGTGTTAGTGTAATATTCTAGTATGTAGTTTATTCTTGTAACTTAACCTCTATTGTAACTTTAAGCTTCAACTACGAACTATGACCACACATAGGTAACAATTATATACCTTATGCCGCTGTTAATAAGGAAGAATATTATTTAAGTGTGTCAATGGTATACCTATTGTTAAACTTGATTTCACGTCATCAGGTCATCATATAAACTGAATGGGAACTACATTAGTCACTTGATACTACATTTCTTATGGTGGCGCTAAACTGGATACTTTCAATAGTATAGTTAAGTCATGGTAACACTGCACCAACTTAGGGATCATTCATTAATTACGTCACACGTTTAAGGGGGGGAGGAAAAGAAGGGTTGGTTGTATGTCGCTAAAACGTCTGACTTTCGACGAAAGTCTCTGGTTTAAACCCCGGCTCGTAACACAAACTTTTTCTGAACTTATGTACGAAATACCATTTGATATTTACCAGTCGCTTTTCAGTGAAGGAAAACATCGTGGGGAAACCAGAATTAACCCCAATTACGCCTAATTTCCACTTTTAGTTGGAAGATCAGATGTCAATTCATGGGATTAGATTCCAAGCGGACTCTAGGCTCAAATGAGCTGTGTCAAATGCCGGGACAAACGCTAAGAGGATTATTATGACACTGATACTGAACTTTGCCATGTCGTTTTGTTGGGCTTTCAAAATTCAAACACGTTTGATTATTATTTTTTCTACTCGTCGACTGTAATGCTTGAATTGTGATTGTGTAGACCGAACTACTAGCGCATACTTTGCGATAGAGCTTTTATGGTCGCATATTGTGACATCGCCAACGATGGTACAAAGGATTTTCATACAATATTGTAACACTGTTGTCCTTCCCGACCGTCCGTGTCCTTCTTCCCGACCGCCGGCACAATACACCGGGAGATAGAACTTACTCAATTGTATAGAGGCAGCAGGTCTTTGTCGAACTCTATTCTTACCAGCTTGCCTAAATTGAGCACTCGTAGAAAAAATATTGTATACAATAGTGACATAATCAAGCTTTTCAATCTCGTACCTTACTTAGGCCACTCAGCAAGCTTCGTGGCCTAAACACGGTACGCGACTGAAAAGCTCTTAATTATGTCACGATTGTATAAAATACTATTTCACCACTCCACCTCGGACACGCGGTCTTAATCCCTTGAAAGCGGTGGGGAAAACGCATTTTATCCACATGTGGGAAAAGATATTTGGTACAAGTTTTGACTTGTTTTTTCACGTTGTCTGGCAGGATGGACTTTAAAGAGATGATTTTGAATTATATAATTTTGAAAGCATTCATTTAGCTTCGATTTCTTATATTTTATAGCTTATATTTTTCCTGTGATGGAGTGGTGAAAAATTTTGTATCATACTCGGCAGCAAAGTTAGTTCAACCTCTCTTACCTTGAGGCCCTCGTACGCTCAAGATTCCAATTTGGAACCAATCGCTACGCTCGTGGCTCAATTTTGTAATATTTCGCTAGCTCAGGTCTTAATAAAAGCACGAGAGGTTAAACATCAACTTTGCCCCCTTGTATAATAAACTAGCTTTTGCCTGCGGCTTCGCTCGCGTTAAATACGGGGTAACACGGTTCCCCTTTCCTGATTGCCCCCCGTAATGCTCCATACAAACTTCCACCCCCCATTTTAGGGAAGTGGGGGGTTAAAAAGAGACAAAAAGTAGCCTGTGTCACTCTCCATCCCTTCAACTATCTCCACTTAAAAAATCACGTCAATTCGACGTCCCCTTTTGCCGTGAAAGACGGACAAACAAACAAACACATACCCTTTCCAATTTATAATATTAGTATGGATGGATAACTATTTCTGATGTAGATTTATCTTAAAATATTTTGAAGGTAATAATAGTTTAAAATTTCGTTTGTATATTTTTTTAAATAATATTTATCAATATCTGACGTCATATCAAGGGGAAGCCTACCTCTCTCATACAATATATGAGCAAATTCGACTACAAAAATGTTAAAAAGTAATTTTTTTTTTTGCCGAAATCGACCTAAAGTCATTCGACCCTAAGTTTTCGACCTCGAGGACCCAGTGGAACTTGGAGGGGGGACAAAAACCTTTCTAATCCAGCGATTAGTAATGCGTGGTTAAAATCTGGGTTCTTCATGAACTGGTATGTAACCGCGAACCACTTCATCTTCGATCGTCTATTTGCATCACTATCTTATGAATATGCAAGAGCGATTGAGACAGAGATAACGAAACTTCGATTTGACTTCGCGGTAGGCCTAGATTGTTTTTGTGTCATGGGAAATTGCATGTAGGTGTCACATGAAACCGTTATTATTTAGAAAATAACAATAGTGAATTTGATATAGGCTCGACTACTGATAAGCAGTTTTTACTAAATGTTTCATGTGCACATTAATGAATATGGTAGTAACATAAAACATATGTTTTACTGTTGGTTTTGTTATAAAATCCGATTAATATGAGTTGAATTATAAAGAAAACAAGGAGTACCAAAACTTCAGCAATGGAGCTAACTTCAGTATTTTTAGGGCTCGTACCCAAAATGACAAAAACTCCTCGTAGTTTTGTCATGTCCATCTGTCTGTCCATCCGGCCGTATGTAGGTTACGGCATTTTTTACGCTGCTTAGTTTTGTAGGTGTAGCTTAGAAAATACTTTGTGTGTTTTTGAAAATATGAAGATGTTACACATCAATTGCTTGGCTTTAAAAATAACTTTGAGGTGTCCTAAAACATTTTTTTATTTAATAAATATTTTCAGAAATAATCGATTCAAAAGTATAAAAAATTGTTTTGTTAGGTTGCGTTCTTTTCTTTTTAGGGTTCCGTACCTCGAAAGGAAAAAAACGGAACCCTTATAGGATCACTTTGTTGTCCGTCTGACTGTCTGTCTGTCTGTCTGTCAAGACCATTTTTCTCAGGAACGCGTGGAGGTATCAAGCTGAAATTTATATCAAATACTCAGGTCTACTGTGAAAAAAACAAACTTCTAAACCAACGCAATCAAAAGATACAGCCGTTTATGCCGCAAATTTTCGAAAATCGCAAGGGAATTAAAACCTACAGGGTACTTCCCGTGAATTCAGAATCTTAAAATTTGATACGAAGCAACGTCTTATAGCACAAATAAAGGAAAAATTGCGAAAACCGTAAATTTTAGCTATATCATATAATAAAAAAAAATATTTTTAAAGTTACTATCCCTATAATACCTACAGGTTTGTACGGAACCCTCGGTGCGCGAGTCCGACTCGCACTTGGCCGGTTTTTTTACCTTCTAATGACAGGCAAACGTTTCTAAATCATATACATATTTCAAACCAGTAATTTCTGCTTGCATAAATCAGTTTTATATGATATATGAGATGCCGACACCTCACTTCATATAGGAAATGGGCTTAAATTACATTTTTAAATATTTGGAAAAACGATACCTAAAGGACGTTCAGTAATTAGTTCATTTAGGTCACGGTTATATAAATAACTTACTTTGATATAGATTTTACGTACGATTGAAATTTAATCTAATTATATGTACATTCGTTTATTTTAGATTTTTCATCTGTTAGTTCATTTTCGATTTTTAAATAACTGAATAAATATTACAATGTATAAAGAAAATACTGACAAATATTTGACAGGAGATGATATCCCTAAGATTTTTTTGTCCCAAAAGTTGTAGTGAAAATCACTACAAGTATGTACTTGCTCTTACTCTTTGATTCAGTCATTGCTGTCAACCGCCAAACATGGCGCACAAAATTTGTATATTTGTATAAATCGATGATATTTGGGCCAATTTTTATTTAGTTGTAGCTTTCACTTTTTTTTTATTTGAAAATTTGTATGTAATTTCGACGCAGAATCACGGGCCTTTTCGATCCTAATAGGAGGAAATGTGTCGTAATTTCAGTTTTCCACTTACTATTTTTTTCATAATTTTCTTATGGCCGTAACTAAGTTGAACTAATTAAAAATGTGATGGAAATATTTGGGACTCTTTTTTCTCTTATCTACTACTTGCTAGCGTTCATACCCCAAGGGAACTGCTTACCATCACCAGGTTAAAAGATAAAAGATAGAAGTATTTATTCTTCAATTTAGGCACATTACAATGCACTTATGAACGTCAGCGAAAAAAAAACTACCACCGGTTCTGACCCTACACCGCGGGACTTATTTTTTCAAAACAGTAATACATTAGATCTTAAAGGTACACAATAATATAAGAAGACATATCAAAACAGCTTGAGAGATAGACAATGTACCTATTGTTTAATTAAAATAAAATAATAATAATAATAAAATCCAAATCTGATTGCTTCATAAAACGTTTGATATGCTTTCCTATCTGAACTGTGTCCCCTAAATGTTAGATAATTTTGTAGTAGTTTCTGGTTTGGGCCATGCATCTTTGTCCGTCATATAGTCCTCGACCCTGTAATAACCCTTTGACAATAAAGTTTTTTTCAAATATTTCTTAAGAGCGGGAAATGGTCAATTTAAAGCATCGACGGCTAACTTGTTATAAATGTTGAATACATTGACCAAAACACTTGGTTTTTAACATTACGACGGTGGCAAACTAGAAAACGGACCGCGTGATGGATATGTATTATTAAATTCTTCGCTGTTTCTGTAACACTGCAGGTTTCCGGGAATAATGACGATTTTTTCCGTTTTAAATTTCGTTAAATTTTATCGTGAAAGCTGTTGTCCTTGACACACACACACTGACCCCACAGAGTAGTAAAAAAAGTCTGTATTTATTCGGAAAATATTTTGAAACCATTTTGAAACGATTTATAACATTATTTCCATTTTTTTGCGTAGGTAGATAGTTCGAATTATTTATTATAATTTTTTTATGTAGTCTTTTTACAAATGATATAAAATGAAATTGAATGAGTTCATTTCAGTAAAAGTTAGGAACAACAATCTACTTAATCTAAAATAAAATAAATTTAATAAGAAAAATATTTATCTGGTGGGCAGTTTTTGAGATTCGAGCGCTTGAATCTGACATTTAAAACTCTGTCTAAAACCATGAAATGGCAGTTTGAAAATAACAGCGAATTAATTAAACAATTTATTTTAAGTTTGACTTTTCTCAAGTCTGTTAGATAAAAGACATCCAATGTAAAAATTTTACGTTTAACAATTACTTGCAATTATTTATTTTATGGGAAAATAATGGCGACAAAAGCTTGTGTGCGAGTATTTTCGAGTTTAATTTCTTCGAATTCGAGCGTTAATCTCAAAAATCGCCTCCCTGATAGAGTAGCTACACTATTATCTACCCCAATATGATGTTGAGTGAACACACATATCTTCATGTAGATTATGCGCATCTCCTATTACTCCGCTGCCCCATAAATTTAGCCACGGTCTGGTGATTTTAACGACCTAGAAAATGAGCTTTTTTCTTACAAGCAAAAACCTTTCATAATAAACAGCCCATATAACACTCGCTGTCACTTTCTTTAGGCTTAAAAAAACACCTATAAGCTACAGAAATAAGCGAAAGAAAAATAATAACTGGTGAATTTTGCGAATGGAAAGATATCTATCAGAAAAAAGATTTTGTCAAAAGTATATAACAAAAATACTGGTCATCCGTTTAAGGGCATAATTAGTATCGTATTGCATCTAAGAAAAAAAGAGATAATAAATTTTTGACGCGAAAAAAAATTTTTTTTGACGTTACAACGTCTTATAATTCGATGGAGCCGGCTGCACGCACGAAAAAACATGACTCATGCGGCGTTACCTCGCTCTGAGGCGTTCCATTTAAGGCTTGAAGTGCAAGCGAGAGCGCGGAATGAGCGACAGAGGCACAATCGGCGTTCGCGTTCGGCAGCGTTCGACATGTCTCTCTCCTACTTGAGTTTGAAAAATGCAACCATTCCATCAGTATTTTCTTATGACGTCACGTTCAACTATCGTCAGTAAACCGACTTCACAGACAACCGATTTTTTGTATGGGACCCGTCGTCCCAGCCGGTCAACCCTCCATACAAAATCTTTTTTTTTTTCCCATGAAAAAAAATTTTTCTTTCTTTTTTGTACTTAATAAGGATACGATGCCAATTATGCCCAGCATTTTTGTAACACCTTTTATACAGTGTGTGGCCTGTAACCCGAGCAAAAGATTAAAACGTAGATTCTACTCCTCGGTAGGTTGGTTCGAGCCGGGGTTTGAGCCCGCGACCTTTGGATTGAAAGTCTGACGTCATACCGCCAGGCAACCAGCGCTTAAAAAAACGATTTTTTTAAAGTACGAAGTTTAAAAAACAATGATACCATTCTATTTCTCACATTCTCTTATAGGAAAACGGTCGAAAAAGTGTCCAGCGGTAAGCAGTAAACAATAGTTAGGTATAGTTGAGCATTTGAAATGAATTACCGATACTTATATGACACTTCTATGATTCAATACTTATATGACATTCTAAATAAAATTAATATTCAGAGTGTTTTTCTTCTCCGCATATAATTATTTTGTAAATATGTATGGGTTTAATTTTTTAATGTCAAAATTAATTTAATCAATATTAATATCATTGTGGCGCCATCAGTTTATCGCCTTATGACGGACACTTTTGTAACATAGATATTTTTATCCTCCTTATACCAACCATAGTTTTGAGAACCTATTTCGAATGTCAGACTTTGAATCTCATTTCTTTCTCACTACAAAACGAATCGATTGATACATTAATACCATACATGAATGAAAAAAAAAATCGTCATACCTATTATTTAATTATATCTTCCAATGAAGCGAGTTATAGGACCCCTTTAACTAGAAAGATTTTAACAGTGTATTCCTGGTCATATTTAGATACTAAAATGTCCTATAAACTTTTCTGGAATATGCCTATTTACAGAGTTAATACCAATTTTAAAAATATACACTTTTTATTATAACTCAGCACAAAACACCTTTCTGATAGCGTTATTGCCACTATTGGGTACAGTTTACACGTCCTTATTGACAGATATCAAAGTGACAAGAAAAACTATGCAGAAACTAAGTTAAAAAAAAATTGTACCAATTTGTTTCAGGCGATAATTCTATTAATAAAATTTACTTTGCATATGCAATAAACGTTAAAAAAATTGAAAAATAAGAAAAAAAAATATTTTGGAGAAATTGACCTAGTCACATAATATTTTTTCCTTCTTTTGGTTTCAGATATTCGTGGTTAAGATCTGTCGGGTTATTCGTGCCCACGGTGTATAATATCGATCTAACTTCGCTTGCGAAGCTCGTTTGATCATATATTTATGAGTATTTAATGTGCAAAACCTCTGTTCTATCTTTAAAGATACTTAACCTATTTTAATGCTCATGCACATTATTAATTTATTATGCGCATTGCCTTACTCACTTTAATAGGTTACTCCATAAATACATTAGTTGTAAAAGAAAAAGTGATTTCTCGTTCATGATAAAAGTAGGGATGGAAATAATTTTCGATTATAGAAAAATCTAGTAGAAATGGTTATCTATCTAACATATTTATTTAATAGATTTTTACTCTATGAAAGAAATAAAGGAAATACATTTTTAACGCCGCAAAATTAAACAACAATAAAGCTAGAAAAAAAACAGGCACAAAGAGACGTTAAAATAGGATCCCTACTCAGCGTAATGCCGCGGCAAGCCGTGGCGCTGGTTTTCAGTAGGGACCTACTTAACCTAACTTAAAACTAGGTCATAGTGGCGACATATTTCATAATTAATAGACTTTTTTAAGTACTGCCAACTAGTAAAAGCGTTAAGTATATTTTGTCGTTGGATAAATCGATCAAATAAATATTATGGGACTATCTCAATAAGGGTTGTGTTGTAGGTACTAACATGAGGAAACCGAATAATTTTAATAACTTATTCCTGATCATAATTGGAGACTAAAATGTCGTATAAACTTTTCTGGAATTCACCTACTTTCAGAGTTACTACCAATTAAATAAAGAAACATTTTTTATTGTGACTCAGTGCAAAACGCTTTTTTGATGGCGATTTCACCCTTTATGGGGTGAGTCTAGACATTCTTATTGACAAATATCAAAGTGCCAAGGAATACTTTACGTAAACTATTTTTACGAAAAAAAATGTACTAATTTATTTTAATCGACAGTTTTACCAAAAACATTTGTTTTTATGTTCAAAAGCATTTAAAAAATCGAAAAACAGCAAAAAAAAATATTTTTCGCTTTTTTTTCGAATTTTTTGAAATTGATCTAAATTCATATAAAATTGATTACTCCTTATGACCTCAGGAATTCGTGGTTAAAATCTCTCGCAATGCTCACGAGCACCGTATATACAATAAATAGATATAGACAAAAACTTAAATACGTATAAAAAACATCCGTAACTCAGGAACGTATCAGATTTGTGATAAACGCACGGATAAATGCCCTGACCAGGATTCGAATCCGAGTCCCCTGTTTCCTAGGCAGGGTCACTACATACTCGTACTAGGCTAGGAGGCCGTTGAATTAGTTTTATTGTTGAAAGAGAAGTCGATTATTAGACTTAACGGCCTCCTAGCCTAGTCGGTAGTGACCCTGCCTATGAAGCAAGAGGTCCCGGATTCGAATCCTGGTCAGGGCATTTATTTGTGTGTTTATCACGGATATTTGTTCCTGAGTTATGGATGTTTTCTATGTGTTTAAGTATTTATATGTATATGTCTATTATTAGTATTATTACATATATCGTCGTCTAGTACCCACAACACAAGCCTTTGTGGAAGATTGTCCCATAATATTATTATTAGAGATATTATTGGATTATTTTTAATAAAAAAATCTATAACTCATCCTTTAATAGACTTTTTATGTTTACTTAAAAAATCTGTTAGGTAAGGAAAAATTCTATTTTTGTATGATAAACTAAGTAGGTAGTAAATTGATCAGCGTTTTTAACTCCGTGAATTGTAAGATTTACGCTTAAATCACTACGAAAAATGCATACGTGCTTGTAATTACTTATAATCAATTATAGTGCCTAAGTAGGCAGTAGGCAACTACTAAGTAGTAGTAAACAACATATTTACTTACTTAACATATTCAACTTGAATAACAAGTACAAAGTTTAACATTTGTGATGACTATTATTAGGTTGTTATTTTATCGTATAATTCCAAGGGTGGGCAACTCCTCGAAATGACTGAAATGACCTGGTTTAGTATCCGATACTTTATTGTGGTTGTCAAAATCCCACTCATTTATTTAAGAAACGTATACTTAAGTACATAGTAAAGCCGTGGGTCCAAGTGCTCGCACCTCGTCCACCGGGGACCAGAGTGCTGATTTCTCTCGCAGCGCATCAGCATTGCCATCCAGCTCTCGAATGCTGCCAGCATTTTCGGCAAAATGTCGCGGGTTATTTTAATAGTTTTTTATACCATGACGATAGCAATTAAGCATACGGCCCGCCTGATGGTAAGCAGCTATCGTAACCTATGGATGCCTGCAATTCCAGAGGTGTCACATGCGTGTTAACGACCCTTTACGTAAAGGAGGTTTCACTGTGTTGACGGCTAAAGGAACAAGACGGTCCCTAGTCGTCAACACACTGCTGGGTCCTCTTTCAGCTCTTTGGCAACCTTACTCACCAGCAAGAACACAATACTATGAGCTGGGTCTAGTGCTATTTGGCTGTAGTTTTCTGTAAGGTGGAGGTACTTCTCCAGTCGGGCTCTGCTCCAGATTTGAGCGAGATGACATTCGCTGTGCTGTACTCACCACACATAGCGAGATGACATTCGCAGTACCCATACCTCTCTTTTGGACGTAGTTTAAGGACATACCCGTGTCCGGACGTAGTTTAAGGACATACCCGGGTCCAATAGTGTTAAATATTTGCGGTGTTAAGTAGCTGCGTGTTCGTTTACCATAATAGTTGTTGGCCGTAGATTCCGCGTATTTTCCGCGTATTTAAGAATCTTGAAGCAAATCAAATTATTTTGTTCAATATTTTTTGATTTGCAGCCGCGAAAGCTGAAGACGCCAGTTCAAATCTGGCCTCGGACACCGGAGGGTTTGGTCACTTTTTCTGAAGTATATGACATCTATTTTCAGTTCCGCGTATTTAGTTTTTAATTTATTTATTTTTAAGCATTTTTTAAGTAGTTTTAAGGCAGGTTATAGGTAAATGGTTTTTTTTCGTGAGTTTTGTTCATGAATTTAAAAACAGTAGTACTATTTGGGGTTAAAAGTCGGGCCATGCCTCATCGCTCCTCATCTCGCTATAGCGTGTTTCATGCTTGACAAACTCAGTCATGCTCTGATACGTTCATGCTAGCGTTTTTACTTTTACGGCACAAACACTGCATAATATAGTAATTAACTTGTCTTTGGTTTACAAACTTGATTATACAGATTTTTTTGATTTTTAATCAGTTTATACAAGGTCATACTTTTACTAATTTAGAGCGGGGTATTTCTGTTAGTCGATTATTTTTTTCAATTTTGAGTCTAAATTTATAAGGGGACTATCTGGATTAGTAGGCTGGTAGGCAACTAAATCGAAATGCACATTATTATCACGGCGAAATGCGTCTACGGTAACATACTATACAAAAAATGTAATACTACAATTTAATTCTACTAATGTCAAAAGCTACACGAAAAAATGCGTCAAGTAAAAAAATCTAGTGATATCTTTTTCATTCAAGGTGAAATGCGATTCGGTGAATTACTACAACAATTTTATGCTTTTGGGGTACAGGTCTAACAAATCATGTTGTCTGCGTTTTACAATATAAACTACTAGCTTTTGCCCGCGGCTTCGCCCGCGTTAAATTCGGGGTAACAAACCATACAAACTTCCACCCCCCATTTTAGGGAAGTGGGGGGGTTAGAAAGAGACAAAAAGTAGCCTATGTCACTCTCCATCCCTTCAACTATCTCCACTTAAAAAATCACGTCAATTAGTCGCCCCGTTTTGCCGTGAAAGACGGACTAACAAACAAACAAACACACACATACACTTTCCCATTTATAATATTAGTATGGATAGTGTTATATACAGGGTGTATAAAAAATAGTGGTGATCCGTTAAGGGCATAATTGATATCGTATTGTGATTAAGGAAAAGTAGAAGAAAACTTGCGAAAAACAAATTGTTTTTGTATGGGACACATAAATTGACGTCATCCCATATACAAAACCATTTTTTTGCGTATTTTTTTTTCTTTTTTTTTCGTAATTAGAACCACCAACCACCAATTATGCCCTTAAACGAATCACCACCATTTTTTATACATCCTGTGTATGAAAATTTCCACGAGTCAAGATTTTAAAATACATAAACAATACATTAATAATTTTAAACAAAAAAGAACCGACTTCACTTAGCCTCCACCTTTCCAAAAGCAAATGCTGAGAAATACTGTGAAAAATAGGTACTCAAATCACTAAAGGTGTGCCTATAATTGTTGAAGAGTTCCCTCGATTTCTCCAGGATCCCATCATCTGATCCTGCCGTGGTTACAATGGGACCAACTGTGAAGTATACTCTTTCAAACAAAAAAATAATTTTCCAAATCGGTTTAGCCCTCTTCGGTGAACATAAATAAATCCTACTAAATCTCTTTAACTCCTTCGAAATCTTGAAGTCGGTTGAAAACACAATCTATCTCAATCATATCCCTCTGGACTTTCGTCAGCCAAGTAGTTGGTGGCCTGCCTTTCCCTCTGTTTGGTTTAGCCATGGAAAGGCACTTCTTCACTACCTATGTGATTATCGGGTCTTCTCTTAACATTGTGATTTGTGAAAAGCCTTAGAACCTAATTATATTAAGCATATATTCCGTAACAACTAGCGAAAACATGGCAGTAAAAGGCTACGCTCGAATTTCCCTTTTTGATGTCGGTAAAATATATTTTACCTACGAAAAACGGTCACGTTAAACAAATGATGCATTTATGCATCATTTGTTTAACTTGACAGTTTTTAGGGTTCCGTAGCCAAATGGCAAAAAACGGAACCCTTATGGATTCGTCATGTCTGTCTGTCTGTCCGTCTGTATGTCGCAGCCATTTTACTCGGAAGCTATACGGCGTATCTGAATAAAATTTACACATAAAGTGTATTTTTAACCGACTTCAAGATTTGAAAAGAGGAGGTTCTCAATTCGGCGTGTATGTTTTTTTTTTTATTTTTTTTTATTTTATTTTTTTATGTTTGTTACTCCATAACTCCGTCATTTCTGAACCGATTTTGAAAATTCTTTTTTTGATTGTAAGTATATATATACAGATTGGTCCCGTTTTTGTCAAAACGCAGTTCTGATGATGGGATCCATGAGGAATCGAGGGAACTCCTCATATCTTAAAGGCATACATATAGTGATTTTTATATTTTTATCAACAAAACCATCATTTTCATTCAAAACAGTGACATTTGATGAAGTAGAACTGCTGATGATGATCAGAACGGAACTCTTCAACGACGCATAGTTCACGTTTGGCGATTCGTCCTCTTCGCTGTGTTTGTTTAGCAAGTTTAATTGTCAGAACAAATGTTCGTCAAGCTCAAGTTCGGATGATGGGATCCATGAAGAATCGAGGGAACTCCTCAAATCTTAAGGGCTTACACATAGTGATTTTTGTATTTTTACCAACAAATCAAGCATTTTCATTCAAAAGAGTGACATTTGATGAAGTGGAACTGCTGATGATGAACAGAACGGCACTCTTCAACGACGCATAGTTCATGTTTGGCGATTCTTCCTCTTCGCTATGTTTGTTAAGCAAGTTAGATTGTCAGGACCAATTTTCGTCAAGCTCAAGTTCTGATGATGAGTTCCACGAGGAATCGAGGGAATTCCTCAAATCTTAAAGGCATACATAAAGTGACTTTTGTATTTTTATCAACAAATCAAGCATTTTCATTCAAAAGAGTGACATTTGATGAAGTGGAACTGCTGATGATAATCAGAACGGAACTCTTCAACGACGCATAGTTCACGTTTGGCGATTTGTCCTCTCCGCTGCGTTTTTTAAGCAAGTTATTTCATTGTATGGAATCTAAGTGCACCATCTACAATAATCCTTCACCGGCTACCCCCATTGAAGTCGGTTTTTTTTTCTTAAAAATTATGTATGCCGCTACTTAGTTATGTAGTTCAATTTGAAAAAAAATATTTTTAGGGGGGCGCTCCATACATGTAGGTACCTACACTAAATAAAAAAAAAGTTTAACCAAATAACAACATGTGGCACATTAATCGATAGGTTTTTAAACATAACATTGAGGTTTCTTTGACCATTTTGTGATTAAGTGAATATTTTCTGAAATAATCGCTTCGAAAGTCAGAAAATTTGTGCCCCCCCCCCTCCCCCCTGTAACTTTTGAACCGTAAGTCCAAAAAATTAGAAAAAATTTGAGGAAATGCGCCTTATCATATACTTTCCACGAAAATGGTTTTGAACATTATCGTTTCAGCCATTTTTGATTTATCTCCAAAAAACCTCATCATCAGATACGACCTTTTGGTGTTACTTTTGTTCTTATTCCATTGAAGGTACGGAACCCTCCTATGCGTGGTCCGATACGCACTTGGCCGGTTTTTCTTGTTAGTCAATAGGAAAAACTGCAAATCCATACTAATATTATAAAAGCGAAAGTGTATCTGTTTGTCTGTCTGTTACCTCTTCACGCTTAAACTGCTGAACCGAATTAAATTTGGTATGAAGATAGTTTGAGTCACGAGGAATTATCTACTTCGGCTACAGTGGAGCTAGCATGTACCTAATTTTGTGCTCAATTGTTTTTTTCCTCTTTCTAGCCTTGGCGCTCTGCGATTGGTCGAACCTTCAGCTGCGTAGACGCAACTTGGCGCGGCGGCACTGCGGCCCCAAGCAGCACACCGATGCCTTCTCACGTATCGGCAGCGTCGCCACGTTCGAGGCCATCGAACTCGTCCAGACCCTCAAACACATCACCAGGACCACAGAATCTGCCATCAACCTTAAGCCTCTCCTCATGTCTACAGCTATGAACATGTTTAGCCATTATATGTGCAACGTCAGGTTTGAGGACGATGATGTTGAATTCCGCAAAATCGTCGACCATTTCGATGAAATCTTCTGGGAGATCAACCAAGGATATGCAGTGGACTTCCTTCCTTGGCTTTCACCGTTTTACAAGAAGCATATGGATAAGCTATCCACCTGGTCAAAAGAGATTCGCTCGTTTATTCTATCTAGAATCGTGGAGCAGAGGGAGATGAATTTGGAAACTGATGGCCCAGAAAAAGATTTTCTCGATGGTCTTCTAAGAGTACTCCATGATGATCCGACTGTTGATAGAGATACAATCATTTTCATGCTTGAAGATTTCTTGGGCGGTCATTCGTCTGTAGGAAACCTGGTTATGCTGAGCTTAGCTGCTGTGGCGCGAGATCCTGAGGTAGGCAAGAAGATTCGTTCAGAAATCGAGGGCCTTACTAAGGGGAAACGAGCTATCGGTCTAGTTGATAGAGGTAACCTACCTTACACTGAAGCGACTATCCTGGAAGTCTTAAGATACGCTTCTTCTCCCATAGTTCCTCACGTAGCTACTGAGAGTGCCGAAGTAGCTGGTTTCGGAGTTGAGAAAGGCACGACGATCTTCATCAACAACTACGAGCTGAACACTTCGGATAAATACTGGAATGAGCCTGAGAAATTCGATCCATCTCGATTCTTAGAGCGGAGTAAAATGCGTGTCAGAAGGAAATCCCAGTGCGATTCAGGTATGGAATCCGATAGCGAACGAACAGGGCCTTTAGATAAGACAACAGAGATTGAGAAAGAAGTAGTATCTGTAAAGAAGAACATCCCCCATTTCTTGCCTTTCAGCATTGGTAAGCGGACATGCATCGGGCAGACGCTCGTGACCACCATGAGTTTTGTCATGTTTGCCAACATTATGCAGGAGTTCGATATCGGAGCTGAACATTTAGAAGATTTGAGACAGAAACCGGCGTGCGTAGCTCTTCCTAAGGACACATTTAATCTTTACGTAGTACCCAGAAAGCACTGAATAATTTATTATTGTATGTAGATAATCAATCTCCTCAGCCAATATGTGGGTTTTTCTGTTTGAAATTAAATTGCAGAATCAAAGTAGATATTCATAGTTGCTTCAAAAGCTGATAAATAAAAATTAGAACTTAGATTTTTTATAATTAATACTTCTTTTTGCACCAGAGGAATTTTTGGCCAGTTATTTATTTCACTGTAAATACATACATTTTATAAGGAAGCTTGTATTGAGATATTGAAGTTATAGCATGTATTTTCTAGTAATATTAAAAGTTAAGAATCCTTTGATTTTAATGGACAAAAAAACCAAAATATGGCTGTGGGGGATCGCTCAAAACATTATTTATTTCTTGAAATAATCTCTTTTAGGTTACATTTGGTTTTTCTGTCATCTGTATGTACTCGACCCTAAAGAAAATGTGTGTATGAATGCGCGCGCTTGGGTATTTTTATAGTAGTTAGCTTACTAGTTTAGTTAAGATCTAGGATCTAGTAGATAATAGGTCTTAGCCAAGAATACAGGGTGAAATAAAAATACTGATCATCCGTTTAAAGGTATAATTGGTATCTATTGCGACTAAGAAAAAAATAGGAGAAATTTTTTATGGAACTACAAAAAACATTTTTGTCGTATGGAACACGTGGTCTCCAGCCGACCAACCCTCCTTACAAAACCAATTTTTTATTTCGCGCGAAAAAATATATCTTAGTTTTCCATAATGAGGGTGTCTGCGATCGACTCTTTCACTAGATGTCAGCACCGTGGCAAGAGGTCTTTTTGACAGCCACCATGGCAAGAGGTCTTTTTAACAGTAGCTGTCAAAATCCACCAATAAAAAAACATGATTAAACATGATTAGTAGATTATGACAGCTAGACCTCTTGCCTCGGTGCTGCTATCTAGTGAAAATCTCGATCACAGAAACCCTCATTAGAATACGATAATATCCTCATTAGAATATAATAATAATCCCCTTAAAGGACTACCAGCATTTTTGTAACACCTTGTATTATAATCTATGGATGGTATGTCTCTTTTAACTGCTTGAATAAGATGATTGGAATTGCCATCTCTTTATTTGCAGGGTGCTAGTTTGAAAGTAGCTTTAACTGTTATTATTTTCAAAGCAGCTGTGCTACTTTCAAGGATATCACCTTGCAAGGAAAGGCGGCCGTAGGGAAAGCAACTGTCGAGGGTTTGGACAGATCGCGCTAGCTTAGGTTGCACACTGTCACTAATATGGGCTTTGGCTTAAAAGGCTAGCATCCAGGTCAGAAAAAATCATTTGACATTATTAGTAGAACTGACAGGTACCATGCTGGAACCATCTGTAAATACTTTCGACCGGCCACTTCCATTCCACATCTAGAAGTTAAAAGCGATGCTTAATCTATGACATGTAACTGCCTTGGTCTTAGCTATGCCGGTTAATTTTTGAAATATTTACCGACGACTATCTTCTGTTTCGTGGATTTGATACTTTTTGATATTTTAGAAATGTTAGTGTATTTTTTTATTTTGTAGCTTAGTAGCGCGGGAATATTTTCATTGACATTTAGATGCATTTATTTTGTAGTAGTAGTTTTTAAGGTGGTTTACATATATCAGCCAATAAGCGTACTGTGAATCTCTATGAAGGCAGATCTTAAATCTGATAGAACTTAGTGTAGTCAAGTCACAGGGAATATAAGAACTCACTGTAGGAAAATGGCCTCCTTAGTAAACATTTTTAATTATACAGATTCAGAAGAGTTTCATATAGGGAGCATGTCACTCAAAAAGTGGTCTTGGCAGTTAAAATACAAACGTTCACTTTTTTAACCAATCATTAAATCAAACATACTCAGGTGAAAATACTAATATTATATCATAACCTTAAAACTGTCCAACTATAGTCCTGTACTGCAACTATGGTTTACAAGTTCAAGACGTAATTAAGTAGCAATACTAGTCTTCAATCAAATCAAAAAAAAACTAAGTAAAATCCAAAGATGGATTTTACTTAGTTTTTTTTCAATAATTTTAATTCAAATTTAAAAAAAACTTTATGTCGGAATGTACCTTGTATAGGTACGTTCCATATTTAGTTAGTAACAATGCACTTAGACTACTTAAATTGTTTTTAGACTTAACACCTATTATTTCTGATATAAATATATTAAGAACTATATGAACATATTTTCACAGATAAAATATGTTCAAAGATAAATTAGGTATTAATATTGTGTAAGTACTTAGGTGTTAAGTCTAAAAACAGAAGTACGTCATTTAAGTAAAAGCCACATCTGAACGAAGATATTCAAGTGTGTTGTTGACCATAATTGGGGGCCTTTGGACTATAATTGGGTGGTTTTAAGGAAGTTAAAAAAACTACTATTTGTTGGAAGCTCTATACCTAATTTAGCCAAGTAGATTTTTGACAACATGTAGATTTTTTGTGTTTGTGTTTTGTAGTTAACATACTGAGTTTTGTCGACCATTTTCTTTTAGACGCTCTGTAGTTAGCTTTCACTTTCTAAAATTTTTAAAATGGAATATTTAATTTTTCAATTTCTTTTTAAAGTTTACACTTTTTATCGATAAAAAAATACTGAATTAACTGTCCATAGATAATATAATAATAAATAATAATAAATACTCTTTATTGCACACCTCATACAGTTACAAGCACAAGTTTTACAATTAGATAATATTGTATTTTTATATACCTACTTGCAGGAAATTTAATTATTTAGTCTCATTACATACCGAAACATGACGACTCTGTAGTATTTTTATAAAAAACAAACTTAATATTTCCTAGAATAGTCCAAATTTCAAAAACCTGTTCAATGCGAACTAATATTGTATGATAGTAAAAATGTGATTTTGTAGATTTTATATTAGACTTTGAAATTATAGTACTTGCAAATTTAACTACTCTTTTTTTTCACCCCTTGTTATTTAATACTTATTGATAAAATTTAGGTTTTGCGGATTCTAAACACTATCACTAATACTGACATAACTATTGACACTGTCTTGATTGGAATGAGGATTTCCGCGATCAAGTTTTTCACTAGATAGCAGCACCATGGCGAGAGGTCTTTATGACAGCAGCTGTCAAAATCCACCAATAAAAAAAAGATTAAACATGTCTTAAACATGATAAAACATGGATAATCGTTTACGCTTCAAGATGGCTGCATCGTCTTTGGAATAGTTTTTTTGTTTTTTGCTCATTTACGTAGTTTTGTGTGTAATATTGATAGCTTATTGTGCGGTGACCTAACGAACAAGTGTGCAGCTAATGAAAAATTAGTCCCAAAACGCGAGTAACCACCCTTTAGTTGAACAAACGGTTATCCGGGGTCCCGGCCACCCACGTGTTTGTAAGGAGGCTATCACTTTACAGTCAACAAGGCCTTAACCGAACAACGTTGCTTTTATTTTATTTTACGAAAATGAATAAAATTCTAGGTGTATCTTGACATTGGCAGAATTCACCTCGCTAAGATAGGCGAGGAGTAAAAGCCATTAATTAAAAGAAAAAAAAAAAGATTAAACATGATTGGTGGATTATGAGTATTATGACAGCTAGACCTATCGCCAAGGTGCTGCCATCTAGTGAAACGTTCGACCGCGGAAACGCTCAGTTAATGAAAAAGAAACATGAAAACCAGAATTTTACGAATGTCAATTGCTGATAGTGTCTGGACCGCATTTTTGTATGTACAGTCAACAGCAGAACTATCTAAGGGGGCGAGGTGTTCAAAATGACCTGCACACGCTCTTATTCTCTTCAGGGGCTGACAACAGCTAAATTCCCTCCCTATCTTTTTCAACGCGAGTGAAAGAGAAACACTGTGTTACGATTAGTATGGGAGCTATTAATTGAGAAATATAAAACAACGAAGTTTTTAGTATTAGTGTAGTGGAATTTTGTCCTTAGTTACAGATGTATAAGTCAAGAACCTAAGGACATACAACTGTTTAAAGATCATTTTAAGATCTAACTTTGGAATTATTCTCTATCGAGCCGATTTCGTCCAATCATGTATCGAAATTAACGAAGTTCTTCCAAATATAACGAATATAAACGTATATTTTTTTTACTTTCTCAAAACAAGTAGTTATAGGTAAAAAACTGTTTGAGTAAAGTCAATTTGAAGGTCATCGGGTGTTGTCAGCCTCTTAACAATAAAGTCGTGTCAACCTCATTGTAATCAAAACCCCACCCGCTTAGCTACTTCTCCTGCTGACTGTAACCACACTGTAACATACTAGGTAGGTACTTACCAATAAAAAATCAAAGGTTTCTAATAGTTTCCAACATTTTTATACCACGACGGTGGCAGAAAAGCATACGGCCCACCAGATGGTAAGTAGCTACAATAGCCTATGGACGCTTGCAACTCTAGAGGTGTCACATGCGAGTTACCGATCCATTAACGTAAAGAAAGCAGGCAGTTTAAGGTTCATAAGAATTGGGTACTTTCCCCCATAACTTCTTTTATACAGTGTGTCCTTAAGCCTTAAATCCCATATACTTAATAGGATTACTTCCCAGGAATGCTCTAACGCAAATATTTTATAATCAGAACATAGGTAAGAAAATAGATTTTCTTACAAAAGTTATTTCCAATATCCGACTACAAAAAGAAACAGGGTGCATTGGGATAATTTCACATAAAGTGTAATTCCGAAAAATCATTTAAATATCGCTCGTATCCCAACCAATAAGAGTCAACTTTCGGAATTAGCTGTCACTTTTTTCCTATAGGAATTATCCCAATGCACCCTACTGTATTAATTATTGGCAGTGTTTTTGACGACAGCATATTGTTATTGTGACACGTCACGTCAGAGCAATGCAATATGTTTGTATGTGTGTGACGGTGTTGGCACCTGACATCACACACATTTGTCACATAAGACATTTGTCAAGTCAAATTTGTAATAAGTGTTATAAGTAAAAAAGATAGTCAAATAGGGTGAAGGATGTTTCATACTGTTCAATGAGGATGTATTTTCTTGACCTTTTCATTACAAATACAGGCTGCTCCAAACTGAGAAATCGTAATTTATCAATTTCTGCGTAATCACTGCACCGATTGTTAAGACATAGTGGTTCTAAATACCCAATATATGTGTACCTACGTTTCGGCTTTGTCCAATGGCTAAGGACACTCTGTATATTTTTGCCGGTTTTAAAATTATTGAAAGCCTGATGGTATGTTTGAAATGATTTGCTCCAGAATGTTTGCTTTTATTTCGTTACTGCTACGAAATAATTAAAATGTGATAAGTGTAAAAAAGTGTAACAAACGTATTAGTCTCGTCACTAAACTTTCAGTTGTTCGAGGAGATCACATTTAATCCTACACTATTTTATCCTTGGGATCTGGTAAAACAACATTTATTGAAAAGATGTATTAAGTTTTTCCCAGAAAATACATTGTGCTTTCTTTATAAAAAAAATTTGAAAATTTTAATGTTTATTTCCCACAAACATTAAATCCTACACTAGAGATTTTTAATCCAAGGGACTACCTGAATATTTAAAACAGTATTTGAAATATTCACCACCTGTCAAGTTGAGAATACATTTAAAATAATAAAAATGTTTAAAAAATTCAATAATAATCAAACACTAATTATACAAATGGTGATTTTTCACTATATTGTCGAGACAATTATAACGCTTCGTTTAAAAAAAATTTTACAGCAGTAACTGTATTATTACTATTTCTTAAATGATTTTAAATGATTTTCGAACACGCGCATTAATTCTACACTCATGATTTTGATGCTCCTTTTAGCTTTAATAATATGTTACATAATATCAAAATTTCACCAGTAGATATAGTGAGCATTTTCAGGAATTGTAAAATTAGTAATAAAAAATAAACATAATTGGAGCGGGGCGCGGGGCGGAAACTACAACACATAAGACGTGCGGCGGCCGATACGATTAGTGCACCTAAGGTCATTGACCGTGTAGGTATCTAAGAAGCGCAGAAGGGCATAGCGTATGGTGCGTAGTTGCTTACTTAGGAGTAATAATCAGGGTGGAATAAATAATGGGCTCATTTTATTTATTAGTATTACATAATTTTTAAAATCACACTGATAAAATATAATTCTTAATATTATTTTAATTTATATTTATATAAATGCCTATGCCCTGACTGACTGACTGAATGATCCACGCAGAGCCGAAACTACTGAAGCTGGAAAGTTGAAATTTGCAGATAAGGTTACATTTTTAATTTGTACAAGTAATAAGGATCGATTTTGAAAAATTCAAGCCCTAAGGGGGTAATAACGAGGTTAAGCGTTAGGATTTAAAATTTTAAGTTAGAAACTTGAAACTTCGTATGTTTGTTGCTAATAAAAAAATAATAAAAGTCATTTCAGCGTTTTCTGGTATATAACCTCTAACAGGGTTAAAAAGGGGTTGAAAATTTGTATCGAAATATTTAAAAAAAAATTGTGACAGACTTGAAAGTTCGTTTGTAGGCTACTCAGCTCCAAACAAAAAAATAATTTCAGCGTTTTTCAAACTTCCACCCCAAAGGAGTTGAAACGGGGTTGAAAAATTGGATTGGAACCAGGCCGAAACTACTGAAGCTAGAAAGTTATAATTTTCATTTATAATGTATACAAGTAATACGAAACAAATTTGAAAAATTAAACCCCTAAGGGAGTAAAAACGAAGAGTTAAAAATTTGTATGGGTAGGGATTAAAATTTTAAGTTCGAGGCATGCAACTTAATGAAAGTAATGAAAGCAAAATAATGAAAGTAATTTTAGCGTTTTTTTTTCATTCAACCCCGCTAACGGGGTTAAAAAGGGGTCGAAAGTTGATATAGATACCTACTTTTTTGTGACAGACTCGAAAGTTCATTTGTAAGCACTTCAAAACAAAAAAAAACTAATATCAGTGTTTTTCAAAATTCCACCCTACATGAGTTAAAACAAGGTTGAAAAGTTTGTACTAAAACGAGGCCGAAACTGCTGAAGCTAAAAAGTTGTAATTTGCAGATTGGCTACTTTGTACCTATTTTATCTACTTATTAAAAAATAAGAAAAGCAATTTCAGCGTGTTTTGATATTCATCCCTTAAGGGAGTTAAAAACCGTTGACGATTTATATGAAGAATGTATGTATATGGCTTAAAAGTAAATTGTATGATAATTATTATAAACAAAAAAAATATTCTAATACCAAACCACACATTTTATAAAGATGAAACTGTGTATGAGTAGGTAGCCGTATTATAAGTGGACGAACCGAACGAAGTCGCGGGCGGAAAGCTAGTCTATCTTTAAATGCTTTTGTCCTGACTGACACATCAACGTAAACACCGAAACCACTGCAGCTAAAGAGTTGAAAATGTTAGACCAGGTTACATGTATAATTTGTATAAATAAATCAATGGCTAAGGGGGTAAAAAGTGGGTTAAAAGTTTGTATGGCTAGGATTTTTTTTCATAGAGACTTAAAAATTCGTACGGTCGCTGATGATTAAAAATAATAAAAGAAATATCAGTTTTTTGAAATTCAACCCAACTACAGTGTTAAAAATGGGTTGAAAATCTGTAGCTTTTTTTCGTGACTGACTTAAATGTTCGTTTGTAGGCTAATCGCTTAAAAGTAAAAAAAAAAGTAATTTTAGTGTTTTTCAAAATTCCACCCCAGAGGAGTTAAAACGGGGTGGAAAAGTTTGTATTAAAGCGAGGCCGTTACATCGGAAGCTACAAAGTTGTAATTTGCGGGTGAGGTACATTTATAACATGTACAAGTAATAGGAAGCAATTTTGAAAAATTCAAAAAGGAGGTTCAAAATTAGTATGGGTAGAATTTAAAATTTTAAGTTAGAATCTTAAAACTTCGTACGTTTGCTAATCATTAAAAAATAATAAAAAATAATTTAGTAGTTTTTGAAGTTCAAAAGAGGTTAAATGGGGTTAAAAAGAGGTTGAACCCCATTTAAGTTGAAAGTTTGTATAGAGATTACAAGTTTTGAAAGACAGACTTGAAACTTCGTTTGTAGGCTACTCTTTATAATCTGTACAAGTAATATGATGCGATTTTGAAAAATTCAACTCTCAAAGGGGTAATCTTTTTACCGGGTTTTAAAAATTGTATCGGTAGAATATTTTTTTTTTAAGTTAGAGATTTAAAACTTCGTACGTTTGCTGATTATTAAAAAATAATAAAAATTATTCTAACGACTTCTAAAATTGTACCCCTAATGGAGTTAAAAAGGTGTGGAAGCTTTCAATCGCATTGATGTTGAAAGTTTATATTGAGATAACAAGTTTTGAAAGACAGACTTGAAAGTTCGTTTGTAAGCTACTCACTTAAAACCAAAAAAGTCATTTAAGCGTTTTTAAAAATACCACTCGAGTTTCAACGGGGTTGAAAAGTTTGTATTAGAAAGAGGCTAGAACAACGGAAGAAGTTATAATTTGCAGAGCGGGTTACATTTATAATTTGTACAAGTAATAAGAAGCGCGTTGAAAACTTGTTTGTGTGGTGTTTATAATTTTAAGTTCGAGACTGCGTAAGTTTACTGCTAATTTAAAATAGTAAAAGTGATTTTAGCGTTTCTTTTAATTCAACTCCTAACGGGGTTAAAAAGGGGTTGCAAGTATGTATAGATATTTTGTGAAAGACTTAAAACGAAGTTTGTGGACTTAAAAGAAAAAAAAACTTTCAAGGGTATTTTTTTAAGAACTAGCCATATTGTGCGAGGTGATTTAGTAGGCCATACTAAACAACTTTTACTGTTGGGTCAACTCCGAAATCTAATTTTTTTTTGGCTGTTTCATACATTTCGGCTGATCCGACGTTGACGTTTTCTATGGGGACGCCAAATTTTTTTTTGGATTTCAGGGTCGGTCCTATAGCAAAAGTTGTTTAGTAAGACTTACTTAATCACCTCTCACAATATTATTAGTTATTAAAAAAAACATCCTTTAAAGTTTTTTTGTTTTTTAAGTGGATAGTACTACAAACTTTTCAACCCTAGAGGAGTTGAAACGGCGTTGAATACTTTTTATTAAAGCGAGGCCGAAACTACTGAAGCTAGAAAGTAGTAATTTGCAGATTGGACACTTCGTAGTTTGTCTGCTTATTTAATGCAGCAAAAGCTGCTTATTTAAAGCATGCATTAAAAGGTCTCTTGGATTCTCTGAAATCGATTTTCGACATGATCGGATTAAATTGTACAAAATTTAAAATGGTCGCCGTTTTACAATTTTGATGTTAGATTCGTATTAGCCGTGCGAATCCTCAGATATCGATTTTCAAAGTGATCAAAAATAAACAGAACAAAATAACATTACGGCCTTTTGTATTGATGATAATCACATAATTTCAGGATGGCGCTACTTTTCCGAATTCAAACCCTGGACAAAATTATTCTATTAATTGCTTGTCAATTTCAAAACCAAATAAGAATAAGAAAAAATAAAACTTGTTAAAATTTTTTACAACCCTGAACCTTCGGCAAAGACGAGAAACAAATAGGTTCTATGAAGTTAGATGACTGTATAGATTATATTATTGATATGTATACTATTCACATCCATTTTTATTAAGTGATAGCTGTGATATTATACAGTCGACTACAAAGACATGTATCCACTTTTGAACCTTATTACAACGGATTAAGGTGAAAAAGTAGATACAGCTTAGCTCTTTGTAGTCGACTGTACAATCCATTTTTAATCCAATCCTTATAGTTTCGTCATGTCCGTCTGTCCGTCCGTCCGTATGTCACAGACGTTTTACTCGGAAACTATAAGACGTATCTTAATAAAATTCAGACATAAGGTGTATTTTGTATGCCGCTATATAGTTGTGTAGTTAAATTGCAGAAAACAATTTTTTAGGGGGGGTGCTCCATACATGTAACAAAAAAGAAAACAAATATCAACATTTTGCAGATCAATCGATAGGTCTTTAATAATAAAATTGAGGTTTCTTTAAACATTTTATGATTAAGTGAAAAATTTCAGAAATAATCGCTTCGAAACTCGAAAAAATAGCGTCCCCTCCTGTAACTTTTGAACCGTAAGTTCAAAAATATGAAAAAAATTAAGAAGATGCGCGTGAGCATATACTTTCTAAGAAAATTGTTTTGAACACTATCGGTTTAGCCATTTTTGAGTTATTTCCAAAAAACTTCTTCCATAGGCATCAGATGCCACCTTTTGGCATTAGTCTGGTTCTTATTCCATTAAAGCTACGGAACCCTCCATTATGCGTGGTCCGACACGCACTTGGCCTGTTTTACTATTAGTCTTTCAGCGCCGTAACCACCAAAAAAACAAACGCAATAAACCGAAAACATAAAAAAAAAGTATTATCCGATGGGTATCCTAGCAAAGAAGCTATAAATAGCAGGTATAGCTCTCCTATTCATTGATAGCTTACAAGCGAGTCACATGAATTCTGCGCACAGATTACTGGTCACAAGACTACGCATTATGAAGCCTAAATCGACCTAGCATTAAGTTATTTTATCTACACTCACATTGTAGGTTCTCTAAAACGTGTTCGAAAACGGTAGGCAATGGCTAGCATTACCACAACCGATTTTACTATGATAAGCTTTTTATCTGTGGCAGTAACGTAATTTTAACTTTACATGCTCAAATATTGATGTGTTATGAGTTTTGATAACATAATGTACACCTGCACGCGCCCGCGCGGCCACCGACACGCGCCCGCGCGACCGCCGGCACAATCGAGTTGGCCATGGCGGTGCAATGGCGGTCATTCTATGGTTTCCGAATACGGTATTTAGGATAAATAATATGAGTGTAGATAAAGCAGTGTATGCAACTGTACGTAATTAGGCCTTAAAACGTAACAGTTACATAAACTACTATTATATGTTTAATTTGAAGTTCGCAGTGCCTTGCATTTACTGTAATGCTGTGTAACTGTTTTGAATGATAAATAAATAAATAAGTGTGTTCAATACGCTTTATGAAGTTTCTCATGACGTGACCACTAAATTCAGAGTTGAGAATGGCGTCACTCGCTTCTATCCTATACAAAATTTACAACAATCCATGTGAATGATTTAACTCATAAACTCGATTTTTGTTGATATTTTATTTGAGTATAGAAAATAAATTCTCTTGGTGTATCGTCCTTTATATTGACCGACGTTTGTCCAATGCAAGGAGTGTACTTCCCAGGTACGAAAATAACAGTTCGGTTGCATCTATCTAACCATCGAACCTAAAACCACAATATGCTCTGTTCTGAAATGACTGATTGGGGCAAACATAATGACATTTCAATATCGGAAATTAGAAATATAGAAAAAAGTTTAAATAAAATATCTCTTTACCAACCTGTAGTACTTGCGAGTCTTCTGATTTGCTATATCTAATACAAGTAGGTAAGTAATCTGTGCTACGTAGTAACCTTGCCGCGGAGGCGGGAGTTTTAAAATATGAACCTTAAATTATAAGTTGTTTATTTCGTTTGCTCGTAAAGCACTTAGTATATTTACGATATTTTTTTTATTATGTATGTTAAATAAATAGACAATTTAAGGAAAAAATATTTACAAGTGTAGGTTCGTATAAAGTGATCATATTCGCCAAAAAAAACTAAAAAAAATGTCATAATAAATAGATGTAAACATGTCACCGTGGTGAAAAATTACTGTAACACTTAGATCTGTATTAGTACCATACTACCAAATTTTCGAATTGTGTTCGAATTTCTAAGTCACTTTTTTTATAAATATAAAGAAAAAATGTCACTTAATGAAGCTTATAGACGAAAGCTCAGAGAAACAATTCGGGAAATCTTTAAGTTAGTCATCACTTATTTAAACAAATACAATAGTGCTAGATCTCCAGTGTAGGATTTAGTCAATGTAGTGTTCCAGACGTTGTCTAGAATGTTTTAGATTTCCTGAAATGCACAATCACGTCACTGGGGAAAAATGTGTAGTGGGAATCTGACTATTACTTAATAACTAGAAAAAGCTTTCAAAAGTGTAGGATTTAATGCAAGGTAAAATTTTTTGGCCCCCGTCTATATGTAATTAGACAGTATTTAGGCAATTCACAGTGTTAGGATATTTATGGCCAAATACAGGCTTTCGAATAATATAACACAGTTGGTTGAACAACACGCAATTAAACCAAATTTCAGCTTTCTCGTGCGAACGGTCACTGTGCTAGACCGCGGACAGACGGTGTGATGGAAACGTAATTTCGTATACCTAAACCTAAACATTATTTTCACTGGCATTTGAAACTAATAGGAAACTATAAATTTCTGTGGATAGAGGCCAGACGGACAAAAACAATAAGCTAAGAGAATAACATTTGAAAAAATCTAAACTCTTAAAATGTATGGTTATGGCCAAAATGGGTTTCTAAGGACGTGGTAAAATGTGCACGCAATACAAGAGTAGACAGTTCAAAGAATTATGTGTGACACAAGTGGATTGAAGAGTTTTGAGAACACTTGTTTATAATTCTAATATAAGCCGATACTGCTCCTATCACCGTGGCATACAGTTTATTATACCTTGCGGAATACTACTTGTTCCTTAAAATATTCCAGATTAACACTGCCATGTGCAAAACAGCGGGTGGCTTCGGGATCCGGTAACGGCACCCACGTTGCGACGCAACGAGGCACCGCGCTGGCGGCTGATGCAGCACCAATCACGGCGTGAGAGAAAGCAAGACAGAACGAGTCGCAGATAGCAGGGATGGGGGAGCAGCGAATCAGCGACGAGAAACAATCCTTGAGCCGCTGTGTTTAAGTCGAAGATAAGATGCGCACGCGCCGCATCAGCAAAAGCAACGCACGACAATGGAACGAGTGAAACAGCACGAGCGGGAAGCGTATGACGAGCGGAGGAGAGAACGAGACAGGGTGACACGCCATCGGGACGAGGTTTGGCGTGCTTCCTTGCGGGGTAACCAACGACAAAGAAGAACCGTTTTTGTGACGTTGTATTAAAGTCTAAGATAACTTGTTATGAATAAAACTGTAGCCCTTAAGTTTAAGGAAGTTAGTTAGGGATGAAAGAAGGATTCTTTTGGAAGACGCGGGAGAGTGAGGTTGAGTTTCACAAGACCAGATTTAACTGTACTTACATCTTTAAATATTGATTTCAACATTGTCATTCAGTATAAGAAACCTTAGTAAAATCAGTGTCGAGTTGGAGCCTGTGTCACGGGCTCTGAGGACTGGAGTCCTGGTCTAGCTTAATCTAACTTATCGCCAGTTACCTTATATCCTTAAAGTGAGTCTTCGCGAATTGCCCAGTGATCGTCTATTCCTCTACGTTGTGTTCTAAAGTAACCTGGGTCGACACAGTAAAGAAAGCTCGTCCGTGCTCCTCCCGTCCTCCATCATGCTCCCTCTTCGATCTCCTGTTTTTTAAAGATTGTATAACCAAACGGTCATTAAGTACCCCTAGACCTATATGGGAATATTTTCATGAAGATTGTCTTTGAACGATGTCAGTTAGTCCGAGTAAGTATAGAACAATGAGCTTAAAGTAGGGAGGATATGATCAGTGTGTCGAATTGTCTTTACTCAGTCATTTTAGCTATTTGTATTGTATGTCATAAACCTAGACTTGATGGGCCCATTAGATGAATACCTACCTTGTCGCTGTGAAATCCTGTTATTATTAAATAAGTATATATGTATAGGTCACATCTAAGTATCATCTTTATACTACCGCTGTCTATATATAGTTGTCTTGCCTAGTTACAAAGTCAGAAATACCGGTTTCGCAGAAAGTCCACTCTAGCACTCAAAGGTTAGTAAGTAATGAAGTTAGGGACACAGAGAGGGCCTTTAACATTAGATACACACAAACACATCAAATAAAATAACTTTGGTAAATCGGGACATAGTATTTAAAAGATTAATCAAAATATAGGAATGGAGATACTTAACTTATAAAAGCTGGAGTAATCCTTTATGTCCATTTTCGTTACGTTATGATACGCATTAGCTCTGCTTTACACATTTAAATACTTAAAATAAATAACTTTTCACGCGATCTTTGATTGCACTCATGATATTGACAGTTATTTCAAACAAATTCCAATGTCAGTGATTTTATATTTGAAATTCTGAGAGTATTTATTCTTCTAAGGCATAGACAACAGTAGAAGTATAAAGGCAGATATACACTATATTACCAAGCAGTTTGGGTTCCTAAAAATATAAAGTAAACCTAAAATATAATTTAACAATTATAATTATTTGAACGGGTACGGACGGCCCGTTACACACTACCCCCAAATTTTGCGAACATAGACACATCTGGGTCATGGAAAGCAAAATTTCAATAACTATAAAATTTTAAAAGTACTTATGACGAAAAGAAAAAAGCTTTATGAATTCATCAGACACACGGTGTATACTAAGTAGTTTTTTTTAAATATACTTTTAAGAAAAAAGTTTTATGAATTCATCAGACACACGGTGTATACTACCCCCCCAAATTTGTATGGACGAAATCAAGTAATGAAAGCAGATATTAAACTAAATAAAACATAACCGATTGATTGAGAAAGAGAAAAAAAGAAACAGGCTTATGCTACTACCACACTACCCCCAAATTTTTCGAACATAGACACATATGACAATGTGTCTCATGGAAGTAAAAATTTTAAACATAAATAAATTGGTAGCATAAGATTTTGTAAAAACAATAAATTTTTAATGAGAGATCTAAGTTCATTGGGATCTTTCCATTTAGCGTAGACGTTTTTTTTTTCATAATCCTCTTATGTGGTGTGTATTTTAACCAAACCAAGAGTACTGGCGTATATAAAGTCAAGTTTCCAAGTTCTCATATGTATGGCATGAACTTTTACAAGCCTCCACAGATAGTCCTCACTCAAACAAAGGAACTCCGGGTTGTGAATCCAGAATCAACTCTAGCCGTATATGCAAGGACACTTCCGACCTCATCCTGCTTTGCTTATCGGATAGGGAAAGGAAATCAATGCAGCCCTTGTAAAGTGAGACTTCTCCAGGGTGGGTTCCTACCGTTAAATGTTCAATTACCAACACTAAAACCTAGGCTTCACTAGAATACGGACCACTCTCAGCCGGGAGTATGTTCAGCAAATACATGATGTCTTTGGCTATTTAGCCTTATAACCTGGTCTAGACCAGATATCAAAATAATTTAAATTGTTTATTGGATTTGATAACCTCAATAAACTTTTTAGACCTTGTAATAAAGATAGGTATATTTTTAACTGAATGATAATTTTTAAATATTGATTTAATATTCAGATTTGTATTCTAATTTATACAGAAAAAATTTTTTAATTGACATCGTGCCGATGTGTAGATTTATTAGTAATTAAACGAACTTACCTTAAGTGAAGTTCCATTACAATTATACGAGCTTTGTGATTCCGAATATTATAATAACTTGTAGTAGCTCGTCGCTTACGCCCTTTTTGTCACGATATGTTTAGAGCTGAAAAGACTCCTAAAAAAATAACACTTACATAGAAATAGAACTCCAATACGTCAAGTGACACACGTCACTGTCAACTCCTACGCGCCAAACTCTCATTTAGTTCAGAGCACCGCTGAGATGTATAAAGAAATGTTTACCTCTCAATAGTCACTTGATTATTTTACAACATAGTACTGTAGTCTCACTAGTATGGTACAGTACACTTATACTGGGTTTAGCTTATTGTAATCATTAAGCACGGGTGGGAGGGTTACTAATATTCGGAATCACAAAGCTCGTATAATTGTAATGGAACTTCACTTAAGGTAAGTTCGTTTAATTACTAATTATACTTCGCTTTGTGATTCTTTCATATTATAATAACTTGTAGATGTTCAGAGACTCGTAAAATAATCAGAACTAGATCCGCATATAAAACAGTATAGTTAACTAGAGAACATCAGAGAGAGAGAGATCTATCTGGTCCAAGGTATGAAACAATGCCAGGTTTAGTTTTTTATTTCTGGTCAATCAACGTAAGTTAGCTTTGTAGCATTAAAGTGAATTATAATAATTATTTACATATGGATTAACACTACACAACCGTGATAGCGATTGGGTTAAATTATATAATTATATGTTTGGTTTCAAAACAAATGAAATTAACATAATAATCTGTGGATCTTGACCTGATTGTGGACAAGAAAGTTTATAAATATTATTTATGTATGTTCAATCACAAAAGAAAATGTGATTTGTAATATTTAAACAACGAAAATAATCATATATTATTAGTATCATGACTTTTACATCTGATGAAAGTATACCTGCTCGGCACATGGTATCACTACAGAACCAAACAACCCAATACCTGTGACTGTGAAGATCCAATAATTAAAATATAAAATATTTTTAATAATATCGTATTTTAATAAGAATGATCTGTAGAATTCTAAGTAATGAAACAAGAAAAAAAAATCAAGTAGTTTCATTACGTTTTAAGGAATTCTTTTTGAAGAGGACCACACCTGTTAAGTCAATTTAGAGAAACCCCCTAAATAATTAAATACTTATATCTGTTTATGTGTCATGAAAGTATTGACAGTATATAATCATTATAATGAACCAAATCTTAATAGGACACAATCTTATACGAGTAGATGTAATATGACAAATAACAAATATATTTATTTTTGTGACTATTACTATTATTATATTATGTTATGAAAACATAGTCAACATAGGTATAAATAGGCATGCCTTTATACAATGCAGCCCAATGTAGCAACCCAATGCGGAATGACCGCCAAGGGTTCAAAGCACTTCCTTGATAAGTATTCTACCAATATATATAAAACACCGGTTCACAATATTAATTAAAATTACAAAATTCATTGCATAACTCTGCTACCAGACCAGAGATATTTTGGCTACCACTATAGGTACCTATATGCTGACATAGTATTATTTCAGGTAGTGCTTGAAGCATTTTGCTTTAACATGCTTATATAAATTATTGAATCAATAAAAGCATAAAATACAGCATTATTACATCATTAAAAAATCGTTTCTATGGCACGTCAGCTAGGAGGCTCAGAGAATCCCAACTGTTTAGAGTCCATTCATTTACTTCCATATCTTTTGATACCAAATGGTGACAATGAACTAAGTATGTCAAGTACCATCTTTCTTGAAACATCATGACAATAGATGTCAAAAATAGGTAAGATAAAGTAGGCATGTACACAAAATTTGTAATAGGTGGCATAGCCTTCAAGTAAAATATTAATGATTTGTTAACTGCATTATGTTATATTAATGATAATAAAATCAATAAGATGAGCAGGGAACTTATCTTACTGAGCAAAAATTTTGCTGTATAATTATACCTTTAATAATTATTAAAGGTTATAACTAGGTTTATAGACAATTAGACACCAAGTGCATCAATTTTGTGATAACCTTACTCATATAAAAGTGTGTGTTGAGTACACACAGAGTATATCAGGATCGAGCATTAATTTACGCTAGGTATATAAACAATAAACATATTTTTCTCACAACGGTATGCACTGCTTTTTACATTTCAAATAAGCATTTGACACATCAGTTTGCAATTTACTAGAACAAAGGTAATCCTTTACCTAAAGAAAAGGTTTTTATCTTTAACAGTCTACATATACTTAAACCTTTAAAAGCGGGCCTAGTCCGCCTAGTGGTTACGATTAGGTTTAATATTTATTTCAGTTAAAGAGTTTAATTGACAAATAGTTTAAACTAATAAGCGGTAAGCGTAATTTCCACTGAGTGTCATAATCCGTCAAAGATGTGCCACAACTGCCACAAGGGCATAGGCATATTAAACAAAACAAAAAATATATCATTGTAGTCGGGTATATAATGTTTCAAATTAAGCATGGCAATATTTTATTTTTCCCCCTTAGCTGATATGGAGTTCTGTTACATATCAAAATTTTAGCAAACAATGCCAAGTAGTTCAAGAGTAACAAAAAAAAAAAAAAAAACCATAAGCAGATTTAACAGAGAATAACCATATGGTTACCTAATGATCATAGAGGGATTAAGTAACAGTTGCTTTTATCAAGCAGTTGTTATGGCTTGTGCCAATAGGCAATTGTTTGTCTTTATAAGACAAAAAAATCGTTTTAAATGACTTTATATATTGTCAAATTTGATCCAATGTAAAATTATATTAAGTAGCTATGACCCACAAATACAGTGGTGTGGGCTCCATTACATATCAGCATGGTAAGGGAACCGAATAGTTATGCAATATACTTGCTAATATATGCAGCTCAGAATACTTTTATATTAGATCCATTTAATTTAAGTATTGTTGTAGACTTTCTTAACACTGGTAGTTGTGTCTATATCGAGTCCGACACACCAAACATTAATCAGGCTTTCTGCTGTTGTTGATAGGTACTGAAAATGATACAATTGTAATAACATAATATTAGAGTAGTAGATAATAAATGGATCATGTTCTGTTTATTTTAACACAATTGCTGGATGTTGCTTTGAGTACTATCCAAATACGTGAACCAAGTTCTAACGTAACTCTAACAGTGATGCATTTTTCTCTGTTAATTAGGCTAAAACATAATAATAGCCAGCAGTGCAACAATTGGTAAAATTTAACAACAGCTGGAATAAAACCGAATGAATGTAATAATTATACAGCCTGGATTTTAAGTATGCCTGGAAATTAAGTAGTCGCAAAAAACTCACTAAAAAGTTTTTAGCATCATATAGAGCCAAAAATAGAGAACACATGGACGCATACGTTCAAATTATTACATCAGTAGAGCCTAGGAAAGCAGGACCACGCATGTTCCACTGCAATGACATCATTGTTAATTTTTTGCTTTGAGTAGAGCCTAGAATAGCAATACCACAGAAGCATACAGTCTGAGTCTGACTCATAATCAATGGCAGCAATGTTTTCACTGTTAAATTTTTGCTTTGAGTAAAGCCTAGGAAAGCAGAACCACGCATATTCTACTGCAATACCATCATTGTAAATTTTTTGCTTTGAGTAGAGCCTAGAATAGCAATACCACAGAAGCATACAGTCTGAGTCTGACTCATAATCGATGGCAGCAATGTTTTCACTGTTAAATTTTTGCTTCGAGTAGAGCCTAGGATAGCAATACCACAGAAGCATACAGTCTGACTCATAATCCAGGGCAGCAACATCCTCACTGTTAAATTTTTGCTTCGAGTAGAGCCTAGGATAGCAATACCACAGAAGCATACAGTCTGACTCATAATCCAGGGCAGCAACATCCTCACTGTTAAATTTTTGCTTCGAGTAGAGCCTAGGATAGCAATACCACAGAAGCATACAGTCTGACTCATAATCCAGGGCAGCAACGTCCTCAGTGTTAAATTTTTGCTTCGAGTAGAGCCTAGGATAGCAATACCACAGAAGCATACAGTCATAATCCAGGGCAGCACGGCATAGCATGTACTGCCTTTATTTAAATTTTTTTACTGGTTTATAAACACAGATATAGACAATAATGCCATCATTGTAGATTTGTTTCAAGGGATAGGCTTAGCATAAATAAAAGTGCCATAAACTTTGTTGTTATGTTGTGCTTAATACAGCAGGATGCAAAAAATTTTGCTAAGTGATTTGGTTAATATTGTGAGTACCGCCTTGTTCAAATAAATATCCAGCGAGACCACAGCTGTCATAGGTTACATCAAGCATTGCTTTGATCAGTATACCGTGGATGTAAAACTGAATTATGAATAATCAGCCCAGTAGGGTCTTGATATGCATCATGACGGTTCATGCTATAATGATTCCATGCATCTTCATCACAATGACAATTATATCTGTATTTCGTATCCCAAGTATGTAAATTTTGTCAAAATTATATCTGTATTTCGTATCCCAAGTATGTAAATTTTGTCAATATAAATCTCAAGACGCTTTTTCTTAAATATGTACATATTTCTTGTATTTTCATCAAGTGAGACTTAATGATTTACATCATTTTATTAAATAAATTTCTAATTTGGTTGCTCAGTTACATCATAGTATGCCATTGTACACTATGTATACGTGTTAAGAAAATTAAATAATGTCATTGTGTAATACTTGTTCATGAATATAACATATTCTTACTGATTTATTGGACATTGATTTGGTTATTATTATCATTTAAAGTTCCAATTCTATCAGTTTAGTACAATATGGGACTTCTTATGCGTATTCTACATGCATGCCATTATTATTTTATTTTGCATTACTTACAAGAGACTAATCTAGGACTATTTAAGGGTTTATTACTCATCGAGCCTTTAAATGTTTTATTTGTACTTTTATATTATGTGACGGATATATGTACTACACGAAGATGTTGATGTTAACTCTTATAGAAAGTCACTTTCGTTTACGGTTCAACCAACATAACCTTAAATTATAATCGACAAGAGAAGGTTACCTCTTTGACGTAATTTGTTTTACATAGTCCACCGTCTTGACATCATTCAAACCTTTAATAGTACATTCACAGTCGAAATTGCAGCTACTTTTGCTTATTTCGGCGTTTTCTTTCGTCGGCGTCGGCGTCCTTTGTCGGCATCTCCAATGTTTTCGTAATGCATTTTTCTTGCAATAAGTTAATTAGGAACCTGAAATACACTTTCCACCACTTCATATGCTATATTTAAGCAGCAATGCATTTTGATTTTCAACTTTCAATCGGAAATTCATTTAAAATATGAATAAAAGAAAGAACTATAGCGCGTGACGTTAGGGCGATAGCACGAAGATGAGAGTTTGGCGCGTAGGAGTTGACGGTGACGTGTGTCACTTGACGTATTGGAGTTGTATTTCTAAGTGTTATTTTTTTAGGAGTCTTTTCAGCTCTAAACATATCGTGACAAAAAGGGCGTAAGCGACGAGCTACTACAAGTTATTATAAAATATGAAGGAATCACAAAGCGAAGTATAATCAGGGGTAGTGTTAGCTTCTTGTGGAGTAGGACCCACTTTGGATAGCAGTTAGGTAAACCTGCAACCTGTCAGCTTGAGATGACACTAACTATTAGCAATATCCAAAATGTTCCTTGTACCGTAAAGTGTAATAGTGAGATGACAATGAACTTTAATGTTTATATCTTAAGTCCAATTCCATTGTAGAGGCTCTACACACTGTCAGGTCTCAGTCATAGTCGATGACACCACTGGTATTATGACGCTCTCTCACAGTCAGTTATAACTTATAAATGTTATTTTACATTAACTGTCTTTACAATGCTGTATAACCGCTGTGTAAGTGCCCCACCACACCAGTTAGTCTCTCTCAGTTTTAATCTATGCATCACACAATCATCATTCCTCACCATATTCATCACTCGCTCATACACTCGCCCAAAACAATGGAACAACACGTCTCGATATAAACTTCGTAAAATAGGCCCTAACGAAACCCAATTAAAATTGTAAAAAAAAACAATTTTTTTTTTTACAAATTCTATTTAGTGTAATTATTTTTTACAGAAACCCAACTTTGTTAATACTAATAACGCATTATAGCACATTTAAAAATAATTTAATGTCAAAATTATTTTATTTTATTTTATTTCTGGAGACCCTTTTTCTGCTGACGGTACCTACATAGTAATTTAATCTATAATATTTTTCAAGCTTACCGTAGGCGTAGAATGCCCATGGAAGCTTTGTATAATTATCCCTAGCATGTAGGTTTTTGGAACCATTTTAAAATGCTGGAAAAAAATTATATGTTCCTATGACATAAGCAGGGCCCGGAATTAGGTGAGCTAAAATACCTAAAGTTCGCGAGAGGACATAATATAGAGTGGTTACAACCGGATGAAAATAATATTTTATTTGGATTCCGGGTATTCGATATTCATCCGGGCACTGCAAGTAATAGTCGTAATGATGAAAAATGGTTACATTATAAAATATTAATAAACAATGTGTAGGGAAACCCATATTATTCGTCTTACAACGACTTCTTATCTTATCTTATACATACCTTCTTTTGTCTAGCCCTTTTTACTAAAAACTAACATTAAACATGCTGCACTGTAAACAAAACATATCACGTTCAATATTACGACAAGTCCCCGAATAAACATCGAATACCCGGAATCCAAATAAAATATTATTTTCATCCGGTTGTAACCACTCTATATTATGTCCTCTCGCAAACTTTACGTATTTTAGCTCACCTAATTCCGGGCCCTGGACATAAGACAATCGGACATCAGTTTATCAATAAAATGAAAATATGTTTATATTCGTTTAGGTTATAGTATCTCAATTGCGATTCTTGTAAAATAGAAATAAATATACATAATAGGTATATATATATAATATACAATTATATACCACACACACCCTTTTGTATGAATGTGGTAAGTATCAGAATTCTGTTTTAGTAATTCTTAATACTTATACCACAGACACCTTTCTGTATGAATGTGGCAAGAATCAGATTTTTTTCTCATTCTTAAAATATACACAGACACCATTTATTGTATGAATGTGATAAGCATAAGAATAAGATCACTTCTGGCTCTAATAATATGCACAGACACCTTTTTGTATGAATGTGATTAGAATCATTATTTATTATTTATGATTCATAGATGGAATAAATAAAATATATACGTAATACCTAGCCTAATTAAAATTGGTTGGTGGAAAGACATGGCTGTGCTTTGCTTCGCCAAGTATCTATAGGTTATCTACAGGATAAAATAAATAAGAGTTTATGTTTAGTAGATCATATCTTAGAAGTACGATCAGCATAAAGAGACTTGTGTAAGCGTAAAATATAAGTATTATTATTTAGAAACATGATTCATTTTGGTTAGACAGGTAGATATGTACCTAGTCATATAGCAGTTTATTCAATATATTAATAAGGTGTCTTTTTACAGGTTAAAGAAGGGTATGTTTTGCAAGTGACCTACCAGAATACCTAAACCTTGAAAACCATTTGGGTAGGACCTCCCTAGATTACCGACGTCAAGATAGACTTGAAGTAAAACAACTGTAAACTGTATCCGCGTGCTAGCTACTATTAAATTACACGATAATACCATTTTATTTTGCTTGATTTAGTAGTTTAAAATTAGAAGTAGTTAACGTTCAGGTTCTGACCTAGGTAATCAGAATTTAGTAAAATATCTGCCTACAAAATGGTTCTTAAGTCTTTACAGAACAGAACAAGTCATCGGGCTCTAACAAAAATTACGGCATCAGTAGATACTGGTACTAAAGATAGATATAAGTAGGTACTAAATCTTAAATGAAATTACTGCATTTTGAATAACCTATCTTATCGTAATAACAATTATTGAACTGACAGCTTTGCATAAAAACAATATATATCTACTATGTAATATAATAACTATATTAAATACTGACCGGTCATTCTACTGTAAACTAAAAGTACTGTAAGCTTTCTTTAGTTAATTAAGACTACTAGCAATAAGGCAAAATCTATTATAAGTAGTACGGCATACAAAATAAAGCAATCGTGAGTGTCGTGGAACTATCGCTTGCAACGAAGTTACGTATTTAATTTTATTTAATTTTTGATTTTTCGTATTTTTTGTGGTTTTAATGTTTTTTTTTTGCATTTTTGAAATATCTGAAATTTTTGAAATTTCTGAATTTTTTGAATTTTTGTTTTTGAATTTTTTGTTTTTGAATTTTTTTGAATTTTTTGAATTTTTTGAATTTTTGTTTTTGAATTTTTTGTTTTTGAATTTTTTGTTTTAGTTTTTTTTTGAATTTTTTTGAATTTTTTGAATTTTTGAATTTTTGATTTTTTTTAATTTTTTGAATTTTTTTGATTTTATTGATTTTTTTGTTTTTTTTAACTTTTTTGAATTTTTTGTATTTTTTGATTTTTTTTTTAAAGTGAGAAGTTACAAAGTGTCTCTTATTTCACTGCACTTCATTTCAATTTATTATATTTATTAATATATATACATTTTTTTTATTGTTTTTATTTTATTTTTTACTTTTTTTTTATTTTTTTGAATTTTTGAATTTTTTGAATTTTTGAATTTTTTTAATTTTTTTTTTTTTTTTTGTGAAAGTGAGAAGTGACAAAGTGTCACTTTCCACTGCACTTCATTTCAATTTCTTATATTTTTTAATATATGTATATATATTTTTTTAATTCATTTCATTTTACATGTTTCTCAATCGTATGGCTTTGTGTCGCGTTTTCGTAACGTGACGCTTTTTCTTGACTGATACTCGACCTTTTTTTCGCCTAGCCCCATCCTCGAATCGTCCGATAAGGAACTTCGGTCGAAAAGTTTGCCTAAATTTTGAAGGAATAAATGAACTTTAAACACTTCTCACATGTTATAGAGTATACTCGGTGGAAGTCCACGAGGGCCCTTTACGAAATGGGAGTTGGTTTAGCCTTAGCACTATATTTCCCCCATAGAAACTATGTAGATGTGTGAAACCGTGTCTAACTTATAGCCTTTTAAACATTCACACAAAAAACTATTTTGTGCTAAACCTTAAGCAGATACAATAGGGTCGTCACCATAGTGAAAAATTAGTGAATTTGGTTTTATTTTTTATTTATTTTTAATCATGATTCTAACTATTCCACATCTACTCAAACTCCTTGTCACCTGCCCCCCTGTATATCTGCCTCAGCAAACTTCATGATTTCAAGTTTATCATAGTCAACCCGCAATAATGAAGTTGCCGTCTGAGTTTTTTTTTTAAATTAATAATGTTAACGTGTGAGTGAAGGTTAAAATTAGGAAATTTATATACAGAGGTCCCGAGCACCGGACAAAACCGAAACGCACCTACATTTATATTAGGGTATTTAGAACCAATCAAACATCTCAACAATCGATGCACAGTGTATTTTTTTATTTCATACCATGACGTTGGCAAACAAGCATACGGCCCGCCTGATTGTAAGCAGATACCGTAGCCTATGGACGCCTGCAAACCCAGAGGACTTATATGCGCGTTGCCTACCCTATAAGAACCTATACACTCCTTTTTTGAAGAACCTCATACGAAGAAATTGACAATTTACGATTTCTTAGTTTGACTTTAGAGCAGCCTGTATGTTATTTAAAAGGTCATGAGAATATACATCCTCGTTGCACAGTATGAAACCTCTTTTACCCTATTTGGTCATCTTTTTATTCATGACACTTATTACAAATTTAACAAATGCCTTATGTGACAAAGTGTGTGATGGCAACTGCCAACATCAACACTCACATACAAGCATATTGCGTTGCTCTGATGTGTCATTAATATGTTATTGTTACAAATTGTTTCTTTTTGTTGACATAAAAAAAATCTTTTGTTAGTAAATTTATTTGTAAGCTCATGTTCTAATTAAAAAAATATATGTGTTAGAGCATTTCTAAGAAGTAACCCTATGTGTGATTTAAGGTTCCGTCCACTAACTAAGGTCACACTGTATATACTAAATTTATATATGAAGTTTTTTTATTATTATTACTATATCTCGTAGGTTTTAAGCATTTTAAGGACAGGAGAGGCACGAAACAAGCTTTCCACTATGCTATCCACTTCAACAGCAATAAACTGTGGCCAAAAGCCACTTTTTTGACTCACAAAGGTAAATATACAAGGAACTGGCGATATCCTAAATATGTAGGTATGCTGAATATGGAACACATCCTGGTCACGGCACCAAACTGTCACGGGCTCTGAGGACTGGAGTCCTGGTCTAGCTTAATCTAACTTATCGCCAGTTACCTTATATCCTTAAAGTGAGTCTTCGCGAATTGGCCAGTGATCGTCTATTCCTCTACGTTGTGTTCTAAAGTAACCTGGGTCGACACAGTAAAGAAAGCTCGTCCGTGCTCCTCCCGTCCTCCATCATGCTCCCTCTTCGATCTCCTGTTTTTTAAAGATTGTATAACCAAACGGTCATTAAGTACCCCTAGACCTATATGGGAATATTTTCATGAAGATTGTCTTTGAACGATGTCAGTTAGTCCGAGTAAGTATAGAACAATGAGCTTAAAGTAGGGAGGATATGATCAGTGTGTCGAATTGTCTTTACTCAGTCATTTTAGCTATTTGTATTGTATGTCATAAACCTAGACTTGATGGGCCCATTAGATGAATACCTAACTTGTCGCTGTGAAATGCTGTTATTATTAAATAAGTATATATGTATAGGTCACATCTAAGTATCATCTTTATACTACCGCTGTCTATATATAGTTGTCTTGCCTAGTTACAAAGTCAGAAATACCGGTTTCGCAGAAAGTCCACTCTAGCACTCAAAGGTTAGTAAGTAATGAAGTTAGGGACACAGAGGGGGCCTTTAACATTAGATACACACAAACACATCAAATAAAATAACTTTGGTAAATCGGGACATAGTATTTAAAAGATTAATCAAAATATAGGAATGGAGATACTTAACTTATAAAAGCTGGAGTAATCCTTTATGTCCATTTTCGTTACGTTATGATACGCATTAGCTCTGCTTTACACATTTAAATACTTAAAATAAATAACTTTTCACGCGATCTTTGATTGCACTCATGATATTGACAGTTATTTCAAACAAATTCCAATGTCAGTGATTTTATATTTGAAATTCTGAGAGTATTTATTCTTCTAAGGCATAGACAACAGTAGAAGTATAAAGGCAGATATACACTATATTACCAAGCAGTTTGGGTTCCTAAAAATATAAAGTAAACCTAAAATATAATTTAACAATTATAATTATTTGAACGGGTACGGACGGCCCGTTACACACTACCCCCAAATTTTGCGAACATAGACACATCTGGGTCATGGAAAGCAAAATTTCAATAACTATAAAATTTTAAAAGTACTTATGACGAAAAGAAAAAAGCTTTATGAATTCATCAGACACACGGTGTATACTAAGTAGTTTTTTTTAAATATACTTTTAAGAAAAAAGTTTTATGAATTCATCAGACACACGGTGTATACTACCCCCCCAAATTTGCATGGACGAAATCAAGTAATGAAAGCAGATATTAAACTAAATAAAACATAACCGATTGATTGAGAAAGAGAAAAAAAGAAACAGGCTTATGCTACTACCACACTACCCCCAAATTTTTCGAACATAGACACATATGACAATGTGTCTCATGGAAGTAAAAATTTTAAACATAAATAAATTGGTAGCATAAGATTTTGTAAAAACAATAAATTTTTAATGAGAGATCTAAGTTCATTGGGATCTTTCCATTTAGCGTAGACGTTTTTTTTTTTCATAATCCTCTTATGTGGTGTGTATTTTAACCAAACCAAGAGTACTGGCGTATATAAAGTCAAGTTTCCAAGTTCTCATATGTATGGCATGAACTTTTACAAGCCTCCACAGATAATCCTCACTCAAACAAAGGAACTCCGGGTTGTGAATCCAGAATCAACTCTAGCCGTATATGCAAGGACACTTCCGACCTCATCCTGCTTTGCTTATCGGATAGGGAAAGGAAATCAATGCAGCCCTTGTAAAGTGAGACTTCTCCAGGGTGGGTTCCTACCGTTAAATGTTCAATTACCAACACTAAAACCTAGGCTTCACTAGAATACGGACCACTCTCAGCCGGGAGTATGTTCAGCAAATACATGATGTCTTTGGCTATTTAGCCTTATAACCTGGTCTAGACCAGATATCAAAATAATTTAAATTGTTTATTAGATTTGATAACCTCAATAAACTTTTTAGACCTTGTAATAAAGATAGGTCTATTTTTAACTGAATGATAATTTTTAAATATTGATTTAATATTCAGATTTGTATTCTAATTTATATAGAAAAATTTTTTTAATTGACATCGTGCAATTGCCGATGTGTAGATTTATTAGTAATTAAACGAACTTACCTTAAGTGAAGTTCCATTACAATTATACGAGCTTTGTGATTCCGAATATTATAATAACTTGTAGTAGCTCGTCGCTTACGCCCTTTTTGTCACGATATGTTTAGAGCTGAAAAGACTCCTAAAAAAATAACACTTAGAAATAGAACTCCAATACGTCAAGTGACACACGTCACTGTCAACTCCTACGCGCCAAACTCTCATTTAGTTCAGAGCACCGCTGAGATGTATAAAGAAATGTTTACCTCTCAATAGTCACTTGATTATTTTACAACATAGTACTGTAGTCTAGTATGGTACAGTACACTTATACTGGGTTTAGCTTATTGTAATCATTAAGCACGGGTGGGAGGGTTACTAATATTCGGAATCACAAAGCTCGTATAATTGTAATGGAACTTCACTTAAGGTAAGTTCGTTTAATTACTAATTATACTTCGCTTTGTGATTCCTTCATATTATAATAACTTGTAGATGTTCAGAGACTCGTAAAATAATCAGAACTAGATCCGCATATAAAACAGTATAGTTAACTAGAGAACATCAGAGAGAGAGAGATCTATCTGGTCCAAGGTATGAAACAATGCCAGGTTTAGTTTTTTATTTCTGGTCAATCAACGTAAGTTAGCTTTGTAGCATTAAAGTGAATTATAATAATTATTTACATATGGATTAACACTACACAACCGTGATAGCGATTGGGTTAAATTATATGATTATATGTTTGGTTTCAAAACAAATGAAATTAACATAATAATCTGTGGATCTTGACCTGATTGTGGACAAGAAAGTTTATAAATATTATTTATGTATGTTCAATCACAAAAGAAAATGTGATTTGTAATATTTAAACAACGAAAATAATCATATATTATTAGTATCATGACTTTTACATCTGATGAAAGTATACCTGCTCGGCACATGGTATCACTACAGAACCAAACAACCCAATACCTGTGACTGTGAAGATCCAATAATTAAAATATAAAATATTTTTAATAATATCGTATTTTAATAAGAATGATCTGTAGAATTCTAAGTAATGAAACAAGAAAAAAAAATCAAGTAGTTTCATTACGTTTTAAGGAATTCTTTTTGAAGAGGACCACACCTGTTAAGTCAATTTAGAGAAACCCCCTAAATAATTAAATACTTATATCTGTTTATGTGTCATGAAAGTATTGACAGTATATAATCATTATAATGAACCAAATCTTAATAGGACACAATCTTATACGAGTAGATGTAATATGACAAATAACAAATATATTTATTTTTGTGACTATTACTATTATTATATTATGTTATGAAAACATAGTCAACATAGGTATAAATAGGCATGCCTTTATACAATGCAGCCCAATGTAGCAACCCAATGCGGAATGACCGCCAAGGGTTCAAAGCACTTCCTTGATAAGTATTCTACCAATATATATAAAACACCGGTTCACAATATTAATTAAAATTACAAAATTCATTGCATAACTCTGCTACCAGACCAGAGATATTTTGGCTACCACTATAGGTACCTATATGCTGACATAGTATTATTTCAGGTAGTGCTTGAAGCATTTTGCTTTAACATGCTTATATAAATTATTGAATCAATAAAAGCATAAAATACAGCATTATTACATCATTAAAAAATCGTTTCTATGGCACGTCAGCTAGGAGGCTCAGAGAATCCCAACTGTTTAGAGTCCATTCATTTACTTCCATATCTTTTGATACCAAATGGTGACAATGAACTAAGTATGTCAAGTACCATCTTTCTTGAAACATCATGACAATAGATGTCAAAAATAGGTAAGATAAAGTAGGCATGTACACAAAATTTGTAATAGGTGGCATAGCCTTCAAGTAAAATATTAATGATTTGTTAACTGCATTATGTTATATTAATGATAATAAAATCAGAATGACCGCCAAGGGTTCAAAGCACTTCCTTGATAAGTATTCTACCAATATATATAAAACACCGGTTCACAATATTAATTAAAATTACAAAATTCATTGCATAACTCTGCTACCAGACCAGAGATATTTTGGCTACCACTATAGGTACCTATATGCTGACATAGTATTATTTCAGGTAGTGCTTGAAGCATTTTGCTTTAACATGCTTATATAAATTATTGAATCAATAAAAGCATAAAATACAGCATTATTACATCATTAAAAAATCGTTTCTATGGCACGTCAGCTAGGAGGCTCAGAGAATCCCAAATGTTTAGAGTCCATTCATTTACTTCCATATCTTTTGATACCAAATGGTGACAATTTTTTTTTTTTTTTATATACTACGACGGTGGCAAACAAGCACACGGCCCGCCCGATGGTAAGCAGCTACCGTAACCTATGGACGCCTGTAACTCCACAGGAGTCACATGCGCGTTGCCGACCCTTTACAAAAAGGAGGATTCACTGTGTTGACGGCTAAAGGAACAAGAGGGTCCCTCATCGTCAACACACTGGGTCCTCTTTGAGCTCTTTGGCAACCTTACTCACCAGCAGGAACACAACACTATGAGTAGGGTCTAGTGCTATTTGGCTGTGGTTTTCTGTAAGGTGGAGGTACTTCCCCAGTCGGGCTCTGCTCCAGATTTGAGCGAGATGACATTCACTGAACGTGCCCTACCACACTAAGCGAGATGCCATTCGCAGTGCCCATACCTCTCTTTTTGGCATAGTTTAAGGACATACCCAAGTCCGGACGTAGTTTAAGGACATACCCCGGGTCCAATGGGACAATGAACTAAGTATGTCAAGTACCATCTTTCTTGAAACATCATGACAATAGATGTCAAAAATAGGTAAGATAAAGTAGGCATGTACACAAAATTTGTAATAGGTGGCATAGCCTTCAAGTAAAATATTAATGATTTGTTAACTGCATTATGTTATATTAATGATAATAAAATCAATAAGATGAGCAGGGAACTTATCTTACTGAGCAAAAATTTTGCTGTATAATTGGATGTAGTTATGCAATAACGTTCCAACCTACAAAGTCCCAGTGGTGGGTTGGAACGTTTTTGCATAACTGCGTCCAATTATACCTTTAATAATTATTAAAGGTTATAACTAGGTTTATAGACAATTAGACACCAAGTGCATCAATTTTGTGATAACCTTACTCATATAAAAGTGTGTGTTGAGTACACACAGAGTATATCAGGATCGAGCATTAATTTACGCTAGGTATATAAACAAGAAACATATTTTTCTCACAACGGTATGCACTGCTTTTTACATTTCAAATAAGCATTTGACACATCAGTTTGCAATTTACTAGAACAAAGGTAATCATTTACCTAAAGAAAAGGTTTTTATCTTTAACAGTCTACATATACTTAAACCTTTAAAAGCGGGCCTAGTCCGCCTAGTGGTTACGATTAGGTTTAATATTTATTTCAGTTAAAGAGTTTAATTGACAAATAGTTTAAACTAATAAGCGGTAAGCGTAATTTCCACTGAGTGTCATAATCCGTCAAAGATGTGCCACAACTGCCACAAGGGCATAGGCATATTAAACAAAACAAAAAATATATCATTGTAGTCGGGTATATAATGTTTCAAATTAAGCATGGCAATATTTTATTTTTCCCCCTTAGCTGATATGGATTTCTGTTACATATCAAAATTTTAGCAAACAATGCCAAGTAGTTCAAGAGTAACAAAAAAAAAAAAAACAATAAGCAGATTTAACAGAGAGTAACCATATGGTTACCTAATGATCATAGAGGGATTAAGTAACAGTTGCTTCTATCAAGCAGTTGTTATGGCTTGTGCCAATAGGCAATTGTTTGTCTTTATAAGACAAAAAATTCGTTTTAAATGACTTTATATATTGTCAAATTTGATCCAATGTAAAATTATATTAAGTAGCTATGACCCACAAATACAGTGGTGTGGGCTCCATTACATATCAGCATGGTAAGGGAACCGAATAGTTATGCAATATACTTGCTAATATATGCAGCTCAGAATACTTTTATATTAGATCCATTTAATTTAAGTATTGTTGTAGACTTTCTTAACACTGGTAGTTGTGTCTATATCGAGTCCGACACACCAAACATTAATCAGGCTTTCTGCTGTTGTTGATAGGTACTGAAAATGATACAATTGTAATAACATAATATTAGAGTAGTAGATAATAAATGCATCATGTTCTGTTTATTTTAACACAATTGCTGGATGTTGCTTTGAGTACTATCCAAATACATGAACCAAGTTCTAACGTAACTCTAACAGTGATGCATTTCTCTCTGTTAATTAGGCTAAAACATAATAATAGCCAGCAGTGCAACAATTGGTAAAATTTAACAACAGCTGGAATAAAACCGAATGAATGTAATAATTATACAGCCTGGATTTTAAGTATGCCTGGAAATTAAGTAGTCGCAAAAAACTCAAGTTTTTAGCATCATATAGAGCCAAAAATAGAGAACACATGGACGCATACGTTCAAATTATTACATCAGTAGAGCCTAGGAAAGCAGGACCACGCATGTTCCACTGCAATGCCATCATTGTTAATTTTTTGCTTTGAGTAGAGCCTAGAATAGCAATACCACAGAAGCATACAGTCTGAGTCTGACTCATAATCAATGGCAGCAATGTTTTCACTGTTAAATTTTTGCTTTGAGTAAAGCCTAGGAAAGCAGAACCACGCATATTCTACTGCAATACCATCATTGTTAATTTTTTGCTTTGAGTAGAGCCTAGAATAGCAATACCACAGAAGCATACAGTCTGAGTCTGACTCATAATCGATGGCAGCAATGTTTTCACTGTTAAATTTTTGCTTCGAGTAGAGCTTAGGATAGCAATACCACAGAAGCATACAGTCTGACTCATAATCCAGGGCAGCAACATCCTCACTGTTAAATTTTTGCTTCGAGTAGAGCCTAGGATAGCAATACCACAGAAGCATACAGTCTGACTCATAATCCAGGGCAGCAACATCCTCACTGTTAAATTTTTGCTTCGAGTAGAGCCTAGGATAGCAATACCACAGAAGCATACAGTCTGACTCATAATCCAGGGCAGCAACGTCCTCAGTGTTAAATTTTTGCTTCGATTAGAGCCTAGGATAGCAATACCACAGAAGCATACAGTCATAATCCAGGGCAGCACGGCATAGCATGTACTGCCTTTATTTAAATTTTTTGACTGGTTTATAAACACAGATATAGACAATAATGCCATCATTGTAGATTTGTTTGAAGGGATAGGCTTAGCATAAATAAAAGTGCCATAAACTTTGTTGTTATGTTGTGCTTAATACAGCAGGATGCAAAAAATTTTGCTAAGTGATTTGGTTAATATTGTGAGTACCGCCTTGTTCAAATAAATATCCAGCGAGACCACAGCTGTCATAGGTTACATCAAGCATTGCTTTGATCAGTATACCGTGGATGTAAAACTGAATTATGAATAATCAGCCCAGTAGGGTCTTGATATGCATCATGACGGTTCATGCTATAATGATTCCATGCATCTTCATCACAATGACAATTATATCTGTATTTCGTATCCCAAGTATGTAAATTTTGTCAAAATTATATCTGTATTTCGTATCCCAAGTATGTAAATTTTGTCAATATAAATCTCAAGACGCTTTTTCTTAAATATGTACATATTTCTTGTATTTTCATCAAGTGAGACTTAATGATTTACATCATTTTATTAAATAAATTTCTAATTTGGTTGCTCAGTTACATCATAGTATGCCATTGTACACTATGTATACGTGTTAAGAAAATTAAATAATGTCATTGTGTAATATTTGTTCATGAATATAACATATTCTTACTGATTTATTGGACATTGATTTGGTTATTATTATCATTTAAAGTTCCAATTCTATCAGTTTAGTATAATATGGGACTTCTTATGCGTAGTCTACATGCATGCCATTATTATTTTATTTTGCATTACTTACAAGAGACTAATCTAGGACTATTTAAGGGTTTATTACTCATCGAGCCTTTAAATGTTTTATTTGTACTTTTATATTATGTGACGGATATATGTACTACACGAAGATGTTGATGTTAACTCTTATAGAAAGTCACTTTCGTTTACGGTTCAACCAACATAACCTTAAAGTATAATCGACAAGAGAAGGTTACCTCTTTGACGTAATTTGTTTTACATAGTCCACCGTCTTGACATCATTCAAACCTTTAATAGTACATTCACAGTCGAAATTGCAGCTACTTTTGCTTATTTCGGCGTTTTCTTTCGTCGGCGTCGGCGTCCTTTGTCGGCATCTCCAATGTTTTCGTAATGCATTTTTCTTGCAATAAGTTAATTAGGAACCTGAAATACACTTTCCACCACTTCATATGCTATATTTAAGCAGCAATGCATTTTGATTTTCAACTTTCAATCGGAAATTCATTTAAAATATGAATAAAAGAAAGAACTATAGCGCGTGACGTTAGGGCGATAGCACGAAGATGAGAGTTTGGCGCGTAGGAGTTGACGGTGACGTGTGTCACTTGACGTATTGGAGTTGTATTTCTAAGTGTTATTTTTTTAGGAGTCTTTTCAGCTCTAAACATATCGTGACAAAAAGGGCGTAAGCGACGAGCTACTACAAGTTATTATAATATGAAGGAATCACAAAGCGAAGTATAATCAGGGGTAGTGTTAGCTTCTTGTGGAGTAGGACCCACTTTGGATAGCAGTTAGGTAAACCTGCAACCTGTCAGCTTGAGATGACACTAACTATTGGCAATATCCAAAATGTTCCTTGTACCGTAAAGTGTAATAGTGAGATGACAATGAACTTTAATGTTTATATCTTAAGTCCAATTCCATTGTAGAGGCTCTACACACTGTCAGGTCTCAGTCATAGTCGATGACACCACTGGTATTATGACGCTCTCTCACAGTCAGTTATAACTTATAAATGTTATTTTACATTAACTGTCTTTACAATGCTGTATAACCGCTGTGTAAGTGCCCCACCACACCAGTTAGTCTCTCTCAGTTTTAATCTATGCATCACACAATCATCATTCCTCACCATATTCATCACTCGCTCATACACTCGCCCAAAACAATGGAACAACACGTCTCGATATAAACTTCGTAAAATAGGCCCTAACGAAATCCAATTAAAATTGTAAAAAAAAAACAATTTTTTTTTTACAAATTCTATTTAGTGTAATTATTTTTTACAGAAACCCAACTTTGTTAATACTAATAACGCATTATAGCACATTTAAAAATAATTTAATGTCAAAATTATTTTATTTTATTTTATTTCTGGAGACCCTTTTTCTGCTGACGGTACCTACATAGTAATTTAATCTATAATATTTTTCAAGCTTACCGTAGGCGTAGAATGCCCATGGAAGCTTTGTATAATTATCCCTAGCATGTAGGTTTTTGGAACCATTTTAAAATGCTGGAAAAAAATTATATGTTCCTATGACATAAGCAGGGCCCGGAATTAGGTGAGCTAAAATACCTAAAGTTCGCGAGAGGACATAATATAGAGTGGTTACACCCGGATGAAAATAATATTTTATTTGGATTCCGGGTATTCGATATTCATCCGGGCACTGCAAGTAATAGTAGAAAAATGGTTACATTATAAAATATTAATAAACAATGTGTAGGGAAACCCATATTATTCGTCTTACAACGACTTCTTATCTTATCTTATACATACCTTCTTTTGTCTAGCCCTTTTTACTAAAAACTAACATTAAACATGCTGCACTGTAAACAAAACATATCACGTTCAATATTACGACAAGTCCCCGAATAAACATCGAATACCCGGAATCCAAATAAAATATTATTTTCATCCGGTTGTAACCACTCTATATTATGTCCTCTCGCAAACTTTAGGTATTTTAGCTCACCTAATTCCGGGCCCTGGACATAAGACAATCGGACATCAGTTTATCAATAAAATGAAAATATGTTTATATTCGTTTAGGTTATAGTATCTCAATTGCGATTCTTGTAAAATAGAAATAAATATACATAATAGGTATATATATATAATATACAATTATATACCACACACACCCTTTTGTATGAATGTGGTAAGTATCAGAATTCTGTTTTAGTAATTCTTAATACTTATACCACAGACACCTTTCTGTATGAATGTGGCAAGAATCAGATTTTTTTCTCATTCTTAAAATATACACAGACACCATTTATTGTATGAATGTGATAAGCATAAGAATAAGATCACTTCTGGCTCTAATAATATGCACAGACACCTTTTTGTATGAATGTGATTAGAATCATTATTTATTATTTATGATTCATAGATGGAATAAATAAAATATATACGTAATACCTAGCCTAATTAAAATTGGTTGGTGGAAAGACATGGCTGTGCTTTGCTTCGCCAAGTATCTATAGGTTATCTACAGGATAAAATAAATAAGAGTTTATTTTTAGTAGATCATATCTTAGAAGTACGATCAGCATAAAGAGACTTGTGTAAGCGTAAAATATAAGTATTATTATTTAGAAACATGATTCATTTTGGTTAGGCAGGTAGATATGTACCTAGTCATATAGCAGTTTATTCAATATATTAATAAGGTGTCTTTTTACAGGTTAAAGAAGGGTATGTTTTGCAAGTGACCTACCAGAATACCTAAACCTTGAAAACCATTTGGGTAGGACCTCCCTAGATTACCGACGTCAAGATAGACTTGAAGTAAAACAACTGTAAACTGTATCCGCGTGCTAGCTACTATTAAATTACACGATAATACCATTTTATTTTGCTTGATTTAGTAGTTTAAAATTAGAAGTAGTTAACGTTCAGGTTCTGACCTAGGTAATCAGAATTTAGTAAAATATCTGCCTACAAAATGGTTCTTAAGTCTTTACAGAACAGAACAAGTCATCGGGCTCTAACAAAAATTACGGCATCAGTAGATACTGGTACTAAAGATAGATATAAGTAGGTACTAAATCTTAAATGAAATTACTGCATTTTGAATAACCTATCTTATCGCCACCGTAATAACAATTATTGAACTGACAGCTTTGCATAAAAACAATATATATCTTCTATGTAATATAATAACTATATTAAATACTGACCGGTCATTCTACTGTAAACTAAAAGTACTGTAAGCTTTCTATAGTTAATTAAGACTACTAGAGCAATAAGGCAAAATCTATTATAAGTAGTACGGCATACAAAATAAAGCAATCGTGAGTGTCGTGGAACTATCGCTTGCAACGAAGTTACGTATTTAATTTTATTTAATATTTGATTTTTCGTATTTTTTGTGGTTTTAATGTTTTTTTTTGCATTTTTGAAATATCTGAAATTTTTGAAATTTCTGAATTTTTTGAATTTTTGTTTTTGAATTTTTTGTTTTTGAATTTTTTTGAATTTTTTGAATTTTTATGAATTTTTGTTTTTGAATTTTTTGTTTTTGATTTTTTTTGAATTTTTTGAATTATTTGAATTTTTTGAATTTTTTTATTTTTTTACTTTTTTTATTTTTTTTATTTTTTTGAATTTTTTGTATTTTATGATTTTTTTTTAAAAGTGAGAAGTTACAAAGTGTCTCTTTTCACTGCACTTCATTTCAATTTATTATATTTATTAATATATATACATTTTTTTATTATTTTTTTATTTATTTTTTACTTTTCTTTTATATTTTTGAATTTTTGAATGTTTTTAATTTTTTTAATTTTAATTTTTTTTGTGAAAGTGAGAAATGACAAAGTGTCACTTTTCACTGCACTTCATTTCAATTTATTATATTTTTTAATATATATATTTTTTTTTAATTCATTTCATTTTACATGTTTCTCAATCGTATGGCTTTGTGTCGCGTTTTCGTAACGTGACGCTTTTTCTTGACTGATACTCGACCTTTTTTTCGCCTAGCCCCATCCTCGAATCGTCCGATAAGGAACTTCGGTCGAAAAGTTTGCCTAAATTTTGAAAGAATAAATGAACTTTAAACACTTCTCACATGTTATAGAGTATACTCGGTGGAAGTCCACGAGGGCCCTTTACGAAATGGGAGTTGGTTTAGCCTTAGCACTATATTTCCCCCATAGAAACTATGTAGATGTGTGAAACCGTGTCTAACTTATAGCCTTTTAAACATTCACACAAAAAACTATTTTGTGCTAAACCTTAAGCAGATACAATAGGGTCGTCACCATAGTGAAAAATTAGTGAATTTGGTTTTATTTTTTATTTATTTTTAATCATGATTCTAACTATTCCACATCTACTCAAACTCCTTGTCACCTGCCCCCCTGTATATCTGCCTCAGCAAACTTCATGATTTCAAGTTTATCATAGTCAACCCGCAATAATGAAGTTGCCGTCTGAGTTTTTTTTTAAATTAATAATGTTAACGTGTGAGTGAAGGTTTAAATTAGGAAATTTATATACAGAGGTCCCGAGCACCGGACAAAACCGAAACGCACCTACATTTATATTAGGGTATTTAGAACCAATCAAACATCTCAACAATCGATGCACAGTGTATTTTTTTATTTCATACCATGACGTTGGCAAACAAGCATACGGCCCGCCTGATTGTAAGCAGATACCGTAGCCTATGGACGCCTGCAAACCCAGAGGACTTATATGCGCGTTGCCTACCCTATAAGAACCTATACACTCCTTTTTTGAAGAACCTCATACGAAGAAATTGACAATTTACGATTTCTTAGTTTGACTTTAGAGCAGCCTGTATGTTATTTAAAAGGTCATGAGAATATACATCCTCGTTGCACAGTATGAAACCTCTTTTACCCTATTTGGTCATCTTTTTATTCATGACACTTATTACAAATTTAACAAATGCCTTATGTGACAAAGTGTGTGATGGCAACTGCCAACATCAACACTCACATACAAGCATATTGCGTTGCTCTGATGTGTCATTAATATGTTATTGTTACAAATTGTTTCTTTTTGTTGACATAAAAAAAATCTTTTGTTAGTAAATTTATTTGTAACATGAGTTTACAAATAAACTTCTAATTAAAAAAATATATGTGTTAGAGCATTTCTAAGAAGTAACCCTATGTGTGATTTAAGGTTCCGTCCACTAACTAAGGTCACACTGTATATACTAAATTTATATATGAAGTTTTTTTATTATTATTACTATATCTCGTAGGTTTTAAGCATTTTAAGGACAGGAGAGGCACGAAACAAGCTTTCCACTATGCTATCCACTTCAACAGCAACAAACTGTGGCCAAAAGCCACTTTTTTGACTCACAAAGGTAAATATACAAGGAACTGGCGATATCCTAAATATGTAGGTACGCTGAATATGGAACACATCCTGGTCACGGCACCAAACTGTCACGGGCTCTGAGGACTGGAGTCCTGGTCTAGCTTAATCTAACTTATCGCCAGTTACCTTATATCCTTAAAGTGAGTCTTCGCGAATTGGCCAGTGATCGTCTATTCCTCTACGTTGTGTTCTAAAGTAACCTGGGTCGACACAGTAAAGAAAGCTCGTCCGTGCTCCTCCCGTCCTCCATCATGCTCCCTCTTCGACCTCCTGTTTTTTAAAGATTGTATGACCAAACGGTCATTAAGTACCCCTAGACCTATATGGGAATATTTTCATGAAGATTGTCTTTGAACGATGTCAGTTAGTCCGAGTAAGTATAGAACAATGAGCTTAAAGTAGGGAGGATATGATCAGTGTGTCGAATTGTCTTTACTCAGTCATTTTAGCTATTTGTATTGTATGTCATAAACCTAGACTTGATGGGCCCATTAGATGAATACCTACCTTGTCGCTGTGAAATGCTGTTATTATTAAATAAGTATATATGTATAGGTCACATCTAAGTATCATCTTTATACTACCGCTGTCTATATATAGTTGTCTTGCCTAGTTACAAAGTCAGAAATACCGGTTTCGCAGAAAGTCCACTCTAGCACTCAAAGGTTAGTAAGTAATGAAGTTAGGGACACAGAGGGGGCCTTTAACATTAGATACACACAAACACATCAAATAAAATAACTTTGGTAAATCGGGACATAGTATTTAAAAGATTAATCAAAATATAGGAATGGAGATACTTAACTTATAAAAGCTGGAGTAATCCTTTATGTCCATTTTCGTTACGTTATGATACGCATTAGCTCTGCTTTACACATTTAAATACTTAAAATAAATAACTTTTCACGCGATCTTTGATTGCACTCATGATTGACAGTTATTTCAAACAAATTCCAATGTCAGTGATTTTATATTTGAAATTCTGAGAGTATTTATTCTTCTAAGGCATAGACAACAGTAGAAGTATAAAGGCAGATATACACTATATTACCAAGCAGTTTGGGTTCCTAAAAATATAAAGTAAACCTAAAATATAATTTAACAATTATAATTATTTGAACGGGTACGGACGGCCCGTTACACCTGGCGATTGATTCAAAGCTAAGTACTTACTTAAAGTGAGGTGACAAATCGGATGTACTGATCTAATTGTGACTGCTAATTTTGTTTCTGTAGTACTCGTAGGCCAGAGCCTACTAAGCCTTAAAAGCAAATTTCCATACCTACACGCAGTCTCACCACGATAGTATAATTGATGTACCGTACTAGTACCATCCGATTAATCACCGTAGACTGATTATAATTTTGTATAATTTATTCATTTTGAAATATTGGTTGATGCAAATAATAACTATCTTATTACTCTAATTGTACTCAATATTAGAGTGTTTTATATGACAGTTTGCATAGCTGTTTGTGTTATTTTGTAAATGTGAAAGTCTGACGTTGTCAACCAATATTTAACTTGAACTCTGTTTTATTTCTAATATGTGTGCTTGTGTGTTAAAGAGTTAAAGTACTCTCGTTCAACCAAAGTAAATTGATTAGTTTTAGCTATTAAATTGGTTTAGTTTGTTTAGCACTTGGAATTTACCTATTTGTTATACACTAATATTTCAGTAACGTAACATGAGTATCTTCATGTTATTGTAATTCAATCACCATTGTAAAGACACAGGTTCGAGCCCTGTACTTTGATTAAGTAATTAATCAGTGGCTTCATATTTGGATAAAATAGCATAATATGAGATAAAATTACAGTATTGATGATTTATTAAATATAAGCATAACCTGCTCATTATTTAAATAGAGTCCATATTGAGACCATACTTAGTTGACGTGTTTCACAGCACTTATAATGTATGTTTATATGTAAATTACTTCCCTGGATATTTCATATGCTTGTATTCATATAATGGCCTTGTGAATATCAACTACGAGTGTAGTTGATTATGACTGAAGAACACCTTTACTTTGCCTAGGGTTCGATTCCCTGTGTGGCCATTATTACAGCCAGGATTGACCAGATTCATAACCCAAAGGTCATTTATTGATTGAACTTGTACCGTTGTATTCTATATTAATTAACTTGTGCAGACCGACTAGTTATAGTATTTTTTATTACGTGTGTATGTTGTCTTGGAAATTCCACAAGTAGTGTTGTATATTAGCCATTATTGTACAGTTTTAGTCGCTATTAGTGAAGTCCATTAAGCTTATATACATTAAATAATAGATAGGAATAGGCTGGTTTGATCTAGGTTTTCCACGGGTTTTCCTGGGTCCTAAAACGTGTTGTTTTAGAACAAATACTAAACTGGATAGGGTAGGCCCGTACCTATTGCGATAATAAATATCTATTTTTAAATCGCCATGTGACCTTTATTTCTTTAGCTATCCCAGATAACTCAGGCACTTAATTCAATTCAAATTCAATTCAGTTAATTTAATAATTTATAGTATTCAGATTCAGTAATTTATGCATTATTTCTCTTTCTAATTCATAAAGATTTAGTTATCTCAGTATAGATATACATAGGTATATATACGTAGACCCCCCAATGCCATTACACCGGACAGACGGACTGACGGACATGGCGAAACTATAAGGGTTCCTTCCTAGTTGACTACGGAACCCTAATAATAGTATCAAAGATCCCGACGAATTGAGAACCTCCTCCTTCGAAATCCCGACTTAAAGTCGGTTGAAAATATTAAGTAATAACGCCTGTATATTTTTCAGAGCAATTGCGCACACGATACCTCCCAGCACGGCTAGCACATTACAAGCGCGACTTAAGTCGCGAGTAGGGAAAACCTTCCCGCGCCTGTCAAAAATCTCGCTTTCTGGTAGCATAACTTGCACTCGTGACAGCAATTGACACGAAGAGAACTCAAAGTCGCGGCGGGAGTCTTCAGTGTTCCCTAATGAAATCAAAGTGTTAAAAAAAATCTTTTCACGTGGGACAACACTGAATCGGTAATAGAGTGGTGCAATTCCATTCGTTCTTTGATGGTAAAAAAAAACAAATTATTCTCAATGGTTTAGTTTTTTTTCTGTCAAAGTCATGAACTTTCTAATTTTGTTAACATTTCACAGGGATGAGAGTCGAGTGCGGGACGGGTAACGTCATTTGAAAATTTCTTGGATGAAAAAATATTTATTCTAAGTATTTCACGAGTGGATTGGGGTTGTATTATATGTAGATAGCTGTATTTTAGTTGTAGATATATAATTTTGTGTATATAAACGAAACTTTGCACAATTCAAATAGTTTTCTACAGGCCGGCAGGGTGATGGGTTCCTCCGACCCATCACCGAGGCCGGCCGCCGGTTTACCAATGGAGACGAATTCTCCTTTAAGCCCTCCACTGATAGACCGACACGCTTCTGTGTCACCAGATTTAGATGCGAAGGAATTTGTTTTAGCCAAAACAGGTACCCTTAAGGTGGGTACTGACCAACGTTACGAGGTGTAATGTAACATGTTACACAGCGAGCATCCGTGCAGTCAGTACGTCGTGTTACGGGGAACCAGCGAGCAACGAGCCGCTCGTTGCTTGCTTTGAGTGCTCCACCCGGCTGTCGGTTTTTTGGCGAATCCTTTGACTGTTACGCGGTTCAGTCAGTACGCTCAGGCAAGTCGTCACGAGCGCACGCGCGTCGCGAGTGATTACACGTCGTTCCTCTCGTATTTATTTCTTGAAACATGGAGTGGAATAAAGAAAAAACTCTGTATTTTATAGAAAAATACAGAGAATCAGAAATGTTGTGGAACCCAGCTCATCCAGAGCATTATAACAAACTCAAGAAAGAAGACGCTTGGAATAGATTGGCTTCGTTACTCGACAGCGAAAGAGAAATATGTAAAAAGAAAATGACAAGTTTACTGGCATCATTGAGGAGGGAAAAACAAAAAACTAAACAATCAACTGGTACAGGAAAACGTACGTAATTATTTATTAAGTTTTTAAGTACATATAGGCCCACAAGTGACAGACACAATTTGGTTTTTTATTTAATTTTTTTACAATTATTTTGCTAGCATAGATTACGATATTCACGAAATATACTACTTTGGGTAGACGTTTGTTAATTTCAACTTCAATTTCAGGTGCAGAAGAAGTGTACATAGTACTTGGTTTGCATACAAATCTATGATATTTCTACTGGATAGAAATACACCTCGTGCTACAACAGATACTGTAAGTCCATTTTAAGCATAATTAAAAGATCGTCGACAAATTTAAAAGAGGCGGTTACAGTTAATCCCACCAAAAATAAAGTAATTAAAACTAAAATATCACAAGCGGCAGCTAAACCTCCCATTGGTAGGCAGTGCTATTCATATAACGATGTTGGGCATTTTGTGGTCCACGTCCAATTAAAACCGGTCCCAACAAACGACGGCAACATCCCCCTACTGCACCCAGTTAAATTCGGGCAATTTTTATGTGAAAACAGTATTAAAGGGCTTATTGAGCCTACCGCCTAAGTTTAGAATTCTCAAATGGCATTACTGCTAACAGATTTCTGGACATGATTAATAGAGAGGACAGCTCACGTTACCTAGCCTTTATTCCCACATATAACGTTTCCCGGATGTTCGTAATTCGCAAGGTTCTTAAGGATTTGACCAATGAAGAAGTCGCAGCTAATCTGGTTATCCCTGAGGGGTTCGGCAAGGTTATAAAAACCAGATGGTTTAATGTTAAAAAAAAACGGGTGGCACTCCGGGAGTGCCGGTAGAAGTGAAAACTTGAATATTAACTTTGTGCATTTTTGATATTTTGGAATGGTTAGGGAATAATTTTGCACGAATTGCTTTAATTATCAGTATTAAATTTTTTGTGGTAAAATACAATATTCATTTATTGCGCTATCGTACACAAACATGACAATTTATATTACATTAAAAATTTAACACTTAAGGACTATTACAATTATTTAACATTAAAATGTTTATCTCTCAGAAATATCAACTTCCATCCATAATTTCAACTACTCTTACACCATCATCATTACTAGAACCATCATCGCCAGTCTCTAAAACTGATACGATAGGTTTATGGTAGCTGAAATAAGAAACGAACAATTTTGATTCTAATCTATTTAAATGTCTAATAAATACCGCATCAATAGTAGTTTTGTATTTCGTAGTGCTAAGATTACGATTTCGAACGAAACAGCAGGCGCAGGCATACATTTTCGCCGCGCGGTAGAAAGAGAGGGGAATACTTCCTCTCCTACCCCGCGCCGGCGGTCTATTGGCTTCAATGGCATTGTAACCATTTTTCGATCAGGTCACGTGTCCGTCTTATGAATTTTCATGAATTTTATGTTATTTACATTTATTTTAAGTAAAAATATCAATTTTTACTTAAAGCCTGACCAGAAATATATGATCATGCACCATGTTGCGGAATTTCATTGGAACTAATTTCTTGCACTGGCAATTATTTTACTGACAGAATGATATGCATGTGTGAGTGCATGTGATAGGCTGTCAGTGTCATTGTCGCGGTTTATTTGAATTACAGTAATGTTTTGAATATTAAATAATACAAGACAAAAATATCCTAAAATTATTCATAGTCAAGAGCGAAACATTGTAAATAGTGTATGTAATAAACAGCTGTAAATAATACGCTCGGGAAATGGAACTATTTCGCTGTGAAACATTTTCAAATTTACATCAGAGCTGACATAGAGAAATAATACGCTCTATGGCTATACTGAACTGTTGCCTTATAAATGAGAATAATAGCGCCCTCTTGACAATAATCATATATTTCTGGTCAGGCTTTACCTATATTTCAGTGAAAAGAAAACTAATTTCTGTAAGAATATATTTTGTCGTGTGTCAAATGCTTTTCTTGCCTTGTCAGTCAGCCGGGTTTTCTTAATTTATTTACTTTCGTCCTCCTTTTGACCAACTAACCTGTCAAATATGCCGGACGTAAACATAGTTCACAATTTCCGAACGCACCCCTCACTGTCAAGTTGTCAACCACTAAAATATGTAATATGGCCCACCATTTGTCATTAAATTAAGGCCCTATTTTGAAAAATAACCCGATCTTTAAAACGTCATAGTGGCAAGCATCGGAAACTAACAGATATGATTTTCGGATATATGTTTCTTGACTATGTGATATAACATATTACTAACCCGATACACGAATGCTTAAACTTTCCTCGATAGAAAATAAATCCAAAATTACGTCTTCAGTTTTCTTTTTTTCCTTGGTTCAACTAAACAAAACATCTTTATGCAGTCTTATTTACTTTAAAGTAAAGGTTTTCATGTATTCTAATATCTCTTAAACGAAAACGTATCGTATTCATAATAAAATCCAAATATTTGTTACCAATTTTGATTTTAAATTTTAAATGCAAAATACGCGAATCCCAATTTTGCCCATATATGTCTTCAATTCAAAACTGTTATTTTTTTACGCTTTTTCATTTGAGTATAATTTCATTCGGGTCTACCGTACCCCTCGACGGAATTATTAATATAGAAGATTTAGGTATTCGATCAGGTCACGGGTCCGTCTTACGAATTTTCAACCTGAGAGTGTTGCCAACTCCGCATTTCAATCAGTGCTAAAACGATACTGAAAAAAGTGCTAAAATAGTGCTACAAAATTAAAAAATTATGCAAAAAAAAAGTGCTAAATAAAAAAAGTTATCCATTCGAATGTGTTTATTATATCTTCCAATGAAGCGAGTCATATAATATCGATTGAACTTCACTTGCGAAGCTCGATTGATCTTATTTAATTTAATAGTACTACGTACAGAAGGCTAACTTCGCTACAAAATCAATGTTTGACAGCATTTTCACAGATGAACGATGACACATGACGTCTCCATACAATTTTGCCTTTCGACTTCTAGGGTTGACAAGTACGCGATTAGTTTGTTTGCTAGATCTGCCCCAATCTACCTAGTCACCGCCCCTTATATTATGCTCTCTATCGGACCGTTTTTTCTAGTCACCTATGAACGACTGTTTTGCTCGGTAATTAGGTTCAACTGTGGTTAGGGAAATAGAGCAAAAGTAATGTCCGGTTCTCTACTGGTCCGTGTGTACAACTCCACTCCACGAAGTGACAGCTACAGCTTTGGTTAGTGATCGGATACTTTTCGAGGTTGTCAAAATCCCCTTCGTTTATTTGCAGATAAGATAAAATATTTAAGTAGTTTATAGTAGTAGTTTTGTTTGTACTAAAATTACAGTTAAATTGGGCAAATGAGGTAATATATCAACCATTTATTTAGTTTTGTATTAAAACTACTGATAGCTTAGGTAGATTGAGGCAGATTGGAGCAGGTCTAGCAATCAAACTAATTCCATACTTGACTTGTCAACCCTATAAAGTCGAAGGCAAAATTGTATGAAGACCGCATGTGTCACCGTTCATATTTCAAAGTTCTGTCAAACACTGATTTTATAGGGAAGATAAGCATCTTTATGTAATACTATTATATTATTCTGTGCTACTACTACTGAAAATTTTGGTTTCACAGACTACAAATAAAATTTATCAACTTTTGGAAAATTATTTTTTATAAAATCACAATTTCCAAAAAGTGCTAAAAATAGTGCTAAGTGCTAAATGCAAAAAAATGGGCTAACTCAGTCTAAATACTGCTAAATTTAGCCCCAAAAGTGCTAAATTGGCAACACTGAACCTATCGAATCTGTCGGTCACGTGACTCTGTCGAATCTGTCGGTCACGTGACCCTGTCGCGAGTTCAACATTTTTTCCCCATCACAAAAAGTGCACAGCGCCGCTAAAGAAGTTTTCACTTCAAAAAAGGTTGATGAGGCCCATGAATGGATCCCCACCGAGTCACTGGCTGTCACCATTGACGGTCAGAAAGTACCCCAAAGAGTTTTTCTATTTCATAACTCATTCAAGACAGAGAAATATAATTTACCAATCATTCAATGCACACAGTGTTGCAGATTTGGTCACGTCATGGCTCATTGCAGATCACAATCTCGGTGTTCAAGATGCCGACAACCTCACCTGACTTCAACATGCACCTCCTTCAATGATGTGGTGTGTCTATTTTGCTCCGGTGCCCATCCTGCTACCGATAAAAACTGTCCAGAATTCGACCGACAACACAAAATAAAGGCTACCATGGCTGAGGAGTCCATATCCTTCAGTGAAGCATCCCAACGTTTCCCATCTTCAAAACGGTCATACGCTGAAGCTAGCTCTACATCATCATATAAGAAAACTATCACGATCACTCGAAAACCCAGAGCCCCTCTCCAGGAGGGATACGATAAAAAAGCCCATCAGGCTATCATTAATAACTTTCGCATCCCGGACCCTCAAAATGGTTGCGCCCTTCGAGAAAGGAGCAATTTCGAATTAGGAGACTATACTAACGGTGTCAGCTCTTGACAGACAGAGTCCTTGACTCCTTACTAAATACTTTGTTAATGCTCTTAAGCCTAGAGAACCTACCGTACCACGTTGCTTCCAAAATTGAATCTCTCTGCGATATCTTAAATAAACGTTTACAGGATGTGTACGGCAATTCAGTGGAACGCACGTAGTATCTTAAACAAAAACCAGTGTTGTCATATTTCAATACTAAATATAATCCAGTTTTATTTGCTATATCTGAAACATGGCTTAAACCTCAGCAATTCTTTAAATTACCAGGGTTCTTTACTCTTAGAGACGATAGGGTTGACGGGTGGGATGGTTCTGCCCTTTTAATTAAAAACAAAATTCCTTTCCACCAAATTTATCTTCCGGCTCACTCTAATAATATATATATTGTTGCAGCTTCCATTAATAAAATTTCTTATGTTTCAGTGTACATTCCGCATCCTTCTATACCTAATCTATCTGAATTTTACTCTATAGTTAAGGACATCCCTAATCCTATTGTTATCATGGGCGATCTGAACTGCCACCATACGTGTTGGGGTTCAGGCGCTATTGATAACAATGGCAGATATTTACTTGGCCTATTAGATAAATTAAACCTCTGTTGCCTAAATGATGGCAGCCCTACACGACGCACGGCTCCTAACCAACATTCCTCAGCGGTAGATGTAACTCTATGTTCTACCAATTTCTCCCAATTATCTTGGACAATTTCTTCCTTATCCCATAACAGTGATCACTTCCCTATTTTTATCTCCCTTTCTGGGCAAATGAGCCCATCGAGCCCTCTTCCTCCCTTATTAAAATATAACTTAGGTAAAGCAGACTGGGATAAATACTCTTCTTGTCTAGATAGTAAAGTACAGACTCTCGCCTCTGTCATTCACCCAAATTTGATGAAAATGACTTTCATGAGCTGAGGAATCTATTCCCCTAAAAAAGCCTTATATTCGTCGCAATAACATGCCTACCCAGCCTTGGTGGGATGCAGAGTGTTCTGCCGCGGTAAAAGAACGTAATGAAGCTGAGCTGTCATATGTCAATAATATAAACATAGAAAACTACATCAGGTTCAAGAAAATTAGAGCAAAATGTCGTAAAACCCTTCAACCAAAAAGTTCGAGGGTTGGACCTTATTTTGTGAATCTATTTCTCCTTCCACTCCTTCAACGCTAGTATGGAAGAACATACGTAGGTTCCGTAGAGGCACTGCCCCCCCCCGTCAGCCTTAGGACAATCTTTTACCTGGACCAACGATTTCCTTAATAAATTAGCTCCTTCTACTGTTCCCAACATGTGTGATATACCAGATACCTATTCATTTAACCAATCAGATAATTTCTTGGATACGAACTTTAGCTTAGATGAACTTAAAACTGCTTTATCTGCAGTGTCTGACTCATCCCCAGGGCTTGATGGCATTCTGAAAAAAGCAGGCCCAGTGTGCCACAATTTCTTCTTAAGCCTAGTTAGTAAAATTTTTGAAACTGGTGATATCCCAGAGTCATGGAAACACCAAACTATTCTTCCCATTTTGAAACCGGGAAAAGATCCTGAAAATTTCACCTCATATCGCCCTATTGCTTTATCTTCGGTGCTATGCAAAATAGTTGAGCATATGCTAAAAAACAGACTGGAATGGTACGTTGAGAATTCAGGTTTCCTCTCAGAAACCCAATTTGGTTTCAGAAAGGGGAGAAGCGTTACGGATAGTCATGCATTACTGACAACAGATATTAGAATAGCTTTCTCACAAAAACAATCTGTCGTTGCTACTTTTCTTGACATATCAGCTGCTTATGACAATGTCCTAATCTCGGTACTTCGCAACAAGTAACGCTCTATGAGAATTCCGTAAAAAGTAGTGTTTCAGTTTTCCTTGACCACCTCAATTCCATTAAGATTAAGTTTACCATGGAATTGGAAAATAATTGTTCACTACCTTTCTTAGATGTACTAGTATTGAGAAACCCTGATAATACCTTAGGCCGCACTGTATATAGGAAACCTACTCATACAAATAGATAATTGAATGGTAGATCACACCACCACCCCAGTCAGCTAGCTACTGTAGGCAAGTCTTTGTTTCAGAGAGCCCAGAGGATAAGTGATGAGCAGCACCTGGCGGCGGAACTCCGGCATGCCAAGGATGCACTTGAAGCGAAGGGGCTCCAGATTCCACGGCTCAATCAGAAGGCTCGGATGAAGATTCCTACAGTTGAGCGCCGGCCTGCCATTTTGCCTTTTGTCCAAGAAGTCACTGACAGGATTGGCAACATCTTGAAACGTGCTTCTATCAAAACTTACTTTAAGCCAATGAAGAAGATGTCACAGTTCCTGAGGTCAGTGAAGTCGGCTACTCCTCTACAGAGTGCAGGGGTCTACAGGCTGGAATGTGAATGTGGTCTATCATATGTAGGCCAGACTAAGCGGAGCATCTCTACTCGGGTAAAGGAACATATAGCCGATGTAAATCACACAGCAGCACAAGGTCAGCAGTCTGTGAGCATGTCATGGATAGGCCCAACCACTCAGTTAAATTTGACAAACCGCAAATCCTCGTCAACGAGAAACGATACATTCCCCGGATGTTGCGAGAGGCAATCGAGATTAAAAAATATCCAAATTTCAACAGAGAGGATGGTTTTTCGGTACCACCAGCTTGGGATCCAGTTATTCATTTGGTTAAGGAGCAAACTAGACATACATAGGACTGTGAGACCATAATGGTGGACAGTGTGGACACTAATAATAATTTAATACTAATTTAAAATTTAAAAAAAAAAATTAATAATAATAAAAATAATTTCTTTAATAGTTTGTTTTGTAATAATAAATAATTTGTTTTTTATAAAGGCCCCTCTGGCATGTGCAAACACTAAATTTGTTTAATATTTAATATGTGGGTAGGTTTGCATATTGTGATAGTTTTTGAACGGAGGTAATTGTATATTTTTCCTCAGTTGACCCGTTGACCACGAACGCTGTAAAGTGTCCGAAACGTCGGGATGTAATTTAAGCTCAGTACACGCGATAAAATCCGTTTATAATTGTTTTATTTCATGAATAAATATCGCGGCAACCGAAGACAATGTTATAGACGACCATGGATTAGATTTATCCCCCTCCAAGAGCTCTGCCTTGGTATTTTCAAGAGGACGTAACTGTCCTCCAGTTAATATCTTGTTTCGTTCCCAGGATATTCCGGTTCAACGCAACGTGAAATTTCTTGAAGTTATCTTCGACCCGAAATTGTCGTGGGCTGAACACATTAAATATGCTATTGGAAAGTGTGAAAAAAACATAAACATAATACTGTCTCTATCTGGCTCATGGTGGGGAGCCCACCCTTATTCCCAGAAATTGTTATATAATGCCTTAGTCAGATCTCACCTTGACTTTGGATCCATTATTTTTGAACCATGTTTTAAAAAAGATCTTGGAAAATTTGATAGGATCCAATCAAAAGCTCTCAGGATAGTTACTGGTGCCATGAAATCGTCCCCCATTCAAGCACTTCAAGTTTAGTAGAGTGCGCTGATCCTCCTCTAAAGATTCGTCGTCAATATTTAGCAGATAGATACCTATTTCGTATCGCACAGTTAGAATCCCATCCCCTATTCCCGAAGTTATAATTGTTAAAAGACTATGTAGACCTAAGCCCATTCTGGCTTAGAAAGACAATCCCGAATCTCGTTACTAGTTTAGTAAGACTAAACAATATCTACGCCCCTTTAAAAAAATTCTCAAAGATTCCTATATATACAGTTCCTTTTGCGGCCCTTACCTTCCAGCAGCAATCTGCTAACATTGGTGTCGACCGAAACTCATCTGACATTAATGACAGATTCCTGGTCACAGTGAGAAGTAAATGGCAGGGTTGGGATTTAATCTTCTCAGATGCGTCAAAAATTCCCAACAGTCTTGTTGGTAGTGCCTTTATTCACGACAATTTGGATTCCACTCACAAATTTCAACTGCCATTAATTTGCTCCATTTTCACGGGTGAATGTATTGCCATTATGGAGGCAGCTAAATATATATTTGAACACAAAATACCTAAATCGGTATTTTTTTCAGACAGTCTAAGTTCGATCCAGGCCATTACTTGTAACTCTATTAAAATTGTTCTAAATCCCCAATAATTTGCCTTATAAAAGAATGTTAGACAGACTGGCAGCGGGTCACCGCGTGCTTGATTGGAGAGATCTTCAAATAAAAGCTGGCGTCTGTATTGATCGAGTTTTATTACATAATCACCTTATAGGCCTTTCTAGATTAAAATACAATAATAAAATAGTGTAAAAAGTGTAAAACGAATTAAAGTAAAAATAAAATGGGACGACACAAGTTACAGGCGGGCGATCGGCGCTAAGCCATAGACAGAAGGGAAGAAGATTCTAGTGTTGTCATGCACAAATCCTAAGTTGAGAATAGACAATTAAAGTTTATTTTAACACTCCTCCTTATTCGCTACTTCGGATAGAGTTCACATTATAAAATAGATATTAGCATATTACAACATTATCATGCATGACTATCTATTTACATTTAGAGCAAACAATAAATTTACTAAATTAGTAGCATAACCCTGTTCATTACACATTTTCAAGACTTAACACAGAATAACAATTTTGAAGCTTGACAGTACTCTAAAATCTTTGGTTATCGTTATATACTAATAGCATTTATTATTTTGTCAATAATTTTCAACATGAAACTTTGATCAAAATAACAACTTTGCATATATTGCCAATCATTTAGATTCTGTACTCGCTACAGCTAAGCAACATTGTTCCCGCCTTTCCAGTAAACAATATTGCCACTCAATTAAATGACAAAATCTGTGTGGGACTTACAATTATATAGATTGCTGGCTCAGTCTGCAAACCTACAATATAGGCACATAAAATTAAATTATCTCCTTTATAAATATAAAGTTCATAATTAATTGTACCTGCAACCTGCAAGGTGTCTTAATACACATTTAGCAGCACGCCAATGATCCATATTAAAGTAAGTACTGTATTGGCTAAGTTGACTACAAGTAACAAAATAATGATATGTTAGGACAGGAACAGATTGACTGGTACACAAAAAAAAACCTAACAATGGTCCACATTTATATACACTGTCATCTATACACTGATCCGACTTACACTCGGTCATATTGAACTTAGCCAATAAGTGTTAACAGTCTTACAAGAATCAAGGAACTCTATGTCTAGCAATATTCATTAAAAGAGTTTTTAAAATGACCTATATGTCGAATATTACACATAAGTATAATAATTATTACAGAAAACATAAGTAATCGACATACATGGCCAATGTGACACAACTATTCATATTGAGTTCATTTTCCATATATACAGGGTTAACATTAATTTTGCTCATGCCCACCATTGTTTAAAAACATAACAGAATTGACATACACATACAAATTACTCAATTCTTTGGCATGGTGCGCTCCAATAAATTAAAATTACATTCTAGTTCGTTTGAAAGAAAGGTTGTAACATCAAATATCACAGTAAACAATTTTGTGGCAGAAGATAATTCTGATATGCCATAATTTAAAATGCCTATCAAAGTAAATAATATACCTAGTTGAAAACAACAGGCAACCAATTTTAATTTAATTTATATTTATCTTCAACGTCACAGTTCCTACAAAAAAAGATGTAACATCTTTCAGCCGATTGACTAATACAGATATCATTTGTAAGAAGAGCTACTTACTCACATTTTATTGCCTTGCACTATTCTTGTTGGGTGAGATCATGGCTTCTTTATAGGAAATACCTCCTAACCTAACGGCCTCCTAGCCTAGTCGGTAGTGACTCTGCCTATGAAGCAGGAGGTCCTGGGTTCGAATCCTGGTCAGGGCATTTATTTGTGTGTTTATCACGGATATTTGTTCCTGAGTTATGGATGTTTTCTATGTATTTAAGTATTTATCTATATCTATCTATTATATATATCGTCGCTTAGTACCCTCAACACAAGCCTTATTGAGCTTACTGTGGGACTAGGTTGACTTGTGTAAGATTGTCCCATAATATTTATTATTTATTATTATTATTTTAAATAGGATTGTCTGGCCGATGAACTAGAACTAGCCTCCGCTAGCATGGTGAATAAGTCATAGTCGTCCAATTTCTGCCGCATTTTACCTCTTGTACTACGTACGGGGCGCTGAGAGTAAGACGCATCATCAGCTGATGATGCAATCGGCTCTCCTCCTTGACATGCAGCCTCCGGCTCTGGCAGAGATGGTTTATCATCACCTTCGTCGGAAGAGCAGTCTTCGCCAGTACAGTATGGATCAGACAGCGGTGACCATGGTGGTAGCTTTGTTTCCGCATCTGAAACATCAGAAGAGCTAGCATTAAAATTATTGTAGGAAATATTATTAGACTTATTCCTAATATCACAGTTAATTTTATCCCATCAAAAACATAAATGTGAAAGGCTGCCAAGTTCGATACTATGGGAATGCTTCGCCTATAAAAGAAGTGAGATCTTAATAAGTACCAAGTTCCATAAAAATACCTCAAATCATAAATAGTTATAGGAATGCACACTTGATTTCCAGCAGTTTTTAAGGTACATTTTGAATAAGTATCACGTTACATAGAAATACCTAAAATTATAATAGTCAGAGAAACGCACACCGGTTTTTTAGCAGTTTCCTGATAACATTTATTATTTTCAGTACTTTTTAATGATGTTACTTGGCAAGTTTTCACATACCACACACCTTTTCAATGCAATGAATCGACACCTCTGGACTGCAATGTGTCAAGTATATAATTTTCTATTAAAACTTGCCAAGTTACATCATTAAAAAGTACTGAAAATAATAAATGTTATCAGGAAACTGCTAAAAAAACCGGTGTGCGTTTCTCTGACTATTATAATTTTAGGTATTTCTATGTAACGTGATACTTATTCAAAATGTACCTTAAAAACTGCTGGAAATCAAGTGTGCATTCCTATAACTATTTATGATTTGAGGTATTTTTATGGAACTTGGTACTTATTCAGATCTCACTTCTTTTATAGGCGAAGCATTCCCATAGTATCGAACTTGGCAGCCTTTCACATTTATGTTTTTGATGGGATTTCATTTATTTTTGTTAGGTGTAGGTTCTTTATTATTTTTTTATCACTTTTGCTTTAGGAAATGTCTCATTCCACTTAGGTATGTACTTTATAGTATAACCCTTTATACTAAGCGGCTAATTCTATTTTACTATTTATTTATAGGTGATTTTTACAAATAAACTGGTTCCCTACACCTATAAAATGTACCTACTTACATATAATTACATACATCAATAACGTACTTTATTCTGTTTGTAAGTACGCTACCTACATAGATAATTAATAACTTGGTAATACCTACCTACCAGTACCTAGGTATTATAATTGGTGGCCTATTATGTAACCCTAGAAGTGCACCATTCCATCTCATCCCGTGGCGTATCGGAGGGTGAGATGGGCAGTAGTATATATAATTCCATCTTAGAGCATATATGATTTCCATGTTCTTGAACCTGCGATTTTATTAGTTGTAAAATTAAAAATTATTTAGACTATGCGAGAAAAAATAGTCTTTTCATTTTTGTTTGACTGATTTAGCGCACCTAGTGTACCTAGTGACCTGCTTTGCACTTCGTAAATCGTGGGTTCGGTTCCCGCAACAGACACACACAGAGTGATGAACAATTTTATTGTTCTTGTCTTTAAGACAAACATGTATTGTCTTAAATTGGTATGTACCTAAATTTAAATAAGTCTTATCTCATTTCCACTCCATACCTACTTATAGTAGAACAAAATTACACATTCGTTGTTTTCGAAACTGACTCACACTTGGCCGTTTTCAGATTTTTACTTCATTTCGACCTAAAGACAAACCTTCGAGCCAAATTTCAGGTCGGTACGACCATTGGAAGATAGACCCATTTAGTTCATTATGACTTCATAGTAGAACAAAGTTACACCTTCGCTATTTTTAAAACTGACTCACACTTGGCCGTTTTCAGATTTTTCCCTTTACTTTGACCTTAAGACCTATCTCCATGCCAAATTTCAAGTCAGTACGACCATTGGAAGTGGTCTAGGTTTTTGATGAGTCAGTGAGTCAGTGAGTGAGTGTATAGTAAAAATAGCGATTTTCTGACGTCAATATCTCAAGAACTGCTATAGGTAGAATAATGAAATTTTGTATTCTAGACAATTAAGGGGATGTCAACAGACACTTGAAATTTCATATGCGTAGATAAAATATGTTTTGAGTTATAGGGTAGTCGAAATTGGCCGAAATGGTTCGTGTAATATAACCCACGGCCGGTGTGTCGCTTTTGCTCGAACTTGGCGGACACACTGCCGTGTGTCTAGATGGAATTTCATAATTGAGAATTTTATGATTAATTATTTCTTCGAATTCCATTAGTACAATTATTATTATACGCGATAGTCCTCATTAGGATAAGGATGCTAGTTAGGACACTTTCCTTTCTTTCTTTGTAAATTTTTCAATTTAGGCATTAATATAATGCAGCTATGAACGTCAACAATTACAATTGTACAGAAAATAATAATAACGACAACTTGTCAACTTTATTTTCACTCCCAAATATAAAATCTAATTTCAATTTTTTTATACCATTTGAGCCAGTAAAAGTGCCTTTTTAACATTATTTACACGTAAAAACACAGATGGAATAAATTTACGTCCCAAAAGATTCCAATTATCTAATTTTTTGAAAGAAATTGCGCAGAGATTTCTCCTGTCATTCGTGCGATCATATACTTTTTCACCGTAACGTGCAAACGAAGCTGGACATCATAACCCCAGCGACAGCCTGCAGGACTTATCGGCCCCCACGACCCGCGCGCGCATGGCTTAATTCACCACGAAGGCCCCGAATGCGTCCAAAGACTGCGCCCCAAGTACTGACATGCCGCTGTCAATCAAACTTCAATTCCGTAAACATCGGACTATTTTCTTTACTCTAAAATGTTTTAATGTGTTGGACACTGCAGAATTGTTTTAAAAACGATTGCAAAAAACGAAACTGGATCTTAGCATGCGTGCAGTCTAATATAAGTGATTTTCAGAGTTACGTCCAAGAGAAATTAGTGGCATTTACTTTAATTTATCGTGCCTGTTACCTTGATATTTTTCCTATCTTATATCCTTTTATTTATAGTAACTATAAGTTTTTCTTTGTATTGTATAAGTAGTAGTTAGAACCTGTATGTCCCTATTAGCAAACAATGTCGCCGCTACTGTGTCGCTGGACATTGATGTACGCTGCCCACATTGTCCCCAGCTCCGTTATTTCAGAGGTACAAAAGGTTTAAATATCCATATCGCAAAAAAACATAAACACCAGGTCTCATGTTCGGGACCTATAATTTCCGCCCCTCCTTCGACAACCGTTCTGCAATCACAATCCATACTTTCCGACTCACCTTTTTGGCAAACTATAAAATGGCTTAAAAAATACCCTACCGACTCTTAAACGTATACCCCGGGGCGCCCGCGTCACAGTTTCAAAATTTTTAGCAGAAATTATAAAAACTGCCGTAAGTGATAACTCAAAGCGCGCCTGGGAAGAACTTTTGACTTTTTCGTTCAAAGTTCTCCATGTCAACGACGATGATAATACTAGAAGGTCCCTTGCTACTAAAATAAAAGAAAACTGTATTAACAATTCTCCTGTTTGTCTCACTACTCCCCAGCAATACACTACGAAACGAAACATCAGTAAAATAGTAGAAAATAAGGTAGCCGATGGGGACATTAGGGGTGCCGCCCGCATCATTTTTTCTAGCGACACAGTAGCTCCTGAAAACTCAAATACACTTTCGGCCCTTACTAATAAGCACCCACTTCCAGCAGCAAACTTCGTCCTGCCCGGCCCTCCACTAACCACTGACGCGCCGCTTAAGGCTACACCGGAAGATGTTTTGGGGGCCGTCATGTCGTTCCCAAACGGCTCAGCTGGCGGCTTAGATGGCCTTACACCACAACACCTCAAAGACCTTTTAAGCAGCGACTGCAACGGAACGCGTGACGAGCTCCTAAATCATCTAACCGCATTGGTGAACCTGATGCTGGCAGGTGAAGTACCCACAGACGTTATTGATATACTGTATGGCGCAAATTTATGCGCGCTAGTAAAAAAAGACGGCGGCATACGACCGATCGCCGTTGGCACCACTTTGCGTCGTCTCACGGCTAAAGTAGCCTGCCGAGCCGTCCGACAAAAATTAACCCAAGAATTTAGACCTCTCCAACTGGGCTTTGGCTCAAAAAGTAGCTGCGAAGCCGCCGTCCACGCTGTGCGTACATTTGTGGAACGTCGGGCTGGCGAGGTGCTGCTGAAAGTTGATGTGACGAATGCCTTCAACTCTGTAGATCGAGGCACCCTGTTGACCCAAATAAAAGAAAAGATCCCCGAAACCTATCATTTTTTATGGCAATGTTACAGTTCCCGACAAAACTTGTATATAAATCGAACCTTTTGGCCTCCTCTGTTGGGTGTCAGCAGGGTGATCCCTTAGGCCCAGCCATCTTTAGCCTTGCCATCCATCCATTCATACAATCTCTAAATTCGAAATTAAATGTCTGGTACCTAGACGATGGTACACTAGGTGGTGACGCAGATACAGTCTTAGACGATCTACAAAAACTATCAGCTAATCTAAAGACTATTGGTTTATCTCTCAATTATTCTAAGTGCGAACTATTTGTTTCCGATTCTTCTACTGATAAAGACCGAATAATACAAAATTTCGAAAATATAGCCCCTGGAATAAAAATAGTCAGCGAAAACCTGCTTCACCTCCTTGGCTGCCCCATTTTGGACCAATCCTTCGACAAATACATCCACGATAAAATTCAAAATTTTAAATGTGTTTCCGACCGTCTATTAAACATCAACATGCATACCGCCTACACAATCATTCGACACTGTCTTTTCGTTCCTAAATTTACATATGTTCTTCGTGGTAGCCATCTCTGGAAACACCCGTCCCTACTCTTAAAACTAGATTCCCTTATTCAAGAAACTCTATCATCAGTCCTTAACATACCTTTTGACGAGAGATCCTGGACCCAGGCCACTTTACCTATTCGGCACGGTGGCCTGGGGATCCGCAAAATTTCCAGTGTTTCACTGCCTGCCTTCTTGGCGTCAGTGCATAGCGCCCAGAACCTAATAGAGAGTATCTTAAGCCCTTCTCTCGGGGCTATGGAAGCTGCTCATTGCACTGAGGCCAAGAATGTTTGGTCAGTAACCTGTCCCAACGCTGACCCGCCTGCCAATCCTTGTACTCAGAGACAATGGGACGAGCCGCTCTGCCGACTAGTACGGAATAACCTAATTGACACGTCAACTGGTCCGGCAGATCGAGCTCGTCTCCTTGCCACTGTAGAGTGGGAGTCGGGTCTGTGGCTACAGGCTCTACCTTCACCATCTATAGGCACTCTCCTTGACAATTCCACTTTTAGACTGGCGACAAGTCTGCGAATTGGGGCATCAACAAACGCCCCACATCGGTGCCAATGCGGTGCGATGGTTGACAACCTGGGTCACCATGGCCTCTCCTGCAGTAGAAGTACTGGGCGCATACCCCGTCATGCCAGTATAAACGATGTCATCCGAAGGGCCCTTGTCAGTGTCAAAGTTCCAGCCACCTTGGAACCCGTTGGCTTGGCAAGGGACGACGGCAAGAGGCCCGACGGCATGACGCTGGTGCCTTGGAGAATGGGACGGCCTCTGGTCTGGGACGCTACATGTGTAGACACTCTTGCCCCGTCCCATCTTCCAGGTACCAGTAAAAATGCTGGCAATGCCGCGTCCGCAGCAGAAGACCTCAAACGCCGCAAATACGCCACCCTCGGTAGTGGTTATATATTTGAGGCGTTTGGGGTCGAAACGTTGGGGCCATGGGGGCCGAGCGCGCGCCGCATCTACAAAGACTTAGCGGCGCGTTTAATTGAAACGACGGGTGACCAGAGGGCTGGCCAATACTTTGCACAACGTATAAGCATCGCTATACAACGTGGCAATGCGGCCAGCCTTCTGGGCACCCTGCCCATTGGCAGCGATTTGGAGGACATTTTTTATTTGTAGGTAGTCTCTAGTTTATAGTTATTTATAATATTTTTTATTGTATTTTCACGTGTTATTTCCTTTTTGTTTTAAAATAAAATTATTCTGTATTAAAGCTCCATTGTCTATAAAAATAAAATTATTATTATTATTGGCCACGCCTAAATCATAAGTGGTTTTTCCACAAAACTCGGTTTCAATGAAGGAAACATTCCTTGTATAAATGACAACTCGAGGATCAGATGGGTCATTTAGCCTATAGTCCTTATAAGCATAACCTACAAAAATGTATGGCTTAGCCTTGACGTCTTTAGGAATATGAGAATAAGCCACACAGCCAAACCTGTGCAAATGGCTAAGATCTACTAATGATCCGGTCCATACACACTCAGGAATTTTGTACGATAGTGCACTTCCTATTTATCAAAAATATTACCATTGTGATGGCAATCCCCCAATAGCAACTCAACAAACCCGATTCCCGCAGCATTGCACGTGCCTTCTCAAATAAAATCCTGTTGATTAGCTCAGACAAATTTGGACTTTATAGTCCAAATGCTTTATAGCACAGGCATCTCTTGTACAATATCTTCCTTCTCAAGGAAACTGGTAAGAGCATCATTACAATGTTCTCCACCATTATCCGTACAAAGGACTTTGATACGCAAACCACTTTGTTTCTCAACTATACTTTTGAAATTAATAAAATGGAAACTCACCTCATTTTTAGATTTCATTTGGTAGCCAAAGGTCTTCATATTGTAGTCATCCGTAAATGTCAACAAGTAATGGGCTCCGCCCCATGTGCTGTCTTGCATTGGGCCAGCAACTTCGGAATGGATCAGCACCAGTGGTGATGCAGCACGTCCTAAACTTGCCACAGGATAAGACGCTTCATGCATCCTGCCTGCTAGACAAGGAACGCAGCTGCGTAGGCAGTCTTCTTCACCCTGAAACACGACACCAGAACACTGATCCCCATCACCGAGCATGCGCTTACCTCCAATGCCAAGGTGATCAGCTTTTAAGGCACTCACTGTCCCCTGCCTAGGATGAAGGGGCTTGGAGTCTGCCTGGGGTAGGGACCTGTCTTGTTGAACTGCTAACTTATATAGACCATCAAGCCTTTTTGTTGAGAAAATTGGTTGCCTGTAGTTTTACCATCTGAATAATTATAATTATCTTTGGAAAAAACAACTACATAACCTTTTTGAGTCAATTGAGCAACTGACTTTAAATTACTAGAAAGACTGGGAATTATTATTACATTTTGCAAAGTGACATTAGAAAAGATTGGAACCTTACCAATAGAATTACTATGGATTTGTTGGCCGTTGGCCACTGAAATGTTGTAAGGCTTTTTCTTTATGTCTAAGGCGAGGCTCTCATCATTCACCATGTGGCACAAAGCACCGCTGTCCACGATGAAGTCAGGAGCGGCAGTCGCGGAGTATGCAGTGGCAAGCATTGTGTGCCCCTCAGCTTCCTGTCGACCAGCCTGCTCTCGTTTTCTTCTGAAAAAGCGCTTCGCCACGTGTCCATTCTTTTTGCAAAACGTGCAAACTATATTCTTTTTAAGGTTATTTGCGGTGTAGGCTGAAGACGTTTCTTCAGTATTGCGCCGGTGGTCTTCTTGCAAAAGTCTCATCCGGACCGTGTCCGAACTGAGATTGTTGGTTAGGCATGCGGTTTCCAAGCTTGAGACAACTACGTCGAATTCTTGTGGCAGCCCTGAGAGAAGGATCTCTGCCACCTCAGCGTCGTCCACCTTCTTACCGATGTCCTCCAGTTGTTGCACCAAGCACATGACGGTATCTATGTATTCTGACATGGAAGCAAAGTTTCTGTATTCGACCCGATGTAGTTGGCGCAGAAGTAGCACACGCCGGTATAAACCTTTGTCGTCATAGCAGTCAGCCAGCTTCGCCCAAGCTTCTTTAGCAGTTCTTAGGCAGCTTCTCACATGTTGATATAAAGCCGACTGAAGCGACAAGCAAATACGCGCAAGCGCCTTCCCGTCGCACTCCGCATCGGTGTCGGTACCTTCAACACACTTCCAAAGCCCTTCCAGAGTTAACACCATCCTTACGGCAAATTTCCAGTTGATATAATTAGTTATGCCCTCCAGTCTCTCAATAGAGGTTATGTTAATGGCTCCGCCCGCATTCGCCGTCTTCGCCATATTTTGAGCCATTCTGGCGATCAATTCGTACTCACAAATTTGTTTTCTGCTTTAAATGAGACTCTTCCAATATATCTGGGCCGTAGAACCTGTTAGACAGACTGGCAGCGGGTCACCGCGTGCTTGATTGGAGAGATCTTCAAATAAAAGCTGGCGTCTGTATTGATCGAGTTTTATTACATAATCACTTTATAGGCCTTTCTAGATTAAAATACAATTATAAAATAGTGTACAAAGTGTAAAACGAATTAAAGTAAAAATAAAATGGGACGACACAAGTTACAGGCGGGCGATCGGCGCTAAGCCATAGACAAGAAGGGGAGAAGATTCTAGTGTTGTCATACACAAATCCTAAGTTGAGAATAGAGAATTAAAGTTTATTTTAACAAAGAAGCCTTATTTTCCTGTCATTTGTTAAACTTAGAAGTGTTGCTTTCATGGATTCCAAGCCATAAAGGCATACATGGCAATGAAAAAGCTGATAAAGCTGCTAGAGATGCGAGCACAAATGGTAACAGGTCATGCTTCCAATATTTTAGCAGAGACCTGGATCCAATCTCCTCAGAAATACTTTTTACTGATTGGTCAAATCTTTGGATCCTTAATAATAAGTTACAGTATTTCCAAATCCAACCAAAGATCTATCCCAAACCCTGGTTTTTTTAATTTAAATTCAAGAAAAAAGTAACGAGCTGTTTAATACGTTTAAGGCTAGGTCACGTATGCTCTCCAGAGTTTTTATTTAAGATCAAAATTAAAGATAGCCCAGAGTGTCAGTGCGGGAATGAAGTCGGCTCAATTGACCATCTTTTCTTAGAATGCCCCTTAAATCGCCTCTGTTTTCATGACCTGTTGCTCAAACTTAAAGTCGATTTCCCATACAATGTCAAAACCTTACTAACCAACCCCGATCCCAAAGTTTTTAAAACACTAGCATATTTTGTTGATAAAAATAATATGTCTCTATGATCTGTTTATTACTATATGATTACATTTACTTAATTATTACTGTATTTAAAAGTATTCTTAATATTTGTTATCTCATAACAGCAATTTATTATATACTATATTAGTTATATTATTCGAAATTTTGGACAAAATTTATAGGTGCATATTTATTATGGAGCGAGTGTGAAATACATAAAACGGGAGAAGTTATTAAATTACCGAAAGGCGTAAATAAATAAAACTCAAATACTTAGAAATATTCTTGCTGTGAAATGTTTTTTTTTGTTGTGTAAGCAAAAGCCATATTAAACAACAAAAAAAAACATTTCACAGCAAGAATATTTCTAAGTATTTGAGTTTTATTTATTTACGCCTTTCGGTAATTTAATAACTTCTCCCGTTTTATGTATTTAAATTCACACTCGCTCCATAATAAATATGCACGTAGTAGTTTCTAAACTTCCACTTTTTCCTGTAATTAAATCTCATAATGTATTCTGGTCGTAAATTGAAAATATATTATTTTCCCTAAGTCCCTCATCAAATTCCCATATATGAAAACACCTAACATAAAATTTACTGTACAACGTGAATGTGCCAAGGGACCTGTAATATTTTGTAATATTTTCTCGGTGTATCTCATTCATTATACCTCATGAGGACACAATATTTTTAGTTCCTTATTTATTAACAAAACTAATTTAATTTCAGGCACTACCCAATTGTTTTACAATGGTCGCTTATCGCAGAAAAAAGAAAGGGTTGCAAACTATTGTGGCGATGGCGACGGCGGTTAGCTCCGGGCAATAAATAGTTAACAAATGCATCACTGAACGTAACTCAAATCCTCAGAAACTCGAAGCAACGCTCGTCGCGGTGCCGAACCGCACATGTTTATATACTGGTTCTAATAATAGTAATTATGAGTTAAATAAAATATTATAACAATACGACTATTTATAGTTTATTTTCCTCGATTTGCGATTTTTCTTACTTAAAATGTAAAAACAGGGGGTACAGATAAATTCACAAGAACTGGCGCTGAATGGCTATGAATATGATGGTAGATTGGCACTATGTGGCATCTACTTTTGCATGGTTACATATAGGCCTAAATGATGCACTAGGTGTGCATCTGTCTGTAGGCTCACCATCCAACGGCGGCACCAGTCTGTCGGATAAGTCGAATTAAGACATTTCGATTCTAGCTCCCACAGTGAGCTGCTATTGATAGTGATTGGTTAGTATGTCTACCGGAAGTTAGAATTTGTTAATGTATAGGTACATAGGTACTGCAAATTATCTCGTATAAGTATAAGACGATGCTGTCGATTCTCAAATACCTATGCGCAGAATGATAATATTGACAACACTCAATGCGTTTTTAACACCAAGACTGAAAACATGGGTTCAAAGCATGCTTTTTACCAAATTAAAGAAGAGTTATTTTATTCGTAAGTTATCCATACTAATATTATAAATGGGAAAGTGTGTGTGTTTGTTTGTTTGTCCGTCTTTCACGGCAAAACGGGGCGACGAATTGACGTGATTTTTTAAGTGGAGATAGTTGAAGGAATGGAGAGTGACATAGGCTACTTTTTGTGTCTTTCTAACCCCCCACTTCCCTAAAATGGGGGGTGGAAGTTTGTATGGAGCATTCCGGGGGGGCAATCAGGAGAGGGGAACCGTGTTACCCCGAATTTAACGCGAGCGAAGCCGCCGGCAAAAGCTAGTATGATATATATTTATACAAGAAAAGTACCATTTTGTGCACTCAAACATCGTGCATGACCTTCAGTGTTGTGCCATGCGTAATTTAAACATGTGTTCCTTCCAAACGGAACCTACGGGTTTTAAGAAGCTAACTTCTAATGAAGCTTTGTGATATAGGGTACCAATATATTTTTGGCTTTAGAATACTTGTAAAACAGGTTAATTACTTATTGAAAGTAATAATTTTCTAGTGAATTTGGCACACGGTCTCCAAAAAACCACCCGCGCGAGTGAGTCGCGGTCTTGATGCCGCGTAGACTTGTAGTCGCGCTTTAACGTACAGACGCGAGTCTAAGTTGTGTCAAAATCGGCAGTTGTGCCAGTTGTGCTAAGGATTTTAGTTCAAAGTCGCGAGTCACTGTCATTTTATGACAGTGGCATTCGATCGCGGGTCTGTCGCTCCTTTCACGCGCACGTTGTGCTGCCAGCTAGCGACAACTCATGAAGTCGCACCGATCTGTCTCTTCTCGCGCCTGTCACGCGTAAGTTGTGCTAGCCGTTGATCGATTTGCAGTAGGTGAAACAGAAATCTGAATTGCAGACTTATAATTATGGATGGTACAAGGAGGAACAGTCTCTCTTATAGGAAAACGGTCAAAAAAGTTTCCAGCGGTAAGCACTAAACAATAGTTCCAAATATCTCCGGGTGGCGCTAGGTATAGTTGAGCATTTGAAATGAATTACCGATACCTATTTAATACTTATATGACATTCTAAATAAAATTAATATTCAGAGTGTTTTCTTCTCCGCAAATAATTATTTTGTAAATATGTATGGATTATTTTTTTTAATATCAAAATTAATATAATCAAATTGAATATCATTATGGCGCCATCAGTTTATCGCCTTCTGACGGACACTTTTGTAACATAGAGATTTTTATCCTCCTTGTACCATCCATACTTATAATGACCACGGTTAGAATGACAGTAAGGTAAATGTAGGCTTCAGCGAACGTGCCGTATCGCCGAATATATTCAATTTTAAGCTATAAGTCGATTACTTACAGCAGATACTACGTTGTGATATTTTTTTCTGTGAGCTACATACCGACCCCTACGAATACGCATCAGAGACGGCCATTTTGGTGCTCAGTTGCGACATGACAACTGATCTAGTCGGTTGAGTGCCACTTTGTATGGGCGCCCTTAACAAAATCGTTAAGAAATCGCGTGCACTTTTTAAGATCATAGAATAGTTTAAAACTATATGTGGGTTCCAAATTGTGGATTTAGAGTGTTTTTATTTAATAAGTTTATGTATTTTAGTATTTTAAGTGATTTTAGTGCAGTTATATTCTCAGAATTTGAGATAAATGTGAATCCGGTGATGTGTGACCTAACTTTTTGACTGGATGGTTTCACTGAACAGCGTACGGAATCAGGGAAAGCGTATGTCTTTGAAATTATTTTTTTACTGATTTATTATAAACTATTAATATAAACTTCTTTACTTTTCAAATAATGAAAAGTATTTGTAATTTTATGAGCATTTACCGAACATCTGTAGACAGCAAAGAATATAGTAAGTCCGCGTTTGAAATCGTATAATTTTACGACTTTTTGAGTTCAAAATAAGCCTTTCGACAAAGCTATCTTTAACAATTTTTTATAGTTATTTTACGGCAATATTATTAAAGACTAAATACATGAATGGATTCGTAATCCTTCTAATTATTAGTTAAAATGTAAAATTTGTGGTTATGTCACAATTGTTGCAATTTAGGTACTATTTTCAAAATTTGTTCGCGTATTAGGGTCCACATATTTTGCATGGTTTATTTACCGAACGCGCGTTCGGTAAATCGTGCCCATAGTATCTGCCTCGGCCTCGTTTGTATTTGATAGACATTAAAATGTCATCCTTATTTCTCTCACAGCTAGGTTGACAATAAAATGTATTATTTTTTCTGCCTTTTTATAAAGTCCAGCGCTTCTAAACATTCAAACATGTTCAAGGGCCTGCTGTTGATAGGTCATTTTGCATAAAGATAAATTTTATAATAATAAAATCAAATATTAAATCGTGCTTTTTTTTTCATTTTTAGATAACATTTAACTTTTAAATTCATATTGTAAAAACTTCTTTTACGTAAATACCCCAAAAAACGATAATGATGTTTATGTAATATATATATTTCTTTTTTTTATATAAAAATAATGGTTAGGTATTTTGTTTGACTAATGATAAAAAAAATAAAGGTTACTTTTGTTTTGTATGAAGTAATTCAGTAATCTATGGAGACGCAAATTTAGCACAGTTAGATGACATTATCTAAACAATGAGACAGTTTAAGTTTGAGAATCGCTCAACACGTTATTCCCATACATTTTTCTTCTAGTTCGGTAAAGTGGTCACCGGATTCGGTAATATATGCGAATCATGTTTCTTAGTTCGCTTAATGGTAATAATACAAGTTAGGCGATCTAAAAAACTTTAAAAATATTTTTTAAATATGTCTAACTTTACAAATCATTTCTAAGTGAAATAAAATGATTACAAATGTATTTAAGTTACATGTATAGGATTGACAATAACCGTATGAAAATGCCAGACCTTATTTAAAAATGAAACGTACATCCAGGTCTTAAGCGTTCGTGGAAACGTACATTTACCTGATGTGTTTCTATTTAGGAAGTACTAATAACTCCTTATCTACAAAGTGGAACCTTTTTTCCTGCACTGACAAATATGTAGAACCATAGATGTCTTAAAGAATTCAACCCGTAACCCGCAACTATGTCTGTCATTTCCTATACAAAAAAAGTCTGCCGATTTTTGCGGGGGAGGGGAACGTCAAACGTATGGCTATTCGTACGTAACGTACAAATAGCTACGTCAGATAAACGTCAGTCCATACATGTGTATGACCACTGGTCATATGTTTTCGGCAGAGGGAAACGCCTGTCAATGGCGACTCGGTTGAATGAATTCTCTAAGATAGATGTAAAACATAAAAAGTTAGGTTAGGTTAGGTTAGTTAGAAATGAAAGAAATTGCATTCAAATTATGGAAAATTTACGAAACTTTCTGGAGTCTGATAAGTACGAGTAACTCTGACACACTCCGCTTATAATATTTATATAAACAAATGAAATAATATGTAGGTAGGTAAACACTTCTTATCACTATACAACATTGTCGATGTCGTAATGGTAATGATAATAAAACAAATGTCTTCAATAATATTTTGTCATGTGTCAACTACGCTTTTTGCCTAGAAATACAGCTATAAGTATTTGCTTACCTCATTTTATTTTCTAGTGACACCGAATACAGCTATACAGTGTGTTTTTTTTTTTAAGTGGGACAGTATGGGGAAATCCTAAAGTATAGGATATACAGGGAAACTGCCTTAGGAAACATCAGGTATTTTTTTGGGAAAATAAATTTGGTATACTGAAAATAGATGTTCAGAAAAAGTGACCAAACCCTCCGGTGTCCGAGGCCAGATTTGAACTGGCGTCTTCAGCTTTCGCTGCTGACGTCCTGACCAATAGACCACCCGGTCACGGCGGAACTTGACAAATTTTCTCATGTATATGCAATCTCTGAATTTGAAACGGTTAGGCGCCGTTGACCATACTCTAAGGGCATGCGCAGTACGTGCTTGCACCTCCTATCCGAATGACTTACGTCATTCTGGTATAGCGAGAGAGATGGTGCTGCCATCTATGAATCTTGAAGCAAATCAAATTATTTTGTTCAATATATTCTGATTTGCAATTTTTAAGTAGTTACACTACTATATATAAACTGAAAATAGATGTCATATACTTTAGAAAAAGTGACCAAACCCTCCGGTGTCCGAGGCCAGATTTGAACTGGCGTCTTCAGCTTTTTAAATTTGGTATAGTCAAAATTTTGGTCAAGTACGAGTTGTCGCAAAAAATTAATAATTTTGAATTTTTTTTGACGCAGATCTACTCAGTTTCATGAGCGGATCATTTTATTGTATCGGAAGAAAAAAATCGGAACAGCAGAAGTTAGGTAAATTTACTAAAATAATTTTACATGAAATTAAATGTTCAATATGGCTTCCCTCTTGCCGAATGCAGGTACGGGCGCGTTTCAGAATACCTCTAGTACCTTTAGACAAGGCGTTATAATGTATGTTGTTCAAATGATAATGAACTGCGTCTTTTAGCTCTTGTACCGTGTTGTAAGTATCTTTATAAATTCGACCTTTAAGGTAACCCCAAATGAAAAAATCCATCGGTGTTAAATCGGGTGAACGTGCTGACCATTTAATAGGACCATTTGTGCCCATATTAATCTCATATCATTTAATCCTTTTTAAATCAAATAAAGTGTTCCGAATTCAAATGTCATATTGGAATATGCAATACTTCTTTTAAATATAAACCTTGCATTGTACCTACGCAATTGACACAGGTTGTAATAATGAAAACGATTTTCTTAAATTTGACTAACTTCTACATTTCCGATTTTTTTCTTTCCGTACAATAAAATGATCCTCACATAAAACTGAGTAGATTTGCGTTAAAACAAATTCATCAAGATTATTAATTTTTAGGGACAACTCACACTTGACCAAAATTTTGATGATACCAATTTTTTTTTCTCAAAAAAATACCTAATGTTTCCTAAGGCAGTTTCCCTGTATCTCCTATACTTTAGGATTTCCCCATACTGTCACACTTAAAAAAAACACACGTATATGTCGCAGTACGACAGATAAAGCCGTTATATAGTTCTAACCCTAGGGATATAATTATATGACGTAACATAGTTATACGGAAGCGATTCATTACTATCTTACTAGGAATATAACTATAATACGTCTTTAATTCTGTGATACAGTTATATTACTGGATTAAGTTTAGTGAAATAATTGTAGGTAGGGGTGCGGCGGTGCGGCGGAGGTATAGTTATATCCCCAGTAATAGTTATATGCCGTATAATACGTATGTAGGGACACTTTTTAAATATATAACATTGCATCATTAACCTATCGTGGTTGACAAGAAAGATAATGCTATGTTAGAGAACATAATCAATAAGGACAGTACTAGAAAAAAAAATTATAATGTAATAATAATAAAAAATATAAATCGTATAAATCATCTAATAATAATCATTAATGAACCTTACTGGTTTTTTACTACTCTGCTACTTTTGGTGATACGTGGATTAGTGTTAGGTTCGCTTCCGCTCTGCGTTGTTTTGGTAGCGAGCGGTATCGCGTTAGACTCGCTCTTGCTGCGCACGGTAGTGGAGTCGCCTACCTTATCACTTAAGTTTGCGCTAGAATTAACGTTATCGTTCAACACGTAAGCGGGTTTCAATCTATCGATTGAGATACGAGCTTGCCTGTTTGGGTACTGAACGAAAAATACTTTATCGTCCCTTTCTAAGACTTTGAAAGGTCCCATATAGGGTGGTTGCAAAGATTTCTTCACGGTGTCGTCTCGAATAAAAACGTATTCGCATGATCGTAAATCTTTATGCACAAATAAAGTTCGATTATTGCGAGAACCTACGGACTTCGGTTTGTATTGTATTATTCTTTTACGAATGTTATCTACCAAGCTCGAAGGATTACTGGATTCTGTAGATTGAGTGACAAAGAAATCTCCGGGCAAGCGCAGTGCCCGTCCAAACATCATCTCAGTGGCGCTTATACCGTTGTCACTGCGCCCTGCGGCGCGTAAACCTAACATTACGGTGGACAATTCGTCCTCCCATGAGCTATCTTTTATCCTTGCCATGAGCACTGCCTTCAGGCCGCGGTGAAACCTTTCGACCTTCGAATTACTTTGTGGATGAAATGGGGTAGTCCTAATTTTGTTTATGCCTGTCAATTTCCCTGAACAGATTACTCTCGAACTGTCGTTCTTGGTCCGTTGTGAGTCTGGTCGGACAACCATAACGTGTAATCCATTCGTCAAATATAACTTTGGCTACAACCTCGGCTGACATTTAATATATGGGAAAAGCTTCCGGCCAACTTGTGCATCTATCTACTATGGTTAATAGGTAGCGATTTCCACGCGGAGATGTCGGCAGCGGCCCGACCAAATCTACGTGGATATGCTCCATGCGATCGACGTCTTCGAAAGTTCCTAACTTTGAAATTGTATGTCGACTAATCTTCGACTTCTGACATTGTATTGGCATGGCTGACATGGGATTTTGCCCATTTTCCAATGTCCTTATTCATCCTAGGCCAGAAAATTTTTCGTGAAACCATTCTACGAGTAGCACGCGTTCCGGGGTGACTTAAATCGTGTACACTTTTGAACGCTAGGTGTCTGAATTTTTCTGGTATGTATGGTCGTACCTCTTCTAATGACATTTCGCAATAGACGGACTTATTGCAAGTTGGTATTGTTATTAATTTCAAACTTATGTTATTATTTCCTTCTGACTGACCTGATTGCGTCATGTTTTTCAACCATTCGTCTTTTGCTTGTTCATCAGCGAGTTCCGCGTAATCGAGCACTGTGGGACAAACAATGGTCTCTATGCGAGACAAAGTAACGGCAACAACGTTCTTTTTCCCACTTATGTGTCTAACGTCGGTTGTGAATTCGCTCATGAACAAAAGCTGCCTGCCTCGTTCGCCGTGGCGTTTTGTTATTATTATCGCCTAATTTACGGAATGCATGGCATAAGGGCTTATGATCCGTATACAATATCAGCGGTCGGCCTTCGAACGATTTTCGGAAATATTTAATAGAGAGATACGCCCCTAACAACTCGCGATCGTTAGCCGAGTAGCTTTTTTGAGCATTGCTTAATTTCTTTGAGAAAAAACCTAATGGCTCCCACTTGTTGTCAACTAATTGCTGTAAAACCCCTCCGACTGAACTATTTGACGCATCTGTCATAAGCGCTGACTGCGCGTCGATGCGGGGATGAGACAGTGTAACCAGAGGCGTATTTGGAAATTTAGCGCCCCGGGCCAGAAAAAATTGCCGCCCCTGTTACTTAACCAGACAGAATATTAAAATTTTCTTAAGACTCTCTGAACCTTTAGTGTACGATCAAACGTTGAAAAAACTGCTGACGCCTTTTGCATATCTGCGTAGCGGGATCGACACCGTGGTACAGCGCTACACGTTACGGCATTACTTATACATCGAAAAGTAAAAAGTTTTATACGTCGGTAAATCGCTTAGTCGGACAGCCCTCAGCCTGGTCGGTTTTAGTTTTAGTTTTCAAATTAATTTTACATGAAAGAGTGTATTTTTCTCCTGGATTATTTTTTAATTGCATATTTTAGAAGCTAGAAAGAGAATAAAACTTTAAAGTCAAATGTCTTCTTAAATATTTCTTGCATAAAAAACAAAATTTAGTAACCTTAAACTTATTTTTGAAAACGTACCGAAATGCAAATCAGAAATTTATTTTTCAGCATTTGTTGTTGTTTTATTCAACAGTTACAATAGTTACATGTATGGAGTGCACCCCTAAAAAATGTTTTTAAAGATAATTCTTGTGCTCCATAATATGACGGGTTATAAAAGCCATTCACACACCCAATTGTATAGGGCCGTAAATTTCGGCTACAGACGGAAAAAACACCCCAAAAATTGCACCACTAAAAGTGTCCGAAAACGGAACGGACCAGGCTGAATGCTATCCAATCAATAAATTATGGAAACTTTAGCAATCAAATGAGGTTAGTTTCATCCTGCTACCTGCTACTCGATGAGGTAAAAATACCCTAAAAATTGCAGTACGAAAATGTCCGAAATCGGAACGGACCAGACCTAGGGCTGTGTGACCAAAAAATATTTTAAGAGCATCACTTTAGCAATCAAATGAGGATAGTTTCATCCTGCTACTCGATGAGGTAAAAACACCCCAATAATTGCACCACTAAAAGTGTCCAAAAACGGAACGGACCAGGCCGAGGGCTGTACGACCAAAAAATATTGAAAGAGCATCACTTTAGCTATCAAATGAGATTGGTTTCATCGTGCTACTCGATGAGGTAAAGACACCCCAAAAATTTTACCACTAAAAGTGTCCGAAAACGAAACGGACCAGGCTGAGAGCTGTCGACCAAGTGATTTATAAATACAAATACGTTTATTTCATTACTTAGTTGTTTTTAAGGTACAGAGGTCAGGTACGTAAGTAGTCTATGTTAGGTAACAATTTAAGGATATGAATCACATTTAATTTAGAATCAAGTAATAAATAGAGTGCGGATACAGCTTGCTGGATTTAAACCCGCCCTTGGTCACCTAATTGGAGAGGTATTAAGTTACATTACAAATTGTATTGTTAAAATGAAATAAAAACCTTAAAAAAGGACAATAATTAATAGTTTCTTTACGGGGTAGGCATTAAGTACACACAAGAACAGAATAATCAGTAACTTACGTCTATTGACATAACCTAAAAGTTAACTTGACAGTTAACATTTAGGCTAAACTTGTTAGTTAAGTGATTTGTGACATATAATTTTTTTACTTTTCGATGAATAAGGTTCCAAACTGCTCCTCGATGAGGTAAGTGATCATACGGTGGCCACCCGGTCCAATAGGCTTGTAGTCGTAGCCTATCCATCTTTCCCAACCATTACCTATACCGAAACTAATGTTCCCAGTAACTTGACGACTGAGTTTCTGGAGAGCGCAAAATATACTAGGTCGGACGAACGCTAAGATTAGGAAATATTATAGGGTCTATAATCGCAGATTCTCAACGATCAGCTTTTAATGACTTGATTAAGTTTACTGACTGAAAACGGAAGCTTAGTTAAATAACCAGGCATGGTTATATTGTCCTCCCTTTTAGGAAAAAATGCAGTTTACTTTATGTGATACATAATAATGACAGAGATGGAAAAGCGGCATTAGTACCTACAAAATAACGCCCATCATGTTTATTTAGATTGTGGCGTTTTGAAATTGTTTGTTTAAAATTACTCTTTCTTAGGCCTTATGGGCCGGTACCTAACCGAAGTTCAGCATCGAAAAAAGCGCCCAGAACCGAGCACACGGGGAGGCTCGCGCCGCCCCTGGCAGCCTGCCGCCCCGGGCCATGGCCCTCTTGGCCATAGGGTGAATACGCCCCTGAGTGTAACGGCGTCCTTAAGGCCTATTTTACATTGCTCAAACGCCTCTTCGGCTTCGTTAGTCCATACTATGGGTGTTTTATTGTTTTTCTTAACGTTGACGAGGTACCGTTCTAACTCTAACTGAATTCTTGCCGCTCTCGGTATGTGAGGGCGATAAAAATTCAGCATGCCTAGAAACCTCCGCAGTTGATCGAGGGTTTTCGGTTTTGGATAGTCCACGATTGCCTGAACCTTTTCCTCTCGAGGTCTTATGCCTGCCGTGCTTACTTCGTGACCCAGGAAATCCAGTTTTGATTGTCCGAAGCTGCATTTACTTAAGTTGATTGTTATACCAAATTGATCAAAACGTTGAAATATTTACATGCCTTAGATGCTACTTATGCTGCGCCTCGCTGTCGCTCGCAATAAGAACATCATCTAAGTAGTTGAATAAGAAATCCAGGCCTTCCAGAACTGTACTGTTCATGAACCTCTGGAAGGTCTGGGCAGCGTTTCGGAGTCCGAAGCTCATTTTTGGAATCTCAAACAAACCAAAGGGTGTATTTATGTATTTTTCTCTATGTCCTCTTCGGCTACTTATGCAATGATAAGCTCGGTTGATGACTAATTTTGAAAAGTATTTCTTTTTAGCCAAAATGTATGTAAAGTCATATAATCTAGGTATGGGGTATCTGTCAGGCTTTGTTATTGCATTTAACGCACGATAATCTCCGCAAGGACGAATTTCACCATTCTTTTTCGTTACGACATGCCCATCTCTTGCATGAGACGAAATTCCTCCTTGACTTTAGCGTACCTGTCGGGTGGTAATGGTCGCGCTCGAGCATATACTGGCGGCCCTGACGTCTCTATATGATGTACGACGTTATACACTGGTATTTCCCTAAAAGTAGCTGGTTTAGTAATGCTCGGGAACTGTGACAATAAACCGCTATATGGATGGCTATTATCAATGGTGTTAATGGTAGCCTGGTCTGTACTCACGATTGAAGCGATAATATTTAAACTTGTTATCCGGTCGATTAACCTGTGTTGACTTAGGTCAACAGCTTATGAAAATCAAAAAATCGGCCCCCAGTATTGGCTGTTTAACATCGGCTATCACAAAATTCCACCTGAACGGTCTACGTAATTTAAAATCTAATAACATTGTTTTAACACCATATGTTTTGATCTCTGTGCTGTTGGCTGCGAAAAGTTTAAGATCGAAACACTCACCCGAACGTTATTTCTTACTTGCTGGTAACACTGAAATGTTCGCACCTGTATCCACTAGAAACCGTAGTCCAGAGTTCATGTCCATCACGCATAAACGACGGTATGACGTAATAATAGCACAGGTTTCCGTCATATCCTGTACTATTTCTACTCGTTTCCCGGCTTCTTGTCCCACGCACACGGTTCGCGACACTTGGTTGACTTGTCACCGAACCTGTAGTGATAATAGCACAGCCAATCGGGATTTTTAGCTGCCTGGCTGCGATGGTGACGCGAAGTGCTCCTGCCTCTCGATGATGACCGGTCCCTGCGATGACCTCGCCCGTAGGTACGGCGCCTGGGCCTCGAACGCTCCATTTCTGCCAGACGTACGCTCAATTTCGCGATCTCGGCGATTATCAATGCGGCATCGCTGCTGGAACCGCTCGGAGACATCCGGCGTGGCGTGCTAGACGGCGCTGCTACCTAGGACACTTGGGGAACCCTGGTGGCCTCGGACACGTCATCGGCTATGCTGGTCAATGTGTCAAGGTCTGTCTCTCTGGACGCGACTAACACTGCGCACACCGCCGTAGGTAAGTGGTTCTGCCACATTATTCTCAATGTCCCGTCGGGGAAGCTGTCCTTAGCTAAGTTACGCATCTTAGCTAAGAGCTGTGACGGCTTTTGATCGCCTAGATCCATTTCCCCGAGTACCTACCTTTTCAACCTGCCTATTCTTCGAGTCTTCCAACATTTTCAACAGCTTACTCTTCAGTTGTTGGTACTTGTCAGTGGCGGGCGGGTTTGTGAGGAAGTCTGTTAATCGAAGTATAACCTCCTTCGGCAGTTTGGACACGACCATTTTGCATCATCGCCTATCCGCTGTGATGTTAATACGGCCTCCGTCCGGATAAACCAAACCCTTGGCTAGTCGATCCAGAAGTCTGGGATTCGGCTTGACACCGAGATTGCCATGACCTAGGCTGACTGTGGTACCACTATGTCTTGAAGTTGCAGGGTCTTCGCTTGAGTCTCTTCCTTTGTATCGCTCATCTTAACACCATGAACCACGATTTAATTTTTTTATCTAAGTCTATTTTTAACTAACCCACGCTACTATTATTGTCCAATCCGCGGGTCACCACTTTAGGGTTATTGGGTGAGTTCCCTAGCGTGGTTGTTGATAAATAATAATCACTGTTAAAACTGACTCCAATATATTTACACCAAAATCACATACAATTAGAAATCACATACATATATGGTGTTGTACGATCAATAGTTAAGGCGAGACTACTTTCAGCGGGGCCCGGGACGTAACCGCGGGCTTTGCCTAGTCAGCTCATATCGCAGTGCACGCGCACTGGAATATGAGTTGACGCAGATAAAGTGTCCCTACACGTATTATATTCATATTATTATTAATAGTAAGATAGTAATATCTTACTATAGCGCAATCATTGGAGCATTTGCCTTACAAAAGGTGGAGTAGAAAATGTTTTAATGGTTATTGGTAGGCTATAGGGTGGCTATTAAAATACTAGATTTGATACCTTGAGGGGGGGGGGGAGCGTTGGCCGCCATCTTGGTTTAAACGTGCCATAAGTCCGTTTTTGAACCTTGGCGCTTAAACGGTTATCAGTATGCCTAAAACGTCTATGGAACGTATGAAGAAGATAAAATTGTCTACAATATTTCCATACACAATACATCTATAAGTCTTACAGATATAAAGATACAGGGGGTGAAACTTGACCCATAGCTTAATTGGTAAAGTGATCGAGCCCCGGTAAGGCGTAGCGATACGAGGTTCAAATCCTGCTGGGTTGATTATTTTTTCAATGTTTTCAATATTTAACGGCCTCCTAGCCTAGTCGGTAGTAACACTGCCTACGAAGCAGGAGGTTCCGGGTTCGAATCCTGGTCAGGGCATTTATTTGTGTGTTTATCACAGATATTTGTTCCTGAGTTATGGATGTTTTCTATGTATTCAAGTAATTATCCATATTTATCTATTATATATATCGTCGTCTAGTACCCATAATACAAGCCTTAATGAGCTTACCGTGGGCCTAGGTCGATTTGTGTAGTAAGATTGTCCTATAACATTTATTTATTTATTTATTATTATTTATTTGTATTTGATTGAATAACATACAGTTATATGAAGTTTAAAAAAATAAAAATATTTTCAAGCACTTTCTTTAAAAAAATGTTTTTTGTATGAAAGCATGTATGTTTTTTGTCAAATCTAAATTAATTATACCCGAATTGATCGAAAGCTATACCTGACAACGCCTAGTAGTATTTTATGATGAGTAATAGAACATTGATTTTGTGTGCGAGATACTACTTTCACCCCCTCTATAAGCGCTCTAGGGATGAATTCAACTTTTGAATATCTTTTAGAATAATCATTAGAAGATGACGAAACTGTGGTAGAGACTTCATTTCCTTATCTCGAAGCACAAAACTTTGAAGCTAATAAATACAATTCTTATGATATAAGAAAATTTACACATTTTCACCCCCTGTATCTTTATATCTGTAAGACTTATAGATGTATTGTGTATGGAAATATTGTAGACAATTTTATCTTCTTCATATGTTCCATAGACATTTTAGGCATACTGATAACCGTTTAAGCGCCAAGGTTCAAAAACGGACTTATGGCACGTTTAATCCAAGATGGCGGCCAACGCTCCACCCCCTCAAGGTTTCAAATCTAGTATTTTAATGACCATCCTGTAGCCTACCAATAACCATTAAAACAGTTTCTACTCCACCTTTTGTAAGGCAATGTATGGAGATGATTCCCCAATGATTGCATTACTAGGAATATAACTATAATACGTTTCTAGTTTAGTAATATAGTTATATTACTGGGTTATTTTCAGTATTATAATTGTAGCAGTGTAGTGTGGGGGTGCGGCGGAAAATATTCCTGTAAAAAATCAAATATATAGTGTTCTACTAAAAGATGCGCCTGCAAGAAGCATTCAGTACTATGTAATTCTAGATGTCATGATTCCACGTCATGTAAGAATAAAAATTAAAAATTATGGTGAAATACTGTTCATTTTTTCAATGGATTTGATGTATCTTGGATTGGATTTGATGTATCTTAATATTATATTTTCATGCTGCTATTTTTAAGGGTTTATGAGTCATTGCGATCGATTCACGAAAACTGGCGCAAGATTTGACAGAATGTCTATGAAAATAGCTGTCACTCAGTAGAAATCTCGCGCCAGCTTTCGTGAATCGACCTGTACTTTTACGTATTATTGCTAAAAAGTATTACAACTAATTACAACCAACTAAGTTGATTTTGTAATAAAAATAAAAACGAATATACTTACTGTTTTCTTTGATTCCCTGGCAGATTTATAACCATTTAAACCACATTAGTTTAGTCAAATACCGTATTATAATCATATTCCTAGTAAGATATTACTATCTACCCTAGGGATATAAGATATAACTATACCTTAGCCGCACCGCCGCACTCCTACCTACAATTATTTCACTAAACTTAATCCAGTAATATAACTATATCACAAAACTAAAGACGTATTATATTTATATTCCTAGTAAGATAGTAATGAATCGCTTTCGTATAACTATGTTTCGACATATAATTATATCTCTAGGGTTATAACTATATAACGGCTTTATCTATCGTACTGCGACATATACACATTTACTAATTGCGATTTTTATTTATTATGATTTTCAGTATGAGGTTCTTCAAAGGAGTGTATAGGTTCTTAAAGGGTAGGCAATGCGCATGTGAATCCTCTGGGGTTACAGGCGTCCATAGGCTACGGTAAATGCTTACCATCAGGTGGGCTGTATGCTTGTTTGCCACCATCGTGTCACCAGTCAACCAATGGGCTAAACAGAAAGGTTAAGTAGGTGCAGGGTCCATTAAATATGACAGAATTAAAAGAGAAAAAAAACTAACAATAGATACATATTAAGCTATATTCACAAACTTACACAAATACATATAATAATAAACATACATACATATATTTTATATACCTTGTGTGAACCATCAGGAGGACGATGAAGAAAGCTTGTCAAGGAAATGCTTGCGCAACAAGCGCTTGAAAGTGAATTTAGTCTGAGCTTGCCTGAGAGAGAGCGACAATTATGGTAAATCAAAAAACGCAATTAGTATCTAAATGTGTCTGTAGCTACGAATATATTCGGCGTCGATAGAAAATAAAATAAGGTAACATATATAGCTGCGTTTATAGGCAAAAAAAGTATTTGACACGTGACAAAATATTATTACAGACATTTGTTTTCACTGAAATACTTATAAAAATAATAAGTAAATAAATAATAAAGCCATTTATTCCTTAATATCATTCAGATTAAGATTAAATAATTGCATGCATTACATTTTCAATTTTAATTAATCGTAATTACAAAAAAAAGAACAATTATATAACATTTTATTAAGGCTTTCGACCTAGTTGACCATAATATATTATTGCAAAAAATATATAGGTATGGAATACGCGGTAATATTTATGAATTGCTCTAAAGTCATACTTAGATGGCAGAAAACAAGTTGTTCAAATAGATAATATTTATAAGCATGAAATCAAAGTATGAAGTTACTCATTCATCAAAATTTAGAAAAATCACTCATGGTGTACCACAAGGAAGCATATTGGGTCCACTATCATTCCTCATTTATATAAATGTAATGCCACAGGCAGTTGACTACCCAATGGTTCTCTTTGCCGATGACAGCACGGTAATACCGACTGGTGATGATCCACAGACTTGTCAACTAAATATAAATAATGCACTTAAATCAATAATTAATTGGCTTTATCTTAATAACCTACGTATCAATTTAGAAAAAACGAAAATTATGATTTTTTATCAAAGGCTCAATAGAATGACTGATTTAACTGTGACATATAATAATTATATAATTGAGGAAACTGTCAATACACAATTTTTAGGACTAAGTCTAGATAATAAGTTAACGTGGAGAAACCAAGTTGATTATTTGTGCAAAAAGTTAAGATCATTTTCGCGTGCATTGTTCAACCTGAATAAAATAGTAAGTCGTGCAGCCGTACTCACTGCCTATCACGCATATGCAACAGCCACATTATGGTATCATATTCTGGGGTAATTCGACGTACCGAAATTTGGCATTTAAGGCTCAAAGAAAGTTTTTACGTTCTGTTTGTGGACTGAAGGAAAGTGATTGTTGCAAACGTTACTATATTGAGCTTAAAATTTTGACATTTCCCTGTTTATATATTTTTGAAAGAGTTATGTATGTAAAACTAAATAAACACAAATTTTCTGCCTTTAGAAGTGTGCGTCAGCGACATAAAATCACGTGCACAAAGTCAGACACAGCCTTGCGTGATAAAAGTGTATTTGGCATGGCACACACATTATACAATAAGTTACCAGACATAATAATGAAATCTGACATGCCTCAATTTAAAACTAATTTGCATTATTTATTTGAAAATGCATTTTATTCAATCAAATAATATTTAGATTATACGCCATTTCTTTATTAAGTTCCTATACTACAAGGTGTTATTAATTGTAATTAATGTTAATATCCATGCATGCTGCATGCTTAGCTGTAAGATATCTAGGTTTAGGATTGTCTAATATTTGCATGCCCACTAGCAGGCTGAATACACTGTACCTAAAATGTATTTAAGATCCACCTGACTGTATTCGAGCAAATTAATTATTTGATTTGATTTGATTTTATTTAATTTTTTTAGATGCATTACTTTCATAATAATAATTATTAATTTATTATTTTAATTTATATATTATTAATTATTGCTTAGATACTAAGGACCTCTTTTCGAGTGTAGACCTCCTCCATCTCCTTCCATGTTCTTCTATCTTTGGCTCTTAACATCCAATTTTGTCCTGCCATTTTAGATCTAAAAAAATATCCGTTAATTACTTATAAGTATCTAAAAAACTTATAAGTAACTAACGGATATTTTTCCTAAAAATAAATAAATCTATATATATATATAACTCAAAGGTGACTGACTGACATAGTGATCTATCAACGCACAGTCCAAACCGCTGGTTCTAGAGATTCCAAATTTGGCACGTAGGTTCCTTATAAGGTCTAGGGGTGCGCTAAGAAAGGATTTTTAAAAATTCATCCCCTAAGGGGGTGAAATGGGGGTCCAAAGTTTGTATGGGGAAACAAGATTAGTTAGTCTATTTTATTCGAAACTTCACAGAAGTATTCCTAACAATAAATGAGTAAATACGTGTTGCAGGTTTTTTGAGAATTCAACCCCTAAAAGGGGGAAATGTGGTCAAAAAGTCTGAAAATCAACATGGGTATTGTAACCGCAGTGTTACAGTATTATATATTAACTCCTTTTAAATAACTAGTATTTTACTGCGGATCTCTAAAAAAATATATTCACACGTCGCAAGTTCTTTGAAATCGATCTAGTAAAAACACAAAAGTAATTAGTTTGGTTATTTATTGCTCTTTTTCTGCGGATCAAGTCGGAGCGCTTTTGGACACTTGACTCTTATCATGCGTATGTCGCCTAAACACAAGTTCGGTTACTAGCACGTACTAAAAAGGGCGTAAGATAATTAAATTAGGACGACACATTCGTCATCTAGCTAAAAACTTTTACTAATCAAATGTTTAAATGACGTATGTTGGTTCGAAATCTATGCACATAACATCTTTATGTTACTCGGACTTATTCGTGTGAATATTATTGTTTTAAAAATATACTTGTAGGAGAGTTAGTCGAGATTTGGACCCGGAACGTAGCGTTTGACCATATGAAGTCAATTCTGATTTGTCAGATATAATTAATTGTAAATTAGTAATAAATAATTCGGGCTCGCGATTACCTTAACCTGTGTGCAAAGATTTTTGTTCTAGTGTTTATTTGCTTTATTCGGTGTTAATTTAATGAATAGTTTATTAGAAGCAGTGATACCAGGGAGTAGAATTACTTAATAGAATTAAGATTAATATATAACGATTTTTTGTATTTTATCTTATCAGGTCATCGCGACGGGTGTTAGTTCTGCTTTTAGCTGAGTCCAGCGTGTTCTAAGCGGTTAGGGAAGTCGTCAGTGGACGATTTGTATGTAGGACATAATAGTTAACTTCTGCAAATGTTCCAGAGTTGTCCGAGCGTACGAGAAGCAGATTATGGGGAGCCACTCTGGCTACATTCTTAGTTCTACAATTAGCTAGTACCTTCCCCAATAACCACGTTTTGTGTAAAAGAGCGATAAACTAAAGTATTGATTATTTTATTTAGCCTAGTCTGCTTGAATTGAATGTTGGCATTGCAAAATAGTTATTTTGAAGGGAGAGCTTAACGTCATAACACACAACTCATTATATTGGCTCTTTCCGACAGAATGACGAGATTGTAGTGTCACACATTTAATTGCTTCTTTGATTCTATTATTTGTGACGAGATAGTGAACCAACAATAAAAAACTACTTTACACACACATCGTATATTTGTGTTAGACACAAAATACATGTACACTCACTCGCTACACACCACACTACACTTACAAATACACAGCTGACACACCACACGTTTAGTCTATTTGCACACATTCACTTAGGTACACTCGGAACAAGGTTTGGTGGCTGAGATTAGCTCCTGCCAGCTGGACGCCGAAACAGGCTTTGGCCTAATGTATCTGACGGGTCAGTGCATTAGAAGTCTGAAGCCATTACACTACACACTAGGTACACAAGCAAGACCTGAGTTGTTTATATTTCTGTAACATTTCGCTCTGTAGTCCTGGGATCCAACCACTCGATATGTGCCGACCCCTGACGTCTGATGTCGTGTGTGAAGGTAGAGTGCTCTCCATCCAATTTAAGGGGCTGCAGTACAGTGAGTGTTATAGGGTATAAATAATATTCAGAGCACCTTGTACAGATCGACAACACTCACTAACTTTGTCACAAATACCGCGGCTGCATGACGTTGTAGGGACAAGCGTAAATACCGCAGCGCGTAAGCTTAGCGTAAATTATAAAATGCATTGTGCGTAAATACCATTTTGAGAACGACAGGAAAGTGAAGAGTGCTGATGAATGATTAGGAGGGATGTTTTGATTGTACTCCTGGTTTAGCTAGAATTGCTTCCTGTCGGTTTTGATGGACGCGTGGACGGGCATGTTCTATTCTCAACGTCACGCGAGGCAGGGGTGTAGGTTGGCAGGGAGCCCCTGGACATTCCAAAACTAAGTAATAACTTTAGGCTCCCCTTTCTAGACCTAAGGGTCTGAATTCACAAGGTCTCTTTGTTGTCGGGTATTTCTTTCAGGTCGCTATTTCATCGTGTTCAAGCTATATTCTAAAATTAAGTTAAATTAACAGTAAAATAGTAATTCATTGAATGTAAAAATCTAGTAATTAAATTAATTTATTTATTCTCCTTTTAGCACTGCTGTCATTGGTGAGTGGCATGTTCATTTATGTAGTTAGTTTTTTTTTAAATATTATTTTACGCTTACGGGTTAATTGAATTCTATTGAGTTTTTATCACGTGTTTCGATTTATTATTATTACATAAAATATATAATAACTTAATTCGATTTAAATTCGGAAACGGATACAGATACGGATCTCCGAGTAAATTCTTGTTCCGTGTTTTACGGACACGGATCAAAAGTACGGATGGTATCAGTATTCCTTTATGAATACGGATACAAATACGGAATATGGATTGTATTTCTATTTAATCATGATTTCGTTACTTTAATTTTATTCATGGTTTATTTTGTTTTCTTTCATTAATTTGTTTATTTTTTTTTCTCAAATGATTTTTTTATTAACGGATCTTTATCGTGGCGTTTTATTTTTGACCTTTTTAGGGTTCCGTAGTCAACTAGCAACCCTTATAGTTTCGCCATGTCTGCCCGTCCGTCCGTCCGTCCGTCCGCGGATAATCTCAGTGACCGTTAGCACTAGAAAGCTGAAATTCGGTACTAATATGTATATCAATCACGCCGACAAAGTGGTAAAATAAAAAGTGGATTTTTTTTTTTATTAGGGTACCTCCCCTATACGTAAAGTGGGGAGTGTTTTTTTTTTCATTTCAACCCTAACGTGTGATATATTGTTGGATAGGTATTTAAAAATGAATAGGGGTTTACTAAAATCATTTTTCGATAATGTACATATTTTCGGAAATAATCGCTCCAGAAGTAAAAAAATATGCGTCCCCCCCCCCCTCTAACTTTTGAACCATAAGTTTTAAAAATATGAAAAAAATCTCAAAAGTAGAACTTTATAAAAACTTTCTAGGAAAATTATTTTGAACTTGATAGGATGAATATTTTTGAAAAAAAAATTACAAAATAATTTCTGAATTAAGTTTGTAATTTAACCGTATAAGCTGGTGTTTATTGTACCTGTGATTTCTACAAAATTACAATGAAATGACGTGCTTTCAAATAAAGTAAAAACGGTGAAAATCGGTTCACGCAATAAAGAATTATTCCAAAAAATTCATCTCCCATACTTTAAGCTCGCGCGCAATAGTTTACTTAATTTGCCGATAGATGTCGCTGTACGTGGAACTCTCATATCATATCCTACATGGCGGTGTTATTAACTCTTAAGTGGGGACACTTACTGTGACGGACGGAAAACTACGGAACCCTACACTGAGCGTGGCCCGACACGCTCTTGGCCGGTTTTTTTATAATTGCGTACATTATTGTTAGTTTATTACATTCGTATTTAATTAACAATTTGATTTATCAATGTTTCTTACACAACGTAGTAGGTCCTTAATTTTTGATTAGACGATCACATGTATTTATGGCCAATATTAAATTATATTTTATTTTTAAAAGCTGTCGGATTAGTGCATTTACAGTATTGTATCTATGGTTTATCGGGTCGTTGATTACGAAAACAACAACGATTTTAAAATCCGACGTGGCGGACGTGAAATACCATCTCCCCTGTTAGGGTAAAATGGGGTTGAAATGTCTAAATATCCATATGGGTGTCGTTTTTGTGATTTTTTGGGACGTTAATTAAGAAAATGGCATCGATTTTGAAATTTAATTTTGTGGACATGAAAATTCTTGAAAGTATTTGTGCCAAATTGCAATCTTCTAAATATATAAAAGAAGAAACTGACTGACATATCAACGCACAGCCCAAACCGCTGGTTCTAGAGATTCCAAATGTGGTACGTAGGCTCCTTATAAGGCATAATAATGCACTTAGAAATAATTTTTAAAAATTTACCTCCTCTAAGGGGGGAAATGGGGTTCAAAGTTTGTATGGGAAACGAGATTAGTTCAACTATTTTATTCGAAACTTTACAGGAGTATTCCTAACGATAAATGAGAAAACAAGTGTTTCAGCTTTTTTGAGAATTCAACCCATAAGGGGGAAATGTCCCAAGTAACACATCAAAGCAGTATAACGGCCGTCTTACAGCATATCTGTATGCTTAAAGCATTTTGAGTTCGTTTTATAGTAGCATTATAAACGTTTATAGTGCTGATATAGGTCTTAAATGGGCACAAATTACCCAGCTTGAGATCATATACAGGTCATTTAATAGCATTGCAGGCGCATTATGTCTGCGCTATTAGCATTATCGTTGTCATGGAAAGTGCCAATCGCCTCAAAGAAGCATTAGTACGCTCTATTAAGTTGCCGACTGCATTAAAGAAGCCTTAATACGGCCAAAAAACTTGCTAATCGCAATAAAGAAGCATAAGTACTCTCGATTAACTTGCCAATCGCAATACAAACGCATTATACTAGCATAAGAGTGTAGTAAACTAAACCTTACGTCAATGCAAAAACGTCTCTAATACCGACGGAACAAATGTTATAATACAATGAACGTTGTGATTTAACTACTTTGTCTCGCAATATAAAATGGACGAAGACGGTACAAAAAACTGAATGAGTGACACGTCATATTTGTTTGCATCCTAACAAAATTTATAAAAGTTTTTGACACTTTTACGTTATTATATCCTTCAAATATGACTGCGCAATGTAGTTTACTGTAAATGTGTATATAAGTTTCATTGAAAATTTTCACGCGCCTTTGATTTATTGTGGTTTTGCTATAAAATATTATAAAAAGATATGCGTCAAATAAACAAAACAATTGTGTAATCCTCGTATAGAACGAGTTTTGCATTATTAACCCAATAGTGTTGGTTGAGCAGTCTTAAATTAAGTAATTTCTTTATTATATAGGTATTTATTTTCCTTGTATAAATAGGTCCGCATGATTTTATTTTTAGGTTATTAATTATTTACAAAATGGCGTTGGTCTATATAGACGGAGAGCTAGCCACGTCCACGTCGGATATGACAATAATGAGAGCAACCAAACCCCTCTAGTCAGTTTGGTATATTATGCTTATTTCTAGATCTGGACATCTGGCAGCTTTAAAGTAGTGGAGGTCAAAGAATGCAAACCATTTCAAGAAAATAAATCCTAGAGATCTGGGTTTGATGCAATATTATGAGAAACTATACAAATACTGTACAATATTAAGAGAAATTATACAAAAATTTATGTTGGGAGAAAGTAGTGCCAAACGATGTATAATAAAATATAGTTCATAGTTTTCGCCTACTGTTTTTGTTTCCGTAATAATCATATATCGGGGTTTTCGGTGCGGGAACGATTTGAGAAAGAGTAGAGATAAACAGATAGGTTGAGAGTTAGTCTGAGAAAATATCATATTATGCTTAATGAATAACTACCTCTCTGTGAATAGCTTACACACTATGATACGAGCTTTTTTTCTTAGAGGCATGTTTGTATTGACTATACTACTACTGATATACTTATTATTTTAAAAATGCAATTGCATATCCGAAATTTATTAACTAGATCTACCTAAGACAAAGACACGGTATAGTAAGTGTCAAATATTAATCTTGACGTCCGATATTTATGAACTATTTGATTAACTGAAGAGGTTGACAATGATCAGTCACTACATGAATTAATAAAAAAATACTTGAAAAAATCATAGGTATATGTACCTACAATATATATACATAATAGTCAGCTATTTCATATAAACTGTATATACCTATGATTTTTTCGATCAATTATTCATTAGGTAGAAACGTGCTAGAGTACATTCTGTTTTTTAAGTTAATGCCTACTCTTTGGCTAATGTCAAACATTCCCGCACCGAAAACCCCGATGTATGGTAAGAATACACAATATTTTTTGGTCTAACGTTTTTTTTTATCGATTTTTGACCAGTTTTGAGTCGATATTCCAACATATTCACTATAGATAGAATTATAAGGCAAACGACTATCGGTTTTTGAATCTTTTATCTCCATTCTGTAGAGCCGGATCTTGAAATAAATGAGCCGTTATTTTTTTATGATATTTTTAAAATATGGTCTAAAAAACACTTTTATCGATATTCGAATGGTGTAAAGAATCTTACATATACGTAATCTACATATTAGGGTTTCTCTTTGATGTCTCTAAAAACTGTAGAGAGATTTTAATTTTTAACTAATTAAAACAAAATTTATGACCATAAAACCACTTTTTTAGCCTAAACCGGTTCGACTTTTGATGTCAAATATCTCGAAGACAATGAATATTGAAGTAAATATAGGATACTATATTGTTTAAAGCCGTTACTGATAATAGGATAAGCTATATAAATCATTAGAAAACTAAGGGAATCAGATCTAAGGTCGTTGGCGCCAGGGAGCCCCTTAAAATATAGGCCCTGTCCTTCATAACTGAGACAACTTCGGCAATTTTTACCTAGTTTGGTATTACTATTTTCCAATTAAAACATTTTGCTAGTCTGTCACTGTGACCTCCACCCATTAAAAGCTGCCAGATGCCAGGATCTAGCAATAAGAATAGTATAGCAATCTAACCAGACGGGTTTTGTTGCTCTCATTATTGTGTCATATCTGACGTGGCTAGCTCTTAGTCCAATAGCAGCTCAGTGACCCTTAAAAAATGCCTTATTGATGCCTACAGCATTACACGTGAATAATTATGCTATTAAACAACTTTAAGCATTTATTTATGCTATTGTAGAACCTAAGGCACTAAAACCGCTAAAAGCTGTATAGGGGCTGTTCATAAATTACGTCATCAATTTTTTGATAGTAAAGCTGCCAAATAAAGTGACGTCATTAAAAAAAATGCGTTTTAAGCTTAATTGTAAAATAAAAAACTATTTAGTAGATAATATTTTATAGCATTAAAAGTTTATAGAAACACGACTTTCATTCCTTTTTACACATTGATGATGTGATCTTCGGAATGACCCCCCCCCCCCCCCCTCCTACGTCATGCTACCATCATCCGATGTCCAGACCCCCCCCCCATTTGAAATGACGTAATTTATGAACAGCCCCTTATAGTGAATTACTTGGCTTTATAATGGTTTATATTATTGCTATTATACTGCATTAGGAACGTATTACCTACTTATAAATGCTATTGTACACCCTAAGGCATTAAAAATAGCTGAAAGCTGTATAGCGAATATACGTGGCATTATAAAGGCTAATATTCATGCTCTTAAACAGCATTAAGCATTTATTTATGCTATTGTAGAACCTAAGGCACTAAACCAAACCGAAGCATTAGTGTAGCAAACCAAAACGCAACTGTACAGCATTCAGCTGTACAGTTGCATGTTGTTCGCTGCACTAAAACTAATGGCTAAACAAAAGCATTTACATATGCCATTATACAACCGTTATACAGCGTAAAGCATCATAAAATGCTATTGTAGAACCTAAAGCACTAAAAACAGCTGAAAGCTGTATACCGGATTTACGTGGCATTATAATCGCTAATATTCATGCTCATAAACAGCATTAAGCATTTATTTATGCTATTGTAGAACCTAAGGCACTAAACCACACCGAAGCATTAGTGTAGCAAACCAAAACGCAACTGTACAGCATTCAGCTGTACAGTTGCATTTTGGTTCGCTGCACTAAAACTAAAGGCTTTAAAAAAGCATTTATACATGCCATTATACAACCGTTATACAGCTTAAAGCATTATATAATGCTATTGTAGAACCTAAAGCACTTAAGTGCTTTTAAACAGTCGAAAGCTGTACAGTTGCGTTGTGGTTTGCTGCACTAAAGCTAAAGGCTTTACAAAAGCATTTAGATATGCCATTATACAACTGTTATACAGCTCAAAGCATTATATAATGCGACAAGTTGCTCGGTGAACGTATATAAGAGTTTATACGGTCCTTAAGTTCGAAATAAGTTAACTATTCATATGTTATAATGCTTCCTGTGTTACTTGGGGTGGTGACAAAATTTAAATATCAACATGGGTATTGTTTCTATGGTTTATCGGGTCGCTGATTACGAAATCAACACTTAAGGGGGTGAAATGTGGGTTGATAGTTTGTATGGGGAATTTTTAAACGTTGAACCAATTTAGATGAAACTTGGTATAGAGATAGTTTGTGTACCGGGAAACGACATGGGACAGTTTTTATCTCGAAAATCAATCTTTAAGGGGGTGAAATGGGGGTTGGAGGTTTGTATGAAGATTTTTTTACCGCGAACCGATTTAGATAATTTTGTTGTGGATATAGTTTGAGTCCCAGGAAACAATATAGAATAATTTTTAAGCCGAAAATCAATCTTAGAGGGGTAGAAAACATGTTGGTAGTTTGTATGCTGAATTATTAACCGCTGAACAGACGATTGAAACAATATAGGATAGTTTTTATCTCGAAAATCAACCCTCTAGGGGGTGAAACGGGGGTTGAAAGTTTGTATGGGAAATTAATAACCGTTGAACCTATTTAGATGATTTGGTATGGAGATATTTTGGTTACATAAACTACTATTACTTTTCTATTAACCCCGAATATTACAGATATTTAAGGTGATAATATCCGCATGCGGCGACGGTATGCAAGCGTGACAGCGCTATAGACATGCATAGGAATTCACCATTTGTATTTAATCCTTTCTCATTTTCTCATGGGTTGGCTGGAAGAGATCCCTATCAGGGATAAGCTCGCCTTTGTGCATATCTTTTATATATTATTATAGCTGCCTTGGGAGGGTCGTGCACCATGTCTCCCTGATGTCTGCTCCTCAGCTCGTCCCGAACAAGAATGAGCTCCCACTGCTCCCAGTCATTACCCCTCCCCGATTCCGTTCATTCCCCTTCTACCTCAAACCAGATTTCTCCGTGTTGCCATATAAAATTAAGTTACCCCTTAAAGTTTTTAATTATTGCCATACGTAAATTGATTTTTCTAAATAATGGTTATAAAATCTAGCCAATAATTAAGATTTACTCTAAAACATTAAATAATTGCGATAAATTAACAGTTTTATCTATATTCTTTTTATAAAATCATGACAATATGTTACTGTTGTTTTCATGTTATACCTACTTGCTTATGTGCAATAAAGTGATACATACATACATACATAGTGCTGTCTCGTTCGCACTCCGTCGCCGCATGCGGAGACCGCACTTTCAAAAAAATTAAGTCCAACTAAGATGCATTTTATAATAATAATAATAATTAATAAATCCGCGGAGGTAGCTTGTGGCGAGCTGACGGTGAGTGGCGACACCGTGGACCCCTATTCCAGAGGGCCCTTTCCATTTGGCCCTCGCCTCTGTGCTTGCCTTAACTGGCCGGCAAGAGTGGAGTCGCAAGAGCGGGACCTATGCTCCAGGTTGGAAGTGTAAAATGTCATAACGCCGGCGGCCTGCTGAACGGATTACCGGGATCTGGCTACCGCAGACTCACCTCTCGACAACCTCACAGCCCACGCACCGGTGTTGCCCTTGAGCCATCTTTGATGTCGCTTTTTACGGGGGCCCATCTTGCGGCGGGCGAGTCACCGTCTGCCGGAAATAAAATTGGATACCGTTTTATTAGGCAGGCGTCCGGTTCTTCATCCAATAGCCCTAGTTAGTCCATACTTTTCACCCAATAGCCTAGTACATTTTAGACTCCATAACTCTCAATAGTCTTTACACCATGGCGGGTGCTGTCTCTGCGTGCGTCCCATGACACGGGTAGGGGCAGCATCCGCTTAGTGTACCCTCACTTTTCATTAAATTGTCGAAAGGGCCGCTGCGCGTTGGCTTCGGCTCCGCATATGCCTCCCAAAGGTCCGCAACACAATTGTTCCGTGGTCGGGAAAGACATACAAATAATAATAATAATAAAATACATACTTTATTGCACACTACAACAAACGAACAAAAGAGTTATAATATAGGTACAGCATAGAGGTAGGTAACAACAGGCGGACTGAATTCAGCTACTTATCATAAAGTAAGTAGGTACAGTCACGTCTGAAAGTCACATTCAGAATACGGTGCGGAACTGTTTCTACCGGCTAAAAGTTCTGTACAAAATACGCGAATTCCTACACGTCACTTAGCGTGACGTGTAGGAATTCGCGTATTTTGAGTTAAACTTTGTGACACACTGGTACTCTCAACACTAAACTATGGTGACGTAGTGTACGGTCCGCGCTTGTTGGCGCGCACGCAGCGTTTAATTCAACGCGTTCAAAATGCCTGCGCACACTTTTGTTTTAATATCCCACCGCGCTCGTACGTGACGCCATACTTAAATACAAATCGTATTTTGAAAATATTCACCCGTCAAAAACTTCATTTGCCCAATTTGGTGTTCGGTGTTGTGAACAGACAGTTGCCATCATCCTAAGTACCTCTACAGCAAGCTAATATGGTCGCGTAATTCCAGGTCCACTGAAGTTAGGCCTTCAAGGTTTCTTCAGCTTGGCTGTCCTTTACAACCAAGCAGCGTTTCGTCGTAGTTTTAGGTATGCTGCCACGAAATGCTGGAACTTAATTCCGCGGCCGATCCGTGCACTGAAATCTATTTACACTTTTAAAAATAAATGTCGGGATTACTTGCTCGCGGATCAGATAGGTTAAATTGACTATGTTTTTTTTTAGCTTTCCTCATTTAATTTTTGTCTGTACATGTCTTTAGTATTTAGAATGTAATTTTCTCTGTCGTGGATACTAATTACTTATTCCAACTGTATTTGTCAGTTATTTAAAAAGTCTTTTTTTATTTTTTATTTTAATTTTTAAACTTAAAATTTCAAAACCGGTCAAGCGGGATTGCCAGTAGATTGCCAGTAGTGAGGGGGGGGGGCAACAGGGGCAATTGCCCCCCCCCCCCACCCTGGAACGCAAACCTCGTATACTACAGGGCCCATAGGTGCGGACCGCGAGATTTTTTGTAAAGGAAAGTGCCCCCCCCCCCTGAACTAAATCCTGGAAAGTGCCCCCCCTGTACGAAATTCTGGATAGTGCCCCCCCCTGAACGAAATCCTGGATCCGCGCCTGGTTCTGGTTGCCCTGAAAATCAGCGTTGTGGCTACATTGCCATGACTCGTGCTGAGTGGCAACCATTTTGGTGTAAATTATAATTAATTGTATATTTCATGTTATGTTTCTGTTCGCTTTGCACCAAATAAATATTTTTCATTTCATTTCAAAATATGGATTCATTTAATGTGACAAAAATATGTAGGTAGTATACTATTACCAAGGCGTAAAGTCTTGGATACATGTTTTTGTCGCATTAAATGTACCAATATTTTCAGACGTGACCGTACATTTACGTCATATTTATTATAACCATTACAATTTATATGCATTTTCCATACGGTACCCATATTTTTAAGACCCGTATTTAGGCGAAACACACACTTGCACACAATTCAACGTTAAATTCAGTCATCATAGACAAATAACCGAAAACTCCAATTTCCGGCTGAATTTTGTCTATGGTTTCCATACATAGGAATCAATGTTACTCTGCGTCCGTAGGAAACGCCTTAGACAACCCTACACGTGATCCCTGCGCTGCGTGGTGCTAAAAGAGTGACAAACTTGGCAGCTGCACTGTCCCATCTGGACCTCGCAGCACTCACTGGATTTTCTACATCATCTGCTTTCCCACTACTACTACCCCAGGGAAGAAATGCCTATCTATATCCAGTGACATGTAGCCATACGATAAATAAATAAATAAATAGGAATCACTGACTCCCGAGTCACAGGCTTTGTCCTAGTTCGGGAGGCAGAGGCTCAATCCCAGCTCTTATACTGTTACAAACCTAACGTAAGCTGCCGTAAATTAGCATATCTTATGTTTAAATATGTCTGTGTTAGGTTTATAATTCAATAAACATTATTATTATACTTTTTAGATACTGTAGACAAATTAAAATTTAAGAGTCCGGTAACGATTTTAAAACGAAAATCGCTAATACCTAATGAAATCACGCACATGAATTGCTTTTGATAGGAAGTAACTACAAAAAACCGGCCAAGAGCGTGTCGGGCCACGCTCACTGTAGGGTTCCGTAGTTTTCCGTCCGTCACAGTAAGTGTCCCCACTTAAGAGTTAATAACACCGCTATGTAGGATATGATATGAGAGTTCCACGTACAGCGACATCTATCGGCAAATTAAGTAAACTATTGCGCGCGAGCATAAAGTATGGAAGATGATTTTTATGGGATAATTCTTTATTGCGTGAACCGATTTTCACCGTTTTTACTTTATTTGAAAGCACGTCATTTCATTGTAATTTTGTAGAAATTACAGGTACAATAAACACCTGCTTATACGGTTAAATTACAAACTTAGTTCAGAAATTATTTTGTATTTTTTTTCAAAAACTATTCATCCTATCAAGTTCAAAATAATTTTCCTAGAAAGTTTTTATAAAGTTCTACTTTTGAGATTTTTTTCATATTTTTAAAACTTATGGTTCAAAAGTTAGAGGGGGGGGGGACGTATATTTTTTTACTTCTGGAGCGATTATTTCCGAAAATATTTACATTATCGAAAAATGATTTTAGGAAACCCCTATTCATTTTTAAATACCTATCCAATAATATATCACACGTTAGGGTTGAAATGAAAAAAAAAATCACTCCCCACTTTACGTATAGGGGAGGTACCCTAATAAAAAAAAATCCACTTTTTATTTTACCACTTTGTCGGCGTGATTGATATACATATTAGTACCAAATTTCAGCTTTCTAGTGCTAACGGTCACTGAGATTATCCGCGGACGGACGGACGGACGGACGGGCAGACATGGCGAAACTATAAGGGTTCCTAGTTGACTACGGAACCCTAAAAAATACTATTTTCAAAAATGTCCCGCAAGGTTAACTTTTACAGTTTAAAATAAGGCGGCGAAGTGCCTAGTTTATGGTTCAAAAAAAAATTAAAAAGTTACAGAAATTGCAGGCTTGATTTCGTGACAAAAATGTTGCATACAAATTCCATTTTTGTCGAGGTACAAACGTTTGGAGAAAAAGTTCAACGGCCATACAAAAATAAAGGCAAAGATCCTAAACAGCCGAAACATAACATCGGTTATTATTATTTGTAATGTTGGTACCGCGACTTTTTAGTTATCTCAAATAGCTTGCGGTAATTTCAGAAGAAAAGTACACTTCCAACTTTTTAATGAAAAAATATAAAGGCGGCAAAGCTGAGCGTGTTCCACGAACTTAGGAAATTGTAGTTTCGACTATATCTGTCTCTGTCACTCAAAATGACAAGCGATGAAGATGGAGATATATGATTCGAATCGAAATCCGATGTTCGCGGTAGCGGTCATCCCGTTAACCTAGAGGTTATCCTGAGATACATTATTTATGTCAATATTGTTTATTGTCCACCAAACGTGCTGGTATTTGGCTGTTTTGTATCATTTTTTAAAAAAGCACTATATTGAACTCGGCGCGAAGGGCCATTGCAGGCTTCGTATTAAATTGAACGGACTCCTAAAGTCGTCAGTTTAAACATAATACTCAGCCATCAATGTGCTACTTCGCCTCCTCGACAATAATGCACTATTATCTACACTCATATTATAAGTCCTCTAAAATCCGTTCAAGAAACCGTAGGCAATGACCAGAATTACAACGAACGATTTTACTATGATAAGTTTCTTATCTGTGGTAGTAACGTTATTTTAACTTTACGTGTTCAAATATTGTTAAGTTATGAGTTTCAAATTTGGAACAGCTGTCAAAACCAACACAAATTCAATGGGTTCCTATTCTAGTATCCATAGATATTAAAATGGTGTCGATACGAAACGTCAGTTTGATATATTTTTTGACGTAAATCGCACGACATTTTGATCTCTGATGACATGAGAATAAGGACTACGTTCGTTTGACTTGTTTAAAAAAAACACGCGACGGAAGTTTGTACGGCCGCTATTTCTGTTGTCAACTTGTCATTTATTTTTTGAAACATTCTAAATTGCGAAAATGTAAATGTTTACTATGAACTATATTATAATAAATAAATATAGTTTCCTTATCAGTTCTAATTTATTTCTGTTTTATTAATCTTACACCTGTGGGTATGTTTCAGCACTTGTATCTACCTAGTCATGCAGGTCATTTGCCTTGCCTTCGGCTTCTGAACCCATCTTTGAGTACTTGCAATATGTGTGTAGATAAAGTAATGTATGCAACTGTACATAATTAGGCCTTGTAACGCTCGCGTAATCCTATAATGAAACTCGCTGCGTTCGTTTCATTAAAACCCACTCGTGTTTTAAGGCCCCTCATTATGTATCAGTTGCATAAACTACAATTTGATCCATACATATTATTATTGAATACTCGCAAAACTCAATTGTTACAGAGCCTGTTTAGTGAGGACGTTGTTTCGGGCAAACTTGTCGCTTGATTTTTTTTATATACCATTTTATATGTTTTTCTATTATCTGACTAAAGTTAATTCTACATTTTTATTTTTATGAAATATTTTAATATATCCCCAAAAATATCACCTAAACTTCGGCAATTTTTCTTCGCCAAATAGCTCTAGCTAAACATACTCTTACTTAAATATTTGAACAGGAAAATAAATGGCATGTATTTAACCGGGCGGCAAAATAATTGTATTTGTGCTACTAAAAAAACAGAAATTGGCATTAAAATTAATAGGTTGGCACCTAATTCGTGGCGACTAATTATTTAAATATGGGCTGCATTTTAATGCTTTTACAGGAATCAAATAATTATATTGACAACTGAATTAATAACTGGGAAGTATTCAAAGAAGCCTTTTTTAAATTTTCATTTATTTTTGTTAGGTGTAGGTTCTTTATTATTTTTTTATCACTTTTGCTTTAGGAAATGTCTCATTCCACTTAGGTATTTACTTTATACTATTATACCCTTTATACTAAGCGTCAAATTCTATTTTACTATTTATTTATAGGTGATTTTTACAAATAAACTGGCTCCCTACACCTATAAAATGTACTTACTTACATATAATTACATACATCAATAACGTACTTTATTCTGTTTGTAAGTACGCTACCTACATAGATAATTAATAACTTGGTAATACCTACCTACCAGTAGGTATTATAATTGGTGGCCTATTATGTAACCCTAGAAGTGCACCATCCCATCTCATCCCGTGGCGTATCGGAGGGTGAGATGGGCAGTAGTATATATAATTCCATCTTAGAGTATATATGATTTCCATGTTCTTGAATCTGCGATTTTATTAGTTGTAAAATTAGAAATTATTTAGACTATGCGAGAAAAAATAGTCTTTTCATTTTTGTTTGACTGATTTAGCGCACCTAGTGACCTGCTTTGTACTTCGTAAATCGTGGGTTCGGTTCCCGCAACAGACACACACAGAGTGGTGAACAATTTTATTGTTCTTGTCTTTAAGACAAACATGTATTGTCTTAAATTGGTATGTATCTAAATTTAAATAAGTCTTATCTCATTTCCACTCCATACCTACTTATAGTAGAACAAAATTACACATTCGTTGTTTTCGAAACTGACTCACACTTGGCCGTTTTCAGATTTTTACTTTATTTCGACCTAAAGACAAACCTTCGAGCCAAATTTCAGGTTGGTACTACCATTGGAAGATAGACCCACTTAGTTCATTATGACTTCATAGTAGAACAAAGTTACACCTTCGCTATTTTTAAAACTGACTCACACTTGGCCGTTTTCAGATTTTTCCCTTTACTTTGACCTTAAGACCTATCTCCATGCCAAATTTCAAGTCAGTACGACCATTGGAAGTGGTCTAGGTTTTTGATGAGTCAGTGAGCCAGTGAGTCAGTGAGTGTATAGTAAAAATAGCTATTTTCTGACGTCAATATCTCAAGAACTGCTATAGGTAGAATAATGAAATTTTGTATTCTAGACAATTAAGGGGATGTCAACAGACACTCGAAATTTCATATGCGTAGATAAAATATGTTTTGAGTTATAGGGTGGTCGAAATTGGCCCGAAATGGTTCGTGTAATATAACCCACGGCCGGTGTGTCGCTTTTTTTTGCTCGAACTTGGCGGACACACTGCCGTGTGTCTAGATATTCAATATAAGTACAACGGGCAACTTTACACGAGCTGTAATTATAACATAAAAAGGAATCTTAAAAAGTGACTGGGGTCTATGAATATTTGATAGGTAGGTGCCTATCAGATATCTACTACCAAAATTCATAGACAGGGAAATTTTACAGGTGCCTCTTGTCTATACTTATTTAGGCAGGTAGTTGTTTAGATAACGTTTATGGAATATACAACAAATTGAAATCATGGAATAAAATTATCATATAGTCTGGCTAACCAAATAGCGCAGTAACAGTAGAAGTAAATAGGTTAGCTATTCGGGTCTACAATTATGGAACCCTACACTGAGCATGGCCCGACATGCTGCTGGCCGGTTTTTCGTGGTAAAGGTACTAGCGTAACAAAAATACAGTGTAATTCTCTCTGTCTATGCTTGAAGTGAGACAGACTCTAATCTTGCCAAACTATACCTAACTTACTTCGACACAGACAAAAAGGTTTATGACCAAAGGAGATCGTCATGCCATTATGAAACCCACTTTTAATATTCAAACTCCAATCAAAAATGCAAAAATACGCATTTTCAATCTTTAGGCGTTTTAATACAGTCGATTTCTAATTTAAACTTCCGTATTCGTAGGCTTAGATATTATTTTAATATTACAATGTTCTAACTTACCTAACAGTATCAAAACTCAGATTATGTAACGGTAGACATTGACAGTGTCAAACCAAAAAACGAACCCGTTTCAGTCCAGCCGAAGTTAAACTTTATGTCAATGCCATAAGGACGTTAACGACTTGTCTTGCTGTATTGTAATCACGGAATGATCAACATTATATTTATTTATTTAGTATTTCTAATTCCCGTTTCATTTTTTTGTAATATTTTGTCTACTTTAATAATAAAATGAGTATTTATTTTACATTGGAGTACAAACTGTATACGGTTTATATCAGGTCGCCCAGAATTGACGATCTCCTTTCTATTTGTAAAGTAAATTGGTTCATACTTAACCTAACTAAATGCTTAAGGCGACGATATATGCAAACACGTCAAATCGAGGTGTTTTTGTGCAAGGTTTTTGAAGAAAACAAACCACGTTGGAGCATGAATGTTACATTTTCTGTAGGGGCATATAGTTGTGTTCGCTGTACCGATACGTGCTTGGTCTTGTATAACATAATTAGGTATATATATCATCGTTAAGAAACTTTTTTGGAGAAAACTTGTCGCAAGTTTTATGTCGGTCAGAAATAATTCTATGTTGCGAAATTAAACATAACTACGTCTTAGCACATTACTAATGTTCGGCAGATACTATAGTCGTATTAAGCGCTTAATAAAGGTTTAAGACGCAAAACCTTGTAAGAGCCTGTAATAATCAGAACTATGCAATTGCTTATAAAACTTATAGGCGTTTATTCTATTGCAGCCAGAGACATGTTTCATGTGTCAAATTTGAGTAATATGATTAGTAATTTTGAGTGCGGAAATTCGTTCCACATAGCTTAGGTTATAGTACGCTTGCTTACTAAGTAGATATGTCCGAGTTCAAATCTAGGCTGATGTTAACTTTTTTGTTTATTTTTTTATCTCATTTCTCATTTATATTTTCAATCCTGATCCTAAGCGATTTATAGGTATTTTTGGACAAAAAAAAGTCAAATCATACTATAGTATAGTCAAGTTACTAGTTAGTTTAATCTTTTTGTTTTGACTTTCTTACCCAATATATTTAAACTACCAACTTATAAAAGAGACTAATTCATTATTCAATTTTTACAGTGGGTATGGGTACTTTTTACCATAGACGGCTTCGTCCATGTTTTTACCATAATTTGTATTACAAGAGCGCGTTTGTTCGAGCAGTTTCCATCCGAGGCGACGTTGCCAGCTTACTTTCATTTGCTCATTTCGCTTCTTGCTTTGCGCTGTTGCAAGCTAGATCTATGATATGAATGACGGATTCATTGAATAGAATCAAATGCGCTTGAAGTTGAAACACATTCGTGCATTTGTCAATGATTTGTCCACATCATCGTGATAGGTTATATATCTCTCTCTTTACTATGGAATAAGAAAGAAACAATCGGCTCGGCTGTCCAGGTACTCTGCGATGTCTGGTCGCGCCATTAGGTTTATTATGGCTGTTGTTATTATTATATGTTCGTTTTCGTACGATTTAAAAGATATAGTGAATTATTAATGTTATTATTAGGTAGGTAAGTAGATATGGAATTAATTTAATCGTATAAGTATATATACCAATATAATTTCTCACAATCCCTAAAATGAAAAAATCAATAAGTACTCGTGAGGTACGATGGGGTAAGATCGGACCATTTTTGAACTAGTTGGTCAGCTTTCAGGGCTGACTTTTATGCTTTACCTTTGTAAAAATTTCTCGAAATATTAATCCTTGTTTCAAATCAGTATGAAGTGTACCTAAGCTGTTTGTCGTGTGTAAAATTTCAAAATCTACTTCTTCTACTTAAGATTGGACTATTCAATAAAATGTACTCTTAGTAAGTTTTTAGGTGCTAGTTTTCTTCCACTTATCGATTTTGCCAGCTTTGTAATGCAATAATAAATTTTGAAGTGCCCGTTCTAGAGCTTATATGATCTTGTTTAGATTAATATTATACGAAAATAAATCATACTCGAAAGGTTTTTTATACCAAAACATTTTTTGTAAAAGTGGAGTATGTGTCAGTTTTCCGTCCATACTTATTGATATATTGATATTGAAGTTTTTCAAATTAAAGCTTATAATTAATATATCAATTAAAGAATAAATAATTATTATCAATGGCCAATTTGACCTCAAAAAGTTTTTTCCATGTAGACGGAGAGCTGGCCACGTCAGATATGACACAATAGTCAGGTTTCATTGCTCTCATTATTGTGTCATATCTGACGTGGCCAGCTCTTAGTCCAATAAATTTGTAGCAGTTTAATCAGGTGGACGGCAACCCGGACGGGAAACTAGCATAACCACCCTATGCACGGTTTCAAATAATAGATATAATTATAAACCGCCTGTATTATGTTCATGTCAACCTTTCAGCATTTTCTCAAACTTTTCAAAAACGAGTGAGTTAAAAATATTGAGAGTGGAAAGACAAGATGTTTCAAACCTTTGAAGCAAGATGTTTCAAAGTTTAAAAAAAATTTAAAAACTCTTTTGGCTACAATTCTTTTTTTTTTCCCCAGCCTACTTGAAGAGATATATTATATGGACGTATCCATACTAATATTATAGTGTGTCTGTCTGTTAACTCTTCACGCTTAAACCGCTCAACTAATTTAGATGAAATTTGGTATGTATAAGGGGATGAAAACGGAATGGAAGTTTATATGGAATTGTTGCTCCCTGTTGACTTGAAATAGCATACGTACTAGTTTTATATTTGCTCTTAGAGTTTACTAACTATTAGTAACTTTTATTTTGCGTTTTATTATGTAATTCCATATCGCTCATGTTAATTTCGCGCAGACGAAGTCGCGGGTAAAAGCTAGTATTTTAATATTGTAATGGATTTTGATATGGTAAAACTTTTGAAATAGATGGCAATTAACCAAAACTAACCCAAAAATGTACCCAAAAAACCGTGACGACCCTATACACGACATGATACAACCAATCCATACTAATATTATAAATGGGAAAGTGTACGTGTGTGTTTGTTTGTTTGTCCGTCTTTCACGGCAAAACGGGGCGACGAATTGAAGTGATTTTTTAAATGGAGATAGTTGAAGGGATGGAGAGTGACATAGGCTACTTTTTGTCTCTTTCTAACCCCCCACTTCCCTAAAATGGGGGGTGGAAGTTTGTATGGTTTGTTACCCCGAATTTAACGCGAGCGAAGCCGCGGGCAAAAGCAGGTATTATATGTTATTAACTTACTCGTGCTGACTTTTCATGTTTTTAATTATTTTGTGTAATTTCAATTTATAATTCTTATGTGAGATGACAAACGCTTCTATATTTGTAATTTTTTTTAGTAAAGAACACTTAATGGTATATGTAAAAATGAAAATGATTAAAATATGTTAAAAAATTAATCTTAAACTTTAGGTTGAATTAAGTTATTTGCTTTTTGGTTATGGTTTTCTGTGAGGTACTTCCCCAGTCGAGCTCTGAGCCAGGTCCAGATTTGAGCGTGATAACATTCGCTGAACTGTGCCTTACCACAGTTAGCGAGATAACATTCGGAGTGCCCATACCTCCCTTTTGGACGTAACATACCCGTGTCTAAACCTGTTCCTAGTAACCAACTAGGTACACATTTAAAAAATGTTCACAGCAACAATTAATAAGATCCAGTCTTAAATGCCACGCAAAAACAAATCAAACCATTTTTTGTGATAAACAATTGAATTTATAGAACGAAACTTTTTTGTCTATAAAGATCACATGTATGCGTGACTTTGGCAGCAGATAGCATACATCCTCCATACGACCCTCTTGAACCTGATGTTTATTCAGTGTTGGGCGTAATTTATTAGATGGTATCTACTTTTGTAATGTATTAAATTGCTAATTAAATTACAAGAAAATCAATTATATTAAGTAATTGAAATTGCTTGTAATTGAGATTACATGTTAGTTGTATTCCCGATTACATATAATTTGTAATTGCAATTACTTTTATCTTAACTACTTTTACTTGTAACTTCGATAATTTGAAATAATATACAAGTTCAATTTATTTTTGGGTCAGTGGGGGCAGCTACCAGATCCCTCGCTGCAACGCGAAAATGGTCTTAGAAGACCTTCCCTCAATTTCAAATTAATAACGTTACGGATTTTGGAAAAAACATACAGGATGCGAGAAAGAGGTCACATTTGGTAAACTTCTTTTTGATGCCAATCGATCCCATTCTTGTATGGGATCAAAAATAATTTGCGGCTAGAAAAGCCACAAATTGAGAAAAACTTTTCCCATACTTTATGAAAATTATTTATTTTTATTTTTCACATGCTGCTTTTTTATGCCAATCGATTCCATTCCTATCGTTTCTAATAGTTTCCTATTAGGGGTCAACTTACGGTAATGTACTAAAAAGCTACAAATTAAATATTTTCCATACATTTACTATAAATAATAAATAAATATTATACGACAATCTTACACAAATCGACCTAGGCCCACAGTAAGCTCAATAAGGCTTGTGTTATGGGTACTAGACGACGATATATATAATAGATAAATATGGATAAATACTTAAATACATAGAAAACATCCATAACTCAGGAACAAATATCTGCGATCAACACACAAATAAATGCCCTGACCAGGATTCGAACTCGGGACCTCCTGCTTCGTAGACAGGGTCACCACCGACTGGGCTAGGAGATCGTCAAATAAAGAATAAGTGATTTTTAGGGTTCCGTAGCCAAATGGCAAAAAACGGAACCCTTATGGATTCGTCATGTCTGTCTGTCTGTCTGTCCGTCCGTATGTCACAGCCATTTTACTCGGAAACTATACGACGTAGGTATCTGAATAAAATTTACACATAAGGTGTATTTCTGTATGCCGCTACTTGAAATTTGAAAAAAAAAATATTTTAAGGGGGGGCTCGATACATGTAACTAAATTTCAAAAAATCTTTTTACCAAATATCAACATGTGACACATCAATCGATAGGTCTTTAAAAATAATATTGAGGTTTGTTTGATCTTTTTGTGATTAAGTGAATATTTTTTGAAATAATCGCTTCGAAAGTCAGAAAAACTGTGTAGCCCCCGCTGTAACTTTTGAACCGTAAGTCCAAAAAATATGAAAAAATTTGAGGAGATGCGCCTTAGCATATACTTTCTACGAAAATTGTTTGGCCATTTTTGAGTTATTTCCAAAAAACTTCTTCCATAGGCATCAGATACGACCTTTTGGTATTAGTTTGGTTCTTATTCCATTGAAGGTACGGAACCCTCCTATGCGTGGTCCGACACGCACTTGGCCGGTTTTTTTAACCTTTCAGTTAACCAACAGTCGTGGTTATTAAGCATACCGGAAGAAACATTTAAGTAAAATGTGTAGGTACCTGAAAAAAGCGCCATCGCCATTATATCAAAATGCAACTAGGTAGAGGTACACAATAGTGTTGGAGGATGTGTGGTTTGTATTTGCAACTAAAGGCTAATTTTCCAGATAGGTAATTGAATTATCCGATGTTCTCCCGATGCGGTCTTATCCCAACGCACTTCACCGTCCTCATTGAAAGCGTTTTTGACCATCTCTAATTTCGTTATAGATACTAAAAACCTGGATTTTTCAGAGCAGAAGAGGACATAAAACAAATTAGTTACAAATAATATTATCTTCAGTTAAGTACATTTTATTTGAACTTTTATTTTGAAAGACTTGACACGTACTTGACACATAGAAATATAACCGCCATGATGAATGCTTATTTTGGATATTTAGAATAAAACATTATAATTGTGCGATTATGATACTGTAGGTAATGGTGTGCGTTGGCCAAGTCGTTTTATATTATAGGTAACTTAAATTATTTCGTCATTACCTACATACAATAGTAACTTTAATTAAGTAAGTACACATAAAATGAAATTATTATCAAAGCGCCATCTTACTGTAAAAGACCGCGATTGTTTGACTATTTAAACATGTCAACATTGAATTGTCATAGTTCATCTCAAGTATACTAGATGGCAGAAGCGGAAGCTGCGATTATAAAAACGCAAAATGCAGTCGTCAACCGTGATACCTGTCACCTTAAGGTGACGGGTATCGCGGTTGACGACTGCATTTTGCGTTTTTATAATCGCAGCTTCCGCTTCTGCCATCTAATATACTTGAGATGAACTATGACAATTCAATGTTGACATGTTTAAATAGTTAAGCAATCGCGGTCTTTTACAGTAAGATGGCGCTTTGATAATGATTCCATTTTATGTGTACTTACTTAATTAAAGTTACTATTGTATGTAGGTAATCAATGACGAAATAATTAAAGTTACCTATAATATAAAACTACTTGACCAACGCACGCCATTACCTACAGTATCATAATCGCACAATTATAATGTTTTATTCTAAATATCCAAAATAAGCATTCATCATGGCGGTTATATTTCTATGTGTCAAGTACGTGTCGTCTTTCAAAATAAAAGTTCAAATAAAATGTACTTAACTGAAGATAATATTATTTGTAACTAATTTGTTTTATGTCCTCTTCTGCTCTGAAAAATCCAGGTTTTTAGTATCTATAACGAAATTAGAGATGGTCAAAATCGCTTTCAATGAGGACGGTAAAGTGCGTTGGGATAAGACCGCATCGGGAGAACATCGGATAATTCAATTACCTATCTGGAAAATTATCCTTTAGTTGCAAATACAAACCACACATCCTCCAACACTATTGTGTACCTGTACCTAGTTGCATTTTGATATAATGGCGATGCCGCTTTTTTCAGGTACATTAACATTTTACTTAAATGTTTCTTCCGGTAGGTATGCTTAATAAAAACGACTGTTGGTTAAGTGAAAAGTTTAAAAAACCGGCCAAGTGCGTGTCGGACCACGCATAGGAGGGTTCCGTACCTTCAATGGAATAAGAACCAAACTAATAGCAAAAGGTCGTATCTGATGCCTATGGAAGAAGTTTTTTGGAAATAACTCAAAAATGGCTAAATTGATAATGTTCATAACAATTTTCGTAGCAAGTATATAATAAGGCGCATCTCCTCAAATTTTTTCATATTTTTTTGGACTTACGGTACAAAAGTTACAGGGGGGGCTACAAAATTTTTCTGACTTTCGAAGCGATTATATCAAAAAATATTTACTTAATCACAAAATGATCAAAAAAAATTCAATATCATTTTTAAAGACCTATCGATTGATGTATCACATGTTGATATATGGTAAAAACAATTTTTTGGAAATTTAGATACATGTATGGAGCGCCCCCCCTTAAAATATATTTTTTTTAAATTTAAATACATAACTAAGTAGCGGCATACATAATACACCTTATGTGTAAATTTTATTCATATACGTCGTATAGTTTCCGAGTAAAATGGCTGTGACATACGGACGGGCAGACATACAGACAGACGTGACGAATCCATAAGGGTTCCGTTTTTTGCCATTTGGCTACGGAACCCTAAAAATCACTTATTCTTTATTTGACGATCTCCTAGCCCTGTCGGTAGTGATCCTGCCTACGAAGCAGGAGGTCCCGGGTTCGAATCCTGGTCAGGGCATTTATTTGTGTGTTGATCGCAGATATTTGTTGCTGAGTTATGGATGTTTTCTTTGTATTTAAGTATTTATCCATATTTATCTATTATATATATCGTCGTCTAGTACCCATAACACAAGCCTTATTGAGCTTACTGTGGGCCTAGGTCAATTTGTGTAAGATTGTCGTATAATATTTATTTATTATTTATAGTAAATGTATGGAAAATATTTAATTTGAGGCTTTTTAGTACAATACTTAATAATAGGAAACTATTAGAAATGATAGGAATGGAATCGATTGGCATAAAAAAGCAGCATGTGAAAAATAAAAAAAAACAATTTTCATAAAGTATGGGAAAAGTTTTTCTCAATTTGTGGCTTTTCTAGCCGCAAATTATTTTTGATCCCATACAAGAATGGGATCGATTGGCATCAAAAAGAAGTTTACCAAATGTGACCTCATCTCGCATCCTGTATGTTTTTTTCCAAAATCCGTAGAAGACCTTCCCTCAATTTCAAATTAATGAAGATTGATTAATTTGAAATTGAGGGAAGGTCTTCTAAGACCATTTTCGCGTTGCAGCGAGGGATCTGGTAGCTGCCCCCACTGACCCAAAAAGAAATTGAACTTGTATATTATTTCAAATTATCGAAGTTACAAGTAAAAGTAGTTAAGATAAAAGTAATTGCAATTACAAATTATATGTAATCGGGAATACTACTGACATGTAATCTCAATTACAAGCAATTTCAATTACTTAATATAATTGATTTTCATGTAATTTAATTAGCAATTTAATTCATTACAAAAGTAGGTACCATCTAATAAATTACGCCCAACACTGAATAAACATCAGGTTCAAGAGGGTAGTATGGAGGATGTATGCTATCTGCTGCCGAAGTCGCGCATACATGTGATCTTTATAGACAAAAAAGTTTCGTTCTATAAATTCAATTGTTTGTCACAAAAAATGGTTTGATTTGTTTTTGCGTGGCATTTAGGACTGGATCCAATTAATTGTTGCTGTGAACATTTTTTAAATTGGTACCTAGTTGGTTACTAGGAACAGGTTTAGACACGGGTATGTTATGTCCAAAAGGGAGGTATGGGCACTCCGAATGTTATCTCGCTAACTGTGGTAAGGCACAGTTCAGCGAATGTTATCACGCTCAAATCTGGACCTGGCTCAGAGCTCGACTGGGGAAGTACCTTACAGAAAACCATAGCTAAAAAGCAAATAACTTAATTCAACCTAAAGCTTAAGATTAATTTTTTAACATGTTTTAACCATTTTCATTTATATACCATAAGTGTTTTTTACTAAAAATATTGACAAATATAAAAGCGTTTGTCGTCTCACATAAGAATTATAAATTGAAATTACACAAAAGAATTAAAAACACGAAAAGTCAGCACGAGTAAGTTAACAACATATAATAGCTTTTGCTCGCGGCTTCGCTCGTGTTAAATTCGGGGTAACAAACCATACAAACTTTCACCCCCCATTTTAGGGAAGTGGGGGGTTAGAAAGAGACAAAAAGTAGCCTATGTCACTCTCCATCCCTTCAACTATCTCCATTTAAAAAATCACTTCAATTCGTCGCCCCGTTTTGCCGTGAAAGACGGACAAACAAAGAAACAAACACACACATACACTTTCCCATTTATAATATTAGTATGGATTAGTTGTATCGTGTCGTGTATAGGGTCGTCACGGTTTTTTGGGTACATTTTTGGGTTAGTTTTGGTTAATTGCCATCTATTTCAAAAGTTTTATCATATCAAAATCCATTACAATATTAAAATACTAGCTTTTACCCGCGACTTCGTCTGCGCGAAATTAACATGAGCCATATGGAATTACATAATAAAACGCAAAATAAAAGTTACTAGTTAGTAAAATCTAAGAGCAAATATAAAACTAGCACGTATGCTATTTCAAGTCAACAAGGAGCAACAATTCCGTATAAACTTCCATTCCGTTTTCATCCCCTTATACATACCAAATTTCATCTAAATCAGTTGAGCGGTTTAAGCGTGAAGAGTTAACAGACAGACACACTATAATATTAGTATGGATACGTCCATATAATATCTCTTCAAGTAGGCTGGGGAAAAAAAAGAATTATAGCCAAAAGCGTTTTTTAAAATTTTTAAATTTTGAAACATCTTGCTTCAAAGGTTTGAAACATCTTGTCTTTCCACTCTCAATATTTTTAACTCACTCGTTTTTGAATTATTATGAATTAACATAATAAAGGCGGTTTATAATTATATCTATTATTTGAAACCGTGCATAGGGTGGTTATGCTAGTTTCCCGTCCGGGTTGCCGTCCACCTGATTAAACTGCTACAAATTTATTGGACTAAGAGCTGGCCACGTCAGATATGACACAATAATGAGAGCAATAAAACCTGACTATTGTGTCATATCTGACGTGGCCAGCTCTCCGTCTACATGGAAAAAACTTTTTGAGGTCAAATTTGCCATTGATAATAATTATTTATTCTTTAATTGATATTTTAATTATAAGCTTTTATTTCAAAAACTTGAATATCAATATATCAATAAGTATGGACGGAAAACTGACACATACTCCACTTTTACAAAAAATGTTTTATTATAAAAAACCTTTCGAGTATGATTTATTCTCGTATAATATTAATCTAAACAAGACCATATAAGCTCTAGAACGATAAGTAAGGGCACTTCAAAATTTATTATTGCATTACAAAGCTGGCAAAATCGATAAGTGGAAGAAAACTAGCACCTAAAAACTTACTAAGAGTACATTTTATTCAATAGTCCAATCTTTAGTAGAAGGAGTAGATTTTGAAAATTTATACAGGAAAAACAGCTTAGGTACACTTCATACTGATTTGAAACAAGGATTAATATTTCGAGAAATTTTTACAAAGGTAAAGCATAAAAGTCAGCCCTGAAAGCTGACCAACTAGTTCAAAAATGGTCCGGTCTTACCCCATCGTACCTTACTTATTGTTTTTTTCATTTTAGGGATGGTGAGAAATTATATTGGTATATATACTTATACGATTAAATTAATTCCATATCTACTTACCTACCTAATAATAATATTAATAATTCACCATATCTTTTAAATCGTACGAAAATGAACATGCAATAAACCATATAAACCTAATGGCGCGACCAGACATCGCAGAGTGCCGGGACAGCCGAGCCGATTGTTTCTTTCTTATTCCATAGTAAAGAGAGAGATATACAACCTAACACGATGATGTGGACAAATCACTGACAAATGCACGAATGTGTTTCAACTTCAAACGCATTTGATTGTATTCAATGTATCCGTCATTCATATCAGAATATAGATTTAGCTTGCAACAGCGCAAAGCAAGAAGCGAAATGAGCAAATGAGAGTAAGCTGGCAACGTCGCCTCGGATGGAAACTGCTCGAACAAACGCACTCTTGTAATATAAATTATGGTAAAACATGGACGAAGCCGTCTATGGTAAAAAGTACCCATACCCACTGTAAAAATTGAATAATGAATTAGTCTCTTTAATAAGTTGGTAGTTTAAATATATTGGGTAAAAAAGTCAAAATAAAAAGATTAAACTAACTACTAACTTGACTATAGTATGATTTGACTTTTTTTTTGTCCAAAAATACCTATAAATCGCTTAGGATCAGGATTGAAAATATAAATGAGAAATGAGATAAAAAAATAAACAAAAAAGTTAACATTAGCCTAGATTTGAACTCGGACATATCTACTTAGTAAGCAAGCGTACTATAACCTAAGCTATGTGGAACGAATTTCCGCACTCAAAATTACTAATCATATTACTCAAATTTGACACATGAAACATGTCTCTGGCTGCAATAGAATAAACGCCTATAAGTTTTATTGCAGCAATTGCATAGTTCTGATTATTACAGGCTCTACAAGGTTTTGCGTCTAAAACCTTTATTAAGCGCTTAATACGACTATAGTTATCGGTAGAACATTAGTAATGTGCTAAGAAGTAATTATGTTTAATTTCGCAACATAGAATTATTTCTGACCGAAATAAAACTTGCGACAAGTTTTCTCCAAAACAGTTTCATAACGATAATATATATACCTAATTATGTTATACAAGACCAAGCACGTATCGGTAGACCGAACCCAACTATATGCCCCTACAGAAAATCTAACATACATGCTCCAACGTGGTTTGTTTTCTTCAAAAACCTTGCACGAAAACACCTCGATTTGACGTGTTTGCATATATCGTCGCCTTAATACAAATCATGAGTACAAATAAGACCATGATACTAGAGCTTACCATAAGGCGAATTTGCCACCGTCGTAGTATTGAATTTATTGAATTTAGACTTTGCCTTTGGTGAGACATACTTACTAACATTGTATGAACTAAAACGGCTGTACTCACTTGTATTTAGTCTATTTTGTTTTGTTATTTAGTCTAGTCACCGTCGTAGTATTAAAAAAAACGGCCAAGTGCGTGTCGGGCCACGCTCACTGTAGGGTTCCGTAGTTTTCCGTCCGTCACAGTAAGTGTCCCCACTTAAGAGTTAATAACACCGCCATGTAGGATATGATATGAGAGTTCCACGTACAGCGACATCTATCGGCAAATTAAGTAAACTATTGCGCGCGAGCATAAAGTATGGAAGATGATTTTTATGGGATAATTCTTTATTGCGTGAACCGATTTTCACCGTTTTTACTTTATTTGAAAGCACGTCATTTCATTGTAATTTTGTAGAAATTACAGGTACAATAAACACCTGCTTATACGGTTAAATTACAAACTTAGTTCAGAAATTATTTTGTATTTTTTTTTCAAAAACTATTCATCCTATCAAGTTCAAAATAATTTTCCTAGAAAGTTTTTATAAAGTTCTACTTTTGAGATTTTTTTCATATTTTTAAAACTTATGGTTCAAAAGTTAGAGGGGGGGGGGACGCATATTTTTTTACTTCTGGAGCGATTATTTCCGAAAATATTTACATTATCGAAAAATGATTTTAGGAAACCCCTATTCATTTTTAAATACCTATCCAATAATATATCACACGTTAGGGTTGAAATTAAAAAAAAAATCACTCCCCACTTTACGTATAGGGGAGGTACCCTAATAAATAAAAAAATTCCACTTTTTATTTTACCACTTTGTCGGCGTGATTGATATACATATTAGTACCAAATTTTAGCTTTCTAGTGCTAACGGTCACTGAGATTATCCCCGGACGGACGGACGGACGGACGGGCAGACATGGCGAAACTATAAGGGTTCCTAGTTGACTACGGAACCCTAAAAAACGGCCAAGTGCGTGTCGGACCACGCATAATGGAGGGTTCCATAGCTTCAATGGAATAAGAACCAGACTAATGCCAAACGGTCGTATCTGATGCCTATGGAAGAAGTTTTTTGGAAATAACTCAAAAATGACTAAACCGATAATGTTCAAAACAATTTTTGTAGAAAGTATATGAAAGTAGCAAATATGTGTTGTGACAGACAGACTAGGTACAGGAGTTCCTTTTTTACAATTTTTGTACGGAACCCTACAAATATTCTACTTATCTGAAATTTGTCTGCCTCCGTTATTAAAATGAAACCTGCAGTGATACACTCAAAATGGTTAAATTAGGTGTAAACGAATAGCTGGCAACAAATATTTAAAACAAGCCTACTTTTAATAATAGATGCCGAGTCATTATTTTTGTTACCCATTATTTAAAGTTCCCTGTAAATATTTTGGTCATCTGTATATTGTTGCCGTTTTTTAATAATAAAGATGCCTAATGTTTGAGGCTTATTTAATTTTATATCCCCTTAAATATTATAACGTAACCAATTTATAATATTAGATACCTTAGAAAAGCTGCCGGTTCAATATTTAGATACCCGAAAAATTATAAGCCAAAATAAATGTTCCAGCTATTCCTAAGATGACTCATTTTCCGATGTATTTATATATTTTAAGTACCTACTAGCTTAACATAATTTCAATCAATAAAAATCTTACTTTTTTCACCTCTCCAAGCAACAATCGCGAAACGACTGTTAGATTTATGCAGTTTAAAAAGAAACGATCTTCAAAATAAGTATCTAAACTAATAGAAGTTTGGTTAGTTATGTACAGCAAAATAGTTGAGCGAAATTGAAAAAAACCTTTACCGGACTCTTCTTTCGCGTTTTGTACACATATTAAACGAACATTTGCCAGGTTTTACGCGTATTAAAATTTGCCAACTGTCGTCCGCGATCAACACCAGTGTAGCCCAAAGAGTAGCATAATTAAATAATTATAACTGACAGTATAGCCTGTGTCGAAACGTCGGAACTCAGCCTAAATAAATTTAATTCGCGTTTTAACCCGCGTTTTTCACGGTTTACCCGTCAAATGTGCGTTTAATATGAAGACAAACCGCTTTCGTGCTGATTCGCCGCTCAAGTGTGGTTTGCGCCTAAGAAACCGTTGCGGTAAATGTATGTTATATTTACAATATTATCCAATGAGGGTCAGCCGAGTCAGTTTCATATGACCCCAGGCAGAGGGCGAACGTGTTCACTATTCGAATAACGTCTGTAATAAGAATATTTTAGTGTTTAAAAATAGACTATGCAAGTTCATTAAAATATCATTATAAAATCATCAATGTAAGTGACTTTATTGTTTGGTGTATTTGAATTTAATTGGAAATGTAAGTATTTTTGTTTGTAAATTTGATTACGACCTTATCACCTATATTGTCGTTTAAGGATGGATTTAAAAATAGGAGCGCATATTTAGTGCTAATTTATTTCTCGTTAATGCACTTTTTATGCCATCTCGTTTATAATTATCTAAGTACCCTCATTCCTAAATCGCATAGACACCTGGTTAAAGTTTTTTTCGACAATATTCTAGTCTATATTGAGTTCTACCTATTCGAAAATGTCTACTATTCCGGAAAGTCCAAAGTTTAAAATCTAGTCGGACGAGCGGAGCAAGCGAAGCTTACAAACGACGTCTCGGCATTTTGATGGCTGATTTTGAGGGTTTGTTCCGCGATAACTTTACTAACGTTTTTCTGATCTTTATGAAATTAGTTGGGGTTCTCGCAGAGATACATATAATTTGAGAGTTCGTATATGAGCAGGATCGACTAAGGGTTAATGGAGCTAGAAGGCGCGATAAAATCATCATTCGGGTCTTGTTATAGTGGTCATGTCGTTTGCAAGGAAATTGCGAGTTCTGAGTTCGAGGCGGAGTTCAAAAAAAACATAACTTTGTAAATAAACTCATCCCATGAAGATTTCGATGGCTTTTTGATTTTGAATAGTTGTTATGCTATAACTTTAGTAAAGTTCTTCTAATCTTTATGAAATGATTTGTGTTTGTAGCAGAGATACATATAATTTGAGAGTTCGTTTATAAGCAGGATCGATCTAGGGGTTTTGGAGCTAGAAGGCGCGAAACAATCATCATAAAGGGTCTTGTTATATCGGTCAAGGGAGTTTTAGCTCGACGCGGACTACTGGTATGATACATCCAATTTTTTTTTCAGAACCCACGGCTGCCATAAACAATGCAAGTGGTGGTGCTACTCCTGTGCGTGGCGCTCACGGCGCACGCGCAGATGGTTGAGCGGCGCCTGGGCAACTTTAGGGAGGTGTTCGCCTGGAAACAAATGACTTTTAACATTAACGGACAGACACGTGAGTTTTATTGATTCACATTAGCACAAAGTTATTACTCTGACGTCACCAATCTTATTATCTGCCTCTCTATCGCAAGACACGTTCTCTTTCTCACACGATTTTCTTGGAGCAAACCGCGAGCCTAATCTGTCATCCCGTTGAGTGACGCCCTCGTTTTTGGGCAATCCATTTTGTTCAGAGCAATGACCCGTAGTTACAGTGTCCGCAAGGCAACCGGTTTGCTCGCGGTATTTAACACATTCATTGCCACCCAGCCAAACAAGACATCCGCGCCAGGCCACAAAAATTTCGTCATATAAAGCTGTAGTACCACGATCCCGACTATCGGGTCGTCCGGCCTGGGAACGAAATCATAAAATACCCGATAGTCGGGTTTTCGGCACTGAATGTGTTAAGCTCTCTACGTGTTGTGGAACCACCCTATGCAGCCCGAACTGACTCACGTTGGACTTTGTTTTTCATCTCCCCACCCCCCTAATTTTTTTCCGGCTTCCGACTCTGACGGATCGATAACCGACCAGCCGGTGGAAATGGCTACTTGCATGCTCGTTCTTCATCACATACAGATACTGAATATTGAGGAGGGGGGGGAAGATGAAAAACCAAGTGCAACGTGGGTCAGTTCGGGTTGCACAGGGTGGTTCCACTACACGTAGGGAGCTTAAATACCGCGAGCCATCCGGTTGCCTCGCGGACACTAAAACTACATGTCTTTGCTCTGAATATTTAATGTCTGTTCTCTTTCCCTATCTCCTACCTCTTAACACAGGTATTTTGTTAGGTATACTTAACTTAAAAGACGTACCAATACTATTAAACTATTTAAAATAATAATATAACCTACCTACTTAAACTAAATAAACAAATTTTTATTTAATTTTTTATTCATCCGCATCACAGTGTTGTAACACCATAACCCTCAATTTCTAGGGTACCGTACTCGAAGGGTGAAAACGGGACCCTATTACTCAGACTCCGCTGTCTGTCTGTCCGTCTGTCACCAGGCTGTATCTCATGAACCGTGATAGTTCGACAGTTGAAATTTTCACATATTTAAGGGGGCTCCCATACAACAGACATGACTTTTTTGCCGTTTTTATAGATAATGGTACGGAACCCTTCATAGGTTATAGGTAATAGGTTAACACGGGCTGATTTCCGCAACTCGACGTCTGTATACTGCGCCTATTTTGCGTGCTGGGTGGCCTATTCATGCCAACCCAGTTCCTCCAGGAAGCCTAGCAGACCCTTTACGTTGCCGACGACTTCCGGGAGAGCCCTCGGCGAACCAAGATGTTTCGCCCGGTATTCTGCCACCCCCGGACATGTGATGATGACGTGGACGGAACCCTTCATGCGCGAGTCCGACTCGCACTTGGCGGGTTTTTAGTAACAAAAATGACAGGTACTTTTATAAACCTATATATCGTATTATAAACATATTGTGTTTATTTTGACTAAGTATATTTTATTAAATTACTGGAAAGACGACATCTTAAAATAGTATATCTAATTAAAAAACCAGATTTAGATAAAGACTGATCTTTGCGAAGCGTAGCGGTTTCAAATACATCGGCCATTTATAAAACGGTAAAACCAGACGGGTCCTTTGAATTGTTTACTGGGATTATTGGGCCTTTGACCTCTAAATTGCTGGGTCAGAGAAATGAGGACAGAGATTTAAGGGCTTATCCAGAAATCACGTGATCGTATCTTGCCTACTTTTTAGTCCTTTTCTTTTATTTATTTCCAAAAAGTATGGTGCTATTTACTAAAATATCAGTTTCGACAAACATTAAAGTTTATCGGCGGTAACACTCATTTTCAGTTTTTGTACCAAGTTTTCTTATCCTATGACCTAAGTACCTAATCCTTATTTTAAATTATTAAGTAATCACAACTGACCTAAACTGATAATAACAAGTATTTATTATTTAATCTAGAGTTCAAGTGTTTAATCGGTATATTGTGTATATAAAGTTAAGTCACTGATGCACATAAACAAGGTTCCATATATGTTTAAATGGATAAATAAAATAACTAAATACTTAGACCCATAGATCAAAAAGATCATAACTCAGGAACACGTGGTTCGTGATAAACACACAATTAAGTGGTATTACTGGGCGCATTACGCAAAACCTTGTGAATCAGGCTGCTAAGTGGATCCCGGTCTCCAATGATGTTCAAAATAAGACCCATACAGGACAGGCTCATGGAAACACGACTGCGATGGTACGGTCATGTCATGAGAGGGCCGGAAGATCACATGAGTAGAAAATTACTAGAGTATAATATGTCTTTATCTATAAAGACTGATCTTTGCGAAGCGTAGCGGTTTCAAATACATCGGCCATTTATAAAACGGTAAAACCAGACGGGTCCTTTGAATTGTTTACTGGGATTATTGGGCCTTTGACCTCTAAATTGCTGGGTCAGAGAAATGAGGACAGAGATTTAAGGGCTTATCCAGAAATCACGTGATCGTATCTTGCCTACTTTTTAGTCCTTTTCTTTTATTTATTTCCAAAAAGTATGGTACTATTTACTAAAATATCAGTTTCGACAAACATTAAAGTTTATCGGCGGTAACACTCATTTTCAGTTTTTGTACCAAGTTTTCTTATCCTATGACCTAAGTACCTAATCCTTATTTTAAATTATTAAGTAAGCACAACTGACCTAAACTGATAATAACAAGTATTTATTTAATCTAGAGTTCAAGTGTTTAATCGGTATATTGTGTATATAAAGTTAAGTCACTGATGCACATAAACAAGGTTCCATATATGTTTAAATGGATAAATAAAATAACTAAATACTTAGACCCATAGATCAAAAAGATCATAACTCAGGAACACGTGGTTCGTGATAAACACACAATTAAGTGGTATTACTGGGCGCATTACGCAAAACCTTGTGAATCAGGCTGCTAAGTGGATCCCGGTCTCCAATGATGTTCAAAATAAGACCCATACAGGACAGGCTCATGGAAACACGACTGCGATGGTACGGTCATGTCATGAGAAGGCCGGAAGATCACATGAGTAGAAAATTACTAGAGTATAATATGAATGGATAGAAAAAATATGAATGTCCTTATTTAATTCGACTTACATGGATGTCCTTAATTTAGTAAGATCTAGAGAATAAGAACCTAACGACGACACGGAACAGATATAACTGGAGAAAATTGATTAGGAGAACCGACCCCTAATAAAAATGGGATAAGGTCAGATGAAGAATGTCTCGATGGCATAAAATCCGTGACAAACTATCACGGGCTTCAGAATACGGCTGCCGTATTCCCTGCTTGTCATACGAGGCGACTAAAAGGGAACCTTGGGGACATCAAGGGTCAGTAGGAGACTGCATGATCCTCCATCCAAAAAAAGTTGGAACCTGCAAAGGCGTACCGGCTGCACTGATGCGTTTCATAGGAGATCTCAGAGCCGTCCATAAGGCGTTGAGGAAGACCACCGGGGGTTAAGACTTTTGAGTCGGTTTGACTCCGAAAACCAGCGCTGGCTGACATACTAGCTAGAATTTTGCTGAGCAGGGTCCATTTCATGGTGCTACACCAATACGCCTTTATTTTGTTTGTCTGTAAATTTTTATGTAATATTGTGTACGTCATGAATCTTGAATCGATATAACTTCCGCGCTGTTCCCCAGTGGCGCGAAGGTATCCAAAAACTAGCTAGTGGCTCTGTGAGCTGTAGACCTCGCGAGCATAGCTAAAACTGAGTAAATTCGGGGTCGATAGAAATTTCAATTAATGTAAGCAAACTCATTTATCTTCATCGATTTATACATTACACTCGCGGGCAAAAGTATTGCATCACTTTACATTTTTTGGTGCACCCAATATCTTTGTAATTTTATATCCAAATCTGAAAATTATGGTACCAAATGAAAGCTAATATTGTAACGCATTAGAAAATCGGTAAATCGAATGAAATTTCATGTCCGAAGATGAAAAAAAAAACATAATAGTCATAATGAAAATAGTAGCAAAGTGCTGCAAAATTAAATCAGAGAAATATTGAATAAAAGGCAAATTTCTCGGTTATTTTAATTATTATTATTGAATGAATACCTGATAATAGCAACCCAAGCCTTGTTTACACAATTTAATCGTTTTTCATTGACTTTATAAACTTTGTGACATATTCCTGAGGAATAGCATCCCACTCCTCCAGCAAATCTTCCTTCAGCTCCTCGTCATTGGCCGGGGCAGGTGTCCGCCTCTCGGACCTTACTTTTAAGTAGTTCCACATACAGGTTTAAGATCCGGGTTCATCGCTGGCCATGCTATGGTGCCGATGCCCACCTCGAGAAGGTGGCTGTGGGTTGGCTTTGGTGGCCCTTGCCGTATGATAAGGGACATTATCCTGCCTGAACATGAACCCCTCATCAAAAATTCAGGCATAGGGGATGACATGCTCCTTCAGGATATCCGATATGTACCTGGCAGCGGTCAATCAACAGCTACGGCCACCGCCAGGCACAAAAACCGGTTCAGTCCACCCGACGTAAGAAATACCGCCCCAAAACATAACGGCACCACCACTGTAGGCGACCCTTTCAGAAAACCATCACTATGAAAAACGTTTTCCTGGTCTTCTGTAGACTTTTCCTCGTCTGTGGCATCCAATTAAGCACCTTCTGAACTTGTCTGAGAAGAGAACTGGGGTCCGTTACTCAATGGTCAAGTTCTTATATTTTTCAGCAAAAACTCTTCGCGCCGTAACAACCCTGGCCCCGTCGCAGGTCTCCTGGGTGTCAAATTCACTACCTTGACTCACCTTCTGACTGTCCACTCACTGGCAGCCACTCCTCATATCTCCTGCAGACGCTACAGGATGGCAACGCTCGTCTAGTGACGATCTCGGAGAGATGCTGTGACAATAAAGCCGTCGTCCCTCTCTGATGTGCACTTGCTACGACCATTTCTTGATCTTAAAGTAAAGGCTCCAGTCTGCTGGAACCTCTGGTAAATTGTACAAACTGTAGATTGACTAAGATTCAGCACAGCAGCTACTGAACGTTGGCTACTCCTTTCTTGCAGGTACAGGACGACCTTCCAGGGTTTGACCTTCAGTTGTTTCCATTTTTCCAGGTCTCATAACAATAAAATATGCGGAGATATATAACGGTTGACTTCTGATAAAAGCACGATAACAAACTCGCCCTCTAGCCCCGTTTTATAGGGGTCAAGAGTAGCATAATTCGTGCATGTGATAACGCGTAAACGCATACAAAATGGGAAAATGCCCATAATCTGAAAAATAATGGGCCGATTTTCATGTTTGTTTACTTTTTGTAAGTCTAAGATTACAAGGAACATAATTACATTTAAATAATTTAGGAAAATAAACCGGTTCACAAATATATTGGGCGCACATCGAAAAATGCAAAGTGATGCAATACTTTTGCTCGCAAGTGTATGTATGGCTCTGCTAGGACTAGAGCCCACGACAGTGAACCTAGTTCGATAAGTCTCCTAGATGAGATATGCCTAATTAGTCACGTCTTTAATGGGGGAATACGAAATGCCGATGCTGCAATCCAAAAAAAGTGGCAGCGTATTTAATTTCTTTTTTTAATAAAAAAACCGGTTTCTAGTATGATAAGTCTCCTAGATTTCCTTTGTTCCTCGAAGCAGAGGAGAGGTAGGGCTACACGATAATGCGGTGCTGCAAGCCCCCGTGGCCTTGTCAGTGGCAGCAGCATCAAAAGATTGTAGATGTACCTATGCCAAAACAAAGCGCCTGACCTTTTTATAACAAAAACAAGATGTTATGTAACCTAAAACCTAGCGCCTGAACTGCAACAAGATGTTACGTTATTAAAATGATGGTATATTTTAAAAGATCAGGCGCTTTGTTTTGGCATACATCTGCAAATTTTATTTGCATTGCAGCATTGGCATTTCGTATCCCCCCATTCAAAACGTGACTAATTATATATACCTCATCTAGGAGACTTATCGTACTAGGTTCAGTGTCGTGGGCTCTTAGAGTATGCCAATTTGATAAATTTCCAAAACTGAATTGACAAAAAGCAGACAATAGGTAATTATGAAATTAATTTGTAAAGCAGATAACCAATCATTTCATATAAAAAAAATATTACTGTGAAACAGTAAAATTGTAAATTACACTCTGCCTGACCGAGTAACAATCACAAAAAAATTGCTATTACCGGCTGGCCGGGTTTGAATGAAAAGAAATTACCGTTTCATACATATATAGTTATATGGAGGCCCGGCCTGACCAGAAGGTCGTTTTTTAAGCAAGAGACTCCTAACTCCTAATCCTAGTTCTGTGGGTTGTATCATCATGCTTCTTAGTTTTGAGAGCGAATAATTTCGACTAATAAGATCTGCCGAGCTGAAGGCAAAGGTCGCTGTAGAGCCGAACGTCCGAAGCGCATTAGTTGAAAATGCCTCTGCGGTAGTAGCAGGACCGAGATCGAACACGAATTAATGATTCATGTCATAAAGTGAACCGGAAGGCCGAAAGCCCGATAAGTCAGCATTCTCATATCCGCATGAGAGGAAACGTGCGAAAACCAACCAATAGCTTTGTCCTTTAACTAAGAAACTGTGACTTTTTTGCTCTCGTCTTAAACATTCAACCTGGCCATTTTTGGTATGAATAGATATCGTCAAGTGTGTTCTTTTTTTATGTGGGGGGGCTCCGGGCCCCCCTTCCACGCATATCACGTGATTAACTTTATAAATACTCGTTTTTCTCCCCTCTTAAATATTCAAACTAATCATTAAATTTTGGTATGGAAAATAAATCGGTTAGTGTAATTTTTCTTAGTGTGGGTGGCTTCGCCCCCCGAGCTCCCGTTTCCTGCATTTCACGTGCTTAACTTTATAAATACTCTTTTTTCTTCCGTCTTAAATATTCAACCTAAACATTAAATTTATGGTATGAAAAAAAACGTTCAGTGTCTTTTTTCTTGGTGCGGGGGGGCTCCACCTCCCGAGTACCCCTTTAACCCTGATTACGTCTTTAACTTTATAAATAATCTTTTTTCTCCCGTCTTAAATATTCAACCTTAAATTTTTGGTATGAATAATAAAAGTTCAGTGTGCTTTTGACCCTTATTACGTCGTTAACTTTATAAATACTCTTTTTTCTTCCGTCTTAAACATTCAACCTTACCATTTTTGGTCTGGAAAAAAAATTGTTCAGTATGTTTTTTCTTAGTGCGAGGGGCTTCACATCCCGAGCCCCCCTTTCATCCTTATTACGGTGTTAACTTTGTAAATACTGTTTTTTCTCCCGTCTTAAACATTCAACCTAACAATTTTTTGGTTGAAAAAAAGTGGTTCAATGTGAACTCCTTTTTCTTCCATCTTAAATATTCAACCTTAGAATTTGTCACTTGAACTCAGTGTATATAAATACCGTCAACTGCTACAACTTAGCCTACGATGCACAACTTTTCCTGGCTTGAAAAACCATACCTATTTATATTTTATTCCTGAGATGGCTGGTGAGCAAATTAGGTGGCAAATCTAAATTGTGGTGGCAGAAAATATAGTTGCCTTTATTTAATGTTGTTTCCTCCACTTTTTATTTGGGAAATTTTTGATGATATCGACTCAAAATCACGAACTCTTTGGATTCCAGTAGGATACAAAATGTCTCCCTTTTTTCATATATTTTTCATTAGTTCCAATCTCTTAGGAATTACAAAAAACACTGGTAGCATTATTTTTACTATAGCGCCCTCTATTAGCTGCATTCGAGATTAACAGGAATACCCTGCGCCATTGAGGTTTTGAGTCAACTAATGTAGATGGCCCTATTAATAATTACGAAATTTAAACTAAAAAAATACAGAAAGAATGTCATGACTCATGAGTGAGGGATCGAACCTGAGACGTCTTATGTAGATAGCTACCGTTAATCAACTGCACCACGTAAGGCTTTAATTGTAAGGTCAAATTAGGCTACGTATTAGACATACGATTTTTGCGATTTGATATACGATTTTTGCGAACTCGCATGTCATTATCTCAGCGAACTCACAACGGTCTTTAGCGCTATAGATCATCATGGCGCTTAAGTTCTTTGTATCTTAGCGAATTGAAAATGGTTTTAAGCGTCATGGCGCTTAAGGCCTTTTTGCCGTTTCCACCATTTTTAAAATTTCCCAAAAAACGCCACGTCTGAAAAATTTTACGTAACTAAAGAATCCGCTCACAAAATTCACGGGAATTCGTTAATAAATGCGACCTGTAGAGGAGAACATCTGGACATACGAAAGCATTTCGGCCCAAGCTGAAACGGAGACCTTCGCTAACGCTCGGTCAATAAGTATGTATTACTTATTCCAACTGTACTAACTGTGTCTGTTATTAAAAAAGTTTCGGCTCTATTTTTTTCGACTACCGCCATTTTTCACAATATCAAATTGTTATGTAATAATTGTCAACAATATCAATTTCATAATTTTTTATCTAGTTTTTTTTTAACTTAAAATTTGTAAACCAGTCAAGTGGGGTTGCCAGTAGTGACATGAATGTCAACTGGAAATATTGTCGTCACTAGTTAGGTTAAGTACTTATAGTTTTAAGTTCCGGTTGCCCTGAAAATCAGCGTTGTGGCTACACTGCCATGACTCATGGTGAGTGCATGGCAACCATTTTGGTGTACATTTAAATTTTTTTTTGTACATTCCATGTTATGTTACTCTTCTCTTTGCACCAAATAAATATTTTTCATTTCATTTCATTTCAAAACGGATTTTCCCATATCGATAAAAGGAAGATTTTGTTTGCTATTTAAATCACATACACGCAGCCTTGTAGGTAAATAAAGACGTTCGTTGTTATGTCAGTCATTACGTACAGTCAGCGTCAAAAATATGTATACACTTTTGTACCTTACTCAGTTGTAATAAGATTCAAAATTGTATAGGTACATATTTTTGGCGTTGTCTGTACAAGGTCAGTCACGACCGTTGCATCTCGGAAACGTTTATGTTTTTTAGTTTTCCTCATTGTAAGACCATATTGCCAACGTCATCTAAGCAGCAATATCAAATTGCTATCATATTTTATCATTTTAAGTCCGCCCATTCTAAATACCTACATTTTGTCACATAATAAGTAACAGTACAAGTACATAAGACTCTCCTTCCTCCATTTGATATTTAGCTACAGAGATGAAAACGTTAGCTGTCATGCGCTCTTAAATAATAAAATAGGGTTTTCACCGTGCTTCATATATCCATGCAGGTTTAAGACATGCCATAAACACTGGCTGAATTATATGTGACGTTTTCAATCAAAAGTACACTGATGTGTACTTTTTATGGCAGTTTTGTGGGTTATTTTTTATGGCAGTTAAAGTCTTAATGACAAACGACAATGATTTGTCGGTTTTCATTAAGACGTTAACTGCCATAAAAATAATTAAGAAATAAATTTTATTAACAACCGACAATGATGTACCTATGACTTGAAAATGTCACATATTCTCGAACGTCACATATTCAAAAACGTAAACTGGTTCGCTACCTACCTAAACTTGAATTATACCTACTTTCTTTGACATATCTACATAAGTATTAAAAACCTACTATTAAAAACAATTGTAATGATGTGTTATGTAAACCTATGATTACATATACCTAGACGAATTTTGTTACCTATTGACATTGTATATATTATTATATTGACATGTAAAACTATGTTTTATAAAGGAATAAATGAAATGAAATGAAAAAACGCACCCATAAGGTGATAGGATAAGCTATGTGCCAACCCTTCCCTCATTAGCCCTCGCGGTGCGGTAAGCGCATCGGGAAAAACGGGTACAATGGAGACATAGTGGTGTTTCCGTCCGTAATGATACGCAATTTTTTTGTTCTAATTTTAAAATATACTTACCTAGGCCTTGTTGTCCTTTATAACTGAGACAACTTCGGCAGTTCTTACCTATTTTGGTATTGCTATTTTCCAATTCAAAAATTTTGCTAGTCTGTCACGCTGACCTCCACCCATTAAAAGCTGCCAAATGCCCGGATCTAGCAATAAGGATAGTATAGCAATCTAACCAGATGGGTTTGGTTGCTTTTATTAATGTGTCATATCTGACGTAGCCAGTAGGGAATGCTCCCGTTCTGATTTTGTATGGCGAGAACCGGGAATTCCCGGTTCCGGTACTGCATTTGTATAGAAAACGAGTACCGGGAGCAAACCCTAGTAGCCAGCTCTTAGTCCAATACTCGTACACTATGTTTTCGGTACCAGGTTCCCCAAAGCTATCAATTGAAAGAAATTTGAGGTATTTGACATCGTCAAATCGCCTTACAAATGAATGAAATGGAGATTTGCTGCAGTAGTAACGCGACAGACGACGTTAGCGTGATGGCCTGAATACGGGTACCTGGGCATTTTTATTTTAACTTTAAAACACGACTTAAGTCGTGTTTCAGTAACGTCTAACCGTCACATTCCTGTCAAACTGTATGGGATTTGACATTGACCGTCTATTTTGTGACAATTGCTAACCGGCCGTTAATGGTACACAGTTAAGTGAAAATGGCCGCCTACGCAAATTTTGTATACTCACTTAAACATGATAGTCCAGGTATTATTTGGTCTTTGTCATATTATGTAGCCGACATGACCTAAATAAACCATTCATTTACTAATCTTCATAAGTCAACAACAAATAGTGTTAACACATCTGTGTTAACTTAACGTACTTGTGTTAACTATAAAATTATATAATATCTGTAAGGAATACAACTTCTAAGAAGTACGTAAAAACGTCAACACTCTTAAACGGCTGACAACACCCGATGACCTTCAAAGTGACTTTACTCAAACAGCATTTTAGCTATAACTACTTGTTTTGAGAAAGTAGAAAAAAAATATGTTAATATTCGTTATATTTAGAAGAACTTCGTTAATTCCGGTACACGATTGGGCGAAATCGGCTCGATAGAAAATAATTCCAAAGTTTCATCTTAAAATTAGCTTTGAACAGTTGTATGTTTTTAGTTTCTTGATTTATACGTCTGTAACTAAGGACAAAATTACACCACACTAATACTAAAAACTTCGTTGTTTTACATTTCTCAATTAATGCGTAGTTTTTTTTTAATTCATCATTTTGCAAAATTTGCAATGAGCTTCCATACTAATCATAACACAGTGTTTCTCTTTCACTCGCGCTGAATAAGACAGGGAGGGAATTTAGCTGTTGTCAGCCCCTTAACTGTACCTCGGTGGACCTTATTACAACAGGCATAAGGTCCACCGATGGGCAGTTAACAGTGTGGGCGATGGTACTTAATAAGCGTCATATTTGTTTCGAGGTAATACCCGGTTTTCTGATAAATTAACAATTACACAGGATGAAATATTTATCACTGTTCATATTGAGCTAGGTGATTAGGTAGGTCATGCCGAACAATTTTAAATACAATAAATATTTTAAAAACATAAATAAATAAAATAAATATTTGGGGGACAATCTTACACAAATCTACCTAGTCCCAAACTAAGCAAAGCTTGTACTATGGTTACTAGGCGACGATATACCTGCATACTTATATAGATAAATATATGTATACTTAGATTATGTAGAGGTTGGATACAAACTTCTACTTTACTGGTTGTTTTATGTCAAATAGTCTTTATTCAAATTAAAAGTCAATGCAAATAATAAATCAAATATGAAAATGGATTGCCACCGAGGCTCCTAGCCTCGTGGCCACGCGCGCTTGTTCCTTAAAATAAAATCCAAATAAATCAAGATTATCAAGCTCTACCCCTGTGTTTATCTGAAGCTACACCCACCCCCTCCACATTTGAATTCACCCGCACCTCCACCAAATGTAGAGGGGGTGGGTGTAGCTTCAGATAAACACAGGGGTAGAGCTTGATAATCATGATTTATTTGGATTTTATTTTAAGGAACAAGCGCGCGTGGCCACGGGGCTAGGAGCCTCGGTGGCAACCCATTTTCATATTGGATTTATTATTTGCATTGACTTTTAATTTGAATAAAGACTATTTGACATAAAACAACCAGTAATGTAGAGGTTTCTATCCAACCTCTACAATACATAGAAAACACCCATAACTCAGGAACAAATTCGTGATAAATACACAAATAAATGCCCTTGCCAGGATTTGAACCCGGGACTTCCTGCTTCGTAAGCAGTGTCACTATCACTACCGACTGGGCTAGGAGGCCGTTAAATTTTTACTAGGTATTGGACGAATTTCGAAAAGCGAACATTTTTTTTGCTGTTTCATACAATTCAGCCATTCAGATGTCGTCGTTTCCTATAGGGAAGCCTATTATTTTTGGGATTTGGTCAATTACTAAAATTTGTCCAATGTGGACAAGTAAGCACCTAAAAAACCTTGACTGGTTATTAAAATTTCATTCTGTATACAGACTGTAACAAAATTACTATCGCGAATAAGAAAAAAAGGAGAAAAAACAATTTGGACACGAAAAAATTTTTTTTTGTCTATGGGAGCCGAAAATTGTTTTTCTTAATTTTTCGTAATTAGAATATGGTTCCAATTATGTTACACCTTGTATAGTTCTGGTGATGATGTATAAAGCTGTTGATATTATTTTGCAGTTCTCCGCGACCGTTTCGCCAGCGACGGTATCGAAGAGAGCAGAGACAAGAGACAATCTGATCAGGTCTTCTTCAATAACCATGAGCAGGTGACCGAGAGGAACTGGAATCAGAGTAAGCTTTATCACTAGGGTGGCAAATAAATATTGTGGTGGTAAAATTGTGGTAAATAAGTATTGTGGTGGTAAAATTGTGGTAAATAAGTATTGTGGTGGTAAAATTGTAAAAAAAAAATAAGCAGACACGGTGCCGTGAAGACCATAGTGAAGACAAAATTGTGATTCCTAATAAGCCGATTTCCTCGTGTTTACGCGCGACACCCACACATATACAACTCGTGGACGAGCGATTATTGGTTCAAACATCAAAAGTGAGGTGTGTGTGCACGAGACCGCGGCTTAAATATTATGGAATCACAGTTCTATCTTCGTGGGACCATATCATTCTATTTTATATGTCTATGGTGGTGGTAAAATTGTGGCAAATAAGTATTGTGGTGGTCAAATTGTGGTAAATAAGTATTGTGGTGGTAAAATTGTGACATATAAGTATTTTAGTAGTAAGATTGTGACTAACTTGGCTACCTTTTCTTGACCTTCAATCTTTTTCGTTATTCGCAAGTTAGCAGCAGAAGTTGTTAAACAAACGAAGTGTTCATAATGATCTCGACACATCCTTGTCGTTTTAGCATCTCCTTTCATAGTCATAGTCATAGTCAATCATTTATTTGCATAACAATGCATGCAAATACAATTTTAGGCAAGGCTTCTGCTGCTGACTATCTAAAAATACTCAGTGGTGACCTTAGGGATAGGCGAACAGGGGGTGAGTATTGAGATTCTAGCGCTCGAATTCAAGGAAATTAACCTTGAAAATAATCGCACATAAACGTTTGTCGCCATTATTTTAGTTTCATTAATCATGATTTTAAATTCCTATTGCTGTTATTTTTAAAGTACCATTTCATGGTTTTCGAGAGAGTTTTAAATGTCAGATTCGAGCACTAGAATCTCAAAAATCGCCTCCAGGACTGTCGCCCGGGGCTACGCGCTTACAAGGGTCTCGTAACGATCTAATCACATTTTACATGGGCCTCGCAGAGTTTTTACAAGGACCGCTCGGAACCTTGCAAACGTAAAAAGCTACATTACATTATACTTACTTACCTACATTATATTCTTACTCATAAACTCTGTCTCTTCTTTAATTCGTATTCTTCTGTAGATTCGGGTTCAGGGTCATCTTGGAATCGTCCGCATAGACCAAACACACTAGACCCATATACATCAAGTAAGTATAACTTAGTTCAGTAAACTATGTACTAAGAGGCAATTAATTTTGAACAAATATTTGTTCCTAAATTAGGAGCTTTTTGTAAATTTATATATATTTCTATGTTTTGAAAATATGGATGTCACAACTGATATGGATGTCATATACTTCAGAAAAAGTGACCATTTCCTCCGGTATCCGAGGCCAGATTTGAACTGGCGTCTTCAGCTTTCGCGGCTTACGCACTGACCACTAGACCGCGGCTTACGCACTGACCAGAAGACGGCGGAACTTGTCAAATTTTCTCATGTACTCGTATGCAATATCTGAATTTTTGAAACGGCTGTGCGCCGTTGGCCATACTCAGTTTATAATTTATAGTTTAACTAGTAGTTTAACTACTTAAAAATTGCAAATCTAAATATTCAACAAAATAATGTGATTTGCTTCAAGATCTATTTTCTTTTGTTTAATGCTTACTCTACAATGTCCGGTGTAAAGTGAAGCCATGGCCCTAACAATTAATGTCCGTGACCGCACAAATGAAAACTATTGTGTGCTTGGTTGATTACTTTCGTTATTAACTTAACCTTCCGCCAGTCATAATTCCATTACTTATAGAAGTGTATACCTCACTAGCGACCCGCCCCGGCTTCGCACGGGACTTTTCTGTAGGCCTTTTTAAGGTGTACAATACTGTAGTACATTATTTTGATCTATCTCGTAGAGCCAGCGTTTGCAATGTAAGCGCACAAAATGTGTTTATTTACGACATCACATTAGAAACCTCTAAAATTATCAGTGTTTCTCTACTATATTATGCATGTTTTATACATATAAACCTTCCTCTTGAATTACTCTATCTGTTTAAAAACCGCATCAAAATCCGTTGCGTAGTTTTAAAGATCTAAGCAGACAGACAGCGGAATGGGACTTTGTTTTATACTATGTAGTGATTAACACAGCAGTGTACAAATCATGATGATTTTATTTGTTTAGTTACACCTACATTCCATTAAAAATGCATAATAATCAGTTGCGAAGCTGTGACTTTATCAAAGCTATTAACATTTAACTTACGTCATTATTGATATTAATTACGTCAAATGCAATGATTCGTAATTCATAATATACTTTATGGCCCATCACTTACAGTCTAAATTCCCTTTTTTTAATCCCCGGCGCAAAAGATGGGTGTTATAATAAGTTTCACCGCTTCGCTATGTGTGTATGTCTGTATATCTGTCTGTGGCACTGTCGCGATTTAAATATTTAAAATGCGTTTTTTTTTTTATATTTCTGAGTGAGTTATCTTCGGCATGTTTTATCAATTTTATCATCAAATCCGATTCAGCCGTTTCGGAGGTTTTCCTGAATATTTAATCTATAGCTACTTCCATGTTTTCAGGGCCAAACACTAACACTAGACCAACGACTTCAACTAGCAGCCCAGTTTCACCAAATGGTACGTATACAGAGTGTTAAGTTCAAATGGGACTGTGACAAAGTTTGAATAATATAATAAATAAACTGACGGATAATGAAAACGTCTTACCTACCTTTTACAGAATTTTCTATAAGAGACCCATTTTCTTTGTCCTCGAGTATAACAAAATTTTCGTTATTACGCCTACAAGAAGCAAAATTTTTCGTTTTACCAAGTTATTAACATACTTATACATTGTTCAAAGAGATGAAGATTCTTCGATATCATCTTTTACGATAAAATGTTATCAAAACTAATACTAAATAAAATTAAAATATATCCAAAAAAATCCCTCATCGTTTAATAAAAAATACAGGAGTCTCGAATTCCAACACAGTTTCATGTCAACCGAAATCGAAACTTTTGATCCGTAGGGTCCTAGTACCCATCACATTTTTACGTTACTTAATTAATTATAATAATAATGGAACTCGATAATATGTAACGTTTTCAAGTCAAAGGTATATCATTGTCGGTCATCATTAATAGAGTTTATTTCTAAATGATTTTTTAAGGCAGTAACGCCATATTGACAACTGAATGATGTCTTGACTGATGAACCTTTGACTTGAAAACGTTACATATTATCGAGTTCCATTATTATTGAATGAATGATGACTGAACCTTTGACTTGTAAACGTTACATATTAATTCATATGTGTAATAACTCGGGGCAACAATACTAAAGGGATGTAGCAAAATAATTTACCGACAAAAAAATATATCGATGTTACTGTGTTAATACATGATGTTAGTCAACATAAATACATATTATTTATTTTCTTATAAATAATTATAATATTATTAATTCTTATGAATTACCTCATATATTATTCTTACTCTAGCATATGAATGGGATAGACGGAAAATTGCCTTATTTTGATTTAAATCCGCATAATTTTATTATCTTAAGAGATTCGATAGCAGATATGTATTAGACATGATATCGATAATATCGAACCTTTTTATAGTTCGTAATCGAGGATTTTCAATGAGCACATGTATTAATATATATCGACATGTTTTTTTATCGATATCCAATCCCTAGAACTTGCCCTGAGTTAGCACAGGTAACAATACTTACTTACTTAATACTTACCTACATTACTTAATAATAAGTTATTATGTACAATGTAATTTATGGATAACTGTTATTGGCCATCTGCAGGTGCATATATTGTATGAAGTCTATTATATTGATTTTCAGACGAGGCTGGTCGGTTCTTCATCCAGTACAACAATGTTCCCATGGGGATGGAGAAGGTCGGCAACAGGCTCTTCGTTTCCCTGCCTAGAAGGAGACATGGTAATACCTTTTCTCAAACATGCAATGAAATATACAAACCGAAATTAGGTGAAAAGTTATTAGACGAAACGTTGGTAAGTCTTCCCTCAAACATGCAATGAAGTGTTATCGTTACGTTCCTTATAGGGCTCGGAAGTATACTGTTTCAGGCGCAACAAATCAAGGGGACTGTAATGAAATTTCATACAACTTTTCAGGCCCGCAAAATAATGAACAGTCGAGTTTGATTGGACAATCTTGTCCACTTCAGATACGATAACCGTATCTGAAGTGAAAACTTTTCAAATTAGTTATTACCTGTCCAATTATCGCTTGAGCTATTATTCTAAAACTTAAAAATGTAAAACTTAAAACTTAAAAACTTAAAAGTGCAGTTTAAAAATGGTTGGAAAAAAAATTGTATGGTGAGATGTCGATAAAATTCAATGTACTATACGTGGTTAACGACTCCACTGTAACTATCCAAAACTCCAAACATTGTGGGGTATTTTCTTATCTCCTATTGCGTTTCCAGGTATCCCCGCCACACTGAACTACATAGACCTGAGCCGGGAATCGAACACGCGCTCCCCGGCTTTGACCCCTTACCCGGACCTCAGACGAGGAAGACAGCTGACCTCCGTGTACAGGACCCGGGCAGACAGCTGTGGGCGGTTGTGGATGGTTGACACCGGGCTTCTAGAGCTGCCTAGTAAGTACCTATTATGGGATGGAGCAAAAGCCCGATGTGTGACTGCGGCCTTGAAGACCAAACTACTCAGCACATCGTGGAGCGCTGCCCAAAGCGACGTTATCAAGGCGACCCGAAGGACCTCTAGGTATACTAACTTAACATCAGACGCGATCGACTGGCTGTGCGACCTGGATGTCGATTTATAATAGTACGTATAGACTAACAAGAACATACCTACAATGTAAAATACGCCATACGATTAAATAAATAAAGTACCTATTAGACTGAAAGTTCATATCGCTTTATATAATCTGTGACTAGACCCCGGACTTTGGTGGCATTGACGTCACAATAGGGTGATTTGGGGAGTAAACGGAACGGTGTTATGAAATACGGTTAAAAACTCGGTTGTTAACCGAATACATTTTGATTAGACATTTTCAACAAAATTATCTAGTAAGTTGATCAATATTATCTTTTAGTGTTTTTAATGGCCTCCTAGCCCAGTCGGTAGTGACCCTGCCTACGAAGCAGGAGGTCCCGGGTTCGAATCCTAGTAAGGGCATTTATTTGTGTGTTGATCACAGATATTTGTTCCTGAGTTATGGATGTTTTCTATGTATTTAAGTATTTATCCATATTTATCTATTATATATATCGTCGTCTAGTACCCATAACACAAGCCCTATTGAGTTTACTGTGGGCCTAGGTCGATCTGTGTAAGATTGTCCCATAATATTTATTTATTTATATTTAAACCATACAATTGTACGTTAAACAGGCTTGACAGTTGTGACGAACAAAGAGTGAGTGACCGACAAAACCAATGCCAGTATAACGTACAAATGCATGGTTTGCAAGTAATGCAAACGATAGTATTGATCAACTTACTAAGTAATATTGTTAAAAATGTCTAATTATGTATTCGGTTAACAACCGAGTTTTTAACCGTATTTCATAACACCGTTCCGTTTACTCCCCAAATCACCCTATTGTGACGTCATTGCCACCAAAGTCCGGGGTCTATCTGTGACTTAGCGGTTGTGTCGGCTTTGCCACGGCTCATTTACTTAAGAAACTTAAGAACAAACCAACTTCAAGTAAAAAAATTTTTTACTCCTTGTTACCACTGACAGTACCTACTGACTATATATTGTTGGTCCTTGTCATAGTCTCACATTGTGATTATTGCTTACTTCTAGACCTTAAGTACAATATAAACGTTTGTTACCCTCCAGCGCTTTTAGAAAGGCAACAAAGAAACCGAGTAAATTATGTAGGTTAGTCACGGTATGCTATCAGCTATCTTGAAACATGTTTTAGAAAAATCATCGCGTTGCGTGTATTCTGTCCTTTTAGGGCGAACGCGTGTTTCAACTCTAGAACTCTAGATACTTACTTTGAGATATGTCCTTACTAAATTAGAACCGTCAATCTGTTTGTTGTAAATTCCAACTTTCAAAATACACAACTCTATCTTTCAGATAATCCACAGCAGCAGCAACCACCAGCGATCGTGGTCTTTGACCTGAAAACTGACACTGAGATCTTCCGGTACCCTTTCAAGAGCTCAGACATACCGGCGACCACCACTCCTACCGGTAAGAACTTCAAAAAAACCGGCCAAGAGCGTGTCGGGCCATGCTCAGTGTAGGGTTCCGTAGTTTTCCGTCCGTCACAGTAAGTGTACCCACTTAAGAGTTAAAGACTAATGCCAAAAGGTCGTATCTGATGCCTATGGAAGAAGTTTTTTGGAAATAACTCAAAAATGGCTAGACCTATAATGTTCAAAATAATTTTCCTATAAAGTTTATCATAACGCACATCTTCTCAATTTTTTTCATATTTTTTGGACTTACGGTGCAAAAGTTACAGGGGGGGGGACGCAATTTTTCCGACTTTCGAAGCGATTATCTCCGAAAATATTTACATTATCAAAAAATGATTCTAGCAAACCCCTATTCATTTTTAAATACCTATCCAACAATATATCACACGTTAGGGTTGAAATGAAAAAAAAAATCACTCCCCACTTTACGTATAGGGGAGGTACCCTAATAAAAAAAAATATTCCACTTTTTATTTTACCACTTTGTCGGCGTGATTGATATGCATATTAGTACCAAATTTCAGCTTTCTAGTGCTAACGGTCACTGAGATTATCCGCGGACGGACGGACGGACGGACGGGCAGACATGGCGAAACTATAAGGGTTCCTAGTTGACTACGGAACCCTAAAAAAGAGCCACTTAGTTAAAGTTGGTCTTTGCTATGGCTTTGTATTAAATGTATTTGGTATTGGACATTCATTGGTGTACAGGCTTTCAATTATTTAATCACGGTACTAGTGGAAACATATCTTGTTTATAAAGTTATAACATCTTTTTATGTGGTCAATTAATTATCTTACTTGCGATGAGCATTTTATTTGACTTTTTTTGTACACTAAATTTTTGTACTGTTTCCTAGCAATTAATACTTACCTACATTACTTAATAATAAGTTATTATGTACAATGTAATTTATGGATAACTGTTATTGGCCATCTGTTATGTAACCATTTATATGTAATACTCTTATTTAAGGCTGTTGTTGTCCTGAACATCAATAAAAAAAAAAGCCCCGTTACACTTGTACTAGTTAGCTTCCTAAATGAGTTAGTTTCTAAATCTAGTCAAGTGTAACCGCATTGAATCCTAATTAGAATGCTAGTTAGGACACTAAAAAAAGTAAAGTGTAACAGGGCTTTTAATGACGCTGGTATTGATCGGGAGCGTAGGGCGCTGGCGGTAAGGACGAATATGTTGATCCGCAGGTTCGCACGCAGTTCGGTCGAGGTGAAGCGAATGCTGTTCATGTCGTACTGCCAAACATTTTATACATGCAGCCTGTGGATCAAATATATGAAGCGAGCTTACAGCGCCCTGCGCGTTCAGTTTATTCAGTTTAATAACGGTTTCAGGATGCTGTTGGGGCTGCCTCGGTTTTGCAGTGCCTCTGGGATGTTTGCGGAGGCACGTATGGATGACTTCTAAGCCATAATGCGAAAACGGATAGCTTCCCAGATGTACCGACTGAGAGGCAGTACCAACAGCTTGCTGGCCGAAATAGGCAGGAGGCTTGACAGACCTTTTTTAAATACTGGGCCTCACTGCATGTCCCGGTGTATCGGTGTGTCAAATGACTGTACATACACCTATAATTTATTTAGTATTTAAGTTTAAATTTTAGAATTGTACTAACATAACACAGTAATAAGTTAATTTTGTTTTGTTCTTAATATACTAACTATGGATCATTGTTGTCTGCGATAAACTTATAAATAAATAAATAAATAAAAATAAGGCATATATTTGTTTGTATTGCTACAACTTAAATAGAAGGTTACCAGTGACCAAGGATGTGTTGCCATATATTTATTCCCCATTGTCGGTAGTATTTAATGCCAACCGTACGTTATAAAAACTAACATTTCAAATATTTCAGGACTAGCATCGATCACCGTGGATATCATTAACGGGGACTGTGCCAACGCATTCGCGTACGTGCCTGATCTGACCACCTTCGGTATCATCGTGTTTTCTCTGAGAGAAAGAGACAGCTGGAGGCTGCAGCATAACTATTTCAGCTTCAATCCTACTGCTGGGAACCTGGATATTGCAGGTAAATCAAAAGAACCCATATCGTGAGGAAAAACCACAGAAACACTTTTCTTCTTTCGTGATGTGACCTGTAGGAAAAGCTTATGTTTCTGAAATTTGTCAAGCCGATGGTACTTGAGTTCTATGGACGTCCTGCTGCTGCTTAATATATCAGGGGACCTCATCTAGGTCAGAAAAAAGTGGTCGGGATGAAAATTAGTCAAACAAGCCGATGGTAATTGAGTTCTATGGACGTCCCACTGCTACCTAATATATCAGGGGAGCTCATCTTTGTCAGAAAAAAGTGGTCGGGGTGGAAATTAGTAAATCAAGCCGATGGGAATTGAATTCTATGGCCGTCCCGCTGCCTCTTAATATATCATGGGAGCTCTTCTTTGTCAGAAAAAAGTGATTGGGAATACAGAAAGCACGTGCGCCGGTATCTGCCATAAGGTTGGATAAAAGGTGAACACCATCTATTTGCTGAATTGAGTTTTTTACAGGCCACCGTTTCCAATGGAGCGACGGCATCTTCAGCATCACGCTGAACGACCCTGACACCAGCGGTTGCAGGACAGCTTACTTCCACCCCCTCATCAGTATCGAGGTAATTGTAAATTGGGTGAAGATCCTTAAATTCTTTGGGCATATGCGCTCTGACCAGCACCGCGTCATATAGAGATTATTATTATACCTACAATAATTCACGGTCCTCAGTCATGAGGGAACGATAGATGAAATCATCGTTTTAAACAAAAAAGAAACGACTTCACTTTGCCTCCACCTTTCCAAATGCAAACGCTCTAGCTACTGTAAAAAATACTCAAATAACTATAGGTGTGCCTATAATATTTGAAGATTTCCCTCAATTTCTTCAGGATGGTATCATCAGAACCTGACCTGGTGACAATGGGACCAACTGTAAAGTATATTCTTTCAAACTAAAAAAGTATTTTCCAATTCGGTGCAGCCGTCTCCCAATAATCAGTGAACATACATCTGAAAAAAAAATTGCAAAAACAAAGATCCTTCGAAATCTTGAAGTCGGTTGAAAATAGGTGATTTCTATTAAAAAGTATTTTTTTCAAGTTGGTTAGTTGATCATTTTTAAAAGAACCCATGTTGCTTAAGACTGTTAACTAAGTATCTTTAGCTTAAACACCGTAAGTACAAAATTTTCAGAAGATGAGTTAAGTATGAACATAATTTACAGGAATTCTCGGTGAACACATGCGTATTGAGGAACAGGACAGCCAGCAGTGCCAGTGACTATTTCCAGAGATATTCGGTGAGTATTACATACTAGCCTTTTCCCGCGGCTTCGCCCGCGTACTATAAGTACTCAAAAAGGATACGATACCCGTGTCGATTTTCAGACTTTGTGACCACATTTGCCCCTTTTAGGGGTTGATTTTCAAAAAACCTGAAATACGTGTTTACTCATTTATCGTTAGGAATACTCCTGTGAAGTTTCGAATAAAATAGTCTAACAAATCTTGATTCGCCATACAAACTTTGGACCCCCATTTTACCCCCTTAGGGGGTGAATTTTGAAAAATCCTTTCTTAGTGCATCCCTAGACCTTATAAGGAACCTACGTGCCAAATTTGGAATCTCTAGAACCCGCGGTTTGGGCTGTGCGTTGATATGTCAGTCAGTCAGTCAGTCAATCAGTCAATCAAGTCAGTCAGTCAGTCTCTTCTTTTATATATTTAGATGTTCAGTTTTTGATCTCGTCTGAAATGATCATTGGAACTGTTTTTGATCTGGTCTGAAATGATCATACAAACTGTTTTTGATCTGGTCTGAAATGATAATTGGAACTGTTTTTGACCTGGTCTGAAATAATAATTGGAACTGTTTTCGATCTGGTCTGAAATGATAATTCCAACTGTTTTTGATCTGGTCTGACATGATCATTGGAACTGTTATTGATCTGGTCTGAAATGATCATTGTAAATAATAGATCCAAAAGGCAAATTGTTAAGTTTAAATGGATAATATAATGTACAAATCTTTGTCTACCATGACTGACCGATTTCTCTCAGTTTCATAAAGGTTAGCTGGAAGAAATCCCTTAAAGTGATAATTCGCCTTTGTACACACTCACTATATTTTTGTTGGTCATGTACTTGTTTTGTGCAATAAAGTGTTTTACTACTACTATTTACTACAAATTAGTGCTTGTAATCGAATCTTAGCAGAATCGCACTAGGCGAGGTTAACAGCATTCGCGAGTCACAATCGACCGTGCACTCTAAACTGCCGACATAAGGCATTTAGTGGCGTTTTCATGTTTTGTTTTTCAATGTATTTCATCTCAGTATGTCTACAAATAAACTAATTCTAATTCACTGGGAACACGTGTAGCTCTCTGGGTTCGTCACGAGGCATATAATTACTTAAAAGAACTGGACACCTGCTCATATCTTTTTTTTTTCAGTACCTACACTAGAATATTGCTCGCAGGCGCAGCCTGAAATTGGGAGGGGGGTCACTATGAAATGTTGGGGGGGGGTCACTAATGAATAAATTATTTTTTGAAGGAAAAATAATTAGTATGTAATTTAAAAAATCTTATTACAGTTTTAAGCTTTGAATTCAATCTACTATTGATAAAAAATATGACATCAGCCACTTCAAAAAACTTAAGGAACCCAATTCAACAACCGAAAACTGACATCGTTAATTATACCACATTGACACATTCAAGTACATGTAATGATCTCACATATTGGTCTAAGAGCTGGCCACGTCAGATATGACACAATAATGAGAGCAATGAAACATGTCTAGTTAGACTGCTTTACCATCCCTATTGCTAGATCCGGGCATCTGGCAGCTTTTAATGGGTGGAGGTTAGAGTGACAGAAGTTGGAAAAAAGTAAAATAGGTAAAAACTGCCAATGTTATGTCATTTATAGAGGACAGGGCCTATATTTTAACATTAGATTAAAAACAATTGTCTATTATTGCGGCAACGAAAACAGTAGGCGACTAACTAAAAATTGCATTATACATTATTTGGCACTACTTTTCCCCAACAGAAACTTCTGTATATGATAAAATCTAATCAATTACATAATTTCCAACAATATCGCATCAAACCCAAGTTATTTGCATTCTTTGACCTCCACTACTGCCAGCTGTCCGGATCTAGAAATAAGCATAGTATAGCAAACTGACTAGAGGGGATTCGTTGCTCTCATTATTGTGTCATATATGACGTGGCCAGCTCTCCGTCTATATATGGACGTCCTCGTGCCACCGTTTGGCATGTCGCCCTATTCAAGCCTGAATAATTGTTTTCTAGACGAAAGGCTCAGTAACGATATTTTGTTTTTACATTTGACAGCCCTAATTCCAACAAAAAACCATTTTCGTTCCCCGATTATAGTACCAATACGAGTATAGGCAGTCACGTGCCTCAGAGCGCATATTAGCGAGTATATGCGCGCAGAGCCACTTCAGATAAAATATGAAAGCCATAAAGCTCTAAAAATGTCTTATAATCAGGTGGTAGGCAACCGCGGTGAGAACTCCCAATGCACCATGCACGGCTACCACTCAGCCTCCAACGTGATCTTCTTCGGCGACATTGGTCGCAACGCTGTGTCCTGCTGGAAGACCTCGAATGCCCTCAACCCTGGCAACGTTGCTGTGCTGGCGCAGGACAGCACCAGGATGAGCTACCCTTCTGGTAAGATCTCAAACGGTTTAATCTCAACGATTGAAGCTCGCTCTATATTCGCTCATTCTTCTAATAGTGTCGCAGGAACTTATTATAGTAATCGAGCCCATGACACTGAACCTAGTTCGATAAGTCTCCTAGATGAGATATATATAATTAGACGCGTCTTTAATGGGGGGACACGAAAAGCTGATGCTGCAATGCAAAAAAAGTGGTGGTGTATATATTTTTTTTTTTAAATAATTAAAAAATCCGGTTTCTAGTACGATAAGTCTCCTAGATTTCCTTTGTTCCTCGAAGCAGGGGAGGGGTAGGGCTACACGATAATACGGTCCTGCAAGCCACCGTGCGTGGCCTTGTCAGTGGCAGCAGCATCAAAAGATTGTAGATGTATGAAAAAACAAAACGCCTGATCTTTTTATAACAAAAACAAGATGTTATGTAACCTAAACTTAGCGCCTGAACTGCAACAAGATATTACGTTATTAAAATGATTTTAAAACATCAGGCACTTTGTTTTTTTATACATCTACAATCTTTTGATGCTGCTGCCACTGACAAGGCCACGCACGGGGGCTTGCAGCACCGCATTATCGTGTAGCCCTACCCCTCCCCTGCTTCGAGGAACAAAGGAAATCTAGGAGACTTATCGAACTAGGTTCAGTGTCATGGGCTCTCTTACTATTAGAGTAAGAGCGCGCAAAGCTTTGAATGACGGGCTTGACTCAATTTTAGTTATGAGTGAAGTGCGAGCACATATTCAATAAGAGTATTTCATACAGATTCCAGAGAGACGCTACGCCCCACTCCGAACGGAATTACCTCACCCCGCGGCGGCCGATTGGTAGGGAACTAGTAGGCTAATCCGTCAGGTTGGCAGCGCATCGACAAATTTAATTAAACACAAAACCCAATACTTATACAAAACAATAACTTATTATCTATCCTAAAAGCCCACCCCGCGACCCTCCAGATGGAAAGGTGCCCATCACGCTCGCCGCGTTGCCACGTTGAACGGCGATAGACAACCTTTGCATCAGGAAAATAATTAGATTAAATAATTGCCAAAACTTTATGATGGGGAAAGTAGTCCAAAAAGAAGTATAATGTAATTCATAGTTTGTCGCATACTGTTTCTGTTTCCGAAATAATACGCAATGTTTTTTGTTCTAATGTTAAAATACAAGCCCCGTCCTCTATAAAAAAAATACAACATCGGCAGTTTTTACCTATTTCGGTATTACTTTTTTCCAACTGAAAATGTTTGCTCGGATCTAGCAATAAGGATAGTATTGCAATCTTACTAGACGGGTTTCGTTGCTCTCATTATTGTGTCATATCTGACGTGGCCAGCTCTTAGTTCACATGTTTTTGTCACATTAGGTAAATGATTTTCAGACGTGACCGTACAGTCAACGCCAAAAATATGTATACAATTTTGAACCTTATTACAATGGAAGTAAGATGTAAAAGTGTATACATATTTTTAGCGTTGACTGTATATCCGCCAGACGAGTCCTGCGGGCAGATGTGTTTATTTATACTAGGCTTGTAAAAGCAAAGACGAATCCCCGTTTTAGTAATGAGCCTGTGTTTTCAGACCTTCACGTGACGGATGACGAGGTTTGGGTGATGGCGAATACTCTACCCCGCTTCGGCTACTCGCGTCTCGATACCAACCAGTACAACTTCTATATCTACAGGTTTGTAAAGCACCTAACAATTGTGTTCCAATATATGACTATTATAATATAACGCTACGATAGCTATGTTTTGCTGCTAAGAATTCTAGAATGCCGGGTTTTACTTGATGGATTATTTTTTATCAAGAGTAGAATTTCGTTCCTTATATCGGCTTTGATCTCATTTTCAACCGACTTCAAGATTTCGAAGATGAATTCGTCGGGATCTGACATAAAAATGTATGTTCACGGATTATTCGAAGACGGACGGATTTGGAAAATTCTTTTTTGTTTGAAAGAATATACTCCAAAGTTGGTCGCATTGTAACTAGGTCAGGATCTGATGATGGGATCCTGGAGAAATCGAGGGAACTCTTCAACTATTATAGCCACACCTATAGTGATTTGAGTATTTTTTACCTCAGCCCGACCACTTGCTTTTGGAAAGGTGAAGGCTAAGTGGAGTCGGTTCCTTTTTTGTTGTACGAGTAAGTAAAAACGTAGCGTTTGCTTAATAAGTGATCGGACTGATCGGAGTGATTTACTTTATCGGACTGACCAGCGATTGGACCTAGTCTCACCTGATGGAAAGTGAAGACCGAGCCTAAGATGAAGCTCACCGGTTCAGTAATTCACTCACTCTTGCTTTAAAAATACCGAGAACGTAGTTATCAGGGAATACAGAATACGGGAGCGCATTCCATTCCTTGGCAGTCCGCACCAAAAATGACGAAGCGAATCGTTTCGTGCGGACAAAGGGAATGCTAACAACGAACGGGTGCATTCGCTTCCCGCGCCTGGTAGTCCGATGATGAAAAGGGGAAGGGGTTATGTACCTAACTAAAGAATGCTGAAGACAGCGGTTAGAATTCAGCCTCGGCGCACTGCCGAACTGGTCCCATTTTCTTTAGTAAATATATTTCAGTTGAAAACTTATGTTACAGGGGAAATATAAACGACTTGATTTCTGGAACCGTGTGCGATGGACGCACTCCTTTCGCTGGATGAAGATAAGATAAATAAGATAAGATATGTACGACTAAAAAATGTTGTTGACTTTAAAGGTTGTCGTTGTCGCTCACCAATAGGTTCGGTGCAGGATAGGCGTGGCCTGGACAGTATTCTTTATATGAAAACCCATACTGTAACGCACACTTAATGTCATCGGAATGGCGCGGCCTCGGCATGTTTTCGTATGGACTATGAGACGATACCATGCCTGGGCCATTTTATTTACAGTCGTACATTCACCCTTTTTTTTTGGAAATTTTTTGGTGATTTCGACTCAAATCACGAGCTTTTTCGATCTTATTAGGACAAAAAAATTGTCTCGTTTTTTTTCCCCTTGCGTTACCATTTTTCCATACACTTGTTATGGCGGTAACGGAATGGAAGAAAAAGAATACTTATATAAAAATTTTGGGACGCTTTTTGTGTCCGACTGGGATGGAAAGAGCTCGTGATTCTGAGTCGAAATTACCAATAATTTTCCAAAAAAAACCTTAATGTACAAATTTGAATAAAATGGCCCGCCTATCTCTTGTCCACCATATCAGTGTACGACAACCATAAGCTTCAAGATTTAAATGCTGTACAATTATGATTATTACATGTGTTTTTTATTTTCCTATTTTTGTCCGAGTAGATATAATAAATATTGTAAAATACATAGATGTTTAAATACTACCTGTTCCCGCGGCTTCGTCCACGTGCGTTTTGGAGGAAAAACTAACCTTTAATGTTTCTCCGGGGTACTGTTACTGTAAATAATTTCATGAAATTCAGTCCAGGGCCTCGATTCGACATGGCATAACTGACAGTCGCTTGCGAGACAACTATGATAATAACACACTTTTGTGACAGTTAAAATTTGGGGTGGAATCACTCAAGAGTGATATCTTAAACGGCCACCGTTTAAGATATCACACATAGCCATAGACAAAACGCTCTAGCGAGACCTACTGACAGATTGACGGTTAGGACGTGTGGACAGATGGATATCACTCTATCCACTAGCGATACAAGTGTGACATCCACGTCTCACAGTTTGGGATGTCGAACCGGGGCCCAGTAGTTATTGCGTAGTTCGTGAACATGACGGAGAGCTGGCCACGTCAGATATGATACAATAATGAGAGCAACGAAACCCCTCTAGTCAGTTTGCTATACTATGCATATTTCTAATAGATCTGGACATTTGGCAGCTGTAAAATGGTGGAGGTCAAAGAATGCGTACCACTTCAAGAAAACCAGTCCTCTGGCTTTAATGCAATATTATGAGAAATTATATTAATAATTAGATCATTGACACAAGTTTCTGTTTGGGGGAAAGTAGTGCCAAACGACGTATAATATAATCATAGTTTGTCGCCTACTATTTTTGTTTCCGTAATAATACGCAATGTTTTTTTGTTCTAATGTTAAAATATAGGCCCTATCCTTTATAACTGAGACAAATTCGGCAGTTTTACCTACTTTGGTATTATTATAGTCAAATAAAAAAAAAATGCTAGTCTGTGACTCCGACCTCCACCCATTAAAAGCTGCCAAATGCCCGGATCTAACAATAAGGATAATATAGCAATCTTACCAGACAGGTTTTGTTGCTCTCACTATTGTGTCATATCTGACGTGGCCAGCTCTAAGTCCAGTATAATGTATAAGTACAAATAACATTGAAAAATACAACCCTCGTTTGCCATAGTTTAATACTCTGAGCTCCCATAACGATCACAACATATGTTAGGATCCAAATACAAGTGTATATCATCAAGCTTATAAACTTTTTGAGTCCTATAATTATAATTCAACGCTTCACATACCCTACACAAAGCTAAAGCCCTCGTCCCAAGAAACCCGTGTTCTTCGACAGTCTTAAAGCTATTTCGCCAAACATGATAAGATAATATTTTAGTCACATTTCCGCTTACAGAATAAATATATCTAATTAATTGCTGAATAGAGTCGTAGTCATCTATATGTATGAAGGAATTTGGAGGTAACAATTTAATACAGTCCACTAAAGGGGTCCCCATAATGATTGGTATAGCACCTTTAGCGTAAGCATGGTGGAAAACCTTCTCCGATATGTATTGCCGGCATTTGGAATTTTCTATTACCAAATAGAATAGGTATCCGGAGATTATCGGGCAGTCTTTTTCGTAATGTCCCGGGCATCTGTAAAGAATAGGATTATAATTAATATTTGCGTGGGAAGCGAAGCCATTACGAAGCGTTATAATTAGACGTCCAAATTAATCGATCACATTTTCAAATAAAACCGGTAACGCAGGAGAAAATGCACATTTTTCATACAAAACCTGGGGACAACGCGCTCTCCTACGTTACCATCAATGTTACCATACATATATTATTAAAAATATATATTTATGTAAACTTATAACTTTATAAGTTGACTGAAGTTGGCTTGGTTGTCTGTAGGGCTTTCAATCCGAATATTTCGAATAGTAATTTGTATGGAAATTATTCGAAATATTCGTATTATCCGGATAATTGCAAGCCTTAGTTGTCTGGCTTAACCAACATGTAGACAGAAAAAAGGATACGTTCGCCCTTGTATAAATTGTATGTTTTTGTAATTATCTCGTGTACAGACAAAATCTATTAGTTTTTCAAAAAACATATATTTAATAGAGCATGCTGTCGGAAAATAGCACTTTTTAAAAGTTGATTCACCCAACTACGCTGTCTTTTATAACACAGAACTAGCCGATCGAGACAAAGCATGAACTACAAGTTAAATTGAAACAGTACCTATTGGTACAGGTATAGGTGTGTACTTTCAACCTACTTCAAGATTTCGAAGGAGGAGGTTCTCAGTTCGTCGGGATCTTTGTTTTTGCTATATTTGTATGTATATTCGAAGACGGCTGGACCGATTTTTTAATTTATTTATTTTTGTTTGAAAGAGTATACTTCACAGTTGACCCATTATCATCAGGTCAGGATCAGATGATGGGATCCTGGAGAAATCGAGGGAACTCTCCAAATATTATATGCACCTATCTATAGTGATTGAGTATCTTTTACAGAGTCTCGGGCATATCCTTCGGGCTACGTGAAGTCGGTTCTTTTTTTATTATTTAAAAGTTGTCTTTGTGACAGACGGACAGAGTCTCACCACTTTGTTACGGATAAATAAATCCCATCTAAAACATTACATGTCCAAAATGCCAGTCTTGCAACGCAGTTCTCCTACTGCAAAAAGTATTGAGATCTTATGTGACACCAAGCCGGTGTGCTGGAGTTTACTAACAACATGTCATTGTGATCTTTATCTAATATTATTTCTATATTTTTATTATAAATAGAACGACCTGGGAGTCTATTCGACATGGCATAACTGACAGTAGGTAGCGAGACAACTATGAGATCACACTTTTGTGACAGTTGAAATCGGGATGGATTCACGTCAAAATCAACAGGTCTCGCTAGAGGAATTTCTGTATTGGCATGGGCGCCATCTTATTGTTTTGACGTTGACGTCAGTAAATTATGGGAATCCCACGTAATGCAAATATTTACCTCTAGTAGGTAAAGAGAGCCTTGAAGCATTTTATGAAAACTCATTTGAAAGCGACATCTCTGAATGTCTTCTGAAACTAAATACGTGTGTGAGTATGTGTGTAAATCATACGTGTATTTTCGTGCTACAATACCAGGCTAGAACTAGGGTAGTCTACATAGACGGCTTACAAGCAATTTTTTAGATTTGACGATGAAACCTGTGCTTTGGGTAAAAGATATGTGACAAATATTACATATTGAATAAAAATGACTGGTATGAATGATTTTAAAATTTCTTGTAACCAATAAATGTTTTTTGTCACAAGAAATCAAACAATACATTGACTTGTAAACCGACCACGTAGATCCAATATTATGTTGAAAAGGTTTAGTGTAAATAAATTATAATATCAAGAATACAACCTTGATATCTATCTCTCGTGTTTATATCGAGACCCGAACAAGTGAAAGATTACAAAATTATAACGAGTGTATGGTTAAAAAAGTGGTATCTTGAGCGTTGCGGGGGGCACTAGAAGCAAACAAACTGCTGCCGAGAGTATTACAACATTTTTCACCACGCTGCGGCAAAAAAATACAAGCTTAGGTACATAAAACAAAACAAATTATTTCTGCCAAATATTTATGGTTCAAAATCATCGTTCTATCCATTAATTGCTAACGTAAAGTCGCCGCGCAAGCGCTGAGAGGTGCGCGCGTGTGTAAGGGTGACCTTGCGCTGCGAAAAATGACGTCTAATATCGTGAAGTGTGCGACGTGCAATATCGTAATTAATGAGGTGTTAGCCTTCGTGCAAAATAAGTTCAAAGTAATGGATGATGTTAGTCTAGTGAGAATATGTGCGACGGGTTTTTCGGCTGAGGATGTGGATCTGGCAAAGAAATTATTGTATGACTGTCTGAAAGGAAATGAAAAATATATAGCAAGAAGGAAGGACAAGCTGGACCGTGACATTGAGGATATTATTCGTGCCATCAAAAATACGAAAACGGACGACCTGCCCATATTTGTAGCAAAAGACCTACACAAGTTACCTCCGGTCAATTTTGAAAATATAGATGTCACACGGTTGCTGAAGGACATTGTGAACTTGCAGGGTCAGATTCGAGAAATAAAGGATACGTATGCGACTCGAAATGAGCTGGATCAACTAGTAAAAGATGTGCAAAGTTGTAAAGACAAGGAACGTATAGACTCCAGTATGAGTCATCATGAGTCGTACTTAAATGTGAATAGTAAAAGAGGTGCGTATTTATTAGATAGCGGACCTATCGGTATGACTCCTTATGATACGACCGTTAAAAATTCAATTTCAAATATAGATAGCTCCACGTTATCGGCAAATGCCGAGAGCGAGGTCGTTGGCCCGCCCGCGACCGTTGACCCGGTGTGCGCACCTGCTCTGACACCTCAGCCGGCGCTACCTGTCTCGCTCCCACGTAGCAGCAAGCAGTCGTGTGCGCTGCAGGAGCGAACTTTAATCTCCAAACCGGTTATCTATGCGGGCGGTGTGACAAATAAACCAACTATGAATGCGGATGAGTCAACCGTAGATAATAATCACTTGCAATATAGGCCAATTGATACTAAAGAAACAAACTTGAAACGGTCTTATGCCGACTGTATACCGAAAACCGGTGAATGGAAGGATAAGGAGAAGGATGAGGGGTGGATACGAGTTCAGTATAGACGACATCGTAACATGTTTATAGGTAATACTGGAAGTGCAAGGGCATCGTTTAATACGAATTTTAAAGCGTCTAATGTTAAGGTGCCGATGTTTATATCGAATGTGGACAAAACGGTAACGGAAAAAGATATATCTGAGTATATATTTGGAAAAACGCAAGATCTAGTAACTTTAGAAAGAATTAATATGAAGCGTGATAAGGGGTATTACTCCTATAAAATTTACGTTAGCAAAGCAAAATTGGGAGTTTACCTTAATGACAACCTGTGGCCCAGTGGTATAACTTTTAGACGTTTTGTAACGTTTAGAGGGAAAACGGCAGAAAATAATTCGAGTAATTCGAGTGAATTTAATAACATAAGAAAATGATAGAAAAATGCAAAATGATAACTTTTAATTGTAGGTCTGCAAAAAGGTCTATAGATGGTATAAGAGCGTTGTGTAAAAGTGCAGACATTGTGGCGCTACAGGAAACATGGCTTCTTCCTTTTGATCTGCCTTTCCTTAGTACAATTGATAAGGACTTCGGCTGGACGGGTAAATCGGCGGTTGACGTGTCTGTTGGGCTGCTGAAGGGGCGCCCTCACGGTGGCGTGGGTATACTGTGGCGGAAAAGTGCGTTCAGTGCGGTAACCATAGTTGAGTGTGACAGTGACAGAATTACTTTCGTGAAACTATCAATCGGTGACGTTACTTTCATGGTGGGCTGTGTATACATGCCTACGGACTCAAATGAAAATATTCCGATGTTCACAGAGTGTTTAGGTGCGCTTTCTTCGACTATTGCGGATAATAGTGATGTGCAAGCGGTGTTTATACTAGGGGATTTCAACGCTCACCTTAATGAGCCGTTCTATAGTGAAATGATGGAGTTCTGTACTGAGCAAGAATGGATATGTGCGGACATTGATAAGCTGGACGCGAGTTCTGATACATATACATATGTCAGTGATATACATGGGTGTAGAAGATGGCTGGACCATTGCATCGTAACGAAATGTGCGTGGAATACTATACGCAACGTTACGGTTATGTATGATGTGTTTTGGTCCGATCATTTCCCTATGCTTGTTGAATGTAATATTAATGTGTTAGAGCCTGTTATGAATACCTGTGATAATTTTGTAATTAATGGTGTGATATGGGGTGAAAGGCAGATGGATCAAATTGATGAATATAGCAGGATATGTGATAGTAAATTAAAGGATATTGACCTTCCTGACTCGCTTAGGGACTGTTGCGATGGGATATGTAATGACTGTAATCATTATAAAGATATCGATGCCATGTATTTCAAGATTATTAACACATTATCTAATGCAGCGAAGAAGACATCTAAGATTCGTAGGCGTGCCAGGGGTCAATGTCTAGCAGGGTGGAATAAATATGTTGCAGAGGCTCACAGGCAGGCCCGGCTTCAGTTCCAGTTGTGGGAGTTAGCTGGCAAACCACGTCAGGGTAGGGCTTTTGAACTCATGCATCATACTAAGAAGGTATTTAAATCTAGACTTAAGTGGTGTCAGAACAAGCAGGAACAGATCCTAATGGACAAACTGGCTACCTCTCATGGAAATAAAAAGTTCAAGGACTTTTGGAACGGGACTAAGAAAATGAATGTGAAGCCTGGCCTGCCGGTGAGCATTGAGGGTGAGTCGGACTACGGGGAGATTGCTAACTTATTTAAGGAACACTTTGATGTCAAGTCGCTCTTACATGTTAAATCTGCCTTCCAGCATAAAGCAAATGTAGGGGCGGTCGGGGGCAGGCGTACTACCAATTTTACCTCCAAACAAATTAAACTAGTCATTAATAATATGCAGAGGGGTAAGTCGCCTGGCCACGATGGCCTCAGTATAGAGCATTTCAAATATGCGGGGGTGCACCTACCTCGAGTACTGTCTTTGCTGCTTAATTTATGTATTGGACACTCATACCTTCCTGTGGCGCTCATGAGGACGATTGTGGTACCAGTGCTTAAAAATAAAACAGGTGACTTATCTAGTAAGGCTAACTATCGGCCTATCTCGCTCGCCACCACTACAGCCAAGATACTTGATCGTGTGCTTGACAATGTGCTAGATAACTACATAAAGATACATGACGGCCAATTCGGATTTAGACCAGGGCTGTCCACGGATAGTGCAATTCTATGTCTTAAGCACACGGTCAGGTATTATACTGATAGAAAAACACCCGTCTATGCCTGTTTCCTCGATTTGTCCAAGGCGTTTGATCGAGTCAATTATGATCTGCTTTGGCAAAAACTAAGTGAAACAGGTGTACCGACGGAGTGTGTGGGCCTGTTTAGGCACTGGTACAAAAATCAGTTAAACCAGGTAAGGTGGGCAGGTAGGTTGTCCAGCGAGTATAAGCTTGAATGCGGGGTGAGACAGGGTGGTATTACCTCACCTAAGCTGTTCAACTTATACATCAACAAGCTGATAGAGGGGCTTAGTGGCATGCATGCGGGATGCTATGTGGGTAGCACTTGTGTTAACAGCCTAAGTTATGCCGATGACATGGTGCTGCTGAGCCCGGCTGTCAGCGCGCTGGAGGAGCTGCTTGCCCACTGCGAAGCCTACGCCTTGACCCATGGACTGGAGTACAATACGAAAAAGAGTGAGGTGTTAATATTTAAGGCGGGCAAAATCAAGCCATACTATGTACCACCTATTGTGTTGAACTCTAGTCCATTAAAAGTGGTTGATAAGGTCAAATACCTGGGGCACATCCTCACGAGTGACCTAAAGGATGACTTAGACGTCGAAAGGGAGCGCAGGGCGTTGGCGGTCCGGAGTAACATGGTTGCCCGCAGGTTTGCTCGTTGTTCAAGTGATGTAAAAATAACGCTATTTAAATCGTACTGTCAAACCTTGTACACGAGCAGCCTGTGGGTACGGTACACGAAACGGGCCTACAACGCCTTGCGCGTACAGTACAACAATGCCTTTAGAATGCTGATGGGACTGCCTAGCCGGTGCTCTGCATCGGGCATGTTTGTGGCAGCGCGCACGGATAGTTTTCAGGCTATAATTCGGAAAAATATAGTCTCATTACTAAGTCGTGTGCGAAGTAGTCCCAACAGCATTCTAAAGGAAATTGCCGACAGGTTTGAGTGTCCAATCCTAAAATATTGGACTGGGCAGATAAAAAGTGTAGCGCAATTTGAAGTGTAAAAATTATTATGTGTAAATTTTATGATTGTAATTAAGTTAAATTATTAAGACTAACACTAGATTAAGATTTTTGTTTGTTTGTTACTAACACTCTATGGATACATGTTTGTCCGAAATAAAGAAATTTTATTTTTTTATTTATTTAAAGTAATTACTGTTCTCCCGTGTGAAAAAAAAAAACAATTTTACCGACGCTTCAAAAAAATCAAGATAGGCGATGGTGCTGATGTGGTGAAAAAGCATTCATACACAATAAAATAAATTTAATAAGAAAACCTAACTACTAATAGTATAATTATTTAATTTTGCAATGTTTCTGTCTGTTTTAATACCTACTTATAGTGCTGCAGTCTTTGTTACGTCAACGTCTATGGAAAGTTTGAGGCATTTCAAAAACATCAGAAAATAAATTAAATTCGAGAAATAAATGAATATTATAGGACAATCTTACACAAATCGAACTAGGCCCACAGTAAGCTCACTAAGGCTTGTGTTATGGGTACTAGACGACGACGATATATATAATAGATAAATATGGATAAATACTTAAATACATAGAAAACATCCATAACTCAGGAACAAATATCTGTGATAAACACACAAACAACTTCCCTGACCAGGATTCGAACCCGGGCCCTCCTGTTTCGTAGGCAGGGTCACTACCGACTGGGCTAGGAGGCCGTTATTTCTCTCGGTAGCCTGGTAGTCAGTGCCTTAAAGGATTGTTTGACATTTGATACTTCACGCAGATAAACATAGTAGAAAAATGGAGCAACAGTATAGTAATTATCAAAACAAACTCTAGTAGCCTGGCGGCCAGACGCCCGACTTACGCTCTAAGGATCGCGGGTTCAAACTTGGCTCCTACTACTGACTCCTAACTAAACTAAGGTTTTAGACATTTCAAACAATTTTACACATATTCTTCATAGATTCTAATCTAATGTAAGACTCTTATATTACAAAGGTATTCCTAATCCTGAGAGTTGAGGATGTTATGGAAATATAAACATATCAGGTAAATAAATACAGTGCATAGTAGTACTAGTCATAACCCTCATGATTATAACGAATTGCCACTAACAAGACCCAAGTTTTGAATTACTATTTAGGAGGCTCGGGATATGAAAAACCAATGGGTCTTCATTTCAAAAAAGTAGTTGACGTTTACTGCAAGTAAATGTAATTGTGTATCTGACTGACTTACGTGTAAGTTATATTCCAATATTATATCATATTATATTTCTTAGATCATGAATTGATATGGTTACGCATGGCACTTTAAACAATACATACTTGTTTCTTGAAACATCGATTTTTTTAAGGGTGTTCAGTTTTTCAGCTGCTTTCGCCACCGCATCCGTATGTTTATTGGATCCGGTGAGGCGAGAAGCCGCCAGTATGTCTACGCATCTAGTATCCCACATGCACATGTACATGGGGAATGGCTATACAGCCGCATACAGTCAAGGCGTTGTAGGAGATTTATTGCTAGTGGCTTGCTTAATCTGAGGAAATCTACTCTAACATAGCATCCAAATTACACAAAATAATGCAGAGCATAGTGAATGCAAGGTACTGTAGAGATATTCCCAACAGCAGGGCGGAGGAACATCGCACTTTTTGATGTTTATCCATTCGCTCCTCGGCCAGATATCGACATTTCTTTTATGGCATGTTAATTGAACTTTAGGTTAAATAGATAATGCCAATCATATTATATTTTTACAGTTATATATTTTTAATAAATACCTACAATTGAAAAAACCTTAAAAATTATAAATATTAATGTGCTCTAAGTGAAAATGTCTTAAAATCATATCAATTTTATAATTACTTCTAGTAGGTATCTTACCTAGTTTGAATAGTCAGAAATCAACTTCGCGCAAAAGTTTCGTGGGGCAATTACTAGAGGTCGCCTCCATCATTACTATCGGTAGCCTGGTAGTCAGTGCCTTAAAGGATTGTTTGACATTTGATTCTTCACTACTTAAACATTGTAGATACTAGTGCCGGCTATACTGTAAATTTATCAAAAATCTAAAATTACCGGTCGGCTTCCATATAGCGTTGACAGCGTTATAGAGCCCATCACGGAGACATTGAAAACATAAGTCTTAAAGGTCGTAAATGGGCGCTAGTATGTGTGGCGTCAAGTTGAAAATACAAAAAAAAATACGTTTATTTATCGTTACGCTTAAATTTTGACACACGGCGAAGCCCACTTACTTAACCACCCACAAAATCTACATACTTACCAAATTTAAGGCCATTACGGTGGGCGTATAAGGTTTTAAGACCAGTTGAATTCGCAATTTGTTGAGCCTTAATTTATTTTTGAGCTTACTGCTCGAAATTTTTACAGAAGCTATAAGACCCGTTTAGTAAGAAAATACCAAATTTAAGACCATACCGGTGGGCGCATAAGGATTTAAGACCATTTTAAGAAATAGGTGGCTTCATAACATCAACTGTAAAACACTCCTCCGTCTACAGCTCAGCCAGCCTCATAGGGAAATTCACTAAAATCTTACAGGACCCCCACCCCCAAACCATGGAACTGTGGGCTTAGAGGAGGCCAAAAAAGCTTGGTGAAGTGGTTGGCGGGTCAGGATGTTTTTACCCATCCAAATTGCCATTGGGGCTGGGACGACGTATTGTGCCAAATTTCTTATGAGTCACTCACTCGGGTAAGCCGGTAGCCAGTGCTGCGGCTTACCCGTCACCAAACAAGAGGTTTGGTGACGGGTGGACAGCTTTTCACTGTCAGTAATAATGACATTATTTCCCTACTCATCTTGCTCATCCTTCATTCATATACATAGAAAAGGATGGGTACAGAAATATTGACATTATTACTGGATAGAAATAAGTCAAATAATAATAACAATAAATAATTAAAACACTTTAAAAAAAAGAAAGAGAAAATATATATAAATGTACAAAAATGTATAACATAAAAAAGTTAAAAACTAAAATAAAAACGTCTTCTAACGCTTTTCCACAAAATATGCACTTTCATTAGAATACACACAAATCATATGTAAGTTAACCAGTGATCGCACCGGGGAGTTCGGTTTAACTGGTCCCTATGCACAACATTACATTGCATTGCGCTTGGTGTTACCGAGCGCCTTTGTTCTTAACTCGTCCACCAGTTTTTGCATTATACCCTCTCCCATTTAGCTTTAAGATAAATATTGTTTTCTCAGTAAGTGCCAAGTCTCAGTTTATGTAAATCTTTTTGAGAATTAAATGTCTTAAACCGTATAGTGTCTGGACCGGCACCTGATTGATTGAAATCTGATTCCGGCTTTGAGTCCGTGTTTGTGCTCCACACAGGTGTTCTTGCGGTACCTAAGTAAATGCCACATGCGTGCCTGTGGGACGCTACATGCGTAGACACACTGGCGGCTTCTCACTTCACCGGAACCAATAAACAAGCAGGTGCGGTGGTCAAAGAAGCTGAAAAACTGAAGACCCATAAAACATTTTTATACCTTTCGTAGTCGAGACCCTTGGCGCGTGGGGACCCAGTGCTCAGTAACTTTTTAAAGAACACAAAAAGAGGCTCGTCGACTCAATTGGTGACCAAAGAGCTGGCAGCTTCCTCGCTCAACTCATAAGTTTCGCGATACAGCGGAGAAATGCTGCCACCATCCTCGTTTGTTAGTTTCTAACATGTCGATACATATACTATATATCGGAACCTCGACAAAACAAATACCCATGGTAAATACCCCGTTTTAAATAGTTATTGTAACTTACATCAAAAAATTGCGTTCTACGACGTTTTAAAAAAAAATGTTTTATTTAGAACGTCTTATATTTAGGATTTTTTTTTTTTCAAAAATAAAAAAATATAAGGATGAACATTTAAAGCAATTTTTTTGAAACATACAGTGTGTAAATTTTATACGGGCGTATATTGTACTGGCGATTAGTATTGGACCTAGGGACATTTATTTATTATTTATTTCTTTATGAAAATAAGGATTTTTTTTTCATACATAATAATTCAGCCGGCAATGTATTGCATCCATGACAATTAAATTACCGATGCGTCATGTCAGTTATGTCAGTTTTAAATCATTTGTATAGCGTACATTGGTGCCCGGTAGGACTTTAAAAAATCGTTACGCATAATTAATAACACTATTTAACAAAATGATTATACTATATGAGTCCTATTGCTGGATACTATAGGTGGATAAAGTATACGCCCGTATAAAATTTACAGGCTGTATACCTGTTATACACTTTATAACGGCATGTTAAACTATAAGACACTTACTCGTAAACATGGATATCCAGTTATGCGTGTGCCAATTAAGTAAATTTTTGAAACTATTTATAGTATTTTTTTTCAAAACTGTCCCGCAAGGTTAACTTTTACGGTTTAAAATAAGGCGGTGAAGTTCCTAGTTTATGGTCAAAAAATTTGGAGTCAGTGGAGCTCAAAAATAAATCAAATGCAAAAATTTGCGATTAGATTCGAATCTTAAAATTGTATGCTCCCACCGGAATTTGGTATGTAGGTTATTTGAATTAGACTTTACCGTGAGTACAAATTTGGAGCGGTAAACCCACTGATTAATTAACGTCATTTTCTTGTATTTTCAACTTGACGCCATATGATATGATAGGATATTTATTCAAGAACAATTTACATCGTGTTATACATACTAGCGCCCATTTAAGACCTAGTAAGACTTATTTTTTCATGATCTCGAAGATAGGCTTTATATCGCTATATGGAAGCCAACCGATAAGATTTTTGATAAATTTACAGTGGGGCGAGCTCCAGTACTACAAGGTGTAATCTGGGTTCGTATCACTGATTTATTTGAAGTGGATCTTTTTCTTAAACCAACTAACCTAACCAAGAATGTGCATTTCTGTCATTGAATTTGACAACTAGTATCCGATACGTTTGCCTAAGTGAGAAAGAGAACTTGCCATGCGTTAAGGGACAACATGATTCGTAACGTCAAAGAGGGACCTCTGTATAGTACTATTGTTTACTCGGTGCCCTAGCCACAGTTGAAAATTATTACCGAGTAAAAGAGTCGTTCATAGGCGACTAGTATAAAACCGGCCAAGTGCGTGTCGGACCATGCATAATAGAGAGTTCCGTACCTTCAATGGAATAAGAACCAAACTAATATCAGAAGGTCGTATCTGATGCCTATGGAAGAAGTTTTTTGGAGATAACTCAAAAATGGCTGAACTGATACTGTTCAAAACAATTTTCGTAGAAAGTATGTAATAGAAAAATAAGATAATCTTCTCAATTTTTTCAAATCAAATTTTTGTTACAGGGGGGGGGGGGGTTTACTAATTTTTTCTGACTTTCGAGGCGATTATTTCTAAAAAAATATTCACTAAATCACAAAATGTTCAAAAAAACCTCAATGTTATTTTTAAAGACCTATCGATTGATGTGCAACATGTTGATATTAGGGGAAAAATTGTTTTTTGTAATTTAGTTACAATTTAACTATAGGTTTAAGATCATTTATTCTCTAAGATTATACAATTCACTTACACGAGATAAAAACAAACACAGTTTATAAAAGTCGTTAGTTTTGAGCGCACAAAGCAACTTAATTAACTACATATAAATACTTACTTAAGTCATATCGCCAGCCAACGAACGCAGTAGCAATGTACAGTGACCAAAAGTATGACAACACTAAGAATCAGTGAAAAAAGCAGCAATGATCATCAAATTCTATGTTTTTAATTTTAGTTGGTATTTCCACCCCTTTCATTACGTGACATTCACGGTGTGTAAAAAGGAGACGGATATATTTCGTCTGATCTGTCATCAACTGTAACAGATAATCTGATTGAGGCAATTGACATATGCCATAAAAACGAATTTAAATTCAATGTAGAACGTTGCAGGAGTTCTATCTCACTCGCGCTTAAGACGAGAGAGTGAAATGCACTAGAAACAAATTCAATGTAAAAGAAATGTGAATTGAAATGTTCGTCACGAACACGGTGTCTCATCACAAAGGGTTGCCACATGTACGTATTTTGAATTTACCGCGCTTTTCTACTGAAAAAATGGTTTGTCAGACTATAGTAGTTTATGTAACTGTTACGTAATAAGGATCCTTAAAACATGAATGTGGTTTTATGAAATGAGCCGCAGGCGAATTTCATAATAAGATCACACGAGTGTTTTAAGGCCTAATTACGTACACTGCTTTATCTACACTCATATTATATATATTAAATTAAGTGTTCGGAAACTATAGAATGACCGCCATTGTACCGTCATGGCCAACTCGATTGTGCCCGCGCTCGCGCGGGACCAATCGAGTTGGCCATGGCGGTAACATTATGTTATCAAATTCGATGTTCCAAATTTGAAACTCATTGCTTAACAATATTTGAGCATGCATAGTTAAAATTACGTTACTGCCGCAGATAAGAAACTTATCATAGTTAAATCGTTTGTTGTAATGCTTGTCATTGTCTACGGTTTTTGAACGCATTTTAGAGTACTTACAGTATGAGTGTAGATAAACTAAATAGCGGCATGCAAAATACACCTTATGTCTAAATTTTATTTTATTCGTCTTATAGTTTCCGAGTAAAATGGCTGTGACATACGGACATACGGACTGACGGACTGACGGACAGACAGACGGACATGACGAAACTATTAGGGTACCGTTTATGCCATTTTGGCTACGGAACACTTAAAAGTACTAAAAACGGTCCGATAGAGAGCATAATAGTAGGGGGCGGTGTCTCACTCGCACTCGTCACTCCCTTAGATAAGCTTCTCTGTCGGCCTCACTTTGTGACCGAAGAATGAGATCCACTTCATATACATCCATGGTTCGATACCTACGTATACCTACTTAAAAAAACACCTTTTACTCTCTGCCATGGGATTCCCAATGTCCTGTCAACATATCTAAAATGGTGGCCATAGACAAAACGCTCTAGCGAGACCTACTGACAGCTTGACAGTTAGGTGTATTACTCTATCTATCACCTAGCGAGACAAGTGTGAGAGCCACGTCTCGCAGTTTGGCATCCGATTCGAGATGCCTCGAGAGGCCTCGTACGGCTAAATATACGTATAGGACAAGCCCGCCTATCAATGTGTACATAGTATACCGTGTCTATAACACGAGCAAAAAATTAAATCGTATAGATTCTACTCCTCAAACTAGACAACGTTTGTTCAGCGACATTAAAAATTAACTTGTGGTTTGATTTTTAGTAGACTTTAAAGTTTATTCGAATACGCAATGTATTACGAAATGAATTATGTATGTAGGATGACAAGAATGACAAGTAATGTCAATTGGACGGATTTTAACGTACATTGGTAATATCTATTTAGTTTGTATGAAAAAGAGACAAACTAAAGACTCCATATTTTTTTTAAGTTGTTGAACAAAAGTTTTATAGTTTGAGGAGTAGAATCTACGTTTTAATTGTTTGCTCGGGTTACAGGCCACATACTGTATAATATAATGTAATATGATTAGATTATTTATCTGTCCTGTGCGATTGCCATGTACTTCTAATCTAAACGCTCAATTAAACACCTCTGCTTCTGACTCTTGACTTTAGCACATTTCCCAAATACATCCACGTTCATAAACCTCTGCAACTGCATCACAAACTGCATCCGAAACGGTATGCATCTAGACATGATAATTGCAACCAAAACGTCATTTCTCTTCCGTTCCCAATATGGGACTAGTGTCTTAAGCTCTTTGTCGCTTATGCCATTTAGTTTTGGGTACTGGAGAGGGATCGTTCGACCGTACGGAATTGGAATGTCGGAGTCGGATCTGAAATTAAATAATAATAAATAAATATTATGGGACAATCTTACACAAATCAACCTACTCCCACGGTAAGCTCAATAAGGCTTGTGTTGTGGGTACTAGGCGACGATATATATAATAGATATATACATATAAATACGTAAATACATAGAAACATCCATATCTCAGGTACAAATATCCATGATAAACACACAAATAAATGCCCTGACCAGGATTCGAACCCGGGACCTCCTGCTTCGTAAGCAGGGTCACTACCGACTAGACTAGGCTAGGAGGCCGTTAAAAATCTAGTAATACTAACGTAGGTATTATTATCAATTAAGATTTTAAAAAATGGTATTTTGGGTATTTGGGTTAGATAAGGTCGTGCCCAATCTGTATTAAATACAGTAAAAAATGATTAAACAACATTGGTGGATTCGGATTGTGACAGCTAGACTCTTGCCACGGTGCTGCCATCTAGTAAAAAACTCGATCGCGGAAACCCTCATTCGAGACATTCAGACATTTTCGCTAAAATAAATAACAACTAGTTCCCGCCCATAGACTATATAATTAACCCAAGACCCCGCATAGCCGGGTGACCCCCGCTGCCAAGCTTGAAGTAATTTCACTCTATAGTGAGACACTAATTATTGGAAGTGACAGTAAACTTAGTACATCTCCATGGTAACCATTAATGTCTGATTCTCTCGTACGCCCCACGGAACAATGGCGCATTCCCTGTCTAGCATTGCGTGTTCCCTCCCGCACCCCTTCTTTTTGGCAGCTTAGGTTTCAAAGAAATAACGCGCTAAGTGGAGTATAGAGATATCTTGTATATATTCCCACCAAACAGATTTAGCTTTTCCAAGGCCCATTGTTGGAAATGTCATTGTGACAGGTACCTTTCCCATTCTAAACTTTAAGAACATACCTGTATGACATAGACCAATTGAAGACATTTGCTAGCTGGTGTAGACTGGGCACATTATCTCGTCTAGCGAGAGAGAATTTATTTAACGGCGACTCCTCACTCCAAAATATCCAACGCTGATGCGGTTTACGGACTGTAAAATTTGGTAGCAGGCCTGTAACAAAGTACTTTTTATCTTTAGTTCTTTACATATAATAAAGGAGAGGAGGGTCGAAAATCTGTACTGAAGATATGAGCAAAAAAAATTAGTAGCTGTAAGAATCAATAACAGAACACATTTCGTTAGTTTTTAGAATTTTTGTGTGTTTGTCTGTTTAGATGCACAGAGTTGGCGTAAAAACGCCTGGTTGGATTTCGATAAAAACTTCACTAGCCGGTTGACGGAAGACCGTCGACCAGGCATTAGGCTTTTTTTTAATACCACGACGGTGGCAAACAAGCATACGGCCCACCTGATGGTAAGCAGCTACCGTAACCTATGGACGCCTGCAACTCCAAAGGAGTCACATGCGCGTTGCCGACCCTTTACAAAAAGGAGGATTCACTGTGTTGATGGCTAAAGGAACATAAAGGTCCCTCATCGTCAACACACTGGGTCCTCTTGCTATAAATAATATTGACTTTTTGGTTTTAAGGGGGTGAAAGGGGATTTGAACTTTGTATGCGAAATGCCTTTAATGCATACTTTACTAAGGCTTGAAGATAATACTTTAAGGAGCCCCCCGCTTAAAAAAATACATACTGTACTTTCGCTATTTATACCAAAAATGGTCAAGTTGAATGTTTAATACGGGAGCAAAAAGAGTATTGGTAGAGTATACCACTGTGATAAGCAGTAAAACAGCTCGGTAGCGGTTTGCTTAATGTCACTTTAACATTAAGTTATGTTCGATCTGTCCCTTCTGCTGCAGAAGCTCTTTTCTCTGGGACGCTTTTGGTTTTCGACTCTATAAAAAGATAAGTGGAGTTCAACTTTCGGCCTATGCAGACCTTACCACTTAGGCTGCCTTTCTATTTATGCAGAGTGGGGACATGCGGATATCAACCAATAGCAAGGCATTGGTCACGGTCACGGTTTCTTAGTTAAAGTTAAAGCTGTTAAAGGACAATGCTATTGGTTAATTCTCACTCGTCGCCTCTCATCTCCGTCTCAGTGGAAAGGCTGCCTTATTATCGGGCTTTCGGAGTTCCTTCTCGCTTCTAAGACTTAATAATTAATTTGTGGTCGATCTCTGACCACAATAATTCGGGTTGATTCCTTGTAGCAATTATTTAAATACTAGCGACCCGCCCCGGCTTCGCACGGGATAAAAAATTGTTATTATGGGCTATCCCTAAGAGATAGACATATACAAAAGCCGACTCTTATGTAGAACTTTTTAAGGTGTACAATACTGTAGTACATTATTTTGATCTATCTCGTAGGGTTCAGCCAGCGTTTGCAATGTAAGAGCAAAAAATGTTTATTTGCGACATCACATTCCAAACCTCTAAAATTATCAGTGTTTCCCTACTTTAATATGCATGTATATAAACCTTCCTCTTGAATCACTCTATTTATTAAAAAACAACGGGGTGCACTCCGGGAGTGCCGGCAGAAGTGAAAACTTTGGAATGGTTAGGAAATAAATTTGCACGAATTGCTTTAATTATCAGTATAAAAGTACTATAATTTATGTGGTAAAATACAATATTCATTTATTGCGCTATCGTACACAAACATGACAATTTATATTGCATTAAAAATTTAACACTCCAGAACTATTACAATTATTTATTCAGCCATTTTACTCGGAAACTGCTAAACGTCTCTTAATAAAATTTGAACATTAGTTGTAGTTTGTATGCCATACTTAGTATTGTAATAAAATTGCTGAAAAAATATTTAAGTCCATGTACTTATGCATGTAACTAATTGCCAAAAACATTTTTTTACCAAATATCAACATGTTGCACATCAATCGATAGGTCTTCAGAAATAACATTGAGCTTTTTTAAATTATATTTTATAATGAAGTAAATATTTTCAGAAATAATCATTCCGTCTCAAAACATTGTATAGGGTGGGCTGTAACTTTTGAACCAGAGTTCCAAAAATATGAAAAAAAAAAAACAACGGGGTGCACTCCGGGAGTGCCGGCAGAAGTGAAAAGTTTGATATTTTGGAATGGTTAGGAAATAAATTTGCACGAATTGCTTTAATTATCAGTATAAAAGTACTATAATTTATGTGGTAAAATACAATATTCATTTATTGCGCTATCGTACACAAACATGACAATTTATAATAATTAATTAAAAATTTAACACTTCAGAACTACTACAATTATTTATTCAGCCATTTTACTCGGAAACTGCTAAACGTATCTTAATAAAATTTGAACATTAGTTGTAGTTTGTATGCCATACTTAGTATTGTATTAAAATTGCTGAAAAAATATTTAAGTCCATGTACTTATGCATGTAACTAATGGCTTATAATTTTCCGGGTATCTAAACCATGAATCGGAAACTTTTTTAAGGCATATAATAATATAAATTGGCCGTGAAATAATATTTTAGCGACAATATTTTTTTTATAAGCGTCAAACATGTGGCATCATATTATTGAAAAAACCGGCCAAGAGCGTGTCGGGCCACGCTCAGTGTAGGGTTCCGTAGTTTTCCGTCCGTCACAGTAAGTGTCCCCACTTAAGAGTTAAAATAAACCGCCATGTAAGATATGATATGAGAATTCCACGTACAGCGACATCTATCGGCAAATTAAGTAAACTATTGCGCGCGAGCTTAAAGTATGGAAGATGATTTTTATGGGATAATTATTTATTGCGTGAAACGATTTTCACCGTTTTTACTTTATTTGAAAGCACGTCATTTCATTGTGATTTTGTAGAAATTACAGGTACAATAAACTCCTGCTTATACGGTTAAATTACAAACTTAGTTCAGAAATTATTTTGTATTTTTTTTCCAAAAACTATTCAACCTTTCAAGTTCAAAATAATTTTCCTAGAAAGTTTTTATAAAGTTCTACTTTGAGATTTTTTTCATATTTTTAAAACTTATGGTTCAAAAGTTAGAGGGGGGGGGACACATTTTTTTTTAATTCTGGAGCGATTATTTCCGAAAATATTTACATTATCGAAAAATGATTTTAGTAAACCCCTATTCATTTTTAAATACCTATCTAACAATATATCACACGTCAGGGTTGAAATGAAAAAAAAATTCACTCCCCACTTTACGTATAGGGGAGGTACCCTAATAAAACATTTTTTTCCATTTTTTATTTTACCACTTTGTCGGCGTGATTGATATACATATTAGTACCAAAATTCAGCTTTCTAGTGCTAACGGTCACTGAGATTATCCGCGGACGGACGGACGGACGGGCAGACATGGCGAAACTATAAGGGTTCCTAGTTGACTACGGAACCCTAAAAACGGCAGCAATATATAGCTGACCAAAAAATTTACCGGGAACTTGAAATAATAGGTTGGCAACAAAAATATTAACTTGGCATCTATTATTCAAAGCAGGCTTGGTTTAAGTATTTGTTGCCAGCTATTTATTTCTACCTAATTAACCATGTTTTGTGTATCAATTGCTGGTATCATTTTAAGTACTGGAGCACTAAAATTTCAGGAAACTGGAATATTTTTAAGGTTCCGTACCAAAATGGTTTAAAAGGAAGCACGTGCACGATCAATCTAGCATTTGCTTTGAAATTGCTAGATCGATTGAGCTGAAATTTTTTAGGTTGTATGTCCCCTGGTGCTTTAAGGGGGTAGTTAAGAAAATCAAATAAAATGTATTGCAAACCATAGGATCATTGTTAGTTACCATCAGGCGGGCCGTATGTTTGTTTGCCACCGTCGTAGTATATAAAAAATTGTATGCGCGACCGATATGCATGTTGGTTAGGTAACCCGGTTGGCGGACACATGTCCGCTTACTGCACCCTGTAGTGAATTTTGTTTTTCACTTCGTGTTTCACATTATTTAAAAAACTAACCCTTTACTGCATACCAAGCCATTTCTGGCCGTTATAGCTTTCAACTTTATTGGTAGTGTGTAAATTAAAGGGCTTGTTTTGAGAATGTACATTTTTATTTTTTGTCATAAATATCTTGTGGTGAAGTTAAGAATCGGACTCAAGAAAAAATATATGTCACAGCCATTTTACTCGGAAACTATACACTTATCATACTAAAATTTAAACAAAGTGTATTTTGTATGCCACTATTTAGTGATGTAGTTAAATTGCAGAAGAAAATATTTTGGGGGGTGGGGCGCTCCATATACACGGTGCCCGTGAGCATTGCGAGAGATTTTAACCACGCATTTCTGAGGTCAAAAGAATGAAAAACATTATATGACTTTTGTTGTAAAACGCCAAAAAAAATTTTTTTTTTTTTTTTTCACTTTTTTTGAATGCTGTTCTACATAAAAAGTAAATGTCATTAGAAAAAAGTAACGGAAAAAGTAAATTGCTACATTTTTTCTCGTAAAAACTAGTCCATGCAAAGTGTTTCTTAGGTCTTTGATATCAGTCAATAAGAGATGTCTAGACTATGCTCCATACCGGTGAGATCGCCATCAAAAAATCATTTTACACTGAGAAACAATTCAAAATGCAATTTTTTGTAAGTAGTATTTACTCTGAAACTATGGCGAATTTCGAAAAAGTTTAAAGGACATTTTGTTCTCTAAATATGATAATGAATACACTGTTAAAGTCTCTCGCAATGCTCACGGGCACCGTGTATGTAACTCACGGAGTATTTATTTATCTAGTCCGTGATGTAACTAAATAAAAAAAAGTTATTACTGAATATCAACATGTTTCTCATCAATCAATGGTTCTTTTAAAATAACATCGAGGTATATTTGAATATTTTGTGATTAAGTGAATATTTTCAGAAATAATCGCTGCGAAAGTCAGAAAAATTGTCTTGAACCGTAAGTTCAAAAAATATGAAAAAAATTGAGAAGATGCGCCTTATTACATACTTTCTACGAAAATTGTTTTGGACATTATCAATTCAGCCATTTTTGAGTTATATCCAAAAAAGTTCTTCCATAAGCATCAGATGCGACCTTTTGGTATTAGTTTGGTTCTTATTCCATTGAAGGTACGGAACCCTCCATTATGCGTCGTCCGACACGCACTCGATCGGTTTTTAAAAAAACATCTTACTTTATTTTATGAAAACGGGTAGCAACGTAAACTTGATTTTTGCGCGTAATCCGCGGGTAGCCATCAAACCATCGGCTAATTAACGATCCATTTCGCCTATGTATCTATTTTTTCAGCCGTATGAGGGAAAACTACGACAATCGCACGATTTTTTGAATCTAAAAAAAGGAAGTATAGGTAGGTATTTAGGTAATACCTATACAAAACGCACCTTTCATATTTTCTATTAACTAGGTAGGTAGGTATTTTGGTAATACTATACAAAAGGCACTTTTCATTTTTTCTAAATCATATGTGGCATATGAATTTTGGTTCTAGATATCTGACTATAGATACTAACCTAATTATAGGTACCTACCTGCCAATAGTCATAGACCTTACTAACTTTTTAAGAATCCATTTTATCTTATAATTACAGCTCGTGTAAAGTTGCCGGTTGTACTAATATTGGATTTGTAATTCACTTTAATTGCTTCCTAAATATTTTAAAAGTACCTTATTTTTAATTTAAAAGGTAATCGTTTTCGATTAAAAAAAGGCTTCTTAAAATGCTTCCCAGTTATAAATTCAGTTTTCAATATAATTATTTGATACCTACCTATAGTTAAACAATGGCTATTAAGACATTAAAAAACAGCCCATATTGAAATAATGTACGGCCCCAAATTAGTCGCCAACCTATTAATTTTGGTACCGATTTTTAATTTTTATAGCTACCCAAATTCAATTAATTAGCAGCCTGGTTAAATACATGCCGTAACTAATTGCCAAAAACATTTTTTTTACCAAAAATCAACATGTTGCACATCAATCGATAGGTCTTCAGAAATAACATTAAGCTTTTTTAAATATATTTTATAATGAAGTAAACATTATCAGAAATAATCATTCCGTCTAAAACATTGTATAGAGGGGGCTGTAACTTATGAATTAAATCATGCTCGAGTTATCTCCTAAAACCCTCTTCCAAAGGCAGATACAACCTTTTGATTATTTTTCCTTAATCTGTTGAAGGTACGGAACCCGCCATTACGCGTGGTCCGACACGCACTTGGCCGCAATCGACGTCAACCACCCACGGCCTTACTGTTCAATTAGCACGTACTACGTATCATTTCGCGATGCGATCAAATCCACTGCCAAACTCAGTCGATTTTACGCGTCGCGAACCGATCGTTTGCTCCAAATTACAACGTTACGCCAAAATAAATAAGAACCGAGATTTCCTACTTTCTTGAGATCTAACTAATAGCGTGCTATCCTTTGATTAAAGTAAAAAGAGGAAGATACCTGACGTTCATAGTACTACAGTCATTTTACGGGCGGCTAGTATGGGGAATTGGAAATAATTAATAATAGCTAATATTTTAAGTGTAACGGATATATCATGATACAAGTATTATTTACGCAATGAAATCCTACAAAATATCGTTATTCGCTAACCGTCACAAATATTTACACATATATTACAAGCGTTTTACTTGTAGGATTTTAATGAATATATCGTTTCTAAGTCATTTAAAATGAGTAAGAACAAACTATCAATTATTACTATTTGTTTCTAACGAATTAGGATATATATCGCCCGCGCCGTACATTTTGTTATTTATGTGATTTTACATGGACACGGTTTCTTGTTTTTTGCTTTACACAGAAAGAAGACTTAAATATCGTCATATTTACAAATAAAATAATTGATATTATTGTAAATAAAATTATACAAATTTTTTTTTTACCTTTTTAACTACTTCCGGGTGAAAAGTTGGTAGAATTTTTGCATATATTATCTATAAATATTCCATAAGAATGAATAATAAAAAAATCGGGCTATTATAAATTAATGTTTGACGCAACCGTATCTTTACTGTACTATAGCCTCAGAGAAATAAACCAATGGAGTGGTAATTGTCAGGCGTCCCCCTCTGCCAAAAGTACAAGACCACTGGTCGTAGCGGCTATATAAAACTAGTTGTCGCGCGTCAAACGCCATTCAATGAATGTCAGTCAACCCGGAACGATCTGAGGTAAAAATGCCGAATTGCTGCGTGTTTCCATGTAAGAAAAGATCTGAATTAGGTATCTAGTTTACATAAGGATAACGTTTCTTTTCATCTGTAAGTATAATTACGTCTAAATATCATCAAATAGTGCACGAAATTAGAAAAAAACTAAAAAATATTGTCAATCAAAAAGTGTTGCCACTTAATGGTACTACATCTGCTTTATGGTAATTTTTAAACTTGACTCTTCATAGTACATTGTACCATCGGGTTCATAATTGGGTATGCAATTATGAATACGATTACATCGAGGGAGGTAAGTGAAATATTGCAAACAAGAGTAATCGACTCCAGTGCGGCAGAAATACGTCCGCCATTATGTCATTCATTGTCATTGTTATAACAGGTTAGGCAATACACTTAAAAGATACTCTGTAGGTTAGGCAGAGACCCATTCGACATATAGCCATAATTGTAAAGCATTGCTCTGTTAAAAAAGTAGTGTGTCTGTGTGTGTGTGTGTGTTGTTATTAAATTGTTTTTTAAACATATTTTAATCGACTTTTAAATTGTTCAAATTACATATTATTTTTAATCATTAACAAAAATGAAAAGATTAACGTCAGTACTTCAAAGGTAAAACTCATTCACACGCATAGCTTTTTAAATTATATATGTCGTCGAGGACCGCCGAGGGCATGGCTGTAAGGTGGTTTGGAACTCAAAAAACTGACACTATCAGGATAAACTAGCTAGCCTATAGCACATAACGCACGGACGCACGGTAATGAAATAAAACATAAACACTGGTTTAACAACTGTATTGAAATCAAATCTTTTTAAAACTGTATTATGGGAAGGGCAATAAACTACTACTGGTTCAGAAAGGAGACTCCAGAGAGTCCCCAACTGAGAAGAACCAGCGTAAGAAACTCAGCGTATGTGTGCTTGTAGTACGGCATAATAGCTGAAATTTGTCTATGGTCTCAAAAATACAGCTACCACAATATAAACAAATTTCCGTTTTAATAGACAAATTTCAGCTAGTGTGCTGAATTCCGCACTGAATTCCGCTCTAATGTGTGGCGCCCCTTAAGTGAAATATACTTGTAGATGCTTGAAATAACGATATTCCTGTTTAGAAATTAATTCGTTCCTTTATTTTCACCATACATTTTATGTAGCATTTTAATATTGTATGGATTATACTTTATTTATTACAAGGTACGGTATACACACTTATGCCCTTAAATAGGCACTTTTAATTTCTGACTCTGGTATCACTGTACCTAACAAGTAAGTTTTAGTGATGGGACAGCACAAAAATAAATGTCGATATTAACATTAGCAGTATGTTATACTTTTTATTTATAATAGAAAATGAAGAAAATATAATAGAAATAGAAACACAAGTTGGAAACAGATGCCCATTACAATCAAAATATCAACTGCGAAGGACTCTTGAACATCACGATGTCGCTAGTGACTGATTCATCATTGTTCATTACAGTGAAAAATTCACTGAGGTGGATAGAGGAACGTCTAGTGTAATTGGAAGCACATTGGAACGGTAATCTAAACACGTGGGTTCGATGTTCCAGAGTTCTTTGCAGTTCAATGTTTCATTGTAATAGTTATTTGTTTCCAATTTGTAGTATTTTCCACTAAATTTAAAAGCAAATACACATCAAAATATTTAATTGATACTATAAAAGTTATTCTAAATTAGCTTGCAAGATTTGTCCTGAACAAATAGACAAACTAACTTACGTGGAATACTAACATTGTAAGTAATATGCTGGTAGAAAAACTTGATATTTAATCACAACTTAACATTATAATTTTATCAATAGGTAAACCTTTTACTTGGTAAAGAAACAAAAATATATAACTAACCTACGATCAATGTTTCTCTGCGTCCGTAGGAAACACCTTAGACAACCCTACACGTAATCCCTGGGTGGTGCTAAAAGAGTTACAAACTTGGCAGCTCTACTGTCCTACCTGGACCTCGCAGCACTCACTGGATTTTCTTCATCATCTGCTTTCCCACTACCCTAGGGTAGAAATGCCTATCTATATCGTTACATGTAGGCATACGATAAATAAATCTACGATAAAATGTGACATTTTCAAGTCAAAGGTACATCATTATCGGTTGGCGTTACCATAAAAAAATCATTTAGAAATTAACTCTATTAACAACCGATAATGATGTACATTTGCCTTGGAAACGTCACAAATATCGATACTTAAGTATATTATTATCGACGCGTTCCTCGCACTGTGTACGTTTACTTAAAGATGACATTATCTCGTTCTCGGACATGTTGTCTGTGTCTGTGTTTATACTTGTGTGAGTATATTTTATGCTAGTGTTTGATAATTTTATCGTGTGCGTGTGTAGCGACGTCAATGGAAAATGCATTAGTGTTAACAGTATTTGTGTGCGTTTCCTCGTCCCCCGCGCCGAAATTGGCAGACTTTTTCTGATAGAAATTAGTGCGCGTCTCGCATCCGGTTGGTTTAATTATCAAAGACTATAGCTGACAAAACTGAAATGTGTTCCGGCACCCACACACTTGTAAATGCTTACACTGTTATAAATGCTATAATGTACACGTGCATCAGGGGTAAAAGAGATACACCAATATACTTAACACGGGCGTGTAAGCGAGACTTCCATATTTTGCGCATTGCACAAAGTGTGACAGAGCCCAACTAATATAATTTACAGTAGTGTAGGCAAGATCGTCATATTTCTAACAATGACGTATAGAAGTAAAAACAGAGTCATTTGGGTTTGAAAAAATTAAAATAATAAATTTATATTAATCCATAATTATTTTACATGTTTTTTTAAAGTGGGGCATTCCACTCATACAATAGTATGTTATTCAATCAAATACAATCTATAAAGTCGATGTAAAAATAAATGCAAAATGATGATTGAAGGCCTTGAGAATTTCGTCAAGTCAGTAACTGAACCCATAGCTTAATTGGTAAAGCGATCGAGCCCCGGTAAGGCGTATCGATGCGAGGTTCAAATCCTGCTGGGTTGATTATTTTTTCAATGTTGTCAGTGTTTGTATTTGATTGAATAACATACTATTGTATGAGTGGAATGCCCCACTTTAAAAAAACATGTAAAATAATTATGAGTTGTCAGCAGCGCCATCTATTATTTCCGTTGTGACACTTGTAAAAGGGTCGGCGGGAAGGGTATCTAACTCTAGTAGTTAGCACCTAGATGTCGCTTACGGCTGCTATAAAGTCGATGTAAAAATAAATGCAAAAAGATGATTGAAGGCATTGAGAATTTCGTCAACTCAGTAACTGAACCCATAGCTTAATTGGTAAAGCGATCGAGCCCCGGTAAGGCGTATCGATGCGAGGTTCAAATCCTGCTGGGTTGATTATTTTTTCAATGTTTTCAGTGTTTGTATTTGATTGAATAACATACTATTGTATGAGTGGAATGCCCCACTTTAAAAAAACATGTAAAATAATTATGAGTTGATAGCAGCGCCATCTATTATTTCCGTTGTGACACTTGTAAAAGGGTCGGCGGGAAGGGTATCTAACTCTAGTAGTTAGCACCTAGATGTCGCTTACGGCTGCTATAAAGTCGATGTAAAAATAAATGCAAAAAGATGATTGAAGGCATTGAGAATTTCGTCAACTCAGTAACTGAACCCATAGCTTAATTGGTAAAGCGATCGAGCCCCGGTAAGGCGTATCGATGCGAGGTTCAAATCCTGCTGGGTTGATTATTTTTTCAATGTTTTCAGTGTTTATATTAATCGTAGTAAGTCCTTGTCGCATCCATATGAAAGCGGGCAAGATGGACCGAGATAGAAAATTAAATATCGAGTCAATAGCATACTATATTTTTAAAATATGAATACATTTCCAGTTCTAAACTTCTGGTGCTCTAGTCGAATATTCAAGTGTTCAACGAAATAGGTAACGAACGATCGTCTCAAAAAACCAGTATAAAGGCATCTACGATTTCGCGTAGTTGTTACGGATCTAGAGGTTTCTCATTTTAATGCAATAATGGTTTGTCAAAAGAGACGTGTATGGTAAGCGACGGTTATATTGCACTACACAGAAACGGCGAATGATCCGTGTGGTCCTAGTACTTTAATTTCCATCGCCTACCTCGCGCACGACTCAAAAAAACCAATGTAAAGGTGTGACCTCCGTTTGTGCATAGTTATAATGGTAAAAAAGATTTACTTATCCTGAACGAATTGTAAGTCTCGGGAATCAGCGCTAGGTGCCTAATTTCGTGGGTAGGGTTAGCAAATACATTTTTTTAATACCATGACGGTGGCAAACAAGCATACGGCCCGCCTGATGGTAAGCAGCTACCCGTAGCCTATGGACGCCTGCAACTCCAGAGGTGTCACATGCGCGTTGCCGACCCTTTACAAAAAGGAGGATTCACTGTGTTCACGGCTAAATGAGCAAGAGCAAATAAAACTGTTAGAAATTTAAGTAATATACTTTCTAGAAACGTTTTCAGTATCGGGTAATTCGGGTATTAAAGATATTTGCTTACATTAATCGGGTAACACCCAAAACTCACTAATTACTACCACAAGTTTGAAGCCGTAATGAACTATATTAGTAACAAAACAAGGTTGATTTTAGTTTAATAATTATATTGCAATTACTGAGTTTTGGTTGTCACCGAATGATATTTTCTTAAACGTATTTATTCTCTAGTATCTGGTATTAAAGATAATTGCTTAAAAGGTTTTGACATGAAATAAAACGACTAAAAACGGATTATATCGCGTGTACTGAGCTTAAATTACATCCCGACGTTTCGAACACTTTTCAGCGTTCGTGGTCAACGGGTCGACTGAGGAAAAATATACAATTACCTCCGTTCAAAAACTATCACAATATGCAAACCTACCCACATATTAAATATTAAACAAATTTTGTCATTGCACATGCCATTTCACATTCCTTTGCCACATTCTTTATATTTTTTGTAACTTAAAATTATTTGTCATTGAAAATTAGGTATTTGACATTATTAGCATTTATACATAAATAATTTGTACATACGTTTAGCTTGGTAACGGTTTCAAGCACTAGGAGACAGAATGATATAAAAATGCATTTTTATCAGCATATTATTTGCTAACGCTACCCAAAGTGGCATGACACTCGGACATACGTGTTTCACGCGTGGGTACTGCCTATTTAGCTGTCTCGCTTACTCAATAACAAAAATGTTTTTGATAAATTTTGATAAAAAAATATGTTTGCTTATTTAAAACAGTACTTACGAATGAAAAGTTATTCCGTGAGCTTTGTTTTTATGTTTTGAGCTATTAAAGCTTTCAAAAAAGGCACAATTTGGTTTGATTTACGGGTATTTTAGTCGTTATTCTTGAAAGCAGGCTCTTCGGCGGCCATGACACGACTGATTCAATATAGGCGCCGGAACCTATATTTGATGGCACACGATCGTGCGCCTGGTACCATATCTATTCCCTTTGTATTTATCAAAGATGTAACCTAAACTTAGCGCCTGAACTGCAACAAGATGTTCGTTATTAAAATGATTTGATATTTTAAAAGATCAGGCGCTTTGTTTTTTCATACATCTACAATCTTTTGATGCTGCTGCCACTGACAAGGCCACGCACAGTGTTGGCTGTTAATTTCAATTAGAATTGAAAATTAATCAATAAGATTGAAGATTAATTCCGTAACTAATCAATTACACTAACATAAATTTTTACTAACGTTAGTTCGCATTGATTTTGTGACGTCGTCAATTACACTAACCGTCAATTAGAATTAATCTATTAGTTACACTAACGTCTCGAAAATTTAATAAGAATTACAGTTAATTAGATTAACGTTAGTGTAACTAAATTAATCCTGTCTTACACTAATAATTAATTTTAAAACTGCATCTCGGGTTCGGAAGTCGGGACCAATATCACAAGATGGAGCTCATGCTGGACCCTAGGGCTACCTACTGGATCTCGGGTTTGGCGCATCATAGACTCATGCTATTTGGGCTCATTCGACTTGTACTGATGAGCAGATGGTACCGGTATCAAAATCTGGAGCTCATGCTGGACCCTGGGGATCCCTACTGGATCTCGAGTTTGGCGCATCATAGACTCATGCTGTTTGGGCTCATTCGACTTGTACTGATGAGCAGATGTTACCAGTATTAAAATCTCGAGCTCATGCTGGACCCTGGGGATCCCTACTGGATCTCGGGTTTGGCGCATCATAGACTCATGCTGTTTGGGCTCATTCGACTTGTACTGATGAGCAGATGGTACCGGTATCAAAATCTGGAGCTCATGCTGGACCCTGGGGATCCCTACTGGATCTCCGGTTCGGCGCATCATACTCATGCTGTTTGGGCTCATGGTATGGTAAAGTATGGTATGGTATGGTATGGTATGGTATGGTATGGTAAAGTTTGGTATGGTAAAGTATGGTATGGTAAAGTATGGTATGGTAAAGTATGGTATGGTATGGTATGGTATGGTATGGTATGGTAAGGTATGGTAAAGTATGGTATGGTAAAGTATGGTATGGTATGGTATGGTAAAGTATGGTATGGTAAAGTATGGTATGGTATGGTAATGTATGGTATGGTAAAGTATGGTATGGTAAGGTATGGT